>CM065475.1:29983384-32383384 GCA_032872505.1 Leptopilina syphax
TTTAAGTAGTAGCAGGTCCACCCGTACGCCATCAGACAATCAAAATTTGGTAAAAACGAAAATAAAAATTTATTTCTTCCAAATTTAATATTTCTAATCGTCTGAAAATTACCAGAGTACTAGTAGGGACTGAGCCCTACTCAATCTTAAAGAATAGAAAATTTTATCTGATTTTTTAAGTTGTAGCAGGTCCACCCGTACGCCATCAGACAATCAAAATTTGGTAAAAACGAAAATAAAAATTTTTTTTTTCCAAATTTAATATTTCTAATCGTCCGAAAATTACCAGAGTACTAGTAGGGACTGAGCCCTACTTAATCCTAAAGAATTAAGAATTTTACCTCCATTTTTAAGTAGTAGCAGGTCCACCCGTACGCCATCAGACAATCAAAATTTGGTAAAAACGAAAATAAAAATTTATTTCTTCAAAATTTAATATTTCTAATCATCTGAAAATTACCAGAGTTCTAGTAGGGACTGAGCCCTACCCTATTCTGAAGAATAGACAATTTTACCTCAATTTTTAAGTAGTAGCAGGTCCACCCGTACGCCATCAGACAATCAAAATTTGGTATAAACGAAAATAAAAATTTATTTCTTCCAAATTTAATATTTCTAATCATCTGAAATTTACCAGAGTTCTAGTAGGGACTAAGCCCTACCCTATTCTAAAGAATAAACAATTTTGCCTTAATTTTTAAGTAGTAGCAGGTCCACCCGTACGCCATCAGACAATCAAAATTTGGTAAAAACGAAAATAAAAATTTATTTCTTCCAAATTTAATATTTCTAATCGTCTGAAAATTACCAGAGTACTAGTAGGGACTGAGCCCTTCGCTATTCTGAAGAATAAACAATTTTACCTCAATTTTTAAGTAGTAGCAGGTCCACCCGTACGCCATCAGACAATCAAAATTTGGTTAAAAACGAAAATAAAAATTTTTTTTTTCCAAATTTAATATTTCTAATCGTCCGAAAATTACCAGAGTACTAGTAGGGACTGAGCCCTACTCAATCTTAAAGAATAGAAAATTTTATCTGAATTTTTAAGTTGTAGCAGGTATACCCGTACGCCATCAGACAATCAAAATTTGGTAAAAACGAAAATAAAAATTTATTTCTTCCAAATTTAATATTTCTAATCATCTGAAAATTACCAGAGTACTAGTAGGGACTGAGCCCTACTTAATCCTAAAGAATTAAGAATTTTACCTCCATTTTTAAGTAGTAGCAGGTCCACCCGTACGCCATCAGACAATCAAAATTTGGTAAAAACGAAAATAAAAATTTATTTCTTCCAAATTTAATATTTCTAATCGTCTGAAAATTACCAGAGTACTAGTAGGGACTGAGCCCTTCGCTATTCTGAAGAATAAACAATTTTACCTCAATTTTTAAGTAGTAGCAGGTCCACCCGTACGCCATCAGACAATCAAAATTTGGTAAAAACGAAAATAAAAATTTATTTCTTCCAAATTTAATATTTCTAATCGTCTGAAAATTACCAGAGTACTAGTAGGGACTGAGCCCTACTCAATCTTAAAGAATAGAAAATTTTATCTGAATTTTTAAGTTGTAGCAGGTCCACCCGTACGCCATCAGACAATCAAAATTTGGTAAAAACGAAAATAAAAATTTTTTTTTTCCAAATTTAATATTTCTAATCGTCCGAAAATTACCAGAGTACTAGTAGGGACTGAGCCCTACTTAATCCTAAAGAATTAAGAATTTTACCTCCATTTTTAAGTAGTAGCAGGTCCACCCGTACGCCATCAGACAATCAAAATTTGGTAAAAACGAAAATAAAAATTTATTTCTTCAAAATTTAATATTTCTAATCATCTGAAAATTACCAGAGTTCTAGTAGGGACTGAGCCCTACCCTATTCTGAAGAATAGACAATTTTACCTCAATTTTTAAGTAGTAGCAGGTCCACCCGTACGCCATCAGACAATCAAAATTTGGTATAAACGAAAATAAAAATTTATTTCTTCCAAATTTAATATTTCTAATCATCTGAAATTTACCAGAGTTCTAGTAGGGACTGAGCCCTACCCTATTCTAAAGAATAAACAATTTTGCCTTAATTCTTAAGTAGTAGCAGGTCCACCCGTACGCCATCAGACAATCAAAATTTGGTATAAACGAAAATAAAAATTTATTTCTTCCAAATTTAATATTTCTAATCATCTGAAATTTACCAGAGTTCTAGTAGGGACTGAGCCCTACCCTATTCTAAAGAATAAACAATTTTGCCTTAATTTTTAAGTAGTAGCAGGTCCACCCGTACGCCATCAGACAATCAAAATTTGGTAAAAACGAAAATAAAAATTTATTTCTTCCAAATTTAATATTTTTAATCATCTGAAAATTACCAGAGTACTAGTAGGGACTGAGCCCTACTTAATCCTAAAAAATTAAGAATTTTACCTCCATTTTTAAGTAGTAGCAGGTCCACCCGTACGCCATCAGACAATCAAAATTTGGTAAAAACGAAAATAAAAATTTTTTTCTTCCAAATTTAATATTTCTAATCGTCCGAAAATTACCAGAGTACTAGTAGGGACTGAGCCCTACTCAATCTTAAAGAATAGAAAATTTTATTTCAATTTTTTAGTAGTAGCACCCTCACCCGTACGCCATCAGACAATCAAAATTTGGTTAAAAACAAAAATAAAAATTTATTTCTTCCAAATTTAATATTTCTAATCGTCTGAAAATTACCAGAGTAGTAGTAGGGACTGAGCCCTACTTAATCCTAAAGAATTAAGAATTTTACCTCCATTTTTAAGTAGTAGCAGGTCCACCCGTACGCCATCAGACAATCAAAATTTGGTAAAAACGAAAATAAAAATTTATTTCTTCCAAATTTAATATTTCTAATCGTCTGAAAATTACCAGAGTACTAGTAGGGACTGAGCCCTTCGCTATTCTGAAGAATAAACAATTTTACCTCAATTTTTAAGTAGTAGCAGGTCCACCCGTACGCCATCAGACAATCAAAATTTGGTAAAAACGAAAATAAAAATTTTTTTTTTCCAAATTTAATATTTCTAATCGTCCGAAAATTACCAAAGTACTAGTAGGGACTGAGCCCTACTCAATCTTAAAGAATAGAAAATTTTATCTGAATTTTTAAGTTGTAGCAGGTCCACCCGTACGCCATCAGACAATCAAAATTTGGTATAAACGAAAATAAAAATTTATTTCTTCCAAATTTAATATTTCTAATCATCTGAAATTTACCAGAGTTCTAGTAGGGACTGAGCCCTACCCTATTCTAAAGAATAAACAATTTTGCCTTAATTTTTAAGTAGTAGCAGGTCCACCCGTACGCCATCAGACAATCAAAATTTGGTAAAAACGAAAATAAAAATTTATTTCTTCAAAATTTAATATTTCTAATCATCTGAAAATTACCAGAGTTCTAGTAGGGACTGAGCCCTACCCTATTCTGAAGAATAGACAATTTTACCTCAATTTTTAAGTAGTAGCAGGTCCACCCGTACGCCATCAGACAATCAAAATTTGGTATAAACGAAAATAAAAATTTATTTCTTCCAAATTTAATATTTCTAATCATCTGAAATTTACCAGAGTTCTAGTAGGGACTGAGCCCTACCCTATTCTAAAGAATAAACAATTTTGCCTTAATTTTTAAGTAGTAGCAGGTCCACCCGTACGCCATCAGACAATCAAAATTTGGTATAAACGAAAATAAAAATTTATTTCTTCCAAATTTAATATTTCTAATCATCTGAAAATTACCAGAGTACTAGTAGGGACTGAGCCCTACTTAATCCTAAAAAATTAAGAATTTTACCTCCATTTTTAAGTAGTAGCAGGTCCACCCGTACGCCATCAGACAATCAAAATTTGGTAAAAACGAAAATAAAAATTTTTTTCTTCCAAATTTAATATTTCTAATCGTCCGAAAATTACCAGAGTACTAGTAGGGACTGAGCCCTACTCAATCTTAAAGAATAGAAAATTTTATCTGAATTTTTAAGTTGTAGCAGGTCCACCCGTACGCCATCAGACAATCAAAATTTGGTAAAAACGAAAATAAAAATTTATTTCTTCCAAATTTAATATTTTTAATCATCTGAAAATTACCAGAGTACTAGTAGGGACTGAGCCTTACTTAATCCTAAAAAATTAAGAATTTTACCTCCATTTTTAAGTAGTAGCAGGTCCACCCGTACGCCATCAGACAATCAAAATTTGGTAAAAACGAAAATAAAAATTTTTTTCTTCCAAATTTAATATTTCTAATCGTCCGAAAATTACCAGAGTACTAGTAGGGACTGAGCCCTACTCAATCTTAAAGAATAGAAAATTTTATTTCAATTTTTTAGTAGTAGCACCCTCACCCGTACGCCATCAGACAATCAAAATTTGGTAAAAACAAAAATAAAAATTTATTTCTTCCAAATTTAATATTTCTAATCGTCTGAAAATTACCAGAGTAGTAGTAGGGACTGAGCCCTACTTAATCCTAAAGAATTAAGAATTTTACCTCCATTTTTAAGTAGTAGCAGGTCCACCCGTACGCCATCAGACAATCAAAATTTGGTAAAAACGAAAATAAAAATTTATTTCTTCCAAATTTAATATTTCTAATCGTCTGAAAATTACCAGAGTACTAGTAGGGACTGAGCCCTACTTAATCCTAAAGAATTAAGAATTTTACCTCTATTTTTAAGTAGTAGCACCCTCACCCGTACGCCATCAGACAATCAAAATTTGGTAAAAACGAAAATAAAAATTTATTTCTTCCAAATTTAATATTTCTAATCATCTGAAAATTACCAGAGTTCTAGTAGGGACTGAGCCCTACCCTATTCTGAAGAATAGACAATTTTACCTCAATTTTTAAGTAGTAGCAGGTCCACCCGTACGCCATCAGACAATCAAAATTTGGTAAAAACGAAAATAAAAATTTTTTTTTTCCAAATTTAATATTTCTAATCGTCCGAAAATTACCAGAGTACTAGTAGGGACTGAGCCCTACTCAATCTTAAAGAATAGAAAATTTTTTTTTGAATTTTTAAGTTGTAGCAGGTCCACCCGTACGCCATCAGACAATCAAAATTTGGTAAAAACGAAAATAAAAATTTATTTCTTCCAAATTTAATATTTCTAATCGTCTGAAAATTACCAGAGTACTAGTAGGGACTGAGCCCTTCGCTATTCTGAAGAAAAAACAATTTTACCTCAATTTTTAAGTAGTAGCAGGTCCACCCGTACGCCATCAGACAATCAAAATTTGGTAAAAACGAAAATAAAAATTTTTTTTTTCCAAATTTAATATTTCTAATCGTCCGAAAATTACCAGAGTACTAGTAGGGACTGAGCCCTACTCAATCTTAAAGAATAGAAAATTTTATCTGAATTTTTAAGTTGTAGCAGGTCCACCCGTACGCCATCAGACAATCAAAATTTGGTATAAACGAAAATAAAAATTTATTTCTTCCAAATTTAATATTTCTAATCATCTGAAATTTACCAGAGTTTTAGTAGGGACTGAGCCCTACCCTATTCTATAGAATAAACAATTTTGCCTTAATTTTTAAGTAGTAGCAGGTCCACCCGTACGCCATCAGACAATCAAAATTTGGTAAAAACGAAAATAAAAATTTATTTCTTCCAAATTTAATATTTCTAATCGTCTGAAAATTACCAGAGTACTAGTAGGGACTGAGCCCTACTCAATCTTAAAGAATAGAAAATTTTATCTGATTTTTTAAGTTGTAGCAGGTCCACCCGTACGCCATCAGACAATCAAAATTTGGTAAAAACGAAAATAAAAATTTTTTTTTTCCAAATTTAATATTTCTAATCGTCCGAAAATTACCAGAGTACTAGTAGGGACTGAGCTCTACTTAATCCTAAAGAATTAAGAATTTTACCTCCATTTTTAAGTAGTAGCAGGTCCACCCGTACGCCATCAGACAATCAAAATTTGGTAAAAACGAAAATAAAAATTTATTTCTTCAAAATTTAATATTTCTAATCATCTGAAAATTACCAGAGTTCTAGTAGGGACTGAGCCCTACCCTATTCTGAAGAATAGACAATTTTACCTCAATTTTTAAGTAGTAGCAGGTCCACCCGTACGCCATCAGACAATCAAAATTTGGTATAAACGAAAATAAAAATTTATTTCTTCCAAATTTAATATTTCTAATCATCTGAAATTTACCAGAGTTCTAGTAGGGACTGAGCCCTACCCTATTCTAAAGAATAAACAATTTTGCCTTAATTTTTAAGTAGTAGCAGGTCCACCCGTACGCCATCAGACAATCAAAATTTGGTAAAAACGAAAATAAAAATTTTTTTTTTCAAATTTAATATTTCTAATCGTCCGAAAATTACCAGAGTACTAGTAGGGACTGAGCCCTACTCAATCTTAAAGAATAGAAAATTTTATCTGAATTTTTAAGTTTGTAGCAGGTCCACCCGTACGCCATCAGACAATCAAAATTTGGTAAAAACGAAAATAAAAATTTATTTCTTCCAAATTTAATATTTTTAATTATCTGAAAATTACCAGAGTACTAGTAGGGACTGAGCCCTACTTAATCCTAAAGAATTAAGAATTTTACCTCCATTTTTAAGTAGTAGCAGGTCCACCCGTACGCCATCAGACAATCAAAATTTGGTAAAAACGAAAATAAAAATTTATTTCTTCCAAATTTAATATTTCTAATCGTCTGAAAATTACCAGAGTACTAGTAGGGACTGAGCCCTACTTAATCCTAAAGAATTAAGAATTTTACCTCCATTTTTAAGTAGTAGCACCCTCACCCGTACGCCATCAGACAATCAAAATTTGGTAAAAACGAAAATAAAAATTTATTTCTTCCAAATTTAATATTTCTAATCATCTGAAAATTACCAGAGTTCTAGTAGGGACTGAGCCCTACCCTATTCTGAAGAATAAACAATTTTACCTCAATTTTTAAGTAGTAGCAGGTCCACCCGTACGCCATCAGACAATCAAAATTTGGTATAAACGAAAATAAAAATTTATTTCTTCCAAATTTAATATTTCTAATCATCTGAAATTTACCAGAGTTCTAGTAGGGACTGAGCCCTACCCTATTCTAAAGAATAAACAATTTTGCCTTAATTTTTAAGTAGTAGCAGGTCCACCCGTACGCCATCAGACAATCAAAATTTGGTAAAAACGAAAATAAAAATTTATTTCTTCCAAATTTAATATTTCTAATCGTCTGAAAATTACCAGAGTACTAGTAGGGACTGAGCCCTACTCAATCTTAAAGAATAGAAAATTTTATCTGAATTTTTAAGTTGTAGCAGGTCCACCCGTACGCCATCAGACAATCAAAATTTGGTAAAAATGAAAATAAAAATTTATTTCTTCCAAATTTAATAATTATAATCGTCTGAAAATTACTAGACTTCTAGTAGGGACTGAGCCCTACACAATCTCCTTTTATTAAAATAGTAGATATTAAAAATCATTGAACTGAGGAAAATTTTTGAAAATAATTGATATTAGGCCAAGAATTTTTTTAACATTTTTGAAATAATTGAATTTCGGAGAAGAATTTAATTATTTATTTTAAAAAATTGAAATTTTGTCGTGAATTTTTAAAAATTTTTGAACATAATTGAATTTCTGCGAAGAATTTTATTACTTTTGAAAGTAAATGAATTTCTGAAATCAATTGTAATTTCTCTCAAATTTTCCAAATTATATCGTTCAATTTTTTGAACTTTTCTTCTTTTCTCAATCAAATTACGGACTTTAAGGACCTTTTTTCAAATAAACTGACTTTTACGGACTTTAAGCAAATTTCCGGACCTTTGCGGAATTTACGGACTTAGTTCGAGCCCTGTTGTAATGAAAAATATTTCTCACTGAGGCGTTGAGGATCGAACCGCTGACCCCAAGTTCCACTCATTTCACGTGCCTTAACGACTACGACCATCGCCTATCATTTTCTAAAAAGTATTTTCATTATGTCTCTAAACAGATTTAATATTTATCGTGCAGAATAATTTCGCAATTTTCATTATTTTTATTTTATTAAAGAAGTTATCATTGATTTATTTCACAATGTAGTTTTTGAGTTTGAAAAAAAAGTTAATTTAATTCAGTTGTTCGGCGTGAGGAAATAAATAATAGAACTTGGAATTATTTGTTGACTCGCTTGAGGATGAATAAAAGTTTTTAGGAGATGTAACTTTAGGAAGTGGCCGCAATTGTTTCGATTTCCAAAGCCGATACTCCCTTTTGTTTAATGGGCAAGTAAACGCCGCCGTAAACTTGCAAACCGAACATTGTTATGTTAGAGGTATTCAAAGGATCCGCATCTATAATCTCCTTGCCACGATAGTAGGGCTTGAAATTATCCAAAGGAATTGTTACAGTTGAAAATGTTTCACTTGACATTGGCGCCTGAAATTTCAAATTCGATTAATATAATCAATTTAATTTTCCAAAATATAATTTCTCTTAATTACTTATTGCATCTTTCTTCTTAATATTATTATGATTTTCATTTATTTCTATTTTTTTTATTATTTTCTATTTTTTATTATTTCTAATTTTTTATTATTTCTATTTTCTTTATTATTTCTAGTTTTTTATTATTTATATTTTCTTTATTTTATTTCTGTTTTTTTATTATTTCTAGTTTTTTATTATTTCTGTTTTCTTTATTTCTATTTTTTTTATTATTTCTATTTTTTGTTATTTCTAGTTTTTTATTGTTTTTAGTTTTTCATTATTTCTATTTTTTATTTCTTTTTTTTATTATTTCTAGTTTTTTATTATTTCTGTTTTCTTTATTATTTCTATTTTTTTTATTATTTCTATTTTTTGTTATTTCTAGTTTTTTATTGTTTTTAGTTTTTCATTATTTCTATTTTTTATTTCTTTTTTTTAATATTTCTATTTTACTATTATTTGTAGTTTTTTATTATTTCCATTTTTTATTATTTCTACTTTTTTATTGTTTCTACTTTTTAATGTTGCAATTTTTTTTTATTATTTCTATTTTTTATTACTTGCGGAAAAAAATTTGTACCTGGAACAACTACAAATTTCACTGCTTTAGCGAAATATTTAGTTGTTTCAATTAAAACTTTCGTTGTTACAGAGAAACTTATAGCTGATCCAGGTGAAAATATTTTTTCCGTGTTTTATTTTATTATTATTTCAATTTTTCTATTATTTCTTTTTTTTATTATTTTGATTTTTTATTATTTCTTTTTTTTATTATTTTGATTTTTTATTGATTTTATTTTTTACTATTTTTATTTTTTATTAATTTTATTTTTTACTATTTTTATTATTTCTGTCTTTTTATTATTTTTATTATTTCTACCATTTTATTTTTTTTTATTATTGAATTTTTTTGATGTTTTTTCTCGCAAATGACGTACCGTAAAAAATTGCTCGTAGGAAATATCCTCGTTCGATTGATGACCATTGTGTCTGAGAACAATTTTATAATTCTCATTGTTCCCCTGACCACGGCAAGTGATTTCGATATTTTTAACAGACGATAAATTCCAATTGGTTAGTGTGCGAACACCGGCGAATCCTGCGCCATTTGGTTGTGGATTTAAGAGTGTAAAAAATATTGCCCTTTGAAAAACTTGAGTCCGTTGAAGAACCAGTGTGGCTTTTGATTTTCCAACTGTTCGAACCGTGTCCGAAATTTCCATCCAATTATCAATATTACTCTCAGTCGTGAAATCGAAAAGGTTTATTTTATTTCTACAAAAAAAGAGAAAAAATAAGAGGATAAGAATAGGAAAATAATAATTAAATGTAGGAAAAGAAAATAAGGGGATATAAGAGAATAAGATAAGAGGAAAAGAGAATAAGGGGAATATAGTAAATAATTCTGCGATGGGAAATAAAAATTTAAAATTATCCTCTATTGTTTTGTGTGGAAAAAAATGTATATTTATGTTGCATTAAGGAAGAAAATGCCGGAACATTAAATTTGTGATTAATTTGCATGAAGGGAAATGAAAGTGCAGCTAATCTACAAGTATTTATCATAAACGACTGTTAATTACTGCATAATGGAATTCTTAATATCCTCCTCCTCTGCAACGTTAACGTAGTATTCAAACTCTCTGATCACGTTTTTAGCGTTTGCATTGGTCATTACAAACGACTTGGCACCCTTTTCTAAACTGTTTGCAAAAAAATTATACGCCCGATAAAAATATTGGATTTCGTATATATACAATATAAACTTTCAGTGAGAAAATACTTCTAGAAATTTTTCAAGAAATACTTTTCGATTCAATTGTAACGAAAAAAAATTCTATGACTCAAAATAGCTTTACGAAAAAAACCTTTTTAAATTTATTTACTTAATTTTGTGAATTATTATTTTATTATTTTAATAATTATTATTTCGATAATTATCATTTTAATGTCCCTGAAATTTTTAATTTTCAAACAGGGTTGCTACCCAACCTGGAAACTTGGAAAACCTGGAAATGTCAGGGAATTTTTATCGAAATCCTGGAAAATTGTTGTTTTCTAAAGTTATTGTGTTTATTCTTAAAATCCAATTTCACTTAAATATTTCAAAATTAATTCAATTTTAAAAGAATTGCGTTTACAATTTTTATATAAGTAGATGAACTTCAAAAGATTTTGATTTAAAATTTTGTAAAATTTCAATTTTAAATGAATTTAATTAAAAATATAAAAAAACTAGGATTTAAAAAAAAATTTTAAACTAAAATTCTGAAATTATAGTTAAATTTTTTAATATATGATTGATTATTAAAAATAATGAATTTATAGAATTCTTGGCAAAATTTTTATTATTTTCAAAAACATTCCTCAATTATTTTTAATTATTTAATTATTATTTTAATTAATTTACTTAGTTTGATAATTATTTCAATTATTTACAAATTATTTTCATAAATTATTATTCAATTGTTTTCAAAAATAATAAAATTTTTTACAGCGATTCAATTATTTTCATAAATAATAAAACTCAGTGCTGAATTTCAATTATTTTTTAAAACAATTTTAATGGAATTCCTCGAAAAATGTAATTATTCTTAAAATTTTTTATTAAAATTTATCAAAGAAATTCAATTTTGCTACAATTTATTTATTTGAATTTAAGTATTATTTTCAATACATTTTTAATATAAATTCTTTACAGAATTAAATTATTTTCAAAAATTTTAATGAAATTCTTTGCGTGACAATTCAATTTTTTCAAAATAATTTTAATAAAATTCTTCGCAAAAATCCAATTATGTTTAAAAATTTACAAAAATTTTCGTCAAAATTCCAATTATCTCTATAAATAATAAAATTTTTCTCCGAAATTCAATTATTTTCAAAACTTTTAATAAAATTCTTGGCAGAATTTCAATTATTTTTAATAGAATTTTCATCAAATTTCTCGAAAAATGCAAATATTCTTAAAAATTTTATTAAAATTTATTAAGAGAATTGAATTATTTAAAAATTTGTTGATAAAATTCTTTATCAAAATTCAATTATAAGAAAACATTTAGTTGTTTAATAAAATATTTATTTTTATAGTTAAATAATTGAATTCTTGTAGACTTTTCTAATAAATATTGATTTAAAAATAAATTTGAAATTAAAATCTTTGTAAATTTGAACTTTTTATACTTTTAATTAAGAATTCTATAGGTAGAATTAATTGAATTTGTGACAAGAATTTTATCAAAATTTTTTAATAATTATTGAAATTCTGCGATGGGTTTTATTATTTATGAAAACAATTGAATTTCTGCAGAAGAATTTTTGTAATTTTTTTAAAATGATTCAATTCTTCCGAGAAATTTAATTTAAATTGAAAATAAATAAATTGTTTTAAAGAATTTTATTGACATTTTATTAAAATAATTAATTTTCTAGAAAGAATTTTATTATATATGAAAATAATTGACAACTATTGAGAAGAATTGTATTATTTACGAAAGTAATTAAATTTTAGTGCCAAATTTTATAATAATTTAATTCTTGCGAAGAATTTTCTAAAAATTTTTTTTAAATAATTGAAATTCTGCGATGAGTTTTATTATTTATGAAAATAATTGAATTTTAGCGAAAAATTTTTGTAAATTTTTCAAAATAATTCAATTCTTCAGATATCTTTATAAATAATAAAATTTTTCTCCGAAATTCAATTATTTTCAAAACTTTTAATAAAATTTTTGTCAGAATTTAAATTATTTTTAATACAATTTTTATCAAATTTCTCGAAAAATTATTTTATTCATTTAATCAAATTGAAAAAATAAATAAAGTAATTAATAAGAGTTCAAAAAAATGAATATTTTTCTAATATAATTTACAAAGTAGTGAATAATTCTTTATGAGACTTACCCATTTATAGGTCGTATTAAAGTTGTTCCTATAAATAAACTACTCAGTAGTTGAAAAATCTTCATTATTGTTATCATTTTAAGGAAAATGATATTTTCTCCTTTTCCTGGAAAATAATTGTACATTGTAAATATTCAACATTTTCATTTTAAAAAGTAGATTTTTTTTTAATGTTACATTAATTTTACATTAATTTTAAAGTTACATTAAGTTAAAATAGTTTACATAATTACAATTTGTAATTTTTATCGAAAAAATACAGAAAATTGTCAATTTTTTCTAGTTGAAAATTAATATACTTTTTATAGAAAAAAATAGGAAATTTTAGTATCTGTATAATATTAAATAAATAAATGAAATAAATTAATAAATAAGAAATAAATAAAATTACTTCCTCTATGAGGAAGTAATTAAATAAAAATAATAAGCATAATAAATAAATTAATTAATAAATTAAAAAAATAACAAAAATACAAAATAAAACAAAATAAACAATTAACAAAATAAAAAATTAATTAATAGCGTAATTCATTAATAGTGAAATAATAATTATTTCTTATTATTAAAAATATTAATATATTTTTTATAGTGAAACATTAATATAATTTTTATTATTTTGAAATAATGCAATAGAAACGAAATTTTTAACTTTGAAATTTAAAATCTCATTACTTATTCGCACTTATTTAATCGTGAGACGATTAGATGATACAATTTTCCGTATGTAAACAACTATTTTTAAACACTTCACGATAAACTTGAACTTGATTCTAATTTTATAAGAAGGAAATAATTATTTAATGGACAAATTGTTTTATTTTTTAATTATTAATTTTTTAACTGTTTTAATTGATTAATTAATTCCATTTGATATTTATACTCTATAAGCTGAATATAATGAAACGAATTGTTAACAATCATTCAATAAAAATAGTTTATGCCATCTGTGGGACAAAATAGAATAAGTGTTTATAAAGTCAATTTGTGTGTAATTCACGAATGCGTATAAGCAATAATTACACGTTACACAACAAGTGTATTTATTTTTGTTTCAAATATGTAAATCTACTCTTTATGTTGTTTTAAATTTTATTATGGTTAATTTATTACTTGATTTTTATCGCACTGATTTTATTTGTTGAAATGGGCGTTTTTAGAAATTCAAGTTCATTGTGGAAAAAAAACTTATGTTAATTATTATCGAAGAATGATTATTTTGTTTTTAAAAATGAAGTGAAAATTTGACGCATGCGTGTTTATGGTTCACGTGTTCCTTTGATCCGGTTTCCGGTTTGTAGTGTTTACAAGGTTTACACCGAGTGTTTATTGTGTTGTGCTCTGGAAAAATTATTATTAAGAAATCATGGATTTAAAAAAAGAAAGCGGATCTTTTTCAACGGCACCGGGATTTTGTCCGGATTGCGGAACAATTTTACCATTGTGCACTGAAATTGGTCGAGTCACTTGTTATGCTTGCGAAAGGAAATGGGATCCTGAAGAAGGTTTGTATTTTTAGGTTAGTTCTGTTTCACTGTTTCTGTTTATTTTTTTTTCGAGCTGCGTACGATCGATATTTAATGACGTAAATATGGCGCGAATATTTTGAAATACGATTATGATTGAGTTTTTTTTTAAAATTACTGTATTTTAGTAAATTTTGTTCTTTAATTTTATTTTTCGAACTTATTTTTCTCTTGTGTTTTTTTGTATTTTTTTCTTGAATTTTCTTGTATTTTTTTGTTTTTTTTTGTTTTTTCTTGCTTTTTTTCTTTTATTTTTTCTTTTTCCTTTTATTTATTTTTTTTTCTTTTTTCCTTTTTTCTTTTTTTCTTGTTTTTTATCTTATCTTGTTTATATTCTGAAAAACTTTTGATATTTTTTGAAAATTATTTTTCTATCGAAATCATTACATATTTGCTTTAGTAATGATTGATTATGGAAAATTGCAGACTAAATGAATTAAAAGGAAGTTTTTATTCTCGTTATTTTTCCTTTTGTTTCAAGGTTTTAAAAATTGTGTCAATGTTATCTTCTGCCTTATCATTTGCTATTTGATAATAGACAATTTTGATCAGATTGAAAATTCTGAATCTGTATAATTTTTTATATAATTCATTAATTCTCATAATTCTCATTTTTTACTTATTTAAATCCCAAATATTTTGGTATTGTATTTAATTATATATTTAAATTTCTATGTTAATATAATTGTAAAAAATTTTCAAAAAAATGTAAAAAAGGTTATAAAAAATTGTATATAATTTAATTTTTGTTTGTTCAATTCAATTAAAATATTTTTATTTTTATTTAGTTTAAAATTTAGTCTAAATTTTTAATTTAATTTCAAATTTAATTTAATATTTAAAAATTGAAGAACAAGTTTTATTAAAATACATTTTGTAGGATTAATAAATTGAAAAATTTAAATTTACTTGTGTTTATTATTATACTAGTAATATAATTAATTAAATTATTATTTAATAAATAAATTTTGTAAATAAATTTTAATAATGATGATTAATTTATTAATATTTGTAATGATAATTAAAATTTATTGTAAAATAAAAAAAGAATTTGTTTTTTAGTTTTCGGCAAAATGGAAATTTCTTATCAAGTTAAATTTAGGGACAGAAGTACATTAAATGCAAAACGTGGCGATGAGGAAGAAGATGACGAACCTGAAGGACCAATCGTTGAACGACAATGTCCTCAGTGCAAAAATAATAAAATGTCCTATGCCACTTTACAAATGCGCTCAGCTGATGAAGGACAAACGGTATTTTACACCTGTACAAAGTGCAAGTGAGTATTCTTTCAGCAAAAATAAAAAAATAAAACCTAAAATTGAAAATTTCTTTATTTAAAATTAAAATTTTATTTTTTAGGTTCAAGGAAACGGAAAATTCGTAAAAGACTTGGGATTTATCTGGACAATTTTCTTCTTTATATTACGAGATAAGGAACACGAGAAGTAGAAAATAAAAGATATTTTTTTATTATTAAAACATAGAGTTTTATTTTTTTTAATACACTCAACAAATAATTGATAGTGAATTTTTTTTTCAAGCAACTTTTGCAAAACTACGAGTTTAATTCGCACAAGTTTTCTCGCAACAACATTTTCTCTACAATCAGTTATACAATTAATTAAGTAATCTTTATGTACAATTGAGTTCAAGATTTAAGAATTATTATTAACAATCATTTCAATAAATTCACTTTGATCCACCTTTAAAATTGCTCGCAGTGGTCCTTGATTTACAAAAATTTTTTTTTATATATATATAATCTTTAAAACGTGATAGTTGCATATTTACACTACTGTGCATTCTTTTTTTTATTATTACTATTATTTTTATTATTATTATTATTATTATTTTTATTATTACTATTAAATGACGTGACTTATTGTTAACAATTTGTAAGATATGCTATTCTAAAATTACAAAAGAAAATTTCAATCACATTTTGTTTTTGTACAGAAATAAGAGTGAAAATTAGTAAATGTACAGTCGAACCTCGATAAGAGGAAAAAAAAAATGGAGAAGAGGGAAATGTTTAAGGGAGCAAAAATATTTTTGAAAGTTCTGAACGTTTTGAAAACTTAAAAATACTTTTACTGACTGCAGTAAAAATTGATTTTCGGGGTAAAATGAAACGGAGAGATATTTTCGTCTTGACGAGGTTTTACTGTATTTTATTCTCGAGGATTATTTAAATTGAGAAACGGAGTATTAGGAAAAATTATTAAAAAGTAGTAATTAATAATAATGCTAATACAATGATATAATTAAAATTAGATTCGTAAGAAAAAGTATCGTTGATTGTAAAAATAATTATAATACAATAATCTTCGTTTATCTAATACTCGTTGCCTCGCACAAGAGAAATATTCCTTCAAAATTATCGAGAGTGAGAGGAAATTTCTTCACCAAAAAAAAAATATTAATTTTTGTTCGTGAATTTTAATAGAGTGTTCTATATATAACTGAGTTACGTAAAATATATTATCATACTTTAATGAAAATTGTTCTTGAAAGAATATATATATATATTATATATGTATAACCAACAGAAGCGAGTATAGGATCAGTTATTCGAAAGATTGCAAGTTTATACCTTTCCTTTCCCTTGTGTGCTTCTATATAAAATTACTCCTTAAGTAACAAAGTTTCCTCATAAAATAGCTGGTTTTAAAAAACTTGTTCACGTACTAAAAAGTGTCTAACTCGTAAATAAGTACAAACTCTAATAATTTTAGGTCGTTACGATCAGGTATTCGAAATCGATTGATTTCATTTGATCTTTTGAGTATAACAAAAGGAGTTTTTTTTTCTTTTCTTTATTTATAAATATCTGTTTATATCTCTCTCTTTTTTTATTTAATTATTTTTTCTGTTAAATATAAAAACAACTTTAAATCCAATTGTTACACTCGACTTGGCACATTTAATCACGACGATCTTTGTCGTTATTAAAAATTTTTTTCTTTCATATTTACAAGAACACGCACAATATTACAATTCTTTTTTTTTTGTACATAAACTATGTACATTTGGCAAAAATTTTTATTATTTACAAAATATGATTGACAATGTAAATTCCTAATAATCTTCAATAAAAATGCGTTGATCAGGAGGATGTTTCGAAACATTCGTCGAGGAAATTTTCCAAAGAGTGATAGAGATGAAAGCGTGATTGAGCGATTCCGTGATCTTCGTCCGTGTAGGTCTGTAATATAGTGGATAATATTTTTATATTGAATAAATATTATTTTGTTAATAAAAAATTTTACTTATAGTAAAATTATGCAAATTACAAAATTTTGATAAAATTTCATGAACGGATTCATTTATTTTTAATGCAATTTTATTCAATATTTTTGAAAGAATTCAATTTTTTTTTCTAAAATTTTAATACATTCTTTGAAACAATTCAATTATTTTTAAAAATAATGAAATTATTCGCCAGAATTCAATTATATTTATAAATGATAATATATGGAAGAATTCAATTATTTAAGAAAATTTTTAAATTAATTTTTTCGAAAGAATTTAATTATTTTTCAAAAATGTAATAAATTCTTGTTAAATAATTTAATTATTTTCTAAAAATGTAATAAATTCTTGAAAATAATTCAACTATTTTCTAAAAATGTAATAAATTCTTGAAAATAATTCAATTATTTTTAGAAATAGTGAAATTCATCCCAAGAATTCAATTATTTTCTAAAAAAAAATAATATTCTTTGAAAGAATTCAATTATTTTTAAAAATAGTACAATTCTTCTCAAGAATTAAATTTTTTTTATAAATAATAACATTGTATGGAAGAGTTCAATTATTTTTTAAAATCTTTAATAAAATTTAATAATCAAAATTTTAATTATAATTATTAATATTAACAGACACAATTATTCTAAAAACTTGAAAAAAATTCAATCCTATTTTGAAAATTTTTAATTAAAATTATTCAAAAAACTTAATGAAAAGTCTTCTAAAGAATTTAATTGTTTACAATAACTCTAATGAAATTGTTTAAAAGAATTCAATTTTTTATTCATTATTTTAATAGAATTTAATAGTAAAATTCTTAATTACACATTATGTATTAACAAAATCGATTATATTAAAATAATTAAAAATATTGTTTGAAAGAATTCAAAATTGTTTTTAATATTTGAACAGAATTCTTTTAATGATTTAAATTATTTGGAAAAATTGTAAAAAAAAATTCCGAGAAGAATTTAATTATTTTCTATAAATTTTTAAAAAATTCAATCAAATCTTTAATTTTAATTATTAAAAAAATTATTAAAAATTTTTAAAAATAAATTAATACAATTCTTCGAAGAATTAAATTATTTTCATGAATAACATCATTTTTTTGCAAAAATTCAATTATTTTTTTAAAATAGTAAAATACTTTCCAAGAATTAAATTCTTTTTACAAATATTAAAATTCTTCTCAGTAATTCAATTATTTTCTTAATTTTCCATTAAATTTTAAAAAAACTGCATTGTTTTCAAAAAACTTACAGAAATTCTTCAAAAGAATTCAATTATTTTTATAAATAGTAAGATAATTTCCAAAAATTAAATCATTTTTACAAATATTCAAATTGTTCTCAAGAATTCAATTATTTTCTTAATTTCCAGTAAAATTATTAGAAAAACTACATTGTTTTCGAAAAACTTAAAGAAATTCTTCAAAAGAATTCAATTATTTTTAATTTTTTAATAAAATTTCTTCAATTAATTAAATAATTTAAAAAATTGTTAGTAAAATTCTGAGACAAATTTAATTATTTTCTTAAAATTTTATAAAAACTTGAAAGAAATTCTTCTCAGGAATTCAATTATTTTTTTAATTTTCCATTAAAATTATTTAAAAAACATTGTTTTCAAAAAATATAAAGAAATTCTTTAGGAGAATTTAATTAGGATTTTCAAAAATTTTAATTCAATTATTCGAAGAATTCAATTATTTTCATAAATAACATCATTTTTTCGCAGAAATTCAATTATTTTTTTAAAGTAGTAAAATACTTTCCAAGAATTAAATTCTTTTTACAAATATTAAAATTCTTCTCAGGAATTCAATTATTTTCTTAATTTTTTATTAAAATTATTTAAAAAACTACATTGATTTCAAAAAACTTAAAGACATTCTTCAAAAGAATTTAATTATTTTTAATTTTTTAATAAAATTTCTTGAATGAATTAAATAGTTTACAAAATTGGTAATAACATTCTCAGACTAATTACTTTTTAAGAATGTTAATAAAATTTAATCAAATGTTTAATTTTAATTATTAACAAACGCGATTATTATAAAAACTTGAAAGAAATTCTTCATAAAATTCAATTACATTTTAAATTTACAATTAAAAATGTTTAAGAAACTCTAGTGTAAAAAAAAACCAAAGAAATTCTTTAGAAGAATTTAATTAGGATTTAAAAAAATTTTAATAAAATTCTTTGTAAGAATTCAATTATTTTCACAAATAATAAAATTCTTTGAAGGAATTCAATGTTAATTAATTAATTAATTAATTAATGAACTAATTTATAATTTAAAAACATTTAAAGAGAAAAATTATTAAAAATGATTGAAAAAGTTAGAAAACAAAAAATGCAAAAAAATAAAAAAATAAAAACTACGTTCAAACTGCGATCAGATTATCGGAATACAACTATTATTATAATATGGAAGATTTAACAAATTTTTAAAATTATTTTATGTAAATTTTATTACTTAATATTTAGATACTAAATATTTTTTGGAGATTTGGTTATTTTTTTTTTTTGAGGAGGAATTTTTACCTGTTGTCGGAATAAGATATCTTTTTGCTCGAGCACTTTGGCAAGCATTAATGATTGTTGATAGTGAACGTTGTCATCGAAAGTGCCGTGAATTAAATAGTAGCCCTTTGTCTTAAATCCACTCTCCTTATCGACTTTTTTAAGCAATTGTGCTTCCTCATAGCCCTTTAAATTGTCAGCCGATGATGGTAAACCCATAAACCTCTCAGTATAAATTGAATCTGTAATTAAAACAAGTTATTAATTATACGAACCAACAGCTAACGCGAGCAATGTTACGTAAGTGCGCGAGATTAATGAGTTTGTTGGATAACAAAGGAGTAAAATTCGCTTTTGACACAGTACCAGTAGCGTCTGGTAATTATCACGAATACAAGACACACTGCGCTTTCAAAAAGCTTTTCTTCTGTCATCTAAATTAATGTCTAACAACCAAAAGTTTCATGCTTGATTACAAAAGAGATAATGAATTATGTCTCATTTATATTTTCCCTCTATAAATCTTTTTTGTGTTCTTTTTTTTCGTCCATCAAGCACTCAATCGCAAAATCAAAGAGAATTTTTATTCTGCTCCACTGAGATTCTAATTTTTATTCAAATGAGGGAATATTTTCTAATTCTGAATTTTTCATAGAATTTGAATGTAATTTTTCGTGGAAGAAATTTTTTTTTTCTAAGTCAATTTTAGACAATAGTGTAAATTTTACCATTTACTCTGTTAATTTTTTTAATAAACAAAATAATTTTTTTCATAAAATCCAAACGAGACAAATAATAATAAAAATATTGTAGATCAGTTGAACGAACAAATTTTTAGGGATTTAAAATTTTCAAAACAAAAATTATTACCTAAGTTCTTGATGCATTTATATTACGATTATTATTGCATCATTAATTATTATTAAAATTGTTAAAAAATAGTTAAAGAAGAAAGATATAAATTAATAATAAAATAATAATAAAAATAATAAAATTCGTTAAATTATTTAATTATTTTTATAAATAAAAAAATTTTCATAGAAATTCAATTAATTAAAATATTTTATATTAAATTTTTCACAGGAATTTAATAATTTTTAAAAATAATAAAATTCTTCGCCAAAATTCATTTCATTTTCATTTCATTTCATTTTCAATTCAATTATTTTCTTAAATAATAAACTTCATCTCCGAATTTTAATTATTTTTAATGCAATTTTATTAAATATTTTTGAATGAATTCAATTATATTTTAAAAAATTTCAATAAATTCTTTGAAACAATTTAATTATTTTTAAAAATAGTAAAATTCTTCGCAAAAATTCAATTATTTTCTTAAATAGTAAAATTCTTCTCAGGAATTCAGATATATATATACTTTTTAATATTTTTAATAAAATTTTTCGAAACAATTCAATTATTTTCTGAAATTTAAATTAATTTTTCGAATTAATTTAATTATTTTTAAAGATAGTAAAATGCTTCGCCAACATTCAATTATTTTCATAAATTTTTAAATTCTTCTCAGGAATTCAATTATTTTAAAAAAGTTTTAATAACATTTTTCGAAAAAATTCAATTCTTTTCTAAAATTTTAATAAATTCTGTGTAACCATTCAATTATTTTTTTTAAAAATAGTAAAATAATTTTACTGTTTTTAAAAATCCTTGAATTATTCTTCGCAAGAATTTAATTATTTTTTTAAATAATACAATTTTCATAGAAATTCAATTAATTAAAATATTTTATATATAAAATTCTTCTCAAGAAAAAAGAAATATTAAAATTTTTCATGAGAATTGAATAATTTAGAATAATTTTAATAAAATTCTTTTCAAGATATCAATTATTTTCTTAAATAATAAAATTTATTGCCAAAATTAAATTATTTTTTTAAATAATAGAATTCATCGTTAAATTTTCATTATTTTTAATGCAATTTTATTAAATATTTTTGAAAGAATTCAATTATTTTAAAAAATTTTTAATTATTTTTTAATTATCTTTAGAAATATTAAAATTCTTCGCAAGGATTAAATTATTTAAAAAAATTTTTAAATTCTTCTCAGGAATTATTTTTAACAATTCAATTATTTGTAAAAACAGAAAAATTCTTCTCAGGAATTCTTCTTAACAATTCAATTATTTTCTTAAATAGTAAAATTATTTTTAAAAATAGAAAAATGTTTTGACAAAATTCAATTATTTTCAGAAATAATAAAATTTTTTCATGAATTCAATTATTTTCTTAAATAATAAAATTCTTCTGAAGAATTCAAATATTTTCTTAAGTAATAAAATTTTTAGGCAAGAATTCAATTATTTTCTAAAATAATAAAATTATTCGCAGGAATTCATTTATTTTTTCAGAATTCTAATAAAATTTATCGCCAAAATTCAATTATTTTCTTAAATGTGTTTAAGAAAATAATAAAATTTATCTCAGAATTTCAATTATTTTTAATGCAATTTTCAATGAATTCCTGGAAAAATTCATCTATTCTTAAAAATTTCATTTAATTTTTTTTGAAAGAATTGAATTATTTTTAAAAACGCTGATAAAATTCTTTATAAGATTTTAATTTTCTTTCTATTTTCAATAGAAATATTCAATTGGTCAATAAATTATTTATTTTTGTATTTAAATAATTGAATTTTCCTTTTTGATTTTTAATATCTATTAATTAAATTGCAGAAGATTTTGGAATTAAAATCTTTGAAAATTTTAATTGTTGTAAAACTAATAATTTTTTATTTTTTTTTAAATTTGATTAATTTATTATTTTTTAAAAGATTATTGGCGTCTTGAATAATTTTATTTTTAAATTTCAACATTAAATTTATTTAATTTTTGAAGAATTACAGTTGTAATTGCTAGAAATAGTTGAATTCCAAAACGTTTTTTAAATTGAAGTTATTTAAAAATTTAAAATATTTTTAATTTCTGTAGAAAAATAATTAGGTATTTAAATATTTATTTAAGGAAAATTATTCAAGTTTTGAATGTAATTTAATTTGGAAATTATGAAGAAAATTAGTGTTTTGATTTTGAAAAATTGTAATTAAAATTTTTCGAAGATAGTAAAATTTTCGTAAATTATTTACAAAGATTAATTTAAATTTCCGATTAGGGAATTTTGTTAAATTTAATTGAAATAAATTTTATATTTTAAATAGTTTTATTTTTTTTTTAATAATTTCTAATGTAATTTATCTTTTCGATAGCTCTTTTTTTCAGTCTTAGCGCTACTTTTTTAAAATTAATTTATCGAGTACGAAGCCTGGAACCTCGATAATGATTTTTTATTACGATTGTTATTTGTCTCATTAATTATTAATTATTATTTAAATATTAAATTATTATTTAAATATTTATTTATTATTATTATTTAATTATTTAATAAAATTGTTAAAAAACATAGTTGTAGGAGAAAAATATAAAATCGAATTATAATTTTTTTTTTTTTTGAGAATTAGAATTTATTTGGAAGATGATTTACCGTAAAGTGCCCAATCAGTTACGGGAGCAACTGACATTCCGCATTTGAAAACATCAGTTGTATCAGTGACTAGAGCCATTCCTGCCGCATAACCACCATAACTCCATCCCCATATTGCAGTTCTTCTTCGATCGATGAACGAGAACTTCTTCTTAAGATACCTTGAAGCAAAACAATTTTTCTTATATTCAGTATGAAATTCCGCACGCATTGTATCTACGATTCTTTTTTATTGACAAAAAAAAACTTCTTTTCTAAATCAATAAGAGAGAAGTTTGAAATAAATTTCAGCTTTTTATTTTTCCATATAAATCAAAACAAAAGGGAGAAATTTTTAAGTCAAATGTTCATAAATAGTTGACGAGTTTTACAATCAGCTATAAAACATTCTTTCCTGTTTGATATTGGATAAATTCACTGATGTTTGATTTAGTGTGAATTCGTAATAAAAATAAATATAAGGGGGAGAGAAAAAGTTTTAAAAGAGTCATTTAAAATGTTTTTTTTTATGTTATTAAACTTTGTGCTTAGGGAAGAAATTTCTTTTTGTTCAATGTGCTCTAGAAAATATTTTCTTAAAAAAAGTTTTTGGGAAGTAATTGGAAAATTTTCCCCTTTTGGTTACAATTCATCTATAAAGAGAGAGAGGGATGGAAAAAAGGTAAAGTTTTTTTTCTCTCTCTTTTACCCTGTGAGATATTCTTTGCTTTCTTCTAATTTAATTTTGCCTAGGTCAAGCAGTAGTAAGTTTCAATTCTGGTCGATTTTCTTATATTACCCTTTATAACGAGTTTAAACTTTAAATTGGATTTTACGTTCATTTTCCAACTAAATCTTCGAGGTTTGCTTTTTTTTCACCACGCTTTGTTTACTGATTTTAATTTTATGAGTTATGCCTAAACTTTTAAAGACTATAAATTTTAACTGCCAGAAGATGGAAAATAAAAGCGAACATGACTTTTATAATCGTGCAAATTTAGAAGTTTCTCTGCACTCTAATTCTAAATTATTAAAGTTGTTCACTAATTAAAATTTGAGAACAAAAAAATCAGTAAAATTGGTGGAAAACCAATTTTACTGATTTCTTTTTCTCAAATTTTAATTAGTGGACAACTTTAATAATTCACTCGAAATAAGAGAAAAATTACTTTAGTGAAGTTTACAAGATTTCTAAAGTTGCGATTGAAATAAATAAGTAATCAACAATTTAAAGAAACAATAATTTTCTATTAAAAAAATTTTTTAATGTTTCTTGATTATCGAAAAATTTGTAAAAAAAAAACAGAAAATTCGTAAACGTAAAATATTGTTTTCTGAGTAAAAAAAAAATTGTTTTTCTTTCAATCGTTAATGGTAAGCGTCATGATTTTCACACACGTAAAAATAATTTTTTTTTAAATAATTAGAGTAATTAGAATAATTTAACAAGAAAGAAAAAATGTTATTTGATTCAAATAAACGATTAATTTTCTATTATTAAATAAATATTTTTTAAATATTTTTTTTTCTATTAATTAAATGTTTATTTATATCAAATAAATTTTATTGCATTGCATTTTATTGAAGCATTTACTTTAAAATATATACTGAAATTATTGGACCAAATACTTGCAAATTATTTAATTATCAAATGGTAGGTACTTTAATTAAATTCATTTATTTCATTTATTTATTAAATTTTATTGAATTACTATTATTTAAATAAACTGTTATTATTTTATTAAAGTTAATTATTTAATTAAATGTTATTTACTTGAAATACTGAAATTACTGGATGAAATACAATTTATTTGATTGAAATAAAAATAAAATCTTCATTTGTATCAAATCAAATAATTTTTATTGGAGTCTATTAAATGGTAGTTACTTCAAATACTGAAATTATTGGACCGTATACGTGCAATTTATTTAATTATTAAATGGTAATTTAATTAAATTATTATTATTATATTATTATTATTTTATGAAAGTTATTTATTCAATTAAATGGTATTTACTTTAAACACTGAAATTACTGAAACAAATAAATTTTTTTTTTTCAGAGGAACTTTTATTAATGCGAATAAAATTCATAATGTTTATAATCAGAAATAAATAAAAAAAAACTTGAAGAACATAATTATAATAATTGGTATCCGGACAAGAAGTCCAAAACCAAAAATCCAAAGTAAATGAAATCCAAAAAAGGTAAAAAAAAAAATAGTTTCACTTTGGACTTAATTTTTGAATTTTTTGTCCTGGTCAAAAAGTCCAAAGTAATTAAAAATCGAATGAAAAAAATGAGGTATAAAAATTTAAATGGCTGCCTTGAATGAAATTTTCCTTTTTTTTTTTTGAGTTGCACATTTCGATGACTTTGAATCGAATGTATTTAAATTTCTGAAAATAATTAAATTAATCGAGTAATTTAATTGGAATTATATTTAAAAAAGATCGTTGAATTTTTTTTAAAGAATTTTATCAAAATTGGTGAAATTTTTTTATTTAAAAAAATAATTGATTGTAAAGAATTCTTTAATTGTAAAGAATTTTTTTTTATGAAAATAATTGAATTTTTGTGAAGAATTTTTCTTTTATGAAAATAATTGAATTTTTATGAAGAATTTTATTATGTAAATAATTAAAATCCTGCGATTTTAATATTAACATTTTAAATTCCGATTTTATAGAGTAAAAATTAAAAACGTGGCTTTTTCACGTGTTTCATTATTTACTTTGAACGTTTTTATTTATTTTGGATTTTTTGACATTTTGAACATTTTTATTTTCGATTTTTTGTACTTTGGACTTTTTTTTCTTGAATTTTTCGGTCTAGATTTTTTGGATTTGATTTTTTGGCCTGTAATCATAATAATTAATAGAAAATGTGTAAAAAATTATTTTTTAATGTTAAGTAGCAATGTAGAGTAGAAACAAAAGTTTATTAAAATTACAAGAGAAATATTTTAAATCGGAAAGAAAATATTGAAAGACGGAAATAAAAATTTGCGCATGATTTGCATGAACGGAAGTCGGAAGTTGATATTTTTTTTTTCTTTACAATAAGTCTCAACATCCTTCTATCATGTTCAATATCCTCTGGCATTGTCGAGCATAAGAAAATCCTTCTGTTCTCGTTGTGGTCGCGTATGGAATTTTTTTCCCGATGATAGATTTTTTTATATACAGTAGAACCTCAATAATTTGGAATAAATGTTTTTCTTTTATTTTTAAATTTTATTTTATTGATTTTTAATGGATATTTTTGCATTTATCTCTTTTTTTTTAGGTATTTACTTTAAAAATCAAAAGGCTGTTAATAAAATTTCTTCATTTTATTAGATTTTTGTTGGTAAAATAAAAATTTTTCCAAACTAAAAATTGAAGTTTTTGATTCTATTCGATTATCGAGGTTCTACTGAAAACGATTTTTTTTTTTTTTGGTAACAATTTTAATATCATAAGGAGTTGATTTCTTTTAAACTAATTTATTATACAGAGTGGGAAATAATCAACAGTTCGGCAGCTTTTTCAGGCGAGTTTCCAAAAATTTTGGGTTTTAGTTTTGTGGGATTTTTTTTTTTTTTTTGAATTCAGAGAAAGGGAGTTCAGTCACCGAGCATGGATCGCGTTTGGATGGCTCTCTTTTGGTGCAGAGAAGAAGCGACGACTGGGCGTAACCGATGCCGGGTGTTTTGCTGGCGCGTCGCGTCCGTCGTGTAAAAAGTCAGTCGCGAAATTGGAATCCAGCCAAGCGATTGCGGAATCGCAAGCCTCTGCCTTCACCTTTGCCCTGTTCCCTTGTCGCCTTCTCTTTCGCACCCCTTCATATATGTATATATATATATATTTACCATTTGACATTGCTCTCAAATGCCATCTCACCCGCACACCAAACCAAATTCTCTCTTTCTCTCTCTCACCTCAAGCTCTCACGGATGCAGGAAAAAAAAGGCATTTTAAATTTATGAGCTTCAAATGAAGCTGAATTTGAGCTTAATTGCTCTTTTCAATATTTTAATCAAATTCATTTCAAGATTTTCTCATCTCTAGCATTTTAATGCACTTTACTCGAGATTTTATATATCGTATATATGAGAAAAGAAAATATTTTCCCCTCGAATAATTCGAAATAAATAAAAAAAGGAGAAAAAAAATGAGTACGTATTTTTAAAATTTAAAAATAATTCTTTCTTTAAATAGCAATGAAAAAATTATTTCAGGGTTGCCACGCTTTTGCTCATTTGAAATTCCCTGATTTTTCCAGATTTTCCAGGGTAGAAAACAAAATTTTTCCAGGTTTTTAAAACTACACTTATTATTTACCAAATTAAATCACATAATTTGGTAAATGTTTAACAAATTTACATTTATTTTTAAGAATTTCTGTAATTGTAAAATTAATCGAAAACAACAATTATTTTTTCTCCATAGGAATTAAAATTTGGAAAAATTTCACATTCAAACCTTTTGAAATACAATAACTTAAAAAAATATTATAAAACATGAAGAAAGCGTTCACTCCGAGTCGAAGACTCGGAGTAAACACTTTCTTCATGTTTTATAATAATTAAAGATGACCGAGTGATGAAATAATTATTTTATATTATAAGAATTATTCGGAAATTCTGCAATTAAATATAAATTAGAAAATAAAAACTTGAAATAATTTCAAAAGAAATCCATTAAACTTTTTCAAAAAAAATTAATTCTACACAATTGTTAGTTAAAAGTATGAAAAATTCAGATTTTCAAAAATTTTAATTTGAAAATTCAACGAAAATTAAATTATTTAAATTCAAAAATAAATAATTTATTAAATTCTCATTAAGAATTTTGTCAACAAATTTTTAAATGATAAAATTCTTTTGACGAAATCAAATAAAATTTTTAAGAATGTAAAAAAATAAGAATAAAAAAATAAGAAAATAAAAAAAAATAAGATAAAATAATAAAATAAGAATAAAATAAAAATAAAATATAATAATAAAATAATAATAATAATAATAATAATAATATATATTATATAATATAATATATTTTTCGAAGAAATTAGATTGAAATTTTATTAAAAAGTAATTGAAATTCGATGAGTTTTATTTATGAAAATAATTGATTTCATAAAAAGAATTTTGTTATTTATGAAAATAATTAAATTTCTAAAAAGAATTTAATTATTCATGAAGATAATTGAATTCTTGACTAGAATTTTTATTAAAATTTTCGAAAATAATTTAATTCTTTAGAAGAATTTTAATAAAATTATAAATAATTGCATTTTTTGAGAAATTTATATCAATTATTATTTAAAATTTTAACTGAAAGTCATTTTTAAATAAATTTTTATTAGAAAATTCAAAGAGAATTCAATTACTTAAATATAAAAATAAATAATTTATTGAATATAATTTAATGTTTCTTAAAATTATACTAAAAATAATTGAAATTCTGTGAAGAGTTTTATTTAAATTAATATGAAAATAATTGAATTCATAAAAAGAATTTTATTATTTATGAAAATAATTAAATTTCTAAAAAGAATTTAATTATTCATGAAGATAATTGAATTCTTGACTAGAATTTTTATTAAAATTTTCGAAAATAATTTAATTCTTTAGAAGAATTTTAATAAAATTATAAATAATTGCATTTTTTGAAAAATTTATATCAATTATTATTTAAAATTTTAACTGAAAGTCATTTTTAAATAAATTTTTATTAGAAAATTCAAAGAGAATTCAATTACTTAAATATAAAAATAAATAATTTACTGAATATAATTTAATGTTTCTTAAAATTATACTAAAAATAATTGAAATTCTGTGAAGAGTTTTTTTCAAATTAATATGAAAATAATTGAATTCATAAAAAGAATTTTATTATTTATGAAAATAATTAAATTATTGCGAAGAAATTTATAAAAAAAAATTTTAAATAATTGAATTCTAGTGGAATTTTTATTATATTTATGAAAATAAGTAATTGTTTGCGTGGAATTCTGTTAAAATTATTTTAAAATAATTATTTATAAAAAATTTTAACAAAATTCCACGCAAACATTTAATTATTCTTTTGGAAAATTTTATTAAAATCATTGATATTGAAAATCATTAAATTGAGGAAAATTTTTGGAAATAATTGAAATTTTTGCAAAGAATTTTATTAAAATTTTTGAAAATAATTTAATTTTTGAGAAGAATTTTATTATTTTTAAAGATAATTGAAATTTTTACAAGAATATTTTTTAATTTTTGAACATAATTGAATTTCTGCGAAGAATTTTATTATTTTTGAAAATAATTGAATTTCTGCTATCATTTGTAAGTTTTCTAAAAGAATTTAATTATTTTAGTGTTTTTAACTTAAATTCATATTTAAATTTATTTTTATTTATAATAATTTATTAAATTCGATTAAAATTGTAAATTTGCGTTGAGTTTTTTTCTCTATTTTTCAAATATATAAATTATTTAAAATTTCTAATTGATTAAAAATTGAAATTTCATAAAATAACTTTATGACAGTTGTTAAAGATAAAATTAAATTATTGTCAGAAATGGAAAAAATTGAAGGTTTTATTTTAGAATTCGTGGTAATTTTCTAGTTTATGAGGCAAAAAAAAAAAAAATTTGATTCAAATAACTGATTACTTGTCTTGTCATATAAATATTTACTTGAATGAAATATCTTTTTATTTAACTCAAAAAAAAATTTACTTGAGTGAAATAATTTTTATTTGAATCAATATAATAAATATTCAATTGAATGAAATAAATATTCACTTGAATCAAATGATTTCCATTCGTATCAAATTGAATTTTAAATAAAATGTATTTGAACCAAATAATTTCAGTATTTATGACAATGAAGAAAATATGAATATTTGATTAAAATATTAATCAAACATTTTAATTGATTAAAATAAAAATTATTTCATTCCAGTAAATATTAAAATTAATAATAGTCAAGTAAGCAGTAATTTGAATCAAATAAATTTTTTTTCCAGTGCATAGAAAGAGAATTGGAAAAGAAAGTTTTGAAAAAAATTTTTTAAAATTTGTTATCTGTGTTTTAACTAAAGCACACATACTGCGTTATTGTCCGAACACTCCCTTTTGTTTCCGGAATTCTATTTTTCTAACATAAAAGCTGTCACTGCGCGAATAATGTTGGAAAGTGATCTAAAACTTTTTAAAAAGAGAATAAAATTCCTCTGCTGTTTTTAATTACCAATCATGTTTAACAAAGGCAAAAATAGCCGATGATAATAATATTCTTCAAGTAATCAATGAGAATTAACAAATTTTTATTTTTCGACACAATCAAATTAATTATTAAATTGACTTAAGTGTCATATTTGGCATTTTTAATTCTAATTCAGACACAGGAAATAGAAAATAATGTCGTTCAATTTTTATTTCGTGAATATTTTCAACTTTTCATCTGAAAATAATTTTTAAAAAAAGTCAGTCACTACAATTGAAATTAATAAAAATTTCTACTAATTAAAATTTAGAAAGGAATTCGTGTAAACTTCACTATTTTTATTTATCAATATTTTATGTAAAAAAGTGGTGCTCTTTTAAATTAATTTTACTTTGTCTGATCACTGCGGGACTATTTTAGGGAATAGAGAGATTGACCATCGATTGATCGGCGGTGTGGTCCACACGTTTAGTGGATGTATATAAATGAAGGAGTCAAAGGTTTAACAGTCTTCTCACACCTATCACACTCAATTACCCAGGGCCGTTAAAAAAAAGGAAAATAAAGCAAAAAAAAAAAGGTGGCAAAGTGGACTTTCTAAAATAAACTGAACTGTGAGAAAAGGAGTGATGCTATAAATTTAGATAAAGTTAGGAGCCAATTTTCTTCTTGTTAACGTTTTCTTGCCCCGCGAGCAAGAAAAGAAGTTAATTTAACGGATATACGGATTTGGGATTAGGTGTTAAAAGTTAGTTACAGCATAGTGAGCTTACAAGATTACAGGACTTTGGTATTTGATCTCACGATTTAATTACAAAAGAGCAAAACAAGTTCACTTCTTTTTTAAAAACTCAATTTCTTCCATTGGTATTTTGGTAGGTATTGATTTTATCTAACATTTATTTTTTATTTATTTAATTTTTTCCATTGGTTTAATATTTATTTTTTTTTTCATTTTATTTATTTTTCATAATTTAATTTGTTCCTTTCGTATTGATTTTAAATAATATTTATTATTTTTTTTATTTATTTTTAATAATTTCATTTCTCTCAGTCTTTTTGATTTTATCTGATATTTATTATATTATTTTTTTTATTTCTATTCTTACCTACATTATACGACTATTGAACGACTTTTTCGACTTTTTTTACACTTTTTTGAGAAAAAATGCGACTAATTGACTTTTTTCTGATTTTTCTGAATAAAATGCGACTAATCGACTTTTTTGTAATTGAAAAATGTGAAAAAAGTCGATTAGTTTTTTTTTTACTTCAATTTTAAATAGCAGAAATAATTTTTGTTGTTGAAATTATTCAATTATTATAAAGAATTTCATTAAAATTTTTTAAAATAATTGATTTCTTTCAAATAATTTTATTAAAGTTTTTAAGAATAGTTGCATTTTTCAAGGAATTTATTTAAAATTTTACTTATTAAAAATAATTGAAATCCTGCGATGAGTTTTAATATTTATAAAAATAATTGAATTCTTGAAATGATTATTATTAAAATTTTTAAAAATAATTGAATTCCTGAGAAGAATTTCATTATTTATAAAAATAATTGAATTCTTGCGAAAAGATTAGAAAAATTCTGTTTTAAATAATTGAATTACTGTGAAAATTTTTTTATTTATGAAAATAATTGAATGTTTGCGAAGAATTTTATAAAAATTTTTTTTAATTATTCAATTCTTTTGGAAAATTTTTTACTTAAAATAGTAGGTAGATATTAAAAATCATTGAATTACGAAAAATTTGTAAAAATAATTGAACCGTTTTAAAGAATTTTATTAAAATTTTTTAAAATAATTTTTTTATTTCAAATGTTAACAAATTTAAAACTCATTCTTTTCTTTTGGAAAAGAAACATTACATATTGCCGTTTCTTAATATTTTTGTAGAAAATTCTTAATTTTCATAAGGAAATGATTTGCATCATTTTCTATTTCTTCATTACAATTGCTTTAATAAAATTTTAAGTTTTTTAAAAAATATTTGTCAATTATAAATTTTAATTGAAACTCTTTAAATTTTTAGAAAATAAAGGAAAAAATTTTACTCAAAAAAAAGTTCTGTTACATTTATTTACGAATTTCTTTAATTGTAAAATTATTCGAAAACATTAATAACTTCTTTTTTAAATAAATATTTAATTATTATTATTTTTCCATAGGAATTAAGATTTTTTCAAATTTTAAATTCAAACATTTTTTAAATTAAACATCTTTTTAAAAAATTGTTATAAAACATGAAGAAATCGATCACTCCGAGTCTTCGACTCGGAGCAATCGATATCTTCATGTTTTATAATAAATTAAAGATGACCGAGTGATAAAATCATTATTTTATATTATAAGAAAATTGTTACTGTAGATAAATTCTTCAAAATGATTTTCATCATTTTAATTAAATTATTATTTTCTAGAATTTTTAATTATTTTTTATGAAAATAATTAAATTTCTTAAAAAAAATTTTATTATTTATGATAATAATGGAATTATTGCGAAGAAATTTATAGAAAATTTGTAAATAATTGAATTCCTGAAAAATTTTTATTATTTATGAAAATAATTTACAGTTTTGCGTAGAATTTTATTAAATTTTTTTTAAACACCGTAATAGAATTCTTTTGAAAAATTTTATTAAAATAATAGTTATTAAAAATCATTCAATTGAGGAAAATTTATAAAAATAATTGAAATTTTGCAAAGAATTATATTAAAATGCCTAAAAATAATTAAATTTTTGGGAATAATTTTGTTATTTATCGACATAATTGAATTCTTTAGAAGAATTATATATATGTAAATAATTGAATTTTTGGGAAGAATTTTATTAAAATCTAAAAGAATAATTGCATTATTTCAAAATAATTTTATTAAAATTGTATTTAAAATAATTGATTTCTTTCAAACGATTTTATTAAAATATATTTGAAAATAATTGAATTCCTGAGAAGAATTTTATTATTTATGAAAATAATTTAATTATTGCGAAAAATTTGATTATAATGTTTAAAAAAAAATTGAATTTCTGTGAAAAATGTTGTTATTTTTGAAAATAATTGTATTCTTCATAAGAATTTTTATAAACATTGCTTTAAATAATTAATATTTTCGAAATATAATAAATATTATGAAAATTTTATTTTAATTAATTGAATTCTTGTGAAAATAATTGAATTTTTCGATTAATTACTTTAAAATAGTATTAAAAATAATTGAAATTCTTCGTCGATGAGTTTTATAATTTATGAGAATAATGGAATTATTGCGAAGAAATTTATAAAAAATTTGTAAATAATTTAATTTCTGTGAAATTTTTTGTTATTTATGAAAATAATTAAATGTTTGCGTAAAATTTTATTAAATTTCTTTTTATAATAAAAAAATAATAGAAAAAATAAATTTTTCAATAAATAATAATCAAATATATTTTTCGATTCATTTAAGTATTTTTTTTTTGCTTTAAAAAATAATTATTACGATTAAAAATTATTTTTATGTCTCATTACAAATAAAAAAAACTGCAAATAAAATATTTGTCGAGACATTAAAATTGTGTTTTTATTATTTTAAAAAATAATTGTTTGTTTGTTGCAAAATTGTTGGCAAAATTGTTTGTTTGTTTTAATATTTTACTTGACATGTGCCTTAAATTGTGGTATAGTTTATTTTTATTTTCTGCAATATGTCAGCGGAAAAAAATTGAAAAGAAAATGAAAAGAATAATAATTTTTAATCACTGTTTAAATGTCATAATAAAGTTTGGAATGTTAATTTATAAACGTTGAAGCAAAAAAGACGACAAAAGGGAATTCATTTTTAACCATTTTTTTTTAATGTCAGCGACATTTTTAAAAGTCAATAAAGTTTAGAACGTTATTTATAAAAATATAAATGAAATTTTCTTCTTGTTAAGAAAATAAAAGGAAAAGAAAAATAATAATTTATTGGAATTGAAATAAATTTTTTTTTTAATTTGTTTAATTTGTTTATAGTTACAATTTTAATTTTGTTTAGAAATTTTAATGATAATTAAATAAAATGGAATTTTTTTGAATTTTATGTTATATTAGATATTTTCTAAAAATAATGATTAAGTTTCAAAGGATTTTTCTTTCCGTTTGAAAATGGAACTTACTTCGTCACTCCAATTTGATCTTCAATTTCCACAGTTCCTAAATGACGATATCCTGCGAACAGCATCCGATTTCCTTTGACTCCTGAACCTCTTCCATCAATTGCCGCGTAAATGATGCTTTTGTTTGTAACCAAATAATTCCCCCAATCGATGTTGAATTTCTCTGTCACTTGATGTGAATCTGGTCCACCGTATCTGAAAATAATATTATTAATTAGTAATTTCATTTGAAATACCTAAATTTTAAATAATAATTGTACTCAGAGACAATTCAGTTTTCGAAATTAAGATTTTTTAAATTTCATTAAAAGTTAAAAAAAACAAAAGGTCATATTAAGTAGAGACTTAAATTTTGAAAGACCTACTTTTTACCAACATAAAGAGTAAAGATTAATATTTTATTTAATTTGTGTTTAAAAATTTAAGAACAAAGGGTCATATTTAAATATAAAATTTTGAAAGACCTAAAATTTATATAAGGAGTAAAGATATTAATATTACATTGAATTTTTTTTATTAAAAGTCAAAGAACAAAAGGTCACATTTAAAAAATAATATTTTTTCTCATTTCGAATGAGAAATGAAAAATTTGAGAAAAGGGAGAAGAAATTTATTTTTTAAAAAGAAGCTTAATTTGTTTTTTTTATTCGGTTAGGAGAATATGGTTGAGGTAGTTCTTGCAAGTGAAATGTATATGTAAAAAGGATTTTCTCTTCGTTTAGAATTCTCTCGAAATCCCTTTCCTCGATGCTTTTAGATCTTCAACTCATGTTCGTCTTTTTAGAGAAAGAGAGAGAGAGAAAAAAATGAAAGAAAAGAGGAGGAAGAAAAAAAAATTTTGCAGATAGTGAGTATTTACAATCCGGATGAATTTTAAGTAGACCTCTTCATTTCATTTTTGATCTGCGATTCAGGGAAATTTAAAAAAAAAAATTGTCGAGAATAGTTTGGAAAGAAAAAATGTAGGGAATTATTTTATCGATTTATAATTGAATTCTTTTTTTTTTCGATATCAAGAAGCAAGATTCAATCTGGTGGAAAATTTGGTTTAAAAATCATTTCTGTTGTAAGATGAAATGTCTTGGACAGTTTTATTGACAAATGAAGTGTCGAATTTTTACTCGAGTAAGAGAAAATGTGACTAGTTGCAATTAAATTTATGATTCGATGGGAATTGACAATTTTTATTCGGAATTTCTTTATTAAAAATTGGAAGTAATTTTTTTTTTTGATAACAGACAAGTAACATTTGAGCCAAATACATTTTTTTCAGTGTATACTAATTTACTTACAATTTGTTTCTAATAAAAATTTTATTCGGTACAAGTCAAATTTTTATTTGAACTAAATAAAATTTATTTGGGACAAATAAAACTTTTTTGAAACAAATAAAATTTATTTGAAACAAATAAAACTTTTTTGGAAAACAAATAAAATTTATTTGAAACAAATACAACTTTTGAAGCAAATAAAACTTTTTTGTAACAAAGAAAATTTATTTAAAACATAGGTATTTATTTTTAGCAAATAATTAATTTAGACAATGAAATAATATTTGTTATTTTAAATATATATTAAAAATTATTGATTTGAATATATTTAATTTGACTCGAATCAATTATTTTCAAAAAAAATTTTTAATTAAATTCCTCGGATGAATTTAAATATTTTTTAAATATTTCCATAAATTTCAATTATGTCCTAAAATTTTAATAAATTCTTCGAAATAATTCAACTATTTTTATAAATACTAAAATTCTTTGCAGGAATTAAATTATTTTTAATCAAATTTAAATAAAATTACATGAGAGAATTTAATTATTTTCAAAATTTTCCACAAGAATTTCAACAAAAAATTAAAATTCTCTAAATATAATTCAATTATTCTCAAAATATTTTTAAAAAATTCTTTAAAGAAATTCCATTATTTTCAAAACAACTTTAATTGGATTTCTCGAAAAAATTTCATTATTTTCAAATATTTCTAAAAAATTCTTCATAATAATTTAATTATTTCTTAAAATTTTAATAAATTCTTCGAAACATTTGAATTATTTTTGTAAATATAGTAAAATTCTTCGCAATAATTCAGTTATTTTTATAAATAGTAAAATCCTAAAAGAATTCAATTATTTTCAAAAAAAGAATTTTAATTAAATTCCTGGGATGAATTCAAATAATTTTAAATATTTCCATAAATTTCAATTAATTATGTCCTAAAATTCTAATAAATTCTTCGAAACAATTCAACTATTTTTATAAATAGTAAAATTCTTTGCAGGAATTAAATTATTTTTAATCAAATTTAAATAAAATTACATAAGAGAATTTAATTATTTTCAAAAATTTCCACAAGAATTTCAACAAGAATTAAAAATTCTCTAAAAATAATTCAATTATTCTCAAAATATTTTTAAAAAAATTCTTTAAAGAAATTCCATTATTTTCAAAACAACTTTAATTGGATTTCTCGAAAAAATTTCATTATTTTCAAATATTTCTAAAAAATTCTTCATAATAATTTAATTATTTCTTAAAATTTTAATAAATTCTTCGAAACATTTGAATTATTTTTATAAATATAGTAAAATTCTTCGCAATAATTCAGTTATTTTTTATAAATAGTAAAATCCTAAAGGAATTCAATTATTTTCAAAAAAAGAATTTTAATTAAATTCCTCGGATGAATTCAAATATTTTTTAATATTTCCATAAATTTCAATTAATTATGTCCTAAAATTCTAATAAATTCTTCGAAACAATTCAACTATTTTTATAAATAGTAAAATTCTTCGCGAGAATTCAATTATTTTCAATTCACTTTTAGTAAAATTCTTCTTTATAAAATTCAATTGCTTTTAAAATTTTCAATTAAAATTATTAAAGAAACTCCACTTAGTTTATTTATTTTATTTTAAAAGAAATTTTTGAAAAGAAATTGAATAGGATTTTTTAAAATTTTAATAAAATTCTTTGCGAGAATTCAGTTATTTTCCTAAATAATAAAATTCTTTGAAGCAATTTTATTATCATCAAATTTTTTGATTTTTTGTTTTTGTTTATGAATTTTAAATTATTTTTTATGAAAATAATTGAATTCCTTAAAAAAATTGTATAATTTATGAAAATAATTAAATGTTTGCATACAATTTTATTAATTTTTTTTTAAATAATGGAATTCTTTTTGGAGAATTTTATTAAAATAGTATTTGAAAATTATTTTTTTCAAATTTTGAACATAGTTGAATTTTATAAGAAGAATTTTATTTATTTATTTTTTTGAAAATAATTGAATTTCTGCAATTATTTGTAATTTCTCCAAAATTGAATTTTTTCATTGTTTTCAACAAAAATTTAAATTAGAAAATTTTTAAATTCTATTATTTTTAAAATTGCTAATTTTATTTTAAAAAGGCAGTAGGAAGTTAGAATTGTTGCTATAAGTTGATTTAAATAAATACTAATTAAACGATTTATTTAAAACAAATAAAAAATTTTTAATTGGCACTGAGACAAATATTTTTTTTCTGGGTGTAATTATACTTGTATTGTTGAATATTTCGAATAATATTATAAAAAAATTGAAGTCATTAATTATTATTCTTTTAGAAAAATAGTAGTAATTACAGAATATTAATTACGAATGAAAATTCAAAATGTATTTCAGTGAAAAATATGGTAATTAAAATTATGTTAATTAAAAATTTTAAATGAAAAATTTGCTTCTTTTTATAGTAAAGTTTTGAGTTTTGAACATTGAAATGAATGAAATTATTTTTCTGTACAAAAATTACTATATTGTACTGAAAAATATTACTTAATTAAATTTTTTAATTTACAAAATAGTTTTTCTTGTGAAAAAATACAAATTTCCAGTAGCACTTAAAATATCGTCGCTTATTTGATTTTTAGAAATTTTAGGAACATTATTTTTCTTTTTTGTTCTTTTTTTAAAAAGAATTTTTTTATTTACCTGCATTGTTTATTATTAATTTTTGTCGATATTTAATTAAAAATGAAGTTTTATTATTTTTCTCTATCTCATTATTTACTAAATAAATAAAATAAATATTAAATTTAATTAATTAAAATTTATTATTTATTAATACAATGTTAGTAATTTTGAAAAATATTTTTATTTATATTTTAATTTTAATTTTAAATTAACTGAACAAAAACAGTAAAACTTCGTTATAATTAATTCTCATCAAAAAACAATAATAAATAGTACAGTTAAATAAATAATAAATTTTTGTTTCCTTAAAAGACATTTTATTTGTGCCAAATAAATATTTTATTTATTTATTTAAATACATAAACGGTTTTACAAAAATAAAATATTTTATATTTATTTTCTAATTCGCAAATATGGTAGTTATAAAATAGTGAGTGTTAGATTTTTTGTAATATTACACAATTCCAGTTTAAGTTATAATTTTAAGAAGAAAATGTTTATGTTTATTATTTTAGAGAGATTTTTTCTTCTTCGTTTTATGTACGTAAAATTAACGTTCTCTGTTGGTGTTTATGAGAATCCTACATTTATATGTTGGTAGTAAAAACAGTGAAGGCAGAGACAGTGAAGTATTTTATCATCGTATTTTCCAGGGTTTCAGTAGTGTTTTCTAGAGACAGAACAATTTTTTTTTTCGTGGTAGACAAGCTTAAGTAAAGAGTGCAGTGATTAAGCTCAGTGTAGATGGTTTTAGAGAAAATGCAAGCAGGGACGAATTCAGAGGCAGGAAAAGTGGCTTCACAAAGAGGCAGTTGGAATAATTACACTCTGAGAATATTTAAGCTCTGAATAGGCACCTATTCTCTCTATACAATTTCCTTTTGCTAAAAGGGTCTTACGCTCACTTAAAAAAAAAAAAAAGAATAATAGAAAAAAAAATCATTCAATGAACAATCTAGTTTTTTTTTATTCGCAACAGGTTAAAAGTTGAGTTTTTAAATGGGGACAATTAACTTATTTTTGAGGCGTAATAAATTTGGATAATATTATTGTTTGATTTCATTAAAATAAATTTTATTTGGTTCAAATAAAATTTTATTTTATTTTTTATAAAATTTTATTTTTTATAAAAATTTATTTACAATTAAAATTTTATTTTTTATAAAATTTTATTTACAATTAAAATTTTATTTACAATTAAAATTTTATTTAGTTCAAATAAAATTCTTATTTGTGTCGAATAAAATTTCCATTTGATAAGAAATAATTAAATAGATTCTGAGACAAACATTCTTTAATTTAACTCAAATAAATAATGCTTGGTTTAGATAAAATTTCCCTCTGGATTTTTCATTATGTTTGTCTGCAGTTTGAATTAACTATATTGATTCTGAATTTTTTATAATGTTGATTTAACTTCGCCTATTTAATATTGAATTGCAATTACCCGTAGTATAATAAAGTTCCATTAAAAAAGTATTAAATTCTCTTTTACTCACATTTTAACTACTTTTTTAACGTTGCAATAAAATACGCGTTAGCTGATTAAAGAACAATGTATATTTTATACTTTAGACATTTAAAGAAATCAGAATCACGATGTGAATTATAAAATTACCATAAAGATTGCTATTTTCTTTCTTTCGCAATTTTTATTTTCCAACAATTTAAAAAAGGGGAAAATAAAGTAAATACAATAAATTAACAAAGAGTAAAAAAAAATGTTTATTTCATTCTTTATTATACGAAAGAGGAAAACAAAAATTTGGATAACAAAAAGAACTTGTGAATAAAACAATTGAATTTTTATAATTATGAGAATTTTTGACTTTATTACATTCTTTTATCTTTTCTTCATAAACAAAGAGAAAAAAAATTGAAATTCATAACTTTCGAATTTCAATGAAATAATAATTTTCACTATACCTTTAATAAAAAAAAAATGTAGGTATTTAGTAAGTTTAATTAAAAATTAAAATATGAAAAATTTAATTTGAAAAAATAATTTAAAAAGTAGAATTAAAAACGTTGTGTGGGAGAAATAAAATGTTCGCGTATATTTTAATTGAAAAAAAGTAAAATGCAGCTATTTATTAAAATAAATGAACTCTATATATGCTTATTAAATTTTTCTGGATTTCGCCTTTCAGATAGTTATAATTTTAATTAGTTGAGAATTTTCGACAAAATGGAATTTTTATTTATAATTACAAAGAAAAAATAATGATAGCGATATAATGTGATTAATTTAAGGGATTTTTTCCAATAAATTTGCACAAAAATTTCTACCTATTATATTTCAAAGGCATATTAAATATGCAAGAGGGTTACCATGTTTTTGATATTTCAGGAAATTTACGCTTCTTTTTCTTTCTAAGTCGACTCCGCGATATAACTTCTAACGTAAATCCTATTAATGTCTAATTTGTCGGTAGCACGCCTTGGAAAAGTTTCGAGAATATGCAAAAAAAAAAAAAAAAAAATGTGAAAAAAGAAAATGAAACTTAGACCCTGTTTTAGGAAAAGAACTTACGACTCTGATAAACTAATCAGTAAAGTAAATGAGCGTCGAAAGTGTTCTTAAAGAATTAAAAAATAAATTAATTACTGTAATATTTATTATTATTTATTTATTTTTACTCCTTCAGAAAAAAAATTTTGCGAAGAATTTTTATTATATTTCTTCTAATCTCCTTACAGAGTATGAAAAATTTTTTAAATTAATTTAACAACATTTTTTATGATTTTTTCTCAGTTGAAAATAAATAAATAATGGTAAATAATAAATATAGTAAAATAAAGTAAAAATAAATTATATTTGGTTGAAATAAAATTTCTCTGTAAATTATGTGATAAAAATTGTTTTCAAAATAAAAAAAAATTTTAAAAAAGAGAAATGTAATTGTAGAGAATAAATTTATTGAAATAAATAAAAGTGTAAATAATAAATTTCTAAAATAAAAAAATGTAGAGAATAAATTTATAAAAGTAAAAAAAAGTGTAAAGAATAATATATTTCTAAAAATAAAAAAGTAAAGAATAAATTTCTAAAAATTAAAAAAGTGTAAAGAATAAATTTTTTAAGAATAATAACAGTGTAAAGAATAAATTTTTTAAAAGTATAAAAAGAGTGTAAAGAATATATTTCTAAAAATTAAAAAAGTGTAAAGAATAAATTTCTAAAAATTAAAAAAGTGTAAAGAATAAATTTCTAAAAATAATAAAAGTGTAAAGAATAAATTTATAAAAGTAAAGAGTGTAAAGAATATATTTTATGAAAATAAAAGAAAGTTTACATAATAAATTTCTAAACATAAAAAAAGTGTAGAGAATACTAAAAATAAAAAAGTGTAAAGAATAAATTTCTTAAAATAAAAAAAGTGTAGAGTATAAATTTCTAAAAATAAAGATTAAATTTCTAAAAATAATAAAAGTGTAAAGAATATATTTTTAAAAATAAAAAAGTAAAGAATAAAATTCTAAAAATTAAAAAAGTGTAAAAAATAAATGTCTAAAAATAAAAAATCTAAAGATTGTAAAGAATAAATTTCTAAAAATTAAAAAAACTGCAGAGAATAAATTGACATTTATAGGTAAAATTGTAAAAAAAGAGAGTTTAAAATATTGAAGAAGAATTATTTAATTTCTATACTACGAAAAGGACCAAAAAAAATAAATTAAATAATCGTTTAAATGAATTTGTTTTTGTGAATTAAATTATTGGCTAGTGCGCACAGAATGCGTAAGTCACAAGCCTTCCAAAAATTTTTGGTGAATGGTTAATACAGAATTGACATTCTAGTCAAGCTCTGTATCAACCGCATCGGCAAATAGACTATGTGAAACGCTGAATATGTACCCTCGAAAAGTTCTTGTCAGTTGTGAGTTGAATAAACTCTCGACTCCTGGCATCAATTTTTTGAAGCTCCTCCTCAACTGTTCTCCAGTTACCATCTGAACTCGAAAGTTCCTTCCATTACAGCAATCAATATAATACTGTCGCACTAAAATTTCAAACCTTTTTTAAATTCATTCGAATTTACTACGAAAATTTTTTTTCTCTTTCCTTTAATTTAATTTTCTCTCTTTCTCTTCTTAAATTTAAATTTGTTCTTTTAACAATAATGTAAAAATAATCTTAAAAAAAGTAATTAAATAAATTATTATTTTTTAATTAAATGAAAAATAAACAATAATAATAATAAAATAAAAAATAAATAATAATAATAAAAAATAATTCAATAATAATAAAAAAATAAACAAATAAGTCTACGATCTTTATTATTTAAATAATCGAAAAAATAATTAAATAATTAAAAAGATAAATAAAAAAAAGACAAAAAAAAAATAATTAAAAAATCATTAATGAACAGTAAAAAAATATTTTTAAAATAATATTGAACCAAAATTCGTTTTAGATTTTTTTTAACGTTTAGAAAGTTTTCCTCTAAAGAAAACAATTTTTTTTTTGTCGGAGTTTTAACTTTGTTATCGCATGAAAAACGGGAACACTCGACAACTAAATGAAAGTTTAACTTTAGGCGAAAAATCGATTTTCAATTGATTGTGAAATCGTTTAAAGGCGATTCACGAATACAAATGTTACTTTTAACAATGCATAGGAAATTATAGAGCCGAAAACGAACAGAGAAAAGTAATTAAAATATACTCTCTTTTGTTCCTCAAATTTTATTAAAACTGTAAATTAAACTTCTTTTTTCAACTGTTTGATTACAGACTTATTTTCAATTCTACTGGCGAAAATCGATTAAATAATTTTTCAACTTAATGAATAATGTTATAATTAAACAATTGTGGAGTGAAAAAAATTTTTTTTATTCAAATAACCGAAACTATTGTAATTATCAACAAAGGCTAAAAATTAGCAATAAAATTGAATAAATAATTGAATAAATATTGAACGAATAAATAATAAAGAAATAAATAATAAAAAAAAATAAATAATGAACAAATAATTAATGAACAAATAATTAATACACAAATAAATATTAACAAATAAATATTAACAAATAAAGAATGAACAAATAAATAATAAAGAAATAAATATTAACAAATAAAGATTTAAGAAATAAATAATTAACAAATTTAATTAATACACAAATAAAGAATAAACAAGTAATAAAGAGATAAATAATAAACCAATAAATATTAAATAAATCAGTAATAAACAATTACTGGTTAATTAAAAATTAACTAAATTTTAATAAAGAAACAAATTAATAATAAACAATTACTGGTTAATTAAAAAATAACTCAATTTTAAGGAAGAAACAAATCAATAATAAACAATCACTGGAAAATATTAAAAGTTAATTAAATTTAAATGAATAAACTTAACAAAAAAAATTAATAAAATTGGATTGAACAAACAAATCAAGAATAAACAATCACTGGCAAATTGAATGTTAATTAAATTTAAATGAATAACCAAATAAATGATAAACCTAATGCTGGTTAATGAAAAATGAATTGAATTCAAATAAAATTAAAACACTGCGGACAATAATTTATTTGAATAAAGAAAATAAATATGCAATTATATACCTGAAAGTAATTTAAATGATAATCTTATGGTTGATAGTAGTTTAAGTCGTTCACTGAATATAAGCTTGAAGTTGATAAAGAATTGGAAAAGTTTTCATGTTGTTTTATGGAGTAAGAAAGCATGTTATTAAGGTGATAAAAGAATTGTTCAGGAAGCAGAATGTTTGAAAGAGGGGAATGATAAATAATGAATGTTCACACTTTTGCCTTAAGTTCTGTGTCATTCCCTTTATTTGGTATATAATGTTGAGAATCGCGTGAAAATACAGATAAGAAAATCCCCCAGAAAAAAAAGATGCTTAAAGAACATTATATATAGAGGGACAGAGAGAGAAAGAGAGAGAAATTTTCGTTCCTCATGAAGAACTCAATTACTTGGAAAGTGAGAAGGTAAACTCAAAAGAAAATAAATCACAAAAGACTTGAAATAAAAAATCTACTTTTCCCTCAAAGTCATTTTAAGTGTCTTGGAAAAATTGCAAAATATGAGATTTGAAAAAATAATATATTAAAATCAATAGGGGACGATAGATTTTTTTTTGTTTTCGGGTCAATGAATTTCTAATAAGTTTTATCTGATTTAAATTAATTTTATTTGACGAACCAAATGATTTTTATTTGGTTCAATTCAATTTTTTTTTTTTGCTAAAATGAATTTTTTTTATCATTTGAATTTTACTTGGTTCAAATGATTTTTATTTGGTTCAATTTAATTATTTTTTGGTTCAAGTAAATTTTTTTGGTTTAATTTAATTTTTTTTTGGTTCAAATGAATTGTTTTTTTATAAAATGACTTTTATTTAGTTCAATTTATCTATTTTTTTATCAAATGAATTTTATTTTGATCAAATGATTTTTGTTTGGTTAGAATAATTTTTATTTAGTTCAATTCAATTATTTTTCGGTTCAAATGAATTTTTTTTTATTAAATGTCTTTTACTTAGTTCAAATAATTTTTATTTTGATCAATTTGATTTTTTTATTAGTTTTAATTTAATTTTTTTGGTTAAAATTAATTTTATTTTGAACAAATGATTTTTGTTTGGTTCAAATAATTTTTATTTGGTTCAATTCAATTTTTTTTTATCAAATGACTTTTACTTGGTTCAAATGATTTTTATTTTGTTTAATTTTTTTCTTCGTTGAAGTGAATTTTTTTGGTTTAAATGATTTTTATTTTGATCAAATGATTTTTGTTTGGTTCAAATAATTTTTATTTAGTTCAATTTAATTTTTTTTGGTTCAATTGAATTTTTTTTTGGTTCAAGTGAATTTTTTTGGTTTAAATGATGTTTATTTGGTTCAAACGAATTTTTTTTTATCAAATGACTTTTATTTGGATCAATTTATCTATTTTTTTGTTCAAATTAATCTTATTTGGATGAAATGATTTTTGTTTGGATCAAATGATTTTTATTTTGTTTAATTTAATTTTTTTATTGGTTCAAATGAATTTTATTTCATCAAATGAATTTTATTTCATCAAATGATTTTTATTATCAACTGATTTTTTTTGGTTTAAATAGACTTTCTTTTATCAAATGACTTTTACTTGGATTAAATGATTTTTATTTGGTTGAATTTAATTTTTTTTTTGGTTCAATTCAAATTTTTTTTCGTTCGAATAAATTTTTTTTATTAAATGACTTTTACTTGGTTTAGATGATTTTTGTTTGGTTTAAATAAATTTTATTTGAATCAATTTAATTTTTTTTTTATTTTGTTTAATTCAATTTTCTTGATCAAATGAATTTTTAATCAAATGACTTTTACTTGGTTCAATTAGTTTTTATTTAGACCAATTTAATTTTTTTTTGGTTAAAGTTAATTTTTTTGGTTTAAATGATGTTTATTTGGTTCAAATGAATTTTTTTTTATCAAATAAATTATATTTGGATCAATTTATCTTTTTTTGGTTTAAATGAATTTTATTTTAAATGATTTTTGTTCGGTTCAAATAACTTTTATTTGGTTTAATTTAAATTTTTTTTTGGTTCAAGTCAATTTTTTTGGTTCAATTTATTTTTTTTGGTTCAAATGAATTGTTTTTTATTAAATGACTTTTACTTGGTTCAAATAATTTTTATTTGGATCAATTAAATATTTTTTTTATTTGGGTCAATTCTTTTTTTTGTTCGAATGAATTTTTTTAATTAAATGACTTTTACTTTGTTTAAATGAATTTTATTTGGTTTAATTTAATTTTTTTTGGTTCAAATGAATTTTTTTTATCAAAGACTTATTTGGTTTAATTTATCTATTTTTTTTGGTTTAAATGAATTTTATTTTGAATTAATGATTTTTGTTTTGTTCAATTTAATTTTTTTTGGTTCCAATTAATTTTTTTTATCAAATGACTTTTATTTGGTTCAATTTATCTATTTTTTGTTTTTGGTTCAAATGAATTTTTTTTATCAAAGACTTATTTGGTTTAATTTATCTATTTTTTTTGGTTTAAATGAATTTTATTTTGAATTAATGATTTTTGTTTTGTTCAATTTAATTTTTTTTGGTTCCAATTAATTTTTTTTATCAAATGACTTTTATTTGGTTCAAATGAATTTTATTTTGATCAAATGATTTTTTTTATGATCAACTAAATTTTTTGGTTTAAAGGAACTTTATTTTGATTATGATATTTGGTTCATATAAATTTTATTAGGTTTAAATAATTTTTTTTATTTGATTCAAATAAATTTTTATTTTTCTGAAATTTTATTTGTCTCGAATATAATTCTTATTTAAAATAAATATATAATTTAGAAGGCTAAGCGATCAAGATATCTTTTATTTGACTCAAATAAATTACTTTTGATTTAAATAAAACATTTTAGTGACTGTTGAATATTTTGAAATTCACAAATTTTCTCCTCAAGGATTCAATAATTTCATACTTAAAAAAATAACTGTAAATTATATAAATAGAAATTATTGTTAACAATAAGTATTTAAATATTTATTTAAGAAAAATTATTGTTATATAATTTATTTATTTAATTTTTTAATTTACAGTTATTTTTTTATATACCTGAAATTATAGACTCCCTGAAGAGGAAATGATAAAATCTCGAGAATTTCCTTTCAATATGAAGTGCTGTGAATATATGCAAATATTCAGAATATGAGATTGATGAAAAAAAAAAATATTGATAATAAATTTTTGTCCCTGCGTGTCATTAGTAGCTTTTGAAAACTAGGTTCTTCTCTCTATAGAGAGTGAGTGAGAGAGGGAGAGAGAGAGATAGAGAGTGTAGAAGGGTACTTGGTTCGATATCCAATGACTACACTTGAGTTTATGTATATATATGGATATATCTAACTCAGCTTTTCCGATGCATAAAGTAACATTTATTTTCCCATCCTCTATCTCATTTCTTGACACCCAACCTTCTTTTCAAGAACACCCAACAAGGCATAAATGTAACGACAGAACTCTTCATGTGCGTATACACATGTAGCTACATACTTTATGGCAAACTGCCTGTTTTCAAAGGAAGCACTTAAGTGTAAGTTTTCTGAACTCTTCCAACTTTGCCTCCTTTTTTTCCATTCTCTAGTAAAAGCAACCTTCACCTTTTTTTTTTCTTAGTACTCTTTTTTTTCTTCCTATCTTGACGCCATCATTATCAATCGTCCTTTACTGTAAAGTGTAAAGTTTATTTTTTTCACGTCAGAGGCAGAATATTTTAATTTTTTTTTTTTTTTAGCGCAGAAAAAATTAATTTACGAAATGTTTTTATACTTGGATAAAATATTATACACGCAAAAGAAAATGAATGGACTAAAAATGAATAACTATATGAAAGTATTCATTTTTCTTTCGTTGAAATTGAATTTTAAAAATGAAAATTTTTTTGTTCAACAAAGTAAATAAAAGCAATTTTTAAACAATTGGTTGTAAATTATTTTCTATCGAATAACAAGAATGTTTTTGTATATATAACTTTTTTAATGGCAAAAGTTGTCGAATTCTGTCAATTCTGGTTCGGGGGTTGAAATTTATTTTCAAATGTAAATGACCTATATATTGAATGTTTTTGCAATTGCACATTTGTAATTTGGAGTCACGTAAATCCATGTGTTGACATTTGATTGCTTTTAACGGAAAAATTATTGACATCCAATTAAGCCAACATTTAGTTTCGAAGTGAATTGACGCTTTTAAATTAAATCAGTTGATGCTTTTCAATATTTTTTGTTTTTAAATTCTGATAACGTGAAACAGAGAAAAAAATGTGTGTATATATATATTTTTTTATTATTATTTTTCATTTAGTTCTGAACAATATTCATCATTAAATTAGAACTTTTTATTTTATTTCCAATTTAATTGAGATAGAAAGTAATATAATTGATAAAAAAAATAATAAAATTAAAAATAATAATATAAAAATAATAATATAAAAAGTAACAATGATAATATAAAATAATATTAATAATAATGTTAATAAAAATAATAAAAATGATGATAATAAGATTATTTAGTAAACATGATAATAATAATTCTAATTAATTAATTGATGGTTTCTACATTTTTCGAATTGTAGAACAATGAAAATTTTAGAAAAAATATTTAAAACCCAATCATTAGGACATGTTTAACCATGAAATTAATTATTTTTTAATATTAAATTAATTTTCTATTAAAAATTCAAGAAAATATTTATTAATTATTGTTAATATTGGTAACGTATCTGCACTCTGTTAGTAGACAACTTTTAATTTATATTTAGAGAGTAAAAATAATAAAAATAATTGAATGCTGAAAAAAATAAAAAACGTGATTTAAAATAAATATTATTTGAAGAATTAATTTATATTATTAATACTAATAATAATTAATAAATTAATAAACAAACAACGTGATTCAAAAATTGTATTTTTCGGAAATTTTTAGAATTTATTATTTTTTTCTTTTATAATATTTTGATGGAAGAAAAGGAAAAATAATAGTATTGTACTTACACGTAAACCAACATCGGATATTTGGTTGAACCGGAAATATCGACACCTGGCGGAATCATTAATTGAACTTGAGCCTCAAATCCACCGGGAACCGGAACTTTGAGTCTCTTCACGATTGGCTGTGCTTTCACAGACAATATTTCCGCCACGGCTCTATTATCCTCCCAAGAAAATAGTTTATTCGATTTCTGAAAGTCAATAAATAACAAATGTGAAAAAAAACATTTCCATTGTGATTTATATTTAAAAATTCATTTTTCTAAATGGATTTTTTCTTTGTTAAATACTTTTTTTTTGTTTGCTTCGTATTTTCGTTTTGTTTAGAAAAAAAGATGCTCGTTTCAATATTCTATTTAAATTTTCTATTTTTACTTTTAGTTTTACTTTTATTATTTATATATTATTATTATTTATTTTCTAAAGTAAACAATGAATGAGAATTTTTTCTGTAACAATAAATTGTGAAAAAAGTGGACTTATAATTAGGTTAAAATATTTTTCAATATTTAAATTACAGATTTCTTTGAAGTATTTCATGTATAGATGTTGTTGTAATTAAAAATCGAAAAGCTTTTCTACTTTGTTTTTGAATTTAATTTCGTTCTTGTGTAAAATTCGTTGGAAAATATTTCATGAGAGAATTTTATGAATAGACTGAGAAAACATATTTAATAATATTGAAATGGAAAAATAATTTTACATGATTTCGTTTAATTAAAGTCGGCTGATAAGCTGAATTATAAAATAAAAAAAAATGTACTGCTTTGATATAAAAATATTATTTGTTTGAAAGTCGCGTCGGTGAACAACGATTGAAAAAAAAATTTGTTCCCTACTAATGAGAATAAGATTTTTTGTTCACAAATATTTCTTTTGTAAATTATTATTCAAAAAATTTAACGTAATATTTTCTATACAAAAATTTATGAAAAATATTTTTCTTCTGAAATCGTTGTTTTTATAAACGTTATGAACTTCATGAACTTCATGAACTTCATGAACGTTTGTTTAAATAATTATTCTTTGAAAAAAATTTATTTGATTCAAATAAACGATTACTTGTTGGCAAAAAAATATTTACTTGAAACAAATAAATGTTTACTTTAATCAAATATTCATTTAATTAAATATTCATTTAATCAAATATTCATTCAATCAAATATTTATTTAATTGAAATAAATTTTTTTCTCATTGTATTTAATTCGAAAATATATTTTATTTTGGTTTAAAGTTAAAACATCGGTTTTAACTAAAAAAAGAAGGAAAAATTTTGTTTGAATGCTTTTATTTATTTGTAATTTGTAATTTATTCCACAATAATGGAATTTACTGCAATTACGATAGAAATGATTAGAATTGAAATTGTTTAGTAAAATTGTTTCTTTTTCCGAAGCAAAAGGAAAATTATTTAAAAAGAGGAAGTTATGGTCGCCATCTGTGCAAACATCTGAATTTCATGTGACACGTTTTTCTCCTATAACACCTGTTACATATCCGGTTTGTAGTCGTGATTTGCTATATAAACATCGTGATCCGAGGTCGGCATGGGGTTGTAACGTTGAATCGGATTGCAAATTTTATTTCATGGTGCGTCTATTTCACCCCTTTTATAATACCCCCTCCACTTTTCAATCCCTATATTTTCAAGCTTTTGCCATATCTTTTTCTGCACTCTACGGATCATAACGATCAAGCCATGAACACGTTTCTACGTGACTATATTTTCACGTTCCATGCGAGTGAGAGCCAGTAATGATATATTGGAGAAGCGAAAATTTCTCTCTCTTTCTCTCTTTCCCTGAGAAAAAGTGGAATTTGTTTTTTATTTGTAGACAAGAAAAAAGAAATAGGGTGCTTTTAACTTAAAGGGGAATGGTTTTTTTTTTTGAAGAAAAATTGTGGAGCTTGCCACATTTCTAACGCTTTTTTCTCTTCTAAAATTTTAGAAAAGTATCTGCAAAAAAATTTTTTTTTAAATTAAAATAAAAATAATAATTATTTTTTTTTAAAGTTCATTTGATAATTAATATTTATTAATCACATAATACATAAAATAAAAATAGTTTAAAAACTTAAAAATATACTTTTATGAACTTAAAATATTAAAAATAGTTTAAATACAATTTAAAATACTTGTTAATTGAAAAATTAAAATATTTCAATTCACAACTGTAAACTGAAATAAATAAATAAAAAAAACTAAATTATAACAAATAATTGTAAAAATAAAATTATAATAAATTATTGTATAATAATACCTAGAGATAATAATTAATGTTTTGAAAAGTTTTTAACGTTCAAATGAACGACGCTATTTTTATTAACCATTTAAATTAAATATCAAAATTATATTAATTTAAAAAAAAATAAAAATTATTATTAATCAAAAAATTAGATTAAATTATACTTAAAAAATTCCTAATCACATTAAATGTTTTATTTATTTTTCATTTCAGTATAGTAATTTTTAAATTGTTTAAACTTTAAATAAAAAATATTTTGTTCATTTAAAATTTCACAACTTTAGAAAAATAATTATTAAAAAACTGATGAACAAAATAAAATAAAAACAAACATAAGCAAAATTGTTATTTCTTTCCACAGGAATTAAAGTAACAAAAAAATTCCAAAGTAAAATCCTTTCGAATTTAATTATTTCTCAAAATTACAACTGCAATTCTTGCAAAGTTCAATTATTCTATAAAATTCTCGAATAAAATTATTCAAAACTGTAATAATTTTTATAGGAAAATAATGTATTGATAATTTTTTATAATAAACATTTAAATATTATTATACTTTTACAACGTTTACAATTTCCAAAGATTTCAATTTAAAAGTCTTTTAAAGTTTAATTATTTATTAAAATTCCTGTTATAATACTTTTAATATTTAAATAATTTCTAAAATTTCAAATGAAAATTTTGTTTAATTAATTCTTATCAGAATTTAACTACGAGAATTATTTACAATTATTCTTCGAAAATTCAATTATATTTAAAAATAATATTTATAAGTGAAAAAATGAAATTCTCTAAATTTAAAATTTATTTTAATGAAAAAAAAACTTCGTTCCTTCAGGATTTGTAAATTAAATTTTCCAATTTAAATACTTTTTGTTAAATAAATATTTAAAGTTAATATCTAATTTTCATTGTAAATTATTACATTTTTTGAGATGCTCGCTGTTAATTAATTAAATTGGGAATATTAACATCAACTTTTTCATTAAGCTATTCAAACATTGCCTTTATTTATTTTACGTTTGGTTATAAATTAAATTAATTAGTTATTTTCCTAAAATTTCTAACGATTTTTTTTTATTTAAACTGTTTTTCAGAATTACTGTGAAAAAAAGGAAAAATAATTCATATTAAACATTTACTTGGTCAATTTTTTAATATACAAAATAATTTTTTTTTATTAAAAAAAAAATTCAAAATGATATTTTTCTTTAAAATTGAATTAATAAAAGTGTTTTCTAATTTGAATTAGTGACTGACTTTTTGCTATTGATTTAGTAAATTTTACTAATAAGTAGTGATTTCTAATAATTTATTAGTAAAATTTTACAGAAAGAAAAAAAATTATTTTGTGTTTTAAAAAATTGATTAAGTAAATGTTAAATTTTAGTTATTTTTACTTTTTGAATGATTAAATTTTACTAATAAATAGTAATTTCTGATAATTCATTAGTAAAATTTACTAAAAAAAAAAAAAAAAAATTGTGTGTGTTAAAAATTTGATCAAGTAGGTAAATCTTTAATTTTAATTATTTTTTCTTTTAAAGTTAGTAAATTTTACTAATTTATTAGTAAAATTTATTGAAAGAAAAAAAAATTATTTTGTATATTAAAAAATTGATTAAAAATAGTAATTTCTAATAATTTATTAGTAAAATTTACTGAAAGAAAAATAAAAATTTTGTTGTGTGTTAAAAATTTGATTAAGTAGGTAAATCTTTAATTTTAATTAAGTATTTTTTCTTCTGAATTTAGTAGATTTTACTAATGAATAGTAATTTCTACTAATTTATTAGTAAAATTTGACTGAAAGAAAAAACAATTATTTTATATATTAAAAAATTGTTTGAGTAGGTTAATGTTGAATTTCAATTATTTTTTCTTTTGGAATTAGTAAATTTTACTAATAAAATTGTTATTTTCTACTAATTTATTGGTAAAATTTACTAATTGAAAAGCAAAAAATCAGTCAATGATTGAAATTAGCAAATTGATTTTTAATTAATATTTACAGAATGAATTATTTTACTAATTTATTTTTATTTTACTAATAAATTAGTAAAAATTACTTTAGTAAAATTTACAAATTCAAAAGCAAAAGTTAGACGCTAATTCAAATTAGTAAACATTTTTAGTAAATTAAAATTTAAAGAGTGAAAACAGTAAAAAAAATATCTTGTAGAAACTTTAGGAACATAATCAGTTATTAAGTCAGGTTTTCCATCAGGTTTGACAACGATCAGGGAAATCAGGGAATTAAATAAAAATTATTTGATTCAACTAAATAATTCTCTGATTTAAATAGAAATTATTTGATTCAAGTAAATATTTCTCTGATTTAAATAGAAATTATTCGATTCAAGTAAATATTTCTCTGATTTAAATAGAAATTATTTGATTCAAGTAAATATTTATTTGATAATAGACAAGTTATTGGTTATTAAAGTGAAATAATTTTTTTTCTGCAATTCAGTTCAGAGTACAGTCGAACCTGTCGGAATGCAACTGTATTAAAAAAAATAATATAAATATAAAAAATGTAATATAAAAAATTTTTTTTATATTAAAATATGTCCAAGAAAAATTATTAATTATTTAATAATTCAATCACTTAGTAATCACTTAGTTTCAAAATATTGTAAAAATATTACAAAATTAAATTATAAAACAATTTTTTTAACGATTGTTTACTGTAATAAAATTTAAAAAATAGAGTTGCACTTTAACAGGTTTCACTGTATTTTTTTAGTTCAAAAATCATCATCAGAAAAGAAAATAATATACAAAATAAATGAGACTTATTTGAAATGCAATTTTGCTTCCGGTAATAAAATGAAAGGGTCTTGAGAATAAAAAATATATATCTATATATATGCACCCACTTAAAAGTCCAAGAGCAAACTCTCGTCGTTTCGCAGAGACTTGGTAAGTGGGTCTGGTCCCTCTTGAAAAAGAGTTTAAACTGGATCGATCGCTCGTTAATAATATTCTCTTTTATCACTCCTTCAGAGACGAGAGCACGCTCAACTGTATATGCCTGACGTGTATAATTCGTACTCTCAAGTGAGAAACCGCGCTATGAAAAAATTGAAAGAGAACAAAAAAAAATTTAATCGCATCATTTTAACTCAAAGTCTGGGATATCTTATTAATATTCGACCTTTAGGGGGAAAAAAAATTTTCACCTTGTCAGGAAAATAAAAAAGAAATGTTTCTTTCAAAAAATTACAATTCTGTATATGATGGTAAAAAATATTGTAATATTTTCTTTTTTTTATTATTTACATTTGCAACTTAATTTATTCATACAGCTTTTAGAAACAGTCGTATATCCTTTTAGAAACATTCATACATTGCTTTTAGTTCCCAAACACTTGTTTAGTAACAATGAATATTTCAGATATTTTGCATTTTAAATTATCCGCACCATTTAAATACTGTAATTAGAGAAAATATACAAAATGAAAATTTGAATAAGATAAAATATGTGCAATAGATAAGGGAAAGAAAATTAAAATAACTTTAGTAGTTAATTAACATTTTTTTTGAGTTTAATTAATTTTAAGAATTAATTAAATTTAATTATTTTAAGAATTATTTAAATTTAATTAATTTGAGGAATTAATTAACATTTTCTTTTAACACGAGACTTACTGCCACGACTAATACAGATTAAACTGCAACAATCGTCATTTTTTTCGCACAATAAACTGGGAAGTTGACAACCCATAATTTCACCAATAAAGAAAACGAGAAATATTGAAATCACGATTGAAAAATGCATTGTTTTTTTTCTAAAAATTGGTAAAAATTTTACGGTGATACTCACGGTGGTCATAATATAGAGTGAGTAAAATTTCAACTCTTTCGTTTACTAAGAGGAAAAAAAAGTGAAACGAGGAAAATTTATTTAATGGAAAATCTAATCGAGAAATTGATATTACTTGATAATGTTCCAACTGCATAAATAAATAAATTAATATTCTTTTTCAAATATTTTTAAATTTATTTCTCTTAATTTTAATTTGAGTTTCATTTTTAATTTTTAATTTTTAATTTTAATTAACGATCTCAGTGAAAATCATAACGTTTATGATCCATGATTAAATAAAAATACTTTTTTATAAAACAATAATAAAAAAAAAATAATAATTTTGGTTTATAAATTTTTAATTTAAATTTCAGGGTTGCCACGTTTTTGTTTTTTTCAAATTCCATGACTTTTCCAGATTTCTTCTCATTTACTGCATTTAGCTTCATTATTTTTTGGCTCTTCAAAAGCACTTTACTTATTTAATAGTCTTCACTCTTTGGTAAAAAATTTATAATTACCTATTAAAAATTATCAAAAATTCGAAAAAACGAATTTCTTAAAATTCAACATTTTTTCTCCTTTTTTATAGCAATTATTTTCATTATTTTTTGGCTCTTCAAAAACACTTCACTTATTAATAGTCTTCACCCTTTGGTAAAAAATCAAAAATTATTAAATATCAAAAATTCAAAAATCCGAATTTCTTAAAATTCAACATTTTTTCCTCTCTTTTATCGAATTTAGCTTCATTATTTTTGTGCTCTTGGAAAATACTTTACTTATTTAATAGTCTCCACTTTTTAGTAAAAAATCTAAAATTCTAAAAAATTGTAAAAAATTCAAAAATCCGAATTTCTTAAAATTCAACATTTTTTCTCCTTTTTTATAGCAATTAGCTTCATTATTTTTCGGTTCTTCAAAAACACTTTACTTATTCAATAGTCTCCACCCTTTCGCAAAAAATCAAAAATTATCAAAAATTCGAAAAACCGAATTTCTTAAAATTCAACATTTTTTCTTCTCTTTTATGGGATTTAGTTTAATTATTTTTGTGCTCTTGGAAAATACTTTACTTATTTAATAGTCTCGAATCTTTGGTAAAAAATTTAAAATTATCGAAAATTATCAAAAATTCAAAAATCCGAATTTCTTAAAATTCAACATTTTTTCTTCTCTTTTATGGGATTTAGTTTAATTATTTTTGTGCTCTTGGAAAATACTTTACTTATTTAATAGTCTCGAATCTTTATTAAAAATTTAAAATTATCGAAAATTATCAAAAATTCAAAAATCCGAATTTCTTAAAATTCAACATTTTTTCTTCTCTTTTATGGGATTTAGTTTTATTATTTTTGTGCTCTTGGAAAATACTTTACTTATTTAATAGTCTCGAATCTTTATTAAAAATTTAAAATTATCGAAAATTATCAAAAATTCAAAAATCCGAATTTCTTAAAATTCAACATTTTTTCTTCTCTTTTATGGGATTTAGTTTAATTATTTTTGTGCTCTTGGAAAATACTTTACTTATTTAATAGTCTCGAATCTTTATTAAAAATTTAAAATTATCGAAAATTATCAAAAATTCAAAAATCCGAATTTCTTAAAATTCAACATTTTTTCTTCTCTTTTATGGGATTTAGTTTTATTATTTTTGTGCTCTTGGAAAATACTTTACTTATTTAATAGTCTCGAATCTTTATTAAAAATTTAAAATTATCGAAAATTATCAAAAATTCAAAAATCCGAATTTCTTAAAATTCAACATTTTTTCTTCTCTTTTATGGGATTTAGTTTCATTATTTTTGTGCTCTTGGAAAATACTTTACTTATTTAATAGTCTCGAATCTTTGGTAAAAAATTTAAAATTATCGAAAATTATCAAAAATTCAAAAATCCGAATTTCTTAAAATTCAACATTTTTTCTTCTCTTTTATGGGATTTAGTTTCATTATTTTTGTGCTCTTGGAAAATACTTTACTTATTTAATAGTCTCGAATCTTTGGTAAAAAATTTAAAATTATCGAAAATTATCAAAAATTCAAAAATCCGAATTTCTTAAAATTCAACATTTTTTCTTCTCTTTTATGGGATTTAGTTTCATTATTTTTGTGCTCTTGGAAAATACTTTACTTATTTAATAGTCTCGAATCTTTGGTAAAAAATTTAAAATTATCGAAAATTATCAAAAATTCAAAAATCCGAATTTCTTAAAATTCAACATTTTTTCTTCTCTTTTATGAAATTTAGTTTCATTATTTTTGTGCTCTTGGAAAATACTTTACTTATTTAATAGTCTTCACCCTTTGGTAAAAAATCAAAAATTATTAAATATCAAAAATTCGAAAAATCGAATTTTTTAAAATTCAACATTTTTTCTTCTCATTTACTGCATTTTGCTTCATTATTTTTGGGCTCTTCAAAAGCACTTTACTTATTTAATAGTCTCCACTCTTTGGTAAAAAATTTATAATTATGTACCTATTAAAAATTATCAAAAATTTGAAAAACCGAATTTATTAAAATTCAACATTTTTTCTTTCTTTTTTATGGGAATTAGTTTCATTATTTTTGGGCTCTTTTAAAAAACACTTTACTTATTTAATAGTATTCACCCTTTGGTAAAAAATCAATAATTATTAAATATCAAAAATTCGAAAAATCTAATTTCTTAAAATTGGCTCTTCAAAAACACTATACTTATTTAATAGTCTCCAATCTTTGGTAAAAAATCATTTGTAATTGCTTTAAAATTCAATTTGGTTTAGTGTTTTTAATTAAAATTCTTCTATAAATTCATTATTTTTAATAAAACTAGTTAAATATGTATTAAAAAATTGAACTAATTTCAGAAGAATTTTAGTTTTAAAAATTTTTTTTAAATCTAAATTTTTTTTTATATTTCTAATGAAATTCATTTAAAATTGAAATTTTACAAAATTTTAAATCAAAATCTTTTAAAGTTGATCTACTTATGAAAATTTTTTAAACTTAATTCTTTTAAAATTGAATTAATTTTGAAATATTTAATTGAAATTAGATTTCAGGAATAAAGACAATAACTTTAGAAAACAACAATTTTCCAGGATTTCGATCAAAATTCCCTGACTTTTCAAGGTTTTTTCAAAGTTTATAAAATTCTCTGACATTTCTAGGTTTTCCAGGTTTTATTTAACGTTGTCCAGCAGACAATCGAAATTTATTGAGAAAATTCATTAAAATTTTATTTCTTCTAATTTTTAATATTTCTGTCATCGGAAAATCACCTGATTTCTATAGTGGAGACTGAGCCTTACACAATCTTAAAGAATAGAATATTTTATTTCAACTTTTAAGTAGTAGCAGGTCCATTCGCTTTCTAGTAGACAATCGAAATTTATTAAAAAAAAGTCTTTAAAAATTTATTTCTTCTAAATTTTAATATTTTTAAATTGAATAGTCTTTGCTCAAATATAAAAATCCTTTTCTCATATTTTTCTAGTATATAAAAATTGAAAAAATCATTCCTGATTTTTCTCTTTATTTCTCTTTTTGTTTGAGGAAAAATAAAAAAAAAATTTTTCTAAATTGACTTTGTTAGAATTCATATATAGATAATCAGACTATATTATGGAGAATACTGTGCGAGTGTTGGGAGAGATTTTGAAACACATTGAGAAAACAGGGGAGTGATAAGAAGTGAGTGGGGTGTCATTGGCATGATGGAAGATGAAATCTCATTTTTCCTCGACGAGGCAATATGAGATGGAAATCCTATCTCATCCCCGAAGTCAAGACACGTCTCTCTTTTCTCGTCTTTTGCCTCTTCTTTTGAATCAGGCGTACTTCCGATTCTCGTGATGTATACTTTCGATGAACGAGATTGTGAGTGGAAAGAGAGAGAGAGAGAGAGAGAAAAAAAAAAGGGGGAAAGGGGACTTACTTTGTCATAGATAGAAATATCCGGAACTCCTGGACCAGCACAGGTGAGCACGTAGTGTGAATTACCGGGTGAAAACTTGGCCAGATTATAGAGACATCGAACCCCATCGGATTCGCTCTTAGCATTGCAACTGAGACACTCTGATTTTAAATTTCGATCCAATAACGATACTCGATACAAATGCTGTTGAGCTGGATCGTTCTCCAATGTTGCCTGATAATATCTGCAAAACAGAAAAAAGGGAGGAATTTTATTAGACAGAATTAATAATTAATAAATATATTAATAAACATCAATTGCTTTAATACTAATAATTATTATTATCTATTTTTATTTTTTAACACTTTCTTAAAATAGAAAATAAAAATGATTATTAATATTTTTATTTCTTTTTCCTGCAATAAAATTATTATAAACGTTGTGAACTTCATCAATGTTAAATTAATTAAAAAATATTAATAATAATTGTAATAATTTATATTTTTATTATTTATGTATTTGTGAACTTGAAAAATACACAAATAATAAAAATTAAAAATATAAATTATTACAATTACTTTTATTGCTTTGTAGTTTATTTAACGTTGATGAAGCTCACAACGTTTACAATCAATGATTAAAAGAAGAAAATATATTTTTACGCAAACAATAATATTTTCTATTTATAAATTTTTTTTTGTCAATCTGCTGATTAAGAAATATGGTAAATTCTTTATTTAATAAATTTCTTAAATGAAGAATTTCAATATAAAAAAAATTTTTTTTAAGAAAATCTTTGATTAAAAACGTTGCAAACTTCACTGTCAACATTGGTGAAGTTCACAACGTTAAAAATCAACGATTGCAAGAAAAAATATTTGTTCACTTAAATTCTTCGTATAAAAAATTTTTTACAGTATTTCTTGATTAAAAAAATCGAAAGAGAAAAATTTTATAAACAAAAAACGTTATTGTTTTCTGCTTAAAAATATTTTTCTTTTCAAAAATATATAAAAATTTGAATAACAGAATTTTTTTTCCAAATCGTGAATTTTACCAAAGTCAGCAACGCTAATTTACAGTTTATATTTTATGTCAAAGAAGTTTATGTAAATAAACTGGGTAAATAAATACGGAAGTAAATACGAAAACATTCGGATAAATTTGGTTTTAATAGAAGTTTACTTCAGCGTTTCGAAATAGTATTTATTTCTTAATATTTATTTCTTTTCGTATATTTTATTTTTATTTGTAGGTAAATTTTTTTCAATTTTTTATCGTATTCATCTCCGTGTTTATTTACCTAACTTATAAAAAAATACTGACATTTCGTTATAACTTGTAGAAAGAAGAGATTTTTAATTGAAAATTTAGTTCTTCGTTGTACGTGATTTATGCTAATTATTTGTTAATTAGGACAACTTTAACTTTAAATATAAATGAAATAATTACAAATTTTTATTTGGTTCAAAAATTTTATTGGATTTAAATAAATTTTATTTGGTTCAAATAAACTTTATTTTGGTTGAAAAAATTATATTTGGTTCAACTTTAAATAAATTTTATTTGGTTCAAAAAATTATATTTGGTTCAAAAAATTATATTTGTTTCAAAAATTTTATTTGGTTCAAATAAATTCTATTTGGCTGAAATGAAAATTTTATTTGGTTCAAATAAATTAAATTTAAACAGCAGAGAATATTATTAGCGATGAATAAAAATAATCCGAGAGCAATTAACAACAAATTGTTTATACTAAATGTCTATCAACATAATTGAATTATCTAATTTTTTTTTCCATAAATAAACGAATGACTTATTTTCGATTACGGAAATATTAATTAAATCGAAACTCGAGTAATTATAGTATCACATTAGAGATGTAATTGACTATAGAACACATAGTAATGAATGTTCCGTTCATTTATATCTATCATAATTAAAGTCCAGTTTCGATATAATTAATTTACTACGAATGGAGTCAATTTTCTATTATCGAGATATAAATCAAATGAGAGTTAAGTTGAAAATAATCGTACAATATTGTTAGCTAATTTAGTATTATTTTTTAAACATTGCCTTACTTTTCCTTTTTGATTTTGTAATTTTTATTTTTATTCTGAAATTTTTTTTTTATATTTTAGAAAAATCGATTTTTCAAAGAATTTCAATATTGGGTGGATAATTAAATTTTAGAAACAGTCAGTCAGGATCGAATTTATAACAATAAGTATTAGAAAATTTAAAATCAAATCCATAAAAGAAATTTCGAATCAGATGAGTTAAGAGTAAAATTTTTATTAATTAGTTTATTTTAAAAAGATTTCAATTTAATTTTAAAAGAGTTGCAATTAAAATTTTCATCAATTAGTTAATTTTAAAAAGATTTTAATTTAATTTCGAAAGAGTTGCAATTAAAATTTTTATTAATTAGTTAATTTTGAAAAGATTTACATTTTATTTTTTTTATAGAATTATTTAATTTTTGGATAGAAAATTGAAAAGTTGAATATTTTCTTTAGGATAAAAAAAATAACAAAAAATTGTTTTATTTGGTTTAAAAAGTTTTATTTTGTTCAAATAAATTTTATTTTGTTCTAATAAATTTTATTTTGTTCAAATAAATTCTATTTTGTTCGAATAAATTCTAATTTGTTCAAATAAATTCTATTTTGTACAAATAAATTCTATTTGGCTCAAATAAAAATTTTATTTGGTTTGAATCAATTTTATTTGGCTCAACAAAATTTTACTTGATTCAATTAATTTTTGTAGGAGAAAATAAATACAATATTTACTCAGTGAATCAAATAAATATTTAATTGGATCAATCAATGTTTATTTAACTCCATTAAATCGAATTTGTTTCACGAAATTGTTGGTAACATTGAAAATTTTTATTAATTAGTTAATTGTAAAAAGATTTAAACTTTGTTTTTAATAAAATTATTTAATTTTTTTTATAAAAAATTTTACTTTTTTTATTATAAAAAATTGAAATTATGAATTCTATAGATTCTGAAAAATTGGTTCTTTAAAATATTTAAGTTCTATAGTTTAAATATAATTGAATTTTTAGAAACAAATAATAATTTAGAGATTTTATAATTTATTCTTTCAAACATTGGAAAAAATGTATTTGAGTGAAACAACAGATTAATTAATAATAACCGATTGACTATTATCAAATAAATATTTACTTGAATCAAATAATTTTTATTTCAATTAAATAAATTTGAACTATTTAAATCAATAATTTCAGTATTTGAAAAGAAAATACAATAATTGTTAGCATATATTTTAGCATTATTTTTTAAACATAGCTTTCAATTTTGCCTTTTTGGTTTATTTTGTAATTTTTGCTTTTATTTTGTAAATCTAAATTTTATTTTTCATTGATAATTGAATTTTGTTTTTCTTTTGTAAATCTAAATTTTATTTTTAATTGCTAAAACTAGTCACAAAAAGTTTTCGCCCGAAGAAATAATCGTGTTTTTTGTTATCAAAAAAACAAATATTTTCCTTCTTTTATTTCATTTTAAATATATATGAATATTTTTTCTATAAAAATATATTTTTCTCTCATTGTTTGGAAATGAAGGGAAAAATTTTAATTAAAAAAAAGAATAGTATAAAAACTTGCATGAACGTTAAATATTTGATTAATAAGTATAATAACAATTGTAAAACAATGTGTCATTGTTGTTACATTGTTTATTAAAAACCGGGGAGGAAATTTTTTTTTTCTCCTCTTTTCCTGTTTTTGAAAATGTTAAATAGTATTGGGTCAATTTTTTTTTTTTTTTTTTTTATGGTTTGAATACACAAGTGTAGACAGTGACCGGGGAGAAATTGTTTGGTAAAAGGGGGGGGGGTGATATCACGGGAATAATATACCCCCCCTCACCCTGTTTCTATATCGTTGTTGGGCCATTGAGAGCTTTTCGGCGTAGACGAGAGAGTCAAAACAAAAAGTGTCGCGTTTATTGGCCCACTCTCGCGACATAGTAATTTCTCGTGATTCATGACCGCCGCTGACTGTGGCTTTATTAAAAAAAACTGTAGTCGGAATTAATTTTGCACAAAAGGGATGGTAAAAAGTATAGAGAGAGAGAGAGAGAGAGAAAGAGAGTGGTACCTATTTGCATTCATTCCCCGTGGGGCGCATTCGTATTTCGTGAAACTCTAAATAAATCGGCGAAAAGGTGCATTGTATATACTACTAGGTACTATACGCCTCTAGTTAATTGTCTCTACTTTTCTCTTTCAATTTGTAAATATTAATATAACAAGTGGTGATTTCTGGGAGAAAAAAAAACTGTAGATTTGTACAATTTTTTGTTTTTTCAATTAAGAAATCCCCTTCGATATTTGATTGTTGAAATTGGATTTTTCAAAAATTAGAAATGATTGTTTCGAGGAGTTTTTTTTTTAGAAAATTTTTTTTCTTCTTTTATTCCAATATCAATGGGATTTTTGCTTTGTTTTTAGTTTTTGATTTGAACTCGTGAACTTTTAACAACGGAAAAAGAGAAAAATTTACATTCCCCTCTCAAAAAAAAGAATAGATTAAAGTTTACTATTTCTGGATGATGAAAATTTACGATTTTCGATGCAGTAAATTTTAGTTAAAATCTGATAATTTTCATTCATTTTTTTTTTTTTTGAAAGAAATTAATTATTTACAACAATTTTTACAAAATTCTCCGAAAGGAATTCAATTATTTTTAAGGATTTTACCATAATTTTTTTACATATATAAGAATTCATATATTTTTAATACAATTCTGATTTTAAAGTCCTTGAAAAAATGTTAATAAAATTCTTTGCAAGAATTCAATTATTTTCACAAATAATAAAATTCTTCACACGAAATTCAATTATTGTCTAAAGTAACAAAATTCTTCGCAGAAATTCAATTATATTCAAAATATAAAAAAAAAATTCTCCTCAAAATTTCAATTATCTTTATAAATAAGAAAATTCTTCTCCGAAATTTAATTATTTTCAAAAATTTTAATCAAATTCATGAAAAAATTTGAATTATTTATCAACTTTTTCCTGAATTTAATGATTTTCAATATCTACTATTTTATTAAAATTTTCTGAAGGAATTCAATTATTTCAAAAAAATTCTGATAAAATTCTATTCAAACATTTAATCATTTTCATAAATAATAAAACTCATCGCAGAAATTCAATTATTTTAAATATGCAATTTAAACTCAATTTGATTTTCTTCGAAACAATTAATTAATTTTCAAGAATATTTAAAAAATTCTTGTTAAGAATTCAATTATATTTTCACAAATAATAAAGCTTTCTCCTTGAATTCAATTATTTATAATTAATTTAAATATTTATTTAACAAAAATTATTCAAGTTTTGAACTGTTTCATTTAGAAATTATAAAAAAAATTAGTCGATTTGAAAAATTTTAACTAAAATTTTTTGAAAATAGTTAAATTCTAGTAAATAATTTTTTAACCCGTTAAAGTTGTAATAAATAAATAAATAAATTTTAATGAATTTTATTTGTTTATTTATTTTAAAAATTACTTTTAAATATAATCGTTCTTTTGAAGAATTGTACCTAACCAAAAATTTGGAAAATTGTAATTGAATTTTAGAAAAATTTGTAATTGAAATTAAATGAGCAAAACAGTGAATAGTTTTTATGGAAATGAGGGATATACAGAATTAAATTTTTGTGAATCGACTGAAATAAATTTTTTTGGCGTCAATTTTTCGAAATTATTTATTAATTTTTATTTTTATATTATTAATTATTATTTTTGATTTATTTTTTATAAATTTAATTTTTTATACAGTGATTCTTTATTAATTTTTAATTTTTTACTAATTTCCATTCTTTTATTATTGATTATTAATTTTTTAAAATTTTCCTAATTTTCAATTTTTTCAATTATTTTTATTTTTAAAAAAATTTTTTTATGAACATTAAGTTCCTTTAGAATTTCCTGACTCCAGATTCTACTCCATCGTTAGGGCATAAACATTTATGTGTCTATTTTAATTATTAATTTTTGGTAAGATAATTATTAATTAATTTTTATTTTATTTATTGGTAAATTATTTTTTATTATTAAAGATGAAATTTTTTTTCCTTTCATTATTGCCATTTGTAAATTAATATATTTTTTCGATTATTCTTCTTCTTCCAATATTTTTTTAATATTTTTTCAATATTTTTTTTCAATATTTTTTCTTCCAATATTTTTTTTCCAATATTTTTTTTTCTTTCAATATTTTTTTTTCATTATTTTTTTTTCTTACAAAATTTTTTTTATTATTATTTTAATTTTGTTACATATTTTTTGGATAGACTCCCAGAAGAGGAAATCATTTAGATTTCGAAACGTTGGAGTAAATAAATATTTTATTCATTGTCCGAATGTTTTCGTTTTATTTGCCTTAATTTATAAAGGATTTCGGACGTTAAAGATTATTTAACTAATAATAATAATAATAATAATAATAATAATAATAGTAGGAAAAATTTTTTGCAAAATAGAAAATAATAAAGTTTGACCAAATTGAAAAATCAGTTTGCCTTTTGAATCGAATGTGAAACAATTATTCTCCACTTTTCTCAATTGAACTAGAAGAAAAATTCAGTTAACTATTAATTTATCGGATAATTTTTTTTCCCCCGACCGGAAAATAAATTTAAAGAAGAACGGTCACGTCCGGAGTCTCGTAATTCAATACCTTACGAGATAATGGCTCTGGGGTTTGAGCATCTCCGAGTTTCGTGGGTGAAGGGTTGAATGTGGTGGTGATAAAGACAAGGTCCACCGCAACGGAAGGAGGAACACACACCATAAGGCTGCTTCCCCATAGCAACAAGATGGATGAGTTCATGGGTCATTCACAGCAAATTAATTTGAGCATCCTGTTAATTTAGCCTATCGCAAGAGATCGATCCTCGCGCGAGCACCAGGATAATACTAATATGGATCACCACGTATCATTTTCAGGACAGTTGAGAAAGTCAAAGACGAATAGTTTTTTGTCGTTTAATGAAGATCGATCGATAAAAAGATAGAGAGAAAGAGAGAGAGTGAGAGAGAGAGGGAGAGAGAGGGAGAAAATACTCTCTCTACAACACCGTAATCTCCTTTTCACCATTCTTCCTAAAGGGTTTTCCTTTCAACACCCGAGCAAATCTCATCTCACACCGGCACGAAGAAGATTAGAACCAGCGAATGATTGCCAGGTTCCCGACGTCATCAATTATCTGAATTTATGATTGACCTATTTTCCTTGAAAAAAAAAATCTTTCTTGTGAAAAAAAATATTCTGTAAATTGTTTCTGTAAAATAACAAATTTATTAGATGGGAAAGAATAGAGAGTAATTTTTACTATTTACAAAATGAAATCTGAACTTATCTGCAATTTTTAATTTTCTTACTCTCTAAATTTGAATTTGTTAAAAATAACTGATTTACAAGCAAAAAGTCAGTCACTAATTTAAATAGTAATATTTCTACTGACATTTAGTTAAAAATAATACTGATTGTCAGTTAAAAATAATTGATGTTTCTCAGTAGATGTTTTTAAGAATTTTAACTGATTCAATTAAACAACAAATATTTAAAAAAAAAAAGTTATTTTTAATTAACTGATTTAGAAGCAAAAAGTCAGTCACTGATTGTTAGTTAAACCTACGATTTTTAACTTATTCAATTTTAGAGAGTAAAGTTTTCATCGTTCAAATGATTTATTTTCTTTATTTTGATTTTATATTTAATTTTATTATATTTTATTAATATTGGATTTTTTCGACTTTTATTATTTAGTAAATAATTTTACTTCAAACTTCCAAAAATGGTTAAATTTTAGTAGAGTTGAGCTTATACAATTTTTAATTTTTATAAATAATTGAATTTCGAAAGATTTCAATTTAAATTTCAAATCAATAATTTTACGAAAAAATACCGAAAGTAATTTAATTTTAGTAGATTTGCAATTACGATTTTTACAATTAATATAATTTTTAAAGGTTTCAAATTAAAAAGTTGCAGAAAATTTGAATTTGAATTCAATAATTTTAATAATTTTACTTAAAAATTACAAAAATAATTTAATTTTAATAGAGTTGAATTTACAATTTTTATGAATAATTGAATTTCGAAAGATTTAAATTTGAAGTTTTAGAAAATTTGACTTTCAATTCAATAATGTTAATAATTTTACTTAATTACTTAACAATTTTAATTAAAAATTTCAAAATTTAATTTTAGTAGATTTACATTTACAATTTTTACAATTAATTTAATTTCAAAAAGTTTCAAATTGAAAGTTCAGAAAATTTTAATTCAATAGTTTTAATAATTATTTTATTTAAAAATTCCAAAAGTAATTTAATGTTAGTAGAGTTGCGTTTAAAATTTGTATGAATAATTAAATTTCGAAAGATTTCAATTTGAAGTTTTAGGAAATTTGACTTTCAATTCAATAATGTTAATAATTTTACTCAATTGCTTGATAATTTTACTTAAAAATTCCAAAATTCAATTATAGTAAATTTGCATTCACAATTTTTATAATTAATTTCATTTCAAAAGGTTTCAAATTAAAAGTTAAGAAAATTTGAAATTGATTTTAATAATTTTAATAATTTTATTTAAAAATTCCAAAAGTAATTTAATTTTAGTAGAGCTTACAATTTTTAAAAATAATTAAATTTCGAAAGATTTAAATTTGAATCTCAATTCAATAATTTTAATAATTTTACTCAATTATTTGATAATTTTAGTTAAAAATTTTTTAAATAATTTCATTTTAGTTTATTTGCGTTTACAATTAGTTTAATTTCAAAAGTTTTAAAATTGGAATTGCAGAAAATTTGAATTCAATAATTTTAATAATTTTATTTAAAAATTACAAAAGAAATTTTATTTCAGTAGAGTTGCGTTTACAAATTTTATAATATAATTGAATTTCGAAAGATTTAAATTTGAAGTTTCAGAAAATTTGATTTTAAATTCAATAATGTCAATAATTTTACTTAATTACTTGATAATTTTACTTAAAAATTGCAAAATTTTATTTTAGTAGATTTGCATTTACAATTTTTGCAATTCATTTAATTTCAAAAAGTTTCAAATTGAAAGTTCAGAGAATTTGAATTCAATAATTTTAATAATTATTTTATTTAAAAATTCCAAAAGTAATTTAATGTTAGTAGAGTTGCGTTTAAAATTTGTATGAATAATTAAATTTCGAAAGATTTGAATTTGAATTTCAATTCAATAATTTTAATAATTTTAGTTAAAATTTCCAAAAATAATTTAATTTTAGTTTATTTGTGTTTACAATTAATTTAATTTAAAAAGTTTTTAAATATTGTATTTTCAGAAAATTTGAATTTGAATTCAATAGTTTTAATAATTTTACTTAAAAATTCGAAAATTAATATTTAATTTTACTAGAGTTACGTTTACAATTTTTATGAATAATTAAATTTCCAAAGATTTCAATTTGAAGTTTTAAGAAAATTTGAGTTTTAAATATGTTTAATTAAAAATTCCCAATAAGTTGATTTTTAAAAAATTTTTATTCAATTTTTTTTTTAATCTTAATTTTTTGTGAAAAAATAATCATAATTAAAAATACATTTAATTTTAATAATTTTATTTAAAAATTCCAAAAGTAATTTAATTTTAGTAGAGTTGAGTTTATACAATTTTTAATTTTTATAAATAATTAAATTTCGAAAGATTTAAATTTGAATTTCAAATCAATAATTTTAAGAATTTTACTAAATTATTTGATAATTTTACAAAAAAATTCCAAAAGTAATTTAATTTTAGTTGATTTGCAATTACGATTTTTACAATTAATATAATTTCTAAAGGTTTCAAATTAAAAGTTCAGAAAATTTGAATTTAAATTCAATAATTTTAATAATTTTACTTAAAAATTCAAAAAGTAATTTAATTTTACTAGAGTTGCATTTATAATTTTAATGAATAATTGAATTTTGAAAGATTTCAATTTGAAGTTTTAGAAAATTTGACTTTGAATTCAAAGATTTTAATAATTTTATTTAATTACTTAATAATTTTACTTAAATATTCCAAAATTAATTTAATTTTACTAGAGTTACGTTTACAATTTTTATGAATAATTAAATTTCCAAAGATTTCAATTTGAAGTTTTAGAAAATTTGATTTTTAAATATCTTTAATTAACAATTTCTAATAAGTTGATTTTTAAAAAATTTTTATTCAAATTTTTTTTTTAATAAAATGAATTTTTGAATACCAAATGTTTGAATAATTGAAATTTTATAAATTTGAATTGTAGACAGGTGGATTTCAGAAATATTTTTTATTTGAACCTTTTTTTTTCTTCGAATATTTGAATCTTTAAAGAACTTTCTCACAAATTTAAAATAATTGATTTAGAGAAGAATTTCAGTTTAAAATTCTAGTAAATAATTGAATTGAAATCTGGAAAATAATTTTGGATGAGTTAGCAATTTTTATAGATTTGAAATTTTTGGAACTCTTAATTTCTGTGAAAAAATAATGATAATTAAAAATTCATCTAAAAAAAAATTTTATGTTTCGAATAATTTTACAATTAAAGATATTCAGAAGTAAATGTAATACAAAATTTTTTGTTGATGTGTATCTAATAATTTTTAGAGTAAATTCAAATTCAAGAGAAGTTCAATCATAAAAATTAAGAAATTGATAATTTCACTTAAAAAAAATAATATTTGTTGAAAATAAATATTTTACTTCTGAAAAATAGAATTGTTTTTGAATCGTTAATCACAAAAATCGTCAATTTGCAGTAAAGATGAGAGTTTGTTTTTGGGTTAGAAATTTTTCCACAACATCAACTCTGGTTGGTGATTATTTTTTTTTTTTTAAATAATTTTTCGAACATTTACAACCAGCAAATAAGTTGTATATAAAGAAGTTGACAGGATATATAAGATTATAGAAAATCAAGATCACTAAATCAACGCAAGTGTCTTGGGGGAAATAGTTTTCAAGTAAAGAGGATCCTTTGCGATGAATTATATGTTTTATGAAAGGCGATGAAAGTTCGAGAGGGAGCAATTTCAAGTTGGTTCGCTTGCATTCTAATCCCATGGGACTATTCAAAATTCAACCTTGTCCTATGGCGAAGTTGTTGGAAGAGAGGAAGGAAGGAAGTATACCCCTTGCTTTTGATCCCTCTTACACTATATACGCTGCTCGCAAAATTAATGTTTTCTTCCTTCAAACAATTTCAAAGTCCGTTGTGTATGTGTCTGTGTTGCGGCCCTTTATCGTACAAGTATCTTCCAACACTATCGGCTTATACGAGGTGTCCGGAGATAAAAGCTAGCAGGCTTTGAGAATAATCCTGTAACGATGAAAACCGAATCCCTCCTGTCGTGAAATTCGTTTCACAGTAGAAAAATAATGAGCAACATATATAATTTTTAACGGGTGGGAAAAAACATTTTTTTTCTTCTCCAACGCATATTTGATAACATCAAGTTTTACAAGTTTGTTTTTGCTTTTATATTCTTCTTTCGTTTGGATGAGAATATTTTTTTTTATGGTCCACAAGTTTTGAACGTTTAAATGAACGAAATATTTTTTATAAATTACTGATTAGAATGAAAATTAAAAACTAATTTTACATTTAGTAACTACTACAATTTTATTTTAGCAAATATCCAAATTCTTTTCAGAAATAAAATTATTTTCAAAAATTAAAAAAACAAAAATTTTCCACAACATTTCAATTATCTTTATAAATCGCAAAATTCTTCGCTGAAATTCAATTATATTTTTTATAAATTATATTTTTTATAAATTATATTTTTTACAAATAACAATATTCATCACAAGAATTCAATTATTTTCAAAAAAAAATCTATAAAAAATTGTCAACATTTTAATTATCTTTATAAATGAATATCAAAATTCAATTATTTCCAGCAATTTTAATAAAATTCATTGTAAAATTCAATTATTTTCAAAAGTTGAAAATTCAATTATTTTCTAAAGTTTTAATAAAATTCATGGCAAAATGTCAATTATTTTCAAAAAATTTCCTTAATTCAATGATTTTCAATATTCTATTATTTTATTAAAATTTCCCAAAACAATTCAATAATTAAACAAAAATTTCGACAATATTCTACACGAAGATTCAATAATTTGCAAAAAAAAAAAAAAAATAAAAATTTTACAGGAATTCAATTATTTAAAATAGAATTTGCATAATTTTTTTCGAAAAAATCAAATGTTTTAAAATTTGACATAATATTCTTCGCAGTAATTCGATTATTTTCATAAATAATGTATTTAATTAATAAAAAATTTATTGAAAAAATTCTGTATAATATTTCAATTTTAAGAAACTTTCAATTATTCAATAAGGGGCCGTTCAAAAAATACGTAACGCTTTAGGGGGGAGGGGGGGTCAAGCTATTTGTTACGGTCAGCAGAAAAAATGGCGCTAATGTATACAACATTGCGTTACATGGGGGGAGGGGGGGGGTCGAAATTTCCGAAAAATAGCGTTACGTATTTTTTGAACGGCCCCTAAATTATCTATGTTTGCATTTAAATAATTAGGTATTAATTGTCGAAGAATTTTCTAATAGAAATTGATATATAAAAATTAATTGTAAACAAATGAACTTGAAAGTTCTTGAAAAAGAACTTTTTCAAAAATTATTAAAAATAATTGATTTGAACAAGAATTTTATTTGAAAATATTAAATAATTGAAATTCTGCAATGAGTTTTATTATTTATGAAAATAATTGAATTCTCGTGAAGAATTTTATTAAAAAAAATTCAAACAATTGATTTCTATCGAAAATTTTTTTCAGAAATTCTATTCTTAATAATTGAATTAATGTTGAATTTTCATTATTTTAAAAAAATAATTGAATATTGTGTGCAACTTTATCAAAATTGTTTTTATATAATTGAATTCATTTGGGAAATTTTATTAAAATAATAGATATACAAATTATTAAATTGAAAACAGTTTTTGAAAATAATTGAAATTTTCCGCAATGAATTTTATTAAAATTTTTGAAAATTCTTTGCAAAAATTCAATAATTTGCAAAAATAATAAATTTTGCCGCAGGGATTCAATTATTTAAAAAACTATTAATAAAATTCTCTTCAATAATTCAATTATTTTTAGAAATAATTAAATTTTCGACGTACTGAAAATCATTGAATTTTTGTCAAGCTTTTATAAAAAAATTTCAATATAATTAAATTAATTTTAAGAATTTAATCAACATTTTTTCAAATAATTGAACATAAGAAAATTTAATTCAAATTGTATTGAAAATAATTTAATTCTTGGAATAAGATTTTTACTAAAATTCTTTAAAATAATTGAATTTTGTTTTGAAGAATTTATTTCTATATTCTTGAAAATAATCAAGTATTTTTAAGTAATTTTTTCTGGAAATTTTGAAAGTAATTGAATTTTATGAAGATTTTCTTTTCAGTTTTTAAAATAATCGTGTTTATTATTAAAATTGTAATTAATAATTTTCCTATTAAATTATATTAAAATTATTCCTAGGAAATACAATTCTTTTAAACAATCCTATAGAATTTTTGTAAATAATTAAATTTTTTTAGAATTTCCTTAAACTTCATAAAAATAATTATATTTTTTAAAAATAATTTTATTTGAAAATTTTGAAATTAATTGAAATTTACAAAGAATTTTATTAAAAACTTTTAAGAACAATTGAATCGTTTAGAAAAATTTTATTACAATTTTTAAAAATAATTGAACCTGTTAGAGAAATTTTATTAAAATTGTATTGAAAATAATTGAATTCTTGCTAAGAATTTTACAATTTATAAAAATAATTGAATTGTTTCGAAGAATTTTATCAGAATTGTTAAAAATAATTTAATTTTTATTAAAGCTCTTGAAAATAATTGAATTCCTTCAAAACATTTTATTATTTATGAAAATAAAATTTTTTTTGAAGTAATTTTATTAAAATTTTTGAAAATAAAGATTTTTTTTAAAAAGAATTTTATCAAAATTGTTGAAAATAATTGAATTTATATTAAAATGCTTTAAAATAATCGATTTGTATTGAAAATAATTGAATTGCTCTAAAAAATATTATATTTATGCGAATAATAAAATGTTTGCGAAAAATTTGCTAGTTTTTTTTAATAAAATACAAATTGAACAGTAAAAAAAATAGCCACGTTCATTTGAAAGCTCTAAACTTTAGGAAGATTCACAAAAAATATTGAATTGCTTTATTTGTGTTAATATGAACCAATTATTATACTTTTTCTTCATTGAATATACACTACAGATTTTTTGTTCTTTTGTTTTGAAAAAAAAATGTAAAAATAAAAAATAAATTTCTGAACAATTATAAATAATTGTTATGCAAGTTATTTCGAAATAAAAATTGAAAGCAAATATTTATTTTAAATCTTCTGCTGTGTAGTGAAAAAGAGAAAATTAATTGACTCAAAACTTTGGCGCTCGTTTAAAAAAAAATTTATTAAAAAATTTTTTTTTTATTAAGTCATTTTTTATAATTGGCACTAAAATTTGACCTCCTAAATTTTGTTTATAACATGTTGGAAATTAAGTTTGAGATCAAGCAGTGTAAGTTAATGAAGGTTGAACTTTAAATTTCATGCAAAATTTAATGCTTCAATTACTATAATCATAAATAATAACTTTCTTCATGTTGAAAATATTCTACATTCAATTTTGCCTGGGACGTGAAATATTTTTATTTTAGTTTTTAATTTATAAATTCAATTTTTGGTAAATAAATAAAATGTGTAAAAATTTAAAATGAATAAATAAATAAATAAATAAAATTATAAATTTAAAATAAAGAAATAAATAAATATTAATAAATTAATTAATTAATTAAGTAATTAAGACTATGAATTTATTAATTAAATAATAATGAAATAAAAATTATGTTTTTAAATTTGAATAATTGAAAAAATAAAGAAGAAAATATTTACATTTTCCTTGTTATTTTCATAGTCGCTGTTGTATTTATTTTTGCAAACAAAGAAACGTTTTTATTTTTCTTCACATAGAGAAGTATAGTATTTAAACGCCGGGACAATAATTAACCAGTAATATTAAAAAAAAATTGTATCTCTATAAACAATTGTGTTCTTTGTAATTATTTTTCTCGTATAGCTTTTATTACAGGAGTAATCGAAGCATGTGGAGAAAATAAAAAAGAAAGTCTTGTTCTCTTTTTGTAGGAAATATGTTTTATAAAGTAACGTGCGTCTATGCGAGTGAATTTGTTTCCCTTTTTTTCTCAATTAACCATTTTTTGGTTATATTGATTATAAAATTTATAGGAATAGGAATATTATTTCAATTTTTCGAGTACAGAAGAAATAAGAAACGAAAATAAAGGAAAAATTGTAATAATCTTTTTTTTATAATTATTGAGCAATAAAAATTGGAGTGAAATATTTACCAATTTGAATATTTATTTTGAATTAAGTTTACACAGAAGAAAGTTATTATGAAGGAAATAATTATGATTTTAATGTTATTTTTTAATTAAAAATTTTTTTTTTTTAATTTTTAATGTTACCTATTAATTAATAATTTTTAATCGATAATTTTAATAATTAATATTTAAATTTTAAATTTGAATTTAATATTTAAATTTAAATTTCAATAATTTTTAATTAATATTTTATAAATATTATAATGGAAGGAAAAAGTATTTCTAATAATTTTTAATTTTGCAACTCGTTTGCGTAAACTTTTGTCATAATGCAATCTTTGGGAAGACAATAATTAGTAACGGTTGCAGAGGGAATTCTCTCTCTTCATTGACGGGTCGATCGATCTTCATTAACCGACAAAAACTGTTCGTGCTCGTCTTTGACTTTCTCAACTATTAATTGTGAACTCTCAAATTAAAAAAATTTATTACATTCCCATGCATGATTCAAGAGTAATAATTTCATTTTTATTCTATTCTCATATCCTCTTTGGACATTTTATAATAGAAACTTTGCTATTTTTTGTTAAATTCGACTTTATATTTTTTAGTCTATATTTATTTTTAGTTTATTTCGAATTTATGTAAATATAAATAATAAAATATTAATGATTCATTTATATTTATTAAAATTAAAATTATTTTATCCTAATTTTTAATTTTAATGTCAATTTGTTTTGTAATTAAAAAAAAATTTTAATGAAATTTAATTTAAAATATTTATTTGTTTAATTTTATTCCAAAAAATAATTTCATTTAATTATTGATTAGAAAGGTATTTGTTGGACAAAAAAAAAACTTTACTCAATTTTTAGATTTTATCTATTACGATTTCTATATTTAATTATTTATTGAAAGATGCATTTTTTCTAAACTGATTAAAATTAATCGCGCCTTTTATAGTGAAAAATACATTTTACGTATATTTTTTTAGAGAAAATAAGATAATATTTTTTATGGACAAGTGTGTAAAAATATTGATACAAAGACGTATATTTATATTTACGTACACGTACTTTTTGCTGATAAAAAAAATAATTATAATTATAAATTATATTTTAAATAATAATAATAATAATAATAATAATAATAATAAAAAAACACGATTTTATAAATTTTAATTAATTTAGTATATTTAATATTTCTGCGTATTTTTTATTTATATAATTTTTGTTTTCGAAACTATTTAATTTCAATAAAATTTAGTTTGAAAATTTATATTCTCAAAATTCAATGCAATAACAAGTTTGAGAAAAATTGTTGAAAATAATCTTAAAAATTAATAGCATACAATTAATCATTGAGTTTTCTTTTCGTTGAAAAATTAATTTCCTTAAGACACGTGTAGATTTTCTTAAACATGAAACTTTTATTTAAAAATAAAATAAAAAAAAATACTTAATTTGTAATTTAAAAAACTATCAATTAATTTAATTATATTTTATTATTATATTAATTTTATTAATTACATTATAATAATCGACATAATCTGTCGTCACGTGAAGTAAGTGTTTTTTTATTCCAATTTTTTGTTTTATAGTTCGAATTGTTATGTCAAAAGTTTGTGGTTCAAATTTTCATAAAAAATTTTCCAAATTGTTTTACATTGAAAGTATTTTGAAATTTCAAATAAATAACAATAAGTATTTAAATATTATTTTACAAAAAATATTGAAAAAAAAGTTAAATTGGAAATTCTAAAAAAATTAGGTTTTTGAAAAATAGTAATTAAAATTTTTTGAAGATATATACTTGAATTCCAGAAAATAATTTTAAAAAATGAACCAATTTGAAATTTTGTAAAATTATATAATAACTTAATTTTTTTTCCATCTTTAATATTAAATTTTAAAAGATTTTTAAATTTAATTCTTTGAAAATTTAAGGGAAGCAAAAGTATAAAAATTATTTTAATTTTTATTTAAGAAAATTGGTAATTGCATAATTTTTCTATATAAATTCTTAAAGTTTTGAATAATTTTTTTTCAAAAATTCTAAAAAAATAATTGAATTTTGGAAGAATTACTGTTTGCAATTTTTCGAAATAATTAAATTTCAAAAAAGTTGTTCATTGAAATTATTTAAAATTTTAATTCCTGTTGAAAAATAAATAAAAAAAGGTATTGAAATTTTTGTTTAACAAAAAGTATTGAAGTTTTGAATAATTTAATTTAGAAATTCCCGAAACAATTTGTTTCTTGAAAAAAATGTAATTAACATTTTTCATAAATAATTGGATTTCTGAAAACAATTTAGATAAATTATTGAAACATTTGAAAATTTTGTCAAATTTCATTCGATTTCTCACTGGATTGTTCTTGGCGATTTCAATAGAAAGAGTTGTTTAAATAATTAAATTTAAAGAAAAACTATTAGAAAAATTATATTTTTTAAAAAATGAAAAATTTTTATTAAATTTCAAAAAGAAAAATTTAAATTTAAAAATTTTGATTATTGCAGTGAATTTTTCGAAAAAAAGTATTGAATGATGCTCGAGATATTTTGGGAGAAATAAATAAATTGAACTTGAAAAAAAAATGAAGAGAGAAATTTTTCTCCTTACAGTATAAAATAACATGAATAACATTGAGACATATCACGCAATAGAGAGGTAGGATGGTGAAATTTAGCAAAAAGTCGACAAGAACGACAAAAAGTTTTTTGGGTAGTGCGAGAAAGGGACTGGCAAAAACCTGACTTTGATGACAGAATTCTCCGGCGCCAGTGCAATTAACTCAGTTTATCAGACCCTCTGTTAAGTTGAACGACTGATATCCACTCTCTTTAGTTGAGCAATCTAATTAGGAGCTAGAAAACGAGGAAGCGGTTGTAAAGGGGCCCCTAGGAGAAAATTATGGTGCTTAAACTTAGGTGAGGGGGCAAGAGGGGTTAATTCACTCCGGATGCAGTAAGATTTTGCGCCCGCGAAAATCCGATTGCTGAAATCCGACAGAGACACATTAACAGCAAAATTTTGCGGTTGTCTAAAGAGTTGTTAACGATTTAGTTTCGTATCAGTAGTTTATTTAGTATAAATTTGTTCAATTTGACACAAGTTTCAAATTTTACAGAAAAAATAAATAAATAATTATTTCGCTGACTGTTGATTTGAATGATGAAAATAAAACAAATATTAATAAATAAAGAACTATAAATTTATTTATCGAAAAATTGACAAAACTAGATTTACTCAAAATTAATTAATTAATTAATTAATTTATTTATTTATTTATTTATTTATTATTATTAGTAATAAATAAAGGACTTTTTTGTCCGTCCAAATTTTAAATAAATAAATTATTATTATTTTGTGTCACTATAAATAAATAATGATAAAGTTTCTAAATTTAATTTTTTGTTTTCTATTGCAATAAGTAATGTACGAAAATATTTTTAATAGAAAATATTTTGTTTATTTGAACTTTCAAAAATCATCATCGTGAATTATTTACTTCTCTTTTACTAATTAATTATTTAAGAAAAAAATGGAAATTATTATAAAAATTGTATTTGGAAAATTTTATACACTGAAAAAAATGTGATTCAAAAAAACTTGTTCTCTGAATTTGTATTGGTAAAAATGTTTATTAGTTTGAATTACTGACTGACTTTTTGTTTATGAATTAGTAAATTTTACTAATAAATTAATTTTTTATTTACTATAGTAAATTAAAGTTCTTATTTATAATTTATTCGAAAAATTTACTAATTAAAAAGCAAATTCAAAGTTTCTGTGATTCAAATTTAATAATCATTTTTACTAATTCAAACTCGTAGATAAATATTTTATTCATTTCCGGTGAGGTGCTCTAACCAATTGAGCTACACGGGAGACTCGTAGATAAATATTTATAATTATAAATAATTCATAAATAAATAAGAATTATAATTTGAAGATAAATATTAATGTAAATATTTATTTGGTAATAAATATATAATCAAATAAATATTTACTTGAATCAAATAATTTTTGTTTTTTAAATCAAATAAATATTAACTTGAAACAAATAATTTTTATTGAAATTAAATAAATATTTACTTGAATCAAATAGTTTTTGTTTTTAAATCAAATAAATATTTACTTGGATCTATAATTTAAGTAATGAAGGCAAATGCATTTAAATAAAAATTGTTCGATTCAAGTAAATATTTATTTTATAATAGACAAGTAATCAACTGTTTGAATCAAATAAATTTTTTTCCAATCTACCCATATTTGTTTTTAATAATTGAACAATTTCAAAATTTATTGGATTGTTTTTTACTAATATATCAAACTGCCAAATTTATTATTGTTTTTAAAAATTTAAATTTATTTAAATTAGATTATTTAATTTATGTAATTAAATGAAATTATTTAGTTTATAAATGACTCCTTTGTTGCTCAAAAAAATATCATTGGTAAATATGAATTTTTATGAGATAAATAATATTTGACTTAGAAAAATGTCAAAAAAAAATGTTAATATTTTATTATTGATAAATTTTTTCGTCATGAAAATTTGTTATTCTTTTGTTAAAATATTTATTGAGAGAGATAAAAATTTGATGTATAAATATGTGAGTACTTTTTGTGAAAAATTATTGTCAATTAAAAAATATGAATCTCTCAATAGTTATTCTTCTTTTTGCATTTTTGTGCTTGAATTTTCTCATGCCAGAAATTGTTGGTCAGTGTATATATCGTTATCAGCGATGTTCAAGTAATGATGTTTGTTGTGAAGGTAGAAGTTGTTCACGAAGTGGAGGTAATTTATTTTTAATTTTTGATTTATTGAATCATTAATAATAATAATAATAATAATAATAATAATAATAATAATAATAATAATAATAATAATAAATAATTAAATAAATTCTTAATAAGAATTAATTATACAATTAAAGAATAAAAATCAATTCTTCATTAAAAATAAACAATGAATTAATTTTATTTTGTATTTTTTCTTTTCTTTTTACAGGTTTCTTCTTTTGTGTCTAATTTAAAATGCAAAATTATGGATGTAAAAGAGAGGAAATGTTTAGAAGTTGAAAAATAAAAATTGTAGTTGTAATTAAAGGGGATTATAAACAATATGGTACTTATAAATTATAATCAATGGTAATTATTATAATTAAAGGTATTTTTAATCAAAAGTGGTTGTAATCGCTGATAAGATTTATTGTCTTAAATGAAAAAATTGTCTCAAAGAAAATAAAAAATATTTCTCAAAAAAAGAAAATTCTAGACTAATTTTTTTTGGCTTTTCTAAAAAATTTTTATTTCTAATTATGCTAATTGTAATTTCCATAATCCATATCCAAAAGCAAAAAACTATGTACATAAAAATTATTTATTTTTATTCAATTAAATTTGAATCCAATTATTTAGTTTATAAATGAACTCCTTGATGCGCAAAAAATATCATTGATAAATATTTGAATTTATGAGCAAAATAATATTTGCCATAAAGGAATGGCGAGAAAAAATTTGTTAATATTTTTCTTATTGATAAATTTTTTCGTCATGAAAATGAATATTTATTCTTTTATTAGATATTTATTGAGAGATAAAAATCGTATGCATATAAATATGTGAGTACTTTGTGAGAAATTATTGTTAGTTGAAAAAATGAATTTTTCAGTAGTTATTCTTCTTTTTGCATTTTTGTGCGTGAATTTTTTCATGCCAGAAATTGCTGGTCAGTGTATAGCACGTTTTCAACGATGTACAAGAAATGATGTTTGTTGTGACAATAGATCTTGTACACCAAGAGGAGGTATAGTTTAATTTTTGTTTTATTAAATCATTTTGTATTTATTAAAAATTTGATTTGAAAAAACCGATTACTTGCTCTCTAAATTTGAATTTTTAAAAATGTTTATTAATTTGAATCAGTTTCTGACTTTTTGCTCTTGAATTAGTAAATTTGACTAATAAATAGTAATTTGTTGATTTATTAGTAAAATAAAAATAAATTGGTAAAATAATTTACTCTCTGAATTTGAATTAATAAAAATGTTAATTAATTTGAATTGGTGACTGAGTTTTTGCTTTTGAATTAGTCAAGTTTATTAATAAATTTGTAAAAATTAGTATTTATTACTAATTTAATATTTTAACACTGTTTAAATATTTAATTTATTATTAATTTATTTATTAAATTAATTTTAAATTGATTGAATTATTAAATTAATTTTAAATTTATTTATTTATTAAATTTAATATTAAATAGTAAATACTATTTAATATTTACTACTATTTAATATTAAATTACTAATTTACTATTTTTTTCTTATTAGGAATTAATTACTCCTTCTTAAAGAATCAATTATTCTTTAAAAACACATTTCGATGAATTTCATTTTCTGTATTTTTCCTTTTTTACAGCTTTCATACTTTGTCTCTAATTTAAAAATCAAAATTATGGATAAAAGAGAGGTATGGAAATTGAAAAAATCGGTAGTTGTAAAATGTAAACTTGTAATCAATAATAGTTGTAATCAAAGGTGGTTGTAATCAATGGTACTTATATTCAACGATAGTGGTAACTGTAATTGTAATCACTATGATTAGATTTCATAATCTTGTCTCTAATAATTAATAAAAATAAAAAAATATTTCTCAAAAAAATTAAAATACTAGACTAATTTTTTTCGTCTTTTCCAAAAAAATTCTCTTTTCTAATTATGCTAATTGTAATTTCCATGACGTATTTAAATAGTTTCCCTATTCACTCTCTGGACTATTAATAAATTTTCCTTGTTTTCCTCTGATTGAAAAAATTTTGAAAAAAAATGCTAATTTATCGAGTATAAAAGCGCAAGTTAATGAAAGAATTATGATCAGTTGAGTAAAAATGAATCTATCAGTTATTTTAATTTTCGTTGCACTTTTGTGCGTCAATTTTCTTATCACGGAAGTTATTGGATGTAAGGGGACATTAATAGCGTGTGGTAGAAATAATGAGTGTTGTACAAATATTTGCAGAGTATTTAGCAGCAGTAAGTTCGTTTGTAATTTTTATTAGAATTTCAATAATTGTAATTAATAATAATAATAATTATTAATAATAATAATTAATAAGAATAATAAATAAGAATAATAATTAATAATAATAATTAATAATTATAATTAATAAGAATAATAATTAATAATTATAATTAATAAGAATAATAATTAATAATTAAAATTAATAAGAATAATAATTAATACCTAATAATAGTAGTGATTCCATTTTTCGAATATAATTCAATCGCTTAAAAAATTTTTATTTCAATTTCGCATTTTTTCTTTAATTTTAGCCCGAAGTTTATGCGCATGATTTGCTAAAGAACTGCTGCTGGAGAAAAATGAATTTAAATTGTAAAAATTTCTAATGTAAGAAATCAGCAGTTTATAAATAAAATACTCTTCTTACCGCAAGTGTTTTAACTTCTTTCTATTTATGCACCCAGAAAAAAATATATTTGACTCAGAAATATATTTGTCTTTTTATTTGTTTCAAATAAATTTTATTTGGTTTAAAGAAAATTTTATTCGGTTCAAATAAAAGTTTTATTTATTTTGAATAAAATTTTTATTTAAACAAATAAATAACCCTAGTTGGCCCTGAGACAAATGTACTTTTCTTTAACTCAAATAAATTATATTTGAGTTTAAAATAAAATTTTTCTTTCGGTGCAGGAAATTTATAAATTGGTGGATAAAATTTTCGATTAAAAAAAAGATTTAAAAAAAAGATTTAAAAAAAAGATTTAAAAAAGATTAAAATTAGCATTAGTAATTAATGTTTATGAACATTAATTACTAATGCTAATTTTAATTCTAATAATTGAATAAAAAATTAGTATATTGTAATTAAAATTATTTAAAGAAAATTGGAAAATGTAAATGTAAACGTTAGCTGCGAGGAAAATGAATGGAAAATTGAAACAATGAATGATTTCACGTTCAATTAATCTACATGGTCAACAAGTTTGACTTTGTAATGTATGAATGTGATTACTCACATGTAGTGGCTGTCTTCGTCCCAGGAGATAATTTCCGTGACAACAAAGGTGCCGGAAGTTAGTGCGGTTGTCTTGGTCTCTGCGGTTGCGTTTGTAACAAGTACTAAATGCTTCCAATCGCCGCTGTCGCCCTGTTTCTGTGGCAAGATCAAAAGGAAAGCCGTACCATCCTTACTAAATACCGGTGGCTCAAATTGATCCACCCAACCTTTTGACTCAGCATATGATAGTACCTTTAAGATGATAAAGCAAACCTCATTAGACCTTTGGAGAATCATTTCTCGCTAAATTCAAAGGACCGCATTGATATCAAAAAGTTTAATCTTGTTACTTTTTTTGAAATAACATTTTCGTCATTAGAGACGAAAAAAAAATTGTATCAAAATTTTAGACATTTTTTTTTTTAATTTTTTAATTTATATGTTTATCAGGGTTGCCACAGGTCAGAGAAATCAGGGAATTCAGGGAAAGTAGAATTGGTCAGAAAAATCAGGGAGGAGTCAGGGATTTTTATTAAAGGTATTGGAAAAAATTAAATGTTTAGAATTTATAAGAAAATTCTTAATTTTTGTGTCTTTTTGTTTGTCTCATAAACTATTAATTACCACGAATTCTAAAAAAAAACATTAAATTTTTTCTATTTCTGACAAAATTCTTCGCCAAAATTCAATTATATTCAGAAATTTTTATAAAATTCATTGTGAAATTCAATTATTTTAATAAATAGCAATATTCATCAGAAAAATTCAATTACTTTCAAAATTAATAAAATTCTTCGCAGAAATTCAATTATTTTGAAAAAATTAAAAAAATAATTGTCATCATTTCAATTATCTTTATAAATGAATAGCAAAATTCTTCGACAAAACTATATTATTTTGAGAAATCTTAATTCAATGATTTTTAATATTTTACTATATTGATAAAATTTTCCAAAAGAATTCAATTATTGAACAAAAATTTTGTTAATATTATAAACGAATATTAAATTATTTTTCAAAAAAAAAAAAATAATAATTCCACAGGAATCAAATTATTTAAAATAGAATTTACATAACATTTTTTCGAAAAAATCAAATGTTTTAAATTTGACATTAAATTCTTTCTAGAAATTCAATTATTTTCAAATTTTTTTTTTTAAATTCTCGTCAATATTTCTATTATCTTTCTAAATAGCAAAATTCATCGCCGAAATTCAATTATATTCAGGCATTTTTATAAAAATCAATGTAAAATTCAATTATTTTAATTTTTAATAAATAACATTATTTCTTAGAGGAATTCAATTATTTTAAAAATTAATAAAATTCTTCCCAGAAATTCAATTATTTTGAAAAAATCCCCCAAAAAAAAATTGTCAACATTTCAATTATCTTTATCAATGAATAGCAAAATTCTTCGACAAAATTCAATTATTTTCAGAAATTTTATTAAAATTCTTTGCAAAAATCAATTATTTTCATAAATAATAGTATTCATTACAAGAATTCAAAATTATTTTCAAAATTAATAAAATCCAATTATTGTCAAAAATTTTAATAAAATTCATGGTAAAATTTCAATTATTTTAAAAAAATTTACTTAATTCAATTATTTTCATAAATTTTAAAATTCATTTTAGGAATTTCATTATTTTAATAAAATTACTCGGAAGAAAGTCAATTATTTTCAAAAATAATAATATTCATCATAAAAATTCAATGATTTTCAAAAATTTTAATAAAATTCATTTGAGAAATTTCAATTATTTTCAAAAACTGTTCTCAATTCAATAATTTGTCCCAAATGAATTTAATTATTTAAAAACAATTTTGACAAAGTTCTACACGAATATTCAATTATTTTCTAAAATAATGAAAATTTCACAGGAATTCAATTATTAAGAATAGAATATGCGAAAAATTTTTTCGAAAAAAATCAATTCTTTGAATTTTTTTTTTTAATAAAATTCTTCACGAGAATTCAATTATTTTCATAAATAATAAAACTCATTGCAGAATTTCAATTATTTTTTAATACAATTTTAATATCAAATTTCTCGAAAAATGTAATTATTCTTAAAAATTTTATTAAAATTCGTCGAGAAAGAATTCAATTATTTAAAAATTTGTTGATAAAATTATGTATGAGAATTCAATTCTAAGAAACATTCAATTTTTCAATTATTCAATTAATAATTGAATTTTGAAGAAGTTACTAATAATTGCAATTTTTAGAAATAATTGAATTTTGTAAAGGTTTCAAATTAAAATATTTGAAAATTTGAATTTAGTCGTACTTTTAATTAAAAAAATGGATTTGAAAATTCTCAAAAAAAAAGAACTTTAATCGTAAATTATTAAACATAATTGATTTAAAGATGAATTTTAGTTAAAAATTTTAGAAATTAAAAATAATAATGATTAAATATTCATTAATAAATGAAGTTATTGGTGTTTTTGATTGTACAATTAGAGAAAATTCGCAAATAAATGTAATAAAACATTTTTTTGAGTATCTAATAATTTTTAGAGTGAGTCAGAATATTCTTTAGGGCCTGGGAAAAAGTCTGAAAATAAGGGAAAAATGAAATAAAATTTTTGTGGCAACCCTGATTAAGCAAGCTTCGAGGAAATTTTCTAATTTAATTAAATTCATTTTAAAATTTCGGGTTCTGTATATAAATTATTTTTGTATTCGAAAATTCGAATTAAGTGCACTGAAAAAAAAAAATTTATTTGATTCAAATAACCGATTAATTAACTATTATCAATTAAATATTTAATTGAGTCAAATAATATTTAAGTCAAATAATATTTATTGGAGTCAATTAAATATTTAATTGAATCAAATAATATTTATTGGAGTCAATTAAATATTTAATTGAATCAAATAATATTTATTGGAGTCAATTGAATGGTTTAATTCATATTTGCTTCAAATACTGAAATTATTGGTTCAAATATCATTTAATTGACTCCAATAAATATTATTTGATTCAAGAAAATATTTAATTGATAATAGTCAATTAATTGGTTATTTGAATCAAATAAATTTTTTTTTCAGTGTGTATAAATAAATGTTTTCTCTCAGTGAATTTAAATTCTAAATTATCACTCACCGTGGTGCAGTTCTGTGTAATGACGTCGCAGAGGTGAAAATAGGATTCATTTTGAACTCGATTCATCCAAGTTGCCGATACAATATTCTCAGTTGGAAAATTCACCGCGGCAAGAATGGATTCCCTACCATCTAGTTGAAGGGGAGCTTCTATTTCAATTAGAGTTGCATTTTCTATTAGTACTTTCTCTAAATCGACGTAGTACAATTTCACTGTTGGATTCGTTGTTCCACTCTGAAAGACAGAAAACATTTGTTTTAATTAAAAAACTTTTCATGATCGTTTCGTTTCTTTTTTTCACCTACATCTACAATTTATCGATTTTATATCGAAAAATTTAAAATATTATGAAAAATGTTATTTTTGTCAATAAATAATTTTTATTAATTTATAAATTATTTTAGTTAAGTTTGGACATTTTTGAATATTTTATGAATACTTTTTAATATTTTTTAATATTTTTTAATATTTTTTAATATTTTTTAATATTTTTTAATATTTTTTAATATTTTTTAATAATTTTAATATTTTTTAATATTTTTTAATTGAATATGGAATTTTAAATCGAAGTTTATGTTTATAAAGTTATACAGGAATTTATTTTTAAACCCTTGAAAGTTGTTCTTTTAAAGAATAAGTAAACAGGTTACTAATTGGATTGTTGATGTTTTTAAAGAGAAGCAACTGTTTACATTGAAATATTCAAACTGCCTTTGAAGAATTTTCGACGAAAAAGTTCCTCCTTTTTTTTCTTTCCTCTTTTTTTTCTTTTTTGCTCTGATTCTGTTTCACTTTGGGATTCCATATCGCTCAAGGCTGCATTTTATCCACTTTATTCAAGTTGTGCTACATTTTCAGGAGAAACAATTTAGTTGCTTCTTTGAATTTTCAAGTTTGAAAATACACACAAACTAGACAAGCCATAATGTATTTTTATTATCCGTGTTATCAATTTTACCTCAACGAAAAAATTTGTTCAGAGAAAAGAAGATAAAGATTAAATAAAAAACGAGAAAAGTTTTTTTTTTAAGATCTGGAATAATAAAATATAATATAATTAAATTTTGGAATTGAATCGAGAATTGAATATTTGAGTTTGTTGAATAGTTGAGATAATATTTGGAGAGCATAGAATGATATTATTACTATTATTCTAGTCTGTATACCATTATTGGCTTTACCATTGTCGACACTATTGAATTCAAGGGGAAATTGTTCGGGGAGTTCAAGTCGCGAATGTTTCTCGCGATTAACTTCTCGGATCGTTAGCTTTTACGACTAAGCATCCACTTTCCAGGAAATGTTCTCAGAGGGTCCTTTCCATTTTTTCCCCTTTTTTTTTAACTATATACACTCTTTTATACATAATAATGTTTCTCTGTAAATAATGAACTTGTGGTTATTTTTAGCAACACGTCAAAGGATAAAGTGGTCTCGTCATTATTTTTCCTCCTCGAGTTTAAATTTATTTTGTTTCTTCTAAGTTCTCCTCTTCTCTTTTCACAAAATTGGTTTTTGAAAACCAAAATAATTAAAAAATAATTAAAATTTTTTTTTAGTTGAAAAAATAGATGGAAAAATTTATTTTTAGTTTAAAAAATTTTAAGGAAAAATTTATTTTTATTTTATTCAATTTTATCGTTCGGATGATATTGTCAAGTTAAGCAACAATAGAAATGAAAAAAATTCAAGACGCACATTTTTAATATATTTGATACGGAATAAAAAAATTGTTGAGCGGAAACTAATAAAATTTCTTGAAAAGTGTCTCACATATATTAGAAATGTTGTAAAATGTGAAAAATATTGTCTCCTATTTGCTGTAAGTTGTAAATATAATTTTCAAAAAATTTACGAGGATTATATGTCCACTAAAGGTAGAAAGTTGTAAAAGTAATTTTCACTTTGAAATTAAATTCAAGTTCGTTTTCCCTCCGTCAAAAGAAAATCCGTTTTTCTCAAAAACGAATTTCACCTCTAACGCGTCACGTTACCAATTCTCAGAAGGAAGCTGGCAATTTATTTTCCTTGGATATTTCTTTGTGAAATGAGTTAAAAATTTTTTTTATTACTCTTTACTTATTATTTATTTAAAGTTCTCTCTGTTCAAAACGATATAAAATAATATTTTTTGTATTTTCGTTTAATTTTTCTATTTTCTTTTTATCTTTGTATTTTATTTGTATTGTTGTATTATTTCGTACCCAATAATATTTTTTTTTTGACGAAAATAATTTTTTTCGGTTAGAGAAGAAGACAGAGACAATAGCAGGCTTCACATTCATCTACTAAAACCTACTATTTACTACTTTTTTTTAAGTTATGCTACTATTTGGTTACTTTTTTAGATTTCAGCCACTAAAAGTTACTATTTATGTTTTTTTTTTGAGAATTTCCACTATACTTTAAATTCGCTAAAAATAGAAATGAAAAACTATTCTCAAAAATTATAATCAAATTCTTTTAAACGATTCAATTGTTTTCAAAAAATATTCAAAATTCAATTATTTTCAATATCTATAGTATTTTCATAAAATTTCGCAAAAAAATTCAATTATTAAAAAAAAAATTGATAAAATTAATACAAAATTCAATTATTTTCATAAATAATAAAATTTCCACGATTAAATCCAATTAATTTGGAATACCACTTTAAAAAATATTGGAAAAAAATCGATTATTTAACAAAATTTTTATACAATTCTTCACTATAATTCAATTACTTTCACTAATAATAACATATTTTATGGAAATTCAATTTTTTAACAAAATTTTATTAAAATTCTAAGCAAGAATTCAATTTTTATAAATAATAAAATTCATCGAAGAATTTCAATAGTTTTTATTACTATTTTAAATTAATGTATCGAAAAAATTAATTATTTAAATTAAAACAATATTTATGAAATTCTTCTCAAGAATTCAATTATTTTCGAAAAATTTTAATAAAATTCTTAGCAAATAATTAATTATTTTCAAAAACTAAAAAATTCATTCCAGGATATTCTTTTAGATTTTAATAAAATTCTGCCTCAGAATTCAATTATTTATATAAATAATTCTTCGAAAGAATTCAATTATTAAAGATAAATATATAAATTATTCCCGAAAATTCAATTATTTTGTGGCATTTTAATAAAATTCTTTGCAAAATTCAATTATTTTTAAAAATAATAACATTTTTCACAGGTATTCAATTTTCTTGAAACATTTTAATCAAATTTTTCGCAATAATTCAATTATTTTCATAAATAATAAAATTCTTTTCAGGAATTCAATTATTTTTGGAAATTTTAATAAAATTCTTAGTAACTATTTAATTATTTTCACAAATAATAAAAATCATCTTAGGATTTTAATTATTTTTAATAACATTTTACTGGAATTGCTCAAAAAATGTAATTATTCTTAAAAATTGTAATTTCAATTCCTCGAAAAAATCAATTATTTAAAAAAAGTTTTTTTAAATTCTTTGGAAGAATTTAATTATTTTAAAAAATATTAGAGTTTTTCACAGGAATTCAATTATTTACATAAATAATTTTTCGAAAGAATTGAATTATTTGGCGATAAATACCAAAATTATTCCCGAAAATTCAATTATTTTGAGGCACTTTAATAAAATTCTTTGCAAAATTCAATTATTTTTATAAATAACAATATTCATCATAATAATTCAATTATTATTTTTACAAGTAATAAATTTCTTCTTGGAAATTCAATTATTTTTAAAAATTCTAATAAAATCGTTGGTAAGAATTCAATTATTTTCATAAATAATAAAATTCATAGCAGGATTTTAATTATTTTTAATACAATTTTACAGGAATTGCTCAAAAAATGTAATTATTTTAAAAAATTTAATTTCAATTCCTCGAAAAAATCAATTATTTAAAAAAAGTTTTTTTTAAAATTCTTTGGAAGAATTTAATTATTATCAAAAATATTAGAATTTTTCACAGGAATTCAATTATTTACAAAAATATTAGAAATTTTCACAGGAATTCAATTATTTTCAAATATTTTAATAAAATTGTTCACAAGAAATCAATTATTTTTAATACAATTTTAATTAGTTTTTTTTAAATAATTCAATTATTATTCTTTTAGATTTGAATAAAATTCTTCCCAAGAATTCAATTGTTTACATAAATAATTCTTCGAAAGAATTCAATTATTAAAAATAAATAAAATTATTACCGAAAATTCAATTATTTTGAGGCATTTTAATAAAATTCTTTACCAAATTTTATTATTGTCATAAATAACAATATTCATCAAAAGAATTCAATTATTTTTAAAAGTAATAAATTTTTTCTTGGTAATTCAATTATTTTAAAAAATTCTAATAAAATTAAATAATCATATGATTTTATCGCTCGGTTGTTTTATTGAATATTCTAATAAAAGTGTTTGCAATAATTCAATTATTTTCATAAATAATAAAATGCTTTTTAGGAATTCAATTATTCTTAAAATAATTTAAGAAAATATCACACAGACATTCAATTATTGTCAAAAGTTTTAATAGAATTCTTTGTAAAATTTAATTCAATTTTTAAAAACTTTTCGCAATTCAATGATTTTTATTATCTACCATTTTTATAAAATTTCCAAACAGAATTCAATTATTTAAAATTTTTTTTTTTAAATCTTCCTAAGAATACAATTCTTTTCATGAATAATAAAAATTGCTTAAAAAATCAATTATTGAAATTAGAATTTGCATAAAATTAGTCTAAAGAAATGAATTATTTAACAATTTTTATAAAATTAAAAAATTTTTAATTTTTTTACAAAAATTAAATTATTTTTAGAAATAATTAAATTCTTTCATGAATATAATAAAATTCGTTGCAGGAATTTAATTCACTAGCAAAATAAGAAAGAAATATATATTTTTGATGAAAATTAGAAAAAAGTCAGGAAAATAAAATAAAGAATAGAATTTTTTAAGTTTTGTCAAGTTTTTAAAACGAGTTTTTGTGGTCAAATTTAATTTTTCGATATTAACTACTTTTTTTACTACTTCTTGAAGTTTGAAAGCTACTTTTTGCTACTTTTTTAAAACTAATTATCGAGTGTGAAGTCTGCAATAGCAATTATATATAGAGCGAGAGAAAAGGAATGAGAGAGAGAGAGAGAGAGAGAGATCAGGAATGAAAATAACAAAAAGAAAATGGGAAAAATTGGAAAAACAAGTATGAAATCGTATTGAAAATTCATTGAGGGCTTTAACAAGATGTCCGATCGATCTCAATCGTATAGTTGACAATTTCGATGCTTTACGACCCCGTCTTGGTAAGCAATTCGATAGCCAATTTCAGTAGCGCGCTATCGGTGTCGGATAATAGAATTCTACAGCCTTCACACGCAACGAACGGATTTTCCGCTCGAATGAACAGAAATAAGTCCCTACCAGTGAAGCAGATATCTTCGCGCGCCAAGAGAAGAAATACTTATTCGTTTTCGTGCCTATAAAAAGCAGGAAGAGTAAAATGCGCCTTAAAGTGATTTTAAGGGCGAATTCCTGTGGCGAAAGATACCCATATATCTCATCGGGTAAAAAGAGGGAGAGAGAGAGAGAGAGACCGAAAAGAAGAAAAAGGTGCTTTTCACTTCTTTACTATCCACCTTACGAACCCTTTAAATCCTAAATTCTTGCCCCGAGGGTCCCAAATGTCTAGTCTCTGTATTTTTCAGCACATTCGCCTAAAAGACGATCGATAGGAAAAATAAAAAACAAGCATAAAAAATGCAACTGGAAAAAAAGACTTTTCCAGTCTCTGGCATTTATCCCAATTTTTGGATTTTACTTGTTAATAAATAAACAAGTCGAAAAGGAAAAGAGAAAAATTTGAAAAATTTAGAAAACGAAAATCTAAACGGAATACTTCACTGAAAGAAAAATTTATTTGATTCAAATAACCTTTTGTTTTATTTAAATTTATTTACATGACTTAATTGATGATTTAAATAAAAATTTCTTGATTCAAGTGAATATTTATTTTCTTGAATACTCAAGGAGAATCGGTTATTTGAATCAAGTAAATTTTTTTTTTTCATGAAATAAGTTTGATATGGTTTAGAGTTTTTTTATGTTATTATTATTATTATTATTATTATTATTATTAAAAATTGCATAAGGAGTAAGAGAGTAGCATGTACTTGTCCAAATGTTATTCAGCCTTGTCTGGTATTTCTTAGGAATTTGTCCCGTAACACGGAAAACGTGCCGCAATATCCGTACGTCACTCATTTTGAAATTATACTGCTCCTGGAATGTCTTTGCTATTTAATCTACACTCTACACTTGGCAAGATTGTTTAAACTCCTTGACAGTTTATGTACAAGGTTGCTTTGCGAATTGGACCAAAATGATGATTACATACCTTTGATTCCACGAACAAAATTAGCGAGTCATTTAATTGAATTCTAAACACAAATATACAAAATACACTCTCAATCAAGTTTATACGCAAACATTTCAAATGTGCACAATTGTTCAAATCAACTCTAGTCTCTATTTAACAAATGCAAATATTGAAAATAAATAATAAACATTTTAAGTACAATTTTCTTAATGTTTTCGAAAATTTACTTAAATTAAATTGAACATTTACTTTATAGTTAGGAATTAATTTCATTTTTTATTTTTGTATCTTTAATAACATTTCAACAATAACAATCTTGAATGACAATAATAAACTTTTAGAATTAATTTCTTTTACTATAAATAATTTTTTTTTTTTGTACAAAAAATGCAAATTTAAAAAAATAAAAATATATCGTTGTTCAAAACGTTCAAAACTTTAGGAATATTTATAGTCATTTTCCTATAAAGTTTTGAAGAATATTTTTTCTGTTTAAACAATTTGAAAATTGACTTTTTTTACATTTTTTAATTTCTTTTTGACTTAAATTTTAAAGAGCAGAAATATTTTTTTTTGTAAATTATCTATTATTATCTACTAAATAGTAATCTTCGTATTTTATTCTTTCATTAATTCTTTCAGTCCACACTTTGTTTAATATATATGCTTTTTTCTATAACAAATTTCTTTCGATTGATCTAAATTATGAAAATTTGCCTCTTTTTTATTTATAAAAATATTAAATAAAATTGTTAATTGTTAAAAAATTATGATTAAGAAATAGAAAATATACACATTTTATGCATAATTTTTATTTCTCAAGAACAATATTCTTCATAAACTTATTCTTTTCTTTTGGAAAAGAAACATTACATATTCTCGTTTCTTAATATTTTTGTAGAAAATTCTCAATTTTCATAAGGAAATGATTTGCATCATTTCTATTTCTTAATTACAATTGTTTGAATAAAATTTAAAGTTTTTTAAAAATAAAGGAAAAAATTGTTTATAAAATCTATTCGTCAATTAAAAATTTTAATTGAAATTGAAATTGAAACTTTTTAAATTTTTAGAAAATAAAGGAAAATATTTTACTCAAAAAAAGTTCTGTTACATTTATTTACGAATTTCTTTTAAACTATTCGAAAACATCAATAACTTCTTTATTAAATAAATATTTAATTTAATTAGTTTTCCATAGGAATTAAGATTTTTAAAAATTTCAAATTCAAACATTTTTGAAATTAAACAATTTATAAAAAATTGTTATAAAACTGTGAAGAAATTGATCACTCCGAGTCTTTATTATTTATGAAAATAATTAAAGTTTTGCGTAGAATTTTACAAAATTTTTTTTTAAATAGGTAATTGAATTCTTTTGAAAAATTTTATTAAAATAGTAGATATTAAAAATCATTCAATTAAGGAAAATTTTTTTTAAAATAATTGAAATTTTGCAAAGAATTTTATTAAAAGGCCTCAAAATAATTGAATTTTTGGTAATAATTTTGTTATTTATCTTTAATAATTGAATTCTTGAGAAGAATTTTATTAAAATCTATAAAAGAATAATTGAATTATTTCAAAATAATTTAATTAAAATTGTATTTAAAATAATTGATTTCTTTCAAACAATTTTATTAAAATATTTGAAAATAATTGAATTTCTGTGAAAAATTCTAATATTTTTGTAAATAATTGAATTCCTGTGAAAAATTCTAATATTTTTGAAAATAATTAAATTCTTCCAAAGAATTTAAAAAAAAACTTTTTTTAAATAATTGATTTTATCGAGGAATTGAAAATAAATTTTTAAGAATAATTACATTTTTTTATTAATTCTTCTAAAATTGTAATAAAAATAATTTAAATCCTGCGATGAAATTTATTATATATGAAAATAATTGAATTATTGCGAAACATTTTATTAAAATGTTTTAAAAAAATTGAATTTCTGTGAAAAATTTTGTTATTTTTGAAAATAATTGAATTCTTCGTAAGAATTTTTATAAACATTGTTTTAAATAATTAATGTTTTCGAAATATAATAAATATTATGAAAAATTTATTATAAATAATTGAATTCTTGTGTAAAACTTTATTTGTGAAAATAATTGAATTTTTCGATTAATTAATTTAAAATAGTATTAAAAATAATTGAAATTCTTCGATGAGTTTTATTATTTATGAAAATAATGGTATTATTGCGAAGAAATTTATAAAAAAATTTGTAAATAATTGAATTCCTGTGAAATTTTTATTATTTATGAAAATAATTAAATGTTTGCGTACAATTTTATTAAATTTTTTTTTAAATAATAAGAAAATAATAGAAAAAATAAATTTTTCAATAAATAATAGTCAAACCGATTATTCGATTCATTTAAGTATTTTTTTTGCTTTAAAAAATAATTATTACGATTAAAAATTATTTTTGTGTCTCATTACAAATAAAAAAACTGTAAATAAAATATTTGTCGAAACGTTAAAATTGTGTTTTTATTATTTTAATATTTGACTTGGAGGATTGATAATTTTCTCGATATTTTATACAAATAAAATAATTTTTATAAAAATATTTTGTTACATTCTACATTCAATTATCAATTCTAATAAAACCCTATTAACATTTTGCCATTTTTTTACAATTTCTTGCCTTTTTTTATCGTTTTTCCTAAAATTTCATGCGACTTTTTTTTTGGTCTTAAACTCGATTCGAGCCCTGATAGCGCAAAATTTTCATATTTTTAGAGCATTTTTCTTATTAAAAAATTAATTTTTTTCTGAAAAAGTTATTGAAAAGTTGGAAAAAATTTTTGGAAAAAATTGAAAAGAACATAATTTATTACTTTTCGTAATAAAAAAAAAATAATTCTTTGTCCTTCTTTCAATAAATGAAATTTGATAAAACGAGAATAAATTTTCTTTTCGACGGAGGGGGGGAGAGAGGAGGAGGTAAGAAAATTTGGTGAACTTACAAGTGAAAAATTTACATATAAGTTGTAGACAGCACTTATCTTTCAGTGCTGGAATTTTTCAACCAAACTTGCGCTTTTCATTTTGCCCGACAAGAACGAACATTAATAAAAGGTTCAGAAAAAAAATAATAACTTTGATGATATGAGGAAAAATTTTTATGAGACAGGTTTCCTTATGTTTTTCCCTATTTTTCCCCCCTTCTTTTATGTGCAAATTTTTCTCAATTCTTTTTTTTTTCTCTTCTCTTTCTCTCACTCTTATATACGTTCATTTTAAATCTTCCGAGAAAGTGGCTAAAAAGCAAAGGAAAAGGTTTCTTTGCACACAGAGGAGAGATGTGCTCTCTCTCTCACTCTCTCTCACAATTTTCTCTTACATTGGGGTGCGCCAACGTTAAAAATTTCAGCGAGCAACAAATCCTAAATTCCTCTCGTGTTTCTGCGTCGCAAACGAGGAAAACTTAGGGGTAAAAAAAGAGAAAACGATTACGATCTTGGCATGCCTGACATTTACTTGTACTTAGAGAGAAATATATTTTTTTTCATTTCTTAAATTCACATTTTAATGAAGACGAGATTAGTTCTTTTCTGAATGGTCCTCTCTTCAATTTTCGGTATTTTATTAAATAGAATAATTACTGTACTAATTATCATTAAACACTGATTAGTAATCTTGTCCTTCAATTATTATTATTTCTTTGAATATTGCTGTTATTTATTTGTTACTTAATTATTATTTATCTATTATTAATTTATTAATTCAACATTATCTATTTATTAGTTATTTATTATTTATTTACTTTTATTGTTAATTATTTTTAATTAATTAATTTTTAACTAAATAAATGTTTAATTTTAATAATTTCTCTTTTTTGTTCAGTAATTTTTAAAAATATTATTTAAAAGAAAAAAAATTCGTTTATTTAAACTTTAAAAGCTTTAGAAAAATATTATTCATTATTTATTTATTAGCTATTTATTATTTAGTTATTATTTATTTATTAATTTATTATTCACTTATTTATTTGTTATTTATTTATTAATTTATTATCTATTTGTTTGTTTGTTATTTATTTCCTTGTTACTTATTTATTTTTTATTTATGAGTTCCTCCTTTTTTAAATCACTGATCTGCATATTATAATTCCCATATTTTTAAGTACTATAATTATTATTATTGAGTGATGAAAATAATTAAAGGAAAAGATTTGCCAATTCAATAAAAAAAATATACTAATTGGATTGAAACTACTCGAGTATTTGTGAAAAAAACGAGGATATGCAAAAATTTTAGGAAAATAGAGAAAATGTTGAAAAATTGAAGGAAAAAAAAAATGAAATATGTAAATTGTAATTAAATTTCAAGTATAAACAGAGATCGTAAAACGATGAGATGATTATACTGAAATATTGCATCGTAGTGGAGGATTTTTTCCCCGACTCTGGAATATTTCATCCAATCTATTTCGTTACTTTGGAAAAATGACAATTTTTTAAAATAATATAAAAAAAAATCGACTGTATGGAAAATGTGAATAAACTGGGTCACGTACAAGGGTTGGATAAATATATTCTCCAATCATTCATTATATTGAAACTGACACATCAAACTAATTGGAGATACTACTGTAAATTAACTGTATATGGTATTAATTAGCTGATAATTAAATATAATAATAATAATAATAATAATAATAATAATAATAATAATAATAATAATAATAATAATAATAATAATAATAATAATAATAGTAATAATAATAATAGTAATAATAATTATTATTATTGTTCCAATAATTTTCCGTACGCTTTTTAAATATTTTGTCATATTAATTTTTTTAAAAATAATTATTAATTAATATAATTATATTATAATTTATTGATATAATTATTTATTAATTTTTTTTTCGTAAAATTAATCTGACAATAATTATTATTATTACATTTAATTATCAGATAATTTTTAAAAATTATCGTAATTTGAAAATATTTTATAAGATTGTATATTTTAACTTTGGTGAAGTTTACACCCTTTATGGTCAACGATTTAGGAAACAAAAAATATTTTTCTATTCAAATTTTTATATATTTTTGTTTAAAAAAATATTTTGCTAATTTTGACAAATTATTTTTCAAATTATTGTTCAAAAGATTTTTAAAAAGAAAAATTTGTAAGCCAGAAAATTTTATTGTTTTGGTAAAGAAGAAACAATTTTTTTTAATCAGTGATTTATAATATAATATTAAATATTAATTAATAATAAAATCAATAAAAGAAAAATTTGTAAGCAAAAAATTTTATTGTTTTCGTAAAGAATAAATTTTTTTTTTCCTTTTAATCAATTACTTATAATACAATATTAAATATTAATTAATACATACTAATAGTGAGATCAATAATTTGAAAGAGAAAAATTATAAACAAAAAATTTTATTGTTTTCGTCGAAAAGAATTTTTTTTATTGGTTTTTTTTTGGAAACAGAAATTGGAGAAATTAATTAAAAATATATTTTTCTTTTTGTTTCAGTGTGGAACATGTGCCATTGTTCAATGAAAGGTTAGTGAAAAATTTTTATTTTACTTACTTTTGGATAATGAATTGGAATGACGGACGTGTATTGAAAAGTTATACTGCCTGGATATCCGTAATATGGAATATTCATTATTGGCGTGTGATTGTCGTCAAAGTAGCCAAAGACCATTTTTGTTCCACTCGGAGAGAACCATATTGCCTTATTAGAGCCGAATACTTCCTCTGAAATTAAAAAAAAGCATTTGAAAATTGTTTCAAAATAATAAAAGAAAAAAAATTTCAAAATAGTTCAGAATTTTTCAAAAATATATTCGCAAAAAATGTTTAAATTAAATTAAATTTTTAATTTTCTATTTTTTATTCTACTTCTATTTTTTAAAAATGAATATTTACGAAATAATTAATTTTATTGGGAAATATATTATTCGTAAATAAGAATATAAAAATTGCAAATTGCAATTTATTTTATTGGGAAATATATTATTCGTAAATAAGAATATAAAAATTGCAAATTGCAATAGTGTCTCTTCTTAAATCAGAAAAATATTTTTCAGAACAAAAAAAAAAATAATAAAAATTAAAATTAATCGGACAAAAAAAATTACTTTAATTTTACTTTTGGACGTGTATTGGACTAATATTTCAATTTTTGTAAAACTTTTTAATTCTTTTTCTATTTTTAGAATATTATTCTCTAACTATAACAATAAAATCCTTTTTAATGATATTTGAGAAATTTTCCAATCGTTTCAATTTTTAAAAATTATTTATTCGGGAATTCAACTGGAAATTTTAATTACAATTTTTCAAAAACTCCGTTTCTTCAGGATTTCCAAATTAAATTTTTCAAATTTAACTAATTTTTGTCAAATAAATTTTCAAATACTTATTGTTATTTCTTTGCCAACATGAATTAAAATTTCAAAATGCTTTAAAACCTTTTCAAATTTATTAATTTCTAAAAATTTTTTGGAACTTTTAAATAAATTTAAATAAATTAAAAATTAATAAAATTAAAAACATTTTCTTTTAGGAAATTAACAATTTTCATAAAAGGAAATAAATTGCATCAATTCTATTTCTTAATTTCAATTGTTTTAATAAAATTCAAAGTTTTTTTGAAAATAAAGGAAAAAAATGTTTATAAATTATATTTGTCAATTACGAAAATTTAATTGAAAACGAAACTGAAAATTTTTGAATTTTTAAAAAATAAAGGAAAAAATTTTATGGAAAAAAATGTTCTGTTAAATTTATTTACGAATATCTTTAATTGTAAAATTATTTGGAAACAATAATTTCTTTTTTAAATATTTTAAATATTTAATTATTATTATTATTTTTCCATAGGAATTAAGATTTTTTACGAGAATTCAATTATTGAAATACAAAAATAAATTATTTATTAAATAATTAAATGTTTCTTAAAATTTAATTCTTCTAAAATTAATTTTATTAACAAATTTTTATAAATTGAATTCTTTCGACGAATTTTATTAAAATTTTTGAAAATAATTGAAATTTTGCCAAGAATTTTATTGTTTATAAAGATAATCGAAATGTTGAAGAGAATTTTTTATAACGTTTGACAATTGAATTTTTGTGAAGAATTTTATTACTTTTGAAAATAATTGAATTTTTTTGACGAATTTTATTAAAATTTTTGAAAATAATTGAAATTTCGTCAAGAATTTTATTATTTATACAAATAATCGAAATGTTGACGAGAATTTTTTTGAACTTTTGACTATAATTGAATTTTTGCGAAGAATTTTATTACTTTTGAAAATAATTGAATTCTTGAGAGGAATTTTAATAACATTTCTTTTTAAATAATTGAATTCTTTTGTGGGATTTTATTGAAATAGTAGAAATTTCAAATAATTGAATTTTGATATATATTATTGAAATTAATTAAATTTCGGCGAAGAATTTTATTAAAATTATTTTGAAAAATTTGAATGGTCAAAAAGAATTTCATTAAAATTTTTCAAAATAATTTAATTCTTTTCAGAAATTTAATTAAAAATGTATTGACAATAATACTTCAATTCTAATAAATAAATTATAGGAAGGCTTTTTAAAAAAATTGAATTTCTTTGATTAATTTTAATAAAAAATTTTAAGAATAATTAAATAATAATAATAATAATAATAATAATAATAATAATAATAATAATAATAATAATAATTACATTTTTCGAGAAATTCCAATAAAATTGTATTAAAAATAATTGAAATTCTGCGATGAGTTTTATTATTTTTGAAAATAATTGAAAACCTATAAAAAATTTTATTATTCATGAATATAATTGAATCATTGTAAAAATTTTATCATTTATGAAAATAATAAATTGAATTGTTGGGAAAAAATTGATAAAAAATTGGTAAATATTTGAAATCCTGTGAAATTTTTATTATTTATGAAAATAATTAAATGTTCGCGTACAATTTTATTGATATTGTTTTTAAATAATTAAATTCTTTTGGTGGATTTTATGAAAATAGTAAATATTAAAAATCCTTGAAATGAGGAAATTTTTTGAAAATAATTGAAATTTTGACAAGAATTTTATTAAAATTTTGGAAAATAGTTGAATTTTGAAGAAGAATTTTTTTATTTACAAAAATAATAATTGGGATTTTGTCGAGATTTTTTTTTTGTAAATTTTGAACATAATTGAATTTTGTGATAAGAATTTTATAAATTTTGAAAATAATTGAATTTCTGCAATTATTTGTAACTTCTTCAAAATTCAAGTTTTTAGTGTTTTTAACTTAAATTCTTCTATAAATCCATTATTTTTAATAATTAATTAAATATATATTGACAAATTTAACTAATTTCAGAATAATTTGAATTATTAAAATTTTCCAAAAATCTAAGTTCATTAAAATTTCTAATTAAATTCATTCAACATTGAAATTTTGTAAAATTTCAAATTGAAACCGTTTGAAGTTCATTTATTTATGAAAATTGTAAACGCAACTCTTTTAAAATGGAATTAATTTTGAAATATTTAAGTAAAATTATTCATTAAATAATTCATTTTTTTTATGATTAAAAAAATTTAGAATTTTCTTATGAATTCTAAAGATTATATTTTTCTCACTACTTTTAATAAAACTTTCTGATTTTTCCCTGAATTTCCTATGTCAAAATATATGATTATTATAATTATAATACTATTAAAACTATATTTTCAAATTCATGTTTTATTTTTATAAAAAAAAATTTGAATGAAAAATTTTTACGTTCAATTATTTTTAAAATTACTAATTTTATTTTAAAAAAAAAGTGAGAAGTCAGCCGCGCGCAAATTGTTACTAGTATTATAAATAAAGAGTAAAAGATCGTTTTCTTTTTTTTTTAATTGTTTGTTTTTGTTTTTCTCTCTTGTGTTTTTAAACGAGCCTCTCGACGATTTTCAAAGAATGCATGAATGGCTAGTTAAAATAAGAAGAGAGAATATACTTGGAAGTAAAAGTGTGTAGACGTAGACGAAAGCAAGTAGTAAAGACTCGTGTTAGGTCAGACGAGAGAACTCCTTAGTTTCTCAGACTTCATGAGACTTTCAACCTTCCAAGAATGCTGAAAACATACAGTTCCTCTGGGTATCTTACAGTCTCTCTTTCTCTCTCTCTCTCTCTCTCTCTTTCTCTATCTTTCTCTCTCTCTCTCTCTATATATATAGTCGAGGAAATCTCCTATTACGATTTTTACAGTCTCAAATTTATTGCCAAGTTTTATTGAAAAAGTATATTGTTACTATCGTCAAATAAAAGAAGAAAAAAAACTCCAATTGTTCCCGAGAAAATACACCCTAAGGAAAAAAATACTGATTTAAATTTTAAATATACATAAAAAGTTCTAATTTCTAAAAGCGTTCTTCTATTCTATAAAAACGATTATAAAAAACATTTTCTTTCCTTCATAAGAATTATTTTTCAATTAAAAGAAATTAATTTTTTTCTAAACTTTTTGTAAAATTATTCAAAGATATTTTTTTTTTCAATCAAATGAAGAAAAGTTTTTTTTTTTTAATCAAAAGAGTTTTTTTGTCCAAAAAAAAAAAAATTCTTTCTTTTATTTTGAAATAAAATTTCTTTTTTGGACATTATTTTCAAATCGACTTTAAAAGAATTGTATAGTTAAAATAACTTAATAACAGTTATATAAAGTGAAGGAAACGGTGGTAGAGGGGGGGAGGGGGGAGGTAAAAAAAAAAGTTTTCCGTTTATTAAGAGAAAGAGAATTCACGAAGTAGCTTGATTAAATGAATAAATTCTAAGGTAAATTGACTTGGGGTAAAGTTTCATGTCGAAACATTTTAAAATCCAATTGCTATGTATTTGATATACAATTCCCTCAGAGTTATTGATTCACATCTACACAGATATTACAACTACATAGAAACGATGGTAAAATTAAATTGCAAAAATGCGATAGAAGCCGAGCGTCTTGACTTCCCTATGTCCCAACGGAAGTCGCAAAAAGGGTTGGAAAAAAAAGAAGAGAGATAGAGAGAAAAAGGTAAAAATGGAGAAAAGAGAGAGAGAGAGAGAGAGAGAGAGACAGACAGGTTATGTGCAATGTGCACTTTCGGGTATAGAGTTGATGGAGAGAATGCAGAGAAAACTCGTGGGAAAATGCTGTCGCGACTCTCACTTTTTTTTTCTCTCTCCTTGGTGGTAACAATGCCTTCGACTAAAATGCCACGTGGTATTATGAAACTTGACAAAAGTGAAAAATAAAGATAGCACTCACATATGCAACTGACTTTTTCCACTTAGGAACGCCCCCCCCCCTCTCTCTCTATTTTTTATCTTAGCTCTCATTTTCCCTCTCCAATAACTTTAACCTATAAGAAAAGAAATTTTTCCAAAATTTCAATAATAAAATAATAAAATAACAATAAATAAGATTTAAATATTTATTTAACAAAAATTGTTTAAATTTGAAAAATTTAATTTAGAAATCTTGAAAAAACGAAGTTTTTGAAAAAAAAAATTGTATAATTAACATATTTCTGTTTTTAGTTTTTTAAGTTAAATGTTTTTTTTTTTCTGAAATTATAAATTATAATTTTACAATACTTTAAAATTGCAGTCAAATAAAAATTATATACAATTTTCGTGATATGAATTTCCGTGTTTTTCTCTCTCTCTTTATTTGAAATTCAAAAATAGAGGAAAATTTATTGAAACGAAAGTGTAAAAATAAAATTTAAAGTAAACTTATTCCCGCAGTGAAACTCGGTATATAACTATTTGAGATATTTCTTCTTCTCGTTTGAGTTGAAAGTTTTTCCATATCTTGAAGAGTTTTGCGCGCGGGGAAAAATATTGGAAAATGAGAGAGAGAGAGAGAGAGAGAGAGAGAGAGGGGAATTTTAATTAAAATGTTTTAAACGTATGCTCGCGTGGTTAATTAAATCTTCGAATTCCACTTTCTTATTAGATTTGATTCTCTCACTGGAAAAGTAAATTTTTTTATTTTGGGGGAGTAAAGAAAAAATTTATTTAATTAACAAATATTAACAAATTAAATAAATTTTCAAATTAAATTTGAGAATTCAATAACTTTAAGATTTAGATTAAAATTTAATAGTTAAATAAATTTAAGGATTAAATATAAATTTGACAATTAAATAAATTTTACAACAAAATAAATTTGTCAAATTAAATAAATTTAACAAGAAAATAAATTTGCAAATTAAATACATTAATTAAATAAGTTCAACAATTAAATTAATTTGACAATTAATTTTTACAATTAAATAATTTGACAATTAATTAAATTTGTCGTTTAAATCAAATTTAACTGAATTAAATACGATGTAATGCAAAATAAATAAAATACGAAACAAATACAACAGAAAAAAAACAATAAATACAACAAATACAACACAAATAAGCAATAAATACAACAAATTCAGACAAATTAAAAAAATTAACATAAATGTATTAAATTGGAATAAAATAATTAGTTTGTGTTTTATATTTAAATTCGAAGAAATTATTTTACTGCGGAAAAGTGGGGGACTGAGGGAAAATATTTTTTTTCTCCCCGTTGTATTTTTTCATGTTGTTTGTGGCTTGCGAAAAGAAAATGAAAACAAAAAGTGCAGTATCTGCCAAAAAAGTTTCCACCACTGTCTTGTATTTTTGTTTCAAATCAGGTTGGGAGTTTCTCGTTGACAACGCTATGTATCCTTTTTCGATTGAGGAGAAAAGCAAGTTGAGAGATTTTCCACCGGTGGATTTTAAAATAAAGTCTGATTTACATGTCTTGTTGAAATCCGCACATAAAATCGATTTCGAAACTGTAACTCCCTTACAAGAATAAGAAAATTCGAGAGTCAATTTTTATTGATTCTGTCTGTGTATTGTTATTTTTTTACTATTTATTACTATTATTTTTTTGTTAATATTATAACTGGGCTCGGATTGTGCGCCTTTTCGACTTTTTTTTTTTAACTTTTTCGACTTTTTTAAGGAAATGCGACATTTTTTACTTTTTTGTAAAAAAATGCGACTAATCGACTTTTTCCAGATTTTTTTTAAGTAAAATGCGACTAATCGACTTTTTTCACATTTTTCAATTACTTTTTGACTTCAATTGTTGCTGTAGGTAACTTCTTCAAAATTATTTTCATCACTTTAATTTAATTATTATTTTCTAGAATTTTTAATTATTTTTTATGAAAATAATTCAATTCATTAAAAAAAATTTTATTATTTATGAAAATAATGGAATTATTGCAAAGAAATTTATAAAAAATTTGTAAATAATTGAATTCCTGTGAAATTTTTATTATTTACGGAAATAATTAAAGTTTTGCGTAGAATTTTATTAAACTTTTTTTAAATTAGGTAATTGAATTTCTTTTGAAAAATTTTATTAAAATAGTAGATATTAAAAATCATTCAATTGAGGAAATTTTTTAAAAATAATTGAAATTTTGCAAAGAATTTTATTAAAATGCCTCAAAATAATTGAATTTTCGAGAATAATTTTGTTATTTATCTTTAATAATTGAATTCTTTAGAAGAATTATATATATGAAAATAATTGAATTCTCGTTAAGAATTTTATTAAAATCTAAAAGAATAATTGGATTATTTCAAAATAATTTAATTAAAATTGTATTTAAAATAATTGATTTCTTTCAAACAATTTTATTAAAATATTTGAAAATAATTGAATTTCTGTGAAAAAATTCTAATATTTTTATAAATAATTGAATTCTTCAAAAGAATTTTAAATAAACATTTTTTTAAATAATTGATTTTTTCGAATGATTGAAATTCAAATTTTTAAGAAAAATTACATTTTTTGAGTAATTTCTGTAAAATTGTATTAAAAGTAATTAAAATCCTGCGATGAATTTTATTATTTATGAAAATAATTGAATAGTTGCTAAGAATTTTGTTAAAATTTTGAAAAATAATTTAATTCCTGAAGAAGAATTTTATTATTTATTTGAAAATAATTGAATTATTAAGAAAAATTTAATTAAAATGTTTTAAAAAAATTGAATTTCTGTGAAAAATTTTATTATTTTTGAAAATAATTGAATTCTTCATAATAATTTTTTTAAACATTGTTTTAAATAATTTATGTTTTCGAAATATAATAAATATTATGAAAATTTTATTTTAAATAATTGAATTCTTGTGTAAAACTTTATTTGTGAAAATAATTGAATTTTTCGATTAATTAATTTAAAATAGTATTAAAAATAATTAAAATTCTTCGACGAGTTTTATTATTTATGAAAATAATGGAATTATTGCGAAGAAATTTTTAAAAAATTTGTAAATAATTGAATTCCTGTGAAAATTTTACTATTTATAAAAATAATTAAATGTTTTCGTACAATTTTATTAAAAATTTTTTTTAAATAATAAAAAAATAATAGCCCGTGCAGAAAAATGGTGAGGGCCCCCGGCGGGGCCCTCGTGGATTGCCCTCTTGCCATGTGGAATCCGCAGGGGCAATCCACGCGGAGCCCTCGAAGGCGTGACATGCTTTCCCTCATGGGTGCCCTCGAGGAAAATCCTCATGGATTCCATATGGATTTTCCACGCGGTGCCCTCGTGGATTTCATAAAATGCCCTCAACTTTATTTTCAATTAAATTAATAAATTAATTATTTATTAATAACAAATTAGTCCAATTATTGATAAATAACATTCTTATTTAACAATTTTTACTTTTTTTTAATTAAATCGTGACCAAAAAAAAAAAAAATCTGACGCACGTGGGAATTGAGCCTACGACCTACTGACTACCAGACAACACTCTTACCACTTTTTTTTTTTTTTTTTTTTTTCATTTATTTTTGTAACAAAATTTAAATACATATATACAAACAAATAACGCAATAAACAAACAAAGAGCGTTTCAAAACAATAATACATAAAAACACCTTTTCATCGTTCGGACCAATGTGGTCAAAAACTCGACGACACTTCAAAATACATATTTTTCCACAATAAAAAAAATTAACACACTATAATGCTAGATTGCATAACCCAAATCATGGCCCACAAGCAAGAATTTATTTAGCCAGAAACACCGCATGGAGAAAAACTGGCCATCATACATACTCTTACCACTATGCTACGGGACCTACTTGAAAATTATTGCTTCAATGTAGGTGACTTGCTGACTTGCTTTTGATGATTCAATAAATTATTTATTAACACTAATACACCATGACAAATAATTAAATAGTTTAATAATAATAATAACAATATCAATAATATAATAATAGACCATAAATATTCATAAATTACTATTTTTATAATTTCAAAAAAAAAAAAAAAAATGTCAAAACATTTGTGTTAAAAACGCGTTTTTCATAGTTTAAAATCATTATAAACATTAATTTTTTTATGCAAAAAAAAATTTTTTTTTTGGACTTAGAAATTTTTTCTAGTTAATGAAGTGGGCAATCCATGAGGGCCCTCGCGTGGGCCCTCATGGATTTGCCCTTAGGTAAGTTCAATATTTTCAAAAAAAGTAACATTAAATATTTGTTAAAAACGTGTTTTTCTTTTTTTAAAATGATAGTAAACAATAATTTTTTGTTGTAAAAAAAATTTTTCGTTTGGACTTAGAAAAATTGTTGAGCAGGGCATTCATAATGGCTAAGAGCAGGGGCCCTGCTGGTGCCCTCGTAAATTTCCATAACTTTGTGATAGGATGTATGGAAAAATGTCACTTAATGTTTATTTCAGGTGCTTTGAAACGTAATTTAATGCATTCTGAACTAAAGTTTTTCAACAAAAAAATTTTTTTTTAAAAACTTAGATAAATTTTTGAGCAGGGCAACCGTAAGGGCAAAGAACGGGGCCCCTGCTGGTGCCCTCGTGGATTTCTCCTCATGGATCTTCCACGAGGGCCCCCGACGGGGGCCCCGGAGCTGTGGGGCTCGAACGTGGCTTTTTCCACACGGGAGAAAAAAAAAAATTTTCATAATTGTAATTTTTTTACAATTTTATTTTTCTTGTTCATTTTTTCTGAAATTTCGTGCAACTTTTCGCGACTTTTTTTTTGGGTCTTAAAGTCAATCAAAGCCCTGTTATTATTATTTTTTGGGTAAAATTAAAGAATTTAATAATTAGAAATTAGAAATTTAGTTATTCTTTTCTCTTGGTAAAATTAAAAAAATTAATTAATTAGAAATTAGAAATTTAGTTATTCTTTTCTCTTGGTAAAATTAAAAAAATTAATTAATTAGAAATTAGAAATTTAGTTATTCTTTTCTCTTGGTAAAATTAAAAAAAATTATAATTAATTAGAAATTAGAAATTTAGTTATTATTTTTCTTCCGTGAAATTAATTAGAGAAATTAGAAATTTAGAAGAAATAAAATTTTCGAATAATTTTGATGAATATATTCGGTATTAAAAATTGAAAAGGAGATGAAAGTAAATGTGAAGTTTAATAGAAGTGTGCGATAGATTTATTTGATCTTTCGTGAAACTATATTATAGAGAGAGGGATGCTGCGATTCTTGACAGGTGTCACTTAAGGCGACGTGACTTTCCCCGCATTTGGGTATATTATGCCCATAGGGGATTGAAATTCGTAACCATAGGAGGTAAAGTTCTCGGCACCAAATTTCTGTGAGCGCTTTAACGCGAGCTTTGTCCTGAAACGACCCTCGGTTAATTTAATCCTTCAGGTACAATCAGGATGTCAACTAACATGGTGATGGTGTTTAACGCTCACGTGTCAACGAGCTACTGTTGTATTTCGAAGATTCCCCTCCTCCTTCTTCATCACATTCCCTATCAGACGTGTTCGACTTGCTTCTCAAAATTTTCCTAATCTATTAAAATTGAAAAAGAAAAATAAATTGAAAAAAATGTTCTTACGAACACTTTTTTCAATGTATTCTTTTTTCAAGTTTTTTTTTATTCTTTTTTTAATTGGCACTTAATTTATAATAACGAAAATAAAAAAAGATAAAAAAATAAAATAAAAGAAAATGGAAAAAATAGGAAAAAAATAAAATAAGAGAAAATTGAAAAATTAAAAGAAGAGAAAACAAGGAAAAAAGAAAATAATTAAATTATTCATATTGATTAATAAAATACTTGGTACAAAATTATTTTACGAAAAAAAAATTTTCAAAATAGAAAATACTTCATAGTTTTTTTATAGATCAATTATTATTATTAGATTCAATGCATTAAAAAAAAAATTTGCAAAAAATTAAGTGCAAATTAAGAATTTATTTTTCCTATCATTTATTTATTCAAAGATTTTTTTTTTGAAAAAAAGAAGAAAAAAAAGGAAAAGGAAAATTGTGTGTGAATTGAGAAATGTGGAATTTTGAAAAGTTTTCAAATTGAAATAGAAGTTTCATGACAATAAAAATTCTGAGTTTTATTCATGTTTGATTAAAGAATGGGAATTGTTGAAGTTTTATAAAGGTTTCTATGTGTTCGGGGATTATTATTAAAGCAGCAGGTGGAAGAGAACACATCAGGGAATCGAAAGCCAGAGCAACAGGGCTCCATTAGCGGGAAAGGATTTGCGAAACGTATTTCTTCAAATCCTCTAGACGCTATCAATGTCACATTCTACATCAGTGTCGTAACGTATTTCTTTTCATACAGAATTCTGATTATTATTTCTCTATCTTTTTCGCTTCTTTTTTTTCTTTTAATTGCGCAAGAAAATAATGTGCATTTTTTTTTACAATTTTCGTTTTTTTTTAAATTAACAATTTACCATGTATTGCGTATTCAATGGGGAAAATTTCTTTTAATTCTTGAAAAATAGAATTTTAATCATCAATTTCTGAAATTTATTTCTTTTTATTTTTTTAGAATTTTTTGCATTCTTTAGAATATTTTATATTGTGCGTAACTCGTTATTATAATTTAATGTATTAATTACTCTAACTTACACTAAAAAAATGTATTTGATTTCAATAAAAATTATTTAATTCAAGTGAATATTTACTTGAATCAAATAAATATTCACTTGATTCAATTAATTTTTATTCGAATCTCTATAACTTACACTAAAATAAATTTATTTGAATGAAATAATAATTATTTGATTATTACTCAAAGCTACACTAAAAGAAATTTATTTGATTGAAATGAAAATTATTTGGCTCAATATGCAAAATAATTAATTTTATAAAATAAAAATTATTTGATTATTACTCAAAACTACACTAAAAGAAATTTATTTGATTGAAATAAAAATTATTTAATTCAATTTGCAAACAAATTAATTTTATTTTTCTAATTATTTTCTTTTGTCGAATTATTTTCCTCTGATTATTTTTCGACAGAAATAAGTAAAAGTTAGAAAATAAAAAAAAATTTGGAAGATCCAGACTTTGTTCTCGATAATTAATTTTTAAAAAATAGCTTAAAGACAGAAAAAAGTAGTAAAAAAGTAGCTATCGAAAAATTAAACTTGAAGACTCAATTTTTTTATAATTTCTTAATTACATTAAAAGAAAAGAATAATTTTTGAAAATAAATATTTAAATACCTAATTATTTTGTCTACAGAAATTAAAATATTTCAAATGATTTCAATGTAAAGGATTTTTGAAATTTAACTATTTCTAAAAATTACAAAAGTAATTCTTTTTTCTTTCAAAATTCAATCATTTTTTTCTTGAAATTTATAAATAAAATTATTTAAAACTCTAATCATTTTATTTTATTCAATTCTAAATCAATTCTTATTAGAAAGTTCTAGGAGAATTCAATTATTTAAATACAAAAATAAATAATTTATTGAATAATGAAATATTTCTTAATAACTTTGAATTCTTATAAAGAACTTTATCGAAATTTTGTTTAAAATAATTGAATTTTTACGAAGAATCGCATTAAAAATTTTGATAATAATTAAACTCATTAAAAAAATAAAAAATGGAATTAAAAATGAATTGTAAATAATTATTAAACTCTAAGAAACAAATTATATCAAATTTTTTTAAATAATTAAATTTTTTCCAAGAATTTTATTTAAATTTTTAAGAATGATTGCGTTTTTAGCGGAATTAATTTAAAATTATATTAAAAGTAATTGAAATCCTTCGATGAGTTTTTATTATTTACGAAAGTAATTGAATTTTTGTCACTGAACTTCAATAAAGTGTTTTAAATAATTGCATTCTTGAGAAGAATTAAAAAAAAATCTTTTTAAAGAAATGATTTTTAAAGCAAGTTTTTATGAAAATTGTGTTTTAAACAATTGAATTTCTTTGAAAATTGTATATTATTTATGAAAATAATTGAATTCTTTCAAAAAATTCTATTAAATTAAAAAAAATCGCCATGATAAGTAAACTGCTCACAACACCTTGTAGCATCCAGCCCCTCAATTTTATAATTTATAAAAATAATTGAATTCTTGCAAAGAATTGAAAACAAAATTTTTTTCGAAAAATATTAGGAAAATTCTGTTTTAAATAATTGAATTCCTTTGACAATTTTTTTTATTTATGAAAATAATTGAATGTTTGCGAAGAATTTTATAAACATTTTGTTTTAAATTATTCAATTCTTTTTGGGAATTGAATTCTTGCAGCGATTATTATTAAACTTTTAAAAAATAATTGAATTCCTGAGAACAGTTTTATTATATAAAAATAATTGAATTCTTGCGAAGAATTTTATTAAAATCTATTTTTAAATAATTGTTTTTTTCGAAAAATATTAGGAAAATTCTGTTTTAAATAATTGAATTCCTGTGAAATTATTTTGTTTTAATAATTTATTTTGTTTAATGTTTTTTATTTTTTATTATTTTTTTTTATTTTGTTTGTTTTTAATTTAATTCATTGTTTTTTAGAAAAATATTAGGAAAATTCTGTCTTAAATAATTGAATTTTTGTGAAGACTTTTTTATTTCTAAAAATAATTGAAGAATTTAGAAAAAATCTATTTAAACATTTTAAATAAATGATTTTTTTCGAAAATTATTAGGAAAATTCTGTTTTAAATAATTGAATTCCTTTGAAAATTTTTTTATTTATAAAAATAATTGAATTCTTGCGAAGAATTTTATAAAAATCTATTTAAATAATTGTTTTTTTTAGAAAAATATTAGGAAAATTCTGTCTTAAATAATTGAATTTTTGTGAAAATTTTTTTATTTCTAAAAATAATTGAAGAATTTAGAAAAAATCTATTTAAACATTTTAAATAAATGATTTTTTTCGAAAATTATTAGGAAAATTCTGTTTTAAATAATTGAATTCCTTTGAAAATTTTTTTATTTATGAAAATAATTGAATGTTTGCGAAGAATTACATAAAAATTTTTTTTTTAAATTATTCAATTCTTTTGGGAAATTTTTTTTATTAAAATAGTAGATATTAAAAATCATTGAATTACGAAAAATTTGTGTGAATTTTTTGTGAATTCAATCATTCTGAAGAATTTTGTTTAAATTAAAAAAATTTTTTCCAATAACTTTATTAAAATTTTTTAAATTAATTTTTTAATTTAATTTAATTTAATTTTTTAATTTTTTTAATTTAAAATAGTGTAAATTCTCAAATCGGGAAAAAAGGAGCTTTTATTGTAACAAATAAAAAAAGTATCCAAATAATAAAATTTAATAATAAAAAATAATAAGCAAATCGTAAAAAAAGTAGTAAATAGTAGGTTTTAGTAGATGAGTGCGAATATCGTGTTATTTTCGAGGATAACTTTCTTAAAAAAAAAACAAATACAAAATATAATTTCTACTATGTCAATATTTGAACACGAATTTTTTTTCGATCATTTATTGAATATTCTGTCAGAAAATTTTTCTTTCCAAAGAAATTGACTTTAAAATTTGATAGAGTCGATCACTATTTTTTTTTTTTTTTTTGCAGTAACTTTCAACTCTCGTTGATATCCGTCTCTAGTTTTAAAGCTTTTGACATGACTTTGTGTATATATATGTATGTGTGTGTGTGTATGTAGTTCCGGCGATAGCGAGCACAGAGATATATCCGGAACTTATTGTGTAAAGTCAGTCAATTGAAAGTTGATCGCAGTCTGTGGTATAGGCTAGTTTTATTTTAAAGACGACCATAAATACACAACATCTCTCTTTTCAAATTGTATATATATGTCCTTGGCGAAATGCTCAGAGTGCGCGCTTACATTGAATCACAAGTATAAGAGAGCGAGAGAAGATGAAGCAAAAGAAGATTGCGAATAGTTGGCCAAAGGCGGAAGTAGAAATATTGGATCTGCCGAATAAACTCACGAAGCTTTACTTTCAATAGATGTTTGAGTGTATCTTGAACTTGGAGTTTATTCTGCAAGATCGACACTGACCATGGATATATATTCTACACACACGATTTATATCGCGAATTTAATATATTTTTTCTTATTTTTTCCTTTTTCCTTTTTTTTCTATTTTAATTTCTACTAGCAACAATTCGCTGATTTCTCGCTCACTTTTTTAAATAAAATTAGAAATTTTAAAAAGAATTAAAAAGAATTAAATTTCAAGAAACATTCAATTATTTAATAAATAATTTACTTTTGTATTTAAATAATTGAATTATTTTATTAAAATTCGTCAAAAGAATTCAATTATTTAAAAATTTAATAAAATTATCCAAAAGAATTAAATTATTTTAAAAAAAATTTGAATAAAATTGTACGCAAACATTTAATTATATTCATAAATAATAAAAATTTCACAGGAATTCACAGGAATCAAATAAATTTAATTATTTTAAAACATTTAATTATTCAATAAATAATTTACTTTTGCATTTAAATAATTGAATTATCGTAAAATTTTCTAGTTAATTTAATTTTTTTTTTTTTTTCTTTCGAATTTTGGACGATTTTTTAAAAAAATATTTGAATCACTTTAATATACATCACGAAGAAAGTATTAAGAACCACGTTTAGAATTTCGTTGATAAATTACAATTTTGTGAGACGTTTACTTAAATAAAATTAGAAATTTAAAAAATTATTACTAATAGAAAGTACAAATTTTTAATTCAATTTTTTTTTGTAAAAATAAAATATGAATTGAAATATATGGTTTTAATATTATTATAATTATATAATAATTATATATTCTGACATAGGGAATTCAGGGAATAGTCAGGAATTTTTATTAAAAGTACTGAAACAAAATAAATTTTTAGAATTTATAAGAAAATTTTGATTTGTTGTGTGTTTTTTTGTTTGACTCATAAACTATATAATTACCACGAATTCTAATACAAAACCGATTTTTTTAATTTCTGACAAAAATTTATTTTTAAAAACCTAAAATGTTGAACAACTATCATAAAAGAAATAAATTATTTAATGAATAATTTTATTTAAATATTTCAAAAATCAAAATTAATTCAATTTTAAAAGAGTTGCGTTTACAATTTTCATAAATAAATGAACTTCAAACGGTTTCAATTTTAAATTTTATAAAAATTCAATGCTTCAATGAATTTAATTAGAAATTTTAATGAACTTAGATTTTTGAAAAATTTTAATAATTCAAATTATTCTGAAATTAGTTAAATTTGTCAATATATATTTAATTACCTAATTATTAAAAATAATGGATTTATAGACGAATTTTAGTTAAAAACACTAAAAAAAAATTGTATTTTGAAGAAGTTACAAATTGTTGCAGAAATTTAATTATTTTCAAAAGTAATAAAATTCTTATCACATAATTCAATTATGTTAAAAATTTATAAAAAAAAATCTCGACAAAATCCCAATTATTATCTTTATAAATAAAAATATTCTTCTGGAAAATTCAATTATTTTCAAAAAATTTAATTAAATTCTTGCCAAAATTTCAATTATTTTCAAAAATTTTAATAAAATTCGTCAAAAAATTCAATTATTTTCAAAAGTAATAAAATTCTTGGCAAAATTTCAATTATTTTCCAAAATTTAAAAAAAAATTATTGTCAAAATTTCAATTATTTTCCAAAATTTTCCTCATTTCAATGATTTTCAATAGATATCTACTAATTTAATAAAAAATTTTCGAAAGAATTCAAGTATTTAAAAAAAGATGTTTGATAAAATTCTGTGCAAACATTAAATTATTTTCATAAATAATAAAAATATCACAGGAATTCAACTATTTACAATATTTTTATAAATTTCTTCGCAATTATTTAATTATTTTCATAAATAATTAAATTTTTACAGGGATTCAATTATTTTCAAGAATAAAAAAAATTCTTTTTGGAAATTCAATTATTTTAAAAATTAATAAAACTCATCGCAGAATATCAATTATTTTTAATACAATTTTAATGAAATTCCTCGAAAAAGGTAATTTTTTTAAAAAAATTAATTAAAATTTGTTGAAAAAATTCAATTATTTAAAAATTTGATAATAAAATTCTTTATGGGAATTTCATATTGCGAAATATTCAATTATTCAATATATATATTTTTTATTTAAATAATTGGATTCTCGTAAAATTTTCTAATAAAAATTCATTTAAAAATGAATTTCAGTTAAATTTTAAGATTATAATTGAATATTAAAACCATTATAACGTGAATTTTTAGAAATAATTGAATTTTGAAAAAATGGCAAATTAAAATCTTTGAAAATTTGAATTTTTTAAGCTTTTAACTAACAATAATAAATTTCTTCGCAAATAATTCAATTATTTTCATAAATAATAAAACTCATCGTAAAATTTCAATTATTTTTTATCAAATTTTAATCAAATTCCTTGGAAAATACAACTATTTTAAAAAATTTTATTAAAATTCGTCAAAAGAATTTAATTATTTAAAAATTTGTTAATTAAATTCTTTACAAGAATTAAATTTTAAGAAACATTGAATTATTCAATAAATAATTTACTTTTGTATTTAAATAATTGAATTATCGTAGAATTTTCTAATAAAAATTGATTTGGAAATGAATTTTAGTTTAAAACACTTAAAAAATTGAATTTGGAAGAAGTAACAAATGATTGCAGAAATTCAATTATTTTCTACTATTTTAATAAAATTATCCAAAAGAATTCAATTATTTTTAATACAATTTTAATCGAATTTCTTGAAAAATATTACTATTTTAAAAATATTTATTAAAATTCGTGAAAAGAATTCAATTATTTTTAAAAACTTGTTAATAAAATTCTTTACAAGAATTAAATTTCAAGAAACATTCAATTATTTAATAAATAATTTACTTTTGTATTTACATAAATAATTGAATTATTTTATTATAATTCGTCAAAAGAATTCAATTATTTAAAAATTTGTTAATAAAATTATCCAAAAGAATTAAATTATTTAAAAAAAAATTTCAATAACATTGTACGCAAACATTTAATTATATTCATAAATAATAAAAATTTCACAGGAATTCACAGGAATCAAATAAATTTAATTATTTAAAAATTTTGTAATAAAATTCTTTACAGGAATTAAATTTTAAGAAACATTTAATTATTCAATAAATAATTTTCAATAATATATATTCAATAATAATTTAATTTTTTTTCTTTTTCTTTCGAATTTTGGACGATTTTTTAAAAAAATATTTGAATCACTTTAATATACATCACGAAGAAAGTATTAAGAACCACGTTTAGAATTTCGTTGATAAATTACAATTTTGTGAGACGTTTACTTAAGAATGAATAGAATAAGTTTATTCCCTTAAAAATCACGACACTTTTTCATCGGGATTTTGTCCGTCAGGATTGAATATTACACATTTATGATATCAGTTGACCTCAAAATCTTGGAAAGAAAATACTTTTTCTTTGCTTGTATTTCAGTATTCATGAAGAGTACACAGTGTTTTTTTTCTCTTCTCTTTACTGGTATTTTTTTTTTTTTCAAGTGTTTATTTTATATAATCTGATCCAGTAATATCTCTGGTTTTAATAGAAGAGTAAATTAACGCAGGCAGCATATAGTAAAAAAATACTGTAGTACGGAATAGAAAGTAAAAATTTACGCCCTATGGCACGCGATGTCCCGAACTTAATACGTGATGTCCATTCCAATGGATCGTTCTCTATTGGTCCCATGCGATAAAATGTCGCCATTCATAACCACGAAACACCTGCGCTCGTGGGACCAATTTTGCAACATAGGGTCCTCTAACTACATTCATTTTTTTTTTTTTTTTTTTTTTTTGAAAAAGTAAATGAAAAAACAATAAAAAACCGCTTGAGAGTATTTTTACATTCGTTTTCTGCACATTTTTGAATTTGGTGATTTATATAATAGACTGGAAAAAAAATTTATTTGATTCAAGTAAAACTGATTACTTGACTATTATCAATTAAATATTTATTTGAATCAAATAAATTTAAATCGAGTCAATGAATCCAATTTTTATTTAAGTGAATTAAATGCGAGATTAAATGGTATTTGCTTCAAATACTGAAATTTTTTGTTCGAATACCATTTAATTGACTCAAATAAAAATTATTTGATTCAAGTAAATATTTAATTGTCAATAATCAAGTAAGAGATTATTTGAATTAAATCAATTTTTTTCAATGTAGTATAATAAAAAAAATTAAAAATAATAACAATTAATAAAATTAATAATAAAGATAATAACGAAAAGTAAGAGTAATAAAAATACAAAAAATAATAATTTAATTAAATAGTTGAAAATAGAAGTAAAATTGATAGAAATGAAATAATTTTCAAAGTCCTGTTAGTAATGAAATAAAAATAAAATTAATAATAAATTAATAATAAAAATACAAAAAAAATAATCATTTAATTAAATAGTTGAAAATAGAGGTAAAATTAATAGTAATTAAATAAATTAGAATTTCCTTTTAGTAATGAAATAAAAATAAAATTAATATAATAAATTAATAATAAAAATAATAATAAAAATACAAAAAATAATAATTTAATTTAATAGTTGAAAATAGAAGTAAAAAATTGATAGTAATTAAATAATTGTTAAGTCCCGTTAGTAATGAATAATAAAAAAGGGATAAAAAAATAAAAAGGGGATTATTTAATAAAAATGGAAACTCACCTTCGTAAACCCAGTCAGGTACGCCATTATATACAGTATGAAGAACTCCGGAATTTGTTATTTTATAAATATCTGGCACTTCAGCGGCCGGACGGTAATAAATATTATTTTGATAAACGTAGACCAAAGAATTTCCTTTCGGCCCCCATGTTGCCAATTGCAAGAATACAGATTCGTTGTCCGGAAAGCCAAAGTCTTCCCTGTAATTAAAAAAAATATATATTTTAACATTTTTTTAATTCTGGAATATTTTTTTATCTTATTTATTTAATTTTTCTTTATTTTATTAACAATTTCTGCTTTATTTGAATTTTTTATTCATAAATCCTCGAAAGAGAAATAATTTAATTTAATAATTCAATTAAAATTAAAATCTTATAAAGAATTTTATCAAAAAATTTTTAAATAATTAAATCCTTTTGATGAATTTTAATAAAATTTTCAAGAATAATTACATTTTTCGAGGAATTTGATTAAGATTGTATTAAAATAATTAAAATTCTGTAATGAGTTTTATTATTTATAAAAATAATTGAATTATTGCAAAGAAATTTATTATTGTTAGTTGAAAGTATAAAAAATTGAAATTTTCAGAGATTTTAATTTGAAATCTTATAAAAAATCTATTATTTCTAAAAATTCACGCTATAATGCTTTTAATATTAAATTATAATTACAATTCATTTTTAAATCAATTTTTATTAGAAAATTCCACGAGAATTCAATTATTTAAATACAAAAGTAAATTATATATTGAATAATTAAATGTTTCTTAAAAAAGAAACATTAAATAAACATTAACATTTAATTCTTAAAGAATTTTATTAACATATTTTTAAACAATTAAATTTTTTCGACAAATTTTAATAAAGTTTTAAAGAATTTTTAATTGAATTGAAATTTTTAATTTTTAATTGTAGGTATTAAAAATAATTGAAATTTTACGATGAGCTTTATTATTTATAATGATATTGGATTTCGAAAAAGAATTTTATTATACTTAAGAATAATTTAATTTCTGTAGAAAATTTTATTAATTATGAATATAATTGAATTATTGCGAAGAAATTTATAAAAAAATTTGTAAATAGTTGAATTTCTATGAAATTTTTATTATTTATAGAAATAATTTAATGTTTGCTTAGAATTTTATTAAACATTTTTTCTAAATACTTGAATTCTTTCGAGAAATTTGATTAAATTACTAGATCGAGGAAAATTTTTGAAAATAATTGAAATTTTTACAATAATTTAATTAAAATTTTTGAAAATAATTGAATTACAGAGAAATTATTTTATTATTTGTGAAAACAATTATTGAACTCTTGCAACTAACTTTGATACACATTTTTTAAATAATTTAATTCTTGGGGAAATTGTATTATCAATGAAAATAATTAAATTCTTTTGACGAATTTTAATAAAATTTTTAAGAATACATTTTTCGAAGAATTCGATTAAAATTGTATTAAAAATAATTAAAATTTTACGTGAGTTTTATTATTTATGAAAATAATTAAGTTATTATGGAGAAATTTAATATTTATAAAAGAAATTTGTAAGTAATTGAATTCATGTGAAATTTTTATTATTTTATGAAAATAATTTAAAGGTTTGCGTAAAATGTTATTAATTTTTTTTTTTAAATAATTGAATTCTTTTGGAAAATTTTATTAAAATCGTAGATATTAAAAATCATTGAAGTGAGGAAAATTTTTGAAAATAATTGAAATGTTGCCAAGAATTTTATTAAAATTTTTAAAAATAATTGAATTTCAAAGAAATTAGTTTATTATTTGTGAAAATAATTGAATTCTTGCAATTATTTATTCATAAATAATTGAATTATTGTGAAGAAATTTATAAAAAATATTGAAAATAAGTGAATTGTTGTGAAATTTTTTTTATTTATGAAAATAACTGAATGTTTTATCAAAATGTTATTAAAATTTGTTTTGAATAATTGAATTCTTTTTTTGCAAATATTAAAATAGTAGATATTCAAAATCATTAAAGTGAGGAAAATTTTGTAAAATAATTGAAATTTTGACAAGAATTTTATTAAATTTTTTTAAAATAATTGAATTTCAGAGAAATTATTTTATAATTTGTGAAAATAGTTGAACTCTAGCAATTATTTATAAATAAATAATTGAATTATTAGTGAAGAAATTTATAAAAAATATTAAAAATCATTAAAAATAAGGAAAATTTTAGAAAATAATTGCAATAATATTTTGTCAAGAATTTCATTACAATTTTTGAAATTAATTAAATTTTAAACAAGATTTTTGAATATAATTGAATTTTGTGTGAAGAATTTTATTACTTTTGAAAATAATTGAATTACTGTAAATATTTGTAACTTCTCCAAAAATCAATTTTTTAGTCTTTTCAACTAAAATTCTTCTATAGTAACTCTTAAGTCTAGGTTAAAGGTTTTTAAAGGTTTTTTTTAGGTTCAACCTATATTATTTTTTTTTTTTTGTTAAAAAAGTTAAAAAAATAAATAATAAAATACAAAAAAATATATTTTATTTATTTCTTTTTCTTTTCCAGTTCCTATTATTTAATATTAAATTATTATTTATTAATTATTAATATATTATTAGTAAAAGTGATGAGCATTAGAAATAAAAAAAAATTAATAAAAATAAATTTATTTAGAGAAAGTAAATCAATTTTGCCTCGCACATAAATTAAGATTTGTTTTCTTAAAGGTTTTTAGAGTGTAATAAAAAGGAAGATAAAATTAAAAGAACACACTTTAATTATCCTGATGAATGAGGGGAAGGAAAATATTTTCTCTTTACGAGTAATTGCACTAGTATTGTGTCTACATGTATATATATATTGTATGTATATGTGGAAAACAGTACGTAATCCTCATATGTTTTCCAGCGCTATAGTGGAGTCCTACCATAAACCTGACCTAGTATAGTTTGAGTATATACGCTGTATGAATACCTGCTGCTTTATTTATGTCTTTTTTTTTTTTTTTTTTTTGGGGGGGGGGGAGAGGGGTTAAAGTTTCCTTTGAGACAGGTACGAACGAACGACGGTAGAAATATAAACGTGCTTGAATATGAAACTTGATATCGATTTTTCTTGACATTTTGTATATGAAAATTGTCCACTTTGTCCACGTCGTCCACGTCTATATGTATATGCGCTTTTGTTGGGGAATTTTTCTTTCCCTCCACTTTTTTATTTTGTCATATAGTCCCTCTTGACCACACTGTGTGAGACCATTATGTGCATTTTCACTCAACACACAGAGACATTGTATACGCATTCATATATTTCATGGTTACGATATATAACCATTTCTCTTTTGATGCGCTTTCTATACCGCAAAATATACACATTAAATTAAATTTGGTTTACGCGACGGAAAAAAAAAAAATTTGTACATAAACATAATTTACTTCAGAAGCAGTGGGAAAATAATTTACTTGATTCAAAGAAAGGACTATTTGTCTATTATTAAAGTACTAGCAACAATTCGCGCGCTAAAGCGCGCGGCTAGCTTGTCACGTGCTTTTTTAAATAAAATAAGCAATTTTAAAAATAATAGAATTTAAAAATTTTTAATTCAAATTTTTTCCATAAAAATAAAATATGAATTAGAGTATAATTTGAAAACTATTACAACCATAATAATTATTATATTCTAAGACAGGGGATTCAGGGAAAAGTAAGGGATTTTTATTAAAAGTACTGGAAAAAATTTAATTTTCAGAATTCATAAGAAAATTCTCAATTTTTGTGTCTTATTTGTTTCACCACGAATTTTAATACAAAACTTTCAATTTTTTTTTATTTTTGACAATAATTTCTTTTTAAATAACTTAATTCTTGAACAACTGTAATTAAAATTATTTAATGAATAATTTTACTTAAATATTTCAAAATTAATTCAATTTTAAAAGAGTTGCGTTTACAATTTTCACAAGTAGATGAACTTCAAAAGGTTTTAGTTTGAAATTTTATAAAATTTCAATTTTTTATTGAATTTAATTAGAAATTTGGAAAAACTTAGATTTTTGCAAAATGTTAATAATTCAAATTCTTCTTGAAATTAGTTAAATTTTTCAATATATTTATTTAATTAATTTTATTAAAAATAATGGATTTATAGAAAAATTTTAGTTAAAAACATTTTAAAAAATTGAATTTTAAATTTACAAATTATTGTAGAAATTCAATTATTTTCAAAAGTAATAAAATTCTTCGCAGAAATTTAGTTATGTTCAAAAATTTTTTAAAAATTCCCATACAAATTTCAATTATCTTTAGGAGTAATTAAATTCTTCTCCGAAATTCAATTATTTTTAAAAATTTTAATAAAATACTTGGCAAAATTTCAATTATTTTTAAAAATTTTCCTCAATTCAATGATTTTTAATATCTACTTACTATTTTAATAAAATTTTCCAAAAGAATTCAATTCTTTAAAAAAAATTTAAATAAAACTCTACGCAAACACTTAATTATTTTCATAAATAATAAAAATTTCACAGGAATTCAATTGTTTACAAATTTTTTATAAATTTCTTCGCAATATTAAATTATTTTCATAAATAATAAAATTCATCACACAATTTCAATTATTTTTAATTCAATTTTAATCAAATTCCTCAAAAAAGGAATTATTTTTAAAAATTTGATTAAAATTCGTCAAAAGAATTCAATTATTTAAAAAAATTTGTTGATAAATTTCTTTATTAGAAATTAATTTAAAAAAACGTTCTATTATTGAATAAATTATTTACTCTTATATTTTAATAATTAAATTCTCGTAGAATTTTCTAATAAAAATTGATTTAAAAATTAATTTCAATTAAAAGTTTAGAAAATAAATAATTGAATATTGAAAGCATTATAGGGTAAATTTTTATAATTGAATTTTCAAAAAGATTCAAATTAAAATCTTTGAAAATCTGAATTTTTCATACATTTAACTAACAATTCTGTAGAATTAATCTTTTTAAAAAAATTTTATTGAATTTTTTTGAAATTATTTGATAATTTTATTTTTCAATATACTTATATATATATTTAATTGAAGAAATTTCCAATAATCAAAATTTCATTTGAAATTTAATTACAATAAAATGGATTTGAAAATTCTCAAAGAACTTTTTTAAAAATTAATTAATTAATTAATTAATTAATTTTAATAATTCTTAATCAGCAAATGCTGATTAAGAATTATTAAAAAAAATTATTAAAAATAAATGATTTAGTGAAGAATTTTAATTAAAAATTCTAGAAAATAATAATTGATTTGAAATAATGAAAATAATTTTGAAGAAGTTTTAGTAACAATATTCTTATAATATAAAATAATTAGGTTTGAATTTGGAATTTTTTAAAATCTTAATACTTATGGGAAAATAATAATAATTATTTATTTAAAAAAGAATTTTTGGAAATTATTATAATTATTATTATTTATTATTAAATAAATTTTATTTGTTAGAAAAAATTATCAAATAATTTTTTTTTCAAGAAATTATTTAATTAACTAGTAAATGTTACGCTCGAGAAATAATAAAATTTCACTAAAGGATTCAATTATTTTCTTAAATTGTTAATAAAATTTTTCAAAAGAATAAATAAATAAATAAAATGAAATAAATATACTGTGGAAAAAGAAAGAAAAGTAAAATAAAGTAGGCTAAAGTTTTTTTTTTTTTGAATTTGTTGAGACAAATAATTCTCAACCTTATTGTGTATATATATATTTAGTAAAGAAAAATTTCATCTAAGACGTGTGTAATTTTTACCGTGTCCCAGAGAGGAAGTGATCTACATGCGCAAAAAGAAGTTCTACTTGAATATAAAAAAGCTCACGTAGGATGTTAAAAAAAAGGGGTCTGAAACAATCCCTTTATAGAGAAAGATTCGCAATGTTAAAAGAAAATTCTTCTGGGACTTAAAGAATATATAATAAAAAAACGGTATATCAAGAGAGAGAAGGGGGCGAGGGCGCGGCGTCCCTACTTATATCGTCAGTGGCTCTTGAAGTTTTATGGTACTACTTTTTTATACAATGTAGCAAGAATAAATGTTCATACCATCCTAATGGATTACTCTCGCTTTATAAAGTATCACGTTTCCTTAAATTAAATTTCCCTTTTTACGAAATTTAACTCACAAAACTCTTTTTTTTCCCCCTTATAAGACAGAAAAAAAATGTTCGCTTTTTTACATTTTTAATCCATTTGTTTCTTAATTTTATTGTTTTAGATTATATAACTGCATAAGTAAATACAATATAATAATGATAATAACAATGAGAATATTAATAATATAATATTATTGTTGTTATTATTTTTATATTTTTAAATTTTAATTAGCTCTCAAGAAAGGTATACACAAGATAGGTAAATCACTTTAAGGTTATTTTTACGTCATTTTTTAACTTAATTAAATGATTCAGTGTTGTTGTTATTGTCATTATAACTGATAAATAGTTTTTATACACTGAAAGAAAAAAAAAGAAAGGTAAAAATCAGATAAGGTAAAACCAAAAATGTAAGAAATCGAAAAACATTTTGAGTATATAAAAGAAATGAAAGAGAGAGAAGATACTTAAAAAATATCACATCTATTCATTAAATTTTATTTTCTATTTCATTATTCACGTGTTTACTCGTGAGCTTTTACACTTATCCGGTAAAGGAAGTTCTCATGATGGAACGTTTACTAAGCCATTGAGAGTACGATAAGGGGTCGATGAAATGTAGACAGCCAAGCAGACGACATAAAAGACGATATCAAATGCAGAATTGTCGAGGTCTTATTTTATATATATATATATATATATATATATATATATGTATAGATGAAATCAAAAGAGGTAGAAAGTCAAAGATTCTATTCACAAAGTCCGTTTGAGAAATTGAGATAAGAAGTCAAATTTTTTTCCTCTTCCCATTTTCGATGACATCATTGCCCTAAAGGGCATTATCGAAGGTCATCTGAGCCAAGAAGTTTAAGCTTCTTTACTGACCTTTATATTTTACCCTTAGATATTTAAATATTTTATCGACAGTCTGACAAGGAATTACTTAAAGGTTATGAGAGGAAAATTGATTTATGAAAAATTTTTGGGGAAATTTCTTTTCTGTATTTCAATAATATATTTGTGGCTCTAAAGTTTTTTTCGAATTCGAAATTTATTATAATACTAGGTCATGTATTAAAGAATTAACTACATTAATTTGAATGTTCTTTCATTCATTCACTTTTTCTGTCCCTCACACTCTGAAGTTGTCTTTTATTTATACTTTTGTTTTTGTTATCTTTAGATAAATTGTATATTATATTATTACTAAATTAAATTATAATTAATTAAATTACTATTATTATTATTATTATTATTATTATTATTATTATTATTATTATTATTATTACTGTTCATATTTTCTAAAATTTTAATAAATCCTTCGAAAAAATTCAATTATTTTTATAAATAGTAAAATTCTTCACAAGAATTAAATTATTTTTAATCAATTTTAAATAAAATTACATAAAATGCAATTTCAACAAGAATTTAAAATTCTCTAAAAATAATTCAATTATTCTGAAAATATTTTTAAAAAATTCTATATAAAAATTAAATTACTTTCAAAGCAATTTTTAAATATATTCCTCAAAAATATTGAAAGAATTCAATTATTTTCAAAAAAAAATAATAAAATTCTTGTGATGAATTCCAATGATTTTGAATATATAAATATACATAATTTTAATAAAATTCTTTAAAGAAATTCCATTATTTTCGAAACAACTTTAATTGAATTTCTCGAAAAAATTTCATTATTTTCAAATATTTCTATAAAATTCTTCATAACAATTTAATTATTTTTAAAAATTTTTTTAAATTCTCGCGAAACATTTTAATTATTTTTTATAAATAGTAAAATCTTTCTAAACAATATTCAATTATTTTTTTCAATAGTACAATCTTAACAAAAATCCAATGATTTTTAAAACAATTTTAATTGAATTCCTCGGATATGAATTTAAATATTTTTTAAATATTTCCATAAATTTCTAACTTTATCAAAATTATTTTCATCATTTTAATTAAATTATTATTTTCTAGAATTTTAAATTATTTTTTATGAAAATAATTGAATTCCTTAAAAAAAATTTATTATTTATAAAAATTATAATTGAATTCCTGTGAAATTTGGATTATTTATGAAAATAATTAAATGTTTGCATACAATTTTATTAAAACTTTTTTTAAATAATTGAATTTTTTTGGGAAATTTAATTAAAATTGTAGATATGGAAAATCATTGAAATTAGAAATATGCATTTTATTTTTGAAAATAATTGATATTAGGACAAGAATCTTTTTGACATTTAGAAAAATAATTAAACTCTGGAGAAGAATTTTGTTACTTATAAAGATAATTGGGATTTTTACAAAATTTTTTTTCAAATTTTGTACAAGTTGAATTTTATAAGAAGAATTTAATTTAATTTATTTTTTTTTTAAATAGTTGAATTTCTGCAATTATTTGTAATTTCTCCAAAATTGAATTTTTTTAGTATTTTCAACAAAAATTTGAATTAGAAAGTTTTCAAATTCTATTATTTTTAAAATTGCTAATTTTATTTTAAAAAAAGTCACTAAGAAGTAAGCCGCGCGCTTTAGCGCGCGAATTGTTGCTAGTAATTTATAAGATTTTGAAATATTTGAATAATGTTTTTCATTTTTATTTCACAAGTGCTCGGATTGTGTGACTTTTTCGACTTTTTTTTCGAACAAATGCGACTTTTTTCAGATTTTTTAAAATTAAAATGCGACTAATCGACTGTTTCACATTTTTCAATTACTTTTTGAATTGAATTTTAAATATCAGAAATATTTTTTATTTGTAAATTATCTATTATTATCTATTATTTTTTTTAAATAATAAAAAAATAATAGAAAAAATAAATTTTTCAATAAATAGTAATCAAACGGATTATTTGTATTTTTTTGCTTTAAAAAGTAATTATTACCTACGATTAAAAATTATTTTTGTGTCTCATTGCAAATGAAAAAAAAGCTCCTTTGGTTTAAATAAAAATTTTATTTGTGCTAAATTATATTTATAAATTATTTATAACATTTATAAATTTTACTTGACACAAATAAAGTTAATAATAATTAATCCATAAAATAATAATAAATATATAAGTTAATAAAACTTTCGTAAAATTTTCATTTAAAACAAAAATATAATGACAAATATTTTTTTAATTGAACCAAAAAATAAATTATATTTGGTAAAAAAACAGGTAAAAAACATTTCTCTGCGATATTGAAATAAAGTAAAAATGTAAAAATTTTTTTAATTTGAAAAAACAAAACATATTTCTAATTAATTTTTCACGAACAAAAAAATCACGATCAACGTTGCTTGTTTAATTTTCCCGTATAATTTAATTAATTTTCTTATATAAACAAGTAATTACGGATTAAATAAGAAAATAATTAAATTAGATAGAAATACTTCAATTAAACTTAAATTAAACGTCATGTGTAAATATATATATATATATATATATATATAGAAAATTAATTAAAATTACAAAGAGAAAAAGGTAAAACTTAATTTTCAAAATAATAAAAATAGATTAATTTAATTTAATTTTCAAATAAAAATCTTTAATTAAAAATCAATGTCAATTAAATGAATGGCGTCATTGTCAATTAAAACCAGAATGGATTTTACATTAAACGGAAAGTTCAAAGAAGTGTTTCAAATAGAAATCCCTGCGAATAAAACCTTGAATCACTTTAAGACCACAGGGCAGAATTGTGAGCGTCACTCGATTCAACAACTTTTCTACTTTGACCCCTCAGGCAGGAGAGAGTCGATAAAAGCGAAAAACAGTAATTTCCCTTTATCGCAAATAAGGATCAAGGACAAAAAAAAGAATGATTTTATACAGATTCGTCTATTTGTTCTGATCTCATCACAATTCTTTTTTTCTTCTTGTTTTTAGTTAGAAAATTATTTTTACCCATTTGCATTCTAAGAAAAAATTCTACTTAAATTCGAATTGTAAAAATTGATAATAATTGAAGTAATAATTAAAATTATATTATTTTTAAGACATTAATTTTTATATATATATAAAATTATATTAAAATTAACTATTATGTAATAATAATCGAGATATTCTGTCGTTATGTGAATTTAGGGTTTTTTGATTCTAAAATTGTTAAATAGCTCGAATTTCATGACAAATTATTGACAGTTTTAATTTGTAAATAATAAAAATTATTGATTTGTTACTTTCCTAAAAAAATAGTTTTTAATTTTATTTTATTTTCATTATTTATTTAATTTTATTTAAATAATCCAGAAACTAATTATGAATTTTGGAAGAATTGCAAATATAATTTTAAGTATTTTGTTTAATACGCAAAGAAATATTTATTTGAACCAAATATTTATAATATTTATGGTAAATAAAATATTTTTTTCCAAAATTATTTTGTTTATTTAAACTTTCAAAAATTTTTGCGATTGCAAAAAGTAATTTTTTCTTGACGTGCATGTGCTTGATACGTGTGTTCCTATTTCAAATAGAGGATAGAATCACCGATCCTCGGGGGTGTGATTTCTAACGTGCACTACGTGATGTGTATCTCTTAAATCCTCTTTAGTACATATGCAAAAATAACAAGAGTAGAGGAAGAAACGACTTTATCTTCTCTCTTTCTCTCTCTCTCTTAGCTAGCGAAAAAGCTCTCCCAATCTCCTAGGAGACATTTATCCCGAGGTAGATTTTATAACGAGTCAAAGTCGACCTAAATCCGTTTCTTAAAATTCCCTCTATTAAATTTACCTTTTATTTTATTTATTCATAAAATTTATTTTTTTTATCCCCTTCAGAATAAAGATAAATTGAAGAAATTATATTTAACTGAATTATCATTTCTATTATTGGCATTATTATCAATACAAAAATATTGAATATATGAATTAATCTAAATATTAATATTCAAACAAAATTTTGAATATATATTTTTTCTTATTTATTTATTTATTTATTTACAATGGAAAATATAAATATTTTCCAATGAAAAATTTTGTAAAGAAAATCTTTGACTATTTCAATATAATGTATTTATGTCACTAAAAAGTTCCGAACATTTTGAATGAATTTATTTATTTCTCTTTCAAATTCAAAATTTATTAATTATTACCTATAAATTACAATAATAGGTCATGTATTTGAAAAATAAGGTTAGGAATATTAAAATATTTAAATTGTTTGACAAACTGTTAATGGGGTTTTATTAGAATTGAGTGTAGAATGTAACAAAATACTTTTATAAAAATTATTTTATTTGTATGAAATTTTAAAAAAATTATCAATCCTCCAAGTCAAATATTAAAATAATAAAAACACAATGGTTCAAATGTCCTTAAAGCAAAAAAATATTTAAATGAATCGAATAATCGTTTTGATTATTATTTATTAAAAAATTTATTTTTTCTATTATTTTTTTATTATTTAAAAAAAAAAATTTAATAAAATTGTACGCAAACATTTAATTATTTTCATAAATAATAAAAATTTCACAGGAATTTAATTGTTTAAAATAAAATTTTCAGAATATTTATTATATTTCGAAAACATTAATTATTTAAAACAATGTTTATAAAAATTCTTATAAAAAATTCAATTATTTTAAAAAATAACAAAATTTTTCTCAAAAAATCAATTTTTTTAAAACATTTTAATCAAATTTTTCTCAATAATTCAATTATTTCCATAAATAATAAAATTCTTCTCAGAAATTCAATTATTTTCAAAAATTTTAATAAAATTCTTAGCAACTATTCAATTATTTTCATAAATAATAAAAATCATCGCAGGATTTTAATTATTAATAATACAATTTTACAGGAATCACTCAAAAAATGTAATTATTCATAAAAATTTAATTTCAATTCCTCGAAAAAATCAATTATTTAAATAAATGTTTTTTTTTAAATTCTTTTGAAGAATTCAATTATTTACAAAAATATTAGAATTTTCCACAAAAATTCAATTATTTTCAAATATTTTAATAAAATTGTTTGAAAGAAATCAATTATTTTAAATACAATTTTAATTAAATTATTTTGAAATAATCCAATTATTCTTTTAGATTTTAATAAAATTCTTCCCAAGAATTCAATTATTTACATATATAATTCTTTGAAAGAATTTAATTATGTCGATAAATTACAAAATTATTCCTGAAAATTTAATTATTTTGAGGCATTTTAATAAAATTCTTTGCAAAATTTCAATTCTTTTTAAAAATTGTCCTCAATTCAATAATTTTTAATATCAACTATTTAAATAAAATTTTAAAAAAGAAGTCAATTATTTAAAAAAATTTAATAAAATTCTATGCAAACCTTTAATTATATTCATAAAATAATAAAAATTTCACATGAATTTATTTATTTACAAATTTTTTATAAATTTCTTCGCAATCATTCAATTAGTTACATAAATAATAAAATTTGTACAGGGATTCAATTCTTTTCGTAAATAATAAAATTCTTCTTAGGGATTCAATTATTTTCAAAAATAACAAAATTTTTCACAAAAATTCAATTTTTTTAAAACATTTTAATCAAATTTTTCTCAATAATTCAATTATTTTCAAAAATAATAAAATTCTTTTTAGAAATTCAATTATTTTTAAGAATTTTAATAATAATCATTGCAAGAATTTAATTATTTTTATAAATATGAAAACTCATCGCAGGATTTCAATTATTTCTAATAAGTACATAATTTTAAATAAATTCCTCAAAAAATGCAACTATTCTTAAAAATTTTAATAAAATTCTTTGAAAGAATTCAATTATTTAAAGAAATTTTAATGAAATTCTTTTTAATAAGTAAATAATTTACAAAAAAAATATTTCTGCTATTTAAAATTAAAGTCAAAAAGTAATTGAAAAATGCGAAAAAAGTCGATTAGTCGCATTTTACTCAAAAAAAAAATCTGGAAAAAGTCGAGTAGTCGCATTTTTTCACAAAATATTCGAAAAAAGTCGAAAATGTCGCACAAACCGAGCCCTGAAATAATTTACAAGACTATAAATATTTTTCCAAAGTGTAGAATATGGAATAAAAATCAACAAATTTTTTTTTTTAAACAATAAATTTATATTTATTTCCATTTATTTATATTTATTTCCATTTATTTTTATTTATTTATTTATATTCATTTATATTTATTTATTTTTATTTATTTTTATTTATTTTTATTTATTTTCGAAGTTATCAAAATAAATTTATAGTTTTCGAATGAATTTGTCCTTATATAGATAAATTAAACAGCAATTTTTGTATTGTTTTGGTTTTTTTTACAAATTTTCAATTTTCATGGGATGAAAATAAGAAATTGACAATCCCTTCAGTCATTGAACCATGATTTTCGATTAGAAGAAGTTCATAACGATAAAAATACGTTTGAAAATAATAAAAGTGCAGGGCGTTCCGGTGATATTTCATTTTTGTCTTTTCTCCCCTTCGACCAATGGAAGAGTTAGGAGAGAGAGAGAGGAGTTCCTCTGCGCTGTCTCTTAACCAGAAAGACTTGTTCTCTTTCTGAAATCCATTTATCTCGTGCCAGTGCAAGACATTATTTTCGGTTTGAAATCGTCTTGCTACTTTCAGTTTCTTTTTCTATTTTTTTTTTTTTTCATTTTGTGTCTCTGAACTGCTTCGCGCGTGACAAGAAGAGACGACATCAACATTGTTGTACTTGTTTCTTTTTCATGTTACAATTATTCTTTTCTCTCCTCCTGCATTACTCTCTCTCTCTTTCTCTCCCTATGGTATCTTTCAAGGGAAGAATGAAGTGAAAAAGATCATTTCTCAGAAAGTAATGAATGTAATGGGAGATTTTTTTTCTTTTCTTTTTTTTTAATTAGGAAAAGCCAATTGCTGATTGCTATGCCAAGTCACGTACTGGTGACGTCTTTTAAAAGCAAATTTCGATTCAGAAGAACAATGTTCTTAGAAACTTGGAAATTTAGTCTTTGGAAACGTGAAAATTGTCTTGAATTTTAAAAAGATTTTTTCCTGTCAAACTATCAGGAGTCTGCGTGTCGAAAGGAGAGGCGAAAACTAAAATATTCGAATTCAAAGTTGGGGAAAAAAATTCACTGATGGATTATTTGAACTACTTTGAAAATATTTGAATTATTACTCAGAAAAAATATCGAAATGTCTCTAAAGTTTTCCACATTCAAACGAACTAAATTCATTTATTTTTTAAATTTATAATAAACTGTGCTAGTTATCAAAAACTACTGGTTTTTTTTATAATTTTCTTAGGCAATTGATTTAATTTCATAATTGAATTAACTGAATAATTTGATAATTGAATTAATTAGTTTAATAATTTGTTAATTGAATTAACCAATCGACTAATTCGATAATTGAATTAATCTGTTGATTTAATTTTGATAACTGAATCAATCAATTGAATAATTAGACAATTAATTATTGAATTAATTAATCAACTTAATTGGACAATTGATTTAATCTGTCGATTTAATTTTGATAATTGAATCAATCAATTGAATAATTAGACATTTAAATTAATCAATCGACTTAATTCGATAATTTAATTAATCAGTTGACTAATTCGATAATTAAATTAATCTATCGATTCAAGTTTGATAATTGAATCAATCAATTGAATAATATTAGATAATCGAATTAATCTATTGATTTAATTTTGATAATTGAATAATTAACTAGTTAATTACCAAATAGTGCTAATAATAACTAAATAAAGAATTTTCCCACAATTTCATTCATGTTATTGTTCTGTTTGTATAATTCGGGCAATAATCGGCAAATGAGAAGAGTTAATTCCGTTTATTATTTTGGATTCCTTTGATCAGTTTGACTTCACCTATGGTCCTCTATATGTTCTGAAAGAGCACTTTATTCCTAAATAATAGAGAAGCAGTTGAAATGCAAATGGGGTTAATAACCACTTTTGCGGATGTACAAAACCATACCCTCCAAACAGATTACCAAAATAACCAACCACCTAACAAAGTAAAAGTTTTCGACAGATATTCTCAAAAGTGAAACTTTCAAAATTCACCCACTGCTATTCGCTTGAGAATGAATATTAATTTGAAAATACGAGGATTATATTTATGATAAACTGACAAAACGAGAAAATCAACAAATTTAAATGTTATTTCATTGCTTGTTCCTTGGAATTCAAATTAAAGCGAAAGGATCATTTGAAAAATAGTAAAATTATAATTTCACTCGACGAATATTCAATGTAACTAAATATTTATTTGCATGAATAAAAACTCTTTTAAAGAACTAAAAATTTATTTGAAAATAGTTTCACTGCTAGTAAAATTCTACGAAATCAATAAAATGTCACTAATTGTTAGTAAAATTTCATAATTGTTAGTCACATTCTAGAAAATGAGTAAAATTCTACGAAATTAATAAAATTTCAATAATTGTTAGTAAAATTCTAGGAAATTAGTAAAATTCTACGAAATTAGTAAAATTTCACAATTGTTAGTAAAATTTCAATAATTGTTAGTAATATTCTAGGAAATAAGTAATATTGTAGGAAATTAGTAAAATTCTAGGAAATTGAACCGCCGGATCGTAGAAGGGCATATAGCCCATTTGAATTACATTGGCTATATGCCCTTCTACGATCCGGCGGTTCAATTAGTAAAATTCTCGGAAATTAGTAAAATTCTAGGAAATCAGTCAAATTCTAGAAAATTAGTAAAATTTCACTAATTGTTAGTAAAATTTTAATAATTGTTAGTAAAATTCTAGGAAATTAGTAAAATTCTAGGAAATCAGTCAAATTCTAGAAAATTAGTAAAATTTCACTAATTGTTAGTAAAATTTTAATAATTGTTAGTAAAATTCTAGGAAATTAGTAAAATTCTAGGAAATCAGTCAAATTCTAGAAAATTAGTAAAATTTCACTAATTGTTAGTAACATTTTAATAATTGTTAGTAATATTCTAGGAAATTATTCAAATGTCACTAATTGTTAGTAAAATTTCAATAATTGTTAATAATATTCTAGGAAATAAGTAAAATTCTAGGAAATTAGTAAAATTCTACGAAATCAATAAAATTGTAGAAAATTAGTAAAATTCTACGAAGTCAATAAAATTGTAGAAAATTAGTAAAATGTCACTAATTGTTAGTAAAATGTCACTAATTCTTAGTAAAATTTCAATAATTGTTAGTCATATTCTAGAAAATAAGTAAAATTCTACGAAATTAGTAAAATACTAGGAAATTAGTAAAATTCTAGGAAATCAGTAAAATTCTAGGAAATTAGTAAAATTTCACTAATTGTTATAGTAACATTTTAATAATTGTTAGTAATATTCTAGGAAATTATTAAAATGTCACTAATTGTTAGTAAAATTTCAATAATTGTTAATAATATTCTAGGAAATAAGTTAAATTCTAGGAAATTAGTAAAATTCTAGGAAATTAGTAAAATTCTACGAAATCAATAAAATTGTAGAAAATTAGTAAAATTCTACGAAATTAGTAAAATGTCACTAATTGTTAGTAAAATTTCAGTAATTTTTAGTAATATTCTAGGAAATTATTAAAATGTCACTAATGTTTAGTAAAATTTCAATAATTGTTATTAATATTCTAGGAAATTATTAAAATGTCACTAATTTTTAGTAAAATCTTAATAATTGTTATTAATATTCTAGGAAATAAGTAAAATTCTAGAAAATTAGTAAAATACTAGGAAATTAGAAAAATTCTAGGAAATTTGTCAAATTCTAGAAAATTTTTAAAATTCTGGAAAATTAGTAAAATTCTACGAAATTAGTAAAATTCTAGGAAATTAGTAAAATGTCACTAATTGTTAGTAAAATTTTAATAATTGTTAGTAAAATTCTAGAAATTAATTATATTTAAAGAATGCATTGCTCGAAAGAAAAAATTGTTCATTTAATTAATAGTTCGATTTGATTGATTCGAAATTAGTTAAAATGAAAAAAGAAAAAATTAAAATTTTAGTTGAAATGAATAATTTTTGTAACTAAAAAGAAGTTTATAAAAATACTTCCTCTATGAGGAAGCAAAAATCATTGGAAATAAATTTTAGAAAATGTTTCAAGTAAATTATTTGACGCAACAAATAGCATTTGTTTTAAAAAAATTTACAATATTTTAATTTAAAAATATAGAAATTCTCGGTGTATTGAAAGTTCGATCGTATGAGAAATGGTGAAAAATAGAATTTTTTTCTTCGCTTTATAAATTATTATTTTACAAACGTCCATTGAAAAAATTTAAATGCAACGCAAGTTCTAAGAATCAGAAACACTTTTTTTTGTAATTTTTTTATATTTCTATCGAGTTCAGAATTTGTAATTTTAATTCCAACGAAACGTGCTTTAAATCGACAAGAAGAAAAATTTTTTAGTAATTAAAAATAATTTAATACGTGTTTCAATAAACTTGAAAGAATTTCAGTTAATATTGCACAGCAAAACAAAAAAGAAAAATTGGATATTTGAAATTTTTCGTGTAATTTTTTTCTTACATTTTTGTTACATTTTTTCGTGGTTCTCTCAATATTTTCTTTTTAATTCTTTTATGCGTATCAGTAGAAAAATCGACGTATGGTCAGACAATATTGATATAATGGTGGTTCAATAAATATACGAATTTTGCTATAGAATTTGTTTCAATAAAAATATTTTTCCTACCACAAATAAATTTTTTCTGTTATTTATTTTTTGGGTGTAAATTTTTTTGAAAATCAGTAGTACGACTATTATTTGGCCAGACAAGAAAAATATTTTTGACAAATTTTTTCTATTTTCTATTTTTAGTTTCTAAAGTTTAAATACGTTCGAATAAATGACGATGTTTTTTTACTTCTTCTAATTTTCCTATTTGTTACTAAAAAAAAAATTGTTGTGCATATTAAAAAAATTAATTGTGAACTAAAAAAATATTTTTATCGAGGTTAGAATTTGTAATTTTAATAGAATTTAAATTATTTTTCTTTTTTGTATAGCAAATTTTCTTTAAATATTTAAAAGGGTGAGATTTGAATATTTCGTTCAGTTTAATACGTTGAAAACTAAGAAAATTATTTCCTTGGTAGGTAAATTCTGTAAATCAGTAGTGTAAATATTCTTGAGTCAGACAATGAATATATTCGATGGTTACTTTCGCTAAACTTGTCTATACTTTATGTAAAAATTTAAAAATATGTTGTTAAATATATGAAACAATATATTATAAATTTATAATAATTATAATAATAAAATAATAATACTTATTAAATAATAATTGAAAAAATAAAAAAATAACGAAATTAGTAAAATTCTACGAAATTAGAAAAATTTTACTAATTGTTAGTAAAATTCTATGAAATTAGTAAATTTCTGCGACATTAGTAAAATTCTACGAAATTAGTAAATTTTTACGAAATTAGTAAAAATTTTACGAAATTAGTCAAATTCTACGAAATTAGTAAAAATTCTAAGAAATTAGTAAAATTCTAGAAAATCAGTAAAATTCTACGAAATTAGTAAATTTTTACGAAATTAGTTAATTTCTACGAAATTAGTAAAATTCTACGAAATAAGTAAAAATTCTACGAAATTAGTAAAATTATAGGAAATTAGTAAAAATTCTACGAAATTAGTCGAATTCTAGAAAATCAGTAAAATTTCACTAATTGTTAGTAAAATTCTACAAAATTTGTAAAATTCTCGGAAATTAGTAAAATTTTACTAAATGTTAGTAAAATTCTACGAAATTAGTAAATTTCTACGACATTAGTAAAATTTTACTAATTGTTAGTAAAATTCTACAAAATTAATAAAAATTCTAGGAAATTAGTAAAAATTCTACGAAATTAGTCAAATTCTAGGAAATCAGTAAAATTTCACTAATTGTTATTAAAATTCTACGAAATTAGTAAAATTTCACTAATTGTTAGTAAAATTTTACTAAATGTTAGTAAAATTCTACGAAATTAATAAATTTCTACGAAATTGGTAAAATTTTACTAATTGTTAGTAAAATTCTACGAAATTAATAAAAATTCTAGGAAATTATTCAAATTCTAGGAAATTAGTAAAAATTCTACGAAATTAGTCAAATTCTAGGAAATCAGTAAAATTTCACTAATTGTTATTAAAATTCTACGAAATTAGTAAAAATTCACTAATTGTTAGTAAAATTTTACTAAATGTTAGTAAAATTCTACGAAATTAATAAATTTCTACGAAATTGGTAAAATTTTACTAATTGTTAGTAAAATTCTACGAAATTTGTAAATTTCTGCGACATTAATAAAATTCTAAAAAATTAATAAAATTCTACGAAATTAGTAAAATTCTACGAAATAAGTAAAAGTTCTACGAAATTAGTAAAATTCTACGAAATATAAGTAAAAATTCTACGAAATTAGTAAAATTATAGGAAATTAGTAAAAATTCTACGAAGTTAGTCAAATTCTAGAAAATCAGTAAAATTTCACTAATTGTTAGTAAAATTCTACAAAATTAGTAAAATTCTACAAAATTAGTAAAATTCTCGGAAATTAGTAAAATTTCACTAATTTTTAGTAAAATTTTAATAAAGGTTAGTAAAATTCTACGAAATTAGTAAATTTCTACGACATTAGTAAAATTTTACGAATTGTTAGTAAAATTCTAGGAAATTAGTATATTATAAATTTATAATAATTATAATAATAATAGTATTATTATACTCATTAAATAATAATTTAAAAAATCAAAAAATAACAATGAAAGTTATTAAATATTAATTACCTATATTTAATTACATATTATAGTTAAATTATAATTACTTCATTATAATTAATTATTAATTATTATTAATTTTTATAATTAATTATTATTAATTATACATATTTTATTAAATCTTGTGTCAAAAATATTTTCTTTCAAACACTTTTTTTTTACTTCTATTTGGTAAATTCTGCAATTCAGTAGTACAAACATTGTAGTCAGACATAAAAATTATTTTTATTCTTTTCATTAATTATAACATATTTTTGGTTTCAAATATTTTTTTATAAATAAATTATCTGAATATTTTTATTTTAATTATTTTCGTAGCGCAGTAGAAACATCAACGTACGGTGAGACAGCTCACAAATAGTGAGTAGTCAACTCAGTATTACGTCAGACAGTTTCTCTTGCCAGTGAGTATTGTCGGATTGAATATTGGTTTACTACTTAATTGCAAATGTTCCTAAAGTTTCGAGTTTCGAACGTTGAAATGAACGCTGATAAATTTTATTTCTTTAAATTTGCATTTTTTTATGTAAAAAAAATTATTTTCTACAGCAAAAAAAATTAATTTGTAACTAATTACATTTTTTTTATGTAAATAATAATAATTTTTTGTAACATGTGAAAAAAATTATTTTCTACAGCAAAAAAATTAGTTTGTAATTAGTAACAAATTAATTTGTAATTAGTTACAAATTATTTTTTATTATTATTATTATTTTTTTTTTAAATAATTTTTTTTTACATAAAAAAATTCAAATTTAAAGTTCCATTTTATTTAAATGTTTAATTTGAATTATTTTCCTTAAGGGCATTTGAACCTTGATGACGTTACAGTTTGTACAAAGCATGTGTGACGTCATCAAGGTTCAAATGCCCTTAATTAGATTATTTTCCGTTAAGTAAATATTTAATTTTAAATTTAAAATAACTAAATTTATTATGCTATATTCAAATTGTAAATATTGAAACTAATGTTTATGTCACTAAATTAATAGCTAAATTTAATTTTTCTTTTAAAAGAAAATATTTAATTAATAGAAGTTGTGAGAAAAAAGTGTTTTCCCTCAAGTCACATGGAAGATTAATTGAAATCTAAAACAAAGAGTAATTAAAATTTTCGTTTCTCCATCTTTCTCTCTGCTTCTCCTCTGAAAAATAATGTTACAACATTTGTTTTTCGCTTGAGTAAAATAATTTCAAAAATTTTTGTTTACTTTTTCAGTCTCTTCATTGCTTAACCTGCGCTCACGTGAATTTTCGCGAACACGAGAAATCCAGTCGCGAGGCAACGATGCACAAATTATTCTTTCCGCAAACGTGGTTACCTTTAATTTTGCGAAGGAATTTTTTTTTCACAGTGTAAATATATAAATGGAAAAAAATAGAAAAAAAAGACAATGGAAAAAAAATAATAAATATATATATATAGGTATAGACCGTGGCAAAAAATATAAAACAGTAAAGAAGAAGAAAACACTCTGTGAATGTACATCATAACACCTTTAATATTAATAAAAAGCCGCGGTCAACGGACCTTGAAGAGGTCAACACGTATAAAAAAAATTGCCACAGAACAACAACAGGAAAAAAAAGAATGAATCGCGGAAAAGTGAGAAGGAGGATTAAAATTGCGCGCAGTTTGTAATTTGTGCGCGGACTTGGGAACTAGGGGGTTAAAGATGTCGTGAAAAACTTTCTAGACCATGAGAGAAGGAGAGAGAGAGAGAGAGAGAGAGAGTAGAAAAAGAGAAAAGACTTTCACACACACACACACACACAACTATATTCGTTGGTTAGTTGTGTGGGAGGCGCGAGATTAAAATGCAAATCTAAATTTTACTCCGAAATAAGTCTGAAATATGATTATCGTAAATGCGATAAGCGCATGGCTCGTTTACTTACAGAGTTTGCAGGTTCACGATTCTGTAGTGGGCAAGGAATGTGTGTCGGTAGAGCTGTAACAGACAAGAAAAAAGGAGATTTTTTTTATGATTTTTCAAGAAAAATTTATCGATCACAATTTTCTTTTTTTTCTTTTTTTTTGTTCAATTTTCTTAGACACAAATATTTATAGTTTCATTTATATAGAGAATGTGAGCTTTTGAAAAAAATGTTATACATTTCGTATCTTTTTATTTCTATATAAAAGATAATTGAATTATTAATTTAATTTTTAGGAAAAATAATTTTCATTTTTTTGTACTAATATTTCAGGGTTTCTACAAATTTCTCCTTACATAAAATTCCATGATTTTTCCATGATTTTCAGGTGATGGAAAAATTTTCATGACACATTAAAACAAAATTTTTGGCAGTTAAGTCACACTGAAAAAAAAATTTAATTGATTCAAATAACCGATTAATTGACTATTATCAATTAAATATTTAATTGAATCAAATAATATTTATTGGAGTCAATTAAATGGTTCAATTTATATTTGCTTCAAATACTGAAATTATTGATTCAAATACCGTTTAATTGACTCCAATAAATATTATTTGATTCAATTAAATATTTAATTGATAATAGTAATTATTAATTTAATTATTAATTTAATTTGAATCAATTAAATTTTTTTTCAGTACAGGTAAATGTCACGAAAAAAATGTTTAGTCAGGGAAATTAAGAAAATTGAGACTTTTTCTACTTTTCTTTCAAACATTGCAACAAAATACCAAAATTTTTTGTAAAAAAGTGCAACCTATTTTTATTTTTATAATGCAAAAAATATCTAGATATAAATAAATCTTTCAAAAAATTATTTTTGAATAGTTAAAATTTTGAAAAATTTAATTGAAAATAATCCATTTATTTCAAGTATTTTGTTACAATTTTTGAAAATCAACTTTTGAAGAATTTTTATTGCAAATTTTGAAAATAATTAAATTATCAAAAATTTTAATAAAAAAATCTTTAAAGGTAAATTTAAAAATTAAAATAAGCTTCTAATTTGTTAAAATTCAATATTTTTAATATTTTTAATAACATATTTCCAAAAATAATTTCATTTTAGAATTATTTTTAACATTTTGGAGAAAATAATGTTCAAAATTTTGAATTCAAATTCATCAAAAAATTCATTAGTTTATTAAATTGTACAAAAATTCTTTTAAAAAATACATTTTCGAAAAATTACATCAATAAAATATTTTTTAAAAAATTACATCAATAAAATATTTTTAAAAAAATTACATCAATAAAATATTTTTAAAAACTAATTATTAGAATTGTTTTGTAATAATTTTTTAAGAGTCAAAATTTACTTTTTAGACTTGATAAAATTTTTGAGAAATCATGGTCCTGTTTATAATTAAAATTCTTGAAAAATTTGATCATTTTTATTTATACTTTTCAAAAATTCAATTATTTTTAAAGAATTTTACCAAATTTTAATTGTTTGGAAATTTTTCAAAATTGAAAAACTATTATCGTTCAAAAATTATTTTAAAATATTTGAAAAAAATTAATTGTAAGAGTTTCTTTATTATAATTTTTCGAAAATATTATACCTTAATAACTTAAAAAAAATTATGGAGAGTCACAATTATAAAAAATTGAGTTTATGTATTTAAATTTTAAATAATTGAATTCTAGAAGAACTTTTGGAAAATTATTTAAATTAATTGATTCAGAAATGAAATTTTCTTCGAAAATTGTAGAAAATAATTAAATTCAGGAAGGGTTATAATTGTAATTTTTAGAAATTATTAAAATTAATAAATTTTACTCATTTTCCGTAAACATTATTATTATTATATTTCCATGATATCATGAATCAAAATGAAATCCCATGACAATTCCATGATTTCCAGGTTTTCTATGACTTGTAGAAACCCTGCATTTTTAATTATATACTTGGAAAATATTTCATTAAAATTCACTTTTTAATAGAAAATATATTTTTAAATTTTCGTATTTTGAATTTTTTTTGTTATTTTAATTTGTTTTTTTTTATTTTGGTTCGTTATTTTTGGTTATGTATTTAGAGTTTATTTTGTTTATTAGTTTGTTATTTATTTTATTTTGCTATTATTTTATTTTTTTAATTTTGCTATTTTATTGTTTTTTAGTTTGTTTTTTATTTTGCAATATTTTGCTTTTTAGATTTTCTACACTTTGTTTTTTTATTTTGATATTTTATTTTGTCTTTTTATTTTACTTTGTTATTTTATTTCGTTTTTCATTTTGTTTTATTATGTTGCTTTGTTATTTAAATTCGTGTTTTATTTTGTTATTTTATTTTGTAATTTTATGTTTTTTGTTGTTATTTTATTTTGTTTTTTATTTTGTTTGGTTTATTTTATTCTTATAATTGAAATTTATAAAAATTCTTTTATTTTTATTTTGTATTTGTTTTTTTTTTATTTTATTTTGTTGTTTTATTCTGTTTTTTATTTTATTTATTTTATTTTTTTGTTTAATTCTGCTTTTTATTTCGTTTTCTTATTTTATTCGTTATTTAACTCGTTTTTTATTCTGTTTTGTTATTTTATTTTATTTTTTTGTTGTTTTATTTGTTCATTTTCTTGTTTTACTTTGTTTTTTTATTTTGTTTTTTTTATTGTTTTTTTTATTTTATTTTGTTGATTTATTCTGCTTTTTATTTTGTTTACGTTTTGTTTATTTTATTTTCTTTGTTTAATTCTGCTTTCTATTTTGTTTTCTAATTTGAATTCGTTTTTTATTCTGTTTAGTTATTTTCTTTTCTTTTTTTATTGTTTTATTTTGTTCTATTTGTTCATTTTCTTGTTTTATGATTTTTTTATTTTATTGTTTTATTCTGTTTTTTATTTTGTTTACTTTTTTTTTGTTTAATTCTGCTTTCTATTATTTTGTTTTCTTACTTTAATTCGTTTTTTATTCTGTTTGTAATTTTATTTTATTTTTTTGTTGTTTTATTCTGTTTTTATTTTGTTTTCTTATTTTGTTTCACTTCTTATTATGTTGTTTTATCCTATTTTTTATTTTGTTTCTTTATTTTGCTCATTTATATCGATTCGTATATTTCGTTGTTTCATTTTTTTGATTTCTTTTATTATTTAAAAGATTTTTTTTTGGTACTTAAAAGATTATTTTTGATTATTTAAAAGATGTCTTTTATTACTTAAAAGATTATTTTTATTATTTAAAAGATTTCTTTTATTACTTAAAAGATTTCTTTTACTATTTTCATCGAAATTCACAAAAATATTCTTTTATAAATTAAAATGAACTATATTTAGTATTATTTATGAATTTAAAAAATAAACATTAACAATAATAATTTTCTACACACTGTTATTAACGTTAAAGCGAATAATTTACGTATTTAATTTTAGAAATGCAGAATAATGATGATGATAATAATAATAATAATTTGAGAACTATAAAAAATTCAATAAAATCACTTTAACTGTTTATTTAACGAAAATTGAATGCAATAGAATCCGCTTATCTACTCAAAATGAATTGATTGATTTCGATATTGAATTTGGAATTTAACAGAGGATTATATTTTTTAATAAAATTTAATGAAACAAGACATAAAGCAGCTGAAATACGCTTTGCATTATTCAGCGAAAGAAGCCAAGCATATATAGTAAAGTAAATTAGTTTTTTTTTCGCTCTTTTGTTATTAAAAAAAAAAATATTTCCGATATTTAAATATTTGATTTTAAATGTCTACTAAAAATTAATTAACTAAATTTGCAGGAATAATTTTAGTGTATTTAGCAAAAAAAATAGTATTCAATCAGACCAAATAAAGTTTCGTTATTTATTTATTTTTTACTTTTATATTTTCAATTATTTTTTTTAACTTTTCTTTTGAATCCGCTTATTATTATTCTAAAGGTAATTATTTATTAATTTATTTATTGATGTTTATTCCAATCAATTCATTTTTTTCGATTGTTAGTTTTTTCAGTTTATAGATTTAAATTAATTTAAACTTTATTAATTTTATTTATCATTTATTTGAATTTATTCCACTCATATTCCTTTTTTTGTTCTTACTTTTTTTAATGATTTAAATTAATATAAATTTTATTAATTTTATCAATTTATTTTTGTTACAATCTATTCATTTTTTTGTTTGTTACTTTTTTAGTTTAAAGATTTAAATTAAAAATTTTAATGAACCAAATAAAAATAATAAAATAATAATAATAGTGTTTGAAGTCCTAAATTCTGAGACTTTAAAGTTTAAACATTATTATTATTATAATCTACTTCAGAAAAATAGTAATCGGGAAAATCTAAAGTTTATTTAATTAAGCCAATAATCGCATACTTATTTAATCCCTTTTTTATAATCTGATCGTTTGACCAAAATCCGCTTTCACTACTTAAAAACAACAAAATCGTTAGTTTCAATAGAAAGAAATCCTTTTATTCCTAAAAGCTTTCTCTACTTTTTCTCCATTTTCCCTCGATTTTTATCCTTTTCTATTTTCTTTCCCACATATATATATTTTGTTTATTATCGATCTTCTTTATTTCACTTTTATTCCATTTTTAAAGTTAAATATTAAAATAGAAGTATTTTTCAATTTTTTTTTTTTTATTTTTTTTTACTGAACATGAATAATGGAAAAAACCCCTCACGAGAATGTATATTTTCATTATAAAAATAAATCGAGGCACCTTGATAAAAATTGATTGGTTCCGCTTTTTAAGACTGCAATTAAAAACTCGTTTTCTTTTTCATTAGTAAATGAATCACGAGCATAATTTTTCTCTATTCTCCCCACCCCTGTCACTATTCCCTCTCACGTGAATAAAGCCTCATATTTTTCTTTTTTATAACTCATATTTGAATATGAGAATTTAATCAATATTTTTCATTAAATTTAAATTGAAAAACAATAAAAAGAGCTGTGACGATAAAAAAAAGGGGAAAAATAGCATTTACTGAAGAGAGAGAAAGAGAGAAAGAGAGAGAGAGAGAGTTGTATCCTGCAATTATTTTTCTATTGTTCTTCAGATCCTCGAAACAAAACGAGAGAGGGAGGCGCGCATTTTCATTTCCCACAGTGGCCAATTAATGGTCCTTTCCTTTCTCGTCCAATAAATTATAAACTACAGGTTACCGAGAGATATCGCTTAGTATCAAACCTCATCAATAATATTTGCCCCGATATATAGAAGGATTCATGGTGTTCCACGGCTATTTTGCCTCCATTAACTCTTTCAACATAGTTCCATAAATCACGTTTATTCTGATAGGATCAGAATAACGCCATTTTCACGTGTGCATTGCGACGACGAGAGAGGTCCACTCACAACTTTCGATTATTTTCCATCTCTCCTACATTTTGCTTTTCTTTTGTGAAATATTATTTTTTTTTATAATAGTCTCGCGAGGAGATGAAAAAAATTTTACGAAAATATTTCATGGTCAATTTTTTTTGTTTAAATCGATATTAATTTGAGCAGAATATTTTAGACACCTGACGTTGGTCCTCTTGTTTAGTTAATAAAAATAAATATTCAAAATAATTACAGGCTTCGATTATTTTCAAAAATAACAAAATTTTTCGCAGAAATTCAATTCTTTTTAAATATTTTTTAATAAAATTTCTCGCAGTAATTCAATTATTATTTTCATAAATAATAAAATTCTTCTTAGGAATTCAATTATTTTTATAAATAATAAAATTCATCGCAAAATTTCAATTATTTTTAATACAATTTTACAGGATTTTCTCGAAAACTGTAATTATTTTTAAAAATTTAATATTTTATTTCAAATAGATTATTTCAATTCCTCGAAAAAATCAATTATTTAAAAAAAATGTTTTTTTTCAAATTCTATGGAAAAATTCAATTATTTTCACAATTAATAAAATTTCCACAGGAATTCAATTAATTTAGAAATATCATTTTCATAAAAATTTTGAAAAAATCAATTATTTAATAAAATTTTTTTACAATTCTTCACAGTAATTCAAATAACTTTTACTAAATAATAACATTTTTCATGGAAAAATTAAAAAAAAAATTTTTTGATAAAATTCTAAGCAATAATTCAGTTACTTTCATAATAAATAGTAAAACTCATCGAAGAATTTCAATTATTTTTAATACTATTTTAAATTAATTAATCGAAATATTCAATTATTTTCATAAATAAATTTTTTCACAAGAATTCAATCATTTAAAATAAAATTTACATAATATTTATTATATTTCGAAAAAATTAATTATTTAAAACAATGTTTGCAAAATTCTTATGAAGTAATTCAATTATTTTCAAAAATAACAAAATTTTTCACAGAAATTCGATTCTTTTTAAAATTAATGAAAATTTCTTCTTGAAAATTCAATTATTTAAAAAATTCTAAAAAAATCGTTTTGAAGAATTCAATTATTGGCAAAAATATTAGAATTTTTTGACAGGAATTGAATTATTTTCAAATATTTTAATAAAATTGTTCAAAAGAAATCAATTATTTTAAATACAATTTTAATTAAATTTTTTTGAAATAATTCAATTCTTTACATAAATAATTCTTCAAAACAATTCAATTATGTCGCTAAATAACAAAATTATTCCTGAAATACAATTTTATTATTTTGAGGCATTTTAATAAAATTCGTCGTAAAATTCAATTATTTTCATAAACAATAATATTTATCACAAGAATACAATTATTTTTAAAAGTAATAAATTTCTTCTTGAAAATTAAATTATTTAAAAAATTCTAATAAAATCGTTCTCAAAAATTCAATTATTGGCAAAAATTTTAATTGAATTCTTTGTAAAATTTAATTAAATTTTTAAAAACTTTTCGCAATTCAATGATTTTCAATATCTACTATTTTCATGAAGTTTTCAAACAGAAATCAATTATTTAAAAAAATGTTTGTAAATATCTTCGTAAGAATTCAATTCTTTTCATGAATAATAAAAATTTCTTAGGAATTCAATTATTTAAATTAGAATTTGCATAAAATTAGTCAAAAGGAATCAATTATTTAAAAATTTTTATAAAATTCCTCGAAAGAATTAAATTACTTTTATAAATATTGAAATTTTTTCGTAAATAATAAAATTCATTGCCGAAATTCAATTTATTAGCAGGAAAGAAATTAAATATGTTTAATGAAATCTTTGTTTTTTAAAAATATTTACGTGTTTAAAAATTGTTTTGGTATTTATTATTCAGTAATTGTTTGTTTTTTATTTTTTTTCACACGCTCTTAAATGGAATTTAATTATTAATTGATTTTTGTAGGTAAATATTTTTAAAAAATTTTTAAACAAAAAATATTGTGTTTAGGGTCAAAAATATTTTTTTTTACAAACTTTGGATCATAAATGCTCCTAAATAGAATTTAATTAGTAATTAATTTTTGTAGGTGAAGTTTGTAAATTTCATGTACACTTTTATTTTGTAAACATTTGTAAACTTTCAAGAAGAAAAAAATATTTTTGACCTTGAGCACAATATTTTTTTTATATAGAAATTTTTATTTTTTGAAATTGTTGAAAAAATATTATTACAAAAATGTTTTTAAATTTTAACTATAATTAACTATAATTTTAACTATAAAAATTTGAATAGAGAAATATTTTTTCTACTACCGAATCTTTGATTATATAAACGTCGTGAACTTTGACAACATTTTTAATTAATTTTTAAATTAAATAATTTAAATTTTAATTTAGCTTTAGATTTAAATTTAAATTAAATTATTTTTTAAATAAAAAATATAAATTAAATAATTTTTAATCAATTGCAATATTTAGTATTAAAGACTTGTCCATTATCAAAAAAAATATTTACTTGAATCAAATAATTTTTATTCTAAAACATTCGGCGAAGTTCACAATTTTTACGATCGTCGATTGAAAAAAGAAAAATATTTTTCTCCTGACAAACACAATAAAATTTCTCATTCAACAAATATTTCTTTGTAAATATTTCTTCTATCAAAAAAGTATTGGCTATATTTTTTATACCAATAGAAAAATAGTTCTGCTACTAAATCGTTGATTTCGTTGTCATTGGATCGTTTATTTATTATTTATTTATTAATAATCGAAAAAAATAACGACGTTATTTCAATCTTCAATTTATTTAAATAAATTTTGTTGTTCGAATGAAAATAATTTTAATAAAAATAAAAACTATTCCGTTCGTTTGAACGTTCGAAATTTGAGAATCATGAAACATTGGAGAAATCAATAATAATATTTTCAATTTTTAAACATTGATTTTTGTAATAAAAAGTACAAAATCGATTTGCATTCCAAACGTTTTTCATGAAACATTGTAAAAAGTAATAATAATTTTTTAAACATTGATTTTAGTAATAAAAATTACAAAATCAATTTGTATTTCAAAAGGTTTAACTTGGAAACATTTTCTGATAATTATTAATTTTAAATTAATGTTGAAAATTTGAGGAAAAAAATAATAATTGAAAAATGAAATAAATGTAAATAAATAAAAGTAAATAAAAATAAATATACAAAAATAAGATAATAATAAAAAAATAAAAAGGGAAATTTTTATAGAGTTTTTTTATTGCACTAGGAGGGAATATTCTAGAAAGAAAATTGAAATGTTCGTGTTTGAAATGTATAAAGTAATTTTGATCGCATGAGATTAGTAAATGATTTCGAGGTAGAGGAAATTGAAGGGATTCAACAATTATGTGAAATTAACTGTAGAGACGCGAGTTAATATCGTTTTTCAGATGACATAACCACTCGAAACTGATTTCTCGGTAACTCGAATTTACCAAAGCAATATTTTTCAATTCTCTCCGGCAAATCACTCCTCGTGTTTGTTGACGCTTTCATCATAGGTTCCATTTTATGTATATAACCGGATTAAATTATTTTCCAATAGAATTATTTATTACAAAATAGTTTTCTCTATACATATTATATAAAAAAAAATTAATAATAATTATTATTTTTTTCTATTAATTATTATTTACTCTAAATTATAAATTTTCTATTATTCATTATTTTTATTTATTTTCAGTTATTAATTAGTACCTATCTAATTTTCTATTATTTTTAATTACTAATTATTATTTTTCAATCTTTGATTATAAGTTATTAATTATTAATTTTCAATTTTCAGTTATTAATTTTTTTTAATTTCGAATGATTAATTTCCAATTATTAATTTTCATTTTTCAATTATTAATTTTCATTTATCAATTATTATATTTCAATTTTGATTTTTGAATGACTAATTTTCAATTAATAATTTATCATTTTCAATTATTATTTATTAATTTCAAATCAGTAATTTTCAATGATAAATTATTAACTTTCAATTTTTATTTTTTAACTGTTAATTTTCTTTCATCAATTATTAATTTTCAATTTTGAAGGACTAATTTTTAATTATTAATTTTTAATTTTTTTTTTCATTTTTGAAAGTTAAATATCAATAATTGAAAATTTGTCATTAACTTTCAGTTTTTATTTTTTAATAATTAATTTTCAATTACACGTTCCAAAAGTTCTAAACGTTCAAATAAAGGAAATATTTATTAAAATATTTTTTATTATATTATAAAATATTTATTTTATTGTGTTTCAATATTTTGAAATGAAAAGAATTTTTCAATGAAAGACTGAAATAAAAAATATTGTAAACTAACATTTAATTAAAAATCAATTATGTTTTTAATATAAACAAAATTTTTCTGATAAAATAAAAAATAAAAAAAAGTAATAAAAATCTTTTCGTTTTATTTGAACTTTTGAAACATTAGGGACATTCAATCGCTAATTATAATTAGACTTTAAAAAATGGAAAATGAATTAGAATAATAATTGAAAGATGTCATTATATAAAAAATAAATCGGTACACTTTAAACGAATTGAATACTTATTTTATTTTACTCTTTTTTGTTTAATTTTAATTACAATAAAAAAGAAGAGTATAAGATTTTCCTTCTCGAAATAGAGTAATTTCAAAGAAGAAAAACAATTAGAATTTTTCAACTGATTAAAACTTGGCTTAATGGGATTGTTCTGTTTCTTAATCAGCTCCCGGTACAATTAACGTTCGTGCAGGGGGTAAAAACCGCAGTTACTTAAGTTTTAAAGTATTTCGAATTCCATGCGAGCTTTTGGAATTGCAGAAAGAGCATTGAATGTAATTCTAAACGACAAATTAATTTCGACTTGGAAAATACATTATCGTGTTGGGTGCGCAATGAGTTTTGCGTAAATTCTGCGTCATCAAATCTACATAAACTGTGTTCGCACTCTACATAAATTTATTTTATTGTTAAATTATATTTTATTGTAAAATTGTTTATTTATTTTATATATATGATATGTATGATAAATTTTATCACATCTTCAATTTTTTATAATCTCTTTTAATTTTAAGTAGAAAAAATATTTACTAATTTGAATTAGTGACTGACTTTTTGCTTTTAAATTAGTAAATTTTACTACTAATTTTACTACTAATTAGCAAGTTTTATTATCAATTTTACTTCTAATCAGGAAATTTTACTATTAATTTTACTACTAATTAGTAAATGTTACTATTAATTTCACTAATAATTGGTAAATTTTACTATTAATTTAACTACTAATTAGTAAATTTAAGTATTAATTTGACTATTAATTAGTAAATTTTACTATTAATTTGACTAATAATTGGTAAATTAGCAGAAATGACTATTGACAGTAAAATTTATTATAAATAAAAGTTTTATAGTAGACTTTTTGCTTTTAAATTAGTAAATTTTACTATTACATTAATTTTACTACTAATTAGTAAGTTTTACTATTAATTTGACTAATAATTGGTAAATTTTACTATTAATTTTACTACTAATCAGTAAATTAACAGAAATTAATATTTATAGTAAAATTCACTATAAATAAAAGTTTTTTAGTAGACTTTTTGCTTCTAAATTAGTAAATGTTACTATTAATTTTTCTACTAATTAGTAAATTTTACTTCTAATCAGAAAATTAGTAGAAATTACTATTTATATTAAAATTTACTACAATCAAATTTTTTTAGTAGACTTTTTGCTTTTAAATTAGTAAATTTTACTATTAATTTTACTACTAATTAGTCAATTTTACTACTAATTAGTATATTTTACTATTTAATTTACTACTAATTAGTAAGTTTTACTATTAATTTTACTAGTTATCAGTAAATTAGCAGAAATTACTATTAATAGTAAAATTTTCTATAATTAAAATTTTTTTAGTAGTAAAGTTAATAGTAAAATTTACTAATTTAAAAGCGAAAAGTCAGAGACTATTTATACATTTTTATATTTTTATATATTGTATTATATAGTATAATGTCCAATAATACATATTTTTATTTTTTAAGATCCTAAAGTTCTGAACGTTCAAATGAACGAAATTTATTTATTTCTTCTACAAATTAAATTTTTATTGCAATTATTTTGCGTCACTTTCCAAAAAAATAATAACTGAGTATTTAACCGTAAATATTTTAGTTTTTAAATTTTTTGTGATTAGTAATTTATAAAAATATCTTCAATAAAAAATATTTCGTTCATTTGAACGTTCAAAACTTGGGGATCATTATTTTTTTTCAATTACATATTTTATATTTTACACATAAATATATAAAAATGTAAATTTATTTTGTATCTAGATTTCTGAATTTCACAAAATAAAGTCTATTGCGTGAATTTTGACTCACCTGGGCGATTTAAATTAATTTGTTACTGGTACATATGTATATATATATATTGGATGGGATTATAGTCCTCCCGGCGATGTTACCGCGAAACTCGAAAATATATATAAATGGACCTTATTCCGATCGCAACGTCTAGCGGCGCAAACCTTTTACCGCATACACATAGAGAAAGAGAAAAAAAATAAAATAAAAAAGACCAAAAGAAAAAAAAATTCACATGCGACCACAAGCAGACGGTGCCAATTTTGCATAAAGCGCAATGGACGAAATTTTCAGTTCCTATTAGAATCACACAATTTTATTATAGAGCAACACCTCCTGAAAATTCTCTTCTTTCTCATTTTTACACCGATTACATTTTTTAATTCAATATATTTGTTTCATTATTATTATTATTTTTTTTTTATTTAAATTGAATATTAATGGAAAATTGTTTTTTTTTTAAATTTCGAAAATTTTCATGGAAACAAATTTTCAAGAGAGAAAAAATATGTATTTTTTGTAGATTTATAGTAACGTATTTGTTTTATATAAAATTTGTTTAATTTAAATAAAATTTTTTACGGCGATTACATTTTGTACTTCAATATAGACATTCGTTTCAAAATTATATTTTTTTTTTCGTTAATCTGAATTGAATATTAATTTAAAATCTGCTTTTTAAAAATTCTAAAGCTTTCACAGAAAATTTTACAGAAGTGGAAAATATTTTATCTGTACCGAATAAGTAAATATTTTTTTGTTCCAAATAAATAGGTAATTTGTGCTAAAATATTTTTTTGACAAACGAATTTTTTTATTTAAAACAAATAATTTTTGGCAAACTAATTTTTTATTTACAACAAATAATTTGTGGTGACATATTTTTTATTTCAATTTAAAACAAATATTTTTTTCACAAACTAATTTTTTATATTTAAAACAGATAATTTGTGGCAAACAAATTTTTTATTTACAACAAATAAGTTTTGCCAAACTTCTTTTTTAAATAAATATTTAATTATTATTATTTTTCCATAGGAATCAAGAATTTTATAAAATTTTAAATTCAAACATTTTTGAAATTAAACAACTTATAAAAAATTGATATAAAACATGATTGAGTGATAAAATCATTATTTTATATTAAAAGAAAATTATTACTGTAGGTAACTTCTTCAAAATTATTTTTATCATTTTAATTCAATGATTATTTTCTAGAATTTTCAATTATTTTTTATGAAAATAATTCAATTTCTTCAAAAAAATTTTATTATTTATGAAAATAATGAAATTATTGCGAAGAAATTTATAAAAAATTTGTAAATAATTGAATTCCTGCGAAATTTTTATTATTTATGAAAATAATTAAAGTTTTGCTTAGAATTTTATTAATTTTTTAGGGTTCCGTACACCTACGGTGTAACGGCGGAACCCTATTGGTGAGACTCTTGCGTCCGTAGACAAATCGTGTCCCCCCCCCCTAGCGGCTAAACTATTTGACCTAAAGAGCTCAAATTTGGTCCAGATATGTATTTTCACTCGTAGATTACAGGAAAAATATAGCGAATGTGATTGGACGTGATGGGCATAGCGTTGTCAAGGAAATAACAAGATTTTTGTCCAAAAATGCATAAAAAGTGACCATTCCCCCCCCCTTAACTTCGAAACTATTCAACCTGGAGGGCTGAAATTTGGCATACTGGTGTATTTTAACGCGAATATTACAGGAAAAATATAGAGAACTTTCTATGTAATAATAGCCATAGCGTTGTCAAGGAAAAACGCTTTTTTTCATTAGATAATTAGATAATTAGATAATTAGATAATTAGATAGATAATTAGATAATTTCTATGAAAAACTTTTAATTTCCATATTATTTGATCTAATTAACTAAAAATTGGTTTATTACTATATTTTCACTGTCTAATTACAAAAAATTAAAAAAAAAAAAATTTTTTAAAAAAAATTTTTTTTTTAATTTTTTAAAAAATTTTTAAAAAAGTCTTTACAAAGATTTAAAAAAAAAATTTTTTTTTTTTAAATTTTTTTAAAAAAAATTTTTTAAAAAAATTTTTTTTTTTTTAAATTTAAAAAAAAAAAATTTTTTTTTTTAAATTTTTTTGTAAAAATTTTTTTACAAATTATTCGATCTAATTAATTAAAAATTGGTTTATTAGTATATTTTCACTGTCTAATTACAAAAAAATTGGACAAGTGCGAGTTGTACTCGCACTGCAATGGCGGGTTCCGCACACAAATATTAAAACAATACTTGCAACATTGATCTGTAATTGGTAGAATTAAAATAAACAATTATAAAAATATATTAAAATCATTTGATAAAAAAAAATTACTAAAAAAAATTAAAGTATTGTATATCTAATATTGTAAACAATAATAAGCAGAGGAACAAAATTTTCAAAATTTATTATAGTTCCTCTGCTTATTATTGTTTACAATATTAGATATACAATACTTTAATTTTTTTTTAGTAATTTTTTTTTATCAAATGATTTTAATATATTTTTATAATTGTTTATTTTAATTCTACCAATTACAGATCAATGTTGCAAGTATTGTTTTAATATTTGTGTGCGGAACCCGCCATTGCAGTGCGAGTACAACTCGCACTTGTCCAATTTTTTTTTTAAATAGGTAATTGAATTCTTTTGAAAAATTTTATTAAAATAGTAGATATTAAAAATCATTCAATTGAGGAAAATTTTTAAAAATAATTAAAATTTTGCAAAGAATTTTATTAAAATGACTCAAAATAATTGAATTTTCAGGAATAATTTTGTTATTTATCTTTAATAATTGAATTCTTTAGAAGAATTATATATTTAAATAATTGAATTCTTGGGAAGAATATTATTAAAATCTAAAAAAAATAATTGGATTATTTCAAAATAATTTAATTAAAATTGTATTTAAAATAATTGATTTCTTTCAAACAATTTTATTAAAATATTTGAAAATAATTGAATTTCTGTGAAAAATTCTAATATTTTTATAAATAATTGAATTCTTCCAAAGAATTTTAAAAAAACATTTATTTAAATAATTGATTTTTTCGAGGAATTGAAATTAAATTTTTAAGAATAATTACATTTTTGAGTAATTTCTGAAAAATTGTATTAAAAATAATTAAAATCCTGCGATGATTTTCATTATTTATGAAAACAATTGAATAGTTGCTAAGAATTTTATTAAAATAAAACGATGAGTTTTATTATTTATGAAAATACTGGAATTATAGGAAAGAAATTTATAAAAAATTTGTAAATAATTGAATTCCTGTGAAATTTTTATTATTTATGGAAATAATTAAATGTTTGCGTACAATTTTATTAAATTTTTTTTAAATAATAAAAAAATAATAGAAAAAATAAATTTTTCAATAAATAATAATCAAACCGATTATTCGATTCATTTAAGTATTTTTTTGCTTTAAAAAAAAATTATTACGATTAAAAATTATTTTTGTGTCTCATTGCAAATAAAAAAAACTACAAATAAAAAAATTTGTCGAAACGTTAAAATTGTGTTTTTATTATTTTAATATGGCTTAAAGGATTGATAATTTTTTTTATATTTCATACAAATAAAATAATTTTCATAAAAATATTTTGTTTATATTATTAGAAAATTGTTACTGTAGGTAACTTCTTCAAAATTATTTTCATCATTTTAATTCAATTATTATTTTCTAGAATTTTTAATTATTTTTTATGAAAATAATTCAATTCTTTAAAAAAAAATGTTATTGTTTATGAAAATAATTAAATGTTTGCGTACAATTTTATTAAATTTTTTTTTTCAATAATAAAAAAATAATTTCCTTTCATGCGACTTTTCGCGACTTTTGTTGTGAATTTATGCGACTAAAACGATTTTTTTTTTTTGGTCTTAAAGTCGATCCGAGTCCTGAATTTAGAGAGTTGGATACAAATAAAAATTATTTAAAACAAATAAATATTTATTTGATTTATTAGTAATAAATTTTTTTGTTTCTAATTAAAAAAACTTTTTATTAATTTTTTTAGATGGTAGAATAATATTAATATCGATAAATAAATTTTTTTGTAAATGGGAAACATTTTTTTTTACTTTTATTAAAGTAAGTAAATATTTTTGCTAAAAAACAATTTTTTTTAGGTGGTGAAATAATATTAATATTAATATCGATAAATAAATTTTTTTGTAAATGGGAAACATTTTTTTTTACTTTTATTAAAGTAAAGTAAGTAAACATTTTTGCTAAAAAAACAATTTTTTTTAGATGGTGAAATAATACCTATTAATATCGATAAATAAATTTTTTTGTAAATGCGAAACATTTTTTCTTCACTTTTATTAAAGTAAGTAAAAATTTCTGCTTTTAGACTCGATAAGATTCCCCTTTTGAAATATATATTCAAAGCGCGTATGAATGGCAAGTTGGATGAAAAAAAAGCAGTCTATATATCATATTTTGAGAGCGAGAGGAGTCTCTCTTTATATCGTTGAAGAAGGCATATCTGGATACCTTTTCGGTTCATTGGTTTCCGTTTACAGGAAAATCCGTGATGAAAAAAGGAAGGAAAAAAAAGGAGGGAGAGGAAGAGATCTTAAGAAGTGCTAAAGGGGGAAACCTTCAGAAAACCGGACGTTTAGAGCGCAGAAAAGTGAGAACGTTGAGAGATCTCATCCCCTCTAATGGGAAGTCAATGGTAAAGTTTTGAGATAAAAGCTCGACGCAAGAAACTCACAGGGCTTTTGGGGTTTTATCTTTGCGCTTTCTGATAGACATTTCGTTCATTGGCCAGGAAGCCAAGAAATGAACTTCGAAAAGTTATATTCGAGAAACAGGATGGAAAATTCGTTCATTGTAGTTAAAATTGTGCATTAGTTTCTCTCTATCTTCTTTTCTTTTCTTTCCTTTCCTTTCCTTTAATATCGCAAAAAAAAAAAAAAAAAAATCATTGGCTAACTTTTATGCCTGCGTAATTAGTTCTCTTAATTTTGTTATTAAAAGTGCAAAACTTGACGGTAAAATTTCAATATTGTGCGCTAACTTTTTCACGCGGTTGAAAACCTTAAAGAAGCTAAGAAGTGCATTAAAAAATAACGACGGAAAATTATTTTTTAATTATAAAATAAAAAGTACTTTTTTAAATTAATAAAATTAATAAAATTAATGAAATTAATAAAATTAATGAAATTAATAAAATTAATAAAATTAATAAAATAAAAAGGAACGTAATTATTTATCTAATTAGGAATATAATTAAATTCCACAAGTTCATTAATAATGTCAGTCAATTTTTTTTCGGATTAAAAAACTAGAGGAAAAGTATAAATTTGTTTCAATTTTTTCACTATCAATTATTATCAAACACTATTCTTTTTTTGGAGAACAAAAAAAAAAAATATTGTGACACTCCATTTAGATTTGCTATTTTTTAGCAAACTTGTCAACGGCAGATATTGTTCGCTTTTTTCTAACTTTTCGATAAACTGAAAATATTTTTCACTGCAAAAATAGAATTTCACTTATTTTCTTTAAAAATAGTTTTTCAATTTAAATAGAAAACCAACCTTATCGATGAAAACGAAAAAAATAAATTTGAACAAAATTTTATCCGATTATCAATTTCAAAATAAGTAAATACCAAGAGAAAATTAGAAAATGAAAAACAAATGCAAAAATGGAAAAATTGAAAAATAAAAATTTTAAACTAAAAAAAAGAAGAAGAAAAAATTGAAAGGAATTTAATAAGAAAAAAAGGAATTTTTATGAATGGATTTTTGATAAATTTTTTTTTATCGAGATAAATAATAAATAAATATAAATATTCTGATTAATATCGCTTCACCCATTAGAGAATGGAAGTGAAGAAGTTACTTTAAATTAATGAGCTCTACCTGTGTGCAGTGCACTTGTTTCGTTAATGGAATACCTGTCACGAGTTTTTCCCCTCTTTCATCAGCAATTAATTATTAATAATGCAGCACAAAAGAGTTAGAAATTGTGTCGTCACAATGCTATCTCCAGAGGATTGAATATATCTTGGGAAAAAAAAATATTCTTTCACCTTTCCAGTTCAATTATCCTTGCAATCAAGAATACAGTTGCATATAGAGAAAAATATATAGAAAGAGTGGGAAATAAAATATTTTCATTTTCAGAATGAAAGATTGGAGGAAAAAAATATTACATCACATTAGAGTTAGAAAAAAAATTAATTAGCTTTATTGCGTTGACTAAAAAGGAAATACTGATTGTTGTTTTCGATTATTTTAAATAATATATTTTCGCGAAAATATATATTGTATTATTTAAAATAATCGAAAATAAATAAAATTAAAAATAAAATTTAATAAAATTTAATAGAATTTAATAAAATTAAAACAAAATTAAAGTAAAATTAAAATAAATAAATTTTTTATTATAATTATAAGTTGAAGAAATTAAATTAAAATTATAAATTAAATTCTGAAGGTATTTACAGTTTTCTTTTTAGAAGGTTTGGTTTTCACATTTATTTTGGAATTTTTGGTGTCGATTTTCGAATTTGAGATTTTTTCTTGTTAAAAATTATTTTTTTTCAAAAAGGAATTTTTCCGAAAAGCAAAAAGTTCTTGCAAAATATTCAAAATTCATTTCTGATTCGAAAAAAAATTATTTCATGAAAAACGATTCTGGTCTTGAGATTTTATTTTGGAATTTTTCGTGTCGGTTTTCAAATTTGGGTTTTTTTTTATAAAAAAGGACTTTTTTTCAAAAAGAGATTTTTTCCGAAACACGGCAATTCCTGCAAAATATTCAGAATTCATTTCTAATTAGGAAGAAAATTTTTTTCCTTAAAAACGATACTGGTTTTGAGATTTTATTTTGGAATTTTTCATGTCGATTTTCAAATTTGGTCCTTTTTTGGTGAAAAGGGACTTTTTTCAAAAAAATGAGATTTTTTCCGAAAAGCAAAAATTCCTGACAAATATTCACAATTAATTTCTGATTCAGAAAAATTTTGTTACTTGAAAAAAAACTGCTTTTCTTATTTTATTTTGAAATTTTTGTGTCGATTTTCAAATTTGGGTTTTTTTGTGAAAAAGGGACTTTTTTTTAAAAAATGGATTTTTTCAGAAAAGCGACTGTTCCTGCAAAATGTTCAGAATTGACCTCTGATTCAGAAAAAATTTGTTTTTTGAAAAAGAAATGGTGATTGTGAAATTTTGTTTTGGAATTTTTTGTGTCGATTTTCGAATTTGAGCTTTTTTTCCTATTAAAAATGACTTTTTTCCAAAAAGGAATTTTTTTCTAAAAATGTCAGTTCCTGCAAAATGTTCAGAATTGACCTCTGATTCAGAAAAAATTTGTTTTTTGAAAAAGAAATGGTGGTTGTGAAATTTTATTTTGAAAAATTTTTGTGTCGATTTTCAAATTGGGGCTTTGTTTTGTGAAAAGGGACTGTTTTTTAAAAAAGGATTTTTTCCAAAAAACGACAGTTTCTGCAAAATGTTCATAATTGATTTCTGATTTAGTAAAAAAGTATTTTTTGAAAAAAGAATGTGGTTTTGAGATTTTATTTTGAAATTTTTTGTGTCGATTTTCAAATTTGAGCTTTTTTCTTATTAAAAATGACTTTTTTCCAAAAATAAATTTTTTCTGAAAAGCGGCAGTTACTGAAAAAAATTAAAAATTGATCTTTGATTTAGAAAAAAATTGTTTTTTTTTTTGCTGAAAAACACGTGATGTTTATATTTTATTTTGAAAATTTTGTGTCGATTTTCAAATTTGGGCTTTTTTGTGAAAAGGGATTTTTTTTAAATAAAGGATTTTTCCGAAATGCGGAAATTCCTGTCAAATATTCAGAATTAATTTCTGATTCAGGAAAATTTTGTTTTTTTAAAAAAAGCTGGTCTTCTTATTTTATTTGGGAATTTTTTTTTGTCAATTTTCAAATTTGAGCTTTTTTTCGTAAAAAGCGACTTTTTTGAAGAAAATGATTTTTTTCGAAAAGCGGAAATTCTTGACAAATATTCAGAATTAATTTCTGATTCAGAAAAATTTTGTTTCTTGAAAAAGAAATCTGGTCTTCTTATTTTATTTTGGGATTTTCAAATTTGGGCTTTTTGTCGATTTAGGATTTTTTTTTGTTAATTTTGGCTTTGTTTGTTAAAAAGGACTTTTTTTCCAAAAAATAATTTTTCCCGAAACGCAGGAGTTCTTGACAAATATTCAGAAATCATCTCTGATTGAAAAAAATTTGTTTCTTGAAAAAAGAAATAAAGCTGTCATCTTGACATTTTATTTTGCATTTTTTTCTATCGATTATCAAATTTGGTCTTTCATTTTGTTAAAAAGGACTAGAATAAAATAAGTTTTTGTATGTGTATCTACTTTCGAGGTGAGTTTTGAAATGTGCAATTCTGTTTGTCTTGAAGCACAATCCATTATCATAATCAGTTCCGCCTTTCCACTTGTTCCAGTTTCTCATCATCCTTCCTTCGTGCGTCTCAAACTCTCAAAGATTTCATCTATTGTATTCCAGCTGATTATACCTCCTCGTATATATTATACATATGTTCTCGTGCGGCGAAATTCAAAGCTCGCTAATGTATTCGTTCCAAATTTGGCTAACAGAGTGCGATGCGATGCTTCGAGTTTCAAGACAGAGCTGTTTCAATCAACTATTGTTGTTTTCACTTGAGAATTCTAAACATTAAATACACATATAGAGTGTATGGAGATGGGTGTAATTAATAAAGGAGATGTAATGTTGTTGCTAGTTTCTTTTATTTTTCTTCTCCATTTTTTTTTAATTTTTTTTTTACTTTTTTGAGGAAAAACTTTTTTTCCATTTATTTCTCCATTGTACGTCTTTATTTCTCTCTGAATTTCAATTTGTAAAAATGTAAAATTTACTAATTAAAAAACCAAAATTCAGTGACAAAAAGTTTTTAAAAAATTTTTTAAAAAATGTTATTTAAAAAAAAATTTAATTTAAAAAAACAATAATTAACGAAAATGCAAAAAAAAAATAAAACAGAACAAATAATAAATAGGTACACGTTTAGGAGTCGTTTTTCAAGTTTGCAATTACTTTTTTTAAAAGTATCTCTATTTAACGTTAATTGAACAATTGCAAATAAACGTTAGTTAAATAAAAAAACTGAGTAACGAAAAAAAATTACGAAATAAAAAAAATGGTTAAACTCCAGTGAAGTGAAAAAAGACCGGACAGTTGACAATTAGTGAAATGACAAATAAGGGATATACCCGCATGATAGTTTCACATTTCACGTATCAACAAAAAACGAAGTAAATTCTGTTTCCTTCATTCCGTTTAAATTTCACCAATTTACTTGAAAATTCGATTTTCCAGCAAAAATTAAATTAAAAGAAGGGGAAATTTTCTGAAAAAAAAAATATTTGTTTTTTAAATTTCTTTTGAAATTGATAATTCGTGATAATTAACACAAATTTGAATAGTGTGAAGAATATTAAAAGTTAAAATGGAAAAATTATTTTTTTATTTTTTTTTTTTTAATAAAAAAGTGAAATAAAAAAATATAATAAAAAATTAATAATTTAATAATAACTAACTAGAAGAACTACACGCGAGTGAAATTTTACTCGACATTCTTAGCTTAAAATACTTTTTGCAAACAAAAAAACATTAAAACAAAATTAAAAGAAAAATATTTTAATTACAATTTTTAAAAAGCCGAATTTCTAAATTCAATTATTTAAAAATTCAACATTTTGGTGAAATTAATATTTAAATCTTACTTACTGTTACTTATTTTTTCACAGGAATTAAAATTTCAAATAATTTCAATGTAACCCTCTCGAATTTAATTATTTCTAAAAATTACAACTGCAATTTATCCAAAATTAAATTATTTTATAAAATTTTAATTGTTATAAAATTTTATTTTATTTTATAAAATTATTCAAAAACTTTAATCATTTTTATATGAAAATAAATAATTATATTAATAATTTTTTATAGTAAATTTTAAAAGATTTTACATTGAAAGTATTTTTAAATTTTAATTCCTGTGGAAAAATGAAAATCACAATGAAAACATTAAAATTCAAATTTTAATGAAATTTGACAAAATTTTCAATTGTTTCAATTTTTTAAAATTATTTTCGGGAATTCAACTAAAAATTTTAAATACAATTTTTCAAAAACTTCATTTTTTTTAAGATTTCTAAATTAAATTCTTCAAATTTAAATAATTTTTTTAAAATAAATATTTAAATACTTATTGTTATTCATTTTTTCACAGGAATTAAAATTTCAAAATACTTTTCAATGTAAAATCTTTTGAAATTTAATATAATTTCTAAAAATTATAATTGTAATTCTTTTATAATTCAATTAGTTTTTGTAATTTTTAAATAAAAATAAATAAATAATAAAAATTAAATAAAATTGAAAACTTTTAATCTTTTCTAGGAAAATAAATAAATAATTTTATTACTATTTATAAATTAAAACTGTCAATCATTTGTCGTGACAATTCGAGCTGTAAAACAATTTTGAATCACAAAATGCCGTAAGTTCACGTGAAGACATAATATCTCGATTATTTTTTTTTTTTATTTTCAATTATACTAAAAATAAAAATAATTTTATTATAAAATACAATAACAATAAACGTTTTTATACAATAAACGTAAAAATTATTTTATTTTTAATTATAATAAATATAAAAATTATTAATTCTTTTCAAAAATAATTATATCTCTGAGATTTTTAATGTTAAAGTAAGGAAACAATTTTTTTATTATTTTCAAAAATAATACAACAACAACAACAGCTCCAAAATAATGTACCTTAATTGCCAATTTAGTCAATTTATTAGTTAATAATTAAATTTTTTAATATAGAAAATAATTTTTTTCAATAAAAAATTCAAAATAAAAGTTACAAAAAAATCTTCGTTTATTTGAAAGTTCGTAACTTTTGGAACGCATAAATAATTAAGAAATAAAATTTATTAGATTAAATAAATATGAAGTAAAACGTAAATTTTTGAAATTTTAATATAAAATTGAAAAGAAGTAAAAAAGTAAAGGAAAAAAATTTTTTTTATAATATTTTTAATATAGAAAATAATTTTTTTTTCAATAAAACAAAAAAATAAATGTAATAAAAATACCTTTGTTTATTTGAAAGTTCGTAAGTTTTGGAACGCATAAATTATTAATAAACAAAATTTATTAGATTAAATAAATGTGAAGTAAAAAGTTAATTTTTGAATTTTAATATAAAATTGAAAAACAAAAAAGAGTGATGGAAAAAAATTGTGAAATTTCTGATGTACAAACGTTTGGGGACATAACAAAATACGCAACCCGGTTTGACGCTCGATGTAATAAATTACAGATTGACACCATGAACGGAGATGAACGGAGGGGGATAAGCTCGTTTTGTGTAAAGCTTGCTGCAGATAAGCACCGGATTAATTCATCTTTTTTTTTCGTGCCAACGAAGCGTTCTCATTTTTCACGCATGGATTCAATTTTACAAAAGCTGTTACACTTCGCATTTGTAAAATGCGCGATCTAAAATTGTAAAAAATCCACGTGTGTCTGTGTCTGTGTGTGTGTTTTTCAACTTTCCTAATGGACATAAATCAAACATTCGAAAGCTTACAGAATTCATTGCACTCTTTTATTTCCACTTCAATTGTTTATGATTAATTTTCAATATTATCCGCATTACTCAAATTTTTGACAAAAAAAAAAAAACAATGGCATTTACATCATTCGTGTGTAAAAAAATTTTCAGTGCAAAAAAATGCATTCGATGTGAATTTTTTTTTTGATATTTTGTCATTTGACTACTTTTTTAAAGAACGAAATTATTAAATAAATTTTTTTCGTCTTTTTTTTTTTTGAAAAAACGGAGAAGAATAGAATTTATCTCCTTTTCTCTAGAAATTGATATCTCTAATCCCGACAGTGGGATTTTTTTTTATTCACGACTCTGATTAATAATTTATTTTTTAATGAGAGATATTTTATTTTGCGAAAATTCAGTAATAAAAGAGTATTCTCAATTATTCAGTATTTTTAATCCCTTAGTAAATTTTATTCTCAAAAGAATTTAAATAAATAATTAAGTTGAACATGGTTCACGAAGTAAATCGCGAATTCGAATTATTTTTTAATCCAATTTTGTAATTTTGGAAATTATTTAAATAGGAAAAAAGAAATTTTTTTTTTATTAAAATAAATAATAAAATAAATAATAGACACAGAATAGGAAATTAATTATAATTAATTATTTTACTACTAATTAATAATTATTAATTAAATAAAAGTCGAAGGGAATTTCGGTAAGAAATTAAATTTTTTCAAAAATAAATTTGAAGGGAAGAAAGATTGATGTCGACGTATTTTTTTTTTTTTTGTAATAAAATTCCTGGTGTTTTATCATACTATAATGTTGTTATTATGCCATTATCAATACATAACTTGGTTATAATCGGGCTCATATCTCATTGAAACCACGTAGGTACACTACTCGTAACTGATGTGCCATTACGTTAACGATCCTTTGAAACATGTGCGTTTTACTATATATATATAAACACACATCTATAAACGTTCATCAAACTTCATACATTTATGGATAAACTAGAACAACAAGTATGTTTATATACACTCACAAAAAAAATATTCGTTTACATTAAATAGTTTCTCTCTAAATTGTCAATTAAACATTTATTTGTCCACGAGATATTGTAATTAAATATTTGCTTTTCTACTACATATTCATGGTAAACAACTACACTTATAAATTATTATTAATTTTGGGGAATATTTGCTTTCAAATCAAAAAGCCAATTTAATTATTAATTATTTATGGAAAAATAAGAACTGAATAAAAATTTATTTTTTCGCTGATAAATATTTTTTATTATCAATGTTAATATTTATGCTTCCATTATACACTCAAAAAAAAAAGAAAAATTTGTATCAGAGTGTTCTAATTTATTTATTTTGTTTCAAATAAAATTTGTTTGTTGCAAATAAATTTTTTTTGATTCAAATAAATTTTGTTTTTTTCAAATAAAATTATATTGTTTTAAATAAATTTTGTTTGGTTCAAATATATTTTGTTTGGTTTAAAAAAATTTTGTTTGGTTCAAATATATTTTGTTTGGTTCAAATAAATTTTGATTTTTATAAATAAAATCTGTTTTTCTCAAACAAATTTTGCTTGTTTTAAATAAATTTCGTTTGGTTCAATTAAAAATTTTATTTGGGTCGAATAAAATTTGTCTCTAAAGATTTGAACGTTCAAATAAAAGACGATCTTTTTCATGTTTCGTTAAAATTTTAATTTTATTACAAAAATAAATAAATAAAAAATAGTTTATTTTTAATTCTGAAAATTAATTCCTTTCAAAATAAGAATTTTATTTTTAATTTTATTCTAGTAATTTTTAAAAATATTTACAAATAGAAAAAATATTAGTCCACTCAAATGTTTAAAAACTGTTGGAAAATTAAAATTTTTATTTTTGTATTTAATTAGAATAAAAATACTTTTATTTATAAATATTTTGAACGTAAATAGCTTTTTACGATCAAATGGAAGAATATTTTTTTTCAATTTTCAAAATACTTTCAAAAATTACTAAAAAATAATGTTAAAAATAAAATAAATTCAATTTTTTAAAACTTAAAAATTGAAATAATAAATAAATTAAAGTGAATTTTATTCTTGCAGTTTTTGGAAATATTTTAAAATAGAAAAAAATATTCGTCGATTTAAATATTAAAAACTTTAGGCAAATTGAAAATTTTTATTCTAAATAAGATTCAATAAATTCAAATAAACGACGATTTTTTTTTTATTTCGTTAAAATTTGAATTTTGTTAGAAAACATTTTATATGCAATTAAAAAAAATTATTCCTTTCTATAAATGCGTTGAAGTTACGTTATTTTGAATTTTAATCTAGTAATTTTTAAAAATTTTCTTTCATTTGAACTTTAAAAAGAAATTTCTATGTAAAACAAATAAATAAGATTCGTAACGTTCAAATAAACGGCGATTTTTTTTTATATTTCATTAAAATTAAAATTTTCCTAAAGGAAATATTTTATTACTAATTCGGAAAATTAATTCCCTTTCTAAAAAAAATGTAATTTATTTTATTTTTTAAGATATTTTAATAATTTTTGAAAATATTTGAAAATAGAAAAAATATTCGTCCATTTGAATGTTGAAATCTTTAGAAAAATAAAAATTTGTATTCTAAATAAAATTCTAAACATTCAAATCAAGGATGATTCTCTTTTTTTTCGTTAAAATTTGAATTTGATACGAAAATGTTTTAGAAAATATTTTACTGTTAATATATTAATTTGTTCAAAACAAATAAATAAGATACAAATGGGCAATTCCACGTGAGATTTCAGTCGACCTCTTAAAATCGGCTAAAAATATTTTTTTTCTATTCTGTATTAAAAAAAACAGATAGGTATTTTTTTATTATTTTTTTGGAGGCCAAATTTTTGAGTTATGAATTTTCAAAATTTTTGCTTTTTAAATGTAGGTATATTTTTAATGTCAGATAACTAAAAAAATATTGCTTCTTTTTATTTTTTGACAAGAGAAAAAAAGTTTTGTTTTTCTCTCTACTTTTGAACAATCATAACAAAAAAAATTTTGTTTCATTTTTTATTAAAAAAATAAAAAAATTTTATAAACAAATTAATTTTTTTTAACTTTGGGTATGATAAATTTTTAATTTTCTTTTTTTAAAACATACCTGGAAATGATAAAAAGGTTTTGCAAAAAGTTTCAGAGTGGGCCTGACAAGTTTGATGGGTCCAAAAAAATAATTAAGCTCTCCGTGCAGGTCGCACGCACGTGGCACAATGGAATTTTTATACAATTTATTATTAAAAATTGTCTAGAGCCTACAAATTTTATCGGATTTTGATTATTATTGAATTTTTAGGCTATAAACAATTTTTAATAATAAATTATAAAAAAATCCCATTGTGCCACGTGCGTGCGACCTGCACGGAGAGCTTAATTATTTTTTTGGACCCATCAAACTTGTCAGACCCACTCTGAAACTTTTTGCAAAACCTTCTTATCATTTCCAGGTATGTTTTAAAAAAAGAAAATTAAAAATTTATCATACCCAAAGTTAAAAAAAATTAATTTGTTTATAAATTTTTTTTATTTTTTTAATAAAAAATGAAAAAAAAATTTTTTTGTTGTGATTATTCAAAAGTAGAGAGAAAAACAAAACTTTTTTTTTCTTGTCAAAAAATGAAAAGAAGCAATATTTTTTGAGTTATCTGGCATTAAAAATATACCTACATTTAAAAAGCGAAAATTTTGAAAATTCATAACTCAAAAATTTGGCCTCCAAAAAAATAATAAAAAAATACGTATCTGTTTTTTTTCAATACAGAATAGAAAAAAAATATTTTTGGCCGATTTTAAGAGGTCGACTGAAATCTCACGTGGAATTGCCCAAATGTTCAAATGAATTTGTTATATATTTCTTTAAAATTTGAATTTTGTTAAAGAAATATTTTAATGTTAATTCAGAAAATTAATTCCTGTCTTTAAAAGTTAAATTTACTTTATTAATTTTATTATTAATTTCATTCAAGTAAGTTTTGAAAATATTTAAATATAGAAAAAAAATATTCGTTCATTTGAATGTTAAATTTATAGTCTAAATGAAATTCGAAACGTTTTAATGAATGGCAATGTTGAATTTATGATTTTTTAAATTTTTTTCTAGTGATTTTTGAAAATATTTAAATAAAAAAAAATATTCTTTCCTTTAAACGTTAAATTTTTACACTAAATAAGATTCGAAACGTTTAATTGAACAACAATGTTTAATTTATAATATTTTCAATTTCTTTCCAATGATTTTTGAAAATATCTAAATAGAAAAAAATATTCTTTCATTACGTTTAAATTTATACTTTGAATTGACATTATTTTTAATTTTTTCCAATGATTTTTGAAAATATTTGAATAGAAAAAAAATATTTGTTCATTTGAACAATTAAATTTTTATTCTAAATAAGATTCGAAATCTTCAATTGAACGACAATGTTGAATTTATATTTTTAAAAATTTTTTCCAGTGTTTTTGAAAATATTTAAATAGAAAAAAAATATTAATTCATTTAAATGCTAAATTTTTATTCTACGTAAGAGTCGAAACGTTTAAAATTTAAAATTGACAACGTTTAAAGTTATACCTTGAATTGATATTATTATTAATTTTTTCTAGTGATTTTTGATAATATTTAAAATTTAAATAAAAAAAAAATATTCTTTCATTTGAACGTTAAATTTTTATTTTAAATAAAAATCGAAACATTACAAATTTTGGGTTTTATTTATTACGTTTCAATTTATATGTTGAATTTATAATGTTTTTAATTTATTTTTCTAGTGTTTTTTCGAAAATATTTAAATAGAAAAAAAATATTAATCCATTTGAGCGTTAAATTTTTATTTCAAATTAAATTTATTTGAATTTTTGCTAAATATGCTAAATAAGAGTCGAAATTTTGGAAAATATTTAAAATTTTAAATAGAAAAAAAATATTTGTTAGTTTTAAAATTAAAATCATTACAACATGAAAAATTGTACTCTGGTACAAATGTACTTTTATTTAACCTACATAAATAATATTTGGTTGCAATAAAATCTGTGCTCTGCGGATATAACTTATGAATAAGTTTAGAGCACAGTAAATAATGGCATGATTTAACATTATGAATAAAAGTACATTTAGATTTTGGCTTCTATGACAGCAAATGTAGGATAATAATCCTTTTACTGGTTGGGAAACCTGAATATGTCACTAGAGCATTATTAATGTCAAAATGAGAGCTTACTTGGTGGGTATTGTTTGTGGATTATAAAGGATTTCGAACAGTGTCCAGCTTTATTGTGAGGAAGGGCTTAGTTCCACATCAAAACTCTCAAAGAGAATGAACAAGAAAATATGATATTTATTCAAAAATCGATAAATGAACTCTTAAAATTTTTTCATTTCAGAATATTCAAAGTATTCAAAATAGAATATTTTTGAAAACATGATAAGAAAATATTTTCATTTCTAGATATAAATTTATACATAGATTGCCAATGGTAAAGTTCTTGACACCTTAAATACGTACGAAACTTTATAAATTTACTGACATTTTGGTAAATGTGATCTTCCAAGCGAAGCTTACGTTCCGCTGGGGATCGCGTAAATTATTATTAAGGAAAGTGGAAAGTTATTTGGCAACTTGAGTGAAGAAGGAATTAAACTTGCTCTGTTTGCAATTAAGTGTGTCAAATTTTAGTAATTAATACTCTCGTTGCTTTTATTTTTATAAAAAATAATATTTTTTCTTCTCTCAAAATAATAATAATAATAATAATAATAATAATAATAATAATAATAATAATAATAATAATAATTGATTTAAAAATTAAAAATTAATTTCATCATTTGAAATTCATAAATATTCAAGGGACTTAAGACTATACGTTAAATATTTCATTGTTGGTTTAATAAACAGAACCTCGAGCGAGTTAGAATTTACTCATAGTTTGTTTATTTAACTATATACTTCATTTAAATGTAAATTTACACATTTATCTAAAATGTAAATTTTCCACTTAATTCTTAATTTGAAGAAGAAGAAAATATTTTTTTAAATGTAGAAATTAAGAAATTAGATTTTTTGTAAAAAAAAAAAGAAATTTTTGTACAGATGGAAAAATTTAGAATAATTGAATTTAGTTTTCATAGTTTCAATTGAGACCTATTATGTTTGGATCGTTGTTAATCATGTGAAAATTGATTGACACTATATAGGTTGATAGTATTTTGATCTCTGGGAAAATTCACACCACAACTCTATGGTAATTAATCGACCAAGAGTGAATGCACAATTTGAATTATCAATCTAAATGGCAGTACCAATCTGTCCCATAGTAATTCACTTTACAGCGACATAAAGTGTTTATCTCTTGTTCATTTGTTCCTCTCGCACTTTATTCTCTATTCTAAATATCTTCTATAAAAAAAATTTTTCTGTTTTTTTACCTCGTCAGGAAAAATTGTCAATTTTAAAATTGTTCTTTCAAAAAGTTAGCAAACATTCAATTTTTAAAAAATTGTATTTAAATTATATTTGTTTTAATTTACAAAAAAAAATTTTTTTTGCAGAAAGTTTTTTAAACTATGAAAGACTGGAAAAAATTAAATTTTTAGAATTCATAAAAAAATACTGAATTTTTTGTTGCCTCGTAAACTATGAAATTACCATGAATTCTAATACAAAACCTTCCATTTTTAGGAGGTTAAAGTTTTGAACGTTCAAATGAACGAAATTTATTTATTTCTTCTTCAAATTAAATTTTTATTACTATAATTTTGCGTCACTATTAAGCAAATTAATTATAATGTTTCTAAATGTAAAATTTGAGTTTTTAATTTGAATTGTAATCAATAATCTATGAAAATATTTTTAACAAAAAATATTTCGTTCATTTGAACGTTCAAAACTTTTTGTTCATCCATTTTTCCCATTTCTGACAAAAATTTCTCTCTAACTAACTTAATTCTTAAAAAACTATCATAAAATTGTTTTTTCAAATTAAATTATTCAAATTTGAATCTTTTTTTGTAAAACAATATTTAAATACTTATTGTTCTTTATTTATTTAAAATTTCGAAATATTTTCAATGTAAAACTATTTGGAAAATTTTTTATGAAAATTTGAACTACTAAGTCTTGCAAAATTCAAATATTTGTTAGAATTTTTGAATAATATTATTCAAAACTTTTTATTTTTAAAGAAGCTAACAAATAAATAATTTGTTACATTTAAAAGCTTTTTGAAATTTAATTATTTCTACTTCCTATAAAGAATCCTACTTTAACACTTCTAATTATTTTCTAAAGTTTACACTAAAATTTTTTTTTCAATCAATTCTTATCAGAATTCAACTATGAGAATTAAATTATTTAAATGCAAAAGAAAATTATTTATTGAATGTTTCTTAAAATTTAATTCTTGTAACGAATTTTATTAACAAATTTTTTAATAATTTAATTCTTTTGACAAATTTGGAATTTTAATAAAATTTTTAAGAATAATTATTATTTTTCGAGAAATTCGATTAAAATTGTATTAAAAATAATTAAAATCCTGCGATGAGATTTATTATTTCTGAAAATAATTAAATTATTGAGAATAAACTTATAAAAAATTTGTAAATATTTTAATACCTGTGACATTTTTATTATTTATGAAAATAATTAAATATTTACGTACAATGTTATTAAAATTGTTTTTAAATAATTGAATTCCTTTGGGTTAATTTTATTAAAATAGTAGATATTGAAAATCATTGAAATGAGGAAAATTTTTGAAAATAATTGAAAGACAAGAATTTTATTAAAATTTTTGAAAATAATTGAATTTTGAAGAAGAATTTTTTTCTTTATAATGATAATAATTCGGATTTTGTCTAGATTTTTTTGTAAATTTTGAATTTTCTGATAAGAATTTTATTACTTTTGAAAATAATTGACTTTCTGCAATGAATTTGTAGCTTCTTTAAAATTCAATTTTTTTAGTGTTTTTAACTAAAATTCTTCTTTAAATCCATTATTCTTTATAATTAATTAAATATATATTGACTATCCACAAATTTAACTAATTTTAGAAGATTTTGAATTATTATTATTATTTTTCAAAAATCTAAGTTCATTAAAAATTTCTAATTAAATTCATTCAGAATTGAAATTTTATTAAATTTCGAATTGAAACCGTTTGAAGTTAATTTATATATGTAAATTGTAAACCCAACTGTTTTAAAATTGAATTAATTTTCAAATATTTAAGTAAAATTATTCATTAAATAATTTATTTATTTTACGATAGTTGTTCAAGGTTTAAGTTATTTAAAAATAAATTTTTGTCAGAAATTGAAAAAATTGAAAATTTTATATTAGAATTCGTGGTAATTTTATAATTTATGAGTCAAACAAAAAAGACAAAAAAATTTTATGAAAATTATGTATTTTATTTGTATAAAGTAACAAGAAAATTATCAATCCTCCATCCAAGTCAAATATTAAAATAATAAAAACACAATTTTAACGTTTCGACAAATGTTTTATTAGTAGTTTTTTTTTATTTGCAATGAGAGAAAAAAATAATTTTTAATCGTAATAATTATTTTTTAAAGCAAAAAAATACTTAAATGAATCGAATAATCGGTTTGATTATTATTTATTGAAAAATTAATTTTTTTCTATTATTTTTTTATTATTTAAAAAAATTTTAATCAAATTCTTAACAACTAGGTATTCAATTATTTTCATAAATAATAAAATTCATCGCAGGATTTTTATTATTAATAATACAATTTTACAAGAATTCCTCAATTAATGTAATTATTTTTAAAAAATTAATTTCAATTCCTCGAATAAATCAATTATTTAAATAAATGTTTTTTTTAAATTCTTTGGAAGAATTCAATTATTTACAAAAAATATTAGAATTTTTCACAGGAATTCAATTATTTTCAAATATTTTAATAAAATTGTTTGAAAGAAATCAATTATTTTAAATATAATTTTAATTAAATATTTTTAAATAACTCAATTATACTTTTAGATTTTAATAAAATTCTTTTCAAGAATTCAATTGTTTACATAAATAATTCTTCGGAAGAATTCAATTATTAAAGATAAATAATAAAATTATTCCCGAAAATTCAATTATTTTGAGGCATTTTAATAAAATTCTTTGCAAAATTTTAATTATTTTAAAAAATTTTCCTCAATTGAATGATTTTTAATATCTGCTATTTTAATAAAATTTTTCAAAATGAATTCAATTATCTGTTTAAAAAAAATTTAATAAAATTGTACGCAAACGTCGCAAACATTTAATTATTTTCATAAATGATAAAAATTTTACAGGAATTCAATTATTTACAAATTTTTTATAAATTTCTTCGCAATAATTCCATTATTTTCATAAAAAATAAAATTTTTTTAAGTAATTGAATTATTTTCATAAAAAATAATTAAAAATTCTAGAAAATAATAATTGAATTAAAATGATGAAAATAATTTTGAAGAAGTTGCGTACAGTAACAATTTTCTTATAATATAAAATAATGATTTTATCACTCGGTTATTTTTAATTATTATAAAACATGAAGATATCGATTGCTCCGAGTCGAAGACTCGGAGTGATCGATTTCTTCATGTTTTATCTTTTATAACAATTTTTTAAAAAGTTGTTTTATTTAAAAAATGTTTGAATATTTGAATCTTTTGAAGACTTTTAATTCCTATGGAAAAATAATAATAATTAAATATTTATTAAAAAAAGAAGTTATTGATGTTTTCGAATAATTTAAAAGAAATTCGTAAATGAATGTAACAGAACTTTTTTTTGAGTAAAATTTTTCCCTTCATTTTCTAAAAATTTAAAAAGTTTAAATTTCAATTTCAATTAAAATTTGTAATTGACAAATAGAATTTATAAACAATTTTTTTCCTTTATTTTTAAAAAATTAAAAATTTTTTTCAAGCAGTTGCTAGTTATAATATAATTTTTGCCTATTCGACCATATTCTTTTTTTTTGCATCAATTTGTCAGAAGTGGAAAATGGTTAAAAAAAAATTCGAAGAGAATGTAAAACGCGTTTTTTTTTATTGCAGTTTTGTTTACTTTCATACCGCCAAAAACGCGATGGGAATATAAATGTGAAACGAAAGTTTAGAAGAGAAATGTCGAAGAAGTGTGGTAACATTTTTTTTTTTTTTTTATTCTTGCCAAAAATTTCACCGAGACTTGAACGCACGATTTGCGAATTTCATCAGGCGCAGGAGAGTGTGTGTTAGTTAACAAAAATTTTGCGGCCCAGTGAATGCTTGTGGTATCAACGTCAATTGGTCACTGTACGTTGACGGTTGACATTTGCATGCGAACGATGAACTTTAGGCAGCGCACAATAGTCTCTGATTGCATTCGTGTAACGCACTTTGCTGATTTTGCTTTATCATAGCGTTTCAGCAGTTCTTTAGATTCAATGTATCGCTTTAACGTAGAAACAATTAATTTACCTCGCCTTTTTTTCTGTTTAATCTAGATTTTTTTTCTTCTTTTTCACTATTCGTTATACAGGGTTGCTGGAAAAATTTTATTTTTTCCCTGATTTTCAGAGAAAATTTTCACTTTTTTTTCGGATTTTTGCGAAGAATTTTATTAAAATTTTTCAAAAATTAATAAACAAGAATAATTGATTTAGTAAATTAGTTAATAATTAATAATTGAACTTTTTAAAAGTTTTTATTTGAAATCAGAAATTATTCACAAATTCATATTTGAAAATGAAAAATTTTGTAATTTGCATAATAATAAATTAAATGTCGGGAAGGAATTTTCATTTGTACCAAAATATTCATATTTTTTTCGGTTAGGAAAAAAAATCTGACTTCTGGAAATTGGGGAAAATATAATAATTCTCATTAGAGAATAAATTTTTAAAAATCGAGTCATGTTCCGACAGATTGATTCAACTATATTCTGTGGTTATAATTTCGAAGAGTAAATATCATTTTCGCGAATGAAAAAAAAGAAATTGCCGGTAAAAAATGGCATAATTTCCGAAGGAGAGTCAATATTTGCGGTAGAGTATCAAAATTGGAAAAATTCTGTGAAAGTGCGGAAAATAGGAATATCCACTTGATAAAATGGAACGTGAATGTGCAATAGGGGAGAAACCTTTTAAGCCACTGTGGAATACTTTCGACAGCATTTTGAGGGAGGTTGACACTAAGTGGACCCACGTCTTGCCAGCAACAATTTTCTTTTTTTTTTTTTTTTTTTTTTTTTTTGCTTTGACCAATCAGGTATATTCCAAGATGATCGTAAAAAAGGCCTTTCTAAAGTCTCTCAAGAGACAAAAGACGCCTGAAATATAAAATGAAATTCAGGAGATCTCTCTCTCTCTCTCTCTCTCGATATTTTGGAATCCTTTTCCCGGTCGGTGTATGTCTACAGTGAAACCGCCCACTTTATAGCGCAGCACTGCAGCTAGACGACCCTTATGTCGACTGGGGGAAACTCACGTAACCGTCCCAAGCACGTGTTCCTACAAGGCGTTCCAATGAAATCCGTATGTCCTCCAGGACGACCACAGACGGTAATTCAGGATTTCACATGAGCACCACACAGTTCGTTGCCTCTCAAGTAAACACAAACATTCATCCAACACACTGCCGGGATTGTATAACAGTAGTGCAAGTAATCTATATTTATATGCATTTTTCCGCATTTATTTTCCAAGTTTCAGAAAATTATTTCCCAAATAATTTAGATTAACAGGATTTCCACAAAAATTAAATTTTCTTTTTCCCTGATTTTCCTGACTTTTTCCTGCGACTGATTTTCACTTTTTCCCTGAACCCTATAAAGAATATTCTGATTCATCCTAAAAAATAATTGGATACTCAAGAAAATGTTCTATTACATTTAATTACGAATTTCTCTAATTGTAAAATTATTCGAAAACCTAAATAACTTCTTTTTTCAATAAAAATATTTAATTATTTATATTTTTCCATAGGAATTGAGAAAAAATTCAAATTTAAACCTTTTGAAATTCAATAACTTTTAAAGAATATTTTCTATTTTTTATAATAATTTAAATTCTTATAAAATTTTCCAAACAAAAAAATTAAATTATTTACAAAAAAATTTTTAAATTTAAATTAATTAATTTAAATTAAATTTTTAAATTTTTTTTTTTTTTTTTTTTTTATAAGCAATACAATTTTTCACATCAATTCAATTATTATTAAAAAAATGTAATAAAATTCGTTGTAAGAATTCAATTATTATCATAAATAATAAAATTTTTCCTAGGATTTAAATTATTTTTAATAAAATTTTAAATGAATTCCTCGGGAAATGGAATTATTTTCAAACATTTTTGCAAGAATTCAATTACATTTCACAAATAATAAAAAATTTTTGCTGAAATTCAAATTTTTTTTTTAAATCTACTATTTTAATAAAATTTCTCAAAAGAATTTATTTATTTAAAAAAAATTTAATAAAATTCGTTGCAAGAATTCAATTATTTTCATAAATAATAAAATTCTTTACAGGATTTCAATTATTTGAAAGAAATGTAATAAAATTTGTGGGTTATTGTTAATTTTTATTTTTTTTTAATGTCAAACTTTTCAACGGTTAGGTTTATAAAATTTAGGAGCGCATGATTTCACCCAAATTATAATATTTATAATTGTCAAATAAGTATCGTTATTTTAAATTTAATAATCATCATTTTTAATTTAAAATTTAATTGTAAAATAATTATTATCAAAATATAAATATCAATCTTTTTTTTCTAAATATTTTTGTGTCAATATTGTTGCGTATTTTTAATTAATTTACTAAGTAAACAATTTTTTTTTGTTGATCAACGTTGTGGACTTGAACTTGGTTTAATATAAATAAATCTCTAAACCTTTGCAAAATATCGTATTTTTAGTTGTCTTTAATCATTTATAAAATTTATCATTTTTATTTCATACAAATGAAAATTATTTGATTCAAATAAATATTTAGTTAAGAAAAATAAATCTTTATTTGATACAATTAAAAATTATTTTGATATTGACAAGAATAAAAAACTAAGTGATAGAAATAAATATTTATTTAATGCAAATAAACATTTATTTGATAGAAAAATATTTTTTATAGAAAAATTTGTTGATACAAGAAAAATTATTTGACACAATTTAAAAATTATTTGATGAAAAACAAAATTTTATATTTTATTATTTTATTTTATTTTTATTTATTTATTTTTATTTTTTTTTTATTTTTATTTTATTTTTTTATTTTTTTTATTTTATTTTATTTTATAGGAAACAAAATTTGTTCAGGATTAGCAAAAAAAAATTAATTTTCTTTTCCCCTGACTTTTCCCTGATTTTAAAAAAAAAAATTTGACTTTTTCCCTGTGACCCTAAAGATTATTCTGATTCATTCTAAAAATTATTAGATACTCAAGAAAATGTTCTATTACATTTAATTACGAATTTCTCTAATTGTAAAATTATTCGAAAACCTAAATAACTTCTTTTTTCAATAAAAATATTTAATTATTATTATTTTTCCATAGGAATTGAGAAAAAATTCAAATTTAAACCTTTTGAAATTCAATAACTTTTAAAGAATATTTTCTATTTTTTATAATAATTTAAATTCTTATAAAATTTTCCAAACAAAAAAATTCAATTATTTACAAAAAAATTCTAATAAAATCCTTCTCAAAAATTCAAATATTTTTATAAGCAATACAATTTTTCACATCAATTCAATTATTATTAGAAAAATGTAATAAAATTCGTTGTAAGAATTCAATTATTATCATAAATAATAAAATTTTTCCTAGGATTTAAATTATTTTTAATAAAATTTTAAATGAATTCCTCGGGAAATGGAATTATTTTCAAACATTTTTGCAAGAATTCAATTACATTTCACAAATAATAAAAAATTTTTGCTGAAATTCAAATTTTTTTTTTAAATCTACTATTATTCTCAATCTACTATTATTATTATATTAATTCTCAAAAGAATTTATTTATTTAACCCGGCGAGCGTAAGGTGGAATTTTGCAACACCGAGCGTAAGGTAGGGTATTTTTTACCCTGTAATGTAATACTATTTATAAATTAAAAAAAAACTTAAAATCATGAAAATTTTTTTCTATAAATGTTTTATGTTGCCTAGTAATCTAATTTATTAATGTTACGATAAATTTTTCATTTGTTTAAATAAATTATTATTGTTAATTTATAACAATTCCAAAAACAAAGTAGAGAAAAGCAAATTTCTATATATTTGGCAGCATGATATCGGTATTATTTAATGCTAAAGTAATGAATAAATTAAATAAAACATTAAATTAAATTTGCTATTAGTATTATTTAACATTGTTTAAACAATTAATTGTTGTTATTTATTAACTTTTTTTCTATTGCACTTAGAAAGATGCAGTTTTTTTTTAATTTTGCAATTTTGGACCTAAGATAATAACTGATAATTATTAAATGTCAATTCGATATGTTAACAATTGTTTAAACAATTAATTGTTGCTATTTATTAACTTTTTTTCTATTGCACCTAGAAAGATGCAGATTTTTTTAATTTTGCAATTTTGGATCTAAGATAATAACCGATAATTATTAAATGTCAGTTCGATATGTTAACAATTGTTTAAACAATTAATTGTTGCTATTTATTAACTTTATTTTTCTATTGCACTTAGAAAGATGCAGTTTTTTTCTAATTTTGCAATTTTGTACCTAAGATAACAACAATTAATTGTTTAAACAATTGTTAACATATCGAATTGACATTTAATAATAGTTATCGGTTATTATCTTAGCTCAAAAATTGCAAAATTAAGAAAAAACTGCATCTTCCTAGGTGCAATAGAAAAAAATTTAATAAATAACAACAATTAATTGTTTAAACAATTGTTAACATATCGAATTGACATTTATTAATTATCAGTTATTATCTTTGGTCCAAAATTGCAAAATTAAAAACAACTGCATGTTTCTAAGTGCAATAGAAAAAAAAGTTAATAAATAACAACAATTAATTGTTTAAACAATATTAAATAATAATTATAGCAAATTTAATTTAATGTTTTATTTAATTCCTTAATTTAACATTAAATAATACCGATATCAGCTGCCAAATTTCTAGAAATTTGCTTTTCTCTATTTTGTTTTTGGAATTGTTATAAATTAACAATAATAATTTGTTTAAACAAATGAAAATTTAATTGTAATAATAGTAAAATACATTATTTATCCTTAGTAAACAATAATAGTGAAGTTCATTTATGATTCCAACTTTATTTTAAATTATACAAAAAACAATACTCGCAGTGTGTTTTATATTCAGGGTACATGTGTTGACAATAATTATAAATAAATAATAAGAAATGCAAAAAAAAATTTTTTTTATTCTTTATTGATTTGTTACTGTATTCAGTGCAGCTATTAAAAATTACAGGTAAATTCATCAATTCAAATTCGAATTATGGAGAAATGAATATTCTACAGGGTAAATTTTACCCTACCTTACGCTCGCCGGGTTAAAAAAATTTAATAAAATTCGTTGCAAGAATTCAATTATTTTCATAAATAATAAAATTCTTCACAGGATTTCAATTATTTGAAAGAAATGTAATAAAATTTGTGGGTTATTGTTATTTTTTATTTTTTTTTAATGTCAAACTTTTCAACGGTTAGGTTTATAAAATTTAGGAGCGCATGATTTCACCCAAATTATAATATTTATAATTGTCAAATAATTATCGTTATTTTAAATTTAATAATCATCATTTACTCGAAAGGTATGTGTCTATAATTTAATATTAACCTTATTACAATATTGAGAATAATAGTTAATAATTTTTCTTTTTAAATATTTTTTTGAATTTTAAAATTAATAGGATATTGAAAATCATTGAATTCTTGCAAAGAATTTTATCAAACAAATTTGAGAATAATTGAATTTCTCCGAAGAATTTTATTATTTGTGAAAATAATTAAATTCTTGACAAGAATTTTATTAAAATTTTTGATAAACTTAATTAAATTCTTTTGCGGAATTTCTTTCATTTTTTTTTAAATAATAGAGTTTCTTTATAACTAATTAAGAAAAAATTGAATTCTTTCGTAAAAATATTTTGAAAATAATTGAAATTTTGGAAAGGAATTCATTATTTATTAATATAATTAAATTGATTCAAAGGATTTATTAAAATTTTAGAAAATAATTAAATTTTCTCGAAAAATATTATTAAAAATTAAAAGGAAATTAAATTTTTGCAAAGAATTTTATTATTTATGAAAATAATGGAATTTCCAAGAAGAAATTTATTAATTTTAAAAATAATTGAATTATTGTGATGAATATTGTTATTTATGAAAATAATTGAATTTTGAAAAAAAATTTTATTAAAATACCTCAAAATAATTTAATTTTCGGGAGTAATTTTCTTATTTATCGACATAATTGAATTCTTTTGAAATATTATTTGTGTAAATAATTAAATTCTTAGAAAAAATTTTATTAAAATTTAAAAAAATAATTGAATTATTTCAAAAAAATTTTATTAAAATTGTATTTAAAACAATTAATTTCTTTCGTATAATTTTACTATATTTTTGAAAATAATTATTCAATCCTTCCAAAAAATATGAAAAAAACATTTTTTTAAATAATTGATTTTTTCGAGGAATTGAAATTAAGTTTTACGTTCAAGTTGTTGTTAAAAAAATCTTAGCGATTTCTATAGAAAGAGTAGTTCAAATAATTAAATTTAAAGAAAAACTGGTAGAAAAATTATATTTTTTTAAAAATGAAGAATTTTTATTAAATTTCATAAAAATATTATAAAGTAACAATGGTAATGAAAATTTCACGCGCGCGTATAGTTTTGCTAGTTTATTAATAAAAGATGTAATTTCTGTTAAAAATTTTATTTCTCTTTCAATTTCAATCTTTTTCATTTATAATTTTTTTATTTTTTAATTTTCAATTGTGTTTTTATTTTTAATTGTTTTCGTTTTCAATTTTTTTTTTCATTTTTTTCCATTTTCGTTTTTTTTTCATTTCCCAATTTTTATTGAATTGAATTATAATTGTGGGGAAAAAATAAAACGAAACGAATTTTTTAATTGAATACAAAAAATATTTGAGTTGTAAAAAGTTAATAGTATTTGAACTTGATTGACTGAAAAAGTATGGAAATTACTCACCTTTTGATAGGCCGATGCTAGGAGCAAATATTTTCGATCCGCAGAAATTTCGTAGTAGAAACTGGTCGCCAAGGCCTGGAATATGAAAAATTTTGATTACTATTTATTTATTTATAAAAATTAAAAAATTTAATTATTTATTAATTTTATTCAATAGTAAATTAATTACCTAACATTTTTATTTTTTTTATGATCCATAAGCTTTGAAAGTTCAAAATTTAAATAAACGAAATATTTTTTATTGCAAATATTATAAAAATAATAAATAAATGAAAGCAAATAAATAAAGAAAATAAAAAGAAAAAAAGGAAAGAAAAGGAAAGAAGAAAGAAGACGAAAAGAAAAGAAGAAAGAAAACAAAAAGAAAGGAAGAGAACAAAATAAATAACAAATAAATAAATAGATAAAATAATTGAAAATAAGTAAATAGCTGAATTGAAAGAAATAGTTTCCAAACGAAAATTAATAAAAAGTGTAGAAATAAAATCATGGCGAATGGGGAATTTTTAAAAATTAAACCCCAAGGAAGAAATGCTTTTTCGCCTTTATTGAAAAGCTCTTTAGGAGTTTTTTTTTCCTTTTTGATAGTGATAGTCATTGGTTTAGAGGATTCAATGTAAAATTCAATGTCTGGCATGCGTAAAACTTTAATGTTTTTCCTCCTTTCTACATCAGTTTAGAAAAGGTTTCCTCTGGTGTTAACAGAGCAAAGCTGACGGCGAAGAGGATACTTAATGGAGATAGATTAAGGTAAACCTTTAGGAGAAAAGATGAGGTAAATAAAGAAACAGAACAGCTTAGATTTATACGCAGCGTACCCCCTTTAACCCCCCCCCCCTCGACGAACGTAACTATGCGAGCACCAGTATCAGTATCCACCACTATCTACTTTTATTTTACTACCACCATTCGCCACCTTCTCGAGAATTCTCCTTCACAAAACTTTTTTTTTTTTTGCTTTTTTTGTTTTTTTTTTTTTTGTTTTTACAACTAAACGATTTCTCAAGACCTTAAGTTTAAACTCGACGATTATCGTTTCCCACCTGCTTAAGAAGGGTTAATCTCGAAAAAAATATTGCACATTACGTAAGGAATTGCATGTTCAGCACGTTTTTGGTATTTAAATAAATTTTTAATTTAAAAAATAATTTATGACTACTTTTTTTAATGAGGAAAAATTTATAGTAAATTTTTTGATAAAAAAAATGTGGGGTAAGTTCTTTGATAGACAAAATTGATCATTTAGTATATAAGTACGAAAGGACAATTTTTTTTCATTGTAAGAATAAATAATAAAAAATAAAACAAATTTATAAGAATTTTTTTTATAAACAAATTTATAAAAACTAAAAGTTTTAATTTAAAAAATAATTTATTGCTACTTTTTTTAATGAGAAAAAATTTATAGTAAATTTTTTGACAAAAAAATGTGGGGTAAATTCTTTGATAAACAAAATTGATAATTTAGTACTTAAGTACGAAATGGACAATTTTTTTTCATTGTAAGAATAAATAATAAAAAAATAAAACAAATTTATAGTAATTATTTTTTTTTTGATAAACAAGTTTATAAAAAACTAAAAGTTTTGATAAAAATAATTTATTTCAATGTAATGTGTAAATTCGATCATAAATAAATGAAATTTTTTAAAATAAAAAAAAATTGTAGTAAATCTTTTAATAAAAAAATTATAGTAAATATTTTAATAAAAAACAGTTGTAAATTTTTAATAATAAAAATTGCAGTAAAGTTTTAATACTAAAAAATATAGTAAATCTTTTAATAAAAAAAGTTGTACGTAAATTTTTAATAATAAAAATTGTTGTAAAGTTTTAATAATAAAAATTGCAGTAAATTTTTAAATCTAAAAAGAATTGTTTTTCCTTTCAAACAAATGGTTTGCCTGATGGAAAAAAATATTGCTTAATTAAAAATAACATAATTTTTATCAAATTCATTTTTCCGAGTTAATTAAATTTCCACTTGGACAGGAAAATTTTTTCAATTGAGATGTGCTGCCTTTTTTTTGTTTATTTTCGTTTTAATAGAATTTGTTTAACTTGAATATTTATATTTATTTACGTACTGCGTGCGTACGTAAATGAAGAACGTGAATCAGAAAAGTGTATTTTCATTTAAATGTCAAATAATAATAAATACCTTTTGATCAAGTGTTATTTAATATACATATACATGGAATAAATATTATAATTCCGATAAATATCATATAAATTTTGTTTGGTACCTATATATAAATTTAAATACAGAGAACTTCCACCATTGATTTTATAAATTAACTTTCAAAAACTCATTTCCAGTGAGTTTGATATTTTGAACACTTGATTATAAAAAATATATATTCTCATCAAAATACTTGTAAATGAAATAATAAACAGAAATTAATTTATTTCAATATTGTTAATTATTATACTTCAAAACATAGGTATTTATAATGAACAATTGAACGAACAAATATTTTATTTTAATTAAATATTTATTTATTTATTCTATTGAAATAAACGCTGATAAAAAATTATTTGATTCAAATAAACGATTACTTAATAATTATCAAATAAATATTTATTTGTAACAAATATTTATTGAGTCTTTTAAATTATTTTTTTGTATCAAATCATTTTTATTTGTGTCAAATCAAAAACATTTTTGTTTTTATTAAATAAATATTTATTTGTATCAAATAATTTTTGTTTTTGTGTCAAAATCAAATAATTTTCATTTGTGTCAAATCAAAATAATTTTTGTTTTTATTAAATAAATATTTATTTGTTACAAAAAATTTGGTATAAAATAATTTTATTTTGTATCAAGCAACTTTTAATTGTAACAAATATTTTTTATTTACATAAAATAAATATTTATTTGTATCAAGTAATTTTTTATTTGCATCAGATAAATATTTTTTTGTATCGAAAATTTTATTTTATATCAAATATTTTTTATTGGCAACAGATAATTTTGTTTTGTAACAAAGAATTTTTCTTTTTATCAAAACAATTTGTTTTTTTTTCAAAAAGAAATAATTTTTTGTTTGCATTAAAATAAATTTTTTTTTTCAATATAAAATAATTTGTTGTTTATATTCAGAAAGTTTTGTTTTGTATCAGATAATTTTTTTTTTGTCAGAGTTAAATAATTTTTTATTTGTATGAAATAATTTTATATTTGTATAAAATAATTTTTTATTTGTATGAAATAATTTTTCTTTTTGTGTAAAAATCAAATAATTTTTATTTGTATCAAATAATTTTTGTTTTTGTCTAAAAATCAAATAATTCTTATTTGTGTCAAATCAAAATAATTTTTGTTTTTATTAAATAAATATTTATTTCTAACAAGTAATTTTCTATTTGCATCAAATAAATATTTTTTTTGTATCAAAAATAATTTTGCTTTGTATATCAAATAATTTGTTTTTCTCAATAAGAAATAATTTTTTGATTGTATTCAAACAATTTTTTTTCATATGATATAATTTTTTGTTTATATTTAAAAATTTTTGTTTTGTATCAGATAATTTTGATCTGTTTCAAAGGGTTTTTATTTGTTTGTATATAAAATAATTTTTGTTTTTTTTTTCAATATGAAATAATATTTTGTTTGTATTCAAATAATTTTTGTTCTATTCAGTATGAAATAATTTTTTGTTTGCATTCATATATTTTGTTTTGTATCAAACAATTTTTGTTTTTATCAAAGTTAAATAATTTTTTATTTGTATTAAATAATTTTTTTGTATCAAATAATTTTTTTGCATCAAATAATTTTTTTGTATCAAATAATTTTTTTGTATCAAATAATTTTTTGTATCAAATAATTGTTTTGTATCAAATAATTTTTTTGTACCTAATATATTTTTTTTGTATCAAATAATGTTTGTGTATCAAATAATTTTTTTGTTTAAAATAATTTTTATTTGTATTCACTGTAAAATAAATATTTATTTTTATCGAGTAAATATTTATTTGGATCAAATAATTTTCATTCGTATGAAATAAATTTTCTCCACGTAAAAGGAATTTGCTGCAAATACTAAAATTATTTGTTCAAATACAGTTTATCTGATTTAAATAAAAATTATTCGTTCCAAGTAAATATTTATTTGAAATTACAAACAACTATAATCGTTTATTTGAATGAAATAAATTTTCCTTCAATGCAACCACAAAAGTAGTTTGTGGAGTAGGAGAGAAATGGTTGAAAGGTGAAAATAGAGGTGAATTTTCGGTCATTGAATTGAAACTATTGTCGAACATATGGTGATAGAATGCGGAGGCAAATGGCGATTATTATTGTTTTAACGCGAAAAGTTAAAGTCATAAATGTCGTCTTTCGTGGTAATAGCTATAGGCTCATGAGAGGCAAAACTTTGTAAACTAAAGTCTAGTCTCTTTTGGTTTGGCAATGGCCATCCATTTCTGCGTAAATGGAGATGTAAATGCGCCCAGTAACTTGAGTGAAAAAGTAGCATCAAAACACGAGAGAAGCGTAGTAGTGAAACTACTTTGGTCCTCATTTCAATACGAAAGTTATTTTTCTCCTTGAGACTCGTATGCGGAGAGTTTTCAATTTTTAAAGCAACTTTTTCTCAGACCACTTCTCAAAGAAAAACAAAAGTCAAGGAAAAAATCTCACCAAACGTACACATGTGTGGTGGTGAAAATGTGATTTCTTTTTTTTTTCCTTCTGGAAATGAGATTTTGATTAGAGTAATTTCTTTGCGAATATAGAAAATTTCTCACTTCCTTTTTTTTCTCTTCTTGATGCTTTTTTTTATCGAATGTTTGGGAGTATCAAAATTTTTTTATTTAAAACGAACTTAAATTTATTGAAAATATAATTATCGAGAAATAACTGTATTTCTAAAAAATTTTAATAAATTTGTTAAAAATGAATCAATTATTTTCAAAAATTTTAAGAAAATTTTTCGCAAGAATTCAATTATTTTCATTAATAATAAAATCCAATTATTTTAATTAATAATGAAATTCAATTATTTTTAAATAATAAAATTTGTTTCAGGAATTAAATTATTGTAATTATTAAATAAATTAATGAATAATAAATAAATGTAATTTATAATAATAAATAAATATAAATTATTGTAAATTATTGTAAAAATTATTGTAATAAAAAACTTTTCTCAAGAATTCAATTATTTGAAAAAATAATAAAATTTTTTGCTGAAATTCAATTATTTTCAATGTTTCGTTAAAAATTAAAAAAACAAACAATTACATTTCCATTGGAAATTTAGTCAAATGTAATTTGTACAACATTTTACAAGAATTTTTTTTTTACTTTTCAAAATAATTTTTTGAATATAATCGTTTTTCTGAAGAATTCTAATAAAAATTTGGAAAATAAATAAATAGTTGAATTTCAGAAAAATTTGGAATTAAAATTATTTTCAAGATAGAAAAAAAAGTAAATATTTTTCGATGGAAATCAGAAAAAATTCTGGGAAATGCAGAATTGAATTTTTTTAATTTTTGTGAAACGAATAAAAAGAATTTTTTGTTCTCTTCAAATTTGTTTTGTTTTTTCAATAACAATAAGTATAAAAAAAAATTATAAAATCGTAAAAAATATTTTTTATTAGTTTCATTAATTAAGAAAATCAATCAAAATACCCATTAAAATAATGATTGATTGTTTCTGATTTATGGAAAAAAGTATAAAAATTTATTAAATTGTTTAAACAATTAATTGTTGTTCTTTTTTTTCATAAACTGCAATTCGGGCTGGTCTTTTTCTGTATTGTACATTTTCTTGTGACTACAACATTCAAATATCAAAGAAAAATTAAAAATTAATTATTTTAATAATTTTTCAATTTACTGTATTTAAAACTATAAATTCCTAGTTTTTTCTCAATTGTGCAATTATTTATAACTTGAACACTTAAGTATTTAGAAAAAACTAGAAATTTCTAGCCCTAAGGGCACTTTATAAAAAAAAAATTCTATTTGTCAATTACAAATTTTAATTGAAATTGAAATTTAAACTTTTTGAATTTTTAAGAAATAAATGAAAAAAATTTACTGAAAAAAAGTTCCATTACTTTTATTTACGAATTTCTTTTAAATTATTCGAAAATGTTAATAACTTATTTTTTAAATAAATATTTAATTATTATTATTTTTAAAAATTTCAAATTCAAACATTTTTGAAATTAAACGACTTTTTAAAAAATTGTTATAAAACATAAAGAAATCGATCACTCCGAGTCTTCGACTCGGAGTAATCGATATCTTCATGTTTTATAATAATTAAAGATGACCGAGTGATAAAATCATTATTTTATATTATAAAAAAATTGTTACTGTTCGTAACTTCTACAAAATTATTTTCATCTTTTTAATTCAATTATTATTTTCTAGAATTTTTAATTATTTTTTATGAAAATAATTCAATTTCTTAAAAAAAAATTTTATTTTTTATGAAAATAATGGAATTATTGCGGAGAAATTTATAAAAAAATTGTAAATAATTGAATTCCTGTGAAATTTTTATTATTTATGAAAATAATTAAATGTTTGCGACGTTTGCGTACAATTTTATTAAATTTTTTTGAATAAGTAATTAAAATCTTTTGAAAAATTTTATTGAAATAGTAGATATTAAAAATTATTCAATTGAGGAAAATTTTTAAAAATAATTGAAATTTTGCAAAGAATTTTATTAAAATATTTGAAAATAATTGAATTCTTCCAAAGAATTAAAAAAAACATTTATTTAAATAATTGATTTTATCGAGGAATTGAAATTAAATTTTTAAGAATAATTACATTTTTTATGTAATTCCTGTAAAATTGTATTAAAAATAATTAAAATCCTGCGATGAATTTTATTATTTATGAAAATAATTGAATAGTTGCTGAGAATTTTATTAAAATTTTCAAAAATAATTGAATTCCTGAGATGAATTTTTTTATTTATGAAAATAATTGAATTACTGCAAAAAATTTTGTTATTATTGAAAATAATTGAATAATTGCTAAAATTTTATTAAAATTTTCAAAAATAATTGAATTCCTGGCAAGAATTTTATTTTTTATGAAAATAATTGAATTACTGCGAAAAATTTTATTAAAATGTTTTAAAAAAATTGAATTTTTGTAAAAATTGCTGTTATTTTTGAAAATAATTGAATTCTTCATATGAATTTTTATAAAGATTGTTTTAAATAATTAATGTTTTCGAAATATAATAAATATTATATGGAAATTTTATTTTAAATAATTGAATTCTCGTGTAAAACTTTATTTTTGTGAAAATAATTGAATTTTTCGATTAATTAATTTAAAATAGTATTAAAAATAATTAAAATGCTACAATGAGTTTTATTATTTATGAAAATACTGGAATTATAGGAAAGAAATTTATAAAAAATTTGTAAATAATTGAATTCCTATGAAATTTTTATTATTTATGAAAATAATTAAATGTTTGCGTACAATTTTATTAAATTTTTTTTGAAATAGTAAAAATATAGTAGAAAAAATAAATTTTTTAATAAATAATAATCAAACCGATTATTCGATTCATTTAAATATTTTTTTGCTTTAAAAAATAATTATTACAGTTGAAAATTATTTTTGTTTCTCATTGCAAATAAAAAAAAGCTACAAATAAAATATTTGTCGAAACGTTAAAATTGTGTTTTTATTATTTTAATATTTGATCATTTTCTCAATATTTTATACAAATAAATTAATTTTGTAATTAATTAACAAGAAAAGGAATAAAAAAAGATTTATTGAATCTCAAATTTAGAGTAAATTTGTCACTCTCTGGCAATTCTGAAATTGCGCTAAGGAGTTGAAATTTCGCTAAGAAAAAAAAGGTTTGTGCACTTTTGAAAAATATGTGTAAAGAATCTCCTTTATCCAAGCAGTAGGATATAAAGTTTGTTTATTTTCTACTTGTGCTTTGAGCATCTGGTGTATTAAAGTCAGCGACTTGAGCTCGAGGCAATAGAGCGTGAAGTAAACTCATCTTGGCTTATTCGGGATTAGTGAGGATGAGTTGGAGAAATGAGTCGTCTTTTTTTCTCTCTCTCTCTTTTTCTCTCATTTCTTTCTTTTTTTGTCTTTCTTTTAACACAAGACGACAGGACGAAATGCAGCGAAACCTTCACGTGAATCGTTCAGAAAAAAGTCGCGTCGTTGACTACGAAGAAAAAATTAGTATTCACTATTTCGCCTCCGTCTCATTCCTTTCTCTCTTTCTCTTGACTCGAAGAAATTAACCATTATCATTTTCACCAAAGCGAAACAACTCCGAATGGAATAAAAATCGATTTTAACTCTTGAAAAAAAAGAACCCAGATGAAAAAATTCTATAGAATTTAACTAGAATCATTCTATATATGATTTCTAGTGAATATTCTGTAGAATTTCTACTAAATTTTAGTGATTTTTAATTAGAAATAATTAAATTCTTATCCGAAAATTAATTATTTTCAAAAATTTTAATAAAATAGTTCGCAAAATTTCCATTATTTTCAAAAATTTTCCTCAATTCAATGATTTTTAATATTTACTATTTTAATTAAATTTTCCAAAAGAATTCAATTATTTGAAAAAATTTTTATTAAATTTTATGCAAACATTTAATTATTTTCATCAAATAATAAAAATATCACAGAAATTTAATTATTTTCAAATTTCTTCGCAATATAATTCAATTATATTTCTAAAATAAAACTTTTACAAGGATTCAATTATTTTTCTAAATATTAAAATTTTTTTCAGGAATTCAATTATTTTCATAAATAGTAAAACTCATCGCAGAATTTTAATTATTTTTAATAAAATTTTAATCAAACTCCTTGATAAATGTAATTATTATTTAAAATTTTATTAAAAATCGTCAAACGAATTCAATTCTTTAAAAATTTGTTTATAAAATTCTTTATGAGAATTCAATTTTAAAAAACAGTCAACAATTCAATAAATTATTTTTTTGTATTTAAATAATTGAATTCTAGTAGAATTCTAGTAGAATAAAATTTTCCTCAATTCAATGATTTTTAATATCTACTATTTTAATAAAATTTTCCAAAAGAATTCAATTATTTAAAAAATTGTTAATGAAATTCTACGCAAACGTTTAATTATTTTCAAAAGTAGTAAAATTCTTCTCAGAAATTCAATTATTTTCAAAAAATTTAAATAAAATTCTTGGTAAAATTTTAATTACTTTCAACAACTTTCCTCAATTCAATGATTTTTAATATCTAGTACTTTAATAAAAATTTCGAAAAGAATTCGATTAGTTAAAAAAAATTTTTATAAAATTCTACTCAAAACATTTAATTATTTTCATAAATAATAAAAATTTCACAGGAATTCAATTATTTACAAATTATTTTCTTAAATTATTATTCAATTATTTTCAGAAATAATAACATTTTTTACAGGGACTCAATTATTTTTATAAATAATAAAACTAAATGCTAGATTTCCAATTATTTTTTATACAATTTTAATAGAATTCATCGAAAAAAGTTATTATTCTTAAAAATTTTATTAAAATTTATCAAAGAAATTCAATTATTTTAAAAACCTTTGCTACAATTTCTTTATAAGAATTTAAGTATTATTTTTAATACATTTTTAATTAAATTTCTTTAAAGAATTAAATTATTTTCAAAAATTTTAATAAAATTTTTTGCGTAACAATTCAATTTTTTTCAAAATAATTTAAATAAAATTCTTCGCAGAAATCCAATAATGTTTGAAAATTTACAGAAATTCTCGTCAAAATTTCTATTTTCTTTATAAATAATAAAATTTTTCTCCGAAATTCAATTATTTTCAAAACTTTTTATAAAATTCTTGGCAGAATTTCAATTATTTTTAATACAATTCTCATCAAATTTCTCGAAAAATGAAATTATTCTTAAAAATTTGATTAAAATTTATCAAGAGGATTCATTTATTTAAAATTTTGTTGATAAAATTCTTTTATGAAAATCAAATTTCAAGAAACATTTAATTGCTAAATAAAATATTTTTTTGTAGTTAAATAATTGAATTCCAGTAGAATTTTCTAATGAAAATTCATTTAAAAATGAATTTCAGTTAAAAACAAAAAAATTTGAAAATTCTCAACAAACTTATTAAAAAATTATTAAAAATAATGGATTTATAGAAAAAATTTAAAATTAACACTAAAAAAATTTCATTTTGGAGAAGTTACAAATTGTTGCAGAAATTCAATTGTTTTCAAGAATAATAAAATCCTTTGCAGAAATGTAATTATGTTGAAAAATAGAAAAATTCTTTTGAGAAATTCAATTATTTTCATAAATAATAAGACTCAATGCAGAATTTCAATTATTTTTAATAAAATTTTTAATCAACTTTTTCGGGAAATTTTATTTAAAATCGTCGAAAGAATTAAATTATTTAAAAATTTGTTGATAAAATTCTTTGAGAATTCAATTTTAAGAAACAGTCAAATGTTCAATAAATTATTTTTTTGTATTTAGATAATTGAATTCTGGCGAAATTTTCTAATAAAAATTTACTGAAAAATTAATTTCAGTTAAAATTTTATATAATAATTGAATATTAAAAGCAATATAGCGTGAAATAATTGAATTTTTTAGAAATAATTGAATTTTCTAGAAATAATTGAATTTTAAAATTAATTTTTTTTGAAAAAGTGTAGTTGAATTTTTTTTATATTATTTGAAGTTTTTATTTTCTAATATATATTTAATTGAAGAATTTACGAATAATTCAAATTTCGTAAAATTCAATATTCTAAATGAATGGATTTTGAAAATTGTTGAACAACTTTTTCGAAAATTAATTGATTGAAAGAAAAATTTTAGTAAAAACTTCTTAAAAATAATAATTGAAAAAAGAAATTGAAATGATGAAAATAATTTTGTTGTAAAGGAAAAAGGGTTGCATATTTAGTATTTCTTTTTTTAATTAAAAAAAAAACACAATTTAAAAAAGAAAGATTCGAAAAGCTTTTAGGCGAGAATTAATAAAGGATTTGAAACTATATTGGGGTAGGAAAAGTATGAGCTTTCTATTAAAAGTGAAGAATTTTTCTAAGCGAAGGAGACTATAAAGGAATAACGATGGTAATTTTACGAGAAACAATTTTTCTTTGGGAATCACGTCATACTTTTTCTTGGAGGAAAAATTGCGGGAGCTTTAACGTTTATAATAACTATAAGGGAAGTACTCACTTTGTTTTTAAAGTCCAATATCGTGTGGAAAATTTTGGAGGTGACGTTGAAAATAATCAAACTGCCTTTCTCATCTCTATAAAGGATCTCGTCATCTGGAAAATAAATTAATTTTCACAATACATTTTTGTTTTTTATTTTTTTTTTTTGAACATTTTTCTTAAATACTAACCGCTTTTTACCGCAGTAAAATTCAACTAAAAAAATTAAATTGAACGTTGGACGAGAAAATAAAGTCCAAAAGTACAATTTTCAGATTTTTAATAGCAAATTTTACCAGGGCCACAGTAAATTTTACTAATAATAAAAAAATAAATGAAAAAAATAAATAAATTAAAATTAAATTAAATTAAAATTAAAATTAAAATTAAAATTAAATTAAATTAAATTAAATTAAAATTAAATTAAATTAAAATTAAATTAAAATTAAAATTAAATTAAAATTAAATTAAAATTAATTTTAATTTAATAAATTAAAAGTAAATTAATTAAATAAATTATTAGTTACAAATAACTTGTTATGTTATTATTAGAATTATTTAATAGAAATTATTGTTTGTTTTCGTTTTATATTTTATTGACAAGAAATCTGATATTAAAGTATTTCTTTTTCTTTTTGTTCCAGGTGAGTTAAACAACATGTTTCCTCTCTAGTTTATTTCGTGAGTATATAAAATAAATTAAAAATAAATTAAAAATAAATAAATATTACTTACAAAACAAAATTTTTTGATAGAAATAAAAATTCTTTGATACAAAGTAAAATTATTTTATAGAAAACAAAATTGTTTTGATAAAAAACAAAATTATTTGATACAAATTAAAAATTATTTGTTTGAAATAAAAAAAAAGAATTTGCCTCTATCGTTGATCCAGAAAATTGTTATTTTTCGTCTCGATTTTTTTTAAATCTTCAATTTACTTTCGAAATTAAATTCAACGACTCAGATTAGTTAAAAGAGTACTCAGTTAAAAAATGTTAAAATAAGATATAAAAATTGAATTTAGAGATTAAAATTTGAAACAAGTGGAAAAAATGAAATAAAATTGGCAATTATTGGTATAAAGTAGAGAAGTGTATGTTTAACAGATTGTGGGAATAAAATTCAAGGGAGGAAATCGGTCATGGAGGATGGCTCAGTTGGGGCGTGAAATCAAGTAGTAGTTGCCCGCTATATTCTGAATTTCCATGCAAACAGCAAAACGTCAATGCGTCACGAATATAGCTCCGGCCAACGTTTTCGGTTATCCGGATATTAACACGTTACATAAGCTCTCTGCACACACCAACACACACATATCGCAATTCTACAAACGTAAATTGTTGCACGTAATGCCTGACCAGACGTTCGTACGATCCTCTCCACGAATGTGCTTATCAACTGCCTGTAGTCTGCAGCATTGTTGCCTCATTTTCATGTAAATTCTATATATATAGACGAATCATCGATTATTTTAAACTATTCTACACGCTCCTCAAAATTAATCATCAAAAATACTAACTTTTTTTTCAATTTTTCTTTTTCAAACAAACGAAAAATTCACAGCTCTTCTTTTCTTCACAATTTTTATTTTATTCCGATTTTTACTATTTCACCGAGAAGTTTATTTCTAAAATTTATTTTTCTGAATTTCATTGAATTAGATTGAAATTAAAGTATTCAGTAACACTGAATTAATATACCAGTCAATTAAACTACTTGTAAATTAGATTACCGGTAAATTATACTACTGTTAAATTAAATTGCCGATCAATTAAATTACCATTAAATTATACTACTGCAGGGCTCGGATCGACTTTAAGACTCAAAAAAATGTCGCTTTAGTCGCATAAATTCACAACAAAAGTCGCGAAAAGTCGCATGAAATTTTCGAGAAAGTCACAAAAAAGAAAAAAGTCGCATAAAATTTTAGAAAAAACGATAAAAAAAAGAGGCATTAAATTGTAAAAAAAAAATGGCAAAATGTTAGTGGGGTTTTATTAGAATTGAGTGTAGAATGTAACAAAATATTTTTATGAAAATTATTTTATTTGCATAAAATATAGAGAAAATTATCAATCCTCCAAGTCAAATATTAAAATAATAACAACACAATTTAATTAACGTTTCGACAAATAATTTATTTGTAGTTTTTTTATTTGCAATGAGACACAAAAATAATTTTTAATCGTAATAATAATTTTTTAAAGTAAAAAAATACTTAAATGTATCGAATAATCGGTTTGATTATTATTTATTGAAAAATTTTTTTTTTCTATTATTTTTTTATTATTTCAAAAAAAAATTTAATAAAATTGTACGCAAACGTCGCAAACATTTAATTATTTTCATAAATAATAAAAATTTCACAGGAATTCAATTATTTACAAATTTTTTTATAAATTTCTTCGCAATAATACCATTATTTTCATAAATAATAAAAATTTTTTTTTAGGGAATTGAATTATTTTCATAAAAATTAATTCAAAATTCTAGAAAATAATAATTGAATTAAAATGATGAAAATAATTTTGTAGAAGTTACGAACAGTAACAATATTCTTATAATTAATAATAATTTTAGCACTCGAGACATCTTTAAATATTATAAAACATGAAGATATCGATTACTCCGAGTCGAAGACTCGGAGTGATCGATTTCTTCATGTTTTATAACAATTTTTTAAAAAGTCGTTTAATTTCAAAAATGTTTGAATTTGAATCTTTCGAAGAATTTTAATTCCTATGGAAATATAATAATTAAATGTTTATTTAAAAAACAAGTTATTGATGTTTTCGAATAATTTAAAAGAAATTCGTAAATAAATGTAACAGAACTTTTTTTTGAGTAAAATTTTTTCTTTTATTTTCTAAAAATTTAAAAAGTTTCAATTTCAATTTCAATTAAAATTTTTAATTGACAAATATAATTTATAAACAATTGTTTCCTTTAAAAATTTGAAAAAAAATCTTAAGTTATTCTTTATAAATAATAAAATTCTTCTGAAAAATTCAATTATTTTCAGAAATTTTAATACCTACAATTTTTTTGTAAGATTTCAATCATTTATTTAAATTTTTAATTAAATTTCTCGAAATAATTTTTATTTTCTTCGAAAGAATTAAATTCTTATCAAAAATTTCAAGGAAATTCTTCGAAACAATTCAATTATTTTTTTCAAAAATTTTAATCAAATTTATCAAAAAAATTTAATTATTTTTCATAAATAATAAAGTTCTTCGCAAAAATTAAATTATTTTAATTTTAAATAAAAATTATTCGAAAGAATTAACAACAGGGTTGCCACGGGTCAGGGATTTTTATTAAAGTAGTGGAAAGAATTAAATTTGCAGGATTCATAATTAGTTTTATTTAATTTTTTAATATATATTTAATTAATTATTAAAAATCATGAATTTATAAAAGAATTTTAGTTAAAACCACTAAAAAAAAAATTGAATTTTAGAGAAGTTACAAATGTTTGCAAACATTCAATTTTATTCAAAAATTTTTAAAAATTCTTGTCAAAATTTCAATTGTCTTTAAAAATAATAAAATTCTTCTCCAAAATTCAATTATTTTTATAAATAATAAAAATTTCACAGGAATTCAACTATTTACAAATTTTTTCGCAATAATTCATTTCTTTTCATAAATGATAAAATTTTTTACAAAAATTCAATTATTTTCATGAATAATAAATCTCAGCATATAGAATTACAATTATTTCTAATACTATTTTAACCGAAAACCACAAAAAATGTAATTATTTTTCCGAATAACAAAAATTTCATAAAATTGAATTGTAAACAAATGGATTTGAAAATTCTCTAGGAACTTTTGCAAAAATTATTAAAAATAATTGATAATTGTTCATTTATTTCTTTAGAAGAATTTTAATAAAATTTTTGAAATTAATTACATTTTTCGAAGAGTTTACTTAAATTTTTATTAAAAATAATTGAAATCCTGTGAAAAAATTAATTATTTAGGAAATTAATTGAAGTCCTGCAACGAATTTTTATTACATTTTTTTTAATAATTGAAATCCTGTGAGAAATATTATTTATGAAAATAATTTAATTCTTGCAACGAATTTTATTACATTTCTTTTAAATAATTGAAATCCTGTAAATAATTCTATTATTTATGAAAATAATTGAATTCTTGCAACGAATTTTATTAAATATTTTTAAATAATTGAATTCTTTTGAGAGATTTTATTAAAATAGTAGATTTTGAAAATATTTGAATTTCAGCAAAGAATTTCATTATTTGTGAAATGTAATTGAATTCTTGCAAAAATGTTTGAAAATAATTCCATTTTTCGAGGAATTCATTTAAAATTTTATTAAAAGTAATTTAAATCCTAGGAAAAATTTTATTATTCCTGTTAATAATTGAATTCTTACAACGAATTTTATTACATTTTTTTAAATAATTGAATTGATGTGAAAAATTGCACTACTTATAAAAATATTTGAATTTTTAAGAAGGATTTTATTAAAAATTTTGTAAATAATTTTATTTTTTTGTTTAAAAAATTTTATAGGAATTTAAATTATTATAAAACATGAAGATATTCTTAAAAGCTATTGAATTTTAAAAGGTTTAAATTTAAATTTTTTTAAATCTCAATTCCTATGGAAAAATAATAATAATTAAATATTTTTATTGAAAAAAGAAGTTATTTAGGTTTTCGAATAATTTTACAATTAGAGAAATTCGTAATTAAATGTAATAGAACATTTTCTTGAGTATCTAATAATTTTTAGAGTGAATCAGAATAATCTTTAGGGTCACAGGGAAAAAGTCAAATTTTTTTTTTGAAAATCAGGGAAAAGTCACAGGGGAAAAGAAAATTAATTTTTTTTGCGAATCCTGAACAAATTTTGTTTCCTATAAAATAATTTTGTTTTGCATCAAATAATTTTTAAATTGTGTCAAATAATTTTTCTTGTATCAACAAATTTTTCTATAAAAAATATTTTTCTATCAAATAAATGTTTATTTGCATTAAATAAATATTTATTTCTATCACTTAGTTTTTTATTCTTGTCAATATCAAAATAATTTTTAATTGTATCAAATAAATATTTATATTTTTCTTAACTAAATATTTATTTGAATCAAATAATTTTCATTTGTATGAAATAAAAATTATAAATTTTATAAATGATTAAAGACAACTAAAAATACGATATTTTGCAAAGGTTTAGAGATTTATTTATATTGAAAACAAAATTAGAAAAAAAAATTATTGCTATTTAATGGAACGAAAAAAAATTACGTTTGCTTCTCTTTAAAAAAATAAAGCTCTGATAGTTTTTATTGAGAATTTTTTTTTTCAATGTTTGTGGCATCTAATAATATCGCTAATCAACTGTTTTGTTTATTTTGGCGTGTGCTCGAAATGTTTTGACGCTTCTTTTTTGTAATGACATTTTTAAAATAATATCATTTGTGACATGTGTCTATTTCAACGAGACCGCTATTTACCATTTCAATACAATATAGAATATACATCAACAAAACTAGTGAGTTTGATTATTTTTTTTTTTTTTTCAAAACATTTGGCAAACATTGCGAATCAGTGTTCAGGAAGCTGAAAATGCCAACAGCTAGAGAGAGAGAGAGAGAGGGAATATTGAATGGACAAAAGAATTCTATTTCACAATATACAATTCCAAAAGAGAGAGATTTTAATTTTGTGAAATAAATGCCGCGAAGAATGATAGATGTCGAATGAACACTATAATAAAATATAAAGGGGATAGAGAGGAACGAAATACTATATGTAACAAAAAAATATAGATTGAATGATACAATTTTTAATGAAATGAATTTTAAAACTTTGGATTGAAAATTTTTTTTTTTTTTTTTTAATGAAGCTTTGAAATTCACTTTGGACATTTATATTTAAATTCTAATGGAAAATATAATGTTTATTCGTGATATTGTATTTAGATGAATATTTATTTTTAGTTCTCTGATTGTTGTAGTTTTTTTCAATAATTTTTTTTTATTAAACTATCTACTATTTGTTTGTAAAATTGTAATTTTTTTTCATTTGTATCGTTTTTTCGTTCTTCATATTTATTCAGTTTGTTATAACATAGAAATCATAGAGAGCAAATTTCAAAAGTTAAACTTACAAAAGAAAAAAAATTACCCATATAATATGAGAACGAATTCGGTTTTTTTTTTTTAGATAAAAGTTTTATTAAAAAATCTTGCATAAAAAATATTAAATTTTTTTCTGTTTAAATTAATTCTCAATTGAGAGAAATTAATTGACAGAGATTTATTAAAATTTAATTTTAGAAGGAAAAATATATTTTCATATTCGATAAAATATTTTATTGATATGATTAATTCATTAATTACATTTGCTGGAATTATTTTTATTCTTTTGCGAATTTACCAACGTCACGATTTTTTTATTATTATTTTTTAAAAAGGTTGGATATAAAAAGAAAATTAATTGAAATTAAAAATAATGTTATAAAAATAATATCAATGATAAATGCAAAATAAAAACAAAAAAGTCGTTCATTTGAACGAAAAAATTATTTTCTATGATGGAAAATTATTAGAAATAATAAAAATATTGTTAATGACAATAGTTATTATTATTCTTAATTATTATCTAATAATAGTAGAAAATAATTTTTTTTGAAAAGAAAAAATTAAAAGAAGTAAACGTCAAAAATCATAAAAATCATGATTTAAAAATTAAAAAAAAGAAATTAAAATTTTACCATAAAAATTGTACAACAGAAAAAAAAATTTAGAAAAATATTGTTTGGAAAAATTAATGAATTTATTCCCCCACCTAAAATTAAAAGAAATGACTTTTTATTTCGCTCACTTACACAATAAATGAAGTTATTTGACACAAAAGGTATTTGGTAATTTTTTATCGGGAATTAACTTTAGACGCTTGAAAAATAAAGCTTAATAACAAATGACATAATCTATCGTTCGACAGGTGTCGATTAATTTGTCGTTGAAAAAAAAATAGAGGAAAAAAAATATCAGTTATAACACGGGATTTTTTTCGTTAAATGTTACACAGCAAGCTGATTTATCATGATGTTTAAACGTTTCCAACTGCCACACGGTAAAATTCACTTCTCAAATTTTTTTTTTGTTATTAGTATAAAATTCAATTCACGTATACGAGCATTTGGCTTTGTCAAAAAAAAAAAAAAAAAAATGAAATCTATTTGAACCAAATGCTTTTTTGAAACGCAACCCTGACGCACGTATATATCAATATATATTGACTGAACCGTAACTTATGCGATAAATCAATTAATTTCAATCACGTTTTTTAATTTAATTATTCGAAAATAGATTGAGAAATTGTAGACTTTGAAAATCAACTCGATTCAAATTCAATTCTTTCCACAAAAAAATAATATTACTGCAAAAAAAAAAAAAAAAAATTTATGAAAAAATTGAAGTGGAAATTTTTATCAAAAAATTCGTTTTATAAAATAAAAAATTATCCTTTTACGATATATTGTATTTATATTTTGACTTTGATTTTTTATTTCATGTCAGTTTAAAAATTTATTTTTCTTTTATTTTCGTTATTTTGTTTATTTTTTATATCTCGCAGAGAGATAAATTAGTTTAGTTTTTTAAATGTAAAAAGCAGAGAAAAGTTTATTAACCTTTGAAAAGTTTGTTTATTTTATTTTTATTTTTCCACCAAATAGCGAAACTTGAAAAATATTCTCTTTTTTTTAAGTGCAAAAGGTGATGAAAAAATAAATTTTACTACTGAAATTACGATCCACTTCAAAAATAATTCACAGCATTTGTTAAAATGAAGATATTAAATAAATAAATAATCGTTTCAAAAAATTTCTACTAATTTGAGAAATATTTCATGAAAATTTTTTTTAAATTTCTAGTACCTATTTAAAAAATTTAATTAACTAATTCTTTCAGGATTTTGAATAAAATTATTTACCTATAAATTAAATAATTTTTTAAATTTGTAGTTATTTATTTTTTTACAGCATTTGAAATTATTAAAAGTATTAATTAAAAACTTCTAAAATTCAATTATATTTTCAACTATTTTTAATTAAAATTTTTTATCATTTCTAAGTTGATTATGATTAATACTTTAGGAAATTGAATTTATTTTAAATAAATAAATAAAATAAATTTATTTTAAATAATTTAATTCTTGAATAGGTATAAAAAATTTAATTCTATCATAAAATTATTAAATAATTTAATGAACAATTTTACTTGATATTTTCAAAAATAGTTGAATTAATTATTGATTAATTGATTTTTGACAATTATTCTCAATAAATAATGAAAATAATGCATTTTGAAAAGAATTTTAATTAAAAATTGTGGAAAATAAATAAATAATTAAATTAAAAGTATGAAAATAATTTCGAGAAGTTGTAGTAACAATTTTTATAAATTATTAAATTTCCAGTTTTGAAATTTGAGACTTTTTAAAATTCTAATTGAACGAATAATTTTTAAAATTCGAAAACTAGTTAAATTTTAGAATTGAGTTGCCTTAAAAACTTTTATAAATAATTTAATTTCAAAAAAGTTACTAGTTTTTGGAAAAATTGAATTTTAAATAATAATTAAAAATTCTGAAGAAGTTAGTTTTCCGAAAAATTTTTGTTTATATTTCTTTTTAAATTTGGAATTTTCGAATTTACATTTAATTGAAAAATTTTCGAATAATCAAAATTTCGTAAAATTGAATAGTAAACAAGTTTAGAATTTTTTTCAGGTGAACTTACTTTTTTTCTTTAAAGAATTGAATTGTAAAGAATTGAATTCTAAAGAAACATTCTCAAAAATTAGTAAAAATAATTGACTTAAAGAAGAATTTTGGAAAATTTTAGAAAATAGTTGAATTTGAAAATAATAATACAATTAAATTATTAAAATCTTGAAAATAGTTGAATTGGAATGATGAAAAATATTTTTTTTTGTTGAAAAAGTCACAAATAGCAATTTTTGATGAAATTATTAAATTTTCGTAAAAGAATTGAAATCCAAAAATAGAGGAGCAGAAAAAGAAATGTAAAGAATTAACTATAAAAAAAGGTATTCGAGAACGAAAGCCAATGATTAATCCCCTAATAAATGATGGGACATAAATCCTTGGAAAAGTTTTAGAGCTGTTTCAAAACTTTGCCTCTCGAAGTTTCCTTTCATCAAGACTAATCTGTCTTTCGAGATATAGGGAACACTTAAGGCAAATATGCTATGATTAGATGGCAAGGATATGCCACTCCTGTGAAATTATTTCGAGCACTATCATCTTTTAGAGGCTTCCCCGTGAGTGACACGATATTGACTGGGTTCCTTAAAATAATGACACATAGTTTCACTATTCTTGATTTATCATAATATTATAATAATATTATAATATTTTTGGAATACTGAAAATTGGAAAATTGGAAAATTGAGAAATTGAAAATTAGAAAATAAAAATTGGAAATTAAAAATTGGAAACTGGAAATTAGAAATTGGAAATTAAAAATTGGCAAAGAAAAATTAAACATTGGAAACTGGAAATTATAAATTATAAATTAAAAATTAGAAAATAAAAATTGGAAATTAAAAATTGGGAACTGGAAATTTGAAATTAGAAATTAAAAATTGGAAATTAAAATTTGGAAATGAGAAATTAAAAATTGGAAACTGGAAATTAGAAATTAAAAATTAGAAAATAAAACATGGAAATTTGAAATTAGAAATTAAAATTTGGAAATGAGAAATTGAAAACTGGAAATTAGAAATTGGAAATTAAAAATTAAAAATTGGAAATGAGAAATTAGATTTTAGAAATTGAAAAATTGAAAAATTGAAAATTAGAAATTAAAAATTAGAAAATGAAAATTGGAAACTGGAAATTAGAAATTGGAAATTCAAAATAAAAAATTTGAAATGAGAAATTAGATTTTAGAAATTGAAAAATTGAGAAATTGGAAATTAGAAATTGAAAATTAGAAATTAAAAATTAGAAAATGAAAACTGGAAATTAGAAATTGGAAATTCAAAATTCAAAATTAGAAATGAGGAATTAGATTTTAGAAATTGAAAATTAGAAATTAAAAATTAGAAAATGAAAATTGGAAACTGGAAATTAGAAATTGGAAATGAGAAATTGGAAATTAAAAATTGGAAATTAAAAATTAAAAATTGGAAATGAGAAATTAGATTTTAGAAATTGAAAAATTGAGAAATTGGAAATTGAAAATTAGAAATTGAAAATTAGAAATTAAAAATTAGAAAATAAAAATTGGAAACTGGAAATTAGAAATTGGAAATAAGAAATTAAAAATTGGAAATGAGATATTAGGTTTTAGAAATTGGAAGTTAAAAATTAGTAATTAAAACTGAAAATAATACTTGAAAAGGGTACAAAATTTACTGAACAGTTCGCTAAAAAGTAATGAGTCAAATCTACTTGATCAGAAATCGGTAACTAATTTGGAGAAAGTGGAAATCTGGTGTAAGAGAATTTAAGTTGACTTCATTCAAAATACAAGTTTAGCAATTGTTGGTTACAGGCAACGTCGTCGTCGTTGTCGTGGCTTGCTAGTGAAATAGACTTCTCGGACGTGAGCGCGGTACAACCATTAATCACTGATAGGCGGAATTTAATTCAATTACTGGGAGTAGTCTGCAAGCTTTCAGACCACTCCCTCATTCATTTATTTTTTATCCTCTTTCTCAGAATCCTTATAATTTACTGCAAAATGAAATTATTTTGTCATTTGAATTACTCACTTATATATCTCAACCGGAAAGAGAAATCCTTTAACCTTTTTAGTATTATTAATTATTATTATTATTATTATTATTATTATTATTATTATTATTATTATTATTATTATTATTGTTATTATTATTATTATTATTATTATTAGTTTTATTTATTGATATCGTTTTGCCCTATAACCTTCGTATTTTTTACCGTAACATCAAATAACAAAAAAAAATTATTAGTAGGTATTATTATTGTTATTATTATTATTTATTGTATTATTTATTATATATAATATTTATATATATATATATATATATATATATATATATATATATATATATATATATATATATATATATATATATATATATAATATTATTAGTATTATTTATTGAAATTCTTTTTTACTATAACTTCTGTATTTTTTACCATTTAACCCGAAATAAAAAAAAAAATTATTAGTATTATTGTTATTGTTATTATTATTTAAGAATTTGGTAAAAATTCAAATTTAACATTCAGAAACTTTATAATTAACTTTTTTTAAATCAGACTCAAAATTATTGTAATTATTGTAATTAATTATTAATTAATTACAATAATATTAATAATTATTTATTATTAATATTATTAGGTAATTAAAAATAATTTAAGACAATTAATAGTAATTAGTAATAAATAATATTTCATTTCAATAATTACAAAAACTTTGAGTCAGATATAAATGAACAGAATTATAAAATTTCTAAATTTTAAATTTGAGTTTTCAATATTTATGGCAATCTGTAATTTATGAGAATGTATTTTGAATAAAAAATATTTCGTTCATTTGAACGTTCAAAATTTGTGGATTACAAATTAATGATAATAATGCTTAATAGCAATAAACGAAATTTTTCGCAAATTTTTGTATGATAAAATATTATGATCAAAATTTCTTATAAATTATTGTATAAAAAAATTTTATGACTGAAATTTTTTACGGAATTTTTGTACAAAAATATTTATGACCGAAATATCTCGGAAATTGTTGTTTGGAAACTTTATGACCGAAAGTTCTTGTAAATTGTAGTATAAAAAATTTTATGACTGAAATTTCTCAGGAAATTTTTGTATAAAATATTTTATACCAAAATTTTTCAGAAATTTTTGTTTACAAAAATTTTAATGACTGAAATTTCTTGGAAATTGTTGTTAGAAAAAAGTAGTATAAAAGAAATTTTTATGACTGAAATTTCTCTGAAATGTTTGTAGGAAATTTTTATAATCAAAATTTCTTGTAAATTGTTATATAAAAAAATTTTATAACTCGAATTTCTCCGGAATTTTTGTATAAAATATTTATGACCGAAATTTCTCAGAAATTGGTTAAAAAAAGTTTGCGACCGAAATTTCTCGGAAATTTTTTAATGAAATCATTTTATGATCGAAATTTCTTGTAAATTATTGTATAAAAAAATTTTATGATTGAAATTTCTCCGGAATTTTTGTATAAAAATATGTAGGTGTTACCGAAATTTTTCGGAAATTGTTGTTTAAAAATCATTTATGACTGAAAATTTCTCGGAAATTTTTGTATAAAATATTTTCTGCCAAAATTTCTTGTAAATTGTTTTATAAAAAAATTTTATGACTGAAATTTCTCCGGAAATTTTTGTATAAAATATTTCGGAAATTTTTGTATAAAAAGAATGAATGACCGAAATTTCTCGGAAATTGTGGTTTAAAAAATGTTTATAAACGAAATTTCTTACAAATTTTTGAATAAAAAAATTTTGTTTACCGAAATTTTTGCAAATTGTTGTACAAAAAAAAATTTTATGACTGAAATTTCTCCGGAATTTTTGTATTAAAAATTTTAAAACCTAAATTTGTTGGTAATTGTTAATTGAAAAAATTTTATGCCCGAAAATTTTAGTAAATTTTTGTATAAAAAAATTTTATGACCGAAATTTTTCGGAATTTTTTGTAAAAAGAAATTTTATGACCGAAATTTTTCGGAAATTTTCGTTTAAAAAAATGTTGATGACAGAAATTTCTCTAAAATTGTTGTATAAAAAAAAATGTTATGACCAAAATTCCTTGGCATTTTTTTTTCGACATGATTTTCAAATTTCCATTTTAAATATTATACAGATGGGAAGATAATTTATTTCCGATCATGCAGCAGGGATCGAGTAGCCTAAAATCAGTGTTATCTTCCGGTAACAGGTCCCTAAGGGTGATCATATTTCCCCACTCTCCCTAGTCATACACACACACATGACATATTTTTTTTTTTTTTTTTTTTTTCAATCGTTATGTCTATATTCGACGACCTACTCCACCCAGGATCGAGGACTCGCGGTTGGATGCGTTTCACGCCGGGTAAAATGTCGAATGAAAAAAATATATGCGTTGATTTATCGTCTCCCTCTGCACTCTCGTATTCGACGATCCGCCATTATACTGGAATTTTAACCGTTTGTTTCACCCCCCACCCCTATGGTGGTGGGGGGGGGGGTGAATACGAAAGTATTCACTGCGATTTGTTTCCACGCGAATAATGTTTTCTCTATTTTTGTTTTTTTTTTGTTTTTTTTTTTTAAAGTGCTGCTTTTACTCCTCATTCCCAGTGCCACTCAGACGGTACTTGGGTATGAAAAATAAAAGAATTTCAATGCCAAAGAAAGGTTGTAAAATTATTTTTTTTAATTGATTTTTCATCAGTTTGATATGTATCCTTTTAATAACCATCAGTTAGTTCTGGTGTTACAGAAAAAAATGTAATTTGAATTTGAGGGAGGCAATTTTTTTTTCTCTTTACTGCAATTTACTGTTGGTTTTTTTTCAAAAAATAGGAAAATTTTTCGTACAGTCAATTTTTTATTGGTATAAATATTTTTAGATATCACTCATACTTATTTTTATTATATTTATTTTTATTTTTCATTATTTATTTATTTATTATCAGGAAAATCAGTTTAAAAAAATATTTATTTTTCATTATTTATTTATTTATTATCAGAAAAATCAGTTTCAAAAAAATATTTTTATTACTTTTAATATTATTATTAATATTATTATACTCAAAATAATATATTTTAATATATTTATTATATTTTTTAATAGTGAAAAATAAAAAATAATAAAATAGTAAATATAGTATTTATTATTTTCCTTTAAAAGAAAAAATTAAATTCGTAAATTTAGAGTAAATATATATAATTTTCACTCCATGCGTATAAAACAAAAGAAAATGTAAATTCTGGAAATTTTTATCGTTGAGATTTAATAAAAAATGTTTTATAAATCGTCTCTGGAAATTATATGTTTATTCGAAAAGAGTTATTTACACAAAAGAGGATCTCTTGACTGAAGAACTAACATAGATCATAATGAAGCTTTATTCCGTAAAATAAAAAAAATTTGCACAAACATTAAAAATAACGGAACGTTGCTTAAAAAAGTCTAACGAACGAGAATCAAATTTGTTTGCTTTAAAAATAGAAAAATTTAACGTTAAAAATTCTTTAGAATTTTAAGATAAATTTTACTTTTTAAATTTTCATTCATTTGTCAGTGTAATTATAAGGTTTATAAGGTTTTTTTGGATTTAAATTTTGAGTTGAAAAAACGAGTATAATGCTGATGTAATTAAAAATTATTTTTTTCCACCGAAAAAAAGAACATGACAATTTTTATTTTATACACCCAGAAAAAAATATATGTTGACTTAGAATTTACTGAACTATTTGTTTGTTTCAAATAAACTTTATTTTGATTCGAATAAATAAAAAAGAATATAAAATAAAATCATTTCTCTTTGTTCGATTTTCAAAATTAAAGTTGAAAAAAAATTGTCCTTTAAATAAAATCAATATTAGTTTTTTTTTCTTTTTCTTACATTTTTTTAATTGAAATTCGTTTTGTGAGAAGAAAATTGTCTTCCAAATAAAATCAATGGGAGTGTTTTCTTTGCTTTTAATTTTTTTAATTAAAATTCATTTTGTGAGGAAAACATTGTCTTCTAAACAAAATCAATAAGAAGTTTTTTCTTGTCTATTAATTTTTTTAATGGAAATTTTTCTTGTAAGAGAAAAATTGTTCTCTAAATAAATTTTTTGTTTTATAGATTTTAAAAAAATATACAATTTAAAAATATTTATACAATTCTTTTCTCACAAAACGAATTTCCATTAGAAAAAAATTTTGTAAGAAAAAAATTGTCTTCTAAACAAAATCAATAAGAAGTTTTTTCCTTGTCTATTAATTTTTTTATGGAAATTCTTCTTGTAAAAGAAAAATTGTCTTCTAAATAAATTATTTATTTTATATATTAGAAAAAAAATATTTATACTATTTTTTTTCACAAAACGTATTTCCATTAGAAAAAAAATAATTTTTTTTATATAAATATATTTGAAAAAAAAATTTTCTAATGGAAATTCGTCTTGTGAAAAGAAAATTGTTCTCTAAACAAAATCAATAGGAGTTTTTTCTTGTTCAATAATTTTTTTAATAAAAATTCTTCTCGTGAGAAAAAAATTGTTTTCTAAATAAAATTAGTAGTTGTTTCTTTTTTTCAATTTTTTTTTATTGAAATTAGTTTTGTCAAAAGATTGTCTTCTTAATAAATTTTTTATTTTTTATTATATATTTACATTTAAAATGAGAATGTGAAAATAATTTTTTTTAATTGAAATTCGTTTTGTGAGAAGAAAATTGTCTTATAAATAAAATCAATACAAGTTTATTCTTGTCTTCTAATTTTTTTAATTGAAATTCTTTTTAGGAGAAAAAAAAATTGTCATCTAAATAAATTTTTTCTTTTATATTATGTATTGATCTTTTAAAAAAAATTGTTTTTCTAATTAAAATTCGTTTTTTAAGGAAAAAAAATTATCCTCTAAAAATTAAATCCTACTTTTTTCTCGTCTATCAATTTTTTTTAATTGAAATTCATTTTGTGAGAAAAAATTGTCATCTGGATAAATTTTTTATTTTATACATTAGATATTTATATTTAAAAATGAGAATGTAAAATAAATTCTTTTTAATTAAAATTCGTTTTGTGAGAATAAAAATTGTCTGGGTATGAATATTAATTTTTTGTAATTGAAATTCGTTTTGTGAGAAAAAAATTGTCGTCTAAATAAAATAAATAAAAATTTTTTCTTGTCTATCAATAGTTTTAATTGAAATTCATATCTTGAGAAAAAAATTGTCCTCTAAATAAAATTAGTAGGAGATATTTCTTTTTTTGAATTATTTTAATTCAAATTAGTTTTTTGAAAAAAAATTGTCTTCTTAATAAATTTTTAATTATATTTTTAAAATATGAAAATAATTTTTTTTTGATTGAAATTCGTTTTGTGAGAAGAAAATTGTTTTCTAAATAAAATCAATATACAAGTTTATACTTGTCTTTTAATTTTTTTTAATTGAAATTCTTTTTGTAAGAAAAAAATTGTCATCTAAATAAATTTTTTCTTTTATATTATGTTTTTATGTTTAGAAAATACAAATTTTTTCTAATTCAAATTCTCTTTTTAAGGACAAAAAATTGTCCTCTAAAAATAAAAACAATAGTTTCTTCTCGTCTATTAATTTTTTTAATTGAAATTCTTTTTGTGAGAAAAATTTTTCATCTGGATAATTTTTTTTATACATTAGATATTTATATTTAAAAATGAGAATGTAAAATAAATTTTTTTAAATTAAAATTCGTTTAGTGAGAAAAAAAATTGTCTTCTCTGTAAAATTAGTTGGATTTTCTTTTTTTTCAATTTTTTTTTTTTTATTGAAATTAGTTTTGTCAAAAAAATTGTCTTCTTAATAATGTTTTTCTTTTTTATTATAAATTATATATATTTAAAATGAGAATGTGAAAATAATTTTTTTTTAAATCCATTTTGTGAGAAGAAAATTGTCTTCTAAATTAAGAAATTTAGAATGTTTCTAATTGAAATTTGTTTTTTAAGGAAAAAATTGTCGTTTGGATAAATTTTTTATTTTATATACATTAGATATATTTATATTTAAAAATAAGAATGTAAAATAAATTTTTTTAAATTAAAAATTCGTTTAGTGAGAAAACAAATTGACTTTAGAAAAAAATGTTTTTAATTGAAATTCATTTTGTGAGAGAAAAAACATGACTTCAGAAAAAAATCCAAGGGAGTTCTTTGAATGTCTCTATAATTGAAATTCCTATTGTTATTTAGAGACAATTGGAGTTGTAAAATGTTGAACATGAAAAGAGGTGTTAAAATTGCATCTAAATTGGTGTAAATGCGTGTGGAAAGGGGAAATATCGATTTCTCGTTACGATATAAAGCTAACGATTGAAACGTTTGCCCTCGATTACCCCCGATTTCTGTCATTTTGGTACCCGGCTGTGTATGTATATGCATGGAGGTGGCAACGGATATGAAATTTTCATTTATCATCGCAGTTTGCAATTAACGTTACGAAGCCGAGGCTAACGTGGAATTCAATGGTCGGTAGGGAAGGACCACTAAGTGGCAAGGGGGTGGTAATTCATTGTGCACGCAGGAGGTTTATCGGTAAACGCATATGGAACCAACCGCGCACTGAGTTACCTCAATTCGGCCGAGAGAGAGAGAGAGAGAGAGAGCTCCAACTCGGCCTAGCGTGAAACACTCATCAACCACCATAATTACACCTAGGACTGAATTTTCCAACGTAAAACAAGTAAACAACCGAAAATTTAAGCTCAGAACGTGTCACACACTTGATGGTGAAAAAAAGTTTTCTTAACTTAAGCGAAATTTTTTTTTACTCTTCCCTTGCTTTATTTAAAAGTATTTCCTCTTAGAACACAATCTACACCCAGAGGAAAATTTTATTTAAAGTCTTAAACCAAATATATTTTTAAATTTACTCATGAAATTTCCAAGGCTCAAATCCTGTACATAATTTTTTTTTTTCTAAACTATTTTTTTCAAGTACAGAATTTTTTTTTTGCATAATAAGAAAATAAAGCAATTTTGTTTTTTGAGGTTTTTTATACGTCAAAAACTGTATTTATTTAATTATAAATTAATAAAATTATTATTAATAATAATAATTTATTTTTTAATTTATTTTTTATTTTTTAATTTTATCAGAAAAATTGTAGAAAAAACCAATTTTTTCTTTTCTAATTAGTCGAAAATGGTGAATTTTAAAAATTCGTTTCTCGGCTATTTGCAAAAGGTGTGTTATTAATTGGCTACTGGAATATATGTTAATTTGCATATTTGGACGTTTATTGCATGCTATGGAGCAAATCGATCTCACGATGATAATTTGCTGTCATGCATCGAGTTCAGTGTTGCATTATAGTCTTGCCAGTGTGCATACAAAATTAACATGACAAACATTCCGAGTGTTGATAACCGTTATTTTCAATTATAATTATTATCTCTCGTTATAAATTGTAAATCTTTCGCTATTTTGTCCTTTGTTTTTTTATTTTTTTATACTTTGCTAAACTTCGATAGTAATAAACAAAATTTCGCCTTTTTTTGCAAGTGGACAATTTTGATTAAAAAAAAAAAAAAACTAGAGAAAAACGAAATATTTTCGAGGGACGAACATTTTTGTAAACAAAGTGATATTTTTGAATGTTCGTAAAATAAGTCAGTTCAAAAAAAAAATTTGCCAGATCAGGAATAGAAAAGAAAAATAATATATTTTCGGGTTTTCTAAAGATATCAAATAGAGACAGAAAACGTATCAAAATTATTGTAAAATTTAACAATAATCTAAAAAGAAGAAAAAAAATTAAAGAACAAAACAAAAAACTGTGATAAAATTGGAATTGAAAATAGAATTTCTTTTTTGAAAAAACAAATTTTCTTATACCTATTTGAAAGAAAGTGAGAATTTTTGGAATTAAACAACTTATAAAAAATTGTCATAAACTCCTAGAAAATTATTTTTATCATTTTAATTCAATTATTATTTTCTAGAATTTTTAATTATTTTTTTTTTAAATAATTCAATTCCATAAAAAATTTTTTTTTATTTTTTTAAATAATTGAACTTTTTGAACAATTGTATTAAAACACTAGATATTGAAAATCATTAAATTGCGGAAAATTTTAGAAAATAATTGAAATTTTGTCAAGAATTTTATTAAAATTATGAAATTAATTGAATTTTATTATTTATAATGATAATTGAAATTTTGACGAGAATTTTTTTAAATTTTTGAACATATTTGAATTTTAAAGAATTTTATTAGGTTTGAAAATAATTGAATTTCTGCAAACATTTGTATCTTCTCCAAAATTCAATATTTTTATTTTTTTTAACTAAAATTCTTCTATAAATCTATTATTTTTGATAATTGATTAAATATGTATTAAAAAATTTAACTAATTTTAGAAGAATTTGAAGTATTTAAATTTTAAATTTTTATTATATATATATATATATATATATATATATATATATATATATATATATATATTTATATAATATTAATATTTATAAATTTATAATAATTTATTCTATACGGTTGTTAAAAATGTTTTAATTTAATCTTGAAAAAATCTGCAAGTTATACATTTTACTGTATTGAAGGTAACTTCTTCAAAACTATTTTCATCATTTTAATTCAATTATTATTTTCTAGAATTTTTAATTATTTTTTATGAAAATAATTAAATTTCTTTAAAAAAATTTTATTATTTATGAAAATAATGGAATTATTGCCAAGAAATTTATAAAAAATTTGTAAATAATTGAATCTGTGAAATTTTTATTATTCGTGAAAATAAATAAAGTTTCGCGCAGAATTTTATTAAATTTTTTTAAAATAGTTAATTGAATTCTTTTGAAAAATTTTATTAAAAACGTAGATATATTAAAAATAATTCAATTGAGGAAAATTTTTAAAAATAATTGAAATTTTGCAAAGAATTTTATTAAAATGCCTCAATATAATTGAAATTTCGGGAATAATTTTGTTATTTATCTTTAATAATTGAATTCTTTAGAAGAATTATATATGTAAATAATTGAATTCTTGGGTAGAATTTCATTGAAAACTAAAAGAATAATTGGATAATTTCAAAATAATTCAATTAAAATTGTATAATTAAAATAATTTATTTCTTTTAAAAAATTTTATTAAAATTAAATATTTAAAAATAATTGAATTCCTGTAAAAAATTCTAATATTTTTGTAAATAATTGAATTCTTCGAAAGAATTTAAAAAATCATATTTATTTAAATAATTGATTTTTTTTTTTGAAGAATTGAAATTAAATTTTTAGGAATAATTACATTTTTTAAGTAATTCCTGTAAAATCGTATTATAAATAATTAAAATCCTGCGATGATTTTTATTATTTATGAAAATAATTGAATTATTGCGAAAAATATGATTGAAATGTTTAAAAATAATTGAATTCCTGAGAAGAATTTTATTATTTATGCAAATAATTGAATTATTGCGAAAAATATGATTGAAATGTTTAAAAATAATTGAATTCCCGAGAAGAATTTTATTATTTATAAAAATAATTGAATTATTGCGAAAAATTTGATAAAAATATTTTAAAAAAATTGAATTTCTGTGAAAAATTTTATTATTTTTAAAAATAATTGAATTCTTTGTAAGAATTTTTATAAACATTTTTTTAAATAATTAATGTTTTCGAAATATAATAAATATTATGACAATTTTATTTTAAATAATTGAATTGTTGTGTAAAACTATATTTGTGAAAATAATTGAATTTTTCGATTAATTAATTTAAAATAGTACTAAAAATAATTGAAATTCTTCGATGAGTTTTATTTTCTATGAAAATAATGGAATTATTGCGAAGAAATTTATAAAAACAATTGTAAATAATTGAATTCCTGTGAAATTTTTATTATTTATGAAAATAATTAAATGTTTGCGTACAATTTTATTAAATTTTTTTTTGAAATAATAAAAAAATAATAGAAAAAATAAATTTTTCAATAAATAATAATCAAACCGATTATTCGATTCATTTAAGTATTTTTTTGCTTTCAAAAATAATTATTACGATTAAAAATTATTTTTGTGTCTCATTCCAAATAAAAAAAACTACAAATTAAATATTTGTCGAAACGTTAAAATTGTGTTTTTATTATTTTAATATTTGATTTGGAGGATTGATAATTTTCTTGATATTTTATACAAATAAAATAATTTTCATAAAAATATTTTGTTACATTTTGTTACTTTTTTTCGGTCTTAAAGTCAATCCGAGCTCTGAATTATAAAATAATTGGAAGAATTTTGAATTCTTTTGAAAACTTGTTTATTTTGATTTCATAATTAGGATTTAGTTGACAAAATTATTGCATGAGGTTTATGAGAGTGAAACGACTATATTTCTTCTCCTTTCTCTCTCTCTCTCTCTTTCTTTCTTTATATGCACATAAAAAATAGAAGAAAGGATGAACTTTGTGAATAGCCTGCTCAAGGAAAAACTAACGAAAGCAAGCAAGACTTTGTCGTGTTTGCTAAACTTCCGACAGTTTAAGCAAGACGTTTCACAAGACCAAGGAGGGAACCTTCCTTTACAAAAGGTCTTGTCGTACATTCAAAGCGCAGGCGAGACGCATATTTGATGTAAGTTATAAACTTTTGTACAAATATGAAAACAATTTCAATGCACATGAAATGGAAAATCATTTTCAAAAATAAAATATAGTTTTTGTTTATTTTTTTTTGTTTATCTAGATTTTAAATTTTAAAACCAAAAATTTATTTTTTCCTTCTCTTTGAAATATTAAATCACTGCTAAAAAGTACTTTTAGTTATTTAACTTTTGTTTAATCGGGCAATCAAGTAATTCTCTTTGGCCATAGGAAAAAAAAGAAGAAGGAGAGTGTAGACAATACTGCAAAAAAAAAGCTTTATTGTTCTAGAGATGAAAGAAAGTGTGGCCTCAGGTCGTATTTCAAAAAATTCTTGAATAATTTCTGCGATAAAGGAAAGACGCATACAATTCAGTTAGAAAAAATGGACAGACAGGCGAAAAGAGAGAGAAAAAAAGAGGGAGAGAGAGAGAGAAAAAAGAGAGAGAAGACAGAGAAAGAGAGAAAAAATAGAAAAAATAGAAAAAGAGAGAAAACAGAGAAAGAGAGAGAAAAGGAATGGAAAAAACAGAAAGAGAGGGAAAAGAAAAAAAGAGAGAAAAAAGGGAAAAAGAGAGAAAAAACAGAAAGAGAGAGAAAAGAAGAAGAGAAAGATGAGAGAAAAAGAGGGGAAAAAAGGAAAAAGAGAAGAAGAGAGAAAAAAGAAAAAACAGAGAAAGAGAGAAAAAATAGAGAAATAGAAAAAAGAGGGGAAAAAAGGAAAAAGAGAAGAAGAGAGAAAAAAGAAAAAACAGAGAAAGAGAGAGAAGAAAAGGAAAAGAGAAGGAAAGAGAGGAGAAGATAGAGATGAAAAAAGAGAGGGAGAGAGAAAATAAGAAAGAGGTAAAAAGTATAAAAAAATTGAATGAGTGAAAAAAGAAGAAGAAGAATGTAAAAAGTACTGACCACTCAGCCAGGTGCCATTGAAGCTTTTCGTTGACAGCGACCCTCCGAGCCATTCTTCGAGTGAGACGCCGGCTGCAGTTAACGCTTTAGGTTCAGAAGAATTGGGACCACTGTTTAGTAGAATAGCGACTGTGATCACCAGAGCCAACACAACAATCGCTATTAATCCACCAGCCAACAAACGACGCCAATTGCGACGCTTGTTCTTCGTCATCATGTCCTGGAAAAGAAAAAGAAGAAAAAAAAATTGATTAACTCTCCCAGGTCAAAGAAATTCTTCGCATGAGAGAAAATATTTAATTTCACTTGTACTCACTAAACTATATCTATATATTTGATAATCGAAATCAATAATTCATTAATTTAAATTAAAACTTTAACAAAATGAATCAAAAAAATAAAGTGTATACCTTGCACATTTTTTTCAAGATTAAATTCAAACATTTTTAACAACCGTATTGAATAAATTATTATAAATATATAAATATTATGTAAATGTTGTAAATAATAATATTATATAAAATTATAAATAAATATAAAGTATATAATAAAAATTACAGATTTAATAGTTCAAATTTTTCTGAAAATAGTTAAATTTTTTAATATTTAATTAATTATCAAATATAATATATTTATAGAAGAATTTTAGTTAAAAAACTAAAAAAAATTGAATTTTGGAGAAATTATACAAATATTTGCTGAAATTCAATTAAAATTCTTTGCGGAAATTTAATTATGTTCAACAATTTAAAAAAATTCTTGTCAAAATTTCAATTGTCATTATAAATAATAAAATTCTTTTGTCAAATTCAATTATTTCCAAAAATTTTCCTTAATTCAATGATTTTAAATATCTACTTGTTTTAATAAAATTTTCCAAAAAGTTCAATTATTTAAAAAAAATTAATTATTATTATAAATGACAAAAATTTTACAAGAAATTCAATTATTTACAAATTTTTTAAAAAAATTTCTTCGCAATAAATTCATTATTTTCATAAATAATAATATTTTTACAGAGATTTAATTATTTTCAAATTAATAAAATTCAATGCAAAAATTCAATTATGTTGAAAATTTTTTAAAAAATTCTCGTTAAAATTTAAATTATCATTATAAATAATAAAATTTCTATTGTAAAATTCAACTATTTTCAAAAATTTTAATAAAATTCTTGACAAAATTTCAATTATTTTCAAAAATTTTCCTCAATTCAATGATTAAAAATAATTTTTTTTTTAAATAATTAAAAATAATAATTCATTTATGAGAAAAAGAAAAAGAAAGAGAGAAAAAATAGAAAAAGAGAGGAAACAGAGAAAGAGATAGAAAAGAAAAGGAAAAAACAGAAAAAAATTTCACAGGAATTCAATTATTTACAAATTTTTCTTATAAATTTCTTCGCAATAATTTTATTATTTTGATAAATAATAAAATTCATCGCAGAATTTCAATTATTTTCAATATTTTAATCATTTAATCGAATTTCTCCAAAAATGTAGGTAATTAATAATTATTCTTAAAAATTTTATTAACATTTATCGAAGAATTAAATTATTTAAAAATTTGTTGATAAAAATCTTTATGAGAATTAAATTTTAAGAAACATTCAATTTATATTCAATCAATTATTTATTTTTGTAATTTTCTAATAAAAAGTGATTTAAAAATGAGTTTTACCTTTTACTTTTCTGTGAAAAATTTTTTTTTTTTTTTGAAAATAATTGCATTTTTTATAAGAATTTTTGTAAACATTGTATTAAATGATTAATTTTTTCGAAATATAATAAATATTATGAAAATTTTATTTTAAATAATTGAATTCTTGTGGAAAACTTTAGTTGTGAAAATAATTTAATTTTTCGATGATAATTAATTGAAATTATAGAAAATTATAAAAATAATGAAATTATTGCGAAGAAATTTATAAAAAAAAATGTGTAAATTATTGAATTCCTGGGACATTTTTGTTATTTATGAAAATAATTCATTTTTTTTTTAATAATTGAACTTTTTGGAAAATTTTATTAAAACAGTAGATATTGAAAATCATTGAATTGAGGAAATTTTTTTTGAAATTTTGTCATGAATTTTATTAAAATTTTTGAATATACATTGAATTTTACAAAAGAAATTTATTATTTATAATAATAATTGAAATTTTGAGGAGAATTTAAAAAATTTTTTGAACATAATTGAATTTTTGCAAAGAATTTTATTACTTTTTGATTTTTTAAAATAATTGAATTTCTGCAAACATTTGTAACATCTACAAAATTCAATTTTTTTTTACTTGTTTAACTAAAATTTTTCTACAAATTTTAGTTCTTTCTAATTAGATTAATTCAAAATTGAAATTTTTTAAAATTTCAAACTAAAGTCTTTAGCTAATTTCATCCATTTATGAAAATTGTTATCGCAACTCTTTTAAAATTCAATTATAATTAAGAGAAGTAAGTAAAATAAGTAAGTAAGTAAAATTATTCATTTACCTAATTATAATTAATTTTAAAAAAGAAATTATTGTCTAGAAAAACATTGAAGGTTTTATATTAGAATTCGTGATAAATTCACAGTTTATAAGACAAACAAAATCGACAACAAAATTCAGAATTTTCTTAATGAATTTTAAAAATTCAATTTTTTTCCAGTATAATGATTATTGAACAGAATTATTTTGCACAGCTCTATATTTGAACGAATAATTTCAGTATTTGAATCAAATGTGAATTGAACCATTTAATTGACTCCAATAAATATTATTTAATTCAAGTAGATATTTAATTGATAATAGTCCATTAATTGGTTTTTATTTTTTTTATTTTTATTATTTATTTATTTATTTTATTTATTTATACATATAAACGGGCAGTGCCCTTTGCCATATTAATGGCAAAATCAAATAAATTTTTTCTTCAGTGTCAAAATAAATATTCCTGACTTTTTCCTGAATTCCCTGACCTGTGGGGCAACCCTGTTTATTCTTTTATTTTTCACTTTATTTATTTATTCTTATTTATTTACTAATTTATTTATAAATTTCTTTTATTTTTCACTTTATTTATTTATTTATTTTTATTTATTTACTAATTTATTTATCATTTTATCAATTTTTCAAGCAAAAATATCGCAAAATTTGATTAAAATAGGGTTTTTTCTCCTGAATCGTTGTTTTTTGTTTTTCGTTGATTATAAACTTTGTAAATTTTACTAAAATTAAAAATTTTTAAATAGAAGTACTAAAATTTAGCATTTGGAATTTTTTTATCATTGTTTTGTTTAGCATTGTTTCTTTTTTCTTTGTCACTGGTTTTTTTTTTTCTTTTTTTTTTTTTTTGACACTGACATTAAGAAAACCTAATTAATATTCCTATAAATACTTGACTAACATAATATTAAAATTAATTTTCCCCCAAAAATAACGATTTGTACGTGAAACGCTATGAAATTGTAAAAGTAATTAAGCTAGTTCATTTAAATGAGAAGCCTATATATATATGGATAAAGCTTCAAGTTTTAATGAGTTTTATATGTGAATTGAGAATTGAACGAACATGATGTTGAGATTTTCATTTTGATGTGACTTGTTCAAATCGTTGAACATTTGATAGAAAGTATCTCACTATATCTCTCTCATTCTTTCTAAACTTGAAACGTGTGTCCTTGCTCGGTTTAGTTTTGCAAAGTTTTAATGACCGTTGAGAACATTATACAAGGAAATTTGAATAAGTTGAACTTCTCCCAAGCGAAATTCAGTGGCGAAACACAGGTTATGCTAATTGAAGGGCTAGTCCTTCGTGTCCTTGTAGATTTACTTACTTTGAGTGATTATCGCGAATAGTCGGAATAATTTTAACATTAATTAAAGTGTGTGTGAAAAACTCAAAAAAAAAGAAAACGGAAATAAGAAAGAAAAAAAAAGAAAATCTATTGCCAACTTTATTTTTACCAGCGGACGAAAGCTTCTTAACGAGTCGGATTAATTTAATATACGCTCAGTATTATTAAAAAAAATTCGTGGGGAATTAAACCCCCCCCTTTTTTTTCTTTCTCTGTCGATTTGAAATACGAGACAAAATTAAATACTCAAATTTTTTTTTCTGTTTTTCTCACTCGAATAATGTTTCTTTTTCTCTCTCTCTCTCTCTCTCTCTCTCTCTCTTCGGGAGAGAATCTCATTCTCGCAGTTGGAAAAACTATACCCATCGAAAACGGAAGTTAATCAACCGCAAAAGAGGGAGGATGCCAGAAGCAGACGTGACGGTCTCAGAGTGGCTTAGAAAAATGTTACGATTTTTCTTTTATTTTTTTTCTCTTCTCTTCTTTTTTTTTATTTTTGGTTTTTTGTTTGGACAAAGCGCAACAAGAAGCCAATCATCATTACTTGAAAATTCGTCGATAATAGATTTTCCAAGCAAATGTTTATCTTCGTCAAACAGATTGAAAACGACAATTCTTTGCTCAAACGCAAAAAAAAAATTAATAAATAAAAAAAAGTATCATTAAAACCAGATTGATTAAAATAAATGCCAAAAACCTCTTATTCATAAAAATAGAAAAAAAGTTCAAATATAGAAAAATTTAATTTTTACTTAAAGATTTAAGTTAAAGTTTCACGGCTTTTCATTTTTAAGTTGCTGTAAATATTTATAAATAAAAATAATGTCTGCTATAAATAAAAATTTTTTTTTACTATTTTTTTTAATATTTCATTCAGGGAAAATTTTTTTCAATATTAATATTTAACGTTGAGAGATTTTGGAATATTTACGTTCATATATAATTGGCATCAAGTGGCAATAATTATTAACTGTTTCATCGAAATATCCGAAAAGTTAAAATTAGATACGAATACAATTAGATAAAGTTTGCTGGCTATAATTAAACAGGATTAGTTATTAACAGGTTGATTATATAATCGTCTCGCATAACAGTTAATATTGCAAATACTCAATTTAAAATTATCAGACTTATCTTTGCGTCGCACTTAAAGAGCTATTAATTAATTATTGCTAGATAATTATTTCTATATTTATATTTACTAAATTTATTTATTTGATAAATTTTTGAAAATTCTCATGTAAAATCCTTTAAAACTTAATTATTTCTAAAAATTACAACTGTTAATAATTAATATCCAAGTATTTTACGAGAATTTAATTATTTTTATAGAAAAATTTTTTGAAATTGAAATATTTTCCAAATTTCTAGTCACAAGTCTTGAAAAATACAATTATTCTTAAAAATTTTGATTTCAATTTTTCGAAAAAATCAATTAATTACAAAAAAAGTTTTTTTTAAATTTTTTTAATAGAAGAATTTAATTATTTAGAAAAATATTAGAATTTTTCCCAGGAATTTAAATAGTTTAATAAAACTGTTCGAAATAAATCCATTACTTTTAATCCAATTTTACATTTTTTTCAAATAATTCAATTATTCTTTTAGATTTCATGAAAATTCTTCGAAAGAATTCAATTATATCGATAAATAACAAAGTTATTCCCGAAAATTTAATTACTTTGAGGCATTTTAATAAAATTCTTTGCAAAATTTAATTGTTTTCATAAATAAAAATATTCATTACAAGAATTCAATTATTTTTAAAAGTAATAAATTTCTTCTTGGAAATTCAATTATTTTTAAAAATTCTAATAAATTCGTACTCAAGAATTCAATTACATTCATAAATATTAAAAATGCTTTTTATGAATTCAATTATTTGCAAAAGAAATTAATGAAATACCACACAGACATTCAATTTATTGTCAAACATTTTAATAGAATTCTTTGTAAATGATTTTACAATGATTTTCAATATCTACTGTTTTAAAAAAATTTTCCAAAAAGTTTATTTATTAAAAAAAAATTAATTAATTTAAACAAAAATTTCACAGGAATTCAATTATTTACAAATTTTTTATAAATTACTTCCCAATAATTTAATTATTTTCATAAATAATAAAACTCATTGCAGAATTTTAATTATTTTTAATACAATTTTTATCGAATTCCTCCAAGAATGTAGGTAATTATTCTGAAAAATTTTATTAACATTTATCGAAAGAATAAAATTATTTAAAAATTTGTTCATAAAAATCTTTATATGAGAATTAAATTTTAAGAAACATTCAATTAAATTCAATCAATTTTTTATTTTTGTTATTTTCTAATAAAAATTGATTTAATAATGAATTTTGGTTAAAATTTAAAATAATAATTGAATATTAGAAGCATTATTGCCTGAATTTTTAAAAGTAATTGAATTTTGAAGAAGTTACAAATATTTGCAGAAGTTACATTATTTTTAAAAATAATAAAATTCTTTATAAAAATTCAATTATGTTCAAAAAATTGTTTTTTACAAAATTATTATTTTGTTTAAGAAAAAGAAGAAAAATATTTGCACAATTCTTATTTTTAATCATATTTTTGAAACAGGATTTTCCACAGGAATTAAGAGATTCAAAAATTTCAAATTCAAACCTTTTTTAAATTAAACAATTTATAAAAGTATTTTGTTATAAAACATGATCGATTTCTTCATGTTTTATAATAATTAAAGATGACCGAGTAATAAAATCATTATTTTATATTATAAAAATATTTGTTACTGTAACTTCATCAAAACTAATTTTCATCATTTTTATTCAATGATTATTTTCTAGAATTTTAAATTATTTTTTATGAAAATAATAATTGAATTTCTTAAAGAAATTTTATTATTTATGAAAATAATAATTGAATTTTTTAAAGAAATTTTATTATTTATGAAAATAATTAAATTTTTGCATGAAATATTATTAAACTTTTTTTTAAATAATTAAATTCTTTTTGGGAAATTTTATTAAAATAGTAGATATTGAAAATCATTAAAATTAGAAAATTTTTTGAAAATTATTGAAATTAGGACAAGAATTTTGTTATTTCTAAAGATTATTGGAATTTTTACGAGAATTTTTTTCAAATTTTGAACATAGTTGAATTTTATAAGAAGAATTTTATTTTTTCTTCAAATAATTGAATTTCTGCAATTATTTGAAAATTCTATTATTTTATTTAAAAACATTTTTCGAAAAAATCTCAATTTTGTTTTTAAATCAGATTTTTTATTTTATAAATATATTTTAATAAAATTTTTTTAAAAATAATAGCACTTTTTGCGGAATTTATTTAAAATTGTATGAAAAAATAATTTAAATTCTACAATTATAAAAATAATTGAAATCTCCTAAAAAATTTACTTATATTTATAAAAATAATTGAATTCTTTACAAGAATTTTGATTTAAATCATTGAAATAATTTAAATGTTGCAAAGAATTTTATTATTTTTCGAAATACTTGAATTTGTCAGAAGAATTTTATTATTTATGAAAATAATTGAATTTTTGTGAAGAATTTTGTTTTAATTTTTTAAAAAATAATTGAATTCCTATGAAAAATTTAATTATTTATAAAAAAAAAATTTTTATTCTTCACAAGAATTTTGATTAAAATCTTTGAAATAATTGAAATTTTGTAAAGAATTTTGTTATTTTTGGAAATATTTGAATTCTCACGAAAAATTTTAATATTTTTTATATTAATTGAATGTTTAAGAGGAATTAAAATTTTTTTTTTTTTAAATAGAATTGTTTTGTGTAATTTTAGTAAAATAGTAATTAAAATTTGAATACTTTTTGGGAAATTTTATTAAAATAGTAGATATCAAAAATCATTGAAATTCGAAAATTGCATTTTATTTTTGAAAATTATTAAAATTAGGACAATAATTTTTTTGACGTTTATGAAAATAATTAAATTTTGGAGAAGAATTTTGTTATTTATAAAGTTAAGTGGGATTTTTACGAGAATTATTTTTTAAATTTTGAACATAGTTGAATTTTGTAAGAAGAATTTTATTTTTTTGAAAATAATTGAATTTCTGCAATTATTTGTAATTTCTTCAAAATTGAATTTTTTTAGTGTTTTCAACGTGAATTTAAATTAGAAAATTTTTAAATTCTACTATTTTTAAAATTACTAATTTTATTTAAAAAAGGTAGTAAGAAGTTAGCGCGCGCGAATTGTTGCTAGTTTTATTTTAAAAAGGTAGTAATTCTAATAAATATTTAATAATGATAGAGATTAATTTTTTTTTAATTTTAAAATTTTAAATTTTATTTAATTAAATTTTAATCGTAAATATTTAATTATATTTAATTAAATTTTAATCATGAATATTTAATTAAATTTAAAATAAAAATTTAATTCTTTAATTTTATTTTAAAAGAAGCAAAAGATTTTAATTTTCTAAAAAGATCAGAGACAATGCAGTTTCTGTAAAATTGAACAATACATTAGAAATGAAAATATCGCGTGTGTTATTTTCTCCCTCAAGAATAGTATATACTTTGATCTTAGTTAAGACAGGAAAATGAAGGGCATATACACACGAGGAACATGAGAGGAGAAAAAGGCATTCCAAGTAAGAATTAGATTGCGCGAGACGTGTATACACATTTTTGCTTTCAGCTGGCTGGCGAAAGATCGTTGCAACTTTTTATTACTGCCAAATTGCTCATTACTGCGTGAAAAAGTTTAATGAGATGCAGGCGCAAAGTATATATACGAATGCCAAGTCTGCTCTCTCACATTTAAAAAATGCCGCATATTAGCAGCAACATGGCCACATTTTAATGTTTTCAAGATATCTAATATTTTTCCCCCTTATTACATGTACACGACGCGCGAGAGACATAATTCCATGATTAACAATGCGCTCATAAAAAAAAGAGGAAAAAAAAAGAAACCACTAATAATTTCCGTTCTCTCTTTTCGAGTTTTAAAATACGAAAATTGAAATTGTTTTCTAGGAAAAAATTTTTAATTTGTAATAATATAAACATTAAATCGAAAAAGGTGTCTAGTAATTATTTTTATTCTCTATTCTCCTCATTTGACAAATTCAAAAAAAAAAAAAAATGTTTTAATATTAAAAATTGTACGAGTGTGTTAAAATGTTAAAAATCGAAAAGGTTATTTAAATTTTAAATAATTATGAACTAATCACAATCCAGGTGAGCAGAAATTAAAAATTTCCAATTTCTATACTCACCTACTGGTTTGTGATTAATTGCAAAATGTTTACCTTTTTGATTTGAAAATAAAATATTATTTTAATATTATTGCACTCGATAATTAATTTTAAAAAAAAGTATCAAAAAGTACTAAAGTAGCTTTCAAACTAAAAAAAGTAACTATCGAAAAATTAAACTTGACGATAAAAAAACTCGTTTTAAACACTTCACAAAACTGACAAAAATTACACTTCATTTTATTTTTCTGACTTTTCCTAATTTTCATAAAAAATATTTAGTTCATTCTTATCCTGCTAATAAATTGAATTCCTGCAACGAATTTTATTAATCATGAAAGAATTTAAATATTTATAAAAAATTAAAAATAATTTAAATCCTGTGAAGAATTTTATAAAAATTTCTAAATAATTAAATTCCTGAGAAATTTTTATTATTTATGAAAATAATTAAATGTTTGCACTTTGCAAACAATTTTATTAAAATTTTTTTGAAATAATTGAATTTTTTTGGGAAATTTTATTAAAATAGTAGATATTGAAAATAATTGAAATTAGAAAAATGCATTTTATTTTTGAAAATAATTGAAATTAGGACAAGAATTTTTTTTAAATTTATGAAAATAATTGAATGTCTGTGTAGTATTTTGTTAAATTTTTTATTTTTTTGAAAATAATTGAATTCATAAAAAGCATTTTTATTATTTATGAAAATAATTGAATTCTTGCGAACGATTTTATTGGAATTTTTTTAAAAAAAATTGAATTTCCAAAAAGAAATTTATTACTTTTAAAAATAATTAAATTCTTGTGATGAATATTGTCATTTATGAAGACTATTAAATTTTACAAATTTTATTAAAATGTCTCAAAATAATTTAATTATTTACAAAAATTTTAATAAAATCCTTTTCAAGAATTTAATTATTTTGATAAGCAATTTTTCACATCAATTCAATTATTTAAAAAAAATTAATAAAATTCGTCGCAAGAATTCAATTATTTTCATAAATAATAAAATTCTTCATAGGATTTCAATTATTTAAAAGAAATGTAATGAAAATTCTTCACAGAATTTCAATTATTTTTAATACAATTTTAAGTAAACTCTTCAAAAAATGTAATTATTTACAAAATTTTATTAAAATTCTTCTAAAGAAATAAATGAACAATAATCAATTATATTTAATAATTTTTGCAAAAATTCCTCGAGAATTTTCAAATCCATTTGTTTACAATTCAATTTTACGAAATTTTGATTATTCGGAAAAATAATTACATTTTTTGAGGTATTCGGTTAAGATATTATTTAAAATAATTGAAATTCTATGATGAGATTTATTATTCATGAAAATAATTGAATCTCTGTAAAAAATTTTATTATTTATGAAAATAATTTAATTTTGGAGAAGAATTTTATTATTTTTAAAGATAATTGAAATTTTGACAAGAATTTTTTTAAATTTTTGAACAAAATTGAATTTTAGCAAAGAATTTTATTACATTTGATTTTGAAAATAATTGAATTTCTGCAAATATTTGTAAATTCTCTAAAATTGAATTTTTTTTAGTTTTTTAACTAAAATTCCCTGATTTTCCTGACCTGTGGCAACACTGTTGAATTATTTCATGAAAATTTCATTAAAATTGTTTAAAAAATAATTGATTTCTTTCGAACAATTTTATTAAAATATTTAAAAATAACTGAATTCCTGAGAAAAATTCTAATATTTTTGTAAATAATTGAATTCTTCTAAAGAAATTTAAAAAAACATTTTTTTAAATAATTGATTTTTTCGAAAAATTGAAATCACATTTTTAAGAATAATTACATTTTTTGTTCAATTTCGGAAAAATTGGATTAAAAATAATTGATTTGAATTTCTGTGAAAAATTTTGTTTATTTCTGAAAATAATTGAATTCTTCATAAGAAGTTTATAAACATTGTTTTAAATATTCAGTTTTCCAAAATATAATAAATATCATTAGAATTTTATTTCAAATAATTGAATTCTCGCAGAAAAATTAAGTTGGGAAAATATTTGAATTTTGCGATAATTGATTAATTGAATATAGTATTAAAAATAATTTAAATTCTTCGATGAGTTTTATAATATTTATGAAAATAATGGAATTCTTGCTTTTGAATTTTATCAAACAGTTTAAAAAAAAAATTAATTTTCATGAAAAATCTTATTATTAGTGAAAGTATTTGAATTATTGTGAAGAATTGTTTAAAAATTTTGTTAAATCTTAAATAATTTATTTTTTTCGAAATTTATTTGAAAATTCAATTCTAATTTAATTGAATTTCTGTGGAAATTTTATTATTTATGAAAATCATTGAATTTTGGATGGATTTTATCAATTTTGTTTTTAAATCAGATTTTTTATTTTATAAATATATTTTAATAAAATTTTTTTAAAAATAATAGCACTTTTTGCGGAATTCATTTAAAATTGTATGAAAAAATAATTTAAATTCTACAATTATAAAAATAATTGAAATCTCCTAAAAAATTTACTTATATTTATAAAAATAATTGAATTCTTTACAAGAATTTTGATTTAAATCATTGAAATAATTTAAATGTTGCAAAGAATTTTATTATTTTTCGAAATACTTGAATTCGTCAGAAGAATTTTATTATTTATGAAAATAATTGAATTTTTGTGAAGAATTTTGTTTTAATTTTTTAAAAAATAATTGAATTCCCATGAAAAATTTAATTATTTATAAAAAAAAAAATTTTATTCTTCACAAGAATTTTGATTAAAATGTTTGAAATAATTGAAATTTTGTAAAGAATTTTGTTATTTTTGGAAATATTTGAATTCTCACGAAAAATTTTAATATTTTTTATAATTGAATATTTAAGAGGAATTTAAAATTTTTTTTTTTAATAGAATTGTTTTGTGTCATTTTAGTAAAATAGTAATTAAAATTTGAATACTTTTTGGGAAATTTTATTAAAATAGTAGATATTAAAAATCATTGAAATTCGAAAATTGCATTTTATTTTTGAAAATTATTAAAATTAGGACAATAATTTTTTTGACGTTTATAAAAATAATTAAATTTTGGAGAAGAATTTTGTTATTTATAAAGTTAAGTGGGATTTTTACGAGAATACTTTTTTTTGAAAATATTTGAATCGTTTTGAAGAATTTAATTATAATTTTTGAGAATAGTTTTTTAATTTCTAGTGTTAGCGATTTTAAAGTAAATTCTCAAAAGAATTAGAAATAGTAGCTTTTAGTGGATGAAATCTAAAAAAATACTCAAATAGTAGTAATAAGTAAAAAAAAGTAGTAAATAGTAGGTTTTAGTAGATGAGTGCGAAGCCTGTAACAGTAAAAAAAAAGAAGAAAGAAAACCATTTGAAATTTTCCCGTTACGGAATTAAATATGAACTTGAAAATATTTATAGCCAATTTAATTTTATAACAATATTTCAAGAATTCGAAGGATAATAGACGAAAATTCATTAATGATTCAACTTTCGCTAATTGCCAATTAAAATTCATTAGTGGGAATAAAAATAACTTAAACAGCCAATTGACCTTTATTCAGTAATTTTAGATTTTGCTTTTAATGCACAAGTAAAAAGATTTAGTAAGAGGATTTTATTTCAACTCGTGTACCTTTTGGAAAAAAAACACTCAGCGGATATTACGATGAAGAATTATTCCAAAGAGATATATATATATATGTATATTTGAGAAAAGCCAGAATAAAGTCCTACATAATAACTTTCCATTCAATCTGAGTAATACCGAAGACTAATGAAAACAATTCACTTGCAAACTAGCAGACAAATTTCTCTCTCAACCTTTTGCAAATATTATTATTATAAAATACTTCGCGAGGTAATTGCAAAAAAAAAATTCTATTTGACCACACACAATTCAAGTTATTTCAAAATGATAATAATCAGATTTGAAAATTTATGACAACAGAAACTTTGAAATTGTCGAAGGAATGCGAAATGATAATAAATAATTCATACCTTGATATATATTATTTCAAAAGGCGCGCACGCGATGAGAAATACCCTTACTGCAAATGCCAAATTATTCAAACGGATATATCTCTTTAATAATTTATTCCTACTTCCCTCATAAAGTTGAATGGAAGTCAAATAATTTACTTTCTTTGAGAAAAAATTATGCATGACAAAGAAGCGAGGAAATTTTTTTTTTTTTTAATATATTTCGCAATAATTAGCAAGAATGTAGTTTTAATTGGAAACAGGTGTAAAAGTTGTGTATTTACTTTTAAATTACCGTCAAATTAAATTATATCATTGTTTTGAATAATCATTGAATTGAAATTATTCTCATCGACAAATAGTTATGAGTTATTAAATTTATTTAATTGAAATTTTCAACGTTTATTCAATAATCAATTGATATTTGTTAATTAATAATTAATTCAAATTTCAAATATATATTTCATTGTTTTGAACTACATTTAAAAATTATTTAAAAAAAATTTTTTTTTTAAAGTTTTTTAAAGTTTTTTTTAAAAAGTTATTATTGTAATTATAACAAGTGAATATTCACTGGACCGAAGTATTTTATTTTATCGTATTAAATAAATATAGTTATTTGCATCAAATATAAATTACTTAAGACAAATGAATCCTTGTGATTAAGGTCTGTGATTGAAATAAATAAATAGAATAATAATAAATAAAAAATAAATTCATTGTTTTGATTCAACTTATTTGAATCAAATTAATTTTTTTGGATCAAAATAAAAATTAGTAATTATTTTCGAAATAATGTAAATTAATAAAATAATTTCTTTTTTCATATTGTAATTGAATGCTTTTTTTTCGTTTTTATATTTGTCTTTTTTTCGGGTGGAAAAAAATTCAACTTACGTTACTTATATAATAAGAAAAGTACACGCTTACATTGAAAATGATATTTTTTCGTATACACATTCTTGTTTGAGAATTGCTCTCTCAGAATTCTTTGCCAACTTTCTTATTATTTGCTTCACTTAGATTTCGTTTGCCAAGACAATTTTCGTTTCTCGTTTTAAAAGGAAATTGTGAATTAATTTTTTCGATTCTTTCAAAATCGTTTAGATTTTTAGAAAAAATTCTGTGCATAATTATTTTATGAGTATACGAAAAGTTTTTCAATATATGTTAAATAATAATAATAATAAAATGTTAGTGGAAAATAATTTATCAGCACATACCTATAGTTATTATTATTTTTTATTATTAATATTATTTTCTCAGTAGTATAAGTAAATTATTAGTCAGACTGCTATTATTATTACAGGGTTTCTGCAAATTTCTCCTTATAAAATTCCATGATTTTTCCATAATTTCCAGGTGATAAATGATGAAATTTTCATTACACATTAAAATAAAATTTTTGTCAGTTAAATCAAGAAAATGTCATAAAAAATTTTTTTGTCAGGAAAATTAAGAAAATTGAAATTTTTTTTTTTTTTTTTTTTTTATTTTCAAAAATTGCGAATTTTTTTTTACTTTTCTTCCAAACATTGCAACAAAATATCACAATTTTTAGTAAAAAAGTGCAACTTATTTTGATTTTAATAATGCGAAAAATAACTATAAACAAATCTTTCAAAAATTGATTTTGAATAGTTAAAATTTTGTAAAATTTAAATTTAATTGAAAATAATTTATTTACTTCAAGTATTTTGTTCCAATTTTTGAAAATCAACTCTTGTAGAATTTGAATTGCAAATTTTGAAAATAATTAAATTATCAAAAAATTTAATGAAAAATCTTTAAAGGTAAATTTAAAACAGAAAATAAGCTTCAAATTTTTTAAAATTCAATATTTTTAATATTTTCAATTACATATTTCCAAAAATAATAACATTTTACAATTATTTTTAACATTTTGGAAAAAATAATAGTGTTCAAAATTTCTAATTAAAATTGATCAAAAAATTCATTAGTTTTTTTAAATTATACAAAAATTCTTTTAAGAAATACAATTATTTTCGAAAAATTACACTAATAAAATATTTTTAAAAACTAATTATTAGAATTGTTTTTGTAATAATTTTTTAAGATTTAAAATTTACTTTTTGGATTTATTAAAATTTTTGAGAAATCATTGGCCCTGTTTATAATTCAAATTCTTCAAAAATTTGATAATTTTTATTTATACTTTTGAAAAATACAATTATTTTTAAAAGATTTCACCAAATTTTAATTGTTTGGAAAATTTTCAAAATTGAAAAACTATTGTCGTTCAAAAATTATTTAAAAATATTTTTAAAAAAATTAATTGTTAGAATTTTTTTATTATAATCTTTCAAAAATTGTTTTTGAATAGTTAAAATTTTGTATAATTTAATTGAAAATAATTTATTTCAAGTATTTTGTTACAATCTTTGAAAATCAACTTTTGAAGAATTCTAATTGCATATTTTGAAAATAATTGCATTATCAAAAATTTTAATGAAAAATCAGGTAAATTTAAAAATGAAAATTAGCTTCTAATTTGTTAATATTCAATATTTTGAATATTTTTAATTACATATTTCTAAAGATAATTAACATTTTAGAATTATTTTTAATATTTTGGAGAAAACTATAATTTTCAAACTTTTTCATTAAAATTCATGAAAAAATTCATTAGCTTTTTTAAATTATACAAAAATTCTCTTAAGAAATACAATTCTTTTCGAAAAATTACATTAATAAAATATTATATTAGTTCCTTTATTCTAAATTTATTTTTCTTTTCCATTCGATAGAAATTAAAAAAAAATTTCTTCTCAATTAACTTCAATTTATTGTCAAATAATATACAACACACACACACATTTATTGAAAGTTGATTTGCTAAGTGTCGATTATAATGGATTGTTTGTTTATTTTTTACACCTGGAAGAGAAAAGGACAGAGGGGGGGGGGGGGATATTGAATTTTTTTTCGTGTTTATCCACTCAATATTGGATAATTCCCCTAGTAACATTCGAACAAAAAGTAATTACAATTTGCAAGGACGTTGATCGAAGCGTGCTATTCTTTTTTTTTTTTTTTTTTTTTTATTTACACCCCGGCAACAGGAGTTTTTTTTTTATTTTTGGTTCGCGCTTGACGAATCGACAATTTTACACACATTCAATATATACCCGAAGCAATGGAATTTTATTCAAAGATTAAATACACCTCGAGCCGTGTACGAGAATATTAAGGGCTTATGCAAAATGGTTGGCAGGAGACGAACACGACACAATTTTTCATTTTCACATAATGCCAGGACATTTTTCTCGCTCTGGGGACTTCCAATGTAAGGGTGGGTGGGGGGGGGGTGAAAGGAGAGAGAGAAAAAAAATGTGAGGGGGTTAAAATTTAACTTCTATATATGCGATCGATGGAGAGATACAATTTAAATTTAGTTGTTTTATTTTTTTTATAAGTAAAACAGATTTTGATAAAATTATTATTTCGTATTTTCTTTTTTTACTTTATTTTCCTTTTTTTTATTTTCTTTTATTATTTTTATTTTCCTTTTTTATTTTCTTTCATTAAAAAAATTTTCTTTTTTCTATTTCTTTATTTTACAATAATAATTATCGATTTTTATTATTATTAAACCTGAAATACTTGAGTCGATTGCGATTGGTATAAGAAAAGAAATCAAACTTAAAAAAAAAGTCAAAAGTGTGTTGGAAATTCCGGAAATTGCTTCTACTTTTTTCTAATTTTAATAAAGAGAAATTGTTGGGGCGTGATAAAAAAAAATTGAATAAAGGGTAGTAAAAAAAAAAGAGAAGAACTTTTTCCCAGGAGATATTCAGAAAGAATGACTGTTTCTTAAAGTGAGAAAAGTTTTCTGAGCCTAAGGCCACTTCAACTATCTTGTTAAACTTTTTTCATTCGACAACAAGTGATTCTGATTCAAGAATCGTTTTGAACATTTTTTTTTCTTCGCTACTCTGTTCTCATCTCCAAATAAAGTAATCTAAAGAAAAATTTTTCTCAAAAACTATAAATTTTCTATATTTTTTTTTCTTAATTTAATAATAAATATTAAATCTTCTACAACGAAAAACAATTTTTTTATATATTTTTATTTATTTTTTTTTATAAAAAAAATATTTAACGAAAAAAACTTTTTTTCTTGTAAATAATTGAAAAAAAAAATTTTCTTTCAAACACATTAGGGGAGAATTTGGAATCGATTGAAAAGATCATCGTTCGGGGCGGTGGATAATTTGGCAAAAGAAAAAAAAAGAAAATTCCTATATAGTGGAGCTAGAATAAATATTTACGCCATTCACCAAACTCTCGATAAATCTCTTCGGGATGTTCTTCCTGTCTTCAAATGGAGGTTTTAAATTTATGTTGCGTACTTGGAAGTACCTTGAACCTCCGCAATTCAAGGAAATGAGAAATTAAATCAGAATCTATGAACCCGTCTCGTGGAAATGCGCGGACTAAAGTTCAGATAGACTTTTCGCATGAACAAGGAGATCGAAATTTAAAAAAAAAAAAGAATCAAAGAATTGAAGAGTTTCATTATATTGGAATGAATAGAAATTCATCGAATGGTTTTTCTTTATACAATTTCCTTCTCTTTTTTCAATGATTTGAATTTCTATAAATGTTTATCAATGAGCTAAAGTAGTATTTCTATTTTCTATTAATATTTAAATTTAATTTCCTTATATTGTTCTTTATTTTTCCACGGGAATTGAAATATTATTTCAAGAAAAAAAAATTATCAAAATCCTCCAAGTCAATTATTAAAATAATAAAAATACAATTTTAACGTTTCGACAAATATTTTATTTGCAGTTTTTTTATTTGCAATGAGACACAAAAATAATTTTTAATCGTAATAATTATTGTTTAAAGCAAAAAAAATACTTAAATGAATCGAATAATCGGTTTGATTATTATTTATTGAAAAATTTATTTTTTCTATTATTTTTTTATTATTAAAAAATAAAATTTAATAAAATTGTACGCAAACATTAAATTATTTTCATAAATAATAAAAATTTCACAGGAATTCAATTATTTACAAATTTTTTATAAATTTCTTCGCAATAATTCCATTATTTTCATAAAAAATAAAACTCATCGAAGAATTTCAATTATTTTTAATACTATTTTAAATTAACTAATCGAAAAATTCAATTATTTTCACAAATAAAGTTTTACACAAGAATTCAATTATTTAAAATAAAATTTTCATAATATTTCTTATATTTCGAAAACACTAATTATTTAAAACAATGTTTATAAAAATTCTTATGAAGAATTCAATTATTTTCAAAAATAACAAAATTTTTCACAGAAATTCAATTTTTTTTAAAAACATTTTAATCAAATTTTTCGCAATAATTCAATTATTTTCATAAATAATAAAATTCTTCTCAGGAATTCAATTATTTTTGAAAATTTTAATAAAATTCTTAGCAACTATTCAATTATTTTCATAAATAATAAAATTCATCGCAGGATTTTAATTATTTTTAATACAATTTTACAGGAATTACTCAAAAAAATGTAATTATTCTTAAAAATTTAATTTGAATTATTCGAAAAAATCGATTATTTAAATAAATGTTTTTTTTAAATTCTTTGGAAGAATTCAATTATTTACAAAAATATTAGAATTTTTTACAGGAATTCAATTATTTTTAAATATTTTAATAAAATTGTTTGAAAGAAATCAATTATTTTAAATGAAATTTTAATTAAATTATTTTGAAATAATCCTATTATTCTCTTAGATTTTAATAAAATTCTTTCCAAGAATTCAATTATTTACATATAAATAATTCTTCTAAAGAATTCAATTATTAAAGATAAATAACAAAATTATTACAGAAAATTCAATTATTTTGAGTCATTTTAATAAAATTCTTTGCAAAATTTTAATTATTTTTAAAAACTTTCCTCAATTGAATGATTTTTAATATCTACTATTTTAATAAAATTTTTCAAAAGAATTCAATTACCTATTTAAAATTTAATATTATTATTAAAAAAAATTATTTACAAATTTTTTATAAATTTCTTTGCAAATAATTCCATTATTTTCATAAATAATAAAATTTTGTTTAAGGAATTGAATTATTTTCTTAAAAAATAATTGAAAATTCTAGAAAATAATAATTGAATTAAAATGTTGAAAATAATTTTGAAGAAGTTTAAAGTTTAAAAATTCTTAATTTCTATGGAAAAATAATAATAATTAAATATTTATTTAAAAAAACAAGTTATTGATATTTTCGAATAATTTGAAAAAAATTTGTAAATAAATGTAACAGAACTTTTTTTTTAGTAAAATTTTTTACTTTATTTTCTAAAATTTTAAAAAGTTTTAATTTCAATTTCAATCAAAATTTGTAATTGACAAATAGAATTTATTTGGAAAAAGTCGATTAGTCGCATTTTTTCACAAAAAAGTCGAAAATGTCTTATAATCCGAGCCCTGTCAATGTAAAATCATTTTGAATTTAATTATTTTTTACGACTGCAATTCTTGCAAAATTAACTTATTTTCTAAAATTTACAAATTATTCAAATTAATAATCTTTATAGGAAAATAATATATTATAATAATTTTTTTATAATAAACATTTAAATATTATTATACTTTTATGATTAAAATGTTCAAAGATTATTTTAAAAGTTTTTAAAATTGAATTATTTCTTAAAATTTCTTTTATGACAATTAATTAATTAACTTTTATTTCAATTATTTTCTAAAATATCGTATGAAAATTTTCTTTTCAATTAATTCTTACCAGAATACAATTCTCGAGAATTGAATTCTTTAAATTGAAAATTTTTTATAAAATTCAATTATTTTCCAAATTTTTAGTTACATTTCTTGAAAAAACATGTTTAAAAATAATTTTTAAACGGGAAAGAAATAAAATTCTTTAAAATAAAAAATTTTTTTTAATGAAATTTGACAAAATTACCCTTTGTATCAATTTTTCAATTTTTTTCTAAATTTTCGGGAATTGAACTAAAAGTTTTAATTTCAATTTTTCAAAAACTTCGTGTTTTCAGGATTTTTATTTAAAATTTTACAAAAATTTCGTGTTTTCAAGATTTATATTTAAAATTTTTCAAGTTTACGACAATTTTTTGTCAAATAAATATTTAAATACTTATTGTTATTTATATTTGTCTACAGTATAGTAATTAAATTTTTTATTGAACTCCTTCAAAGTTTTTTTTTGTTACTTGAAAATTTTTAAATTCAAATTTCAAATCAAAAATGGATAGAGGAAAATTGAGCATTATTTGGAATTTTTTTTTCCTCCCCCTTGGGTGAATATAGATTGAACGAATAGATTCCAAACTGTCGTTGTGGTCACACAAATCTATGTTAAATCGACGCTTCGACCAATTTGAGTGTCGACTCCATAATTCCATATAGGATTGTACAAATGTACATATGTGGCCACGAAATAACGCATTTGCGATTTGAACACGTGGAGAACAAAGTAGCCGTCACTACCTCTAATTGTCCTATTTTCGGTTAATCAGAATTCGTGTTTGGTTTCCATTCGTGAGCATTAATTTTTACATCTTTTGACCTCTTTGTCGAAAAAATTTATTGCGATACACTTGCGAATCAAAATATCAATCATATTGATTCAAGTTAATTTCGTTTGGAAATTTATCGCCGATGAAGAAAATATTTTTTACCAAAAAAAAATAAATGATAAAATAAATAAAACAAAATAAGTAAAATAAATACAGTCAACTCTCGATAATTAAACTTTCGATTCATTCTATCGAGAGTCGACTGTAAAATAAATAAAAATAATTGAAGATAAAATTTAATTATAATAAAATTTATATTAGTTACTTTTTGATTAAATTTATTCAGAATTAAAATTATCGGTAATGGAATCAAAAATGAAAAAATAATTTTGCAAATAATGTATCAAGTGCTGCAATCAAATTTATTTGAAAAATCAAGAATTAACATAAAATAATTTCTCGTCTTCTTCTAAAGCTTTAAAAAAATAATTTTCTGCAATAATTTATTATAAGAGTCAAGAATACTTGAATTATGAAATGTGAAAGAGATTTTTAATTATTAGATTTTATTTCAAATGGTAATTGGAAGAGAAAGTAAAACATCATATGCCGATGCTTGAAAAGGAATAAAAAAAATTAATATTGAACGTAGAATTTCTTTTACAATTTTATATATTAAAATTGAAAATTAATTTGAATAATACAGTCGAGCATAAATTATTATGAAAGATATATACCTACATTAATAATTGATTGAAGCAAAAGTTTCATTAAAATTGTAGAGGAAATGTCATTTATCTGATGAATTACAATTTCTGTTTATTATGTCAACATTGCGTGGTTATAATTATTACTATTAATGATAATATTATTTAAAATACAACCACTAGTATATTGAAAATGTAACTTGTAATATTTCATGTTAATTATAAATGTGAATTTCGTGTTTATAAATATCTCATTAAAATTTTAAAATCATTGTATATGTGGAATCGAATATTTGATATCAGAAATATTAAATGAGTTTTTGCAAAAATTGTTACAGATATGTCTTTTGAATTTAGTTGGTTAATTATTTTCTTTTAAAAAAAAAGCTTTTTGATTATTCTTGCGAAATGTTTAACAGTTGGTCAAAATAATTATTTCATCAAAATACAGACTGAAAATTATCATTTTATAATGTAAATGAAATATTTCTATTCTATTCTATTTTTCTAATATTTTTACAAAATCGATTTTTTTAAAAACGGAATAATTTTTTTTGAAAAAGTATAAATTAAACGAAGTAACAAAAAAAAATCGTCGTTTATTTGTACTCTGTGTGAAATTTTATGATTTCTACTGTTTATCTGAAGTAAATTTTTGAGTAAAAAATAAAAAATTATAATAATCAAATTTTCTTTAAAAATAGTAAAAATTGTTATCGAAAATTGCTATTTTCTGAATCATTTTATTATCTTTAAAAAAAATTTCTTTGTAAAAATTAGAAAAATTTACTTTACAAGTGGTAAAATTATCTATAATTTACATAATTTCAATAATTTATTTATTTATAATTTCATAATTACAAATAATTTACATTATTTCAATTTTTTAATTACAATTTCTTTGATAAAATAAAGGAAAAAATTGTTTATAAATTCTTTTTGTCAATTACAAATTTTAATTGAAATTGAAATTGAAACTTTTTAAATTTTTAGAAAATAAAAGAAAAAATGTTACTCAAAAAAAGTTCTGTTACATTTATTTACGAATTTCTTTTAAATTATTCAAAAACATGAATAACATCTTTTTTTAATAAATATTTAATTATTATTATTATTATTATTTTTCCACAAGAATTAAAATTTTTCAAAATTTCAAATTCAAACATTTTTGAAGTTATACAACTTATTAAAAATTGTTATAAAACATGAAGAAATCGATCACTCCGAGTCTTCGACTCGGAGCAATCGTTATCTTCATGTTTTATAATAATTAAAGATGACTGATAAAATCATTTTTTTTATATTATAAGAAGATTATAAAATTATAAAATTATAAAATCATCATTTTATAATTTAAGTGATAAAATCATTATTTTCTATATTATAAGAAAATTATTACTATTGGTAAGTTCTACAAAATTATTTTTATTATTTTAATTCAATTATTATTTTTTAGAATTTTTAATTATTTTTTATGAAAATAATTCAATTCCTTATACAAAATTTTATTATTTATGAAAATAATGGAATTATTGCAAAGAAATTTATAAAAAATTTGTAAATAATTGAATTCCTATGAAATTTTTATTATTTATGAAAATAATTAAATGTTTGCGTACACTTTTATTAAATTGTTTTTTAAATAATAAAAAAATAATAGAAAAAAATAATTTTGTAAATAAATTATAATCAAACCGATTATTCGATTCATTTAAGTATTTTATTGCTTTAAAAATTAATTATTACGATTAAAAATTATTTTTGTGTCTCATTGCAAATAAAAAAAAAATACAAATAAAATATTTGTAGAAACGTTAAAATTGTGTTTTTATTATTTTAATATTTGATTTGGAGGATTGATAATTATTAATTTTGTTGGCTCAGTAGTACAAGTAAATCATTAGTCAGACGTTTATTATTAATATTCATATCTTCGTAGTGCAAGTAAATTATTAGTTAAACATATATATTAGAATTTTTTTTTAGTTTTATTGTTCTTATTATTAAAATTGTTGTCTCAGTAGTATAAGTAAATGATTAGTCAGACGCCTATTATTATTTTTTTATTATTAATATTCTTGTCTCAGTAGTGCAAGTAAATTATAAGTCAGACGTATATTCGTTTTTTTATTTTTATTTATTGTTATTATTATTATTAAAATTGTTGTCTCAGTAGCACAAGTAAATCATTAGTCAGACGTTTATTATTAATATTATTTTTATTATTAATATTCTTATCTCAGTAGTACAAGTCAATTATTAGTCAGACGTATATTCGAATTATTATTTTTTTTACAATTATTATTTAAATTATTGTTTCAGTAGTGCAAGTAAATTATTAGTCAGACTTTTATTATTGATTTTTTTATTATAATTATTACTATGTCAGTAATACAAGTAAATTATTAGTCGGACGTTTATTATTAGTATTATTTTTATTATTAATATTCATATCTTAGTAGTGCAAGTAAAATATTAGTTAAACATATATATTAGATTTTTTTTTTAGTTTTATTGTTCTTTATTATTAAAATTGTTGTCTCAGTAGTATAAGTAAATAATTAGTCAGACTTTTATTATTATCATTTTTATTTTAGTAGTAGAAGTAAATTATTCGTCAGACGGAGATTATTATTATTATTATTATTATTATTATTATTATTATTATTATTATTATTATTATTATTATTTTCATTGATATTAATTTCTTTGTCTCAGTAGATAAAGTAAATTATTAGTCATACGTATATTATTAATATTTTTACTATTATTAATTTTTACTAATAATATTCTTGTCTCAGTAGTGCAAGTAGATTATTAGTCAGACGTACATTCGTTTTTTATTATTTTTTTTGCGATTATTATTAAAATTATTTTCTCAGTAGTAAAAGTAAATGATTAGTCAGACGTCTATTATTGTTATTTTTTTCTATCAATATTCTTGTCTCAGTAATACAAGTAACTTATTAGTCAGACGTATATTATTATTTTTTTTCTATTAATATTCTTGTCCCAGTAGTACAAGTAAATTATTAGTCAGACTATGTAGTATTACTATTATTGTTATTATTATTTCCATTTTTATTATTTTCATTATTATTAATTTTATTATTAATATTCTTTTCTCAGTAGTTCAAGTAAATTTTTAGTCAGACGTCTATTATTATTATTATTATTAATATTGTTATCTCAGTAGTACGAGTAAATTTATAAATATTTAATTAAAAAAATAGAAATTTAGCTTCATCATGTATGTCATTAAAAAAAAAATTTGTTTGTTTTTAAATAACTGATTACTTGTCTATTATTAAATAGATATTTACTGGAATCAAAATATTTATTATTGTAATCAATTATAAGTGGTATTCGCTTCAATTACTAAATTTATTGGTTCAAAAACAATTTAATTGTTTTCAATAAAATATTATTTCAATATTTGTTTGAAAATCTGTATTTGAATATTTATTTGAAAATATTTTTTTGAATATTTATTTGAACATTGATTCAAAAATATTTTTTTGAATATTTATTTGAACATTGATTTGAAAATATTTTTCTGAGGGTTGTGAAATATTTTATTTTCTGATTTACAGTGAAAATAATTTGCATATTCAGGAGTCTCTAAATGAGCTACTGAACCAATTGTCGCGTAAGTTTTCGTATTGGTCGCGGTTTGCTCGGCTTATTAGCAACGTGAATGCCAAGGGCTTGAAAAGACGACGGAGAGAAGGAGAGTGAGATCTGTGCAAAAGCGAGAGAAGTGAATTTTCATTTGAAACAGGGAAAGATATTGAACTCCTCTTTCCCTCTCACTCACTCTCTCTTTCTCTTTTTCTCTCTGGCTGTGAGAGAAGCAAGAAATCGCACCGGAGGCAGTCGACAAACGATAATTAGAATAATTCAACCAGTCTTGCCGATGACTTCACCTCCACCCCTTTCCAATTTCTCATCCTTTTACCGGTAACTCACTCCCTCCCCCCCTCTCTCTCTCTCTTTCCCTCTCTTGTGCGCCTTATTTGCCCCAAAGCGTAAAGGGTGTAAGCTGCGGTTTGATTTCCGTCGGAACTTTTTAAGCTCATCATCGACCACCGCTTTAAAACCGTTTCCATTGCTCTACAAAAATTCGAATGAGAGAAAAAGAGAGAGAGAGAGAGAGAGAGCGCATGAGAGAGAGGAAAAAAATGCCTGTAAAAAACTTTCCGACTCGCTTGGAATGCATTCACGTTCCATGCGATTTTCGCGGGTTGCAAAATTTGCGGCTAAAAAGTCCAACGTGAAACTCAAACTCCTGTCTGTACCGGAGGCAGATTTTGCATTTGCATGACTTAACAGTCAGATTCAGTGGATTGGCACTAAACTAATCGATTGTACGGAAAATGCGATTAAGGATCTTCCTTTAGCTGGATTGGTGGAAGGAAAGATTTTTTCTCTCTCTCTCTCTCTCTCTCTCGACGGTGACTTTTTTTTCACTTGAATGATCGTATTATTAAATTTTATCTGAAGAAAAGTGGCAAAAAAAAGAGGAAAAAAAATTTGTTTGAAAATTGATAGAACTAAATTCTATAGAGGAGAAAATTAATCCTACATTAATTTCGCTTTGAAGAATAAACAAATGATAAATAGTAGACACAATAATAATAACAATAATTTCTGTGCTCGCATAAGAAATAAATAAATATTTCATTGAATCAAATAATATTTATTGGAGTTAATTAAATGGTATTTGGCTCAAAACTTCAAATACTGAAATTATTGGTTTAAATACCATTTAATTGATTCCAATAAATACTAATTGATTCAATTTAATTGATAAAAGTCAATTAATCGGTTATTTGAATAAAATAATTTTTTTTTCAGTGCAGTAGTAGTAATAATAATAATAATAATAATAATAATAATAATAATAATAATAATAATAGGAAGAAATAATAATAATAATAATAGGAAGAAATAATAATACAGTTAACTCTCGATAATTAAACTTCCGAATAAATTGAATTTCTACATAAACTGAATTTGAATTTTGATTCCTTGAAAAATTTTAATACCTACTTGAAAATTAAAATATTCAACAATAGAAACACTCGATGATTTAAAATTTTTCTTTGGCCCTTGAGATTCAATTTATCGAGAGTCGACTGTATAAATATTAATTACAAATACAGCAAGCTCCCAATAATTAAATTTTTTATAAATTAAATTAAATTTTTGAAAATAAAAAAGATTTTATAAAAAATATAAAACCCTTCTGATTACATTTATCGAGAATCGAGTTTTAAAGAAATAAAAGAAGATGAAAATAAAAGTGAAAATAAAGAAAAAATATAAAGAAAAATAAAGAAAATAACAATAAAAGTTAAAAAAAAATATAAATACAAATAAAATAAAAATGAAAAAAGTGGTTGTCTCAGTAGTAAAAGTAAATGATTAGTCAGACTTCTATTATTATTTTTTTTCTATTAATATTCTTGTTCTCAGTAGTTTCTGCTAATTGTTATAGTGAAATTCTACTAAATTAGTGAAACTTCTGCTAATTGTTAGTTGAATTCTACTGAGTTAGTAAAATTTCTACTAATTGTTAGAAAAATCTACTAAATTAGTAAAATTTCTACTAATTGTTAATAAAATCTACTAAATTGGTCTTTATGGTAATTCTTTGTAAAATTCTACTAAATTAGAAAAGTTTCTGCTAATTGTTACTAAATTTCAACTAAATTAATAAAATTTGTACAAATTGTAAATAAAATTCTACTAAATTAGTAAAATTTGTAAAAATTGTTTACTTGAATTAATAAAATAAATTCATTGTGCCAAGTAATTTTTATTCGTATCAAAAACTTAAATATTTGAATGAAATAAATGATCAGTTTTAAATAAGTTATTATTTGTGTTTAAATTCACTTATTAGATTCAATTAATTATTTACTTTATCCAATTAAGATTTATTTAGTCCAAATCAATGTAATTCGAATAATTCAAGTTATTTAAATCAAATATACATTTTTTTTTAGTCTAAATAAAAAATTATTCGAACTAAATAAATATTTTTCAAATATTTTCAAATAATTAAATCAAATAAATTTTGTTTTCAGTCTAGTAATTTAATAAAAAGAATAATTAGAAAATATAAATATAACAGAGATAATCTTGTTTGGCGGAAAGAGAAAAAAAAGATCAACACAAAAAGGAAACAATAAATTTTAAGGAGTGAAAGGCAAAAAACAACAAACAAAAAAAAGAAGAACATGAGAGGAAGTACAAAGTTATCAGTCAGTTTGTAACAAATCTGTAAATTTATGAAATTTTTACTATTGAGAGACTGGTTTTTCACCAGTTTAAGTGAAAAATCCTCGAGGATTAAAATGACTGGTGACAAAATACTTTTCCACGCTGGGCGACACGAGCATTTTTCTTGGTATGATAAATGCATTTTGTAGTTATACAACGACATGGACTCAGTATCGAGAGATACAGTGGAAATAAAATTCGCTTCAGTAAAATATTTCTCGACCGACGAGAGTGAGTAAGAGAGAGAGAGAGAGAGAGAGAGAGAGAGAGAGAGTGTTATGTATTTCGCAAACTGCTCGCAGTGGGATGTCACTGATTGAACTACTTCATGTGCGCCGAAACAAAAACAAAAAAAATTGTATACATCCATAACAAAAACTAAGCGGTGATAAATTAACAAATAAAAAAAAAGTCTGTTTTTATTTCTCAAGTGCTGAATTCAATTCGAATATTTTCAGATTAGCAATTGATAGTCGGTAATTAATCGACAATTTATATTCTCTTTTGTTAATTTTTCTTTCTCTCGCTCTCTCTTTCAATTAAAAATTAATTAATAAGACATTTATTTCATTTAATAAATAATAATATTAAATAATAATAATAATAATAAAAATAATAAAAATAAAAATAATAATAATCGAATACTTGTCTATTATCCAATAAATATTTAAATAAATATTTTCAAAACAATGTTCAAATAAATATTCAAAAAAATATTTTCCAATCAATGTTCAAGTAAATATTCAAAAAAATATTTTTAAATAAATATTCAAATACAGATTTTCAAACAAATATTCAAATAATATTTTATTAAAAACAATTAAATTGTTTTTGAACCAATAAATTTAGTAATTGATGCAAATACCACTTATAATTGATTACAATAATAAATATTTTGATTCCAGTAAATATCTATTTAATAATAGACAAGTAATCAGTTATTTAAAAACAAACAAATTTTTTTTTTAATGACATACATGATGAAGCTAAATTTCTATTTTTTTTAATTAAATTTTTATAAATTTACTCGTACTACTGAGATAACAATATTAATAATAATAATAATAGACGTCTGACTAAAAATTTACTTGAACTACTGAGAAAAGAATATTAATAATAAAATTAATAATAATGAAAATAATAAAAATGGAAATAATAATAACAATAATAGTAATACTACATAGTCTGACTAATAATTTACTTGTACTACTGGGACAAGAATATTAATAGAATAAAAATAATAATATACGTCTGACTAATAAGTTACTTGTATTACTGAGACAAGAATATTGATAGAAAAAAATAATAATAATAGACGTCTGACTAATCATTTACTTTTACTACTGAGAAAATAATTTTAATAATAATCGCAAAAAAAATAATAAAAAACGAATGTACGTCTGACTAATAATTTACTTGCACTACTGAGACAAGAATATTATTAGTAAAAATTAGTAATAATAAAAATAATAATAATATACGTATGACTAATAATTTACTTTATCTACTGAGACAAAGAAATCAATATCAATGAAAATAATAATAATAATACTAATATCCGTCTGACGAATAATTTACTTCTACTACTAAAATAAAAATGATAATAATAAAAGTCTGACTAATTATTTACTTATACTACTGAGACAACAATTTTAATAATAAAGAACAATAAAACTTAAAAAAAATTCTAATATATATGTTTGACTAATATTTTACTTGCACTACTAAGATATGAATATTAATAATAAAAATAATATTAATAATAAACGTCTGACTATTAATTTACTTGTATTACTGAGATAAGAATATTAGGAATAAAAAAAATAATAATAAACGTCTGACTAATGATTTACTTGTGCTACTGAGACAACAATTTTAATAATAATAATAACAATAAATAAAAATAAAAAAACGAATATACGTCTGACTTATAATTTACTTGCACTACTGAGACAAGAATATTAATAATAAAAAAATAATAATAGGCGTCTGACTAATCATTTACTTTTACTACTGAAACAACAATTTTAATAATAATTGCAAAATAAAAATACTACTATACGTCTGACTAATAATTTACTTGTACTACTAAAATAAAAATTTTCCTAATAAAAGTCTGACTAATGATTTACTTATACTACTGAGACAACAATTTTAATAATAAGAACAATAAAACGAAAAACAATTCTAATATATATGTTTGACTAATAATTTACTTGCACTACGAAGATATGAATATTAATAATAAACGTCTGACTAATGATTTACTTGTACTACTGAGCCAACAAAATTAATAATTATCAATCCTCCAAATCAAATATTAAAATAATAAAAACACAATTTTAACGTTTCTACAAATATTTTATTTGTATTTTTTTTTTATTTGCAATGAGACACAAAAATAATTTTTAATCGTAATAATTAATTTTTAAAGCAATAAAATACTTAAATGAATCGAATAATCGGTTTGATTATAATTTATTTACAAAATTATTTTTTTCTTTTATTTTTTAATTATTTAAAAAAAATTTAATAAAATTGTACGCAAACATTTAATTATTTTTATAAATAATAAAAATTTCATAGGAATTCAATTATTTACAAATTTTTTATAAATTTCTTTGCAATAATTCCATTATTTTCATAAATAATAAAATTTTGTTTAAGGAATTGAATTATTTTCATAAAAAATAATTAAAAATTCTAGAAAATAATAATTGAATTAAAATGATGAAAATAATTTTGTAGAACTTACCAATAGTAATAATTTTCTTATAATATAGAAAATAATGATTTTATCACTCAAATTATAAAATGATGATTTTATAATTTTATAATCTTCTTATAATATAAAATAATGATTTTATCACTCGGTCATCTTTAATTATTATAAAACATGAAGATAACGATTGCTCCGAGTCGAAGACTCGGAGTGATCGATTTCTTCATGTTTTATAACAATTTTTAATAAGTTGTATAATTTCAAAAATGTTTGAATTTGAAATTTTGAAAAATTTTAATTCTTGTGGAAAAATAATAATAATAATAATTAAATATTTATTAAAAAAAGATGTTATTCATGTTTTTGAATAATTTAAAAGAAATTCGTAAATAAATGTAACAGAACTTTTTTTGAGTAACATTTTTTCTTTTATTTTCTAAAAATTTAAAAAGTTTCTATTTCAATTTCAATTAAAATTTGTAATCTATTTACTAATAGACAAGTAATCAGTTATTTAAAAACAAACAAATTTTTTTTAATGACATACATGATGAAGCTAAATTTCTATTTTTTTTAATTAAATTTTTATAAATTTACTCGTACTACTGAGATAACAATATTAATAATAATAATAATAGACGTCTGACTAAAAATTTACTTGAACTACTGAGAAAAGAATATTAATATTAAAATTAATAATAATGAAAATAATAAAAATGGAAATATTAATAACAATAATAGTAATACTACATAGTCTGACTAATAATTTACTTGTACTACTGGGACAAGAATATTAATAGAAAAAAAATAATAATATACGTCTGACTAATAAGTTACTTGTATTACTGAGACAAGAATATTGATAGAAAAAAATAACAATAATAGACGTCTGACTAATCATTTACTTTTACTACTGAGAAAATAATTTTAATAATAATCGCAAAAAAATAATAAAAAAACGAATGTATGTCTGACTAATAATTTACTTGCACTACTGAGACAAGAATATTATTAGTAAAAATTAGTAATAATAAAAATAATAATAATATACGTATGACTAATAATTTACTTTTACTACTGAAACAACAATTTTAATAATAATTGCAAAATAAAAATACTACTGTACGTCTGACTAATAATTTACTTATACTACTGAGACAACAAAATTAATAACAATATAAATAATAGATAATAATAATAATAATAATAATAATAATAATAATAATAATAATAATATACGTCTGACTAATAATTTACTCGTACTACTGAGATAAGAATATTAAGAACAAAAAAATAATAATAGACCTTAGACTAATAATAATTTTTGAAAATCAATTTAAAACGAAAAGAAATTTTTTTAAACTCTCAGATAAGAATTTGTGATCAAATGGAAAAAAAATTTTTTGTTGAAAATAAAAAAAAGTTTAAGACTTTACTTTTGTCTGTGAATTTAGTGGAAGAAGTTGGTTATTAAAAAAATATTAATGGCGCTGAATAATTGTCGATGTAATTTATTTATATAATAGGTATATATAGGGGAAAAGTAATTTTACGAGTTTGATATAAATGAAAGGTAAATAAAGCGAAACTACTATAAAGATAAATGAGCTGCTCTCAAAACAAGAACTGTTTACTTCGATAAATTCCTGAAAGTTTCACCATAAGGAGAGGCTAATTCGATTATAAATGTTGCTATTACAAAGCAGGCAAGAGAGTCTTCTTCTTGTCACAAGTTTCGCTAACGCCATCTGCTCTTAAGTGCCCGTCCCCCAACGCTAAAAGTGAAACAAGCGAAAACATCGAAAAACCAAACACCTGAGCGAACATTTCACTTTTTGACTCTCCCTCTCACTCCCACCCTCACCTTCCCCTCTCATTTTCTCTCGTTTATTTTTTTTGTCATTAAACGAATTAATGAGAATTTTTTCTTTTTATTTTTTTTCTTCGAAATCAAATATAAAAAAGAAAGTTTCATCTCTCTTAACTTTTACATTTTCTTTTTCTTTCTTAATTTTTTTCTTTACTTATTTCTTTCTTTTTCTTTTATATTTCGTTAAAATTTCAATTTTTGTTAGCTAATTTTTTTATTCTATAAAAGTTTGGAATTTATTTGACTTTTTTTCTCGTAAATTTTTGTAAAGTATTATAAATTTTAAATAGAAAAAAATAGTCTTTTAAATGAACGACAATTTTTTTAAATATGTTTTGCTAAAATTTGAATTTTGTTAATAAATCTTTTTTTTTGTTAATTTTTCCCTTTCAGAATAAAAATAATATAAACTCCAAATCTATAGATTTGGAATTTATTTTATTTATTTTTTTATTCAGAATTTTTATTCTGACAGGGGAAATTACTTCAAATTTTAAATTATTTTTATTATTTCAATAAAAAATAATAAATGAATAAATGATTTAAATAATAAACTGAAAGAAATAAACCTTTGGAAAAAAATAAAAAAAGAAACCTTTTCACTCTTTATTTCAAAGAAAATGGTGCTGGTGTATTAAAATTAAAAATAATTAATTTATTAGAATTCAAAAGTAATTAATAGCTAATAAAATTTTAAATAAATTTTTAATCGAATTAGAAAAAAAAATTTATCAAAAGAAAAAATTGCACTTGAATTTTTATTATTGTAATAAAAATTAAAAGAAAATGCTCTTGAAAATTAAAAATGAGAAGATGAATAAAAAAAATTTTTAAAAATAAGGCAAAATTTAAACACAGAAGAAAGAGAGAGAGAGAGAGACCGCAATTGTAATTTTACACTCAGCACGAGTTTGATACAGAATTGTCCTTTCCCTCTGAAATGGACGGACCGCGTTGAAGTAGATTAGAGACGTCCTATCCAGATACTCGAAATTATGTCTGGCCACGTCCCTTCCTTACCCACTTCATTGCGTTAGCTCACTTGGTAATTAGTTTACCAACTTGACAAAATCCCACCTCTGTTCTTCCAAATCATGTAAATCTTTCTACCCACCTTAACATTATATTCGATTAAAAAAATTTTTAAAACTCAATTATATCTTCCCACTCGAAAAAAGAAACACAAGAGTCAACAGAACTTTTCTTTTCTAAATACACACTCTCTAAAAAAGAAATGAGTCACAGTGAAGTACCGCTGGAAATCTTCATTAAATTCTCAAAATTAAAAAATATGAAAATTGTCTAGTTAAAAACATATTATGAAAATTAAAAAATTCCCAAATTAAAAATATTTTAAAAATATATTTTTTAAATTTATTAATTAATTAAAAATAAATAAAAAATTACAAAATATTATAGAAGTTAAAATATCAAATGAAAAAATTACCAAATTACGCAATATTAGAAAAATTAAAAAAAATATTATCAAATTAAAAAAATACCAGATTACGAAATATTATAAAAATAACAAATTCAAAAATATGCAAATTCAAAAATTCACCAAATTATGAGAATATAATAAAAATTAAAATATCAAATTGAAAATATTGTGGAATTTCAAACTATATACATTAAGAATTTACCAAATTAGGAAATATTAGAAAAATTAAAATCTTAACAAATTAAAAAATTACCAAATTACGAAAAATAAATTAGAGAAATTAAAATATCAAATTAAAAAAAAATTGGCGAATATAAAAAATATAAAAATTAAAAATTCATCAAATTACAAAATATTATAAAAGTTTAAATATCAAATTAAAAAACTGTCGAATTAAAAAATTACCAAATTACGAAATATTATGAAAATTAAAATGTTTCCAAATTACGTAATATTAAAGAAATGAAAATAAATTTCAAATTAAAAAAATTCCCAAATTAGGAAATATCATAAAAATTAAAATATTACCAAATTAAAAAATTACCCAAGTGCGAAATGATAAAAAAAATAAATAAATTTAAAATTAAAAAATTACTAAATTAGGAAATATTAAAAAAATTTAAATATCAAATTAAGAAATTGTCGAATTAAAAAAGATACAAATTGAAAATTCACCAAATTACGAAATATTAGAAAAATTAAAATCTTAACAAATTAAAAAATTACCAAATTGCGAAACATTAGGTAAATTAAAAAATCAAATTAAAAAATTGTCGAATTAAATAATATAAAAATTAAAAATTCACCAAATTACAAAATTTTATAAAAATTAAAATATCAAAATAAAAAATTGTCGAATTAAAAATTTACCAAACCTACGAAATATTATGAAAATTAAAATATTACCAAATTAAAAATTTACAAAACAACGAAATATTATAAAAATTAAAATATTTAACAAATTATGAAACATTATAAAAATTAAAATACCAAATTAAGAAACATTAGGAAAATTAAGACATGAAATTAAAATTAATATAGAAATTAAAAAATCACCAAATTACAAAATATTATAAAAATTATTATTATTATTATTTATTATTGTATCAAATTAAAAAATTTGGCGAATTAAAAAATTACCAAATTACGAAATATTAGAGAAATGAAAATATTTCCAGGTTTAAAAACTGTTGAATTTAAAAATTAACAAATTAGGAAACATTGTAAAAATTAAAATATCAATTTGAAAATTGTGGTATTAAAAAATATACAAATTAAAAAAATTCCAACTTATGAAATATTAAAGAAATAAAAATAAATTTCAAATTAATAAATGACCAAATTCGAAAATGTTATGAAAATTAAAAAATCAAATTAAGAAATTGTCGAATTAAAAAAGATACAAATTAAAAATTCACCAATTTACCAAATATTAGAAAAATTAAAATATCAAATTAAAAAATTGTCAAATTAAAAATTAACCAATTTACGAAATATTGTAAAAATTAAAATATCAAATTGAAAATTGTGGAATTAAAAAATTACTAACTTACGAAATATTAAAGAAATGAAAATAAATTTCAAATTAAAAAATGACCAAATTCGGAAATGTTATGAAAATTAAAATATCAAATTAAGAAATTGTCGAATTAAAAAAGATACAAATTAAAAATTCGCCAATTTACCAAATATTAGAAAAATTGAAATATAAAATTAAAAAATTGTCAAATTAAAAAATAACTAAATTACGAAATATTAGAGAAATTAAAATATTACTAAATTAAAAAACTGTTGAATTAAAAAATTACCAAATTACGAAATATTATAAAAATTTAAAATTGATCAAATTACAAAATATTATAAAAATTATTGTTATTATTATTATTTATTATTATAATTAAAAAATTGGCGAATTAAAAATTACCAAATTACGAAATATTATAAAAATTAAAATATCAAATTAAAAAATTGTCGAATTAAATAATATAAAAATTTCAAATTGACCAAATTACAAAATATTATAAAAATTATTGTTATTATTTATTATTTATTATTATATAAAATTAAAAAATTGTCGAATTAAAAATTACCAATTACGAAATATTATAAAAATTAAAATATCAAATTAAAAAATTGTCGAATTAAATAATATAAAAATTTCAAATTGACCAAATTACAAAATATTATAAAAATTATTGTTATTATTTATTATTTATTATTATATAAAATTAAAAAATTGTCGAATTAAAAATTACCAAATTACGAAATATTATAAAAATTAAAATATCAAATTAAAAAATTGTCGAATTAAATAATATAAAAATTTCAAATTGACCAAATTACAAAATATTATAAAAATTATTGTTATTATTTATTATTTATTATTATATAAAATTAAAAAATTGTCGAATTAAAAATTACCAAATTACGAAATATTATAAAAATTAAAATATCAGATTAAAAATTGTCGATTTAAAAAATTATTAAATTAGGAAATATTATAAAAATCAAAAAATCAAATTAAAAACTTGTCGAATTAAGAAATATGATTTTAAATCAGAACAGTGTTGAATTTATTCCGCGAAAAACTAATTTCCCAGCAAATTTTAATCGAATCAAAGCCAAAAAAGAAAGTGAATCAAAAATCAATTTTGCTATCGTTTAGTGTTAAATGGACCGAAATATAATAGATTGGTTTTCTTAAAAGGCAAAGAAGAAGAAGTAGAAAAAGAAGAAAAAAAAATTGGAAGTAAAGTAAATTTTCACTTTTATACACTCACACATTTATATATATATATATATATATATATATATATATATATATATATATATATATATATATATATATATATATATATATAGCTAAAGCGAGAAATTCGTTTTAACTAGTCGCTGACGTAGGTGAAATTGCGAGATCCAACTTAAATTCGCGCTGGGTGCATATACGTGTATAATTTCGCGCGAAGATAGGCAAAAAGGAACTAGGCAAAGCGATAACGCGCGACAGCCGCGTAAATATATTTTCATTTACCCCGTTTGTCAGTTCAGAATAGAATTCAGAAGTCAGCTCGCTCTCTTGATGGATCGTTTCGCTGCGAAATATTCTGTCGACAACAAAAACCCCGCAGGAAAAATCTACATGTGTGTGTGTTTGTATATGTGTCTCGGTCTATAATCATTCACACGTGAAATTATTAAATTTTTAGAGTTTCCTGAAAGAAAATAGAAAATTTTTTTCGTAATTAACAAAATGTTATGTTTATTTTTTTAAATTTTTGTTTTTTTACTTTTAATATTAAATTATAAAACTTTTGAAGCAAAAAATTTAGTTTTTGCAATTTTTTTTCCTTGGGATTTGATTTTAGTAAAAATTATTTCGTCTGAATAAAAATTTCTTGGTTTTTTCAATTCTTTTGTTAATTATTATTATTAATTAATAATTAAATTACAAATTATTTGCTTCAAGTAGAAATTGATTTATTTATTGTCAAGTAATCGATTATTTAATTCAAGTGCAGAAATTGTTTGGTTTGAATAAAATTTACTTGATTTAAATAAAAATTATTTCCCTGAAATTAAAAATTGTTCAATTTGAATAAAAATTATGTAATTAAACATTATTCCATTGAAATAAAAATAAATTAGTTGAAAATATTTCTTTTATGTAAAAATATTAATTTGTCAATCGATTTTCTGATTTAAATAAATTATTGGTGAAAATTATTTTAAATTAATTGTTTGGGTGTGAAAGAAGAAATTATTTACAATTTACGAACGAAAGGGAAAATTTTTTTTTTTTGGGTTTTATTTCTGTAGCAGTTACTATAATTTAATTGCTGTCCATTTACGTGTGTAAAAGGAGGAAAACATAATTGTTCTGGAATTAGTTTTACGAATAGAATTAGTGATACAATTTTCATTGTCTTTATAACATCTCCCTCAAATGAAACATTTTCGGTTTCAGTTTGGAATGTTTAACCGCTTAGTATGAACTTCAAAGTTTACTCGGTATCGTGGTCACACTGGAATTCATGAAACCAAGTCAGACTTGCGCTTGAAATTTACACTGCCAAGTTATTTCTAAAGTGTAAAGGGATAATTTACTTTATGAAAATCTCTTTTTTTTGCGACAAACAAAATTTACATAATTATGTGAATTGTAAATTTCATTCGCGATGGAATAAATTATTTCGCACTGTGTAATTATATAATAATCAAAATTAGAAATATAATACCAAATAAATAAAAAAAAATTTATAATTAATAATAATAAATTATTTATTTATTTTTTAAGAAATTAAAATTACTTAAAATTTCGAATTCTATTTATTATTAAGATTAACCGTCTGTTGACACATTTATTACACTTTAAAGTTTAAACATATCTTTACTTATAGATTGTTTTATATTTAAAAATTCTAAAAATATTGAAATTAAAATATTTAATTATATAAATAGATTTAAAAATTAGTTTTTTAAATTGATGATATACAGAAATTTACATGTTATTAAATTTAAAAAAAGAAACTTAATTTCAATTTTTTTAATAGAAAGAAAGGAAAAGTTCTTTTTAATTAAAAAAAAACTTTTTTAATCCGTAATGAAAATTTAATTTAGGAAACTTTTTAATAATTAAATTTGAAGTAATTGAATTAGTTCTTAATTCAGGACAAAAATGATCCTGTGTCTCAACGGAGGATTAAAATTTATATTTATTAAGTTTACTTTATGAAAATTTTAAAAATGTTAAGAAATTTTAAGAAAAATTTTAAGAAATAAATATAAATTACGTAAAATAAAGAAAAATAAAAGTATAAAAATAAGGAAAAATAAAAAACAAAATATAATAATTAGATAAAAAAAAGATGAGTAACTTTACTGACCCACGTCGAAAAATTCCATGGAATTTTTGTAATTGTAAAATTATTCTAAAACACCAATAAATTCTTTTTTAAATAAATATTTAATCATTATTATTATTATTATTCCATAGAAATTAAGATTTTCAAAAAATTTCAAATTCAAACCTTTATGAAATTCAACAAATTATAAGAATATTATTATAAAACATGTAGATATCGATCACTTCGAGTCGAAGACTCAGAGTTATTGATATCTTCATGTTTTGTGGTAATTTAAATTTACATAAAATTTTTCAAAAAGAAAAAAAAATTAAACTGCGTTTACAAAAATTTTAATAAAATCATTCCCAAGAATTCAATTATTATTTAGAAGTAATAAAATTTTTTATCGGATTTCAATAATTTTTAATATAATTTTAAATAAATTCCTCAAAAAATTTAATTATTTTCAAAAATATTTTGCATGAATTCAATTACATTTCACAAATAATGAAATTCTTTGCTGAAATTCAAATATTTTCAAAAATCGACTATTTTAATAAAATTTCTTTAAAAAATCCAATTTTAAAAAAGATGTAATAAAATTCGTTACAAGAATTGAACTATTTTTCATAAATAATAAAATTTTTCACAGGACTTCAATTATTAAAAAAAATGTAATAAAAATTCTTTACAAGAATTCAATTATTCTCCTAAATAATAAAATTCTTCACAGAATTTCAATTATTTTTAAATATTTTAATACAATTTTATAAGTAAATTCTTCGAAAAATGTAATTATTTTCAAAAATATTCAAAAGTAAATTATTTTGAACTAAAATTAATTTTTAAATCAATTTTTATTTGCAAATTCTACGAGAATTCAATTATTTAAATAGAAAAATAAATAATTTATTGAATAAATAAATGTTTTTTAAAAATTAAATTCTCATAAAGAATTTTATCTACAAATTTTTAAATAATTCAATTTTTTCGACCAATTTGAATAAAATGTTCAAAAATAATTACACTTTTCGAGGAATTCGATATTAAAATTATATTAAAAATAATTAAAATTCTATGATAAGTTTTATTATTCATGAAAATAATTGAATATCGATTAAAAAATTTTATTATTTTTGAAAATAATGTAATGTTTGCTTTAAATTTTATATCAACACTTCTTTCAAATAATTAAAAATCTTTTGAAAAATTCTATTATAAAATAGTAGATATTAAAAATGATTGAATTGAGGAAAATTTTTTGAAAATAATTGAAATTTTGCCAAGAATTTTAATTAAAATTTTTGAAAATAATTGAATTTTGGAGAAGAATTTTATTATTTTTAAAGGTGATTGAAATTTTGACGTGGCATTTTTAAAATTTTTTTGAAAATAATTGAATTTCCGGGAAGAATTTTATTACTTTTGAAAATAATTGAATTTCTGGGAAGAATTTTATTACTTTGGAAAATAATTGAATTTCTGCAATTATTTGTAACTTTATATAAAATTTAATTATTTCCAGTACTTTAATAAAAATCCCTGACTTTAATAAAAACACTAAAATTGTAATTAAAATATTACAATTATTGATAATTAATTGTTAATGAAATAATTTTTAATAGTGTTATTTTCGTAAAAAAAAATTTGCAACTTTGTTGTTTGTTTAAAGTCATGAAAAATTATTATTCATTTTAATTTAAACTGACAGGAACAAATTAAATTATTTATTATTTCTATTCTAAGAAAAAAAATTAACATTTTTTTCGATACTCAAAAATATAATTAAAAAAAAAACATATTTACTACTTTACTGGAGAAAGAAATTAATCGTTAGATTCATAAATACGGGATTCGACACATTTGAACAATACTTGTATTTTTAATTTTCGAACTCTTGGGCAGAGAGAGAGAGAGAGAGAGAGAGAGAGTGGGAGGGAGAGAGAGAGAGAGAGACAATTTGATGTCAAGTGGAATAACCTAATTTGAAATGAAGTAAGGGTGGGGAGGGGGGGGGAGTGAGGATATGGGGTTTGCGCGGTAATGGAATTATTTCCGGCCCAATAAATTTCCCTCCAGCGAACTGAAAGTAGGAAAGTTCAATGTGGCATAACGATGTAACGACGTTGTAGAAAACTGCGATCGCGAGTTGCGTTTACATGTTCGCGACTTTGTATTATTTTTATGCTGATACGTTTAACGCTTTTCACGTTCAATCGTAAAATGTCGTAAAAAAAGCCCATACTTTTTTTATGTATATTTTATCGACGTAAAAAACGTCAAAACTAATCAGTTACTTCACTATTATTAAACAAAGTATTTTGTTATTTATTTATTTTTTTTTTTAAATTTTCATTTTTTCTATTTTTTTATTTCATTTTATTAAATTGGTTGGAATAATTTAATAATTTAATAAATTGATTGTATTTTTATTTATTTATTTATTAACTGGACAATTTCATTGAATTGATTTCTTTAAAATTTACACTTCTTCCTTTCTAATCTATCGAAGAAAAATGAAAAAACTTTTCTGACTTTTAGATTGAAAATATGAAAAAGAGAAAAATCTAGAGATGCCCCGAAAAAAATGTCTTATTGAAAAATTTCAACTTAAAAGACATTAATTTCTTTCTCTTCATAGACTCGATTTCAAAATTGAATCGAAGGGGAAAAAATTGATGAATAATTTATTTTTCTCTTTCTTAAGTTTAATTTGCAAAAGAAGAAAAATAAATAAATAGAATTCGACTCACAGTATAAGCATTTCGCTTTTATTTTCTAATCTACTTCTCGAAGTATAAAACAAGAATTCCAAACAGCTTTAAAATTTCAAGTAATCGAGTGCTCCTTTCAAATTCGAAAACTTTGTAAAAGAGAAAGAGAGAGAGAGAGAGAGAGAGTTTGCAAAAGTTTTGAAATTTGTATACTCTACTTCTTACTACATATCATATTCTTCGATTCAGAAAATGTTTTCCTTATATTATTGAAAGTAGAAGATAAAAACTTTTTTTTCCTATCTTTAATGAAATCGCTGACTTACACACTAACAAGTCTTCTGGAATTTTAATCTCAAATAATTTAAATAGTAAAAAGTGAGTGATAGTAAAATAGTAAAAAAAAAATAGTAAAATGTTAAAATGGTGAAAAATGAGCAAAAACTGGATTTATTTCAATAAACAAATAAAAATAAACAAATAAAAAGAAATTATCAAAAGATCAAAATAGTAAAAATTAAAATAGTAAAATATTAAAATAGTGAAAAGTAAAATAGTAAAAAATTAAAATAGTAAAATGGTAAAACAGTAGAAAAGTATAAAAAAAAGTCCTGTCAATAAATAATAAGTAAATAAATAATAGTAAAATAGTAAAATATTAAAATAATGAAAAGTAAAATAGTAAAAAAATAAAAAATATTGTCCTGTCAATAAATAAGTAAACAAATATTAAAATATTAAAATATTAAAATAGTGAAAAGTAAAATAACAAACTAGTTAAAAATTAAAATATCGAAATAGTAAAATAGCAAAAAAGTAAAAAAAAGTATTAAAAAAAGTGCCGTCAATAAATAAGTAAATAAATAATAGTAAAATAATAATAAATAATAGTAAAATTAAAAATTAAATTATTAAAATAGTGAAAAGAAAAATAATAAAATATTAAACAGGGTTGCCGCAGGTCAGGGAAATCAAGGAATTCAGGGAAAAGTCAGGGAAAGTAAAATTGGTCAGGGAAGTCAGGGAAAAGTCAGGGTTTTTATTTAAGTAACTGGAAAAAATTGAATTTTGGAGAAGTTACAAATGATTGCAGAAATTCAATAATTTTCAAAAGTAATAAAAATTCTTCGTAAAAATTCAATTATCTTCAAAAATGAAAAAAAATTCTCGTCAAAATTCAATTATCTTTAAAAATAATAAAATTCTTCTCCAAAATTCAATTATTTTCATAAATGTCCAAAAAATTATTGTCCTAATTTCAATTATTTTCAAAAAATTATCTAATTTTAATTATTTTCAATATCTACTATTTTAATAAAATTTCCCAAAAAGAATTCAATTATTTAAAAAAAAATCCTTAATAAAATTGTATTCAAACATTTAATTATTTTCATAAATAATAAATATTGCACAGAAATTTAATTATTTTCATAAATAATTAAATTTTTTTACAAAGATTCAATTATTTTCATAAATAATAAAACTCATCGCAGAATTTCAATTATTATTTTTAATACAATTTTAATCGAATTTAAAAAAAAAAAAAAAATTTGATAAAATTCTAAGCAAACTTCGCAATAATTCAATTATTTTCATAAATAATAACATTTTTTTACAAAAATTCAATTATTTTCATGAATAATAAAATTTATCATAGAATTTCAATTATTTTTAATACAATTTTAATTGAATTTCTCGGAAAATTTAATTATTCTTGAAAATTTTATTAAAATTTCTCGAAAAAATTCAAATTTGTTGATAAAATTCTTTATGATAATTTAGTTTCGAAAAACATTCATTTATTCAATAAATTATCTATTTTTGTATTTAAATAATTGAATTCTTGTAGAATTTTTCAATAAAAATTGATTTGAAAATTAATATTAGTTAAAATTTTAGATAATAATTGAATATTAAAAGCATTATAGCATGAATTGTTAAAAATACATACCAATTGAATTCTTTCGAAGAATTTTAACAAAATTTTTGAAAATAGTGACCGAAGAATTTGCTTTTAAAATTGTATTAAAAATAATTGAAGTAATGTAGAGAATCTTATTATTTATGAAAATAATTGAATTCCTGCATCGAATTTTAATACATTTTTTTAAATAATTGAATTCTTTTGAGAACTTTTCTTTAAAAAGTAGATTGTGAAAATAATTGAATTTCAACGAAGAATTTCATTATATTCGTGAAATGTAATTAAATTCTTACAAAAAAAATTAAGAGAATAATTCCATTTTTCTAGGAATTTACTTTAAATTGTATTATACATAATTGAAATCCTCAGAAAAATTGTACAATTTATGAAAATAATGGAATTCTTACAACGAATTTTATCAATTTTTTTTTAAATAATTGAATTCATGTGAAAAATTTTATTACTTGTGAAAATAATTGAATTTATGCAACGAATTTTCTTACATTTTATTTAAATAATTATATTCTTTTGAAAACTTTTATTAAAAATGTAAATTTTGAAAATTTTTGAATTTCAGCGAAGAATTTCATTATTTGTGAAATGCACATAATTTAATTCTTGCAAAAAATTTTTTAAGATAATTTTATTTTTCGAGAAATTTATTTAAAAATTGTATTAAAAATAATTTGAAACCACATGAAGAATTTTATTATTTATGAAAATAATTGAATTCTTGCTTAGAATTTTATTATAATTTAATTTTTTTGTTGAAAAATTTTATGGAAATTAAAATTTTTATAAAACATGAAGATATCAATCACTCCGAGTCTTCGACTCGGAGTAATTGTTATCTTCATGTTTCATAATAATATTCTTATAAGTTGTTGAATTTTAAAAATGTTTGAATTTAAATGTTTTGAAGAATTTTAATTCTTATGGAAAAATAATAATTAAATACTTATTTAAAAAACAAATTATTGTTTTCAAATAATTTTACAATTTAAGAAATTCGTAAGTAAATGTAATAGAATGTTTTTTTTTTGAGTATCTAATAATTTTTAGAGTGAATCAGAATATTCTTTAGGGTCAGGGAAAAAGTCAAAATCAGTCAGGAAAAAGACTGGAAATCAGGGAAAAGTCAGGGAAAAATAAAATTTAATATTTGTGGCAACTCTGTTAAAATAGTGAAAAGGAAAAGAGCAAAATAGTAAAAAAATAAAAAATATTGTCCCGTCAATAAATAAGTAAATAAATAATAGTAAAATAGTAAAACGAAAAATAGTAAACAAAATAGTAAATTAAAAAAGTAAATAATAAATAAAAAAAAATTTTAAATAGTGGTAAATTGTGGTAAAATTAAACAAAAAAAAAATGCTCGTCCTTTTCAGTTGAAATTTTTACACTCGACGGAATAAATTTTGTTGCACATGTGCACATAATGCACATTCATTTATAATATATAAATGTAATTAAATTATTGTCCCGAGCAATAAAATTAGTTGGAAATTGAAATATCTGTATGAATTTGGCCAATTTACTGTCAATCATTGAATGTATTATTAGCCACTGTATATACACATGAATAAATGTCCGCATTAACTGATCTCCGATTGTCACATTCGAGCTATGTTGTCAGAATAGTTTGACCTGTCCATTCCCAAATAATATTAACCCACATTGATTGACATTTATAAATAATCCAATTATATTCGTATGTTATTTTTTCAATCCCAGTCGAAACTTTATTGATCAGTAAATTAGAAAAAAAAATTTTTTTTTAATGCACTTACGTTTATAAATTAATATTATATCAACAAAATTTTTTATTTCAACATTTATTTAAAATCGTGTATACAAATTCATTTTAATTAATTATTAATTAATTATTAATTACTTATTAATTAATTATGAATTATGAATTAATTATTAATTACTTATTAAATAATTATGAATTATGAATTAATTATTAATTAATTATTAATAATTTTGAATTAATCATTAATTAATAATTAATTAATTATTAATTAATTATTAATAATTTTGAATTAATCATTAATTAATAATTAATTAATTATTAATTAATTATTAATTAATTATGAATTAATTATGAATTAATTATTAATTAATTATTAATTAAAAATTAGTGAAAACTATTGAAAACTATTATTAAGTTTTTTCTTATTTATTTACTTTTATTTTATTTAATTATTAATTTTTAATTTATTTATATTCATACTAATTTTCTCTCTACAAATTTTAATTATTTTAGTGAGATTTTCGAGATTTTAAATTATTTAATTTCTTGAGTATTTTTCTCTTGGCGAAAATATTTGGAGGAAATTATATATTTTAATTTTACGACTGTTAGAGGAAAATTCTCGTTTATTATTATCAAGAGTGAATAATGAAAAATAAAAAAGAAATATGTATGTATATATCGTCTTATAGTCGAGCAGTGGAATTAAATTTACATAATTGCTTCCCACTTGACACTCGTTCTCAGATCTCGATAGCGGTGATTTTTTTTTTTTTTTTTTTTTATTCTTTTTGAGGGGTGAAAAGTGCGTTTGGCGTAAAGCTTAGTAGGGACCACTAGATTATAAAATCTCGTGGATCGAGAATTTTAGGGCTAGCACAGCACTTTCTTTCAGGGCTGTTGGATTATGCGAATGAGCCTCGTTGAGAGGCGAAATTAGGTTTCAAGAACCTTCAGCATATTATTGCTCAGCAAAAATATCTCGAGAATTTTTTTTATTATAAATACCATTTGAATATTTCTTTAGGCTCTCTTTAAAATGAATAACGTTCATTTTATGTTTAAAAAAATACTTGGTACAGTTTTTATTAATACCACTTGATTAATAATTAATTAATTAATTAATTAATAATTGCAAGTTAATTTCTTAGTAATTAAAAATTAATGGTTAAAAATTCATTACTTAATAAGTAAAAATTAATTATTAAAATTTCTTTTTCTTTTTTTTTTTATTTGAAAATAGTTCGTGCAGAATTCATTACTTAATGATTGAAAATTAATAATTAAAATTGAAATAAACATTATTTTTATTTGATAAAATAAAAATTTAATTTCGCTACTAAAATTTTAATAAAAATGACGTTAAATTAAATTTTAAAATATCGCTGAATTGAATTAGAATTTTAATAATTGACATTTTGATCTTTTAATGTTTAATTTCTCCGTATATAGTTGGTTGAATTTAATTTACATTGAATATCGTAATTAAATTTACAAATTTCCCAGGGAGATTTTATTCATTGAAGAAATTGAGTACAGAGACAATTTTCTCTTATCCTCTTTTGGATAAATCCACTTGCCTGCTGGAGACCTTATCACCTTGCTGAATTCTAAAGCCACTTAAAGTCCCTCTATTCATGTCGACATTTCTACAGACATTTTCTCCAATATTTGATATTTGTCGAACTCGTTGTGAATACTTGATTCAAAATTAAAGGAGATGTTTTTTAATTAATTTTCCCAGTAAAAGAGAACATGTTCTGTATATTTTTTCCCCCAATATTTTCTTCTACAATTATTTCGAATAGAAAATGGTTTTTATTAGAATTCAATTTTTTCTACATGTCGAATTTCCGAATTTACATGAATTTTGTTATTTATTTATTTATTTCTTCTCCTTTTTATTTATAAAAAATACTAGAAATTTTAATAATGAAATACTGAATTTCTTAATTTCAATTGTTTTAATAAAATTCGAAGTTTTTTTAAAATAAAGGAAAAAAAATGTTTGTAAATTCTATTTGTCAATTCGAAAATTTAATTGAAAATGAAACTGAAAATTTTTGAATTTTTAGAAAATAAAGGAAAAAAATTTATTGAAAAAAATGTTCCGTTAAATTTATTTACGAATATCTTTAATTGTAAAATTATTCGAAAACAATAATTTCTTTTTTTAATATTTAATTATTATTATTTTTCCATAGGAATTAGGATTTTCAAAAATTTACTATAAAGAATTTTATCAACAAATTTTTAAATAATTGAATTATTGCGAAGAATTTTATAAAAAAAAAAGTATCAAACAACTGGTTTCTTTTCAAAAAAATTTATGAAAATTCTAATTTTAGTAATTCAATTCCTCTGAAATTTTCATTATTTTAGAAAATAATAGAACTTTGTAGAAATGTAGAAAAATGTAGAAATGTAGAACTTTGTCAAAATTGTTTTTAAATAATTGAATTTTTTGGGAGATTTCATTAAAACATTTATAAATCAATAGCTATACAAATTATTGAATTGAGAACAATTTTTGAAAATAATTAAAATTTTGCAATACATTTTATTAAAAATTTTAAAAATAATTGAATTTTATTACTTTTCAAAATAATTGAATTCTTGCGATGAATATTGTTATTTATAAAAATAATTAACTTCCTACGAATGATTTTATTATTCATAAAAGTAATTTTTCCTAAAAAGAATTTTAAAATTTATGAAAATAATTGAATTACTGCAAAGAATTTTATAAAAAAAAACTTTAAAACATTTGATTTTTTTGAAAAATTTTATGCAAATTCTATTTTAAATAATTGAATTTTTATAAAATTTTTATTGTTTTGGAAAATAAGTGAATGTTTGTGTAAAATATTAAAAAAATTTGTGTTTAATAATTGAATTCTTTTGGGAAATTTTATTAAAATAGTAGAATATTGAAAATCATTGAATTAATAAAAATTTTTGAAAATAATTGAAATTTTGCAATGAATTTTATTAAAATTTCTGAAAATAATTGAATTTTATTATTTATAAAAATAATTGAAATTTTGACAATAATTTTGAAATTTTTTTTAAAAATTTTCGAATATAATTGAATTTTTGAGAAGAATTTTACAACTTTTGAAAATAATTGAATTTTGGAGAAGAATTTTATTATTCATAAAAAGAATTGAAATTTTGACGAGTATTTTTTTTTAAATTTTCGAACATAATTGAATTTCTGTGAAGAATTTTTTTTACTTTTGAAAATTATTGAATTTCTGCAATTGTTTATTTTAGAGACACAGCTTTTTTAATATTTAAATTAATTTTAAAAAATTTTAATATTTATATTTCTTAAAAATTCATTCTTATAAAGAATTTTATTAACAAATTTTTAAATATAATTGAATTATTTTGACAAATTTGATTGGGGTACAGATTTTCTAAAACGTATTTTCTAATTTTTTATTTTCTAAAAATTTTTTTTCTAATAAAGGTGAATTTCTAAAATTTCTTTTTCTAATAAAGGTGAATTTCTAAAAAATTTTTTTCTAATGAAGGTAATTTTCTAATTTCCTTTCTTCTAATAAAGGTCATTGTCTAAAAATTTCTTTTTCTTATAAAGACAATTTTCAAAAAAAAATTTTCTAACAATATTCAATTTTTGTAATGACGATCAATAGGTATATGATTAGAAAATAAAATTTACGAAAATTTTTTAATTCTTTAAAAATAAATACTTGAGATTTCGTTAAAAAATTATAATACAAAATAGAAATTATGCTAATTTTTTAACAAAACTTTAAAAAAAGTTAAAAATAAAGTAAAAATCGTAATTAAGAAATAGAAATTATAGGGATTTTTTTCCTAAAGATATTTCAAATTTTCTGTACAAGTGTTTTATAAATAAATTAATTTTGGAAATTTTAGTATAAAAATGATGCAAATTATTATTTTTTTTTCCAAGAAAAACAGAATTTTGTTAATAAATTGTGATAAAAAATAGTAATTTTATTAAAAAATTTTTCTTCTTTTTTAAAAAGAAACTTATAATTTTATAAACAAATTTGTGATTGAGAAACAGAAAATATGCAAAATAATTTTCAATTCTTAATCTTAGTTTTTTTTAAAACAATTTTCTAACTTTTATCAAAATTATGGAAATTTTCAAATTTTAGGAAAATAAATATTAGAAATCATAACTTTTTAGAAAATTTTTTTTTAGAAATCAAAACTTGTTAGAAAAATTTTTTTTAGAAAACAGATTTCATTAGAAATCGCTTTTTTTAGACAAAAAGGATTAGAAAATATTTTTTAGAAGAAGTGACCACCTACCGACGAATTTTAATAAAATTTTTTAGAATAGGTTACATTTTTCAAGAAATTTTATTAAAATTGTATTAAAAATAATTGAAATTCTGCGATGAGTTTTATTATTTCTCAATATAATTGAATTACTGAAAAGAAACTTATAAAAAAATTTGTAAATATTTAAATTCCTGTAAAATTTTTATTATTTATGAAAATAATTAAATGATCGATATCTTTATGTTTTATAATGAATATTCTTAAATAAGTTATTGAATTTTCAAATATTTGAATTAAAAATTCCGAAAATCTTAGTTGCAATGGAAAAATAATTATAAATATTTTTTTGAAAATGAAGTTATTGGTGTTTTTGAATAATTTTACTTTTGAAGAAATTTGTAAATAAATATAATAGAACATTTCTTTGAGAATTTAATAATTTTTAAAGTGTATCAGAATATTCTTTACGATCAGGGAAAAAGTCAAAAATTTTCTGGAAATCAAGAAAAAATCAGAGAAAAACAAAATTAAATTTGTGTGGCAACCCTGTAGTAGTAGTAGTAGTACGTAGTAGTAATAGTAATAATAATAATAATAATAATAATATTAATTGAAAAAGGGGGGAAAAAGAGGAAACTTTGAGTTAAGTACATTGGCTCGAGAAATTCAGCACAGTTTGCAAGAAACTTAACTTGTGGTTTCTCCAACTCTGCATATTACAAAGACCCAAATATTCGCCAATGAATACCTTATTGTTCTCATGGAATTTCGACCGATCTGTGTTGGGGCGAAATTCACTCCCTTTATCCATCAAGCAGACAAACTTTCTTAACTCCCTCCGAAAATTGACAAAAACAATTTCCAGCTTGTTCCATAAATTTACTATTTTTAAATAAAATTTTCATTCCATTTCGATTTTTAGAAAATTAAAACAACCGCTAATTATGTTATTTTTTCTATTAATAAAAGAAAAAAAAAGAAATAAAGGAAAAAAAAATTAATAAAATAATAAAAATAATAAAACAAAGATATTACAACAGAAAGGAAATATTTTCCCGTTGCACAATCATAAAAATATTTTTAATGTTATTGACATTCTTGTTGAAGCTTTAACTTTTTAGAAAGGACAAAAAAAAAAAGTGCTTTAGACGACACTTTATAATATAATGAATCATCTGGTATTGGGTTGCTTCTATAGACTTATATATACAATGTGTGTGTATATATAACAAAAGTGAGGAACCGATGAAGGGGCTTTCGATGGAAAATTGCTGACGACAACAAAGCATGTGTTGTGAATGGTGATCTCTTGTGCTTTACATAAAAATATGTACTTTAACGCAGATGATACGACTTAAACCCTAAAAACCGTCTAGTACCAATTGTTTGGGATTATATTTACTATACAATAGAGATAAAAAAAAAGATGATAAATTTTACCATCAATCAAAATCTATTTTACACAGACAATTTTTTTTTCTTTTTATAGGAAAGAAGTTTTAAATTCTGTTTATAAGTAGTAAAAAGCAAGTTTAGTCAGACAGAAAACCCTTTACGACCTTTTTTATTCTAGTAGTATTTTTTTTTATTTTAGTAAAAATCAGTTTTTATTGGAACTACAATTTTTTTTTTATTTTTTTTATTTTTTTTTCTCTTACTCTTACCTCTTTTTCAGTAATTTTTATTTTATTATTATTATTAATTTGTATTAAAAATAATTTAAATTCTTCAATGAGTTTTATTATTTATGAAAATAATTGAATTGTTGCGAAGAATTTTATTAAAAAAAGTTTCAAACAATATGTTTTTTTCGAAAAAATGCATGCAAATTTTATTTTTAATAATTGAATTATTCTTGTGAAATTTTCATTATTTTAGCAAATAATCGAATATTCGTGTAGAACTTTGTTAAAATTGTTTTTAAATAATTGAATTCTTTTGGGAAATTTTATTAAAATAATAGATATACAAATTATTCAGTTGAGAACAATTTTTAAAAATAATTTAAATTTTGCAATTAGTTTTATTAAAATTTTTGAAAATAATTGAATTCCGGCGATGAATATTGTTATTTATGAAAATAATTGACTTCCTCCGAATGATTTTATTATTTATAAAAATAATTAAATTCCTGAAAAGAATTTTTAAATTAATAAAAAAAAAACTTGAAATAATTATGATCCCCAAGTTTTGAACGTTCAAATGAACGAAATATTTTTTATTGAAGATATTTTTATAAATTACTAATCACAAAAAATTTAAAAACTGAAATATTTACGGTTAGAAAGTCAGTTATTAATTTTTTGGATAGTGACGCAAAATAATTGCAATAAAAATTTAATTTGTAGAAGAAATAAATAAATTTCGTTTATTTGAACGTTCAGAACTTTAGGATCTTAAATAATTTTAAAAAATGTCGATTAAGCTTTTTGCAAAAAAATTAATTCCATTTAGAATTTTTAATAAAAAGTATGAAAAATTTAAATTTTCAAAGATTTTCATTTAAAACTTTAACAAAATTCAATTATTTCTAAAAATTGAAATTATTAGTAACTTCTCCGAAATTCAATTACTATCTGTAATTGAATTATCACCAATTACTATCTTAAACTGAAATTAATTTATAAATAAAATTTTATTAGAAAATTCTACGAGAATTCAATTATTCAAATACAAACATAGATAATTTATTGAATAATAAATTTTTAAATAATTGAATTTTTTCGACGAAATTTAATAAAATTATTCAGAATGATTTCCAATTTCTCGAGGATTTTGTTTAAAATTGTATTAAAAATAATTGAAATTCCGCAATGAGTTTTATTATTTATAAAAATAATTCAATTATTTACAAGAATTTTATTAAAAAAGTTTCAAACAATTTTAATTTTAATTTTTTAAAAAATTTATGACAATTATTTTAATTACTGCGAAGAATTTAATACCAAATTTGTAAACATTTGATTTTTTCGAAAGAATTTATGCTTTTTTTTAAATAATTGAATTTCTATGAAATTTTTATTTTTTTGGAAAATAATTGAATGTTCGTATAAAGTATATTCAAAATTTTTATTTAATAATTGAATTCTTATAGGAAATTTTATTAAAATAGAATATTGAAAATCATTGAATGAATAAAATTTTTTGAAAATAATTGAAATTTTTAAATTTTGCAATGAATTTTATTAAAATTCATGAAAATAATTTAATTTTGAAAAAGAATTTTATTGTTTATAAAAATAATTGAAATTTTGACCAGTATTTTTAAAAATTTTCGAATATATTTGAATTTTTGGGAAGAATTTTATTATTTATAAAGATAATTGAAATTTTGACGAGTATTTATTTTGTAAACCAAAACTTTTTTAAAAGTTAATTAATTTTGAAATATTTAAGTAAAATTATTCATTAAATAATTTATATGTAATAATTTTATGATAGTTCTTCAAAAATTAAGTTATTTAAAAAAGAAATTATTGCCAGAAATAGAAAAAATTGATTGGTTTTGTCTTTCAAAGAATTGCTTTAAAATTTTTAAAATTATTATTATTATTATTATTATTATTATTATTATTATTATTATTATTATTATTATTATTATTATTACTATTATAATTATTTGTATTATTATTGTTATTATTATTTTTATTATTATTCTTATTATTATTTTTATTATTATTATTTAAAATAATCGTATTTACACAATTTCTTTCCAGGCAAAAAATGATCATTTATTAACATTGTTAAAGCCCTTGTTTTTCAAAAAGTAATTTATTCCTATTTTTGTAATTATGTCAAGAAAAATTAATTTCCCTTCATGTTTTACAAAAGTTTTGGTAAAGGAATATGAAACAAGCAACTGGCAAAAAAAACAATGAAGCAAGTCGTTGAATTTTAATTTAGTAAAAGAATATACAAGAACTTTTAGTTCAAAAAGTTTGTTAATAGATTAAGAAGAATAGGAAGTTTTTTTTCCTTTTTTTTTTTTGAAGTAGAAGAAGAATTTCTCATATATTTCAAGAAAAAATGAAAAAAAAAATGTTCAAGACATTTTTTTTCTTGATAATATTTATTTCTACGTTCTTTACATTTTGCATTATCATTTTTCTCATTCAGTTCAGTTTCATCTTTAATAAAGAGCTTATTAAAAAGAAAAAAAAAAAGAAAAGTGTAAGTTTCAAGCTGCGGCTATAAAAATGAAAGATTCTTTCAAACATTTCATATAGCGTGTTTTGTGTATTACATCGTGCTGGAATTTTTCATCTTGACGCCAGTCCATCTGAGGTATAATAAATGGTTGATTTTACCATATCGTTTTCATTTCTTTTCTTTTCATTCATTTTTTTTTTTACTGTTAACTTGAAATGAGAAACGATTTTTTATTAAAAATTCGAAATTGTTTTGTCCAACATTTTTTCATATTTTTGTTCGACTATTTTTTTTTACAATCTTTTATTTATTATGATTACTGAGAGTACATTGCCCGATAGCGAGAGTCTTCGAGAACGGAAATTGGAAAATACTTAAGGAACATTATTGAATCGCCATTCTGGACGACCATGCACCAGTTCTCATAAATCTGATATCTGCGAATCGTAAAACTTATAGAGAGACCTCTCCTCTAAAGCGAAGAAATTATCAGTATTTTCTTTCACGAGTTTTGAAAATCGTTTTTTACATTAAAGGATCTTAAATTACGTTTAACATAAAATTGACACTTGAATATTGTATTCTGTATTATGAATTGAAAAGGGAAAAGAAATTTTCTTTAAAAATTCGAAATTTTCTTTAATATTTTAATTTTTGATTTTTAATTTTTGATTTTCCTCTATTCAAAAGTGAAGATTTCATATATCTAAAGAGCTTGAATGACACACATTTATATATACATATTGAGTGAAAGCAGTTTCTAAAGTAAGACTGAGTCGACGAAAACTAAAAGCACTATGTGGAAGGAATATCAAAGTCCCTTAAGACATCAGCGACGTCTGCTTTTCCACTGGGATTCATTCTGGGACATTATATCGATAAGCACGTGCCACAATCTCCAAGATAACTTTAGTGAGTGACTACATTCCATGCATCTTAATTGCTTGAACGATACTAATTGGAGGGAAATTATTTCTCCATATGAAGCAGATGCGACGGCGGACTCTCATTATAATTTATAATTATATCCCTCTTGTAATTCTATTCATTTTTCAATCCTTTTGTTTATACCAGTCAAATTTTTCAACTTATTTTCCATCATCCTGAGAAAGTATATTGTAAAAAAATTTTTAGAAAATAAATTTTTGGAAAATAAATTTTTAGAAAATAAATTTTTGGAAAATAAATTTTTAGAAAATAAATTTTTGGAAAATAAATTTTTAGAAAATAAATTTTTATAATATTTAATTGTTATACTTACATTATTATTAGTGAGGAATAATAGCAATTTTTTTTAGGAATAATATCGTCTTACTCACCTGAAACAAAAAGAAAAACGAATATATTAAAATTAATAAATAAATTTATTAAAAGTACTGAAAAAAATTAAATTTTTAGAATTTAGAAGAAAATTCTGAATTTTTGTGTCTTTTTTGTTTGACTAATAAACTATAAAATTACCACGAATTCTAATGCATATACGATTCATTAATTATTATTTCCAATAATAAAAAAAAAAATTTTTGTGGAAAATTGGAAAATATTTTTTTGCTTAAAATGAAAAATTTAATATTCTTCAGAATATTTTAACGTTTTGATTCGTTGAGTGTATAACTGAATGTTTATTCATGACGCGCTCGGAAGATTTGAAAGCGGTTATTCTGATGGACCAATTACGCACTTATGTTGCCTAACATAAATTACTAAAAGCGATCGAAGGATTAAACTGGCTTTCGATAGAAATGGAATAATGGCCGCAAGATGTGGCTCAGGATTTTCGGGATTATTGAGTGCTATTACGTGGAAAAAAAGAGTATCTTTCTTTAGGAAAACAGAAGGATTAAAATCCACGATAATTACCGCACTCTAATTAAATCTCTCTCCTCTCTCTCTCGAAAAAATAATTTTTTTCGTTTATTTCTTTTTTATTATTTGCCAATAAAATGTATTAAATTCAATTAAATTTGAAATATATTTCTTAGAAAATATTTTGAATTTTTTTTAAAGGTTTCTATTTTTTTATTTTTCTTTTTTTAATTATTATATATTAATAATATTTAACGTCCTTTGATATTAAATTATTGAAAATAAAATTTTGTGGTCGTTTTTATTTTCAATAATTTTCCACGTCGAAAAATTTCATGGAAGTACCTCTCGGAAATTCCATGGAATTTCCGAATTCGGCAAGTTTTTTATTTTAAAAATATTTTTTAACATTTCCAAGTTTGTAATAGGTCAGAAAAATCGGGGAAAAGTCAGGGATTTTTATTAAAGTACTGGAAATAATTGAATTTATAAGAAGTTACAAATGATTGCAGAAATTCAACTATTTTCGAAAGTAATAAAATTCTTCGCAGAAATTTTATTACAATATTTTTGACTTATTAATTATCAATTAAATAAATTACATTTAATTACAATTAATTATTTATTTGTTATTTTGTTTCTAATAGTTTTCTAGTCAAAATTAAATAATATTATTTTCATGTCATTAACATGTAAAAAATTCAATTATTCAGAAGAATTCTACACAAAATCACTATTTTTCTAAATTTATTCAGGAAAATCAGAAAAAAGTCAGAGAATTTTGTCAAAAGTGCTGGAATAATAATATTCAATTTCAAGAATACATAAGAAAATTCTTAATGTTATTCTTCAGCGTTGAAAAGATTTTATTTATTTCAAACTTTTCCTGTTTTTAACAATAATTAGACTTTACAGATTTAAAATTTATTTTTTTAAATAATTTAATTATTGAAAAACTGTCGAGAAAAAATTATTTTTTATGAATTATTTTGGAATAATTTTTTATTTAAAAATTAAAAAAATAATTAAATTTTATGAAATTTGTATTTAAAATTTTTTTTATTAAGTAATATAAATAAGTAGCAACTGTCACGCCCGCCAAATGAAGTATTTAATTTACTATTATTATTACTCAAAAGAAATTCAATTATCTTTACAAAATTTCAATAAAAAATTCTCCGAAAAATTTATGAAAAATTACAAAAATGTTATCTTTTTAGTAGGAAAAAATCGTTACTATACAGTATAGCGATCATTCCTATACAGTATGGCAATCATTCCTAGACAGTATAGCGATCGTTACTATACAGTATGGCAATCATTACTACACAGTATAGCAATTATTCTTATACAGTATAGCGATCGTTACTATACAGTATGGCAATCATTACTACACAGTATAGCAATCATTCCTATACAGTATGGCAATCGTTACTATACAGTATGGCAATCGTTACTATACAGTATAGCGATCGTTACTATACAGTATGGCAATCGTTACTATACAGTATGGCAATCGTTCCTATACAGTATAGCGATCGTTACTATACAGTATGGGAATTGTTACTATACAGTATAGCGATCGTTACTATACAGTATGGCAATCGTTACTATACAGTATAGCAATCATTACTATACAGTAAAGCGATCATTACTATACGAGACCTTACACGGCTTGAGGTGAACTCGCAACTGAAGAAATGTCTGTCCCTTCGTTGACTATATTAACGCTAATTGCTTTTTAATGACATTTTAATTTCCTGGAAAATAACGACTTTTCTCACACTTATGAAGAAAAATAAAATTTTCAAAAATTTTTACATAATTCTTTGTAATTTTTGCGTGCAATAAACGGGACAAAACAGATGACGTGGGAGGGTACTGACGTAATATTTTTTTGGAAATTTATTCATTCTTTTTCTCTTTCATTCCTATTGAGAAAAAAAAAATATTTTCAAAAACATTGCAAAAATTATTTCTACTTTCCAAATAAACGAGACAAAAAATATTACGAGGAGTGGGATAAAGAAGTACAAATTCTCGGAAAGTGACTTTCTCTACCAATATTAGATAAAAAATATAATTTTATTTACTCTCTGAAATATTAAAAGTTTATTTTTTTAATTGATTATTTTTTACATTACTTACATATCTATTCAATATTTTTCTTATAATAAATATTATTATTAGACTCTAATCATAATAGAAATGTTAAAATAATATTAAAATATAAAACTTGAAAAATTTCCACGGAAATTCCATGTAAGTTCCATGGAATTTTTCGACGTGGGTCATCTTTTTTTTTATCCAATTATATATTTTGTATTTTATTTTCCTTACTTTTATACTTAAATTTTTATTTATTTTACATAATTTATATTTATTATTTTCGTATTTTTCGTGTATACTTGAAAAATGTTTGGTATTTATCTTTTTATACTCTCGGCTTTAAAATGTGTGATAACAAAAAAGGAAAAAAAAATCTATAACAGTAGTAGTTTTCTTCCACCTTTTTAAGAATGCAACCATTGAAGATAACGGGTCTGAAGTTTCCCCTGCACTGGGGTAGATAGCCCTTCAAAAAGTCTCGCGAAACAAAGGACTACAATTAGCACACAGCTTCTCGAGACGCGCTGACGTGTGCAGATTTTGTGACTTGGCTTCCCTCGACAAGATTCCTCTGTCTTTAGTTTCTGGTAACAACACAGCTGCTGTGATGACAAAACGTAACCTAAGCCCCTTGAACACTATATATGCGAGGATTAATTAAGGGGGTCGGTGGGTTGTGTGACACTCATTTATTTCAAATAGATTTTTTTCTTCTTTCTTCTTTTTTTGTCAAAACGCCTCTTTTATAATAAGAGACTCTCAAAAAACAAAAAATCAAGAAGGAAAAAAATAATGATCGCGAAATTTTTCTTTTTAATTAAATCTGATTAACGGAAATGAGAGAAATTTATAATTTTGTTTCATTTCGTTTCATTTCGTTTCATTCAATTTCATTTATTTTGTTCATTTTGTTTATTTTGTTTATTTTGTTTATTTTATTTATTTTGTTTATTTCATTTATTTTGTTTATTTAATTTATTTTGTTTATTTTGTTTATTTTGTTTATTTTGTTTATTTTGTTTATTTTGTTTATTTATTCATTCATTTAATTTAAAAAATTCATAATTTTTTTTCGTTCCATTTTATTTTAGATTAGATCATTTCATTTCTTTTTATTTATTTAATGAAATAATGTCGGATTTTTTATTATTAGAAGAAACAAGAAAAAATTGCTAACAATTTAATTTAATGAAACGATTCAATTATAACAAAAAGTAAATATAAAAAATGAAAGTAAAAGTGAAAATGAAAACGAAAAGAAAACGTAATTTATTGAAAGTCCGAAGAGTGGAAAAGTTGAAAGACTGTTTTGTGATTCTTCACTACCTACATGAAATATAAAAGGATTGTGTCATTCAACAGTGAAATCGACAAACGAGAACATGTTAATCATGTATCCATCGAATTAGTGAAATACATTAGGCATGGAAGAGGTTCATTGTCAATGCATTGGAATTTATCGGAGCGAATTGCACACGTTTATATACGGAAGAGGAGATTTAAAATTAAATAATCATAGAAGTGGAAAATCGATAATTATGAAAAATTAACGTTCTTGTTAAATCGAATGTTTAATAAATTGTTGAAAGTAGAGAGGAGAAAAAAATAAAAGAGAAAAGGAAAGAAAATTCATTTAATTTATTAAAATTTTTTTTTTTTAAGGGATTTTTACTAAAAGTACTGGAAGAAGATTAAATTTTTAGAATTTATAAGAAAATTCTGAATTTTTGTGTCTTTTTTTTGTTTGACTCATAAACTATGAAATTACCACGAATTCTAATACAAAACCATCAATTTTTTCTATTTCTGACAATAATTTATTTTTTAAATAACATACTTCTTGAAGAACTAGAATTATTACTTGGAAATTATTTAGTGTATAATTTTACTTAAATATTTCAAAAATTAATTGAATTTTAAAAAAGTTGGGTTTATAAAATAAATGATGCAGAAATTCAATTATTTTCAAAATTAATAAAATTCTTCGCAAAAATTGAATTATATTCGAAAATTTTAAAAAATACTGGTCAAACTTTCAATTAGCTTTATAAATAATAAAATTAAATTATTTTCAGGAATTTTAAGAAAAATTCATTGTAAAATTTCAATTATTTTCAAAAATTTTTATTTCAATGATTTTCAATATTTTACTATTTTAATAAAATTTCCCAAAAGAATTCAATTATTAAACAAAAATTTTGATAATATTTTACACAAACATTCACTTATTTTCCAAACCAATATAAATTTTATAAAAATTCAATTATTTAAAAATTAAAATAGAATTTGCATAAAATTTTTCAAAAAAATCAAATGTTTTAAAATTTGGCATTAAATTCTTCGCAGTAATTCAATTATTTTCATAAATTTAAAAATTCTTTTCAGAGATTTAATTATTTTTATAAATAATAAAATAATTCGGAGGAAGTCGATTATTTTCATAAATAACAATATTCATCCCAAGAATTCAATTATTTTCCATAATTTTAATAAAATTCATTGCAAAATTTAAATTATTTTCAAAAATTGTTCTCAATTCAATAATTTGTACAACTATTAATTTAATAAAATTTGTTAATATATATTTAATTCATTATTAAAATTAAAAATAATAATTCATAGAAAAAGTTGAGTTAAAAACACTAACAAAATATTGAATTTTGAAGAAGTTACAAATGATTGCAGAAATTCAATTATTTTCAAAAGTAATAAAATTCTTCGCAAAAATTCAATTATATTCGAAAAATTTTTAAAAATACTTGTCAAAATCTCAATTATCTTTACAAATAATAAAATTCTTCTCTAAACTTATATAGTTATTTTTAGAAATTTTAATATAATTCATTGCAAAATTTCAATTAATTTTCGAAAAATTTTATTAATTCAATGATTTTCAATATTCTACTATTTTAATAAAATTTCCCAAAAGAATTCAATTATTTAAAAACAATTTTGACAAAGTTCTACACAAATATTCAATTATTTTCAAAAATAATGAAAATTCCACAGAAATTGAATTATTAAAAATAAAATTTGCATAAATTTTTTTGAAAAAAACCAATTGTTTAAACTTTTTTTATAAAATTCTTCGCAATAATTCAATTATTTTCAGAAATAATAAAACTCAATGCAGAATTTCAATCATTTTTAAATACAATTTTAATCAAATTTCTCCGAAAGAGTAATTATTCTTAAAAATTTTATTAAAATTCGTCTAAAGAATTCAATTATTAAAAAATTTTTTGATAGAATTATGTATAAGAATTCAATTTTAAGAAACATTTAATTTTTCAATAAATTATCTATATATTTAAATAATTGAATTCTTGTTGAATTTTCTAATAAAATTTGATTTAAAAATGAATTTTTAGTTAAAATTTTTTGTAATAATTATAGAAGAATTTTAGTTAAAAACACTAGAAAAAAATGAATTTTGGAGAAGTTACAAATAATTGCAGAAATTCAATTATTTTCAAAAGTAATAAAATTCTTTGCAAAAATTCAATTATTTTCAAAAGTAATAAAATTCTTCTTAAAAATTCAATTATATTCGAAAATTTTTAGAAATTCTCGTCAAAATTTCAATTATTTTTATAAATAATAAAATTCTTTTACAAAATTCAATTATTTTCAAAAATTTTAATTAAATTCTTGGCAAAATTTCAATTATTTTATTATTATTATTTAATTATTTTCATAAATAACAAAACTCATCGCAGAATTTCAATTATTTTTAATAAAATTTTAATAGAATTCGAATTCTTAGTTCTTATGGAAAAATAATATTGATTAAATATTTATTTAAGAAAGAAGTTATTGGTGTTTTTGAATAATTTTAAAATTACAGAAATTAATAAATAAATGTAATAGAACTTTTTTTTTTGAGTATCTAATTATTTTAAGAGTGAATCAAAATATTCTTTAGTGTCAGAGAAAAAGTAAAAATTTTATCTAGAAATCAGGAAAAAATCAGGGAAAAATGAAAAATCAGGGAAAAAGAAAATAAAATTTCTGTCTAAACCCTCTGATGATATTGCATAATGGAAAAGATATTTAATAACCATTAGACACGAATTACATGTTTCTAGAAGTAATAAGGGACAAAATTGAATTTTCCCACCCAAGATTATTACACATACTCTTTTGGGATTGATCCCTTGGTTTATGAAGTTATTAGTCAAGGGACGATCAACGACTCCTGGATTAATTACTCAATCGCCGTAGGACAAGCCTAGCCGCCATGTCGATAATTGTAATTGCTAATTACACCGCCGTTGGCAAGTCTCTCGTATTCCTAAAGGTACTCTCTGTGTTTATGCAGCATACGCCATGTTACGGAGTGCGTTTCGTGTTTGTGGAATCACAAACGCAAAGATATTTATGTTACGCGTGTCTTTGAATGCATCTATTGCCGCATTGCAAAGCGCATTCAAACACAAACGCCATATATATATGCACTATAATTTCATTTGCTCATTGCAATAACCATAAACTGCTTACCACACGTCCTGGGAAATAATTTATTCACTAATTAATTAATCCCTACGTAAAAAGATTCTTTATCCATCTGAATTTATTTCCACTTTTTGACAAAATAATTCACGATCATTGAAATTCATTACTCTTTGATTTTAACAGACAATTTATTTATTCATTTTCGACTTTATTTTTGGCTTTATCTTTTGATTTTATTTTTTTAATTTTATATTTTGATTTTATTTTTTTAATTTTATTTTTTGATTTTATTTTTTTAATTTTATTTTTTGAATTTAAATTTTTTATTAAACAAGTTAATTGATATAATTTTATAATTTCAAAAATAGACCAAATTCAATTATTTTCAATAATTGTAATAAAATTCATATAGTCAATTTTTATAAATAATAAAAATCTACGTAAAAAATTTAATTATTTTTATATAATAAAACTCTTAACAGAATTTCAATTATTTTCAATACAATTTTAATTGATTTCTTTGAATATTTCAATTATTTTTATTTTTTAAAAATCTTGTAAAAATTCTCCGAGAAAATTCAATTACATATATTAAAAAATAATCCAATAAAATTAAAATTCAAGAATTCAATTATTTTCATAAATAATGGAATTTTCGTTTAATTCAAAAATTATTTTAAATACAATTTTAATTGATTTCTTCAAAAATTTTTATTTTTTTAAAATCTTGTAAAAATTTTCCGAGAAAATCCAATCACTTTAAAAAATAATTATATAAATTTAATAAAAATTATTTAATAAAATTAAAATTCAAGAATTCAATTAATTTTCATAAATAATAGAATTTTTGCTCAATTCAATTATTTTAAATATAATTTTAATTGAATTGCAGGAAAAATTCCATTATTTTTAAACATTTTTTTTTTAATCTTCGAAAGAATGCATGAATATCAATAAATAGTTAATTATTCACAAGAATGCAATTATTTAAAAATTTTTAAATACAATTTTAATAAAATTCTTCTTGAAAATTCACATATTCTTTTTAAATTTTGCAAAAATTCAATTATTTTTAGAAATAATAAATTTTTTTTGCATGGATTCAATTATTTAAAAAAGTTTTATTTAATAAAATTATATTCAAGAATTTAATAATCTTCAGAAATAGTTAAATTGTCAATTTGTTGAAAATCATTGAATTCTTGCAAAGTATTTATTAAAAAATTACAAAATATAATTGAATTTTATGAAGAATTCAATTATTTTCAATAATTGTAATAAAATTCTTTAGTCAATTTTTATAAATAAATAAAAAACTTTGTAAAAAATTCAATTATTATTATATAATAAGATTCTTAACAGTATTTCAAATATTTTCAATACTACAATTTTAATTGATTTCTTCGAAAATTTCAATTATTTTTAAAAATCTTGTAAAAATTTTCCGAGAAAATTCAATTAAAAAATAATTCAATTTTTCACAGGAGTTCAATTATTTAAAAAACTTTTAATAAAATTCAAATTCAAGAATTCAATTATTTTCATAAATAATTGAATTTTCGCTAAATTCAATTATTTTAAATACAATTTTAATTGAATTCCAGGGAAAATTAAATTATTTTTAAACATTTTTTTAAAATTCTTTGAAAGAATTCATGAATATTAATAAATAGTTAATTTTTCACAGAAATTCAATTATTTTAAATACAATTTAATAAAATTCACTTATTTTTTTAAATTTTGCAAAAGTTCAATTACTTGTAGAAATAATAAATTTTTTCGCATGGATTCAATTATTTAAAAAAGTTAGAATAACATTGTATTCAAGAATTTAATTATTTTCAGAAATAATTAAATTGGCGATTTACTGAAAATAATTGAATGCTTCCAAAGTATTTATCAACAAATTTCAAAATAATTGAATTTTATGAAGAATTCAATTATTTTCAATAATTGTAATAAAATTCTTTAGTCAATTTTTATAAATAATAAAAATCTTCGTAAAAAATTCAATTATTTTTATATAATAAAATTCTTAACAGAGTTTCAATTATTTGCCATACAATTTTAATTGATTTCTTCGAAAATTTCAATTATTCTTAAAAATCTTGTAAAAATTTTCCGTAAAAATTAAATTATTTAAAAAAATTATTCAATTTTTCACAGGAATTCAATTATTTTAAATACAATTTTAATAAAATTCACTTATTTTTTTAAATTTTGCAAAAATTCAATTATTTGTATAGAAATAATAAATTTTTTCTGAAAATTATTGAATTCTTGTAAAGTATTTATAAAAAAATTTGAAAATAATTGAATTCATTTCAAAAATATCATTAAAATTGTATTGAAAATAATTTTTAATTCTTCGCAAGATTTTTATTGAAATTCTTTAAAATAATTGAATTGTTTTGAAGAATTTATTTCAATATTCTTGAAAATAATGTAATTTTTTAAAATAATTTTAACTGAAAATTTTGAAAGTATGTAATTGAATTTTATAAAGAATTTCTTTTAAGTTTTCAAAATAATCGTGTTTATTATTAATTGCAATTAATAATTTTTCAATTAAATTCTATTAAAATGATTCATAGAAAATTAAATTGTTTTAAACAATTTTATTAGAGTTTTTGTAAATAATTACATTTTTAGTTTGAAGAATTTCATTAAATTTCCGTAAAAATAATGTAATTTATTAAAGTAATTTTAATTTGAAAATTTTTAAAATAGTTGAAATTTACGAAGAATTTTATTATAAACTTTTGAGAATAATTGAATTGTTTAGAAAAATTTTATTAAAATTGTATTGAAAATAATTCAATTTCTCGCAGAAAAATTTTATTATTTAAAAAAATAATTGAATTCTTAAATTCTTGCAATTTATAAAAATAATTCAATTAAATATTAAAATAAAATTTTTTTAATTAGAGAAAATTTTTTTGTTTCAGGTGAATATTATCGCATTATTCTCCATTAATTATGGTATCATTGTTCGAATCGAAAAAAAGACGATGGGTGAGTTTTTATTATCGATTGACTTCAAGGTGAAAAAGTTGGTGTGATTTTACTTTTATTTTCTTTTTTTTCGTTTTTCTTTTCTTTTCTTTTCTTTTTTTTTTTTGTCTTTTTTTCACATCGACGTTGTATACTTTTATCACAGCTCTTGAGAGCCACTCGCTTTGAGTCTCTATCATTCCTTTGACAGACTGTTTCACTAGTCGTGTCACTTGTCATGAGTATTGTCAAGCGTTTTCAATCTTCAAACGATTTATGTGAAACTTTACTTCCGGTTTGCCGTGAACGATACACGACCCGGTCAATATATTTTTCGCGACCCTTTCTCTTTTCTAAAATAAACAAAAAAAAAAAGGTAAACAAGTTAAATTATACTTTTTTCTCGATTTTTTTATTTTCTCTATTTTTACTTCCTCTCTCCAGAGAATATAAAAGAAGAAAAAACAAGGAAATTATATATTAATTTAATAATTAAATTATTAGCTTTTTGTTTTAATCGATAAAGTTTTAATTTATTAAGTACTTTTAAATTTTCGATAAGGAAATATTCCAATCACTTAAAATTTTAATACTCTTAATGAATATTTCTTCCTTTTTTTGTATGAAAAAGAAATTTTTATATTTCGTTTTTTTTTAAGAGAAAAAAAGTTTAATTAGTTCGTGAAACTTTTATAGATGAAAAATTGAATAAATTTGTGGTTAATTTATTAATTAAAAAATCATTTGACTTTTCTTTTATTTCATCTGTAATTGGAAATTGTTCGAGGGAATATTGAGAAAGTCAAATAAGTCGCTGGCTGACTAAACTCGATTTTTACCACTTATCGACTTTTTTTACATTATTTATTTATTCATTTATTTACAACTGTATTTCAATGAAATAAATATTCAAACAAAATGCATTCATTTAGAAATTAAACTTAAATAAATTAAGTAAATTACTAAATTTTAATGTTAATTAAAAAAAATTAAAATTTTATTAATTAATAAATTAAATAAAATAAATAAATAAATAAATAAATAAATTAATTAATTAATTAATTAATTAATTAATTAATTAATTAAATTTTCAAAGTGTTTAAAAAATTTTTAGGTAACAAGCCTTTTTTGCTTGTTACAATAAATAAAAAATTGTTTACCATTTTTGCACGTAAATATATACCACAAAAAACCGAATAATGTAAAAGGAATTAAAAGATAATCTAGATGTTAAAAGTACAATTAAAAAAAAAAAAAATTGTACAAATAAATGCGAAAATCAAGAATACACGAATTTCACATTTCCGCTTCTCACTATTATTTCGCCTCTCAGCTTTTTGATTTTCATAACTGACAGCCTGTCATATTCTTTGAATAGAAAACCAGAAACATTTGTCTATTGTTTAATTATATTTGCACTTTATTAAAATTGAAAAATTACTTGAAATCCGTATTTCAATAAAAACAAATCATAAAATAAAACGTATTCATTTAGAAATTCAAGTGAAATAAAATAATATTTTAACTTTTGAAAATAATAAACTAATAGACAGCTATTTAAATTAAATTAAATTTTATTAATTAACTGAAGTAATTTTGATTTTCATTAAAACTTAAATTAAGAATTAAATTAATTTTAATTAATTCAATTAAATTTTTAATTACTTTAATTTAATTTTTAATTAATTTAAATTTATATTTTAATTAATTTTAATTTTAATTAATTTAAATTTAAATTTTACTTGCGACTTAAATTAAAATTTCAATGAAATAACTTTTAATTTTAATAAAAATTTTACTTACAATTTAAATTAGATATAAATAGCAAAAATAGTTATTATTGAAATATAAATATTAAAAGAACTGAATTATAAATACAAAAATGTCCACTCTTCTATTTATAAGGGAGTCAATTTTTCTCAATGCACTTTTATAATTCAAATACAAGTTTAAATGATTTATAACTTCATGAATAAATTATTTATTCATCAAGAGAGGATAAAGAATTTAAAGAAGAATAGTATATATAAAGAGAGTGCGAGAGACTTTAATAATGAATAGCAGAATTATTTCCGAAATAATCTATTAAGTATTAACTTTTAAAATTAATACTGAAAATAATTTTTTATTTAAATAAAATATTAAATATTTGAATTTAAATAAAAAATAATTTTTTATTTTATTATTACAGTCATTCTTAAATTCATAGTACAAAAGATTTTAATATTTCGATTATTATTTCTATTATTATTTTTTTTATTTCGATTAATTTTTCGATTATTATTATTATTATTATTATTATTATTATTATTATTATTATTATTATTATTATTATTATTATTATTATTATTTTAATTAGTATTATTATTAGTAGTACTGTCATTATTAAATTATTAATACAAATATTTTAGAGAAAAAAACATTTTGACAATATTTTGATTATTATTATAATTATTGTCTTTATTAAATTATTAGTATAAATATTTAATGAAAAAAACTTTTTTATTAAAAATTTAAATTATTATAATATTATTGACATATTATTAGATTTATATAGTATAGAAATATTTAAAGAGAAAAAAATAGTTTTAATAATAATAATTTTGATTAAATATCCAATGCGTGAATTCCTTGCATAAAAGAAAGTGATAACATTTTTTCGAAAAAGGAAATCAAAAAGTTTTTCTATCACCTTTTAAAAGGTGATAAAAACCCTAAAGATTTTAAATTCGATTTTACAAGTCTTTTATGCACCTTAGGATCTCATTTTCAAGAAATTAAAGAACTTTGTAACAGTCTTTAGAAACAAATATCTAAGTTAGGAGTGTTGGACCATTAAAAAAAGAAATCTCTGCTATTCCAAGGATTTTGTTAAGCGGTTTTAACGTGAAAACTTGTCAAATTACAAAGAATTGCAATTTAGGTCGTCAATGGCATTTTTTATAATATTATAAACGTGTATTTTTTTCGTATCTTTATTTATCTCAAATATTTTTATATATTTCTTTATTATTTTTGTATTTTAATATTTTAGTATTTTAGTATTTTAGTATTTTAGTATTTTAGTATTTTAGTATTTTAGTATTTTAGTATTTTAGTATTTTAGTATTTTAGTATTTTAGTATTTTAGTATTTTAGTATTTTAGTATTTTAGTATTTTTCTATTAATATTTTCCTATTTATTAATATTTCTATATTCTTATTAAATTATTTACATTCTATTAGTTCTATTATTACGTTATTTACATTATTTTTTTTACTTTAATTGCAGTAATTCTCCGAACTTTAATTGTTTTCAAAAATTTCTTTAAATTCTTGCCAAAATTTCAATTATTTTCAAAAATTTTCCTCAATTCAATCATTTTTAATATCTAATATTTTATAATAAAATTTTTCAAAAGATTTCAATTATTTTCAAAAATTTTAATCAAATTCTTGGAAAAATTCTAATTATTTTTAAAAGTTTTCCTCAATTCAATCATTTTCAATATCTACTATTTTATAATAAAATTTTTCAAAACATTTCAATTATTTTCAAAAATTTTAATAAAATTCTTGGAAAAATTTTAATTATTTTCAAAAGTTTTCCTCAATTCAATCATTTTCAATATCTACTATTTTATAATAAAATTTTTCAAAAGATTTCAATTATTTAAAAAAAGTGTCGATAAAATTTAAAGCAAACATTACATTATTTTCATGAATAATAAAACTCATCATAGAATTTCAATTAATTTTAATACAATTTTAATCAAATTCCTCGAAAAATGTAATTATTCTTAAAAAATTTATCAAAATTCGTCAAAAGAATTTAATTATTTGAAAATTTTGTATTAAAATTTGTTATGAGGATTCAATTTTGAAAAACATTTATTTATTCAATAAATTATTTATTTTTTTATTTTTTAAAATAATTGAATTTTGAATATTTTTGAAAATAATTACATTTTTTGAAGAATTTACTTAAAATTCTATTAAAAATAATTGAAATTCTGTAAAGAATTTTATTATTTAGGAGAATAATTGAATTAATTTAAGGAATTTTAATTTTATTTCTATAAATCATTTTTAAGAATTTAATAGAAAAATTATTAATTGCAATTAATAATAAACACGATTATTTTAAAAACTTAAAAAAAAATTCTTTATAAAATTCAATTATACTTTCAAAATTTTTAGTAAAAATTATTTCAAAAAATTCCATTATTTTCAAGAATATTGAAATAAATTCTTCAAAACAATTCAATTATTTTAAAGAATTTCAATAAAAATCTTGCGAAGAATTAAAAATTATTTTCAATACAATTTTAATGATATTTTTGAAATGAATTCAATTATTTTCAAATTTTTTTATAAATACTTTACAAGAATTCAATAATTTTCAGAAAAAATTTATTATTTCTATACAAATAATTGAATTTTTGCAAAATTTAAAAAAATAAGTGAATTTTTGAGAAGAATTTTATTAAAATTGTATTTAAAATAATTCAATTCCTGTAAAAAATTGAATAATTTTTTTAAATAATTTAATTTTTACGGAAAATTTTTACAAGATTTTTAAGAATAATTGAAATTTTCGAAGAAATCAATTAAAATTGTATGGAAAATAATTGAAACCCTGTTAAGAATTTTATTATATAAAAATAATGGAATTTTTTACGAAGATTTTTATTATTTATAAAAATTGATTAAAGAATTTTGTTACAATTATTGAAAATAATTGAATTCTTTATAAAATTCAATTATTTTGAAATTTGTTGATAAATACTTTGGAAGAATTTAATTATTTTCAGTAAATCGACAATTTAATTATTTCTGAAAATAATTAAATTCTTGAATACAATGTTATTCTAACTTTTTTAAATAATTGAATTCATGCGAAAAAATTTATTATTTCTACAAGTAATTGAATTTTTGCAAAATTTAAAAAAAAAAGTGAATTTGATTAAAATTGTATTTAAAATAATTGAATTTCTGTGAAAAATTAACTATTTATTAATATTCATGAATTCTTTCAAAGAATTTAAAAAAAAATGTTTAAAAATAATTTAATTTTCCCTGGAATTCAATTAAAATTGTATTTAAAATAATTGAATTTAGCGAAAATTCAATTATTTATGAAAATAATTGAATTCTTGAATTTGAATTTTATTAAAAGTTTTTTAAATAATTGAACTCCTGTGAAAAATTGAATTATTTTTTAAAGTAATTGAATTTTCTTGGAGAATTTTTACAAGGTTTTTAAAAATAATTGAAATTTTCGAAGAAATCAATTAAAATTGTATTGAAAATAATTGAAATCCTGTTAAGAATCTTATTATATAATAATAATTAAATTTTTTACAAAGTTTTTTAATTATTTATAAAAATTGACTAAAGAATTTTATTACAATTATTGGAAATAATTGAATTCTTCATAAAATTCAATTATATTTTGTAATTTTTTAATAAATACTTTGCAAGAATTCAATGATTTTCAACAAATTAACAATTTAACTATTTCTGAAGATAATTAAATTCTTGAATATAATTTTTTTAAATAAAACTTTTTTAAATAATTGAATCCATGCAAAAAAATTTATTATTTCTATAAATAATTGAATTTTTATAACATTTAAAAAAATAAGTGAATTTTTGAGAAGAATTTTATTAAAATTGTATTTAAAATTTTAAAATAATTAAATTCAGCGAAAATTCCATTTTTTATGAAAATAATTGAATTCTTGCAACGCATTTTATTACATTTTTTTGGTGAATAATTGAATTCATTTAAGAAATTTTATTAAAATAGTATATTTTGAAAATATTTGACTTTCAGCGAAGAATTTTATCATTTGTGAAATGTAATTGAATTCTTGCAAAAAATTTTTGAAAATAATTAAATTTTTTGAGGAATTAATTTAAAATTGTATTTGAAAATAATTGAAATCCTATGAAAAATTTTATTATTTATGAAAATAATTGAATTTATGTGAAAAATTTTATTAGTTGTAAAATAATTGAATTCTTGGGAAGGATTTTATTAAAATTTTTGTAAATAGTTTAATTTTTTTTTTTTTTTTAAATTTTTATGGAAATTTAAATTACTAGAAAACATGAAGATATCAATAACTCCGAGTCTTCGACTCGGAGTGATCGATATCTTCATGTTTTATAATAATATTCTTATAATTTGTTAAATTTCATAAAGGTTTGAATTTGAAATTTTTTGAAAATCTTAATTCCTATGGAATAATAATAATGATTAAATATTTATTTAAAAAAGAATTTATTGATGTTATGGAATAATTTTCTAAATTAAAAAATTTGTACATAAATTTAATATAACAGTTTTTTTTTGAGTATCTAATCATTTTTAGAGTGAATCAGAATATTCTTTAGGGTCAGGGAAAAATTCAAAATTTTATCCGGAAATCAGGGAAATCGGAAATGTCAAGGAAATTCTGTCAGTTTTTTATTTTAATAATATTTTAACATTTATATTATGATTAGAATCTAATAAGAAGCTTTGTTGGAAATTTTTTTGCAAAATGCGTATTTCATTCAAGTTTTGCAAAAAAATTGCAACAAAGCATTTATTTTGAAAAATAAATAGAATAAATAGAATTTTGTTTTGAAAAATTTAAGAGAACACAATTTTGGTTAAAAATGTATAAAATTTGTTTTTTTAAATATACAAATAATAATATTAATAAAAAATTAATATTAATAAAAGAAGATAATAGTAAATAAAAAAAATAAAAGTAATTAGAAACTTGAAATAAGAAAAGTGTAAAATTAAAAGTAAAAATTTTTAAATACAAAACAAAAAATTATTTTTAACCAAAAAAAAAAAAATTCAGATCTTTTTTCTTGTTTTTATTTTCAAGAGAAAAAGGGTGTGTGAATTATATCAACGAGCGTGATTTGTATTCAAGTTTGAAAAAAAGGGTTATTCCTCGTGTCTTTCAGATTTGGAGGAACGTTAGTGAGCATATATATGTATATACATATAGTACCACTGACGAAATGTAATTCAGAGTGCTTGCACTTGAGGTACGACACGCATTGTGTTCTTCTTTTGTTATTCGAATTTTCCAAGTATATTCAACACTGAGAGAGCAGACACACAACCTCTTGCAATTGCTCGAGCGAAAGGTAATCCGGTATAAAGTAGAAAAAGATACGAAAAGCGCGCACCCTCTTGTTTAACATTATCGGATGTCTCAATGCGCGTAAAAGAGAGACTGAATTTAAAGAACAAGACAAACAAAGAAAACAAAAAAAGAAAATAAATATTCTCTATCATTTTCACTGTCAGTGAAAAAAAATATGCAAACAAAAGAAAAATTAAATATTAAAGGCAGTTAAATAATACGCGCAGATATTTGTCAAAAGATCAAGAAAATAAACGAAGGAAATTGTGTCTTTTCTTGTCTAAAATAACAAAAAAAGAAAAAGAGAAAAGAATAAAAGGAAACAACAAAGAAAAAAGAGAGAGAAAAAATAGAAAAAGAAACTAGAAAAATAGAGAAAAAGAAATAAAGAATAAAAATAATCTAGAGAGAAAAAAGAGAAAAAAATACTAAAAAGTTCCAGTATTAAATTTCAGAAAATTTTTAAATGCAGTAAATTAAGTAAATAGTGTAAATTAAGTGATAACAGTAGTATAAGTAAACAATCAGTCAGACAAAAAATTTGAAAAAAAAGTCCAACCTGAAAATTTCAGTATTTAATTTTTTTACAAAGTTTTTATTCTTAAAAAATAAGTGAATGTATAGTAAGTTAACTATTGTAAGACTTCTATGTCTGACTACACAATTACTTATACTACTGTCTCTTAATTATAATCGAAATCTCGGACATAGAAATTTTACAAAAAGTAAAAATAGTAAATAAAAAAATAAAATATATTAAAAAAATATATTATTAAATAGTAATAAATTTCTATTCCTGATAATTGAGTAATCACAGTAGAATAAGTAAATTTTTAGTCAGACATAAAAGTTTTACAAACAGTACAAGAAAGTTTCAATATCAAATATTAAAAACTTTCTATTTTTTAAAATTAACTGAAAGTAGTATAAGTAAATCTGCAGTCAGACGTGGAAATTTTACAAATATTACAAAATAGTCTTGGTATTAAATTTCACTAGAATTTTTATTCCTGAAAATTAAGTAATAACAGTAGTAAATGTAAACTTGCAGTCAGACATAGAAATTTTACTAATTGTACAAACAATTTTAAGTATTATTATTTCAAGGAATGACATTCAAGAAATGTCAAAAATTTTCAAAATCAATTTTCAAATAAAAAATTTTTGACAATAATTGAATGTCTGTGTGGTATTTTATTAAATTTTTTTTTGAAATAATTGAATTCTTAAAGATCATTTTATTATTTATAAAAATAATTAAATTTTTGCGAACGATTTTATTAGAATTTTTTTAAAAAAAATTGAATTTCGAGGAAGAAATTTATTACTTTCAAAAATAATTGAATTCTGATGAATATTGTTATTTATGAAAGTAATTGAATTTTGCAAAGAATTTTTTATTAAAATGCCTTTAAAAAAATTGAATTTCCCGGAATAATTTTGTTATGTATCGAAATAATTATTTCGATGAATTATTTATATAAATAATTGAATGCTTGAAAAGACGTTTATTAAAATCTAAAAGAATAATTAAATTATTTCAAAAACATGTAATTAAAATTGCATTCAAAATAATTGATTTCTTTCAAACAATTTTATAAAAATATTTTAAAATAATTGTAATCCTGAGATGAATTTTATGATTAATGAAAATAATTGAAAAATTGCTAAAAATTTTGATTATTTATGTAAATAATTTATTTATTGCAAAAAATTTTATTAAAATTTTATTATTGCTCTTAAAAATGTGACAATTGAAAATATTTTTAATAAATTTTTGATAGCCAGCGTCCCCACCCGCCCGTATCAGAAAAACGAAAATTGGGAAAAAAATCGAAAAAAAATTCATAACTCGAACAATTTCAGACCAAATGCTTATTTATTGGTCGGAAATTAAAGGGGGATTATTGCTCTTAAAAATGTGACAATTGAAAATATTTTTAATAAATTTTTGATAGCCAGCGTCCCCACCCGCCCGTATCAGAAAAACGAAAATTGGGAAAAAAATCGGAAAAAATTCATAACTCGAACAATTTCAGACCAAATGCTTATTTATTGGTCGGAAATTAAAGGGGGATTATTGCTCTTCAAAATGTGACAATTGAAAATATTTTTAATAAATTTTTGATAGCCAGCGTCCCCACCCGCCCGTATCAGAAAAACGAAAATTGGGAAAAAAATCGAAAAAAAATTCATAACTCGAACAATTTCAGACCAAATGCTTATTTATTGGTCGGAAATTAAAGGGGGATTATTGCTCTTAAAAATGTGACAATTGAAAATATTTTTAATAAATTTTTGATAGCCAGCGTCCCCACCCGCCCGTATCAGAAAAACGAAAATTGGGAAAAAAATCGGAAAAAAATTCATAACTCGAACAATTTCAGACCAAATGCTTATTTATTGGTCGGAAATTAAAGGGGGATTATTGCTCTTCAAAATGTGACAATTGAAAATATTTTTAATAAATTTTTGATAGCCAGCGTCCCCACCCGCCCGTATCAGAAAAACGAAAATTGGGGAAAAAAATCGGAAAAAAAATTCATAACTCGAATAATTTTTGACCAATTCTTTGTTTCTTGGTCGCAAATTAAAGAGGAATTAATGGTCCTTAAAATGTGACCAATAAGAATTTATTTAAAAAATTTTTGATAGTCAGCGTCCCCACCCGCCCGTATCAGAAAAACGAAAATTGGAAAAAAAATCGAAAAAAAATTCATAAGTCGAACAATTTTGGGCCAAATGTTTATTTCTTGGTCACAAATTAAAGGGGGATTATTGCTCTTTAAAATGTGACTATATTTTTTTTCTATAAACTGTAATAGCTAGCGTACGTTTTTTTTTGCGTTGATTGAACCGTATATGGCCACCGCGCTACTATGTGTGTCGGCGCCTATGGATTCTTCTGATGGGTGGCGGCCTTCGGGTCGCTAGTTTCACCGAGCCTATACATTGTTTTAAATAAATAATTTTTTCGAAATATAATAAACATTATGAAAATTTTATTTTAAATAATTGAATTCTCGTGGAAAACTTTATTTGTGAAAATAATGGAATTTTTTAATTGATTAATTTAAAATAGTATTAAAAATAATTGAAACTCTTCGATGAGTTTTATTATTTCTGAAAATAATTTAAGTAGTACAAGTAAATCTGTAGTCAGACATAGTATTTTGTAAAAAGTACAAAATTATTTTGGTATTAAATTTCACTGAAATGTTTATTCCTGAAAATTAAGTAATAACAGTAGTATGAGTAAACATGCAGTCAGACATAGAAATTTTACTAATTTTACAAAAAAGTTTTAGTATTATTTTTTTCAAAAGTGCCTTATTCTTGAAAATTAATTGACAGTAGTATAAGTAAATCTGTAGTCAGACAGATATTTTTAGTAATTATACCCAAAAATTTTTATTATTTAGTATTAGTATAAAAAAGTTTCAGAATTAAATTTCACAAACTTTCTATTGGAAGTAAAGTGTCAGTAGTGCAAGTAAACATGTAGTCAGACATAGAAGTTTTAAAAATATTACAAAGTTTCATCATTAAATTTCAGAAAATTTTATATTTTTGTCAGAAAACTTTTTTTCTTTGCAAATAAGTTTTAAGTATTAGATTGCCAAAAATTTATAATTTTGAAAATTAAGAGACAGTAGTATAAGTAAATTAGTAGTCAGACAAATATTTTCCTATAATAATAAGAAAAAATTTTAGTAAGAAATTTCAAAAAATTTCTATTCTTAAAAATTAAGTGACAGTAGTATAAGTAAATTTGTAGTCAGACTATAATAATAGAAAAATAATAGAATTTACCACAATAATAGAAATAAGTTTTAGAATTAAATTTCAAAAAGTTTCTGTTCTTGAAAAATAGAAAACAGTAGTATAAGTAAACTTATTGTCAGACATAGAAAATTTCTAAGTAGTAGAAAATATTTTTAGTATTAAATCTCCCATAATTTCTATTATTACAAAATTTCCAGTAGAATAAGTAAATTTGTAGTCAGGCATAGAAATTTTACAAGTAGTCAAAAAAATCTGTTTTGTATTAAATTTCCAAAAATGTCCTTTCTCAAAAATTAACAGTAGTAAATTAAAACAGTAGTATAAGTAAAGTAGTCGGACATAGAAATTTTACAAAAAGTACAAGAAATTTTCTTTTATAGAATAATTCTAGTAAAATTCTAAACAAATTTTCCGAATAGAGATTGTAAATATAATGAAAAAAAATAGTTTTAGTGAAAATTAACAGAAATTAGTAGAACTAACAGTAGTATAAGTAAATTTCAAGTCAGACATTTTTTTACACTGATTCTATAGATTCTAAAGAGTCTATTTTTTAGAATAAGTATTTTTACTATTTTTTGATATTTTTAGTATCAGAATCAATTCTTTACAAATTTTCCGACTGCGGGAAATGCTATTTCAGAATTATTTCCAAATAATACATTATTTAATGTACCATTGGTCTCTTAACATAATGACAACACTCGATAATAAAATTCAAAATAAATTGAATACATTTCGAAATATTTACTATATATGTACAATAAATATTCTGTAGCACGTACTTGAATTGCAAATTATATTGTGTTTTTCATTTTCGAAATAATATTTTCCCTTCAATATATTTATTACCAATATATTTATTAATCTGCCAGAAACTATACAGGAGATTGAATATTAGCTGTTATAATGTCAAGTACATAATCTACTGCCAGTCAATTACATTGTTTCTCGATCTAATCGTAGTAATGGTCATATACAATATTCTCTGATGATAATGATTTCCCTTGTTAGTTTAAAGGATTAATTTATATTTCAACATTGTTCAACGTAATTAATTATCAGATGCCCTCAAAATCTAGTTGTTATTTCAAATTAATAATTAGTCTCATTAATGTTGATTTAGAATTCGAAACACTCATTAACTGCGTTTCGATAATTTATGGCGAAATTAAGCAAATAATGATCAAGCAAAGAAATACTATAATATTATTAAACTTTCGAGTTATATGTTATTTAAGTTTAACAACTTTTAGCTTTTAAATTTAAATATCAACTTTTGGATTTTGTTTAAGTTTTCACTTTTAGGTTTCAAGTTTCAGTTTTCACTTTTCGATTTCAAATTTAAGTTTTCACTTTTAGGTTTAAAAGTCGTTTTTAAATGGTTTCAAAATAGGTTTAACGTTGTTTTAGTTTTGGTTTCAGAATAGTTTTGAAACGGTTTTGAACTAATTTTGAAACAGTTTCAAAGTATTTTTAAAATGGTTTTAAAGTATTTTAAAAATAATTTCAAAACGATTTTGAACTAGGTTTAAAACAGTTTCAAAATAGTTTTAAAACTGATTTAAAACTATTTTAAAACTCCTTTAAAACTATTTTAAAACTATTTTAAAACTATTTTAAAACTATTTTAAAACTATTTTAAAACTATTTTAAAACTAGTTTTAAAACGTTCACAAAATAGTTTTAAGATAGTTTCGAAACGTTTTTAAAATAATTTTAAAATAATTTTAAAACGTTTTTGAACTAGTTTCAGAATAGTTTTAAAGTAGTTTAAAAATAGTTTCCAAAAAAAAACCTCTTGTAACAAAATGTTTCATTGTCACTAAAAATATATTTCTTTTTCAAATTATATGTATCTGTACAAATACATATATATTTACTTTACTTTAAAATCCTGTAGGTGATGTATTTTCTTTTCAAAAGAAACAGAAATATTGTCATGTGTATTCATCCCATAGAGAAGATTTCTCCTCAGCAACACACGTAACGTGGATATTCGATATTACGTATTGTGTATTTCCCGTCTCTCCAAGTATCGTATTTCTTTCTATCGTCTATTTTTTACGCCATTCGAATATAAATAAATCTACTTAAGGAAAATCAAATTCCGTACTTGTCACACTTAATTCACAAGATGGAAGATCAATTTTAAAAAAAAAGTCTACTTTAATCCCTTGATTATTATATTTAATGTCAAGTTTTTAAATTAGATTTTTTATTCATTTTCTCGATTCAATAATAATAATAATAAAAATAAAAATAATAAAAATAATAATAATAAAAATAAAAATAAAAATAAAAATAATAATAATAATAATAATAATAATAATAATAATAATAATAATAATAATAATAATAATAATAATAATAAATTATTTCCTTATTTTTATTTGAGTCAATTAATTTTTTATTTTAGTTGATTATTTTTTTCGAATACTGAAATTTTTGGTTCAATAATTAACTATATTAATTTTATTTTTAATATTTTAAATAATTTTCATTATTATTATTTTTCCATAGGAATTAAGATTTTTAAAAATTTCCTATAAAGAATTTTATCAACAAATTTTTAAATATTTGAATTCTTTCGACGAATTATAATAAAATTTTCAATAATAATTACATTTTTCGAGAAATTCGATTAAAATTATATTAAAATTAAAAGTAATTGAAATTCAGCAATGTATTATATTATTTATGAAAATAATTGAATTATTGCGAAGAATTTTAAAAAAAAGTATCAAACAAGTGGTTTTTTCAAAAAAAATTTATGCAAATTCTAATTTTAGTAATTCAATTCCTGTAAATTTTTCATAAAAATAACAATAATGTTTTTTAGATATTTGGAAAATAATTGAATTTATGCGAAGAATTTTATTAATTTTGAAAATAATTGAATTCTTGTCATAAATATTATTATTTATGAAAATAATTGAATGTAACAATGAATTTTAATATAATTCCTGAATATAATTGAATTTAAATATATGAATATAATTAATTGTCTTAAAATTTTTAAAATTGAAACTAATTTCAACAGAATTGAAATTAAAGTTTTTCAAAAAAATACTGAAATAACTGAAATTTATTTTCAAATCAATTTTTATTAGAAAACTCTACGAGAATTCAATTAGTAAATTATTTATTAAATAATTGAACTTTTTTAAAATTTAATTCTTATAAAGAATTTTATTAACAAATTTTTAAATAATTGAATTCTTTTGACGAATTTTAAAATATTTTTTAGAATAATTACATTTTTCAATTAATATGATTAAAATTGTAAAAAATTGAAAATCTGCAATGAGTTTTATTATTTCTGAAAATAATTGAATTATTGAGAAGAAACTTATAAAAAATTTGTAAATATTTGAATTCCTGTGAAATTTTTATTATTTATGAAAATAATTAAATGTTTGCGCAACATTTTATTAAAATTGTCTTTTAATAATAATTGAATTCTTTTGGGTAATTTTATTATAATAGTAGATATTGAAAATCATTGAAATGAGGAAAATTTTTGAAAATAATTGAAATTTTGAGAAGAATTTTATTAAAATTTTTGAAAATAATTGAATTTTAAACAATAATCTTTTTATTTATAAAGATAATAATTGGGATTTTGTTGAGATTTTTTTGTAATTTTTGAAGATAATTGAATTTTGTGATAAGAATTTTATTACTTTTGAAAATAATTGAATTTCTGTAATCATTTGTAACTTCTTCAAAATTCAATTTTTTTAGTGTTTTTAACTAAAATTCTTCTATAAATCCATTATTTTTAATAATTAATTAAATATATATTGACAAAATTTAACAAATTTTAGAGGATTTTGAATTATTAAAATTTTTCAAAAATCTAAGTTCATTAAAATTTCTAATTAAATTCATTCAACATTGAATTTTTATAAAATTTCAAATTGAAACCGTTTGAAGTTAATTTATTTATGAAGATTGTAAACGCAACTTTTTTAAAATTGAATTAATTTTAATATATTTAAGTAAAATTATTTATTAAATAATTTATTTATTTTATGATAGTTTTGTTCAAGATTTAAGTTATTGAAAAAGAAATTTTTGTCAGAAATTAAAAAAATAGGTTTTGTATTAGAATTCGTGGTAATTTTATAGTTTATGAGTAAAACAAAAAAGACACAAAAATTCAGAATTTTCTTATGAATTCTAAAAATTTAATTTTTTTCATTACTTTTAATAAAAATTCCTGATTTTTCCCTGAATTCTCTATGCCAGAATAAATGATTATTATAATTATAATAATATCAAAACTATATATTCTAATTCATATTTTATTTTTATAAAAAGAATTTGAATTAAAAATTTTTACGTTCTTTGTAATTGAATTGTATTGAATTGAATTGATTTGTAAAATTGCTAATTTTATTTAAAAAATCGAGTCAGAAGTCAGCTTTTAAAAATGCGAGTGAGAATTGTTGCTGGTAAATAATTTAATAAATTTAATAATTAATTAATTATTGAATTTTTATATTTAATTAATTAATAATTAATTAAATTAATTATTCGTTTTAGTATTTGCTCCAAATACAAAAATTATTGGTTTGAAATTTTGAATATTATTTTTTTTTATTTAACTAAACATTATTCAATGCAAGTAAATATTTATTTGATAATAGAAAAATAATAGATTTTTCTCCGATTTTTTTTCCATTTTTCTGCATAAAACAAAAAAGTTCTTCGAATAGGATTAGAAAGTTCTTGTGTTAGCCCTTTGGTTTCATGAATTTTTATCCTTTGCGCATGAGTTTCGTCATTGGAAATTTTGCCGAGGCAACCAGTTGCATCTTAAATCAAGGCTTATCGCCAAAAACTTGTGTGTGTGTGTGTGTGTTTGAGAGAAAGAGAGAGGGGGAAGGGTTGACGTACACATAGAGAAACTTCAAAGTCAGGAGAAAAGCTGATAACACGCCAGGAGTTAACTACTCGTAAAGTTTTCCAAAAGCCAAGATGGCTTAAATTGCGAAAATGTTGAAAACTGACTAGTCGTAGTCTTTGAAAAGTTAGTGAAAAAAATTTAGTTAGAGATTTAGAGAAAAAAAATAGTCTAAAGAAGAGCTTTTTTTTCTTTGAAATTGAAAAATAATAATGTTAGAGGAGAAAACAATGGTGTTACACGAGATAGGCACTTAGGACAATAAAAGATCTCTTTTCTCCTTTTTTTTTGTGAAAAACAGATCTTTTACTTTTATTTCCTTTTATTTTTAGTTTTACCCTTTAAGACTTTATAGCTTTTTTTTAATTGTCCTCTTCACTTTGATTATATTACACTGATAGTGCTAAAACACTCAAGAAAATGGAAATAAAATTTTCAGAATAATTGTTTCTTAGAATTTAGAATCTATCGAATTTTCACGATTTCCAACAATTTTTCCTTTACTTTCGAATTTTTATTCAATTGACTAATTTAAAACTAGTTTGAATAGAATCGAAATAGAAAAAAAAAGAATCGAAATTTTCTTAAATGAGTAAAATATTTATTTAATAAATAAATAGAAATAGCTATCGAAAAATTAAACTTGACGACCAAAAAACTCGTTTTACACACTTCACAAAACTGCCAAAAAATGCATTTTATTTTATTTTACTGACTTTTTCCTAATTTTTATAAAAAATATTTACTTCTTTCTTATCCTGCTAATCAACTGAATTCCTGCAACAAATTTTATTATTCATGAAAGAATATTAATATTTTTAAAAATAATTTAATTCTTGTCAAAAATGTTATAAAAATTTTTAAATAATTGATTTCTTTCGACTAACTTTATGCAAATTCTGATTTAAATAATTGAATTCCTAAAAATTTTTTTTTATTCATGAAAAAAATTGAATTCTTACGAAGATTTTTGCAACAAATTTTTAAATAATTGAATTCTGTTTGAAAATTCTATGAAAATATATATTGAAAATCATTGAATTATTACGAAAACTTTTAAAAATAATTAAATACAAAGAATTCTATTAAAATTTTTGACAATAATTGAATGACTGTGTGGGATTTTATTAAATTAAAAATTTTTTTGAAAATAATTGAATTCCTAAAAGGATTTTATTATTTATGAAAATAATTGAATCCTTGCGAACGATTTTATTAGAATTTTTTTAAATAATTGAATTTCCAAGAAGAAATTTATTACTTTTAAAAAACTAAAACTAAAACGCTTCTAATATTCAATAATTATGTAAAATTTTAACTAAAATTAATTTTTAAATCAATTCTGTTCAAAAAAGTTCTAAGATTCAATTATTTAAATATCAAAATAAATAATTGAAAGAACAATATTGATTATTTTTTAAAATGAAAGTTCATATAAAGAATTTTATGAAAAATTTTATAAGTAATTAAATTTTTTTGCAACGAATTTTATTATTTGTGCAAATAATTGAATGATTGCAAAGGATTTTATTAAAATAATTGAATTTCCGTGAAGAATTTCATTATTTGTAAATTAATTCAATTCTTACAACTAATTTTATTAAAATTTTGTTTAAATAATTGAATTTCTGTAAAGAATTTTATTATTTGTAAAAATAATTCAATTCTTACAATGAATTTATTAAATTATTTATTATATTTTTTTTAAAATAATTGAATTTCTAAAAAGCATTTTATTATTTATGCAAATAATTGAATTCTTTCTAACGATTTTATTAGAATTTTTTTAAATTATTGAATTTCCAAGTAGAAATTTATTACTTTGAAAATAATTGAATTCTTCTGATGAATATTTTTATTTATAAAAATAATTAAATTTTGCAAAGAATTTTATTAAAATGCCTCAAAATAATTGAATTTTCGGGAATTATTTTATTATTTATCTTTAATAATTGAATTCTTTCGAAGAATTTTTTATGTAAATAATTGAATTCTTGGAAAGACTTTTATTAATATTTAAAAGAATTATTAAATTTTTTCAAAAAAATGTAATTAAAATTAAATTTTAATATAATTGATTTTTTTCGAACAATTTTATAAAAATATCTATTTGAAAATAATTGAAATCCTGCGATCAATTTTATGATTTATGAAAATAATTGAATAGTTGCTGAGAATTTTATTATTTATGGAAATAATTGAATTATTGCAAAAAATGTTATTAAAATATTTAAAAAGAATTGAATTTCTGTAAAAATTTTTGTTATTTTTAAAAATAATTGAATTATTAAGAAACTTATAAAAAATTTGTGAATATATGAATTTCTGTGAAATTTTTATTATTTATGACAATAATGACATGTTTGCGTACAATTTTATAAAAATTGTTTTTAAATAATTGAATTTTTGTGGAAAACTTTATTTGTGAAAATAATTGAATTTTTCGATCAATTAATTTAAAATAGCATTAAAAATAATTGAAACTCTTCGATGAGTTTTATTATTTATGAAAATAATGAAATTATTGCTTGGAATTTTATCAAAAATTTTTTTAAAAAATTGAATTTCAATTAAAAATGTTACTATTAGTGAAAATATTTGAATTATTGTGAAGAATTGTATAAAAATTTTGTTAAATAATTGAATATTTTGAAATTTTTTTTTTAAATGTTATTCTAAATTAATTGAATACCTGTGGAAATTTTATGAAACTAGATATTGAAATTTGAAAATAATTGGATTTCGAATATTTTTTGAAAATAATTGAATCGTTTTGAAGAATTTTTTTTAAATTTTTGAGAATAGTTTTTTGATTTCTAGTTTTAGCGAATTTAAAGTAGTGAAAATTTAAAAAAAAACAGAAAAAGTAGCTTTAGAATAATAGTAGAAATAGTAAAAAAATAAAAATAGTAGAAAAATAGTAGAAATAGTAGCTTTTAGTCGCTGAAATCTAAAAAAAGTACACAAATTAAAGCATAAAGTAAAAAAGTAGTAAATAATAGTAAATAGTAAAAAAATAGTTTAAATAAATATTTAAGTAGTTTAAATAAATATTTAAGTAGTTTAAATAAATATTTAAATAGTTTAAATAAATATTTAAGTAGTTTAAATAAATATTTAAATAGTTTAAATAGTAGTAAAAGTAGTAAATATAGTAGGTTTTAGTAGATAATTGCGAAGTCTGGGCGCATAATTACTGTAACGAATTTTTAATAGAAGAAATAAATAAATTTCGTTTATTTAAACCTTCAGAACATTTAGGATTCGCATCGACGTTAATATAATTCAGAATAATTAAAATATATTTCATATTCGTTGCAATAATATTTTTCTTCAAAAAAAAAAAATTTTTATTTCCCTTTCTTTTTTCATTTTGTTTGTTATCGAATTGGCTTTTGTGAACAAGAGCGTGTAGCAGATGTAAGAGACATTGGAAATAAAATGAAATTAAGTACCGTGAAGTAGTAAGTGTCGACATATCAGATATAAAAAAAAAATTAAGAACACACGGTTGTGAAAATGGGAAAATACAATGCGGTATGGTTGCGACTGTCGTGCTCGTAAACTTTTTCCTATATATATATGAATGTACGTAACCAACGTTGATATATAAAAAAGTGTAAGTCAAGAAAAAGCGGAAACTAAAGGTACACGCAGTTTCTCTCTCTTTCTCTCTACCATACACTTTATATTATACATTCTACAAGTACAAGAAATCATACATTCATAAATGTGTATGCGTGTCACATACAACTCTAAAGCGACTGACATTCATTGGACGAAAAAGAGAGGAAAAAAAAAAGAATTGAAATAAAAACTTTACGACGTGATTTTGATTTAAAACTATAATTCCTGTCGAGAACTTTCTGCTTATCGGAAAATTAAAAACATTGTTTCGGGCAAAAAAAGGAAGGCGAAGGAAAAATTGAAACAATTTTCTAAACGAAAAAAAGCATATGTTTCAGAAAATTATTTTTACAAAAATTATTTCCATAATGAAAATTGAAAAAAATTAGAAAAAAATAAAAATGAAAATAAAAAAATTTTTAAATTACTGGAAAAAATTCTAAATGTTCAAATTAACCAAAACTTTCTTGTTTCTTGTTCAAAATTTGCGTTACTGTCAAAGGAAAAAAAATCTATTGAAGTTAAACTGAATTTTTATTATAATAATTTTGCGTTACTGTCAAAGAAAAAAAAATCAATTGAAGTTAAACTAAATTTTTATTATTAATAATTTTACATTACTGTCAAAAAAAAAATTAATTGAAGTAAAACTAAATTTTTATTATTAATAATTTTACGTTCCTGTCAAAAAAAAAATTAATTGAAGTTAAACTAAATTTTTCATTAAGTTTTTAATTTTACATTTAATTATTGCAAATAGTAATGTATGAAAATATTTTTACAAAAAAAAAAAAAACTCGATAATTAATTTTAAAAAAGCTTTGAGACCGAAAAAAGTAGTAAAAAGTAGAAATCGAAAAGATAAAAACGCCTAAAAAAATTCATTTTAATCGATTCACAAAATTTTAATTCATACATAGACTTTTCCCTGATTTCCATTGAAAAAAATTCACTTTTTTTTCTCATCTAATTTCAATAATAAATTTTTCTTTAAATATCAATTATAATTCAAAGTTTTAGAATTCTTAAAAAATACAACAATTTTCAATAGAAAAAAAAGAAAATTGTTATAAAATTTTTTTTTAATAAAATCTGACAAAAATTCCGAAATAAATATAATATTTTAAAATTATTTTCGGGAATTTAACAATTTTCAAAAAATTTTAGTTACGATTTTTCAAAATCGTTACTAACTTTTTTTTCTTTCATAATTTCTAAATTAAGCTGTTCAAAACTTAAATAATTTTCGTTAAATAAATATATTAATTAATAATTTAATAATTGTATAAAATAAATATTTAAATATTATTAGTTTTACAAGAATTAAAATTTTCAGACTTCAATTTAAAAATCATCTAAAATTCAATTATTTATAAAAATTTATACTAAAGCACTTCTAATATTCAATTAATTATGTAAAATTTTAACTAAAAATAATTTTTAAATCAATTCTGTCCATAAAGTTCTAAGATTCAATTTTATTTTAATATCAAAATAAATAATTTAAATAACAATATTGATGATTTCTTAAAATTCAATTCTTATAAAGAATTTTATGAAAAATTTAATAAGTAACTGAATTCTTTCGTAGAATTTTAATAAAAAGTTTTTGAGAATAATTGCATTTTTTTAAGGAATTTATTTTAAATTGTATTAAAAATAATTGAAGTCCAGAGAAGAAATTTATTATTTGCAAAAATAATTGAATTTTTTTGCAACGAATTTTATTATTTGTGCAAATAATTAAATTCTTGGAAAGAATTTTATTAAAATTTTGTTTAAAATAATTGAATTTTTGTAAAGAATTTTATTAAAATTTTGTTAAAGAAAATTAAATTTCTGTAAAAAATTTTATTATTTGTGCAAATAATAGAATTCTTACAAAGAATTTTATTAAAATTTTGTTTAAAATAATTGAATTTCTGTAAAGAATTTTATTATTTGTAAAAATAATTGGATTTTTTTGCAACGAAATTTTATTATTTGTGCAAATAATTGGATTTTTTGCAACGAATTTTATTATTTGTGCAAATAATTAAATTCTTGCATAGAATTTTATTAAAATTTTGTTTAAAATAATTGAATTTCTGTAAAGAATTTTATTATTTTTAAAAATAATTGAATTCTTAGGAAAAATTTTCTTCAAATTTTCGAAAATAATTGAATTATTTCAAAGAATTTGATTAAAGTTTCTTTTTTAATTATTCATAAGAAATTAAAAATTTTTTATTTTAAATTTTTTTGTTTCTTTTTTTATTTTATTAAATTTTATTAATTTTATTAAATTATAGTAATTTTATTAAATTTCAATTTTATCAAAATTGTTGAGAATAATTTTTTATTTCAACTATTAGAGGATTGAAGATAGTGCCAATTTTTTAAAATGAGAAAAAAGTAGCTTTTAGTGTCACAAATCTAAAAAAAAATGTTTTTTATCTCTGATCTTAATAATTTTGAAGAACTAAATAATTTATGAATTAGAATTAATTATTAATTAAAAAAGTGATAAGTGAAAAAAAAGAATTCTAGGGCTTATACAATATTTTTTTAAATAATAAAAATAAAAATTTGTCTTTTAAGGAAAAAGAGGAGAAAAATTAATTTCCCTCATAAAGTGACATTTTAAATATTAAATTGGAATAAAGGAGACATTATCCATGACTATTAAAAATGAATTACGTTAACTGGTCTAATATTTTAGATTCCAGTGGGAAGTAACTTTGATTTTCATGTAAAACGTGCCTCGCATACGAGTCTCATCTCATTTCTACAATGTTTTAGTAGTTGTAGTACAATGGTTATCACAGACGGTTTAATACAGATCAACATACAATCGAAGTACTTCCTCATATTATAGAATTGATCCTCAACATATGCACACGTTATATAACCAGTGTGCTTGTGCATTCGTCATATATATTGTTCAATGTCGAGAATCAAATTAATGTGAATTTCAGGCCTTATAATTAAAACGCCAATTCTCACAACATCTGCACTTGACATGCCATATTTAAACTTTATTCAAAATAAATATTATTTTCCAAAATTTATTTCAATAAAATTTCATACATACATATATATAATCCCGGGTATAATATTGCCTTTTATATTTATGCACAAAAGCGTGCGCGTCATTTACAACTGAATTTATCATTTTCCAATAAATTTTTATTGCCATTCATTTAATTCAATTCATGGCTGTAAAATCCTGTAATTTTATAAAGTATACAATATGTCCGTAAGTGTTAGAAATTAAATTTGTGTAAATTTAACTTATTGTGTATAACAATTGTAACAATTGTTAATAATTGATAAAGTGCCACATTTACTGTAAATTGAAAATCGAAACAAAAATAATTTTTTTTCTGGCAAACAGAATTTTGATTTAAACTTAATAAAAAAAAATAAATCAGTTATTATAAGAAAAAGTAATTTTTAAAAGCAGAAATTGGATTTGAAATTTTTTGTTACCTATTTTTAAAATTATGGTGACGAATAATTCTTTCCTTTAAGTCTGTATAACAGAATTTATATTGTCATATAGCTGTTTTTTAATTACACAAAATCGAATTTTTTTATTCGTTTTTCTAGAATTAAAAAATAGGAGAAAAAAGAAACCATTTTCTCCTATACCCAATTCTCTATTTTTCACCATTTCTATTTATTCGCAGATAGAAAAAAAAATTGTAGAAAAAAAAATTCACCAAAGGCTTTTTTTCTATATATAGAGAGAAAAAAAATGCTATTGTCGGAAAGACTTATTTAACACACACACACACACACACATTTACTTTGAAAATGTTAAAGAAACAAAATGAGACATGAACATAAAATTCGAGCCTCTTCTTTTAATCAGCACGCTCGCTCTTTGATACATTATTACGCTTCGTTGGGAGAAAAAAATATTAGGACAGAGAATAATATCTCTTTTTTTCCGTGTCATAAAAATTCCCCTCAACATTTTTCTAACGGAAAAAAGAAAATGCACACAAAAAAAAGCAAAATAGCCCGCCAATCGTAATTGATCCAGAAAAGCCTCCAAAAAAAAGAAAAAGATAACGAAACGAAAGAGAATTTGGATTTCTTGAGAAAATAATTTAATGATATATTTAATTTCATCGTAATTAACTTTAATTTCTTGATTCTATTCGCTTCAATTTCGTTCGTGAGTGAATTCGATTGACTCAAAATTCAAAAAGAACTTTTTTTTTGCTCTAATAATTTTTATTTGGTTTAAATAAATTTTTTTAGGTTGAAATAAATCTTATTTGGTTCAAAATAAAAGTTTTATCAAATTGAATAAAATTTATAAAGTCGAATAAAATTTTTTTTTAAACAAATAAATCATTTAGTAGGCTTTTATGAGACACATATACTTTTATTTAACTTAAGGAAATTTAATTTGGTTTGAATAATTAAATTTTTCTCTGGGAGTATTAATATTAATGATTAATTAATTTATTGATGAATTAAAATCATCTTGATTTAACGATAAATTTATTTTATCTTAATTTTATGATAAATTATATTCATCTTCGTTTAATAATAAATTAAATTCTTCTTTTCACTAAATTTGAATTAGTAAAAAATGTTTACTAATTAGAATTAGTGACTGACTTTTTGCTTTTAAAATACATAGTAAATTTTGACAATTTAGTAAAAAATACCATTTATTATTAAAATTTACAATTATATTAGTGAATTGATTTTAATTGGTAAATTATACCGATAAACAGTCATTTTTGATAAATTTTTGGATCATTTAGTAAATGTTGCTAATAAATTAGTAAAAATTATCATTTATTAGAAAAATTTACTGGTTTTTTCTGGCATTTCTGGTATTTTTTTACTACTTTCGGAGTAAATTTTACTAATTTTTTACAAATATGTTTTTTGAACGTAGTAAAATTTACTCCGAAGGTATAGTAAAAGTTACCAGAAATGTTTTACTACGAATATTACTTTATATTTTTCTCTGTGTAAACTTTACAAATAAATAGTAATTTTTGGTAAGTTTTTCTCTCGTTTAGTCAATTTCCCTAAAAAATTAGTAAAATTTACTATTTTTATAATAAATAATAAGTTTTGCTCAATTTTTGGCTCATTTAGTAAATTTTGCTAATAAATTAGTAAAAATTATTGTATATATAGTTAATTTAATTTAATTCGTAAATTTTACTAATAAATAGTAATTTTTGCTCAATTTTTGACTCATTTAGTAAATTTTCCTAATAAATTAGTAACAATTACTATTTATTAGTAAAATTTGCTATTTAATTTCTGAATTTAATTTAATTGGTAAATTTTACTAATAAATAGTATGTTTCGCTCAATTTTTGTCCCATTTAGTAAACTTTTCTAATAAATTAGTAATTTTTACTAATTTATTAGTAAAGTTTACTATTTATATAATTAATTCAATGTAATTAGTAAATTTTACTAATTAATTGTAATTTTTTCTCAATTTATGGCTTATTTAGTAATTTTTTGGTAATAAAATAAGTAAAAATTACTATCTATAAGTAAAATTTTTCTATTTAATTAGTAAATTTTAATAATAAATAGTAATTTTTGTTCAATTTTTGTCTGATTTACTAAATTTTACCAATTTAGTAAAAAGTAATAATTATTATTAAAATTTGCAATTTTATTAGTAAATTTAATTTTATTGGTTAATTTTACTAATAAATAGAAATTTTTGCTCAATTTTTGGCTCATTTAGTAATTTTTTGGTAATAAAATAAGTAAAAATTACTATCTATAAGTAAAATTTACTATCTAATTAGTAAATTTTAATAATAAATAGTAATTTCTGCTCAATTTTTGTCTGATTCACTAAATTTTACCAATTTAGTAAAAAGTAATAATTATTATTAAAGTTTGCAATTTTATTAGTGAATTTAATTTTATTGGCTAATTTTACTAATAAATTGTAATTTTTTCTCAATTTTTGGCTCTTTTAGTAAATGTTGCTAATAAATTAATGTAAAATATTATTTATAAGTAAAATTTACTGTTTAATTTGTTGATTTAATTTAATTTGTTAATTTTACTAGACGAAGAGAGAATATATATTAAATTTTGTAAAAGTATTTTACAAATTGGGGATAAAATGCGTAAAAGCGAAATTTTGATTTAAAAAATACTGAACTTTAAAAAAAATTATGTGTAAAGACATTTTAGTAAACTTCGCTAAATATTAGTAAAAATTATTATTTATTAGAAAAATTTACCGGTTTTTTCTAGCATCTTCGGTATTTTTTTAACAACTTTCGGAATAAATTTTACTAATTTTTTATAAATATGTTCTTTGAATAAAAAGATATTAACTATAATAAAGATAGTAAAATTTACTTCGAACGTAGCAAAATTTACTCCAAAAGTAGTAAAAGTTACTAGAAATGCTTTACTATGAAAGTAGTAAAAGTTACTTTACATTTTTCTCTGTATAAATTTTACTAATAAATAGTAATTTTCCAACAATTTAAAATTTTTTTTTTTTTAGAAAAAAGGAAAAAATAGCTGCATAATTTCAATTTGTCAAACAATTAAGTTTTTCATATATTAAAAAAAGGATATTTTGCAGGATTTACATTTGTTAATTATCTAAAACGTTTGTTACAAAATGCCAATTTTTTTTTTGGAAACAAAGAAATAATGAATAATAACATTAATAATTTTTTTAGACTAATAAAACCATTTTTGAATTATTTGATAAATAAAGATAGGTATTATTAAATATTATTAAATTAAAAACCGCTGCCAAGTTGTACATTTTTATAATTTTGGTGTTCATTTCATGAACACTTTGCTTCCTCATAAAAATAATAATAATTGAAATATAAGAATTACTTTTTATAAAAGGGTTAAAAATCATTAAATCTTGGTCCAAAAAATGTGTTTTTATATATTCTATAAGATGGTAATAATAGTTTAATAATTACACATAAGTTAATAAACAAGAAATGTTGAAAAAATGATATTTTCCACAATTTTTGATTTTTCAAATACCAATAATTTCATAATTTCTGCCTGAATCAGGTTCAAAAATAGGTCAATAGAAACGTTTTTTAATGTTCTTCAAGTTGGTAATAATTTTTTGAAGTTACTTTTACATCATTTAAAAAAAATTTTATAAAAGTCTTATTTTTCAAAATTTTAGATTTTTAAAAGTTTAATATCTCCGGTTAATATGGACGAAAAATGTTCAATTAGGGCTTAAAAGATGCGTCTGAAAAAACTCTACAAAACTAAAGAAAAAGATTTATAAGTGTCCTAACATTTTTTTAAGTTACGTTCAAAAAAACGTTTTTTTTACAAAATGAAAAATGCAAAAAAAAAATAGTTAAACTTCATGAATCGGGCTGAAAATACTCTCATTTTATGTCCCCCGGGGAGACCTACAATTTAAAAAAAAATTGAGGACTTTAGCTCTTTCTTGTTCTGAGATATTGAGGCAAATGTAATGTTAGTACACACACACACACACACACACATCGGGACAAATTTTTAAAATCCGTTTTTTGGACTTCGGAGTTCAAAATACGTCGAAATTTTTTTTTATTTATTTAGAACATTTATACGGGGAGTTCCTGTGCATATATAAAGTACTAAAGTATTAGGCATAATAAAAAAAAATTTATAAATATGTCAAAAAATGACAATCCAAAATTTTGCTAATACAAAGCTTCCTTTATGAGGAAGCAAAAATAGTAAAAAAAATAAAGAAGTAGGTATAATATTATCTATCAAAACAAAAAATAAAAGCATGCACAAAAGTCTTACTTCAAGTGTGGACAGACTGGACAGAATACGACGATTATTATAGTTAATGATAATTAATTAATAATAATAAATAATTACAAAAATAGTCAAATTTTACTAATTAATATAGAGTAGATGAAATATTCTAGTTAAATGTTATACAATTTTTTCTTCACCAGACACCTAACATCTATAATTGTACCATTAAAGTTGTAAAAATAATGCAACGAAAAATTCCAGTCAATTATCTCCATTCTCCATTGTCTTTTGAATTTGAATCTTATTTTTGACAATTGCCATCATATGTGAACTGCTATGAAATTAGAGTTTTTGAAAATTTATTGTTCTAAAAGGTTCCCCCTTTTACCTAATTCCCAGTGTCTGCCACTTTCGTTCTCTCGAGCGTAGTACAATTACGGTTGTAATTTATTGCACTGGTGTAAAATGTTGGAAAGCAATGGTGTAGGAGCCGCACGTTCTGGTTGTACGTCGACGTCAACCAGAGAAAGGTGGGTGGGGCAAGGGGGAGGGGGGGGTTTAATGAGTAATACGATTTCTACCAACATTAAAGCACACATACATATATACATACACACAGGACTTTTGAACTTTCTGCTCTTGGTGCGTGATTCTTAAAAATAATTTCAAGATTTCCATTTTTTATTCATTTATTTTAACTAGGGAAATGTTTATTTTTTATTTCATTTCATTATTTAATAGACAAAAATAATTTTTATTTATATCGTCAAAATTTACTCTCTGCACTTGAATTAGCAAAAAATGAAAATTATAGACTAATTTAAATTACTGACTGATATTTTGCTTTTGAATTAATGAATTTGACTAATAAATTAATAATTTAGTGATTCTTTAATAATTTATTAGCAAAATTGACTAAATGCGACAAAAATTGACGAAGTTAAAGTCCACAACGTTTATCAACGAAAAAAATTTATTTAATACTTTCAAGTATTATTTTTAATTTAATATTTAATTGTAAAATAATTATTATCAAAATATAAGCATCAATATTTTTTTTCTAAATATTTTTGTGTCAATATTGCTGCGCATTTTTAATTAATTTACTAAGTAAACAATTTTTTTTGTTGATCAACGTTGTGGACTTCAACTTGGTCAAAAATTGAAGAAAAATGACTATTTATTAGTAAAATTAATTTATATTAAATAGTAAATCAACTAATTAAATAGTAAATTTTACTAATAAATAGTAATTTTTACTAATTTATTAGCAAAATTTACTAAATGAGCTAAAAATTGAACAAAAATTACTATTTATTAGTAAAATTTACCATTTTAATTAAATTTACTAATTACATAGTAAATTTTACTAATAGACAGTAATTTTTACTAATTTATGACCAAAAAATTACTAAATGAGCCAGAAATTGAGCAAACCTTACTATTTATTAGTAAAATTTACCAATTAAATTAAATTCACTAATTAATAGGAATATTTTTATTGTAATTTTTTCAAAATTATTTTCATCATTTTAATTCAATTATTATTTTCTATAATTTTTAAATAAAATTCTTCTTTAAATCAATTATCTTTAATAATTTTTGAAAACGTTCTTTGAGAATTATCAAATTCATTTGTTTACAATTCAATTTTACGAAATTTCAATTATTCAGAAATTCTTTAATTAAATACGTATTAAAAAAAATAAATAATTTCAGAAAAAAAATCAATAAACTTTTTCAAAATAATTAATTCTACAGAACTGTTGGTTATCAGTATGAAAAATTAAGATTTTCAAAGAATTTAATTTGAAACCTTTTCAAAGTTCAATTATTTCAATTATTTCTTAGAATTCATGCTATAATGATTTTAATATTCAAATATTATTTAAACATTTGAATAATTTGAATAATAAATATTCAAATCAAAAATTTTAACTGAAATTCACTTTTAAATGAATTACTATTAGAAAGTTCTTTTGATGATTTTTAATAAAATTCTTAAGAACAATTACATTTTTCGAAGAATTCGTTTAAAATTGTATTAAAAATAATTTGAAATTCTGCAATGAGTTTTATTTATGAAAATAATTGAAATTTTGCCAAGAATTTTATTGCAAATTTTAAAAATAATTGAATTTTGAAAAAGAATTTTGATTACTTTTGAAAATAATTTAATTTATGCAATTATTTATAATTTTTCCAAAATTCAATTTTTTTTTAGTGTTTTTGAGTAAAATTCGGCTATAAATCGACTATTTTTAATAATTAATTAATAAATGGTAATTTTTGAAAATAATTGAAATTTTGCCAAAAATTTTATTAGAAATTTTAAAAAAATTGAATTTTGCCAAGAACTTTATTAAAAATTTTAAAAATAATTGAATTTTGGAGAAGAATTTTATTACTTCGAAGATAATTGAATTATTCATTTATAATTTTTCCAAAAATCAATTTTTTTTAGTGTTTTTGAGTAAAATTCGGCTATAAATCGACTATTTTTAATAATTAATTAATAATTGGTAATTTTTGAAAATAATTGAAATTTTGCCAAAAATTTTATTAGAAATTTAAAAAAAATTGAATTTTGCCAAGAACTTTATTAAAAATTTTTAAAATAATTAAATTTTGGAAAAGAATTTTATTACTTCGAAAATAATTGAATTTATGCAATTATTTATAATTTTTCCAAAATTCAATTTTTTTTAGTGTTTTTGAGTAAAATTCGTCTATAAATCTACTATTTTTAATAATTAATTAATAATTGATAATTTTTGAAAATAATTGAAATTTTGCCAAAAATTTTATTAAAAACTTAAGAAAAATTGAATTTTGCCGAGAATTTTATTAAAAAAAATTTTAAAATAATTGAATTTTGGAAAAGAATTTTCATTACTTTTGAAAATAATTGAATTTATGTATTCGTTTATAATTTTTTCAAATTACGTGAAATTTTTGTACTGGAAAATTTACTTGGAAAATTAATTTCAATGAAAGAAATTTACAGAGAGGACAATTTGAAAATAAACATTTATTACCGACCAATAAAGTAGAATTAGTTAGCTGGGTAAATAAGAAAACAATTTAAAATTACCTCATAAAAAGCGATTTTCTTTTAAGTTGAAAAGTAACCTAGAGAAAGTAAGAAGGAGAGCGAGAGAAAAAAAACAGAGAGAGAGAGAGAGAGAGAGAGAGAAAGAGCCTTAAAAGAAAAGTCGATATACTTTGAATAAAATATATACTTCTCTGACTTCTTGCTTGGAAAAATTTATTCCGAGATTGAGTAATAAAAATTCATTTGATAAAATTAAGACATTTACTGTCTGAATAGGAATTTATTAGTAGTTAATAGAAATTTATATTTAGTGCTCGTGAGGTGTGAATGAGAAATTTTCGTGGTTGACAAAATTTGTGAATCGAGGGGGAATTCTTTTCCCTTGCGATTAAAAAAAAAGAAAAAAGGGCGAGTACCCAAGACACAAAATTTTTTTTTAATTCTACCCCAAAGTTTCCATTTCTTAAAACATTTCCATTTGCAATTCTCGAATAAATTCTAAAATACAAAATAATTGTCCTTTCAAATAAAGAAAAATATTCAAGGCTGAATTTAAGAATTTGAATAAATATTTCTTTTTATTTATTATTATTTTGTTTTTATTTATTATTAGTTAATTTATCTTTATTTTATTTATATTTATTATTATTTTATTTATATTTACTTTTACTTATTTATATTTACTTTTTATTTATATTTATTTACATTAATTATTTTATTTATTTTTTATTTATTTTTCATTTATTTTTCATTTATTTTTCATTTATTTACCAAGGCAAAAATCTGCCTAGGCAACGAAATTGAATAATAAGATTTAAACGAAAATTAAATTAATTAATTAATTACAAGGCAGACTTGTAATTATTTTCTAAAAATATTTTGCATAGAGAAATTGTTTATTCAATTAAAGTTAAAATAACAACAAGCAACATTCTAAGTTCTTACAATCTTGATTCGAATTAATTGAGAACTTTATAATTACATGAAACTTTGTAATTACAACTTTATAGATACAATGAAAATGAATGTAAATAAAAAGAAATATAAATAAAAAAAAAACCTAAAAAATGAAAATAGAAATAAGTAAAAATAAAAATAATCGTAAATAAAAATAAATACAAATAAAAATAAGTCTAAAAATAAATAATAAAAAAAAGGTTTGAATAAAATAAATAAATAAATAGAAATAGAAATAATTATACATAATAATAAATATAAATAATAGGAATAAATATTTAAAAGCAGATAAAAGTTAATTTTTTTATTTAAAAAAAATAGTTTTTTGAAATTGGACCATAAAAGAGGGATTAAATAAAAAATGGTAATTCACTTTACCTTTATATTCGCGCATAGTGAATATAATGATAATAATAATATTGAACTCGGACAAAGCCAAATTCAATCCTTCCTGTTTTGGTATCGTTTCCCGTGAATGCGATTAGTATTCTAATCCAATTTCATATATAATCTAGTAAAGTGCTGGCTCAAAGGAAGACGCGCACTCAAACCAGTTTAAAATCAACGATCTCAATTCTGGTTTCATATCTGCCACACGAAGAAAGTTATCTTATACACACACTTGAAAAGCTTGAAAATTACGATTTGACGCAGCGCTCCAATTTTATAAAAATCGCTTTTCGAGACTCATCAGGCAAAATGGTTTTCCATTCGAATTTATTTATTTTTTTTTTCTTTTTGAAAATACTTTCGAAACGGTTATTTCAAATTAATCTGAATTTATTTTTTTTGTAAAATGTTTATTTAAAGACAATATCATTTTGATATTTTCATGAATACTGTGTAATTCTAATTAGTAATAATTTTCAAACAAATTAATAAATAATTTTACACCAAAAAATTGTTCTTTTGTTTATAATATCTCAAAGAAATTAGAAAAGTCGAAATTTAATAAAAATTATAGTCGAAGAAATTTAAATAATTTCTTCTTTTAAATTTATGACACTAAAAGCTATTCTTTTCTCCTTTCTGAAAATTCTGAATCATAAAAACTCTAATAGTTAAAATAAAAAAATTATTCTCGACAATTTTAAAAATCCTTATAAATATATAAATAAAATATAAAAAATATATAAAATATAAAAAATATATAAAATATAAAAAATATATAAAATATAAAAAATATATAAAATACAAAAAATATATAAAATATAAAAAATACATAAAATAAAATAAATATAAATAAAATTCTTACAAACAAAAAAAATTTAAGTAAAATTCTTAGAAGAAAATTAAAAAAAACTGTAATAAAATTCTTTGAAACGATAATTCAATTATTTTCGGAAAATTTGAAGAATATTTCTCGCAAGAATTCAATTATTTTCAATATCAACCATTTCAATAAGATTTTAAAAAAGAATTATTATTTAAAAATAATATTATTAAAATTAAATTTAAATTAAAATTAAAGTAAAAAATTATTAAAGATTATTTTAAAAATAAATTTAATAAAAGTCGCTAAAATTCAATTATATGCATAAATAAAAAAAATGTTTACATAAATTCAATTATTTAACATTAACATACCATTTTCCAAAATTTTTTTTTTAAAAGAAGTTCATAATTAAAAATTTTAAAACAATTTTTATAAAATTTCCCAAGAGAATTCAATTATTTTTAAGGATTTTAATAAAACTTGTTTATTATTCATATTTTTTTTAATACAATTATAATTAAATTCCTCAAAAAAATTTAAATAAACAAACTTCTTTTGCAAGAATTCAATAATTGAATTCTTACAAACAAAATTTTAATAATATTCATTGCAAGAAGTAAATTCTTTTCAAAAATAATAAAATTGTTTGTATGATTTCAATTATTTTAAAATTCAGTTTAATTTTAATTGTTTTCCTTGAAAAATTGAATGGTTTAAAAAAAAATTCATAAAAAAAAATTCAAAGAAACTTAAATAAAATTTTTTGTAACAATAATTCAATTATTTTCGAAAATTTGAAGAAACTTTTTCGCAAGAATTCAATTATTTTCAATATCTCCGATTTTCATAAAATTTTACAAAATAATTATTGTTTAAAAATAATATTTATTAGGAAGATAATTTTAAAAAAATTTTAATAAAATTCTTCACAAAAAATTTAATTATTTGCATAAATGATAAATTTTTGCAGCAATTCAATTATTTAAAATACAGTTTCCATATATTTTTTTTCGAAAGAAATTCATTATTTAAAACAATTTTTATAAAATTCCCCAAAAGAAATCAATTATTTTTGAGGATTTTAGAGAAATTTGTTTATAAGAATTCATATATTTTTAATACAATTGTAATTAAATTTCTTGAAAAAATTTAAATAAGATTCTTTATCGGAATTGAATTATTTTTACAAATAATAAAATTCTTCCCAGGACTTGAATTATTTTTAATACAATTTTAAAAAAATTCCTCGAAAAATGGAATTATTCTTAAAAAATTTATTAAAATTCTTCGAAAGAATTCAATTACTTATAAAATTTTTCATAAAATTCTTTATAATAATTGAATTTTAAGAAATAATAAATATTGTTCTTACAATTATTTATTTTGATATTTAAATAATTGAATCTTAGAACTTTATGGACAGAATTGATAAAAATCTTTGTAACAATATTTCAATTATTTTCGAAAATTTAAAGAAAATTTTTCGTAAGAGTTCAATTATTTTCAATATCTATCTAATAAGATTTTATATAAGAATTATTATTTAAAAATTATTAAAAAAAGATTTACCATAAAATTCTTCACTAAAATTAAATTATTTGCATATATTATTTTTAGATAGAAATTCATAATTTAATGCAATTTTTATAAAATTTTCCAAAGGAAGTCAATTTTTTTATGGATTCTAATAAAATTTGTTTATTAAAATTATAACTTGTTTATTATTCATATATTTTTAATAAATTAAATTTCTTGAAAAATTTAAATAAAATTCTTTTGCAAGAATTTAATTATTTTAAACAAAATTTTAATAAAATTCGTTGTAAGAATTTAATTATTTTCCTAAATAACAAAAATTGCTCGTACGATTTCAATTATTTTCAAATTCAATTCAATTTTAATTGTTTTTCTCGAAAAATTGAATTATTTAAAAAAAATTTTGTTAAAATTCTTTGAAAGATTATTATAATTATTTATAAAATTATTGTAAAAATTCTTAATAATTTTCAGAAAGTATTTTACACCAAAAAATTGTCATTTTGTTTACAATATATCTTGTAAGAAATTAGAAATGTCGCATTTTATTAAAATTACTCGAAGAAATTCGCCTTTTTTAAAAAAAATACTCCAAAAAAAAAAAATTATCAAAAACTGACATTTTTCTTATTTTAAAATTTGAACATTTTAAAATTTAAAGTTAATTTTTAAAGAAGAAAATTTTTCGGTTTATAACAATGATGAGTTATTTTTGGTGCAATCGAAAGAGGAAATTCTCGAGAAAAGAGAAGGAAAAATAAATAAAAGGAAAAAAAAACGAAAGAAAGGTTGAAGAAAAAGAAAGGGTTTAAAGGAAGAAAAAAAAAGAGAAGGATTGAAAGAGAAAGAAATTCGAAATGCTTGGATAACATTTTGCTTTGTACAGGACAATGCAATTCTCGTAATCAGGTTCTTAAAAAAAAAGGAAAGAAAGAAAAAAAAACACAGTTCTTTTTCCAGGATGTTTGAATCGCTCTAGGGTACACTAGTGACTCGAAGAAACTGGAAATACTCGAATGCGTGGCCTCAATTCCAAAAGTCCTTTAAAGCCCCTTTTCTTTAAGAAGGAGAAACTCTCGAATGAATTGGAATAAGCGAATGCAGGATTGTCGGGGGAAAATTGCAGTGTGTGAATTCAACGAAATTCCAATGAATTTTCAAACAAAAAAATTTTTTTTTTCCTTTTTACGTCATCGATCATTATTAAATCCTGATTAGAAAAAACCAAAATTAGATTTTCTTTTTGTTTTTTTTTAACTAAAATTCTTCTTTAACCCTTTGCGGCATGCATAACATTATGACATTAATTTAAAAATCACAAATGCTTATGAGGAATTTCAGGGTCGCTGATTACGAATCTGAAGTCCGTTTTCTAAAATTCAAGATGGCGGATCCAATATGGCGGACGAATTTTTTTAGAATTGATCGAAATCGCTTGAAAATAGTTACTCGGGGGTTTTCGGGGTCGCTGATCACGAATCTGAAGTCCGTTTTCCAAAATTCAAAATGGCGGATCCAATATGGCGGACGAATTTTTTTAGAATTGATCGAAATCGCTTAAAACTCGTTACTCGAGGGTTTTTAGGGTTGCTGATCACGAATCTGAAGTCCGTTTTTAAAAATTCAAGATAGCGGATCCAATATGGCAAATGAATTTTTTTAGAATTGATCGAAATCGCTTGAAAATAGTTACTCGGGGGTTTTTAAGGTCGCTGATCACGAATCTGAAGTCCGTTTTCCAAAATTCAAAATGGCGGATCCAATATGGCTGACGAAATTTTTTAGAATTGATCGAAATCGCTTGAAAATCGTTACTTGGGGGTTTTCGGGGTCGCTGATTACGAATCTGAAATTACTTTTAATAAATAAACGTTAATTTATTAAATAATTGTACCTTTGGCATTTGCGTTACCCGATGTACATTGCGGGGAGGTTGCACGATCGGGTTTTGTACATCGTTTAGCCCTGAAAAAGGCAGTTTGGTAAATACTGTTTAAAACTTTATAATAATCAAATTTATTTGTTTATTTCTTAATAAAATTAACTAATTAATTAAAACCAGCAGATTTTAATTGCTATTATAAAGTTTTGATGTGTCTTGCTTTAAACAATAATTGAATTTTATTTGCAGCAGTGGTAAGCAGCGAAGCAATTCGCTTTCAGCAAAATTTATTTGCTTTAGTCCAGTTAGTATTTTAGTGTCTTTGAACTCTAAACAGTGTATTGTTTATTGTTTGTTATAATCAACGTTAATATGCGTTCAGTCAAATGTTGCTGATTTATTACTTGTCTTTTTTGCGATTGTGATTTGTTTCGTCAAACTATGAATAGTGTTTTGTTTATTGTGTGTTACCATCAACGTAGGTATGCGTTCAGTTAAATAATGCTGAATTAGAACTTGTCTTTTTTACGCTTGTCATTTGTTTCGTCAAACTCTGGATAGTATTTTGTTTATTGTTTGTTACCATCAACGTAGGTATGCGTTCAGTAAAATAATGTTGAATTAGAACTTGTCTTTTTTGCGCTTCTCATTTGTTTTGTCAAACTCTCAATAATGTTTTGTTTATTGTTTGTTATCATCAACGTAGGTATGCATGACACATCAAAACTTTATAATAGCAATTAAAATCCGCTGATTTTAATTAATTAGTTAATTTTATTAGGAAATAAACATCTTAATTTGATTATTATAAAGTTTTGAACAGTATTTACCAAACTGCCCTTTTCAGGGCTAAACGATGTACAAAACCCGATCGTGCAACCTTTCCGCGGTGTACATCGGGTAACGCAAATGCCGACGGTACAATTATTCAATAAATTAACGTTAAATTATTAAAAGTAATTTCAGATTCGTAATCAGCGACCCCGAAAACCCCCGAGTAACTATTTTCAAGCGATTTCGATCAATTCTAAAAAAATTCATCCGCCATATTGGATCCGCCATCTTGAATTTTTAAAAACGGACTTCAGATTCGTGATCAGCGACCCTGAAAACCCCCGAGTAACTATTTTTAAGCGATTTCGATCAATTATAAAAAAATTCGTCCGCCATATTGGATCCGCCATTTTGAATTTTGGGATACGGACTTCAGATTCGTAATCAGCGACCCCAAAAACCTCCGAGTGAAGACTTTCAATTTTTATTAGGTATTTATTAACTTTTTCCAATATTCAATTATTTTCTACTATTTTTAACTCAATAATTACTCTGTAAATAAATTTTTTAAAATTATTTTCAGAAAGTGCTTTATGAATAAAAATATTTTTAAAAAAGTTTACACAAAGCACAAAATAATAAAATTTCAATTATTTTCAAGTCAATTTTAGAAAATTTTTATAATTTGAAAAATTTACAGATAAATGTAAAAAATACTTTAGAGGAAAAAAGTTGACTACAGTTAATAAGAATAAAAATAAAAATAAAAATAAAAATAAAAATAAAAATAAACAAATAATAAAAATAAAAAATAAATTATGTTAGCAATAAAAATACTTTATTACTCTCTCAATTTGAATTTGTGAAAAAGTTTACTAATTTCAATTAGTAACTGACTTTTAAATTTTGAAATTTGAATTAGTAAATTTTACTAATAAATTAGTCGAAATTATTATTTATTAGTAAAATTTACTAATTCAAAATCAAAAAGTCTTTTACTAATTCAAATTTAGAGAGTACGTAAAAATTCGCTACAATTCAAAAATTTAAAGTTTGTCTAAATGAAAATTCTGTCTAACATTTTTTTGAAAAAAGGATTTTAACAGTAAAAGGTAAAAAAATGTGTGTATCGTGAAACCTTAAACGCTTTGTTTGTAGAAAAAAATCATTACAAAGTTCGTCCCTTTTTTCAAAGCATTTTTTCATCTTTTTTTTTTTTTTTTGAAACCTGCTCGTCTCCACTTTCTCAAAGCGAGTATAAAATATAAACTTGAAAAGTTTAATCTCCAAACATTTAACAACGCGAAAAAAGCAATGTTAGCGAGATGTGTTAATGTACATATATATATATATTTTTTTTTTTGTACACTTTTTTCGTTGCGTCGACTTTTACAAAGTTGAAAATCGGATCAAGAAAAAAGCGCGACGTCTCGCGTTACTCTCACTTTAGGTACTTTTCATACATTTTTAACGACCTCTTCTCGCCTCCGACAAACTCTCCTCTATATACCTAGAGAGCAAGAAAGGGAGAGAAGAGCGAGAGAGAGAGAGAGTTGAAGAGAATTCACATGTTATCTTAGTTAAACTAAAAATAAGATCAAAGCAGCACGTTGCAAAGGTGAGATAAAAAAAAGTAGATGAGAAATTATAAGAAATGTGTTTCAATCCTCTCGGGTTTCAAAAATAACTAACCATAATTACTTGTTGCTAGACATTTCCCTTGAAAAAAATAAAGAAAGAAAAAAGAAACTAAGAAAAAAATTCTAAAAGGATTGAAAAAAATATCTTGAAGGAAGAAAAGGGTAAAATTCACTAATTAAAATAGTGACTATACTGTTTACACTAGTGAAGCAAAAATGAGGAAACCAGGGTGTCTACTAACCGGAAAATATCAGGGAATAAGCCAGGAATTTTATGCCATTAAATTTTATTTTGAAATTAGTTGAAAAAATAATTTTTTTTTTTTGAAATTTTCCAGAAACCAATAAATTTATATTGCACAGAATATTTAAATCGAAAACTCCTTTGAAAAGGAATTCTTAATTTTCCAAATTTCCCACGTATTTTGAGTAGGTTAAAAATTTTCTAAGGTATGCTGCAGGAATTTCCTCCTATTAAAATACATAATACTTGAGAGTTGGATATACTTCTTCGAACAAAATGTAAATTCTGATAGATTTTGAGAATATTTGGAATGGTTGTTTAAATTTAAAATAGCTAAAAATCATCTTCAGAGTATTCAAGTGAAATTCCTGTTGAGGGGAATTTTTATTATTTCGTCACAATAATTATATTTATATCCCTATTTATAAAAAAAATATTCTCATTAAAATAAATAATGATTCTTACAACTGAATTAAAACGAAAAAATTTTTCAATCGAATTAACCGGATTTTGAAAAATTATTTCAAATAATTTCAATTTGTAAATTAATATAAATTATAAAAAGAAAAATCCACTACTAATAACCTCGAATCAAAAATAGAAAATAATCAAATATATTTTTATCATTATTTTTAGTTTACTTACTGTCAAAAATTATTATCGTCCAAAATAAATAATAATTATTTACAACTGAAAAAAAAATTTTCTAATTCAATGAAATTCATTTAGAAAAATTAATTCGAGTTTATTGAAAATAAGGTAAATTAAAGCAAAACGTAAAATAAACAAAATACATGAAATAAAAAAAATTATCGTTAAAAATAAATAACAATTATTTACAACTGAATAAAAAGGAAAATTTTTTAATTAAATGAACATAATTTTTAAAAAAATTATTTCAAATATAAATTTGACTTTATTGAAAATTGATAAAAAAAATTATTATCGTCTAAAATAAATAATAATTATTCACAACTGAATGAAGAAGGAAAATTTTTTTAATTCAATGAACTTAATTAAAAAAAATTATTTTTAATATAAATTCCGACTTTATTGAAAATAAAGTAAATAAAAGTAATAAACAAAATACATCAAATAAAAAAAATTATCGTCCAAAATAAATAATAATTATTTACAACTGAAAGAATAAAAAAGGAAAATTTTCTAATTCAATGAACTTTTTAAAAAAAATTATTCTAAATATAAATTTATTGACTTTGTTGAAAATTAATCGAAAATAAAATAATTAAATAATAATAAATAAATAAAATAAAAAAATTATCGTCCAAAATAAATAATAATTATTTACAACTGAATGAAGAAGGAAATATTTTCTAATTCAATGAACTTTTTTAAAAAAAATTATTTCAAATATAAATTTATTGACTTTGTTGAAAATTAATCGAAAATAAAATAATTAAATAATAATAAATAAATAAAATAAAAAAATCATTGTCCAAAATAAATAATAATTATTTACAACTGAATGAAGAGGGAATTCATTTTCTAATTCAATGAATTTAATTTTTAAAAAAATTACTTCAAATTCGACTTTATTGAAAATTAATCGAATGATTTGTGGACATAAATTGATATAAATTTGTCCAATGAAAAACAATTGTTTCGCTTGTATTAGTTTAAAGTACAGCAATATATAGTGAATATTAAATAATTTTAGAAATAATATTGGTTTTTGTAGTTGATACGTTCATATAAATATTGATAGCGGTCTGGTTACTATTTCTATCATCGAAAATGGCAATTGAACAAAGGGACGAACGATGAGAAATGACGAGTAGCGAAATATCCGTAGGCTACGCGTGAACGATTATAATTGGATTCTTGATAAACGACAAGGATTTCTAGTTTATTGGATGATTGCTGTTATTGCTGACAACTGTCGCATTAGTTTAATATCAAATTTATTCCACCATTTTTCTAATTTAAATAAAAAATAATTGTTTTCCTAAAGGGAATTTTTAAAATCTTATTTTCAAAAATTATAAAAATAAAAAAATGTTCCTCTCTCTCTCTCTTTTTATAGAAAAAAAATTAGTTCCATAAAGACAGTGTAAAAAATATTAAAATAAAAAATGTTAATATTAATAGAAAATAAAAAATATTCCTCTCTCTCTCTTTTTATGTAAATAAAAAATTATTTCCATAAAGACAGTGTAAAAATATTTTTAAGTTATCGTAAAAAAAACAACAAGTGAAAATATTTTTAAGCTAAAAAAATTTATAATTTTTAATTTGTCATTGATAAATTATTTTTAAAAAAGAATAATTTTTTTAAATAGTTTAAAGAAAAAAAAATTCCAATTAAAATTTATTTAAAACGTTAAATCCTTTTTTGAATTAATGAATTCCAGATAGAAAAATCGCTTATTTGAAAAATGCATATTATTTGTTTAATATTCAAACGACGATGTTAATTTTCGTTGATTTTGAAAATGAATTATTCCTTGATTAATTGCCAGGTTTGATAAACATTGGAAAATTTGCGTTCGATTATTATCCAGTTCTGACGCATATACTAACGAATGCATATCGAATATTGCTAATAGGTGATAACGACGTTAATGCGGTGGATAATTATAATTGCCCGTAAAATTGAACGTTATTGTCGTTCATAACAATTTTCCTTATTACTTTTTGATTTTTGAATCCACACCTCCCATACACAAGTTGAACCAAAAAGTTGATGATAAAATTCAGGAGAATAAAATCCAAAAACCATGCGTCTGTAAAATTATAGCAGGAAAGATTTCAAAATATTCGTAACGAAATTTTATCGAAAAAAAATTTAAATCTTTTTCTGGTAGTTTTTTTTTGTATATTTTCTTGTATATATTATTTTTTAAATAAAATACACTTGCAGCAATAATTTTTTCTCCGCATTACAAGTCTTGAAAAAATTTTACCTGGCTGGGAATCGAACTCGAGAATTTTTATTGATAGTCAATGACCTTCACCACTCAACTACGAATCAACTTTTTTTTCCTTTCTTTTTAAAGAAATTTTTTTGCTAAAATGTTAATTTACTGCAATAATTTCATAAATAATACAATTTTTACAGAAATTTAATTATTTAAAATAAAATTTCCATTAATTTTTTTTTCTTTTGAAAGAAATTTATTATTTAAAACAATTTTTATAAAATTCCCCAAAAAAAGTCAATCATTTTTGAAATTTGTTTTTAGTGAAATTTGTTTATAAAAATTCATATATTTTTAATACAATTGGAATTAAATTCCTGGAAAAAAATTAAATAAAATCTTATTTAATTTTTTTCCAGAAAAAAAAGAGAATTCAATTATTTTCACACAAAAAATAAAATTCTTCACATAAATTCAATTGTTTTAAACAAAATTTAAAAAAAAAATTCGTTGCAAGAATTCAATTATTTTCATAAATAATAAAATTGTTCTTTGAATTTCAAGTATTTTAAAATACAATTCAATTTTAATTGTATTTCTCGAAAAATTCAATTATTTTAAACAATTTTTACAAAAATTCTTTGAATGAATTTTAAAATTCAATATCAAATTCAAATCAAATTTCTGTAAAAAAGTCTTTATAAGAATTTAATTTTAGCTTAAGAAATAATCAATTTTCCACTGAATTATTTATTATTGTATTGAAAATTTTAAATAATTGAATTCTTTTAAAACTTTCTGACCAGAATCGATTTAAAAATGTGTTTGAATTAAATATCAACAGATTTTTTAATTGAAGTCTTTAAAAATTTTAATTATTGTAAATCAAATATTTAACTATTTATTTAAAAAAATTATTAAATTATTAATAATTATATAAATATTTATTTAACAAAAATTGTTCAAGTTTTGAATGCAATTTAATTTAGAAATTATGAAAAAGAATTAGTCGATTTGAAAAATTGTAACCAATATTAATAATTTGAAATTTTATATCAAAATTATATTGAAATAAATTTTTGATTTTAAAGAATTTTATTTTTTTACTTTTTAAATATAATCATATTTTTGAAGAATATTCTCTAACCAAATATTTCGAAAATAGTTGAATTTTAGCAAAATTTAGAATTGAAGTTAGGATCAGCAAAAAAGTGATTTTTTTTTTTGGAAATCAGGGAAAAGTCCGATAAATAAAAAATCAAATTTTTGTGAATCGACTAAAATGAATTTTTTTTTTTGGTGTTAAATTTAATTTTTCGCCAGCTACTTTTTGTTTCAGTCTCAAGGGGATGTAAAAGTCGATTGGATTTTTACATTGAGCTTCAATGGGAAAGCAAAATCGCATTGTCAAATTTCATTAAAATAAATGTTTAATTTTTTTTAGGTCCAAATTAATTATTAAATATCTTAAGGTTAAATTTCTATTTTGGAAGTATATTCATAAATTCATAAAAAAAAAAATTTTTAGGAAATACATTTTTATAATATTTAATTGTCACTTACATTATTAGTGAGGAATAGTATCAATTTTTAGGAATAATATCGTCTTACTCACCTGAAACAAAAAGAAAAACGAATATATTAATAAATTGTAATAATTCTAGGTTATTTGCTTTCAAATAATTTGTACAATTTCTTCAAAAATTATTGTCATCATTACGATTATTCATTTCTAGAATTTTCAACTAAAATTCATCTTTAGGTCAATTTTTTAAAAATAATTTTTAAAAAAGTTCTTTTAGAATTTTCAAATTCTTTTGTTTACAATTTAATTTTATGAAATATCGATTATTCTAAATAATTAAAAAAAAATTCCATTAAACTTTTTGAAAAAAATTATTTAACTACAAAAATAATTGAATTCCGAAGAGGAATTTTTTTTTTTATAAAGATAATTGAAATTTTGACGAGAATTTTTGTAAATTTTTGAACATATAATTGGATTTCTGCGAAGAATTATAATACTTTTGAAAATAATTGAATTCTTGAGACGAATTTTATTAAGATTTTAATTAATTATTATTTTTTTTATATTATTATTTTATTTTATTTTTTTTATTATTTTAATTAATTTTAATTATAATTTTTTTTTTTTTATTAAGATTTTTAAATAATTCAATTCATTTGTGAAATTTTATTGAAATAGTAGACACTGCAAATAATTGAATTTTGACAAATTTTTGAAATTAATTAAATTTCGACAAAGAATTTAATGAAAATTATTTTGAAAAAAATTTTATTGTTACAAAGAATTTCATTATTTATGAAAATAATTCAATTTTTTGAAGAAATTTAATTAAAAAATGTATTGAAATTTAAAAATAATACTTCAATTGTAATAAATAAGTTGTAGTAAAAATTTTTTAAATTATTGAATTTCTTTGCTGAATTTTAATAAAATTTTTAAGAATAATTACATTTTTCGAAAAATTCCATTAAAATTGTATTAAAAATTAAAAATAATTGAAATAATTTAATCCCTGTAAAAAATGTTATTATTTATGAAAATAATTGAATAATAATTTATGAAACTAACTATTATGTAAATAATCACAGAAAATCCCGGGGCCCAACTAGTTTCCTAAATTTTTTCTTTACAAGATTCTTACTAGAATTCAATTCTTGATAAGGAAACTTAGGGAAATTTCTAAGTAAAAATATTATTTTTTTGACTTTATAATCGGTATAGAAGACTACAGAGAAAATTTTTTTGTCTCGACTTATGAGATTTCTTTTCGACTTATTTATTTATTTTTGTTGAATCGAAAAAACTGGTTTTTTTTGTGGGTTGTAAATTTTCTTTTGGGATAATAATACAACAATTGGAGATAATAAGGGCAGTAAATTTTTATCAGTAGACGGATTTCATGTGGAGAAGTCAGAAGTATTATCATGAATTTTTGTTCAATAAACCCTCTGAGATTATAGTATTATACGAGCCATTACAGGAAGTGTAAATCGAAAGGTTTTTTTTTTTCTTTATAAACGTTTCATCCTGTTGCTTCCTGTGTCATTTTTATGCGATGGTTTTTATAATATTGTATATATATTACACTGTTATGCATCATTACACTGAGAAAACTGGAGTGTCAAATTCGGAGGTTCAAAAAGTGTATGTTTTCTTTGCTTATGAAGAGAGTTAAATAGTCCTTCTAAAATAAATTTTGAATTGATAATGGAAATCTACTTGTATATTCTCTCCCATTATATCTGAGGGTTAAAAGTTGCGCAGAAAATGTGTACGATCTGATGCGCGCGAAATTATTTTTCTGACATTTTATGTATTTAATTTAGGGGTTAGGTTGCCATATTTATTCATTTCGCGCCGGATAAGGAAGGGATTTCTCAAGATGGTTAATTTGTCCCTCTGTTATAAACTCATTTTCCCTCCAAGAGAAATGGCACGAATATCTGTCAATGGTGTATTTGAACATTTAGATTGTTATCCAATAGCTAACTCTCAAATATCAACGATTTGTCCCTCCAGATGTTTAGTCCAATACTCCAGTTTTCTCAGTGTAGCTGCATATATATTTACGCCTCCCCCTTTTTCTTTCTCTCTCGTTTTTTCTTTCGCTATTTTTTTTTTTTTTTTTTTTTTTTTTTTTTTTTTTTTTTTTTTTTTTTGCTCTCTATAGATTGGGTCATGTTTATGACTTCCCCTGAAATATCTACTTATGTGTGTGTCCAATTACTGCAAATTGGCAGTTATTTACGCGTGAGGACGAGAAGGACGAAGTTTTGTCGAGCACAAATCCTCTAACTGGATATAGAGTGAAGAAGAAGAAAAAAAAAAGAGGACGACTACGATCTTATCTCCCTCGACGAGTACGACGAGAAGTTCGTTTCTTGGGGTCGACCTTCCAATGCACAAATTCACGGGTGGTTTCATTGCAAATATGCTAGCAGGATTGGAGAATACGATGGGAAATCGGTTACAGGAAGATAAATTTCGTACTTAAAGTTCCGCCTTCTCGCTCAGATCTCGCTAGACCGGAACTAGAGTATCGCAATATTTCCACGTCCAACGAAATTTCACGAAAATTTTAAATTCTCGATTCAATTTTTTTAATGCTGCAAAATTATTTGTTTTTTCTTTCTGTAAAATGTGCACTAAAAAATTAATTTATGTATCTATAAAAAAATGAACTGTGAGGAAAAATTATAATTATTTTCAGTAAGAAAAAAAAACACTGTGGGAACAAATTATAAATTATTTTATAAGAATCAAAAATGCAGGCTAAGAAAAAATTACAATTAATTTAAGCAAAAAGTGCACTTACGAAAAATTATGTAATTAATTTAGGAACTGAAAATGGACTGAGAAAAAATTATAATTAATTTACGGACTAAAAGTTGACTAGGAAAAAATTACAATTAATTAACGAACTAAAAGTGGACTAAGAAAAAATTATAATCAATTTAAGAATTAAAAATTTACGAAAAAAAATAAAATTAATTTAAGTACATATCAAACAAATTTTTTTCAAACTATTATTATAGTACACCTATATTTTTAACTATATTAAAAAAATAATTTAAATATTCAACAAAAGTAATTTTTAAGTAATTTTTTGTGAGGATTTCAACTCGGTCAGAAAATATTTTAACCCTTTTTGAATTTTTAATTTTCTTAAAAATTGGTGGATTTTAAAATCAATACGTAATTTTGTAGAAAATATGTTTTTAACCCCATAAAAAAATTTCCAAATAAAAAAATTGATTTTCATTGAATTCTTAAAAAAAAAATCTCTGTTTTTAGGCTGAAAATGCCAAAAAATACAATTATTCTTCATTTTTTTAAAATGAAAATTCATTTGTTTATTTTTCTTACTAACTTCAGATCACAATTATATCCTAATTTTTTTTTGTATTTTTATTTTTTATATTTATAAAAATTATGAACTGAAATTAGTTAGGAAAATAAACAAATGAAATTTCATTTTAAAAAAATGAAAAATAATTGTATTTTTTAGCATTTTCAGCCTAAAAACAGATTTTTTTTCAAAAAATGCTATTAAAATTATGAAAATCAATTTTTTTATTTGGAAATTTATTTGTGGATTCAAAAACATATTTTCTACAAAATTATTGTCAAAAGTACTAAAATTCTTCGCAAAAATTTAATTATGTTCAAAAATTTAAAGAAATTCTCGTCAAAATTTAAATTATCTTTATAAATAATAAAATTCTTCCTCTGAAATTCAATTATTATCAAAATTTTTCCGCATTTCTATGATTTTCAATATCTACTACTTTAATAAAATTTTCTAAAAGAATTCAATTATCTAAAAAAAATTTTTAATAATATTCTACGCAAACATTTAATTATTTTCATAAATAATAAAAATTTTTCAGGAATTCAATTATTTTCTACTCTCTAAATCTGAATTAGTTGAAAATAACTAATTATTAGAGTAAAATCGTGGATGACTTTTTACTTCAGCAATTAGTAAAAAATTGTTCAGGTACAGTTTTTCTAAAACGTATTTTCTAATTTTTTATTTTCTAAAAATTTTTTTTCTAAGAAACTTTTTTCTAATGAAGAGGATTTTCTAATTTTTCTTTCTTCTAATTTCTAATAAAGGTCATTTTATAAAAATTTCTTTTTCTAATAAAAGTAATTTTCAAAAAATTTTTTTTTAACAATACTTGAAATTTCGTTAAAAACTTGTAATAAAAAATAGAAATTATGCAAATATTTTTAACAAAATTTGAAAATAATCTAGTTAAAAATCGTAATTAACAAATAGAAATTATAGGAATTTTTTTCCTAGAGATATTTAAAATTTATTCAAAAAAATTTTTTTAACAAATTAATTTTGGAAATTTTGGTATAAAAATGATGGAAATTTTTTTTTACTGAAAGGAACAGAATTTTGTTAACAAATGTGATAAGAAATAGTAATTTTATAAAAAATTGTCTACTTTTTCAAAAAGAAACTTATAATTTTGTAAACAAAATTGTAATTGAAAGACAAAAAATATGCAAAATAGTTTCTATCTCTTAATCTTAATTTTTAAATAATTTTCTAACTTTTATCAAAATTGTGGAATTTTACAAATTTTAGGAAAATGAATATTAGAAATCATAAGTTTTTAGAAAAAGTTTTTTTAGAAATCAAAATTTGTTCGAAAAAACGTTTTTTAGAAAACAGATTTCATTAGAAATCGCTTATTAGACAAAATTTTTTTAGAAATTTGTTAGGAAATATTTTTTTAGTAAAAGTTACCACCTACCGTAAAAAATAATTAATTATTAGCAGGGAATCACTAATTAATAGTAAATAAATTAGTAAAAAAAAAAATAGTCAAATTTCACTAATTGAATTAGTTACTACAAATTTCAGTCATTTTTACATAACCTAAAAGTAAATTTAACTAATAATTAGTCAATATTAACAATTTCTTTAGTAAACTATTACTATTTAAAGCAGTGACTGACTTTTTGCTGTCAAATTAGTTATTTTTAACTTATTCAAATTTAGAGAGTAATTTTTTATAAATTTCTTCGCAATAATTCAATTAGTTTCATAAATAATAAATTTTTTCTAGGCATTCAATTATTTTCATATAAATAAATAAATTCTTCGTAATTATAAATAATAAAATTTTTTTTTTAGGAATTTAATTATTTTCATGAATTTATAAAACTCATCGCAGAATTTCAATTATTTTTAAATATTAACACAATTTTAATCGAATTCCTCTTATAAGAATTCAATTATTTAATTAATTAATTTGACTCGGAAAGAATGATTTTTTCTCGCATATATAATTTTCGACCGAGTGATAAATTCTACTTCGTATATTTAATTAATTATTATCACTCGATCATCTTTAATTATTAAAAAACATGAAGAAATCGATTACTCCGAGTCGAAGACTCGGAGTAATCAATTTCTTCATATTTTATAATAAATATTCTTATAAGTTGTTAAATTTCAAAAAGGTTTGAATTTGAAATTTTTGAAAATCTTGATTCCTGTGGAAAAAAAATAATAATTAAATATTTATTTAGAAAAAAAATTATTCATGTTTTCGAATAATTTTACAATTAAAGAAATTCGTAATTAAATGTATTATAATGGAAATAATAATCTAAATAATAATTCTAGATTATTAAGTATAAAAAATATAAAATATAAAATATATATATTATATATAATATATATAATATATTATAATATATTATATAATTATAATATATTATTAAATATAAAAAATATAAATATATTTTTTGGATAAATATTTTGAAAAAAGGGAGAAAATGAAAATGCGTAGAAAAATAGATACGCTCCTGAATGTATAAGATGTCGCCTCGTTTCTAGTGGCAGTTCAGTGGTGGCAATAACTCTTGCATCTTAAACCTATCAATTCTCCATGGGGTACTTTTACAGGGATGGTACTTGGCTCTGCGACAGGCCACCCCCTTTAGTAAGCCTTCCCTCTCTCTCTCTTTCTCCCCCCCCACCCCCTCTATCTTTACCACTGTCGCCAGTCCGATTCTCGTAAAGGGACAGAATCCACTTGCAACCCTAGGAAACGACCCCTCTTTATCCTCCTTATCTCTGGACCACTACCAATTTTTAACTAGCGCAATACAAAACTGTCGAGTTTCACTTTAACCATTTCATCGCTGAATATTTCACGAATTTTCAATTTCTTTTCTTTCCATTTCATCGAACGCGTGGGGGTTACTTAACAATTTTTTTTTTTTTTTTTTTTTTATTAAATTAGTTTTATTTTTTTTTATTTTGATAATTTTTATTAAAAATTTCTGTTAGGGAAAATTTTTTTTTCCAGTTTCACGTCATCGTGAATTATTTTACAATAATTAATTTTATTAATTGACAATTGATTACACAATGAAACAAATTTATTTGATTAAATTTTTTTGATTGTACATCGAATTTTAATATTTATATTAATAACGCCGATTGCTCTTTAAAAAGTCGTAACAGTTAGACAGTTACGCTTTCTGAATTCGTATATAAAGGTATCAGTTTTTTTTCTCCGAATTCATTCATATGCCTCGTGTGTAATTTGTCCACTTTTTCTTTCTCAGTTTGGCAATTAGTTTTATACAATCCACCCCCCCCCCTCTCAAAAAAAAAGAAAAAAAAAGAAAAGTCATTGATTTTGTTTTCTTTTAACTCCCATCTCTTAATTACTTTTGGTTGGAATGAAAAATGTAGGAAAAAAAAAAATTTTCCCCAACAAACTAAATTGGATTTTTGCTGCAGAAATATTCTTATATTTTAACTATTGGATTTTTAAATCGTATGACATGACGTATATTTGTAATATTGAAGTTAAATTGACATATGAATATGTTTACAAATTAACAAAACTTGTAGTTATTTTTTTAACAAATATTTTGACATGGGAAGTTAGAAGCAAATTAGAAGCAAATTTTACTAATAATTATATAGTCATTATTAAGCTATTTGATTAATGAAAATATTACTAATTGAAACATTTTTTTTAATTTTATAATTATATGAAAGTTTTTGAGGGATAAAATGAATTTCTCCACATGAGAACACCAAGGTCGTCACTAGGTGGCGGGCAATTTGATTTTATTGGCCGAACTGACATCTAGCGGTGGCCTTGGCGTTCGCAGGTGGAGAGTAACGTCTCCGTATTGAATCTCAAAATGTTTATTTATTACCAAATTTAGAGAGTTTGACAATTAACGTAAACGACTTTTAATTTTTAATTTACTTTCCTATTCAATATTTTTATCCTCTTCAATTTTTTTAGTGTCTTTAGACTTTAATTATTAAATAGATCTTAATTTTTAGAAACTTAATTTAATTAATTTAATTTTTTTTTCTTACATACTCGTATATTTATATTCGAAAATAGAGGGAAAAATTGTCTCTCTCTCTAATTGAATTTAAGAAAAATTGTGATAATTTCGTTCTCGATTGATAAAAATTATTTAATTTTCTGTAAATTTTTAATTTAAATTGAAACAGAATGAGCCAATTTTAAATCTATAATTGTAGTTCGTTATATCTATTATTAAGTACGTTTTCAAAAAATTATAACTACAATTTTTATAATAACATTAGTTATTTTATCATAATTATAGAAATTACAATTCTTACAATTATGGTAATTATAATTTTTATAATTATTTATTACAATAAATACTTCTGCTTTTAATACATTATTTTTACTATAAATTTTTAATATAATATTTTCCAAAATTTTTGGTTTCTAAAATAACAATAATTTTATAAATTTCTGATCGAATTAGGTAAAAAAAAATAGGTGAATCAAAGCGATTTTTTAAGTTCTACAAGTTATTTACAAGACTTTAAAACTTACTTCCACACTTTTAAAAAAAAATTTCAAAATTCATTCAGGGTTGCCACAAATATTTAAATTTATTTTTCCCTAACTTTTCCCTGATTTCCAGACAAAATTCTCACTTTTTCCCTGACCCTAAAAAATATTCTGATTCACTCTAAAAATTATTAGATACTCAAAAAAAATGTTCTATTATATTTATTTACAAATTTCATTAATTGTAAAATTATTCAAAAACATCAATAATTAATATTTAATCATTATTATTTTTCCGTAGGAATTAAAATTCTTCAATACATTCAAATTTAAACCTTTTTGAAATTCAACAATTTATAAGAATATTATTACGAAACATAAAGAAGGCGATCACTCCGAGTCTTCGACTCGGAGTGATCGCCTTCTTCATGTTTTGTTATAATTTAAATAACTATGAAATTTTTTAAAAAAAAATTAATTATTTACAAAAATCCTAATAAAATCCTTCGCAAAAATTCAATTATTTTTAAAAGTAGTAAATTTTTTTTTAAAAATTCAATTTTTTAAAAAAAATTGTAATAAAATTTGTTGCAATAATTCAATTATTTTCACAAATAATAAATCGATTATTCGGTAATTCATTTTTCAATCAATTTTTAATTAATTCAATTATTTTGACAAATTTTAATGAAATTTTTAAGAATAATTACATTTTTCGAGGAATTTGATTAAAATATTATATCAAAAATTAATTAATATCCTGCGATGAGTTTTATTATTTATGAAAATAATTAAAAATTTTCCCAAAAATGTTATTAAATGGTTTCTAAAACAATTGAATTTCGGTGAAAAATTTTATTATTTATAAAAATAATTGAATTCTTGAAAACAACTTTGTAAAAATTTTTTTAAATAATTGAATTCATGCGACGAATTTTATAAAAATCTATTTAAATAATTGATATTTTTCGAAAAATTTTATGAAATTTTTTATATTAAATAATTGAACTCATGTGAAAATTTTATTATTTATTAAAATAATTAAATTATTTCAAAGAAATTTATTCAAAATTTTATAAATTATTGAATTTCTGTGAAATTTTAATAAGAATTCTATTCAAGTTTTTAAAAATAATAGAATTTTGAAGAAAATTTTTATTTTTTATATTCGATAACAATAATTGAAATTTTGACGAGAATTTAAAAAAAATTTTTTAAATAATTGAATATTGAAGAATTTTATTATTTATAAAGATAATTGAAATTTTGACCAGAATTTTAAAAAAATTTCTTAACCTAATTGAATTTCTGCAAAGATTTTTATTACTTCTAAAAATAATTTAATTCTTCCAACGAATTTTATTTAAGTTTATAAAAATAATTAAATTTCGGTGAAGAATTTTTCTATTTCTAAAAATAATTGAATTTTTGAAAAAAAATATTGTTAAATTTTTTTAAAATAATAATTGAATTCTTGCGACGAATTTGATAAAATTCTTTTTAAATAATTGATGTTTTTTGACAAATTTTTTGAAATTTTTCATATCAAATAATTGAATTCCTGTGAAAATTTTATTATTTATGAAAATAATTGATCTATTTCGAAGAAATTTATTAAAAATTTTGTAAATTATTGAATTCCTGTGAAATTTTGCCAAGAATTTTATTAAAGTTTTTAAAAATAATTGAATTTCGAAAAAGAATTGTATTATTTATAAAGATAATTGAAATTTTGACGAGAATTTTTAAAAAATTTTTCAACATAATTGAATTTTGCAGAAGAATTTTATCATTTTTAAAGATATAATTGAAATGAGCAGAATTTTTTTTAATTTTTGAACATAATTGAAATATTACAAAGAATTTTTATAACTTTTGAAAATAATTGAATTTCTGGAATTATTTGTAACTTTTCCAAAATTCAATTTTTTTTTAGTATTTTTAACTAAAATTTTTTATCAATCTAGTATTTATGAAAATTGTAAAAATGATTCATTAAATAATTTCTAAGTAATAATTTTATGATAGTACATTGTAAAATTAAGTAATTTAAGTAGAAATTTTTGTCAGAAATTCAAAAAATGGGTTTTGTATTGAAATTCGTGATAGTTTCATAGTTTACGAGGCAAAAAAAAAAAATCAAAATTCAGTTTTTTCATGAATTTTTAAAATTCAATTTTTTCCAGTACTTTTACTAAAAATCCCTGACTTTTCCCTGACTTCCCTGACCTGTGGCAACCCTGTCATTGTTACATCAAAATATATTGTATTTATTGACATAAAACAATTTTTCGAAAGTAGATAAGATTTTGTTCAGTGACTTTAAATTGCCTCGGTTTGGTCACCCCGGATGACCGCTTCGGAGCGCGAAGATTAAATAGATGTTTCATGAAAGAAAAAAAAAATGTTTCAAGAAAGAAAAATAAATTTTTTAAATACGTAACGAAATGTTTACTTTGAAATTATTCAGTTATAAATTGATGTAAATTTATCTCATGAAACATTTTTTGGAATGTTGTCCCACATAACGAATGAGATTTTTTAAAAATGTAATTTTTGAATTCCTGTTGTCAAATAACATAAAGATATGTCAAAAAATCGAATTTGGAAAATTTTGGTATTACAATACTTTCTTATGAGGAGGCAATAGTATTGTAAAAATAAATAGCAAATAAATAGTAGTAAAAATAAATGGTAAAGAAATAGTAGTAAAATTAAATAGTAAATCACTAGTAAAGAAATATTAGTCGGCGTTTTTAATGAAATAAAGGACATTAGTAACTAAAAAATAGCTAAATGGTTGTGTTGTACGAAATGCAAAAAGTGAAAACAGAAAAAGTATAAAAGTCTCGTGAGTCCTAGACTCATATTAAACTAATTCAGATGCAGAAAATTATTATTCGCCTTAAATAAGTTATTTTTAGTAAAATAATCCAAGATACAGGAAGATCCAATGAAAACATCTCAAGGAAGATGATAATTATTCTCTAAGGCAACTGCAGTGGGAGTTGCATAAACACAAGCAGTTAGAATACATTTAGAATAAATTAATATTCAACGATATAATGTATACATTGCATGTACATATAGATTATGAAATATATAACTTGAAACTTGTGAAATATACTTATTGTATTTAGTGTAAACTTATACCGGGACACAAGTTTCATGTTTTGTCCTCGGAACTGTTCCCCCAACAGCAGCAGCTTTCGGTCATGTTTATGCCCACAGAGAGGCAGAGAATCGTTGCAGACCTATATAACTGCTCTGGTCTCTTTGCTGTTCAAAGCGTATACTTAAGAACAAAGTTGCTTTCGGGTAACTTGAGTTCCCCGTCAACACAGGGGACAAAGTAGGAGAAACCAAAGCAAGATATCGGTGATGAGGTATAGGAGAGAGAAGTTTCCCTTTCGATTCGATTCAACGTTTAAATCCATTCTGACTCTAGAGTGTGTATAAGAAAACAAAACCTTGACAAATGTTTCTCTAACTAACCATTCATATATTATCACAAGTTTTGCTCCCCTTGACATATTGTTAACTTTTTGTTCATTGAAAACACGTTTGGAGAAGTTGTTTCATTAAAATTTTGACAATTCGGTCTAAACAAAGTGTACGAACTTTACTGATTATTCTCCATAGATTTCGATCTGACGATCCTTTCTTGATCTATGAAGAATAATTGAGAACAAGGGATGAGAGATTTAATTAAATAGAAATTTAATTTTTCCTCTTAATCCACCACACTAAGGAAAAAAAAAAATTGTTGAATAAAATTATGTACTTAATAATATTTTCCAGACTTTTTTCCTCTTTTTTTTTTTAAACAAATCTCAATTTTTAAGTTTAATAAAATGTAGATAAAATTAAATTTCACAAAACAAAAAGTTAATGCACAGGAAAAAATATGAATGCACAACAGAATTTAAGCTTATAATGTTAATAATATACCGTATCTCATTTGTAAAAGCAATGAAAATTTTCGCATTTTGCAATTAGATAAAAACATAAACAGAACAATAAAGTTTTGTTAAATAAAGTGAAAAGCGAGACAGAGAAAAAGTGAGTGAGAGAGAGGTAGAGCGGGCACACGAGTGAGGCAAAAGGGAAATTAATGGTTGGCAGTGGTAACTAATTAATTTGCATAAAAGTACTTTACAGTATAGAAACTTTACGAGCAGCTGGTACTTTTGTCACATTTTAAATTCTGTTTTTCAGAGAGAGAGAGAGAGAGCGAGAGAGAGAGGGAGAGAGAGACTGCGAGTGTGTATTTTGCGACGAGTACGATTTCATTTGTAAAAGTTCATTCTTCATGCTCAGTTCAAAATCAAGCGCGCTTCGTTGCGTGGAAATGTGTTTTCTCTCACTTTGGCAGTATCGTTCGACTATCAGTTCATTTCGTTTAGCTCCGAGCAGTTTCATTTCAAGTCAGTTCATCTCGCTGAGCTCAAAGCCATTGCCGTTACAAAAAAAAAAAAAAGGAAAGAAGAAAAAAAAGAATAATAATAAGAATAAAAAAAAATAGGAAGTCGGTTTTCTCACACACAACGTATATGTATATATACCATAAATGATTGTCAAAACTTTCTCATCGTTGGATGAGAGGGGCGCGGTGGTTTTTCAAACTCAATAGAAACGCATTCAATTCGTTTAAAAGAATAAATTGAATTTCTCAATAAGTCATTTTGATTCGACGCTTATACTTCTAAATTAGTTTACTATTTACGTATTCATAAGTTTACTTTTTTGTTTCATTTAACTTTCAAATTTAAATTTTTCTTTAAATCTACCCTAAAAAAGTCAAAAAATAATAATATACTTAATATAATAATTAATTACTATTATGAAATAAATATAAATTATTATAAATTAATATAATAATAATTAATGTAATTAATATTAAATTAAAATTTAATATCTTATTATTAATAAGTAACTAAGCAACAATTCGCGCGCTAACGAGCGCGGCTGATTTCCCACTCACTTTTTTTAAATAAAATTAGTAATTTTAAAAATAATTAAACGTAATTAATTTTAATGAACTTAGATTTTTGAAAAATAATAATAATAATTCAAAATCTTCTAAAATTAGTTAAATTTGTCAATATATATTTAATTAATTATTAAAAATAATGAATTTATAGAAGAATTTTAGTTAAAAATAAAAACAGTAAAAAAAATTGAATTTTAAAGAAATTACAAATTATTGCAAAAATTCAATTATTTTCAAAATTAATAAAATTCTTATCACAAAATTCAATTATGTTCCAAATTTACAAAAGAATTTAAACAAAATCCCAATTATTATCTTAATAAATAAAAATATTCTTCTTCAAAATTCAATTATTTTCAAAATTTACAAAAAAATCTCGACAAAATTCAATTATTGTCAAAAATTTTCCTTATTTCAATAATTTTCAATATCTTTACTATTTTAATAAAACTACTCAAAATAAATCAATTATTTAAAAAAAAAAATTAATAAAATTGTACGCAAATATAATTTAATTATTTTTATAAAAAATAAAAATTTCACGACAATTCAATTATTTTCAATATTTAATATTTTCACAAAATTTCGCATAACAATTAAATTCTTTTTAAAAAATAATAAAATTCATCATCCAAAATTCAATTACTTTCATAAATAATAAAATTTTCACCAGGAATTCAATTAATTTAGAATAGCATTTTCAAAAAAATTTCGAAAAAATCAATTATTTAATAACAAAATTTGTATACAATTCTTCACAGTAATTTAATTACTTTTACTAATAATGACAGTTTTCATAGAATTCAATTTTTGCAAAAATATTAAAATTCTTCCAAATAATTAAATTATTATCGTAGGTATAAAATTTTTCAACTATTTTCAATACGATTTTAATAATTTAAATTTATTTTCATAAATAATAAAATTCTTCGGATAAATTCAATTATTGTTTGGAAAAATGTTAATAAAATTCAGAATAAGAATTTAATTATTTTCAAAAATAATAAAATATTCTTCGCAAAAATTCAATTATTGTGAAAAATTTTAATAAAATTCAGAATAAGAAATTTTCAAAAATAATAAATTTCTTTGAAGATATTCAGGTATTTTTATACAAAATTTCTGGAAAAAATTAATTATTTAACAAAATTTTTATACAATTCTTCACAATAATTCGATTACTTTCACTAATAATAACATTTTTCATAGAATTCAATTTTTTCTTTTTCAAAAAATGTTTGATAAAATTCTAAGCAAAAATTCAATTATTTTCATATTATAATAAAACTCATCGCAGAATTTCAATTATTTTCAATAAAATTTTAATCGAATTCCTTGAAAAAAGTAACTATATTCTTAAAAAATTTATTAAAATTCGTCAAAAGAATTCAATTATTTGAAAATTTGGTAATACAATTTTTTATAAGAATTAAATTTTAAGAAACATTTAATTATTTAATAAATCATTTACTTTTGTATTTAAATAATTTAATTCTCGTATAGAATTTTCTAATAAAAATCGATTAAAAAATGAATTTGTGTTAAAATTCTAGATAATGAATATGAAAATAATTTTGAAGTAGTTACAGTTACAATATTCTTAATATTAAAAATTTAATCTATAATCTATAATTTATCTATAATATTAAAAAGTTTTTTAATTTCAAAAAGGTTTGAATTTGAATGTTTTGAAGAATTTTAATTTTTACGGAAAAATAATAATTAAATATTTATTTACAAAAGAAGTTATTGATGTTTTTGACTAATTTTGCAATTAAAGAAATTCGTGAATAAATGGGTATATTTTTCATTTGTTAATCATAATTTTTTTAAATTTTCTAATTTCTAATATTATTTTATAATGAATCACGAAAAAATACCTGCATATTTTCGATTTGTCAAACAATATCTTTAAAGAAAAAGATATTGTTTTTAAAAAAATCTTTAAAGAAAAAAAAAAAGCATACACAGAAACTAACTTTAAACTGTAAACAGAATAAATGAAAGAATATAATGATTATTATAGTTAATTATTAAATAGATCTTAATTTTTAGAAACTTAATTTTTGTATGTACATTTATTATATTCTCGTATATTTATATTCGAAAATAGAGGAAAAAATTTTCTCTCTCTCTCTCTCTCTCTCTCTCTCTCTCTCTCTCTCTCTCTCTCTCTCTCAAATTGAATTTAAGAAAAATTTGGATAATTTCGTTCTCGATTGATAAAAATTATTTAATGTTCTGTAAATTTATAATTTAAATTGAAACAGAATGGAGCCAATTTTTAAGTCTATAATTGTAGTTCGTTGTATCTATTATTAAGTACGTTTTCAAAAAATTATAACTACAATTCTTATAATTACATTAGTTCATTCTATTATAATTATAGAAATTACAATTCTTACAATTACAGAAATTAATAATTATAATTTTTATAATTATTTACAGCAGATTTTTTACATCCTAGAAACTTCTATTTAGCAAAATTTTATTTAGTAGATTTTTTTATTTAAAAGAATTTATTTGTTTTAATTTATGACTTAATCGAATTTTTATTTAGCAAAGTATTTAATTAAGAGATTTTTTCATTCATCAGGATTTCGGTTTTATAGAATTTCTCCTAAAACTAATTTTTATTTAGCTTAAATTTTCATTTAGATAGATTTTTTTATTTATTATTATTATTATTATTATTATTATTATTATTATTATTATTATTATTATTATTATTATTATTATTATTATTATTATTATTATTATTATTATTATTATTATTTATTATTATTATTTATTATTTTTTTATTTTTTTATTTTTTCATACAATAGATTTTCTATTCAAGAAAATTTCTTTTTAGTAAGAATTTTTATTTAGCCTGCAAATTTTAATGTATTCAATTTTTTTTTAAAAAAGAATTTCTTCTTAATCTAATTTTTATTTAGCTAAAATTTTCATTTAGTAGATTTTGTTATTAAAATAAATTTGTTTAGTAGAATTTTTGTTTTGCAGAATTTTTATTTAGCTAAAATTTTCATTTAGTAGATTTTGTTATTAAAATAAATTTGTTTAGTAGAATTTTTGTTTTGCAGAATTTTTATTTAGCTAAAATTTTCATTTAGTAGATTTTGTTATTAAAATGAATTTGTTTAGTACTCTCTAAATCTGAATCAGCGATAAGTATACCACTGATTTCAATTAGCGTATATTAGCTGAAAAATCAGTGAAATTTCACTGATTCATCAGTATATATACGCTGAAAGAAATCAGTGGTATACTTATAGCTGGAAATCAGCGAGATTTCGCTGATTCAGATTTAGAGAGTAGAATTTTTGTTTTGCAGAATTTTTATTTAGCATATTTTTTAATAGCATTTTATATAGAAAATGCTTAATATGCTTATGCTTAATATAGCATTTTAATTTTTACATAATTGATTTTTATTAAGTAGAATATTTTTTTAATCAATTGTTTTATTCAGCAAGTTTGTTTTTGTTTATTATTTCATGTAAATCATTTTAGAGCTCAGAAAAATAAATGCTTATTAAATTATACAAAATAATAAGTTGATTAAAATAAATTTCTTTTTTTAAGTGTAGGTATTTAAAAAATATCTAGGCTGCGAAAAAAATTATTTGGTTTTGCAAGGCAATTCTTCGCACGTGTGAAAGAAAATTAAACATAAATACAGTGATGAGAGAGAGAGGGAGAGAGAGATGGTGTATTTACTGGTGCATAGAACAGCCATTGTGTCAACTTCTTCCTTCTATGTCTACCTTGGCGAAAAGCTTCCATTCATGTGAGACACGATGGTATGAAATCTCAAAGCGTTATTTGCTCCTCGTTGCACCTGTACTGGTGCAACGAACCGCGATTATTTTAGACACTTGTTAAACATGTAGTTAGTGTATCAAAGCAAGTGACAATTCATATTCCATCCGTTTTGCACGTATATTCTCTAGATCTATACACCTCCTATATTGTATATGTATATATATACGTATATCTATTTCAACCGTCAGCCATGAAGCTATATTCGTGTAAATCACATCCTCATGCAAAAGATTTATTACTCTGATTATAAACGACAGGGAAACGCTTTATCTTTTTTTTTTTATTCATATTTTCGATAACACACAGACACAGACATAAAATTTTTTCCAATCTAGTGAACGAAATCAAAAAGGAAACAAAAATTTCTTTTAACACTGGAAAAAAAGTATTCCTCAAAGCGTGATAATCGAAATTAAAGTGAATTAGTTTTATTCTAAGTACAGTGAAGTGGAAAACTTTTTTCTTCTTTTAAAAAACATTTTCCATGTGTTTATTTTTTAAGAGAAAATTTCTTTTTTAATTTTCAGAATAAAAATAAAAAATTTTTTTTTATTCACAATAGAAAAATATTCATTTTCAATTTAGTTTTTTTGACTTTATAGAAAAATTGAAAAAATAAAATATGAAAATATTAATATAAAATTATAAATATTATTATACAAAGAAATGTAATATATTTTCGAGCTTTTTTGTACTTTTTTAAGGGAGAGGAGAATTTTTTTTTTTGGACTTTTTTCAATTTCGATGTGAAAAGTGTCGAAAAATATGAAAGTTTTTCAACTCTTGCTTGAAAATATTTTACTATTCGACGAGCTTTTTGGGTAAGGACGAAATGCTCTTTCCGAGCGCGTTGCAACATCACTGTTATTGAGAGAATTTACAGTCCTCTTTGACCCCTTTAAGTTTCAACAAGGGAAAATTCATTTTTCACCAGTTTTCAATCAAGTGCGAACCATATTTTTCATAGAATTTTTTTAAATAACTTAATTCTTAAAAAACTATCATAAACATATTATACTTATAAATTATTAAATGAAAAATTTTTCTGAAATATTTCAAATATTTCAAAATTAACTATATTATTCTCCGTATTCTTTCACTCATTCTGTCCGCAATTTGAAGTTAGTTTCTGTGACGTATGCTTTTTTTTCTTTAAATTTTTTTAGAAAATTCTCAATTTTCATAAGGAAATATAATTTGCATCAATTCTATGTCTTAATTTCAATAATTGTTTTAATAAAATTAAAAAGTTTTTTAAAAATAAAGTGAAAAAAATGTTTATAAATTATAATTGTCAATTAGAAAATTTTATTGAAAATGAAACTGAAAATTTTTGAATTTTTAAAAAATAAAGGAAAAAATTTTACTCAAAAAAAAATTTTGTTAAATTTATTTACAAATATCTTTAATTGTAAAATTAGTCGAAAACAATAATTTCTTTTTTAAATATTTTAAATATTTTATTATTATTATTTTCCTATAGGAAATAAGATTTTCAAGACATTCAAACTCAAACTCAACTTTAAAAACATTTTTATAAAACAGGAAGATAACGATTACTCCGAGTCGAATTGAATTCTTTTGACATGAATTTAAATAAACTTTTTAAGAATAATTACATTTTTCGAGAAATTTGATTGAAATTGTATTAAAAATAATTTAAATTCTGCGATGAGTTTTATTATTTCTAAAAAAAAAATTGAATCAAGAAGAATTTAATTATTTTTTAACAATATTTAATTTTTACGAAGAATATTGAAAATAATCTTGAAAATAATTGAATTTCTGCAATAATTTGTAACATATACAAAATAACATTTTTTTTTCGTGTTTTTAACTAAAATGCTTCTATAAATGCATTTTTTACAATAATTTTTAAAAAAGTTCTTTGAGAATTTTCAAATTCATTTGTTTATAATTCAATTTTACAAAATTCACGCTATATTGCTTTTAATATTCAATTATTACGTTGGTGAAGTTCACAACGTTTATAATCGATTTCATAAGAAAAATATTTTTTTAAGCAAATTTTTATTAATTTTTGTATAGAAAATATTTTGGTTAGTATTTATTAAAAAAATCTACTAGAATTCAATTATTTAAATACAAAAGTAAATTATTTATTAAATAATTGAATGTTTTTTAAGATTTCATTCTTATAAAAAATTTTATTACCAAATTTTTAAATAATTGAATTCTTTGGACAAATGTTAATAAAGTTTTAAATAAATTTTTTTTCAAGGAATTCGATTAAAATTGTATTAAAAATAATTGAAATTCTGCTATGAGTTTTATTATTTATGAAAATAATTGAATTTTTGCTTAGAATTTTATCAAACATTTTTTGAAAAAATTGAATTCTATGAAAAATGTTATTATTTGTGAAAATAATTGAATTACTGTGAAGAATTGTATAAAAATTTTGTTAAATAATTGATTTTTTCGAGAAATTTTGTTAAAATTGCATTAAAAATAATTGAATAGAGAAGAAAAAAAAATTTGTTAATATTTTTGAATTCCTGTGAAATTATTATTATTTATGAAAATAATTAAATATTTGCGTACAATTTTATTAAAATTGTTTTTAAATAATTGAATTCTTTTGAGTAATTTTATTTAAATAGTAAATATTAAAAAGCATTGAAATGAGGAATTTTTTTGAAAATAATTGAAATTTTGACAAGAATTTTATTAAAATTTTTGAAAATAATTTAATTTTTAAGAAGAATATTTTTATTTATAAAGATAATAATTGAGATTTCGTCGAGATTTTTTTGTAAATTTTGAACATAATTGAATTTTGTGATAAGAATTTTATAACTTTTGAAAATAATTGAATTTCTGCAATCATTTGTAACTTCTTCAAAATTTAATTTTTTAGTGTTTTTAACTAAAATTCTTCTATAAATCTATTATTTTTCATAATTGATTAAATATATATTGACAAATTTAACTAATTTTAGAAGATTTTGAATTATTAAAATTTTTTAAAAATCTAAGTTCATTAAAATTTCAATTTAAATTCATTCAACATTGAAATTTTATAAAATTTCAGATTGAAACCGTTTTTAAGTTTATTTATTTATGAAAATTGTAAATGCAACTCTTAAAATTGAATTAATTTTGAAATATTTGAGTATAATTATTTATTTAATAATTTATTTATTTTATGATAGTTGTTCAAGATTTAAGTTTTTTAAACAGAAATTCTTGTTTAAAAAATTGTCACCGGCTCAGTCAGTTTGACTAATCACTCGTTTTAATATGTTTGTGATTTGTAAATTTAAATATTTTATTTTTTTGTTGTATTGCGTTTATTTATGTTCTTAATTTATTGACGTGATGTTTATTTTATTGACTTTAACTAGGTAAAAATTGTTTTTTATTTTTTGTTTAAATTTAAATTTTAAAAAATTTTGTTGTATTAATTTTTTTAAAAAAATTTTTCTATTAAAGTGACCTGATGATAGTGGCGAACCTGACCACCGAAACGTCGTCTATTTTATAAAAAAGTAAAAGAGTGTTTTTTCTTTTACCTTTTATATACGTCTTCCAAAAATCGAAAAAATTAATTTAATTTAAGAAATTTTTGTCAAAAATTAAAAAAATTAAAGCTTTTGTATTAGAATTTGTGGTAGTTTTATAGTTTATGATTCAAACAAAAAAGACCCAAAAATTCAGAATTTTCTTATGAATTTAAAAAATTTAATTTTTTCAGTACTTTTAATAAAAATTCCCGACTTTTCCCTGAATTCCCCATGTCAGAATATATGATTATTATAATTCTAATAATATTAAAACCATACATTTCAATTCATATTTTATTTTTCCAAAAATAATTTGAATTAAAAATTTTTACGTTCTTATTTTTAAAATTGCTAATTTTATTTAAAAAAATGAGTAAAAAGTCAGAATTGTTGCTACATATTAATTAAATTTTAAGAGTTGAAATAAAATTAAATTAATAAATTTCAAAAACTAAATGAAGACATTAAAAGTCAAGTGATAAAAAAAAGAATTCTCTTAATTGAACTAGAAAATTTTTATGATTTTCATTAATGAAGCAATAAGTGCACAGGGTTGGTTATTGTAAAAAAAAAAATAGAATGAGTAGAGAAAAAAATCCTACAATTTATAAACTGTGAGGTCTTAGGGAAAAAGTGCCACTAAAATAAACCCCGGATTTAATAGTGGACCTTTAATCAGAGTGGATTTTAAATCAAGTACGTGACATTTTCATCTGAAGCACGATCACCTTCCTTCCTTCCTTCTTTTTCCATGCGAGCAGGGAGTTATAAAATTTATATTGACATAAACTGAGGAAAGTTAATTGAATTTAAAAAGCTCGAATATAAGATGACAAATAGAATTGGAAGGGAATTACGCGAAAAGGTTTTTCTCTATATAAAGAAAAGTAACAGAAGTAGAATTTCAATGAAGATATTTGTTTGCGGCGAATGGAATAAGAAAAAAAATAAGAAAATAAGACAAAAATTCGTTTTCAATTGGAAAAGTAAAATAGAAAATTCTTCAATTACTGTTTCTTCATTTCTCGTTGGGATAAAATTATAATTATTCGCAATTTAAATTACAATATTTTTTTTTTTCATTTATTAGACATTTTATTAGACATTTATGTTAGAAAATTTCAGCTAAATAAAAATTAGATTCAAAGAAAATTATTTTTAATAAAAAATCTACTAAATGAAAATTTCAGCTAAATAAAAATTAGATTCAAAGGAAATTATTTTGAATAAAAAATCTACTAAATGAAAATTTCAGCTAAATAAAAATTCTACTAAACAAAAATTTCGTAAAAATATATAAAAAAAAATTTCGTTAATTACTTTGTTACAGTATTTTCGAATTTGTGATAATAAATAAATTTTCCAATTTTGCAGAATAAAGAAAAATGTTTGTAAAATAGAAAAATTTTCGAATTTTGTTAAATAAAACAAAATTGCAAATTTCTTTCTCTAATTTCTATGAAACTAATATTATCCAAACGATGCAAATTACAATAACAAGATTAGCAAAGTTTCTTATACAATTTGCAATATTCAAATAAAATTGGCAACTATGTTCTCTCACTCTCTCTCTCTCTCTCTCGCCTCTCTCTTTCTCTCGTACTTTATTATTTAGCGTCAATCAATCCAGCTGCGTCAGCGTCGATGATTAATCGCCGGAGCAATTAGAGAGAACATTTTGCGACATGAGCCGCTGCTTCGCACGTGAGAACTATGTAATGAATTCACTGTCGATAATGTATTCTAAAAAATGGGAAAAAAATTCTCTCCCCGTTAAAATGCAATTAAAACAATTGCACATCCTTTCTTTTCTAATTAATTTCAAGATGCAAAAAATAGTTTAGAATTTAAAAATTTTATTTCCTTTCTTCTTTTTTATAATTTTTTTTTTGCATTCCTTAATAGTTTATAAATTTTTTTTATTTCCTTCAAATTTTGTAATTTTTTTTATCATTTTTTATTTGGATTAAATAAAAAAATTAATTATTTAGAATTAAATAAATACTTTTTTTCCTAATAAATATTTATCATTGAAATTTTTTCTTCTATTTTTGTTCTTTTATTCTTTTATTTAATAATAAATAGAAATTAAATATAGAATATTAACGTAAAAAATTAGAAATATAAAAAAAAAAATATATTTACTTTGAGAAAAAGAAATGGAGAAAAGCAAAATTGTATTTAAAATTACCAATGAGAGAAACAGAGGCAAAAAAAGATCATTTTCTGAAGATTTTCTTTCGCGTAGTTATCATTACTTTTCTCTATTTATAAAATATTTGCCCATTTCCTTGGCTCTCTCTCTCTCTCTCTCCGGCTTCTCCTTTCCAACTAGTATTTTGAGCTTTCCGTGTCTTATTTTCTTTTTACAATTTTATTTTTCTACTATTTTTACGCTGAGCATTCGTACTTTTTTAAACTCGTTTACTACACATGTAGACGCAACTTAAAGACCCTTATTTTCTCAAAGAAAAAAAAAGAAGAAATTATACACTAGACTTTCGTTACGAAATTTCATCTTGTCCTTTAAAACTTTCATTTTTGAGTGACATCAACTCTGATCTCTTTAATGTTTATAGCAGTTAATTTATATCTTCCCCTGAGAATTTCAATTTCTTTTTAAATATTTAATTAGAACAAAAAGTTTAATTAAATTCTAAGTTTATAATTTTTTTCTTAAATATTTCATTAAACGGAAATTTCAATTAAATCTTAACTTGCTTCACTTCGTTTATGAGAGAATTTTCATGACACATCTAGGCGGCGAGTTAATGAACTATTGGCGTGAAATTAAAAAAACAGGGCTCGGATGACCCAAAAAAGTCGAAATGAATGAAATTTTAGAAAAAACAATAAAAAAAGAGACATGAAATTGTAAAAAAATGGCAAAATTTTAATGGGGTTTTATTAGAATTGAGTGTAGAATGTAACAAAATATTTTTATGAAAATTATTTTATTTCTATAAAATATCAAGAAAATTATCAATCCTCCAAGTCAAATATTAAAATAATAACAACACAATTTAATTAACGTTTCGATAAATAATTTATTTGTAGTTTTTTTATTTGCAATGAGACACAAAAATAATTTTTAATTGAAATAATTATCTTTTAAAGCAAAAAATACTTAAATAAATCGAATAATCGGTTTGATTATTATTTATTGAAAAATTTATTTTTTCTATTATTTTTTTATTATTTAAAAATAAAATTTAATAAAATTGTACGCAAACATTTTAATTTATTTCATAAATAATAAAAATTTCACAGGAATTCAATTATTTACAAATTTTTTATAAATTTCTTCGCAATAATTCCATTATTTTCATAAATAATAAAACTCATCGAAGAATTTCAATTATTTTTAATACTATTTTTAATCAATTAATCGAAAAATTGAATTATTTTTACAAATAAAGTTTTACAGAAGAATTCAATTATTTAAAATAAAATTTCCATATAATATTTATTATATTTCGAAAACATTAATTATTTAAAACAATGTTTATAAAAATTCTTCTAAAGAATTCAATTATTTTCAAAAAATACAAAATTTTTCACAGAAATTCAATTTTTTAAAAACATTTTAACCAAATTTTTCGCAATAATTCAATTATTTTCATAAATAATAAAATTCTTCTATGGAATTCAATTATTTTTGAAAATTTTAATAAAATTCTTAGCAACTATTCAATTATTTTCATAAATAATAAAATTCATCGCAGGATTTTAATTATTTATAATACAACTTTACAGGAATTACTCAATAAATGTAATTATTCTTAAAAAATTAATTTTAATTCCTGGAAAAAGTCAATTATTTAAATAAATATTTTTTTTTAAATTCTTTGGAAGAATTCAATTATTTTCAAATATTTTAATAAAATTGTTTAAAAGAAATCCATTATTTTAAATAAAATTTTAATTAAATTATTTTGAAATAATCCAATTATTCTTTTAGATTTTAATAAAATTCTTACCGAGAATTCAATTATTTTCATATATAATTCTTCTAAAGAATTCAATTATTAAAGATAAATAACAAAATTATTCCCGAAAATTCAATTATCTTGAGGCATTTTAATAAAATTCTTTGCAAAATTTCAATTATTTTTAAAAACTTTTCTCAATTGAATGATTTTTAATATCTACTATTTTAATAAAATTTTTCAAAAGAATTCAATTACCTATTTAGAAAAAATTTAATAAAATTCTACGCAAAACTTTAATTATTTTTATAAATATTAAAAATTTCACAGGAATTCAATTATTTACAAATTTTTTTATAACTTTTTTCTCAATTATTCAATTATTTTCATAAATAATAAAACTCATCGCAGAATTTCAATTATTTTTAATACAATTTTAATTGAATTCTTTGAAAAATGGAACTATTCTTAAAAAATTTGTTAAAATTCGTCAAAAGAATTCAATTATTTTAAAATTTGGTAATAACATTTTTTATAAGAATTAAATTTTAAGAAACATTTAAATATTCAATAAATAATTTACTTTTGTATTTAAATAATTGAATTCTTGTAGAATTTTCTAATAAAAATCGTTTTAAAAATTAATTTCAGTTAAAATTTTAGATAATAATTGAATATAAAAATAATTTTGAAGATACAGTAACAATAATATACAATAATTATTTTATCTCTCGAACATTTTTAATTATTATAAAAAATGAAGAAATCGATCACTCCAAGTTTCTTATTTATTTTTCCACAGGAATTAAAATTTCAATTAATTTAAATATGAAAAACATAATGAAATTATTTCTAAAAAGTACAACTGTAATTCTTCCGAAATTCGATTATTTTTTCAGAATTTTTGAATAAAATTATATTGAAAAACTTTAAGAATTTTTAGAGAAAAATAATGTAATTAATAATTTTTTTAATAAAAATTTTAATATTTTTATACTTTTGTTTCCTTAAAAAATTTTTTTTTTATTAAAAAAACCTTTAAAAATTTAATTAATTCCTAAAATTCCTGTTATAAATTTATAATACTTATAATATTCAATTATTTTCTAAAATTTTAACTGAAATTTTTTTTAATCAATTCCTAGCAGAATTCAACGACGAAAATTGAATTATTTAAATAGAACAATTTTTGTAAATTCATAAAATAATGTATTTCCAAAAAAAGAAATATATATATTCATAGAAAATTTTTAAAGATGAAAAATATAATTCTTTAAAATATAAAATTTTACAAAATTTCCAATTGTTATAATTTTTAATAAAATTATTTTCGGAAATTCAAGTATATATCTTAAAAAAATTTTAATTATTATTTTTCAAAATTTGAAAAAAGTCGATTAGTTGCATTTTACTGAAAATAATAAATAAATATTGAAGTTTTGAATAATTTAATTCAGAAATTTGGAAAAACTATTTTTTGAAAAAATTTAATTAAAATATTTTTCAAATAATTGTATTTCCGGGAATAATTTTAAAAAATCGAAACAATTAAAATTTTTCTCTAATTTTATTGAAATAAATTTTATAATCAGATCTCGGATTGTGCGACTTTGACGACTATTTTAAGGAAATGCGATTTTTTTTTTACTTTTTTCACATTTTTTAATTCACATTTTTTGACTTAAATTTTAAATAGCAGAAATATTTTTTTTTGTAAATTATCTATTATTATCTATTAAATATAAACAAATATTCCTAAAATTTTGGAATATTTCCAATGTTCAAATGGAAGTTTCATTTTGGGAGAGATTTGTTTCCGCGAGTATGAATGACAAGAAAGCAGAAAATGAATAAATCATTTAACAAGAATATATAAATCTTTTGCACTTCCCGAAAAGCTAAGTAACGATATATATATAAATATATATATATAGATGTATGAAACTTTGCTCAAAGATCGTATAACCTGAAGTAATTGGACTAACATAACGTGAATAAGGGGAAAGGGAAAATCTTTGAGAGAGTCAGAGAGTAGACAAGAGAGGAAGAGATTTCCTGAATCTGAGAGGCAGTAAACTCAAGTTTCCCTTTTCTTCCTCCCCTCCCCTCCACCCCTATCGTTCGACCCATTTACTAGAATCCGTTTTCTAGTACCATTTTCCAATGTACCTAAGACCATTTTGCAGTGCTGTTAACTTTTCTACTTGTCCTCTTTATTCGCGGTTTCAGTCATCTTCTTCGTTCTTTTCTACTTTTCCGTCTTTTTTCCCTTCTCTCTCTCTCTCTCTCTTCTTTTTTCTCTCTCTCTTCTTTTTTCTCCCTCTCTCCTTTTTTTCTCCCTTTCCTCTTTTTTTCTCCCTTTCTTCTTTTTTCTCTCTTTCTTCTTTTTTTCTCTCTCTTTCTTCTTTCTCTTTTTCATCGAACGCTTAAATGGCCATTTTATTTCTCTAGTGATTTTTACCATTCGAATTATCGTATAGAACAATGACTATCGTTATACAAGATGACTCAGCCCTTTTTCAGATACATCGAACGGACAATTGTTCGCTTTTAAATCCAGGTTTAGTGTCTTTTCAAGTGTCTTCGATCTATTCTCATTTTAATTTTTTTTCTCTCTTTTTCCCTCCCATGTGTACAGGCAGATTTTGCTCCATCTCATTTATTTCGTCATTTTTGCCGTAAATTCTGTATTATTCTTTTATTATTATCTGTTATTTTTTTTCTGTAAACTGTAATTGAATTTTTTAACAAGTTTTCAGATTTTAATTATTTACTGGATATCTTATGCAATAAAAATTCAATTCTGTGAAATAAATTAATAATTCGTTTTTATTGATTTATTTTTTAAGTTTAATAATTTATTTAGTAATTTATTTATTTTGTGATTTCTTTACTTTTGTAATTTATTTATTTTGTACTGTATTTATTTTGTAATTTATTTATTTAGTAATTAATTTATTTAGTAATTAATTTATTTAGTAATTAATTTATTCAGTAATTAATTTTAATTTAATTTAATTTAATTTAATTTAATTTAATTTAATTTAATTTAATTTAATTTAATTTAATTTAATTTAATTTAATTTAATTAATTTAATTAAATTAAAAATTAATTAAATTAATTTAATTTCATTAATTTTTAATTCAAACCTTTTGAAATTGAATAACTTATAATAATTAAAGGTGACCGAGTGATAAAATAATTATTTTATATTATAATATAAGTATATTGTTACTGTAACTTCTTTAAAATTATTTTCATCATTTTAATTAGATTATTATTTTCTAAAATTTTCAAATAAAATTCTTCTTTAAATCAACTATTTTTAATAATTTTTGAAAAAGTTCCTCTTTGAGAATTTTTAAATTCATTTGTTTACAAATCAATTTTAGAGAAATTTCGATTATACGGAAATTCTTCAAATTAAATCCTACATTAGAAAATAAAAACTTGAAATACAAAATATGTCATTAATTTTAAAAAATTTCAATTAAGCTTTTTGAAAAAAATTAGTTATATAGAATTTTTAATTAAAAGTATGAAAAATTCAAATTCTCAAAGATTTTAATTTGAAACTTTTACAAAATTAAATTATTTCTAAAAATTGCAATTATTAGTAACTTCTCCAAAATTCATTAATTATCTACAACTTTAACTGAAATTAATTTATAGATCAATTTTTATTAAAAAATTCTATGAGAATTCAATTACTTGTACATAATTTTATTAACAAATTTCTAAATAATTGAATTATTTCGACGAATTTTAATAACACTTTTATGAATAATTAAATTTTTCGAGAAATTCGATTGAAAATTGTATTAAAAATAATTAAAATTCTGCATTGAGTTTTGTTATTTATTAAAATAATTGAATTATTGCGAAGAAGTTTATAAAAAAAGTTTCAAACAATTGGTTATTTTTTAAAAAAATTATGCAAATTCTATTTTTAATGATTGAATTCCAGTGAAATTTTTATTATTTTAGAAAATAATTAAATAAATCCTTGTTTGTGTAGAACTTCGTCAAAATTTTTTTGTCAATATTTGAATTCTTTTGGAAAATTTTATTAAAATAAGAGATATACAAATTATTGAATTGAGAACAATTTTTGAAAATAATTTAAATTTTGCAATGAATTTCATTAAAATTTTTGAAAATAATCGAATTCTTGCGATGAATAATTGTTATTTATGAAAATAATTGACTTTCTCTGATTGATTTTATTATTTATAAAAATAATTAAATCCCTGAAAAGAATTTTAAAATTTATGAAAATAATTAAATTACTGCGAAGATTGTTCGTGTAAAGTATATTATCAAAATTTTTGTTTAATAATTGAATTCTTTTGGGAAATTTTATTAAAATAGTAGAATATTGAAAATCATTGAATTAATAAAATTTTTTGAAAATAATTAAAATTTTGCATTTAATTAATGAAATTTTTTGAAAAGAATTGAAATTTTGCAATGAATTTTATTAAAATTTATAAAAATAATTGAAATTTTGTATCGAATTAATAAAATTTTTTGAAAATAATTGAAATTTTGAAAATAATTTTATTAAAATTCCTGAAAATAATTTAAATTTTTGGTTGAATTAATAAAATTTTTTGAAAATAATTTAAATTTTGCAATGAGTTTTATTACAATTTCTGAGAATAATTGAATTTTGTCGAAGAATTTTTTTTAGATTTTTTGAAAATTAATTGAATTTCTGCGAAGAATTTTATTTTGAAAATAATTGAATTCTTGTAATAAATATTGTTATTTATGAAAAATAATTGAATTTAGCAATGAATTTTATAAAAATTCCTGAACATAATTGAATTTCGGTGAAAAATTTTGTTACTTAGAAAAATAATTGAAATGTTGACGAAAATTTTTTACAAATTTTTTGAAAATAATTAAAATTTTGCATTGAATTAATAAAATTTTTTGAAAATAATTGAATTTTTGCAATGAATTTTATTAAAATTTCTGAAAATAATTGAAATTTTTGATTGAATTAATAAAATTTTTTGAAAATAATTGAAATTTTGCTATGAATTTTATTACAAATCCTGAAAATAATTGAATTTTGTCAATGAATTTTGCTATTCTTTTTTAAATTTCGATAATTAAAATGTTGAAAACAATCTTTTTTAGATTTTTTGAAAATTAATTGAATTTCTGCGAAGAATTTTATTTTGAAAATAATTGAATTCTTGTAATAAATATTGTTATTTATGAAAAATAATTGAATTTAGCAATGAATTTTATAAAAATTCCTGAACATAATTGAATTTCGGCGAAAAATTTTGCTATTTAGAAAAATAATTGAAATGTTGACGAGAATTTTTTACAAATTTTTTGAAAAGTAATTGAAATTTTGCATTGAATTAATAAAATTTTTTGAAAATAATTGAAATTTTGCAATAAATTTTATTAAAATTCCTGAAAATAATTGAAATTTTTTATTGAATTAATAAAATTTTTTGAAAATAATTGAAATTTTGCTATGAATTTTATTACAAATCCTGAAAATAATTGAATTTTGTCAATGAATGTTGCTATTCTTTTTTAAAATTCGATAATTAAAATGTTGAAAACAATCTTTTTTAGATTTTTTGAAAATTAATTGAATTTCTGCTAAGAATTTTATTAAATTTGAAAATAATTGAATTCTTGTAATGAATATTGTTATTTATGAAAAATAATTGAATTTAGCAATGAATTTTATAAAAATTCCTGAACATAATTGAATTTCGGTGAAAAATTTTGCTATTTAGAAAAATAATTGAAATGTTGATGAGAATTTTTAAAAAATTTTTTGAAAATAATGGAATTTCTAGAAAGAATTTTAAAATTTATGAAATTAATTGAATTTTACAATGAATTTTATAAAAATTCCTGAATATAATTGAATTTCGGCGAAGAATTTTGCTATTTATAAAAATAATTGTAATATTTACGAGAATTTTTAAAAAATTTTTGAAAATAATTGAATTTTTGTGATGAATATTGGTATTTATGAAAATAATTGAATTTTACAATGAATTTTATAAAAATTCCTGAATTAAATTTCGGCGTAGAATTTTGCTATTTACAAAAATAATTGAAAATAATGTTGACGAGAATTTTTAACAAATTTTTGAAAAAAATTGAATTTCTGGAAAGAATTTTAATATTTATTAAGATAGTTGAATTCTTTAAAAAAATTTCGTTTATAAATATTTTAAAACTGAAACTAATTTTAACAGAATTGAAATTCTAAACATTTAATTTTTCCCAGAAATTCTGTATAGAACTTCTTTAAATGGGAAAGTGACTGAATTTTTCCCCGTTTATCGCTAAAGTACAACAAGATAATTTAATAATATATATTAAATTATAATTATGTGGTGGCTGTTTAGTGAAAGCAGCTGTATAATAATTCCAAATCCAATAAATACATATAACAACAGGGCGAGTAGTTTATCTACTCTTGAGAGAGTTTCGTATTAGTTTCGACTATACAACGTACATATATATTTACTGTGTGTGAGGAGGAGTTATTGTTTTCAACCTCAACAGTTATGAAAGCTAATATCTTCATCCAAGAGAAGTGTCAATTAACCTCCAGCATGTGAATGAGTAAATTTCAAGCACCAAGTAACGAACTAGAAACACGTAATAATTGCGCTCACGGGTACAATAACAAAACATTAGACAAAAAAGAAACACACACACACACACACAACTTTTCTGCGAATAAACAAGAAAACAAAAATCTATTCACAAAAAATATTTTATTTTTCCTTTTATTTGAATATAGACCCAGATGCAATTTAAATTCGGTATTCTGAAAAAGTTTTGAATTAAAAAGAAGAAAACCTGTTATGAAAATGTTATGAAAATCTTCAAAAAATGGACAAAAGGCAACAAAAAAATGTGTAAAACGTGAGGTTTTTATTTCTGTGTAATACAAACATTCCCTTAGAAATATTATTCTAAATTTTAATTTTCGCAGAGAGAATTTCATTTTTCTCTCGTAAAAAAAGAGAAAAAAAAAAAATTTCTATTGCAGAGAAAATATTTTGTTTCCCTAAAAATATATTACTTGCCATTTGTTTTAGTATCAGAAATATTTTGCAATTGAGTAATTTTTATAGAGTTATTTTTATAAAAAATATTAAATAATAGAAAATATTAAATAATAAAAAATATTAAATAATAATAAATATTAAATTAAATTAAGAGTTTCAAAAAAATTTATTTTTCAAAGAAACAAAGTTTTTTGAAACTCTTAATTTTTAATTATTTTCAGAAATTTTCCTCAATTCAATCATTTTCAATATCTACTATTTTATAATAAAATTTTTCAAAAGATTTCAAATATTTTCAAAAATTTTAATAAAATTCCTGGCAAAATTTCAATTATTTTCAAAAATTATCATTATTATATTCAAAATTCGTCAAAAGAATTCAATTATTTGATAATTTGGTAATAAAATTTTTTATGAGGATTCAATTTTGAAAAACATTTATTTATTCAATAAATTATTTATTTTTTTATTTAAATCACTGAATTCTTGTAGAATTTTCTAATATAAATTGATTTAAAAATTAATTAGTCGCATTTTTTCACAAAAAGGTCGAAAAAAGTCGCATTTTCTTAAAAATGTAAAAAAAGTCGCACAATCCGAGCCCTGAAAATATAAAATTTATTTCAATGAAATTTAAGAAAATTTTGAATTGTTTCAATTTTTTAAAATTATTTCCTGAAATACAAATATTTTAAAAATATTTTAATTAAATTTTTTCAAGAAACAATTTTTCGGAATTTCTGAATTAAATTATTCAAAACTTAAATATTATTTGTTCAACAAAAATTTAAATACTTATTCTTATTTATTTTTCCACAGGAATTAAAATTTCAAATAATTTAAATGAAAAACATCATGAAATTTAATTATTTCTAAAAAGTACCTACAACTGTAATTCTTCCAAAATTCGATTATTTTTTTAGAATTCTAGAATGAAATTATATTGAAAAACTTTAAGAATTTTTACAGAAAAATAATGTAATTAATAATTTTTTTAATAAAAATTTTTATATTTTTATACTTTTGCTTCTTTTAATTTTTTTTTTTATTAAAAAAACTTTTAAAATTTAATTAATTCCTAAAATTCCTGTTATAATACTATAATATTTAATTATTTTCTAAAATTTTAACTAGAATTTTTTTAAATCAATGAATTTCTTGAATAATGAAACTCATCAAAGAATTTCAATTATTTTTAATACAATTTTAATCAAATTTCTCGAAGAATGTAATTATTCTTAAAAAATATATCAAAATTCGTCAAAAGAATTCAATTTTTTGAAAAATTTGGTAATACAATTTTTTATGAGAATTCAATTTTGAAAAACATTTATTTATTCAATGAATTATTATTTTTTTATTTAAATAATTGAATTCTCGTAGAATTTTCTAATAAAAATTGATTTAAAAATGAATTTTAGTTAAAAATTTACATAATAATTGAATATTAAAAGCATTATAGCATAAATTTTCAAAAATAATTGAATTTTGAATATTTTTGAAAATAATTACATTTTTTGAAGAATTTACTTAAAATTGTATTAAAAATAATAGAAATTCTGTGACAAATTTTATTATTTAGATGAATAATTGAATTCTTGTAAAGAATTTTTATTACATTTTTTTTCTAAATAATTGAAGTCCTGTGAAGAATTTTATTATTTATGAAAATAGTTCAATTCTTGCAACGAATTTTTATTAAATTTTTGTTTTAAATAATTGTTATCCTATAAATAATTGTATTATTTATGAAAATAATTGAATTCTTGCAACGCATCTAATTACATTTTTTTTTGTAAATAATTGAATTCATTTAAGAAATTTGATTAAAATAGTAGATTTTAAAAATATTTGAATTTCAGCGAAGAATTTCATTTATTTGTGAAATGTAATAATTGAATTCTTGCAAAAAATTTTTGAAAATAATTAAATTTTTTAAGGAATTTATTTAAAATTTTATCTGAAAATAATTGAAATCCTATGAAAAATTTTATTATTTATGAAAATAATGGAATTTATGTGAAAAATTTTATTACTTGTAAAAATAATTGAATTCTTGGGAAGGATTTTATTAAAATTTTTGTAAATAGTTTAATTTTTTTTTTGAAAAATTTTATGAAAATTTAAATTACTACAAAACATGAAGATATCAATAACTCCGAGTCTTCGACTCGGAGTGATCGATATCTTCATGTTTTATAATAATTTTCTTATAATTTGTTGAATTTCATAAAGGTTTGTATTTGAAATTTTTTGAAAATCTTAATTCCTATGGAATAATAATAATGATTAAATATTTATTTAAAAAAGAATTTATTGGTGTTTTGGAATAATTTTCTAATTTTAAGTACATAAATGTAATAGAATAGTTTTTCTGAGTATCTAATAATTTTTAGAGTGAATCAGAATATTCTTTAGGGTCAGGGAAAAATTCAAAATTTTGTCCGGAAATCAGGGAAATCGGAAATGTCAAGGAAATTCTGTAAGTTTTTTATTTTAATAATATTTTAACATTTATATTATGATTAGAATCTAATAAGAAGCTTTGTTGGAAATTTTTTTTTTGCAAAATGCGTATTTCATTCAAGTTTTGCAAAAAAAATTGCAACAAAGCTTATTATTAGATTCTAATCATAATAGAAATGTTGAAATAATATTAAAATGTAAAACTTGCAGAATTTCCACGAAATCTCCACGGAAATTCCATGGAATTTATCGACGTGGGTAATATTAATTAAATAAATATTTTAATGTTTTTTTTTTGTTGTCTTTTGTGCTTACTTCAAAAGAAAATAACTTTCCATTATTAATAGCATATAAAATTCCAGTTAATGAATAATAAATTTATAATATAGATTTTATTAAATTCTCCCTCGTCTATAAATTTTATGATCATGGCCAATCAACCTGACTTAATTAAACTCTGTCTTTTTAATTGAAATTCATTAACTCGATTATACATCGATTGATTATTATTTAATTGAAAAAGTTTTCTTGTTTTTTTTTTCAAAAATAATTTTTTTTTTAAACACAATGCATTTTTGATTTAGTGTTCAATTCTCTGACAATAGATTCATTTAATGAGAGACTGCGATGGGAATCGGCAATTATTTTTGCACAGTGATTTTTAATTAGTCTATGTTGCTATTATTAAATTGTGATCCAAACATAATAATGATGCCTCTTGTCTTGAAAAAGTTACAAATGAGAAAAAGAGAAAGAGTGACTAACGCGCAAATAATAGAATTGCCAAAGCATTTATAGAAGCCATCCAGCATAAAATCGATGACATTTTTTTTTTTTTTTCTATCAGCAACTCTCTTTTCTTTAAGATTTTTTTTTGCACTCTTTCTCTGTTATTTTCCTTTGAAAAAAAAGAAAAAGAAGAAAAAAAAAATTAGAAACTGCTATTGAGAATCGATGAAAGTCTTTAGAAATTATAATACAAGAGTAAAATAATAAACTTTCGCTAACGAGCTCAAAGATATAGAAGTGTTATTTTATAAATAACTTGGATAATTTGCTTTTGTTTCTATTTTTTGCATATAATTGAAGATTATTTTTAAATAATTGTCAATCATTGTAGGTGGAGGGATTTTTTTGGTAATTTTTTATTAATAACGTGAAAAATAAATAAATATAAGTAAAAAAATAGTAAACAAGTAAATAAATAAATAAGTAAATAAATAAGTAAATAAATATATAAGTAAATAAATAAGTAAATAAATAAGTAAATAAATATATAAGTAAACAAAGAAGTAAATAAATAAGTAAATAAATATATAAGTAAATAAATAAGTAAATAAATATATAAGTAAACAAAGAAGTAAATAGATAAGTAAATAAATAAGTAAATAAATATATAAGTAAACAAAGAAGTAAATAAATAAGTAAATAAAGAAGTAAATAAATATGTTAATATTTACTATTTACTCGGAAAAAATTTTTTACCTAGAACAGAGATAAGTTTCTTTAGAGTAGCAAAATTATTGAAAATTCAAAGAAATTATGAGAATTTTTTGAAATCAAATTGTAATATAAAATAGCGAGGCATTTTTAAAAAATTGTTATAAATATTTTTCAAAAATATTTTCCACTAGAAATATTTTTTTTTTTAAATCAAATAAAAGAGAGAGAGAGAGAGAGAGAGAGAAGAGAGATAAAAAATTAGGCAGCAGCATCCGGAATATATTGATAATTTGGTCTCTGTGCGACCAGGCAGGTAATCAAATTCAGGTTCTATTCTCGGAGATAGTTTAGGACTTAACTGTATGCCCATGGCAGTTTGCTGGTTGGTTTGTTCTGCAAGTTTCAATGCAGAGTATTGTCGTCGAGTTTGTGTCAATTGCAGTGAAATAAGCCTCTCCGGAGTACAAATCAGCGAAGTATACATAGTTTCCACAGATACAACCTTAACAATAGTAAATAAACTGTTGCTCGAAACTAGTACGAGATACACTGTCTTTGTGTCCTGTCGAATACTATAACTAAATTGACCATTTTCTTTTTCTCTTTCCTTACTTTTTTTCTTCTTTTTTTTTTTTTTTTTTTGAAAATATAAAATTAAACTCGTTTTATTTATAATCGAAATTTCTCAAACTTTTTTTTTAAATTGAAAACATAAAACTAAACTCGTTTTATTTAAAATCGAAATTTTTCAACTTCTCTATAATTGGATTTTCATTCATAGTTTGTAAATTGATTTTGAAGTTTCATTAAACTTTCGAAAAGTGATTAATTTTGAGATTTTTGAAAATTTTTCATTTCTGTTGCTGTAGAAGAGTTTTTTTTTGTTTTAATTTTGTTGAAATTGGTTTTGAAGAAATTTAAATCAATTTTATATTTTTTTCCCCTTGTTTTAGTGGTTGTAAGGAAAGAAAATAAAAATTTGGTTTATAGGAACAATTTTATTTTTATACATAAACCGTTTTGAATATACTAGTGGAACGAAGATTGAATCTGAAAATTGTGATTTTCGTACTCGGAAAAAATGTAGAGTACTTTTTCTATTTACAATGTAAAATCTAAACTGTCAGGAATATTCTGCTATGTGACGAAAATTTTACCTAAATTTTAAAATAAAAATATGAAATATAAATTTTTTTCCGAGAAAAGTAAATTTTACGGAGTTAAATAATAATATATTTTCCTGCTTAATAATTTTTTTTTATCAAGAAAATTAATAAAAATATTTTTATACAAAACTTTATAGAAAGTTTGCTTTAAAAAAATATATTTCATTGAACAAATATTTTATATTCAATATTTTATTCAAATATTTTCAGTGCGTGTCTACTATTTTCGTTCAACAAAATTCTCGGTTTTTTCCTAGCTTTGTCATATAACTTTACCCGGATTTTTTCTCATCAAATTTAAATTTAATTGATTTCAAACATAAATAAATTTACAAATGGCTTCAAAATTTTTTATTAGATTTTTACCAAAAAAATTAAATTCCTTTGACGAGTTTCTTTAAATTTTTTGAAAATAATATTCTTTTCAATAATTTTAAATAAAAATTTTGAAAAATAATTGAATTAAACAAAGAATTTTTTCAATTTTTTAAAATAATCTTGTCTGTTCATAATTGAATTCTTTCGATGAAATTGTATTAATATAATAGATATACAAATTATTCAATTGAGAACAATTTTTGAAAATAATTTAATTTTTGCAATGAATTTTATTACTTTTAAAAATAATTGAATTTCTGCAAAGAATTTTACTATTTTTAAAAGTAATTGAATCCTTCCAAAGAATGTTATTATTTATGTAAATAGTTAAATGTTAGCGTAGAAATTTATTAAATTTTTTGAAAATAATGGAATTGCGGAGAACAATTTAATAATTTATTAAAATAATTGAAATTTTGAGAAGAATTTAAAAATAATTTAAACATAATTTAATTTCTGCGAATAATTTTATTACTTTTGAAACTAATTGAGTTGTTTTTTAGAATTTTATGGAAATTTATGAAAATAATTGAATTCTCGTGAAGAATATTTTTTTAAAATAATATTCAAAAGAATTTAGTAAATCTGAAGAATTTTGCTATTTATGTAAATAATTGAATTCTTGAGAAGAATTTTTTAGTTTCTAGAAATAATTGATTTCTTCGACGAATTTTAATAATATTTTTAAGAATAATTACATTTTTCGAGAAATTTCGCTTAAAATAGTATAAAAAATAAATTTATTAAAATAATTAAAATTTTGGGGAGAATTAAAAAAATTTTATAAACGTAATTGAATTTCTGCGAAGAATTTTATTACCTTTGAAAATAATTGAATTGTTTTTTTAGAATTTTATGAAAATTTATTAAAATAATTGAATTCTTGTGAAGAATATTTTTCAAAAATAATATTCAAAAGAATTTAGTAAATCTGAAGAATTTTGCTATTTATAGAAATAATTGAATTCTTTCGACGAATTTTAATAAAATTTTTAAGAATAATTACATTTTTCGAGGAATTCGATTATTGTATAAAAAATAATTGAAATTCTGCAATGCGTTTTACTATTTTTGAAAATAATTGAATATATTGCGAAGAAATTTTTAAAAATAAAATTATAAATCCGTTGACTAACTTCTCTTGAATATTTTCGAAAAATTTAAATAAAATTCTTTATAAAAATTCAATTATTTTTTAATAGAATGTAAAGAAATTTCAATTATTTCAAAAATTTTCAATTATTTGTTTATAAACATTCAATTATCTTGAAACAGTAGAATTGAAAAATTTCAAAAATCTTATTTTTTAGAATTTTCAAAAAAAACTTTGCGAAAATTCAATTTTATTAAAAAATTTTAAGTGTGTATCTTTTTTTAAATTAACAAATAAAATTTTTAATTATTAATCTTCGCACTACTAAAAATGAATACTAGAATGTGACTCTTTATAAAATTAAATTATTGATCAATTATTAAATTAAAATACTTTGAAAATTCAATTTGTTAACAAGTTTTTAATGAAATTCTTTAACAAATTCAATTATTTCCAGTTAAATTTCACAAAATTTCTATCAATTCAATAATTTTTTTTAAATTTATTCACTTACTATATTTGAATCAGTGACTTATTTTTTACTATCTTAATTATTTTTAACTAATTCAAATTTAGAGAACAGTATAAATATCTATAAAAATTGAAATAAAAAGCAATTTTTTAAAAACAAATTAAAATAATAAAACTTTTTTCAATTTGGTAAAAAAATTCCCAGTTTGGCATAAAATTCCTGGCTTATTCCCGTTTTCCCCGGTCAAATTAAATTCCCAGCTATTTTCCGGTTTTCCCGGTTATTAGTAGTTTAGTTTAATAAAATATTTAATATAAAATTTTTATATAAAATATTTTATTAAACAAATACTTTTCCATTCAATTTACTTTTTTTTATTAATTTTCCACACCTACACGAATTTAAAAAAAAAACTTGTACTTCTGAATTTCAGTCACGACGAAACATATTCTTTTTATAATATTCCTTTTCGGGAACAAAAAATAAAATTGAATATTCCAGTGATTTTTATCTCGACGAATAAAAACAAAAAAAAACATATTCTCGTGTGTGTGTGTCTTTTGTAAAAATTGAGAATAAGAGATTGGGACTAAAAGATAATGATTGTGCCAAGTATACGAAGATCACGTGGATTGCAATTGTGGAATGGATATCGATGAATTTGGATGAGTTCCTGAAAGCTGCTGATTTAGAGAAACCGTTAAGAGTTTCCCCTCGAGAGAGAAAGAAAGAGAGAGAGAGAGAGACAGAGAAAGAATAAGAGTTCGTTGTGAATTGGCCTAAGTCCACGAGAAGGAAGGAAAAAGAGAAAACTCTAAAACGTCCGAACTTGTAGGTTTGGAAGGCTCAAGTTTTACGATAGAAAATTTTACTGATGCTTCGCCAGTTTGGAAACTCGCCCGATTTTCCTCCCCAAGGTCCCATGGGAATGTAACTATATATAAACTATATAGATATACACCACAAATATAAAGTACCTACACTTTTCCCTATCGTATTTTAATAACCCTTCTCTCTCTTTCTCTCTCTCTCTTTCTTTCTCTCTCTCTCTCCCTTCATTTCGATTGCAAGTATTTAAATTCGAATTTAACATTTTATCACCTCTAGTTTAACTAAACTCTCAATTTTATTCACCGCTTTCTGATTTACATGAAAATTAGACGAGTCATTTATCGGCAATCATTGTGCGACAGTTATTTTAAATCACCACTTTTTCACTTGCTCTTTTATTTTTCATCTTGCACTTCCGTTTGCTATTTTTTCCGTTTCCTTATTTATAATCTTTATAACTGTATTTAGACTTAGAAATTTAGATTTAAGCAAGTAATTTTAGTCAGTAAAAAAATTTCTATTAATTTCTAGGTAATTTTCTCTAAAACTTTTTTTTATTAAATCTACTTGTAAAATGTCGGTCTGACTAAAGACTTACTTATACTACTGTCAGTTAATTCTCAAGAATATAAATTTAGAAATTTATTACTGAAACTTTCTTGTACTATTTGTAAAATTTCGATGTCTGACTACAGATTTACTTATACTACTGTCACTTAATTTTCAGGAATAGAAATTTTTAAATTTAATACTGAAACTTTCTTCTAATAATACTAAATAATAAAATTTTTTTTGTATGATTAGTGAAATATCTGTCTGATTACAGATTTACTTTTACTACTGGCACTTAATTTTTAAGAATAAAAGTATTTGATATTTAATTAATTGACACTCTTATGTATTATTTGTAAAATTTCTATGTCTGACAATATATTGACTTATACTACTGTCATTCAATTTTCAAGAATAGAATTTTTTTGAAATTTAATATAATTAATACTGAAGCTATTTAGTACTGTTTGTAAACATTCTATGTCTGACTACAAATTCACTTATACTACTGAAATGACTTAATTATCAAGAATAGAAATTTTTTAAATTTAATATTGTAACTTTCTTATACTAATTAGTAAAATTACTGTGTCTGACTACAAGTTTATTTATACTATTGTTATTTCTTAATTTCAAAGAAAAATATTTTTGCAAATTTAATACAAAAACTTTTTTATAATGATAGAAAATACTTAAAAAATTTTTGTACGCTTATTGTAAAATATCTGTCTAATAACAGATTTAATTTTACTACTAGAACTTAATTTTCAAGAATAAAAATTTTAATATTTCACATTGACACTTTCTGGTATTATTTGTAAAATTTCTATGTCTGACTATATATTTACTTATACTACTGTCACTTAATGATCAAGTATAGAATTTTATTTTTAATACTGAAACTTTCTTATAATAATACTAAATACTAAAACTTGTTTGAATTATTAGTGAAATATCTGTCTGACTATAGATTTACTTATACTACTGTCTCTTAATTTTTAGGAATAGAAATTTTTAAAAATTTAATACTGAAAGCTATTTTGTATGATTTGTAAAATTTCTATGTCTGACTACAAGTTTACTTATACTACTGTTCTTTCTTAATTTCAAAGAAAACAAATTTTTTCAAGTTTAATACTAAAACTTTTTTATACTATATTAGTAACATATTTGCCTGACTTAAAATTTTCTTATTCTACTGTCACTTAATCTTCAAGAAACGAAATTTAAAAATTTAATATTAAAACTTTTTGAAATTTAATATTGAAAAATTACTCATACTATTAGTAAAATTTCAATGTCTGACTACAACTTTACTTATACTACTGTTATTTCTTTATTTCAACGAAAATGAATTTTTGAAAATTTAAAAATTGTTCTTGAATAGTTAAAATTTTGTAAAATTTAATTGAAAATAATTAATTTATTTCAAGTATTTTGTTACAATTTTTGAAAATTAACTTTTGAAGAATTTTAATTGCAACTTTTGAAAATAATAAAATTATCAAAAATTTTGAATGAAAAATCTTTAAAGGTAAACTTAAAAATGAAAATAAGCTTCTAATTTTTTTAAAATTAAATATTTTTAATAGTTTCAATTACATATTTCCAAAAATAATAACATTTTAGAATTTTATTACAATTGTTGAAAATAATTGAATTGTGAAGAGCAATTTAATTATTTATAACGATAATTGAAATTTTGAGGAGAATTTAAAACATTTTTTTAATTTAATGGAATTTCGGCGAAGAATTTTATTACTTTTGAAAATAATGGAATTGTTTTTTAGAATTTTATGTAAATTTGTGAAAATAATTGAATTCTTGAGAAGAATTTTTTTAGTTTCTAGAAATTTTGAATTCTTTCAACGAATTTTAATAAAATTTTTAAGAATAATTACATTTTTCGAGGAATTTGATTAAAATTGTATAAAAAATTATTGAATTCCTGCAAAGAATTTTACAATTTATAAAAGTAATTGAATCCTTCCACAGAATGTTATTATTTATGAAAATAATTAAATGTTTGCGTAGAATTTTACTAAAATTTTTTAAAATGATTGAAGTGTGAAAAGCAATTTAATTGTTTATAAAAATAATTGAAATTTTGGGGAGAATTAAAAAAATTCTATAAAAGGAATTGAATTTCTGTGAAGAATTTTATTACTTTTGAAAATAATTGAATTGTTTTTTTAGAATTTTATGAAAATTTATGAAAATGATTGAATTCTTGAGAAGAATATTTTTCAAAAATAATATTCAAAAGAATTTAGTAAATCTGAAGAATTTTGCTAATTATAGAAATAATTGAATTCTTTCGACGAATTTTAATAAAAATTCAAAAATTATTTTTGAATAGTTAAAATTTTGTAAAATTTAATTGAAAATAATTAATTTATTTCTTAAGTATTTTGTTACAATTTTTGAAAATTAACTTTTGAAGAATTTTAATTGCAACTTTTGAAAATAATTAAATTATCATAAATTTTAAATGAAAAATCTTTAAAGGTAAATTTAAAAATAAAAATAAGCTTCTAATTTTTTAAAATTAAATATTTTTAATAGTTTCAATTACATATTTCCAAAAATAATAACATTTTAGAATTATTTTTAACATTTTAGAGAAAACAATAATATTCAAAATTTTTAATTAAAATTCATAAAAAAATTCATTAGTTTTTTTCAAGTTATACAAAAGTTATTTTAAGAAATACAATTATTTTCGAAAAATTACATTAATAAAATATTTTTAAAAGCTAATTATTATAATTGTTTTGTAACAATTTTTTAAGATTAAAAATTTATTTTTTGGACTTATTAAAATTTTTGAGAATTCATGGTCCTGTTTATAATTAAAATTCTTTAAAAATTTGATAATTTTTATTTATACTTTTGAAAAATACAATTATTTTTAAAAGATTTTACCAAATTTTAATTGTTTGGAAATTTTTCAAAAGTTGAAAAACTATTATCGTTGAAAAATTATTTTGAAATATTTTTAAAAAATTAATTGTAAGAATTTCTTTATTATTTTTTGAAAATATTATACCTTAATAACTTAAAAAAAATTATGGAGAATCACAATTATAAAAAATTAAGTTTATGTATTTAAATAATTGAATTGTAGAAGAACTTTTGGAAAATTATTTAAATTAATTGATTCAGAGATGAAATTTTCTTTGAAAATTGTAGAAAATAATTAAATTCAGGAAGGGTTATAATTGTAATTTTTAGAAATTATTAAAATTCATAAGTTTTACTCATTTTCTGTAAACATTAATATTTTTCTACTGTAAAAAGGAATTTTGTACTATTTATAAAATTTTGTACTATTTATAAAATGTTTATATCTGACTACAGATTTACTTATACTACTGTCAGTTAATTTTCAAGAATAGAAATTTAGAAATTTATTACTGAAACTCTTTTGTAATATTTGTAATATCTTCATGTCTGACTACAACTTTACTTATATTACTAGCATTTAATTTTCAAGAATAAAAATTTTGAAATTAAATACTGAAACTTTTTTATAATAATATTAAATACTAAAAGTTTTCTGCATGATTAGTAAAAATCTGTCTGACTACAAATTGACTTTTGTATTTTTCTACTTATTTTTTTTTTTTACTTTTGTATTTTTGTATTTTTACTATTTCAGTAGTAAAAATTAGTTTTTGTAGTCAGTGAAAGTAAGATGTTTATCTAAATTCGTTCGCTAAAACTTGTCAGTTTTAGTAATTAAAAATCTACAAATTTAAATTTAATGAATACATTGTCGACAAAAAATACTTAATTATTTATGAAAATCTTTTTTTAATTGTAAATAATTTAACTCGAGAGAATAATATAGACGGAATATCAGTGTTAGATAGTGGATAAATAATTTGGCTCATAAATTAAAGAGGGAGAGAGAAAGATAGAAAAAAAAAGAATGAAAGAGAAAGAGAAAAAAATAGAAAAGAAGAAAGAAAAGAAGAGAAAATGAGAAAGAGGGGGAAAAGAGAGACAAAGAGAAAAAGAGAAAGAGGGGGAGAAAGAGAGACAGAGAGAAAAAAAGAAAGAGAAGATGAGAGAGAGGGAGAGAATGCATACAGAGAAATACTATCATTTAGAGAGAGAGTGAAAAGTTTATTTAACGTTTCGATCCCTTAGGAGGAATGATGTATTTGACCAGTACTCGTGGTTTGCAAATATTCCAAAAGCACTTTGTCTCTTGTCACAAACTATCGAGGAAAGCAAGAAACTATCTAAAGTGATCCATATTATAACACATCCAGTGGATTTCAGTTACCATTGTCATGAAAAGGACTTTGATTAATAACAAACAATTTCCATTGGGTCCGAATCTCGTTAGAAAGTTACAATGGAACTGCACGTCCCAAGGAATTAACTCGTCTTATTACATATCGACGTCAATCCAACTCTCCCTCATCTCATACAAAATACTCATCAAAAATACTTTTTAATTTTTTAAAAAGTATTTTTAAAATTTTTAAAAATACTTTTTAAATATTTAAAAATTGTATTCTCAATTTTTTCTTAATTTTAGAAAAAAAATCTAAGCGAACTTTTTTTTGCAACTCACCACAAGGCCGGGAGGTCCATTAAAAATATTCTCAAAACTACTCACCTGAAACAAAAAAAAAATTTATTTTAATTATGTTAAATTTTTGAGTACAAACAATTTTTCCAAGGACATAAAATTGAGACAAAAAAACAAATCAAAACGTTGCTTCGCAACACTTTTGATTCGTTTTTTTTGTCTCAATTTGATATCCTTAGAGAAACTATGCGAAGAATTTTATTATTTAGTAAAATAATTGAATTCTCGAGAAGAATTTTGTTAAAATTTTTGAAAATTCTAATTAAATTATTTTTGAATAATTTCTTTGTATTTTTTTTAAATAATAAAGTTTTTATTAATAATTTTAATTAAAATTTTTAAAAATAATTGAATTCTTTTGAAATATTTTCTAACGAATTAAAAAATATTAAATTCTTTCGTGAAAATTTTTTTTAAAAATAATTGAATTATTGTAAACAATTTTACTATTTATAAAAAAATTCAATTGTTTCGAAGAATTTATTAAAATTTTAGAAAATAATTAAATTTTCGCAAAGAATTTACTATTATTAAATAAAATTGAATTGTTTCGAAGGATTAATAAAAATTTTAGAAAATAATTGAATTCTTTTCAAATATTTTATAATGAATTAAAAAAAATTATATTATTTCGTGAAATTTTTTTGAAAGTAATTGAATTCTTTTGCAAAATTTTGTATAGAATTAAGAAAAAAATTGAATTCTTTCGTGGAATTTATGTAAAGAAATTTTAGTATATTTATAAATATAATTGAATTGCTTCGAAGGATTTATTAACCTTTTTTAAAAATAATTGGATTATTTCGAAAAATATTATGACAAATTAAAAAAAAATTGAATTCTGCCAATTAATCTTAAAATTATATTAAAAATAATTGAATTTTCGAAAAGAATTTTACTATTTTAAAATAAAATTGAATTGTTTCGAAGGATTAATAAAAATTTTAGAAAATAAATAAATTCTTTGCAAATATTTTATAACGAATTAAAAAAAATTGAATTATTTCGTGATATTTTTTTGAAAGTAATTGAATTCTTTTGGAAACTTTTATAAAGAATTAAGAAAAAAATTGAATTCTTTCGTGGAATTTATGTAAAGAAATTTTAGTATATTTATAAATATAATTAAATTGCTTCGAAAGATTTATTAACATTTTTTAAAAATAATTGGATTATTTCGAAAAATATTATGAAAAATTAAAAAAAATTGAATTCTGCCAATTAATCTTAAAATTATATTAAAAATAATTGAATTTTCGAAAAGAATTTTACTATTTTTAAATAAAATTGAATTGTTTCGAAGGATTAATAAAAATTTTAGAAAATAAATAAATTCTTTGCAAATATTTTATAACGAATTAAAAAAAATTGAATTATTTCGTGATATTTTTTTGAAAATAATTGAATTTTTGCAAATATTTTATAATGAATTAAGAAAAAAAATGGAAATCTTTCGTGAAATTCTCTTGAAAATATTTGATTTTTTGCAAAGATTTTACTTTCTTTTAATTAAATAATTAAATTGTTTCGAAGAATTTATTAAAATTTAAAAAAAATTGAATTCTTTCATGAAATGTTATTAAAATTGTATATTAAAAATATTTAAATTTTTGCAAAGAATTTTACTATTCAAAAAAAATAATTTAATTGTTTCGAAGAATTTATTAAAATTTTAGAAAATGATTAAAGTTTTTCTCGAAAAATATTAGATATCAAAAATTTTTAAAAAATCGAATTCTTTCATGAGATGTTATTAAAATTGTACTAAAATTAATTTAATTTTCGTAAAAAATTCTACTATTTATAATTAAAATTGAATTGTTTTTGTAAAGGATTTATTAAAATTTAAGATAAGAATTGAATTCTTTTGAAATATTTTATAACGAATTAAAAAAAATTGAATTCTTTCGTGAAAATTTTTTTGAAAATAATTGAATTTTTTGCCAAGATTTTATAACAAATTAAGAAAAAAATTGAATTCTTTTGTGAAATTTTCTTGAAAATATTTGAATTTTTGCCAAGATTTTACTATTAGAAAAATAATTGAATTGTTCCGAAGGATTTATTAAAATTTTAGAATATAATTGTAATCGTTCGTGAAATTTTATTAAAATTTTCTTTAAAAATAATTGAATTTTTGCAAAAAAATTACTATTTATAAAAATAATTGAATTCTTACGAAGAATGTTATTATTTATGAAAAAAATTTGAATTCTTGAGAAGAATTTTATTAAAATTTCCGTAAATAATAAAGAAGAATAATGAATTAGTAAAATTAGTTAATATAATAATTGAATTTTTTTAAAAGTTGAATCTTAAATTATTCAAAAATTCATATTTGAAAATAAAAAATTTTGTAATTTGCACAATAATAATAATGAATTGAATATAAAATTCTGCGCTCCAGTGCGCGTAGCATTTGTTACACTGAAAAAAATTTATTTGATTATATTTATTATATTTATTATATTATATTTATATTATTTATTATATTATATTTATTATATTTTAAATTTATTTGATTATTATCAATTAAATATTTACTTGAATCAAGTAATATTTATTAGAGTCAATGAAATGAAATTTGAACCAATAGTTTCAGTATTTGTAGCAAATATGAAGTGAATCATTTAATTTACTCCAATAAATATTATTTGTACAGTTTTCTTGAAAGTATCAAATTGATAATAAAGTGAATCAAATTGATGCCAAAAATCTGGATCAATTTTTTTATTTGTTCTACATTTTTGGTATCAATTCGTTGCCATTTGATACTTTTAAGTTAACAGTGTGATTCAATTAAATATTTAATTGATAATATTTAATTAATCAGTTATTTGAATAAAATACATTTTTTTCAGTGCAGTATGAAATAATAAAATTGAAATGGATCAGTTTCGCACAACAGGGGAAAAATTCCCAGTGCAGATATAAACATTAATCCAGTGTAGTCTTCGCGCGAAATCGTCAAGTAGAAGATAAGAGAAATACTTAATGTTTAGAGGACTTGAGAGAATACAAATCTGATGAGAAGAAGAGGTATGCCAAAATCTACACAGTCGAGTGATTGCAGGGCACTTGGCTTGAAAAGCGCACCACCACCACCACCACATACATACAAACACACAAAACCGGAAATCTCTGAGGCAAGTAACCATCCACTATGAAATAGGAGCCCTTATGTCGCTCTTGTGTGGTTCATGCCGTGATCCTGAACCGTCAAGGAAATACATGCGCCTACCGTCTAGTCTATATAGACGTGATAGGATCATGAGGGCTCGTAGAATCACGCGGACATATAGAAGGCAATTATTCACAGAGTTCTGCTTTATGTCACGAATAAAGGTTTATGTCCTCTCCCTCCCCCCACCCTTAAAAACCAAAAGTACCTTTTGTGGACTATACATATATATATATATAGGAATATGATACCAATGTGCTTCGTGCATATATGCATTATCTGAATATGCGCATCGTCCGCTCATATATATTTCTAATGCGAGAGAATGATATATTGCCTCTGCATTTGCTCGTGGGTTACTGTGTCACTGTGAAAGAGTAATTACGGCGTTACGCTCTTAAATGTAAAGTCACATTTAAATAGCATATCTTGCAGAATCTATTGGAGGCTCACAATTTTCAAAATTTATGCCCTATTTCGTCGTATAGTGACATTTATATATTATATTTCTTTCCCCACAGGAATTTATTCTGTCGTGGAATATTTTTTTTATTCTTTAAATTTACAACTCTAATTCAATTTAATACATCCAATGTAGAAATTGCAGTAGGATTCTCATAGGGGCCTTGCTCTATAAATTTGAATTAGTCAAAATGTTTACTAATTTGAATTAATGCGACTGATTATTTACTTTTGAATTAGTAAAATTTACTAATTTGAATTAGTGACTGATTATTTACTTTTGAATTAGTAAAATTTACTAATTAATAGCAGTGTTTACTAAGTTATTAGTAAAATTTACTAATTAATAGCAGTTTTTACTAATTTATTAGTAAAATTTACTAATAATTTGCAGTGTTTACTAATTTATTAAAAAAATTTACTAATTAATAGCTGTTTTTACTAATTTATTAGTAAAATTTACTAATTAACAGAAGTGTTTACTAATTTATTAGTAAAATTTACTAATAATTAGCAGTGTTTACTAATTTATTAGTAAAATTTACTAATTAATAGCAGTGATTACTAATTTATTAGTAAAATTTACTAATTAATAGCAGTTTTTACTAGTTTATATAAAAAAATTTACTAATTTAAAAGCAAAAAATCAGTCACTAATTCAAATTAATTAAAAATTTTACTAATTTAAATGTAGAGAGTGTAAAATTTCCCTTTTACCTAATCTCTAAATTTGAATTAGTAAAATCCACGTCGAAAAATTCTATGGAAGTAACCCCCATGGAAATTCCATGAAATTACCATAGAGATTCCGTGGAAATATTAAAATATTATTAAAATAAAAAACTTACAGAATTTCCTCGACTTTTTCCTGATTTCCGGACAGAATTTTCAATTTTTCCCTGACCCTAAAGAATATTCTTATTCACTCTAAAAATAATTAGATAATCAGAAAAATTATTCTATTAAATTTATGTACAAATTTTTATAATTAGAAAATTATTCCAAAACACCAATAAATTCTTTTTTAAATAAATATTTAATCATTATTATTATTCCATAGGAATTAATATTTTCAAAAAATTTCAAATTCAAACCTTTATGAAATTCAACAAATTATAAGAATATTATTATAAAACATGAAGATATCGATCACTCCGAGTCGAAGACTCGGAGTTATTGATATCTTCATGTTTCGTAGTAATTTAAATTTCCATAAAATTTTTCAAAAAAAAAAAATTAAACTATTTACAAGAATTTTAATAAAATTCTTTCCAAGAATTCAATTATTTTTCAAGTAATAAAATGTTTCACATAAATTCAATTATTTTCATAAATAATAAAATTTTTCATAGGATTTCAATTATTTTCAAATACAATTTTAAATCAAATTCCTCAAAAAATTTAATTATTTACAAAAATTTTTTGCAAGAATTCAATTACTTTTGATAAATAATGAAATTCTTCGCTAAAATTTAAATATTTTCAAAATCTACTATTTTAATAAAATTTCTTAAATGAATTCGATTATTTATCAAGAAAAATGTAATAAAATGCGTTGTAAGAATTGAACTATTTTCATAAATAATAAAATTCTTCACAAAATTTCTTTCTTCATATTTCTTGAATAATTAAATTCGCAAATAAAATTATCAAAAATAATTCAAAAGAATTTAATTAAAGAAGAATTTTTAGTTAAAAATTCTAAAAATTAATTTCTCTTTTCTTCCTTAAAGAATTTTAATTCTCAAATAAAATTCTCAAAAATGGTACAAAATAATTGAATTCTAAAAAATAATTTAAATTTCTCTTTTCTTCATTGAATAATTGAATTTTCAAATAAAATTCATAAAAATGATTCAAAATAATTATATTACAGAAGAATTTTAATTAAAAATTGTAGGAAATAATTTAAATGAAATATTGAAAATAATTTTTATAAGTTAAAGTAACAATTCTTGAAAATTCTTAAATTTCTAAAAGTCTCAGATTGAAATTTTATAAAACGTGAATTTTATAGGATTTCAATTATTTTTATTTAATACAATTTTTAATGAAATTCCTCAAAAAATTTAATTATTATCAAAGATTTTTTGCAAGAATTCAATTACATTTCACAAATAATGAAATTTTTCGCTGAAATTCAAATATTTTCAAAATCTACTATTTTAATAAAATTTCTTAAATGAATTCAATTATTTACCAAAAAAAAAATTTTCACAGAACTTCAATTATTAAAAAAAAATATAACAAAAATTCTTTACAAGAATTCAATTATTCTCCTAAATAATAAAATTCTTCACAGAATTTTAATTATTTTTAATACAATTTTAAGTAAATTTTTCGAAAAATGTAATTATTTTCAAAAATACTCAAAAGTCAATTATTTTTCAAAACTCATGCTATAATGCTTTTAATATTCAATTATTAGGTTAATTTTTAACTAAAATTCATTTTTAAATCAATTTTTATTAGAAAATTCTACGAGAATTCAATTATTTAAATACAAAAATAAATAATTTATTGAATAAATAAACGTTTTTCAAAATTGAATCATGATAAAAAATTTTATCAACAAATTTTTAAATAATTCAATTTTTTCGACGAATTTAAATAAAATCTTCAAGAATAATTACATTTTTCGAGGAATTTGATTAAAATTGTATTAAAAATAATTGAAATTCAATGATGAGTTTTATTATTCATGAAAATAATTGAATATCGTTAAAAAATTTTTTTATTTTTAAAAATAATGTAATGTTTGCTTTAAATTTTATCAACACTTTTTTAAATAATTGAAATCTTTTGAAAAATTTTATTATAAAATAGTAGTTATTGAAAATGATTGAATTGAGGAAAATTTTTTTGAAAATAATTGAAATTTTGCCAAGAATTTTATTAAAATTTTTGAAAATAATTTAATTTTGGGATAAAATTTTATTATTTTCAAAGATATGATTGAAATTTTCACGTGGGAAATATTTACTAATTTGAATTAGTGACTGATTTTTTGCTTTTGAATTAGCAAATTTTACAAAAATATTAGTAGAAGTGATTATTTATTAGTAAAATTTACTAATTCAAAAGCAAAATTATTAGTGAAATATTTATCTCACTACAGATTTACATATACTACTGTCTCTTTTTTTGGGAATAGAAATTTAAAAAAATTTAATACTGAAAACTATTTTGTAGTATTTGTAAAATTTCTATGTCTGACTATAAGTTTACTTATACTACTGTCACTTAATTTTTCATAAATTAAATTCTTTTTAATTTAATATTGACACTTTTTTTATATTATCAGTCAAATTTCTGTGTCTGACTACGAGTTTACTTATACTACTGATATTTCTAAATTTTAAAGAAAATAAATTTTTAAAAATTTAATACTAAAACTCTTTTTCTAATAATTAGTAAAATTTCTATGCCTGACTACAAATTGACCTATACTACTGAGATTACTTAATTTTCAAGAATGGAAATTTTAAGAAATTAAATATATTAATACTTTTGTATTAAAATCAGGGCCGACTATATTTTATTTCTATCACTGAAATTGAAAATAAGTATAAAGTTCCAAACTGAATTTTGAAAAAAATATTCTTCAGCTAAGAGAAAAATTTACTTTATTCGACAATTTGGATTGGTAAAACAAAATTGACTTTATTTTTTTCGTCTAAAATTGTTTTTTAGACCAAATGAGACCCATATATGGACAATTATTATTGATAGTGCAAAATTAGGGCATTATATTAGTGTTTCTCGATAATCGAAATAATGTTACGCCCGCTACAATGGAGAAAATTCTCCACTATGGCAATTTGTCAGTTGCAGCTAATTTCGAATTATCTCTGGCATTTCGTACTCCTGGCAAACGCTATGTTTGATAATTATGCTAATGAGTATAAGGAAAATCCTTTGTCGCATTACATTTCAAGATAATATTCCAGAGAGTTGTTGCATTAATTCAATAACATTTTTTCTATCTTTTTCAAAATATCAAGAAAAAATTCTCTGCTTGAGTAATTAGAATTTTTTTTTTCTTTTTGAATTTTCAATTTTAAATTTGTTTTTTAATTTCTATTTTTCTGTGAGACTATTTTTATTTTGTTATTCAATATTAATATTTTTAAATATTGTGAGACAATTTTTTTTATTCTTTTAATTATTTTCTAAATTTAAATATTTTTTAAATAATGTGAGACAATTTTTTTTATTCTTTTAATTATTTTCTAAATTTAAATATTTTTTAAATATTATTTTTAATAGTCAGTAAATAATAATTTCTACTATTAGTAAAATTTCCCATTTCAAAAGAAAAAATTCAGTTACTCATTCGAATTTAGAGAGAAAATATTGTGAGATAATTTTTGTTTTCTTTTTATTTATTTTCTATTTTAAAATATTGTGAGACAATTTTTTTTGTTTACCTTTATTTATTTTCTATTTTTATTTTTAAATTATTTATTATGAGTGGTAAAGAGTGCAATTAGCGTGTGAATGAGGAGGTAATTAATCCTCTTGTTAAAAAAAAGTAAGAGAAAAGAAAATGAAAGCTCACGGAGCATTAGCGTCGAGAGAGTGCCATGCCGTGAGGGAGAAATGAATCTAGGTTAGATGGTGATGCTGCGAAATGCCTTCATTGTCGACGCAAATGTGTACATATCCCATGTATACGTAGTTTGTTTTACAAAAGACGCACTTTTACTTCCGTACTTTTTTTCTTCCTCTAACTCGTTTCTCCTTTACTTTAACCTTTCAGATTAAAAGTTAAAAAAATAATAACTGATTAAAAATTTAAAATTAATAAATATTTCCCCCTCTTTAATAAATATTAATTTTATATCAGAAAACTAAATATTTGAGAACAAAATAAATAGATATAATTCAAATATTTCAAGTTATTTGGAATTTTGAATCAAATAGATATTTTTTTAGATCAAAATAAAAATTACTTGATCCAAGTATAAATAATTTTCGAATTTAATTGAAATAATCAAAATAAATTTTTTTTTCAGTGTATAATAAATACGAGGAGTTAATTCAAACACCCAATTTTGCCAATGTAAACTTTCTTCTCGCTCGCTTTCGTTAAAAAAGAATTTCAAACTCGACCCCATTTTAGTTAATCAGCCTATCTTCATCCAACAAAGTTATACACTAAATTTATACAAAGGAAATATTGTTACTGAATTCCTTTAAAGAATTTTATGCAAATTAAGTTCATAAGCAGATTGCTGCAAGTACTTTAAAATAGATATCTGTATATGTATTTTTGGTTCTTTGATGTCAGCCTTTTTTTCATCACTGACAGTAAAAAAGGATCAGAGTCTGAAAAAAGGGAATACTTTATCAAGAGTCTTTAATTAGAAAAGAATTTTTTTTTCGTTTTGTGCCATTTAGTTTCTCGACTCTTGTCTAATCGTTGTTTTTTTTTTGTGGGGAATGTGCCGGAACTTTATAGTATAAAAGTCAATTTCAATTTGAAAAAGAAAAACGTATTCTTGTAAATTTGGAACAAATAATTACAATGTATTTTAGTCTTTTTGAAAGACAAATTAAACAGGAAATTGTAATTATAAAGTGAATGAAAGTCAGAATTAGATTTACAGTAAAAAAAATGCTATTTAAATAAATAATTACTGGTCGATTTTTTAAATAAGTAATTAATATCAAGAGAATATTTTCATTTTTAGTCAATTAACGGTATTTGCTTCAAATAACGATATTATTGGTCAAAATACTGACTCTATTGTTTTAAATAAAATTTTTTTTTATTTAAATAAAAATTATTTGATTCAAGTAAATATTTAGTTGTTTCAAGTAAATATTTTGTTGACTCAAGTAAATATTTAAGGTATTCAAGTAAATATTTACTTGACTCAAGTAAATATTTAATGGATAAAAATAACTAGAAAATAATTGTCTGACTAAAACTGTCTCTCACTACTGACAAAACTACTTATAAGAAATAGAAACAATTTGTCTGACTGAAATTAACTTGGACTACTTGTGCTAACAATATACTGAAAAATTTTTAAATCTATTTGTATTTTTTAATATTTTTTACAACTTTTTACAATCATTGAAAAATTTCCCAAATTTAAATAATTGTTTGTCTGACTAAAACTGTTTTCTTCTACTGATAATCAATTAACTCGAAGCAGAATTATTGAAAGTGTTCTCTGACTGAAACTTTCTTGTATATTATTAAATTTCTAGCATTTGTAAAATTTCGATGTCTGACAACGAATTTGCTTATTCTACTGTGATTAATTAATTTTCAAGAATAAAAGTTTTAGTAAAATTTAGTGCTGAAAATTTTTTGTATTATATATAAAAATGGTATGTCTGACTACAAGCTTACTGATACTACTGTGATGGTTCAATTTTGAAGAATAAAAATTTTCTTGAAAAGAAATACTGAAACTTTTTTGTTCTATTTGTAAAATTTTAATGTCTGACAAGTAATTTACTTATACTACTGATTAGTTAATTTTCAAGAATATAAATTTTTAGGAATTAAATACTGAAACTTTTTTGTATTATTAGTAAAACAACCGTCTGACTACAAATTTACTTAAACTACTGTCAGTTAATTTTCATGAATAGTAGTTTTTGAATTTTAATACTGAAACTATCTTGTACTATTTCTAAAATTTCTATGCCTGACTACAAATTTACTTATACTACTGACACTTAATTATCGTAAAATAATAAATATTAACAAATTAAATACTAAAAATTTCTTGTTATATTAGTAAAATTTCTATGTCTGACTATAAATTTACTTATACTACTGAGATTACTTAATTATGAAAAATAGAAATTTCAGTGAAATTTAGTATTAAAACTTGTTTGTGCTATTTCTAAAATTTCTATGTCTGACTACAAATTTACTTATACTACTGTGATTACTTAATTTTCAAGAATAAAAGTTTTAGTAAAATTTAAGACTAAAAATTTGTTGTACTATTTATAAAAATTCTATGTCTGACTACAAGCTTACTGATACTACTTTTGATGGCTCAATTTTGAAGAATAAAAATTTTCTTGAAAAGAAATACTGAAACTTTTTTGTTTTATTTGTAAAATCTTAATGTCTGACAAGTAATTTACTTATACTACTGATTAGTTAATTTCCAAGAATATAAATTTTTAGGAATTAAATACTGAAACTTTTTTGTATTATTAGTAAAACAACTGTCTGACTACAGATTTTCTTATACTACTGTCAGTTAATTTTCAAAAATAGTAATTATTGAATTTTAATACTGAAAGCGTCTTGTGCTACTTCTAAAATTTTTATGTCTGACTACAAATTTACTTATACTACGAACACTTAATTGTCGAAAAATAATTAATATTAAGAAATTAAATACCAAAAATTATTTGTACTTTTAGTAAAATTTCTATGTCTGACTACAAATTTACTTAAACTACTGAATTTTTTTAATTTTTTTTGTTCTCTGTTTCTGAATTTGAAATATTATTTAATAATAATCGAAAATCTAAACTGTTTAACAGGTCGAATTATAGTGACAAATTTTTTTGCCAATTTTAATTTTTTTTAAATCGTAAAGTAATTTATTTGTTATTTTTCTAAAAAAAAACTAAACGTTTTGAATTTTATTCAACTTTAATTTTTTAATTTTTATTTTATTTCAAAATTCCAAAAACTAATTGAATTTTGGAGAAGAATTGCAATTATGATTTTTAGAAATTTTAATTCCTTCCAGACAAATAAGTAACAATAAATATTTCAATATTTAATTAACAAAAATTATTTAAATTTGAAAAAATTTTAATTTAGAAATCCTAAAAAACCAGGTTTTTGAAAAATTGTAATTAAAATTTTTAATTGAATTCTCAAAAATAATTTAAAAAAAAATGAAGACAATTAGAAATTTTATCAAATTTTATTAAAATAAATTTTAAATTAAGAATTTATTTATAATTAAAAATATATTAATTTTATTTTTATTTACTTTTAAAAATTATTTTGAAACAATAATTGTATTTTTTAAGAATTATAACTAAAAATAAAGAAAAATAATTGATTTTTACAAAAATCTTTTTGAATTGAACTACTTTGGACTATTTGGAAAATTTCTATGCCTGACTACAAATTTACTTATTCTACTGTCATCTAATTTTCAGGAAAATAAATTTTAGGAAATTTAATAATCAAATCTCTTGTTTTATTTGGAAAATTTCTATGACTGACTACGAATTGACTTATACTACTGACACTTAATAATCGAAAAATATGAATATTATGAAGTTAAATACTGAAAGTTTCTTGTAATGTTAGTAAAATTTCTATGTCTGACTACAAATTTACATATACTACTGAGATTTTTTAATTTCTTTAATTTTTTGTTTCTGAATTTTAAATATTTTAGTTAATAATAATCGAAAATCCAAATTTTAAGAATTGCAATGAAAATTTTTAGAAATTTCAGACAAATAAATAACAATAAATATTTTAATATTTAATTAATAAAAATTACTTAAATTTAAAAAATTTCAATTTAGAAATCTTGAAAAAAGCAGATTTTTCAAAAATTGTAATTAAAATTTTTAGTTGAATTCTCAAATATAATTTTAAAAAATTGGGACAATTAGAAATGTTGTCAAATTTCAATAAAATTAATTTTTAAATTAAGAATTTTATTTTTTTTACTTCTAGAAATTATTTTTAAACATAATTGTATTTTTAAAGAATTATAACTAAAAATAATGGAAAATAATTGATTTTTACAAAAAATTTTGTATTTAAATAATTCAATTCTCGTAAATAAATATTTTGCTGGAACAAATAATTAGAAAAAATTTCATTTGAAATTTTGGAAAATAATCGAATATTAGAAGCATTCTGACAGAAATTTTAACAAATAATTTAAATTACTAATATTTATAATAAAAAAAAAATTAAAAAAAAAAAATGGTTTAAAATTGTTTTTAAATTTGAAATATTTGAAAATTTTTAATTAAATATGCTGAAAGTTGCTTATACTATTAGTAAAATTTCTATGTCTGACTACAAATTTACTTAAACTACTGAAATTACTTAATTATAAAAAATAGAAATTTCCGTGAAATTTAGTACGATAACTTTTTTGTACTATTTGCAAATTTTCCATGCCTGACTACAAATTTACTTATTCTACTGTCACATAATTTTTAAGGAAAAAAATTTTAGAAAATTTAATACTCAAACCACTTGTTCCATTTGTAAAATTTTTATGTCTGACTACAAATTGACTTATACTACTGAGATAACTTAATAATCAAAAATAGAAATTTTACAGAAATTTAGTATTAAAACTTTTTTGTACTATTTGCAAAATTTCTATGTCTGACTACAAATTAACTTAAATACTATCCGTCAGTTACTTTTCAAGAATACAAATTTTTTCAATTTTAATACTGAAAATTTTTTACCTCTGTTTTTTAAAATTTTGACGTCTGACTAAAGATTTACTTATACTACTGTTACTAAAAATTTACGTGTAATAACTTTAAATTTTCCTTTCAGATTAAAAGTTAAAATAATAAATGATTAAAATCAATAATTATTAATTATATACCAGAAAACTAAATGTTTGAAAAAAATAAATCGATATAATTAAAATATTTCAAATTATTTGAATAAAATATATATTTTTTAGATCCAAATAAAAATTATACTTAAAAAGTTAAGTGTAAAAACTAAAATTTGAATCGTTCTGTACAAAATTATGATGAATTTATCTACATCAAATAATTCATTCCCCCCCAAAATATAAGTGACTTTATTCATATCCATCATGTTCTGTAAAGTACGAGTTAAAATTTTATAGAAAGAGGACTTTAATTTTATTAAAAATATTCTCAACTTATAAATAGTTTATCGTGATTACTTTATCATTTTTTTTTTTTTTAATGTAAATTAGATTAAACTCATAAGAAGATTTGTACAAATCCCTTATTATAAAATTTTTTTTTTTCCCTCGCCCGCTGATGTTCTCTTTTGTGCTTTGCAATATGAGACGAAGAGATGAAGGAAAGTAGAGAATAAATTTATCAACGCGCTTTAATCATGAAAAGAAGTAATTTTGTTAAATAATGTGAAACCTTTGTCGTTGAAGTAATCATCGTAAATTACGTGTGCTTTATGTTTCACGTGTTGTGAATCTTGATTAGGAAATTTAAAACAAAAAGCAATTTCTTTTTGTCGCACTGTAATTTTCTTATATATTATTTGTTAACAAAAAAAAAGGAAGAAACGACCTTTTTTTTAGTACTTAAAGTTTTGCGCGAGGAAAATTATTTTTTAACTGATCTATTTATTTTTTCTTTCACTTTTTTTTTGCTTTTTTCGTTTTACTTTTTTTACCATGCATTGTTTTTCTGCAGATAGGAAAATTGAGACAAAAAAAAGAATCAAAACGTTGCAACGTTTTGATTCTTTTTTTTGTCTCAATTTTGATTTTTTTTTTTAAAAGAATCAAAACGTTGCAACGTTTTGATTCTTATTTTGTCTCAATTTTGATATCTGCAGAAAAACTGTAATTATATTTATTTATTAAAAAAAAATGTAGGAAAAGAATATTTTTATTTTTGATAAGTAAAAAAAAAATGTTGAATGAGATTACTTCCTTCTTCTGTTATTTAATTTTGAGTAGAAAGAGAGAGAGAGAGAGAGAAAGAGAGACAAGTTTTAATGAGAGTTTGTAATGAAATTTAAAATAAAAGTTTTTTGGGAAAATTAGCAACGGCAATTATCATGGCAGTAAAAGGGAACATTGTGAGGAGAGTTTTCCCTTTAGTTTCTTCTCGGCATCACCTTTAAGAAGGGAAGTTTGTGGAGCACTCGAGCTACCTAATGCTTAGAGTCGAGTGGACCCAGAGTGAAGTATTTCAAACCCGACTTCTGTTCTAACACGACTTACTGCACCCTTAAGAGGCGTAGCGTGCACTTTTCAATCGTCATTTACTATATCAAGGCATGGCACTCTTGAACAATTCAATTCACTTCTTTCCTGCTAAATTTTACACCATTTTTCATTTTCAAATAAATTTTCACTTTTCTCTTTTGTATTGCAAAAAGCTGTCAACTTATCAAATTCTTCTTCTTCTTTTTCTTCCCTTACTTATCAATTTCGAATAATTTTTAAAATTTCAACATTTTTCACTACTTCACATTTTTATAACGATCGTTATTCTCCAAAGTGATAAATATTTTTCTCATTTTCAAGAATACAACATTTTTTTGTATTTTAATACTGAAATTTTTTTGTTCTGTTTTTAAAATTTTCACGTCTGACTACTTTACTTATACTACTGAGAATACTTAATTATCAAGAATAGAAATTTTAGTGAAATTTAATGTTGAAACATTCTTATACTATTTAGTAAAATTTCTATGTCTGACTGTAAATTTACTTATTCTACTGCCATTAAATTTTTAAGAATAAAAATTTTTGAAAATTTAATACTCAAATCTCTTGTTCTATTTGTAAAATTTCGATATTTTTCTCTATTGTACTCGATTTTTCTTTACAAATTCTTTAGAAAAATTGAAGTTTATTCAAAACTGTCCCTTTAAGAAATTTTTTAAGGCCCTCTGAAATTTAATTTTTTTCCTTGTCAATTTCTCTGAAAAAATTTGTCAAAACCGTTAAAATTGGCTATTTTTGTCAAACTGTAAAGCCAAAAACTTCATGAAGAAAATTATGTTTTAAATGATTAAATTTGACAAGAAAAACAGTAAAAAAAAATTCCAATAGTAAAGTTATTTATTTGTTATTTTTCTAAAAAAAAAAAAAATTAAAAGTTTTGAATTTCATTCAATTTTAATTATTTAATTTTATCTAAAAATTTCAAGAACTAATTAAATTTTGAAAGAATTGCAATTATAATTTTTAGAAATTATTAAATTTCAAAAGGTTCCACCCATTGAAAGTGTATTTTTAAATTTTAATTTCTTCTTGACAAATAAATATTTCAATATTTAATTAACAAAAATTATTTTAAATTTGAAAAATTTTAATTTTGAAATCCTGAGAAAACCAGGTTTTTAAAAAATTGTAATTAAAATTTTTAGTTGAATTCTCAAAAATAATTGTAAAAAATTGAGATAATTAGAAATTTTGTCAAATTTCATTAAAATAAATTGTCTTAAAATTTGCAAATATGCTATTTTTGACAAACTTCAATTAAAAAAAAAAACTTAATAAAGAAAATTATTTTTTTAAAATCAAATGTAAAAGAAGTTAGCAATCTAACTTTAATTATTTTTTTAAATGTTTAAATTTGACAAGCAAAACAGTAAAAAAAATTGCTAAGTGGACAGTTTTTGTGTAAATTTCTTATTTGATAAAGAAATTAATGAAATAAATTCGAAAAAAATACAAAAGAAAATAATTTTAAACATGTTTACTAAATTTTTTTCTTTTTTAAATTTTATTTGAGTACAAAAGTTTTTTTGTTTCTTTAATTTTTTTACTTTCAATGTTGAATATTTCTCGAAATGCAGAAAATTTTTCACTATTTTACATTTTTATTAGTGATGAGACGATGTTAGCATTTTTCCTAATAATTGTTTATAAAGCAGAAATTTATTCAAAAACTGTAAAATTTACCATTTTTTTCTGATAAAAATTAAATAATAATAAAAAGAATATTTCCAAAATTTAGAAAAAAAATATTGTCGTTTTTTTTATTATTTATTAAAATATAAAATTTTTTTTAATAAGTACTGTTTTTGTTTTTTGTTATTTATTTGTTATTTTCCTAAAAAAAATTTAAAAGTTTTGAATTTTATTCAATTTTAATTATTAAATTTTATTTAAAAATTCCAAAAACTAATTGAATTTTGGAAAAATTTCAATTATAATTTTTAAAAATTATTAAATTTCAAAAGGTTTTATGCATTGAAAGTGTATTTTAAAATTTTAATTCCTTCTGGACAAATAAATAACAATAAGTATTTTAATATTTAATTAACAAAAATGATTTCAATTTGAAAAATTTAATTTATAAATCCTTAAAAAAGGAAGTTTTTGGAAAATTGTAATTAAAATTTTTAATTGAATACCAGAAGAAAATTCTTAAAAATTGAAACAATTAGAAATGTTCTCAAATTTCAAAAATAAATTTTAAATTTAAAAGAATTTTATTTTTTTTTACTTTTAAAAATTATTTTTTGAGGAATTATAACTAAAAATAAAGGAAAATAATTGACTATTACAAAAATTTTTGTATTTAAATAATTAAATTCTCGTAATTAAATATTCTGCGGTAACAATTAATTAGAAAAAATTTCATTTGAAATTATAGAAAATAATTGAATATAAGAAGCATTGTGTCAGAAATTTTAACAAATAATTAAATTTGGAAATTGTATTTAAATGGGAATTTTTGAAAATCTTAACTACTGCAAAAATATAAAAATATTTAAATGTTTATTAATAAAAAATTTATATCATTATTTTCCTATAAAAATTAATTATTTTTTTATTAGTTTTGAATAATTCTATTTAAAAAATTTATAAAATAATTGAATTTTGCAAAAATTTGCGATTATAATTCTTGTCAAAAAATCAAATTTGAACTATAGGGTTTTTCATTAAAATTATTGGAAATTTTTATTCTTGTGGAAAAATATAAATAACAATAAGTAAGATTTAAATATTAATTGGACAAAAATATTGAATTTTTAATAATTTAATTTAGTAATTCTGAAGAAATTATTTTTTCTTAGAAATTGGAATTGAAATAGTTTTATAATTAGATGAACCGTTGTTTAATTGTTCTTTAATTAATTTTGTTGAAAATTAATTTTTTATAATTACAATATTAACACATAGGCCTCTTAAAAAATTAATTTTTTACAAAATTAATTAAAATAGTTTTCTTTTTCTTTTTCTTTTTCTTTTTTTTTCTTTTTTTCTTTTTTCATTTTCTTTTAATTTTTTTCTAACAAAGGTCGATAAAATTTCATGCTATCTTTTTAGTAATATTTCAAAATTTTTTAATATTTTAAAATTCTTTTGTATTATTTTATTGTGTTTAAAAAAAATTTTTTTTTATTAATTGTTATTTAAGATTGAAAATTATTTAAAAGAAAATTGATTTTTTTTTTGAGAAAAAAAGCAATCAAGTTACACGATAACAAGAAGAGCGTCATAACCAATGGCTTCATGAGCTCTAAACGTTCAATCAAGGTGACATTGTGCTGAATAAAAGCGTGTCATTCGTGGCGTGATACAAATTTGTAGAGGTTGTGTTATGTTTATCTTTGACAGATTGACTGAATTAAAATGTAAATTTAATGAATTATTCAGCACAATCTCGAATAATATTGTGTATACGATAATGAATTGCCAGGGAATGTTTTTTTTTCACCTCAATTTTTTTTTTTCAAACCCCTCCCTCGTAAAATCCGTAAAATTCTCTTGATTGCTTTTATCATGAATATCCGTTTAATTAGAAATTCTATCATTTTTGAACTTTAAACAAAAATTTTACACTTTAAAAAAATATTTTTTTTAAATAATTTCATCAAAGTGGAAATATTTTAATTGCAAATGTTTTCTCTTGTATATAAATTGGATCATTATTATTTTCTTTTGTTTTATTGTTGAAAAAAATAGAAAAATAAACTGATTTAAAAGTTTTGTGCTTGACTTTTGAATGAAATTAGGATTTTAAATGACTGCTAGCTATTTTATGTTTTGCAAAAAACAGTTGGGTTTGAAAATTGTCCATTAAAATTAGGAAACTCATTAGTCCATGGTTTTAATTAAGAATTAAATAGCGTGCACAATAAAAGGAAAATTGTCAAGGGATTTAAATGATTTTTAAATGTCTGGGGAAATAGGAGAGAGAGAAGAAGTTCTTTTTTTTGTTGCAAAAAAGTGATTAACGCCCACAAAATGGAAACTGGTAATTATTCAAGAAAATTGACTTTCAAACAAATGAGATTATCATTTAATGCACGATTTTACGTTATTCTACTCTAATTACTTGGCTAGTCCCCTTATTTACTTCGCCTTTAAAACAAACTCTCATACATTTTGTCTGCACTCAAAGGGGAAATTTTGTAATTTTATCATTAACCATAAACTTTTCTTTTTACATTTCGTGACTATATAACCAGTTACATTTTATGTCTAATTACAAATTCTTCACTCTCACATAACTTTGACTTCATTTTCATTTTCCTAATTAGAACTCGAAATTTTTTTCTATTTACAATTAAATTTAAAAAGTATATACACAATTATTATAATTATTGTACAATTAGAAAAATTATGTACATAATTTTTATATAATTAAAAATTTTTTTTTTAAATCTGTATATAATTTTTTAATTATATTATAATTATTATAATTATAATAATTATTATAATAATATAATTATAGTATAATTATAAAAATTATATACATAATTTTTATATAATTAAAAAATTTAAAAAAAATTTTTTATATGATTTGTATAATTGTATTATAATTATTATAATTATAATAATTGCAAACTTCGCACTCGATAATTAATTTTAAAAAAGAAGCAAAAAGTAGTTTTCACACTAAAAAAAAGGAGTAAAAAATGTAATTGAAATTAATTAATTGAAAAATTAAACTTGACGACCAAAAAAACTCGTTTTTGACACTTTACAAATCTGACAAAAATTCCATTCTATATTTTATTTTCCTGACTTTTTCCTAATTTTCATCAAAAATATTTCTTTCTTTCTTATTCTGCTAATAAATTTAATTCCTACAACGAATTTTATTATTCATAAACAAATTTAAATATATCTATAAAAATAATTTAATTCTTGCGAAGAATTTTATAAAATTTTTAAAATAATTTATTTGTTTCGACTAATTTTATGCAAATTCGAATTTGAATAATTTAATTCCTGAGAAATTTTTGAAAAAGAAAAAGAAAAGAAAAAAAGAATTGAATTCTTAGGAAGATTTTTACAAAAAATTTTTTAAATAATTGAATTCTATTTGGAAATTTTATGAAAATAGTAGATATTGAAATTTGAAAATCATTGAATTGTAAAAAGTTTTTAAAAATAATTAAATTTTCAAGAAAAAAGTAAGTATTACTTTTAAACATAATTGAATTCTTGTGATGAATATTGTTATTTATGAAAACATTTGTATTTTGCAAAAAATGTTATTAAAATCCCTCAAAATAATCCTGAAATGAATTTTATTATTTATGAAAATAATTGAATAGTTGTAAAGAATTTTATTAAAATTTTCAAAAATAATTGAATTCCAGAGAAGAATTTTATTATTCATGAAAATAATTGAATTATTGCGAAAATTTTTACTAAAATGTTTAAAAAGAATTGATTGTCTGTGAAATTTTTTTTTTTTTAAAATAATTGAATTTTGTATAAGAATTTTATAAACATTGTTTTGAATAATTAATTTTTTCGAAATATAATAAATATTATGAAAATTTTATTTAAAAAAATTGAATTCTTGTGAAAAATTATTATTCATTAAAAGAATTGAATTCTTACCAAGATTATAAAAAAAAATTTTTATATAATTGAAATCTGTTTGAGAATTTTAGGAAAATAGTAGATATTGAAAATCATTGAATTGCGAAAAAAAATAATTAAATTTTACAAATAATTTTATTAAAATTTTTGAGAATAATTGAATTCTTAAAAAGCATTTTATTAGGTATTTATGAAAATAATTGAATTCTTGCGAACGATTTTATTAGAATTTTTTAAAAATAATTGAATGTCAAGAAAAAATTTAATACTTTTAAAAATAATTAAATTCTTGTGATGAATATTGTTATATTATTACAATTACTTAAATGAAAATAATTGAATTTTGCAAAGAATTTTATTAAAATGACTCAAAATAATTTAATTTTCGGGAATAATTTTGTTATTTATCGACATAATTAAATTGTTGAGAAGAATTTTATTCAAATCTAAAAGAATAATTGAATTATTTCAAAAAAAATTAATTAAAATTGTATTTAAAATAATTGATTTCTTTCGATCACTTTTATTAAAATATTTGGAAAATAATTGAATTATTGACAAAAATTTTATTAAAATGTTTAAAAAAGATTGAATATCAGTGAAAAATTTTGTTATTTTTCAGAATAATTGAATTCTTCAGAAGAATTTTATAAACATTGTTTTAAATAATTAATTTTTTCGAAATACAATAATTATTATGAAAATTTTAAATAATTGAATTCTTATTGCGGAAAACTTTATTTTTAAAAATTGAATTTTTTTGATTAATTAATTAAAAAATATTATTAAAAATAATTTGAATTCTTCGATGAATTTTATTATCTATGAAAATAATTGAATTCTTGCTTAGAATTTTATGAAAATTTTTTTTAAATAATTGAATTTCTATGAAAAATTTTATTATTAGTGAAAATAATTGAATTATTTCAAAAAAATTTAATTGAAATCGTATTTAAAATAATTGATTTCTTTCGATCACTTTTATTAAAATATTTGGAAAATAATTGAATTATTGACAAAAATTTTATTAAAATGTTTAAAAAAGATTGAATTTCAGTGAAAAATTTTGTTATTTTTCAAAATAATTAAATTCTTCAATAGGAATTTTATAAACATTGTTTTAAATAATTAATTTATTCGAAATATAATAATTATTATGAAAATTTTAAGTAATTGAATTCTTATTGTGGAAAACTTTATTTTTAAAAATTGAATTTTTCAATTAATTAATTAAAAAATATTATTAAAAATAATTTGAATTCTTCGATGAATTTTATTATCTATGAAAATAATTGAATTCTTGCTTAGAATTTTATAAAATTTTTTTTTAAATAATTGAATGTTCATGAAAAATTTTATTATTTGTGAAAATAATTGAATTATTTCATAAAAATTTAATTGAAATTGTATTTAAATAAATTGATTTCCTTCGATAATTATTAGTAAAATATTTGAAAATAATTCAATTCTTACTTAGAATTTTATCAAAAACTTTTTTAAATAATTTAATTTCCATGAAAATTTTATTATTAGTGAAAATAATTGAATTATCGTGAAGAATTGTTTAAAAATTTTGTTAAATAATTAATTTTTTCGAAATTTTTTTAAAAATGTTATTCTAAATTAATTAAATTCCTGTGAAAATTTTATAATTTATGAAAATAATTGAAGATTGGATGAATTTTATCTTTTTTTATTAATTGAATTCTTTTGCGAAATTTTGTGAAAATACTAGATATTGAAATTAATAGAATTTCGAATATTTTTTGAAAACAAATTAAATTATTTTAAAGAATTTGATTATAATTTTTAAGAATAGTTTTTCATTTCTATTTTTAGCGAATTTAAAGTAGTGGAAATCCTCAAAAAAAAACTAAAAATAGTAGCTTTTAGTAGCTAAAATCTAAAAAATACCCAAATAGTAGTATAATGTAGAAAAAGTAGTAAATAGTAGGTTTTAGTAGATGAGTGCGAAGCCTGTAATTATTATTCTTTCCTAATTTCGAAAAATTAAACATTTTAGTTTCAAAATACAGTTTCTACGATTTAAAAAGAAAAAAATTTTTTTTTTACTCGCTACTCTTAAATAATAAAGTTGAATTGCATTAAAGGACTGACGACATGAGAATAGATATCTCGCCCCAAGGAGAATGATATCCGCGGATATAAAAAAGTCATAATCTTATAAAAATGAAGCGTAGCGTCGCCTCAAAATGTCAGAGAGATAAACATTATGGGCAGACTGTGTGTTTGAAGGCAAGGAGGGTGGGGGAGGGTGGATGAAGGAGTAAAAAGAAATTTCCAGTAAGACGTACACATATATTGCACATTATTCATCGAGTGTCCCATTGAGAAGCGGCAATCTTGACATTTTTTGTCGTAACGTTAAACTGAAATGTATAGTGCGCGAAGAAAGGTCCAAAAAGTGACTCTATAACTGATGAAAGACAAGTTACTTTCAAAAAGGATGTCATAAAAAATAACAACTCCCTAACTATAAACCGTGTACTAGAGAGAGAGAGAGGAAATGCTTCAGCATACATTTTTTAGACACTATAAAACTTGTCTTTTAAATCCCTTCAACTAATGGACTCTAGGTTTATATTCTTTAATAAAAAAATATGAATTCTATTTTTTTTTTAAATATAGAGCAAGGGATTTTTGAATAATTTACGAAATAGTTACTTTGGTGGAAAGAATAAATTAACTTTTATAGACAAAACATTTTAATTTTTTTAAGTTTGAATTAAACAAATTTTTTTTTTTATAAAATACAAGAAAAAAGAAAATAAAAAAAATAGTAGAATTAAAAAATAAAAATGAAACTAAAAGTCTTAGTACTTTTAAGTCTTCTTTTACGCTAAAAAGAACGAAACGGCACTTTGTCTGCCTTAACTTTATGCTTTACTACTGAATATATAAAAAATTTTAATTTAAAATAGAAAATATATAAATAAATTAAATAAAGTTTAGTCTGACGAAAACTGTCTTTTTTTTTACTTAGAAACAAAATTTAGTAAAAATAAAAATCGATTGTTATTAATAAAGAATCAAAAATTGAAAAAAAGTTATAAAAATATTGTCTGACTGAAAATCACTTCTACTACTTGTTTTTAACAATAAAACAAAGTCTCTCACTACAAAGTATAAACATATAATATAGCTAATTTTGCCTAACTGAAATTAGTTTCCACAACTGAAAATTACTTTCCACAACTGAAAGCATAATTAGAGGAAAACTTTGACTAAAATTATATTTTCTGGTAAAAAAAAACAAATTCACCAAAGCCAGAACAGTTGAAATTTTAGTTTTTATTCTTAAATTTTAAGTAACAGTAGTGCAAGTAAATTTCTAGTCAGGCAAAAAAAAATCAAACAAAAAATTTTCAGTATTAAGTATCACTAATTTTCTGGTTTTGAAAATTAAGTAATCTGAGTAGTATAAGTAAGTTAGTAGTCAGACATCGAAATTTTACAAATAGTAGAAAAAAGTCTCAGTACTTAATTTTACTATAAAATTTGGAAAAAAAGACATAAAAACAAAAAATTTAAAAATTAAATATTGAAAATTAAAAAATTTTTCCCCATAGCGGAAGAATATTTTCAAAAAAATAAAAACCATAAAAAGAAGATATAGTTTATTTTTATATTGGAAAGGAAATATAAAAAATGTTTTCACATATAAATATTTTTTGGAAAATGTGTATATAATAAATTATGCAGAAGTTTGTGTAACAACGTAAAGTTCGTGCCAAGTTCAATGTGTAGGAAGCGACGAAAATACTTAACGATCTTTTACTTTGAGGGATTTCATTTCTCCAGGGTTCTTTGGAAAGCTGGTAATCCGCAGATGTAAGGAAAGTCAGAATCTGGTGAGATGGGAATGATGGTAGTGGTGTCTATTCGACGTTGGTTGAACAAAACGGAAGCTCGTAGTTCATGCTTCTTGGAAAATAGCCAGTGTCGAGTGAGATTTCTCTACCCCCATCCACATCCCCATCCCCCCCCTCTCCCTCTCTCCTTCTCATTTTCTTTTGTATACATGTATATAGTATATATACTCCACTGAGAAATCTTGTTTTTAAAAGAGTTTATTGAACTCAACCGCCAATGTATTTTTTTTATTACCTTTCTATATTTATAATTGTTTTCAGGGATTTCTCTGTCTAAGTATACAGATTTACTTATACTACTGTCACTTAATTTTTCAGAATAGAAATTTTTGGAAATTTAATATTGAAACTTTCTAATATTATTAGTAAAATTTCGCTAAGTCTGACTACTGATTTACTAATACTACTGTCACTTAATTTTTTTGGATAGAAATGTTTAGAAATTTAATATTGAAACTTTCTAATACTATTAGTAAAATTTCTAAGTCCGACTACAGATTTACTTACACTACTGTCATTAAATTTTTAAAAATATAAATTTTTAAAAAATAATACTGAAAATTTTTTTTTATAATTATTATTAGTAAAAATATCTGTTTGACTAAAAATTTACTTATACTACTGTCAGTTCATTTTCAAAAATAGAAATTTTTCTAATTTTAATTTTGATACTTTTTTGTATAAATAGTAAAAATATTTGTCTGACTACAAATTTACTTATACTACTGTAACTTAATGTTTCAAAATATAAATTTTTGTAAATTTAATACTAAAATTCTTTTGTATTTTTAGTAAAATAACTGTCTGGCTATGAATTACTTATACTACTGTCACTTAAGTATCAAGAAATAAGTTTTTGAAAATTTTATTCTAATACTTTTTTTTGTATAATTTTGTATAATTCTGTATAAACAGCAAATTGTAATTTAAAAATAGATGAAGGTGAGAATGAGATTTACAGTAAAAAAAATTGTATTTAAATAAAAAATTGTCGATTTTTCAAATAAGTATTGAAGTAAAGAGAATATTTTCATTTTTAGTCAATTAACGGTATTTGCTTCAAATAACGATATTATTGGTCAAAATAGTGACACTATTGTTTCAAATAAAATTTTTTTTTATTTAAATAAAAATTATTTGATTCAAGTAAACATTTAGTTGTTTCAAGTAAATATTTTGTTGACTCAAGTAAATATTTAAGGTATTCAAGTAAATATTTACTTGACTCAAGTAAATATTTAATGGATAAAAATAACTAAAAAATAATTGTCTGACTAAAACTGTCTCTCACTACTGACAAAACTACTTATAAGAAATAAAAAAACAATTTGTCTGACTGAAATTAACTTGGACTACTTGTACTAACAATATACTCGAAAATTTTTAAATCTATTTGTATTTTTTAATATTTTTTACAACTTTTTACAATCATTGAAAAATTTCCCAAATTTAAATAATTGTTTGTCTGACTAAAACTGTTTTCTTCTACTGATAATCAATTAACTCGAAGCAGAATTATTGAAAGTGTTCTCTGACTGAAACTTTCTTGTATATTATTAAATTTCTAGCATTTGTAAAATTTCGATGTCTGACAACAAATTTACTTATACTACTGTGATTACTTAATTTTCAAGAATAAAAATTTTAGTAAAATTTAATGCTTAAAATTTTTGGTATTATTTATAAAAATTCTATGTCTGACTATAAGCTTACTGATACTACTTTTGATGACTTAATTTTCAAGAATAAAAATTTTCTTGAAAAGAAATACTGAAACTTTTTTGTTCTATTTGTAAAATTTTAATGTCTGACAAGTAATTTACTTATACTACTGATTAGTTAATTTTCAAGAATATAAATTTTTAGGAATTAAATACTGAAACTTTTTTGTATTATTAGTAAAACAACTGTCTGACTATAAATTTACTTAAACTACTGTCAGTTAATTTTCATGAATAGTAGTTTTTGAATTTTAATACTGAAACTGTTTTGTACTATTTCTGAAATTTCTATGTCTGACTACAAATTTACTTATACTACTGACACTTTATAATCGAAAATTAATAAATATTAACAAATTAAATACTAAAAATTTCTTGTTATATTAGTAAAATTTCTATGTCTGACTATAAATATTCTATGTCTAATTCTATGTCTGACTTATACTACTGAGATTACTTAATTATGAAAAATAGAAATTTTAGTGAAATTTAGTATTAAAACTTGTTTTTGCTATTTGTAAAATTTCTATGGCTGACAACAAGTTTACTTATACTACTGTGATTACTTAATTTTCAAGAATAAAAATTTTAGTAAAATTTAATGCTAAAAATTTTTGGTATTATTTATAAAAATTCTATGTCTGACTATAAGCTTACTGATACTACTTTTGATGACTTAATTTTCAAGAATAAAAATTTTATTAAAAAGAAATACTGAAACTTTTTTGTTTTATTTGTAAAATCTTAATGTCTGACAAGTAATTTACTTATACTACTGATTAGTTAATTTCCAAGAATATAAATTTTTAGGAATTAAATACTGAAACTTTTTTGTATTTTTAGTAAAACAACTGTCAGTCAACTGTCAGTTAATTTTCAAGAATAAAATTTTTAAGAATTAAATACTAAAACTTTTTTGTATTATTAGTCTGACTACAGATTTTCTTATACTACTGTCAGTTAATTTTCAAAAATAGTAATTTTTGAATTTTAATACTAAAACCGTCTTGTGCTATTTCTAAAATTTTTATGTCTGACTACAAGTTTACTTATACTACTGTTATTTTCTAATATTTCAAAAAAGAAATGAGAATATAAAAAGTTCTTGGAAATTTAATTCTGTTATTTTAGGTAATATTTCTACTAATAAATGGTAATTTTTACTAATTTTTTTAGTAAAAGTTATTATTTCAAAGGCAATGGTCAGTCACTAATTAAAATTTTTAAATCAGAAAACATTTTTATACTAATTCAAATTTTGAGAGTGCAAAAAGAAAAAAGATCTTATTTAATACATGGAGAAAAAAAATGAATTAACATTTCCGTTAATATTTTACTAATTTCCTAGTTAAATTTTTTTTTCAAATATATAATATGAAATGTAAATTTAATCATTAACTGAACAATATTTATGTTAATGATTTCTTTTTTCACTAGTGGGTCATTAAAAAAAAAAAATTTTCGTTCCAATTTAAGTGATTGAATGAGGGAGAGACTGATGAAGACATTGGATAAATATTATCAGATTACCTCATCATTTTCGAAGAACAAACTCGATAGGTAAACAAACAGTTGAAAATTACACTTTGCTTGAAGATAATCGATTTTACTGCTAGTCTCGATAGATCTATATAGACGTATTGGAATCTCTAAGGATGATGGTACACTGCCAATTACTCAAGTTTACTCTTTCCGTTGCCTGATAGTTACCATCGTTCGTTTAGTGACAAGCCAGAACAATATAGTTTACAGAGGCGAAATGTATTATATGTCCATCAGATGTTGATGCGATAATTACGAAAAAATTAATTTTTTTTATTTAAAACTGTTCTACACTTTGACAATGTTTACAAAATTATAAAAAATTGTAAAATTACAAAATTATAAAAAGAGTTGCGTTTACAATTTTCATAAATAAATAAACTTCAGACGGTTGCAATTTGAAATTTTATAGATTTTCAATGTTGAATGAATTTAATTAGAAATTTTAATGAACTTAGATTTTTTGAAAAATTTTATAATATTTTAATAATTCAAAATCTTCTAAAATTAGTTAAATTTGTTATTTGTCAATATATTTTTGATTGATTATTAAAAATAATTGATTTAAAGAAGAATTTTAGTTAAAAACGCGAAAAAAAATTTAATTTTGTAATAGTTACAAATTATTGCAGAAATTCAATTATTTTCAAAAATAATAAAATTCTTGTCACAAAATATTTAACAAAAATTTTTTTTTTTCTTAAACTTATGGCAACTTTGTCTTTTTGTTAATTTCTAAGAAATTTTTCTTATTTTTTTTCTTAGAATATTTTTCTTAAAATATTTTTTTTTCTGTAACTGGAGAATTTTTTTAGTCACCGATTTTGAAAATTTGAAAAAAAGTTTACATTCACTGAGCTTAAGGATTATAAACACGAGAGGCATCTACATGTACGCCTTGGTAAACATCAGTTTCAAAACGATTTTCTTGATACTATAATCAACCGATGTGATGGTCAACCCTTCACAGAGAGGGATAAAGAGAGCGAGAGAGGGGGAGAGAGAGAAAGAGTTATCTGAAAAGCTCCCCTGACTCACGTACGAATTTCCAACTGGAGCCAACTTTAAATTACCGACCAGTGCTGTATTTTGTACATATATATATATAACATTTCTCGCCGAACGCTGTCTGTTTTCACTAGGGAAAACATACTTTTCCAGCACCGGTGATTATCTCTTTTCCTTAAACACAATGGAGCTGAGTGCCTTCACTTTTTTTTTTTTTTTGTTTTTTGAGACGAAAAAAACAGTCTATACTATCTCATTCTAAATAGTTTCCACTTATTTCGATTTCAACGTCGCAAATTTACTTGGCAAAATAGATTTTCTATTCGATCAAGAAAAATTTTTTTAATTCTATTTTAAAAAAAAAATATTTTATAAAAATTGATGGTTTTATTTGTTATATTTGGTTTTATTCCTTTTTTTAAAAAAAGGGTAAAAAGAATTTTTATATTGGCCCCTTGTCGTAGCTTAGAATTTTTTTATAATTCATAAAATAAGTGATCAATATTTTATCAAAAATTGATAAAATAATTTGTCAATTATTGATAAAATAATTTGTCGATTATTGATAAAATAATTTGTCAATTATTGATAAAATAATTTGTCAATTATTGATAAAATAATTTATCAATAATTGATAAAATAATTTGTCAATAATTGATAAAATAATTTATCATTTATGATAGATAATAGAATTTTTTTTCCTTTTTACTATTTTCGACGAAAATTGTATAATTTTGATAACTTACAAATCAATGAGAATAATTTTTGCTTGCCTAAGTTTATTTGATCTTCGAGAGCAAAATATCCTAATTAGTTTAATCTGATGAGCAACTAGACAGACTTCAAGGAAATCAAACCAAATTACAGCTCACCGAATAAACACAGACGAACTGTAAATTACATGATTTCCAGCAGTAAAATACGATTATTTTAATGAAGCGCATTTATTTTTATTATTTCTCTAATCCTCGATATCACTTTAGCAATAATATTTAAATGATTAATTTTAATCATATAAATACTTGTTTATTATTACTAATAAACAATATTATTTTTTATTAAAATTATAATAAAAATAATTAGCGACTGACTTTTTGCTTTTGGATTAAAAAAAATTCGACTAATAAATAATAATTTTTACTAATTTATTAGTCGAATTTACCAATTCAAAAGCAAAAAGTCGAATTAGTAAAATTTTTTATAAATTTATATTTAGAGAGTAATAATAATAATAATAGTGGATTTAAATTTATTTTTTTTATTTATATAATAATAATAACTCGAGAAGTAGAAGGAGTATTTAAATCGAAATTGTGGAAAATATTTTCCATTGAAGTGAGAAATTTTTTTTTTTTTTTTGTCACTCCTGCTGCCCCTCACTGTCGAAGCGGACAAGTTGGCTTCAGTAATGATAATGGTAATTCTCACTGAGACCATAAGTTTTCACTTTTGAAAGGAATCTTATTGTACCTAACTTCAGAGCTCTTGTTCCCAACTCGACAATAGACCATTTCAGTTCATTTAAATTTTCACTTGGGGGAAAACTACTTGAACACCTCTCAAACTCATTGCTATTAATTTGAATTCTAATTAGATTTATTTTTAAATCAATGCTCCCTAATTATTCAATTTTTATCGATTCTTCGGTAATTAAATGTCGAGCCAACTATTTTCAATGTTTATTTTCATAATATTTATACCTAAGGGAATTATTTACAATTAGACTATTAATTACGTCTGACTATATATTTAGTCATACTACTAGCACTGAATTTTCAAGAATAGAAATTTTTTGACATTTCATACTAAAAAACTGTTTTGTACTATTTGGAAACATTGTATTTTTGACTACAAGTTTACTTTTACTACTATTATTAGTAAATTTCAATGGAAAAAATGAAAATTAAAACTTTTTTGTATTATTTGTAAAATATCTATCTGAGTGCAGATTTAATTATCTATTGTCACTTAAAATTTACATCTGAAACATTAAGTGACTGTAGAATAAGTAATTTCGTAGTCATAGGCATAGAAAATTTACAAATAGTACAAGAAAAAATTGGTATTAAATTTAAAAATTTCTATTCTTGAAAATTTAGTGTCAGTAGTATAAGTAAATCTATAGCCAAACAGTTATTTTACAAATAATACAAAAAAGTTTTAGTATTAAATTTCAACAAAAATTTTTTTTCTTTGAAATTATAAAAAATCAGTAGTATAAGAAAACTTGTCGTCAGACAAAGAAAATTTTACCAATTGTAGAAAACGAGTTTAGTATTAAATTGAAAAAAAATTATATTCTTAAAAATTAAGTAATCTCAGTAGTATAAGTCAATTTGTAGTCAGGCATAGAAATTTTACTAACAGTCCAAAAAAGTTTGAGTATTAAATTTCACTACAATTTTTATTTTTGAAAATTAAGTAATATCAGTAGTATAAGTAAATCTTTAGTCAGACGTCGAAATTTTAAAAACAGAGGAAAAAAGTTTCAGTATTAAAATTCAAAAAAAAAAATGTATTCTTGAAACGAAACTGACAGTAGTATAAGTTAATTTGTAGTCAGACATAAAACCTTTACAAATTTTACACTTTTAATGCATAAAATCTTTTGAAATTTAATAATTTCTAAAAATTATAATTGCAATTTCCAAAATTTAATTAGTCTTTGGAATTTTTAAATAAAATTAAATAATTAAAGTTTAATAAAATTCAAAAAGTTTAATTTTTTTAGGAAAATAACAAATAAATAAATTTACTGTTTTAAAAAATTAAAATTGTCAAAAAAATTTTTAGCACGATAATTCGAAAAAAAAAATTTTTTAAATTGTTAAAAAATTTGGATTTTCAATTATTATTAAATAATATTAAAAATTTAGAAACAAAGAACAAAAAAACTAAATAATCTCAGTAGTGTAAGTAAATTTGTACTCAGACTAATAATACAAAAAAGTTTTAGTATTTAATTCTTAAAAATTTTATTCTTGAAAATTAACTGACAGTTGACTGACAGTTGTTTTACTAAAAATACAAAAAAATTTCAGTATTTAATTCTTAAAAATTTTATTCTTGAAAATTAACTAATCAGTAGTATAACTAAATTAGTTGTCAGACATTAAAATTTTACAAATAGAACAAAAAAGTTTCAGTATTTTTTTTCAATAAAATTTTTATTCTTGAAAATAAAGTCATCAAAAGTAGTATCAGTAAGCTTATTGTCAAACATAGAATTTTTATAAATAATACAAAAAATTTTTAGCATTAAATTTTACTAAAAATTTTTAATGTTGAAAATTAAGTAATCACAGTAGTATAAGTAAATTTGTTGTCAGTCATCGAAATTTTACGAATGCTAGAAATTTAATAATATTCAAGAAAGTTTCAGTCAGAGAACACTTTCAATAATTCTGCTTCGAGTTAATTGATTATCAGTAGAAGAAAGCAGTTTTAGTCAGACAAACAATTATTTAAATTTTGGAAATTTTTCAATGATTGTAAAAAGTTGTAAAAAATATTAAAAAATACAAATAGATTGAAAAATTTTCGAGTATATTGTTAGCACAAGTAGTCCAAGTTAATTTCAGTCAGACAAATTGTTTCTATTTCTTATAAGTAGTTTTGTCAGCAGTGAGAGTTTAGTCAGACAATTATTTTCTAGTTATTTTTATCCATTAAATATTTACTTGAGTCAACTAAATATTTACTTGAATACCTTAAATATTTACTTGACTCAACAAAATATTTACTTGAAACAACAAAATATTTACTTGAATCAAAGAATTTTTATTTAAATAAAAAAAATTTTTTGTTTAAACAATAGTTTTAGTATTTGGACCAATAATATCAGTATTTGAAACAAATACCGTTAATTGACTAAAAATGAAAATATTTTCTTGATGTTAATACTTATTTGAAAAATCGACTAGTAATTTTTTATTCAAATACAATTTTTTTTCTGTAAATTTAATTCTGACCTTCATTCACTTTTTAATTACAATTTTCTGTTTAATTTCTCTTTCAAAGAGACTAAAATACATTGTAATTATTTCTTCTAAATTTACAAGAATATGTTTTTTTCAATTAAAATTGAATTTTTATAAATAATACAAAAAACTGTTAGCATTAAATTTTACTAAAATGTTTATTCTTTAAAATTAAGTAATTACAGTAGTATAAGTAAATTTGTTTGTCAGACATGGAAATTTTTACGAATATTACAAGAAAACCTTTCTTTCTTAGCAATTTAAAAAGTTATTTGTACAAAAATAAAGTATTTTGAAATAAAAAATATTATTATCATTAGTATTTTTATTAAAATTTAAAAAAAAATTTAAAAACCTAAATTGGAATAAATTAAAAATAGAATTTAAAAGTAAAATTTTCCTGAAAAAAAAATTTACAAAATCGTATATATATAATACTAGCATTAATTGATATGATATTCCTTAAACGCTCTTCTCCCGAGCATCCAATTCTCTCTATAAATGAACCTCTCACAAAATTGCTTCTTGAACCATAGACGCAAAATTAGCGCATTAATCCAAAACCTATTTCTCCAATTACCCATTTTGAGAAAATTGCTATTCGCGCGAATGTGAATTAATTAATTTCAAAATAAGAAGAAAAAAATAGAAGAACGGGAAAATTTCAAAGTATCTCCCCTTAACATTTTTATGAAAAAAAAAGAAAAATAGAAAAAAAATACTGTTACACTCTTGAGTTTAAAAAAAAGAAGAAAATTTTATATTTTCGCATTATAGAATAATAATGTGAAGCGAGTAAATTAAAAATTATTTCTTTAGAAAAAAATTTGCGATTTCATTAATTTTATTACATTGAATATGAGAGAGAGAGAGTCTTTCACGATTTATATATAGTTATAAGGAGGTGATTAAGGGAAACATTCGATCTCAATTTAATCGTAATTTGAAATTTCTCCTGCTCTAGTTTGCCGTGGAATAATATTAATTCCCTCTCGCACAGTGACTTTCAAGTCAAATCTCAAAAGGCTTTTCAAAACAACAAATTTCCAGGATTTAACTTCAATTCTCACAAGTTTTCATTCACATTCAAACGGTTCAATAGAGATTATAACTCGTTCAATTTTCATTACATTATATTTCTTATCCTGCATATTGGATTTTGATCAAACCGATAATTTGTTTTTTAATAATAATAAATAAGATAATAAAAATAAGTTTCTTAAATTATAAATTTATTAATTTGAAAATAAATCAATTTCATAGTTTCAAAATGTTTAATTTACGTTTTTGATTTTTATTCCAAGTGTATATTTTTATACAGTTATTAATGCTATATTAATATTAATAACAAACTATTCGGATCATTATAGAAATTTTTATTATTGGAGTATTTTTTTAAATATTTTAAATATTTTAAATATTTTATAATCAAGCGTTATCACAAATTCATGATACAAAAAATAACTTTTTACGGAAGAAAATATTCAGCTGAAGTATATTGAATCAAAGAGGGGAAAAAAATATTGAAAATCTGATCAATCTTTAAAATCATGGTATAGCAAAAAAAATGGGTAGAAAAAAAATTTCCTCTTGTAAATATTTTCTACTGTAATATTTGAGAAATATTTAATGTAAAAAGAAAAAAAAATTAAAATCTGTTACCGAGTAAAAATGATGATAATAATAAAAAAATGTATGTATATATATATATTTATCTCACGTTGCTTATGGGTTTAACTGCTTGTTTCAATATTACACTGATAAAAAATAAGTGTGCGGTTCTAGCGGCACATTTATCGAGAGAGTGTGGCGTATATCTGGACTGGATGTTGGAGAGAAAAATATGTGAATAGGCTAACACCTCCCCCCCTCCCTTTTGCATTTTTGTATTATGCATAAACGTACACTTAAAAGGGACACCTGCGACAGAAACATTGGCGAGACTCGTCGACATTACAAATGTTCCTCTATAGCATTTATTTTAATAAAAATGCACACACACTCACCCTACGAATTTATATTAAAAATTACAATAGAAATTAACTGTATTAATCTCCGAATTCTTTCATGATTTATAATAAAATAATATTAGAAATTAATAAATTTTTTAAAATTATGATTAACAAATAAAAAATATATGTATTTTGTTTGTTAAATGTTTTTTTCTATAACAAATTTCGTTTTTTTTTTTTTTTTTTTGAAGAAAAACTATAGATATTCCCATTTCTCAATATTTTTGTAGAAAATTCTCAATTTTCATAAGGAAATAGTTTGCATCAATTCTATTTCTTAATTATTTTAATTGTTTTAATAAAATTCAAAGTTTTTTAAAAATAAAGAAAACAAAATTTTCATAAATTCTATTTGTCAATTTGAAAAATTAATTGAAAATGAAACTGAAAATTTTTGAATTTTTAGAAAAGAAAGAAAAAAATTTTATTGAAAAAAATGTTCTTTTAAATTTATTTACGAATATCTTTAATTGTAAAATTATTCGAAAAAAATTATAATATTGTTACTGTAACTTCATAAAAATTATTTTCATAAATTCTATTATTATTTATAAATTAAACTAAAATTTATTTTCAATTCAATTTTTATTAGAAAAATCTACGAGAATTCAATTATTTAAATACAAAAGTAAATTATTTATTAAAAAATTAAATGATTCTTGAAATTTAATTCTTATAAAGAATTTTATTAACAAATTTTTAAATAATTGAATTTTTTGACGAATTTTAATAAAATTTTTTAGAATAGTTCCTATACATTTTTCAAGGAATTCGATTCAAATTGTATTAAAAATAATTAAAATTTTTAATTCTGCAATGAGTTTTATTATATATGGAAATAATTAAATTATCGCGAAGAATTTTATAAAAATGTTTCTAACAATTGATATTTATTGAAAAAATTTATGTAAATTCTATTTTTAAGAATTTAATTCCTGTGAAATTTTCATTATTTTCGTAAATAATTGAATATTCGGGTAGAATTTTGTTAAAATTGTTTTTAAATAATTGAATTTTATTACTTTTGAAAATAATTGAATTCTTATGATGAATACTATTATTTATGGAAAAAATTGAATTTTATCGAAGAATTTTGCTATTCATTTATAAAAATAATTGAAATTTTGACAACTTTTTTTCGATTTTTTGAAAATAATTGAATTTTTTCAAAGAATTTTATTCACTTTGAAAATAATTGAATTCTTGTGAAGAATATTGTTATTTATGAAAATAATTTACTTTCTCCGAAAAATTTTATTATTTATAAAAATAATTAAATCTTCAAAAAAATTTTTTAATTTATGAAAGTAATTGAATTACTGCGAAGAATTGAATGACAAATTTTAAAACATTTGATTTTTTCGTAAAAATTTATGCAAATTTGATTTTTTAAATAATTGAATTCCAATGAAATTTTTATTTTTTTGTAGAAAATAATTGAATGTTCTGTTACCAAAATTTTTGTTTAATAATTGAATTCTTTTGAGAAATTTAATTAAAATTTTTTAGAATATTTTCATTTTTCAAGAAATTTAATTAAAATTGTATTACAAATACTTAATTGAAATTCTGCGACAAATTTTATTATTTCTGAAAATAATTGAATTTTTGAGAAGAAACTTTTAAAAAATTTTGTAAATATTTGAATTCCTGTGGAATTTTTATTATTTATGAAATGAATTAAAGTTTTGCGTATAATTTTATTAAAATTGTTTTTAAATAATTTAATTCTTTTGGATAATTTTATTAAAATAGTAGATATTGAAAATCATTTAAATAAGTGAAATTTTTGAAAATAATTGAAAATTTGACAAGAATTTTATAAAAATTTTTGAAAATAATTGAATTTCAAAGAAGAATTTTATTATTTCCAAAAATAATTAAAATTTCGACGAGAATTTTTAAAAATGTTTGAACATAATTGAATTTTAGCGAAGAATTTTATTACTTTTGAAAATAATTGAATTTCTGCAATCATTAAAATTTCTATTTAAATTCATTCAACATTGAAATTTTATAAAATTTCAGATTGAAACCGTCTGAAGTTAATTTATTTATGCAAATTGTAAACGCAACTCTTTTAAAATTGAGTTAATTTTGAAATATTTAAGTAAAATTATTCATTAAATAATTTGTTTATTTTATGATAGTTGTTCAAGATTTTCTTATGAATTGTAAAAAGATTTCCATTTCAGAAGTCAAACGTATTCATAAATTTATTTTAAAAAAAATTTTGATAATACTTCATTGTCACTTACATTATTAGTGATGAATAATGGCAATTTTTCGTAATAATATCGTCTTACTCACCTGAAACAAAAAGAAAAACGAATCTATTAATAAATTGTAATAAATAAAATTTAATGTAAATAATTATTTATATAATAATAGAGATATTCTTTCCTCACGTGAATTTAGGGATTTTTGATTCAAAAATTTTTTTAATAGCTTCAATTGTCATGAAAAATGTTTGGCAGTTTTAATTTGCAAATAATAAAATTATTTATTTGATATTTTTTTGAAAAAAATTATGTTTTCAATTTTAATTTAATTTTCAATAAAATAAAATTTTAATTTTAGGAAATTTTATTTTTCCACTTTTAAAAATTAATTTTAAATATGATTGTATTTTTGAAGAATTGTAACTAAAAATTTGGAAAATGATTGAATTTTACAAAACATTTTTTATTTAAATAATTCAATTGTCATAGTTTATTTATCATTTTTTTTTAAATTTTTGATATAAAAATTATGATCTGAAATTAGTTCAAAAAAATAAGCAAATGAATTTTCATTTAAAAAACATTGAATAATAATGGCATTTTTTATCATTTTCAGTCTAAAAAGCAAATTTTTATTTAAAATAATGCTTAAAAAATGATGAAAATCAATTTTTTTGTTGATTAAAAAACATATATTCTACAAAATCTACCAATTTTTAATATTTAATATTTAATATTCAATAATGAATTTAATAAAATTTACAAATTAGACAAAAAATATTGAGTTCGAATACAAATTGAATTTTATAAAAATGAAATTTTAACAAAAACCAAACAAACAGAGAAACAATTTTCTTTTCCAATCAACTGAAATAAACAACAAGTCAAGTTTTCTTCTTCATTTTTCACAATATTTCGAAATTTTTCCGCTACCAATAAATATTACAATTTTGTTCTCAATATTTTTATTCCTGCGAAAAATAAGTAAATTTCATACAAAAACACACTTGGAAAAAGACAATTTGTTCGACTAATTGAATTTCAATATAAAAGAATGAAATATGTATAGATTGAAAAATATATATATATTTTATAGAGTATATTCGAGAATGGAAATTCACAGGTGCAGTTTGTTTGAAATCATTCAGACGTTCGTGGTGAACTGAGGCTTCCAGTCGAAAGTCATAACCGCAAAAGCCGTCGGAAGCTTGCACACGTCTCTATATCGCCTACAGACACACTCAACACACATTTCTAGTTTACGGGACTAAAGTGACTGAAAACAAATACAAAACAAATAGGAGAGGTTCCGCTAAGTTTAAGCTGCCCTTACACATTGTGTGTGTGTGTATGCGAGTGTGAATGTGCGCAACTATTTATGTTTGTTTTACAGACCATGACCTGCAGAAACAGAATTTCTAACTATTTTGTTACCTATTATTGTAGAACAACATGAAACATCCGTTTTCCCCTTTTCTTAGCGCACTAGACATGAAATTTTCAGCTTTATAGAGAAACTAGTCTGTTTTCGCCTTTTTGCAAAAAAAAAAAAAAAAATTGAAATTCATTTCAAAATTAAACCATAAGATTTGATTTTTCATTTTTATAACTTAAGAAAGAATTTGACAAACAATCGGATCAAAAGTTAGTCCAATATCATAATTTCGTATTTTAAAAGCGAAGATCATATTAAATTTTAAATTCCTTTCGGCAGAAGCGTAAGGAATTTAATTTTATACATTTTGAACAATTTAAAGTTATATTTGCATAAAAATTATACTTTTTTGTCAATGATAAATGATTTAAGTAACATAACCTAAAATTTAACAAATGTTTATTATTGACAGAAAATTGTAATTTTTATTCAAAATTCAAATGCAACTATCAATCGTTTTAAATGTTCAAAATTAAATTCTTCGCCTTTCCACCAAAACGAATTTAAAATATTAATTTGTCTTTTTCATTTAAATTACAAAATTATGACATTGGACCAACTTTTGTTTTGACTGTACATCAGATTCTTCTTTAAAAAATCATAATAACAATTACTCAATTTGTAACAATTTCTAAAGTTGATCAAGAAATAAATACAAAATTTCTAAGCACAGTTTTTCTAATGATATGAAATTGAGAATAAAACGAATCAAAAATGTTGCGAAGCAACTTTGATTTATTTAATTTTATTCATAAATTCCAAAAAATTGCAAATTCTAATTTTTAAAAATTATTAAATTTCAAAAGTTTTTAAGACATTAAAAGTATTTTGAGATTTTTATTCCTGTGGTTAAGAAAATAGCATTAAATAAGATTTAAATATTTAACAAAAATTATTTAATTTTCAAAACTTTAATTTAGAAATACTGAAAAATCAGGTTTTTGAAAAATTGTTATTAAAATTTCGAGTTGACTGCCAGAAAATAATTTTATAAAATTCAAACAATTGGAAATTTCCTCGAATTTCATTAAAATAAATTATGAATTTAAGGAGATTTTATTTTTTCACTTTTAAAAATTAAATTTGAATATAATTGTATTTTTGAAGAATTGTAAAAAATAATTGAGAAAATAATTGAATTTTACAAAACATTTTGTATTTAAATAAATCAATTTTCATAGTTCAATTCTGGTAAGAATTGATTGAAAAAAATTTTAGTTAAAATTTAAGAAAATAATTGATTATTAAAAGCGTAATAACAGGAATTTTGTAATAAATAATTTAATTTTAAAAGATTTTTTAAACTCAAATCATTAAAAATTCGAATCGCTGTAAATGGAAACTAATATTTGAATGTTTTTTATAAAAAATTATTATCAAAATTATTTATTCGAAATTAAACGTGACTTTGAAAAACTAAATTCGATTCAAATTTTTAGAAATTTTACTAATTGTACAAGAAAGTTTGAGTATTAAATTTAACTACAATTTTTATTTTTGAAAATTAAGTAAAATCAGTAGTATAAGTAAATATTTAGTCAGACATAGAAATTTTAGAAATAGTACAAGACAGTTTCAGTATTAAAATTCAAAAACTACTATTCATGAAAATTAACTGACAGTAGTTTAAGTAAATTTGTAGTCAGACAGTTGTTTTACTAATAATACAAAAAAATTTCAGTATTTAATTCCTAAAAATTTATATTCTCGAAAATTAACTAATCAGTAGTATAAGTAAATTACTTGTCAGACATTAAAATTTTACAAATAAAACAAAAAAGTTTCAGTATTTCTTTTCAAGAAAGTTTTTATTCTTAGAAGAATACAGTTTTAGTCAGACAAACAATTATTTAAATTTGAAAAATTTTTTAATGATTGTAAAAAGTAGTAAAAAAAATTAAAAAATACAAATAGATTTGAAAATTTTCGAGTATATTGTTAGCACAAGTAGTCCAAGTTAATTCCAGTCAGACAAATTGTTTCTATTTCTTATAAGTAGTTTTGTCAGTAGTGAGAGACAGTTTTAGTCAGACAATTATTTTCTAGTTATTTTTATCCATTAAATATTTACTTGAGTCAACTAAATATTTACTTGAATACCTTAAATATTTACTTGAGTCAACAAAATATTTACTTGAAACAACAAAATATTTACTTGAATCAAATAATTTTTATTTAAATAGAAAAAAAATTTTATTTTAAACAATAGTTTTAGTATTTGGACCAATAATATCAGTATTTGAAGCAAGTACCTTTAATTGACTGAAAATGAAAATATTTTCTTGATGTCAATACTTATTTGAAAAATCGACAAGTAATTTTTTATTTAAATACAATTTTTTTAATGTAAATCTAATTCTCACCTTCATCTATTTTTTAATTACAATTTGCTGTTTAATTTCTCTTTTAAAAAGACTAAAATACATTGTAATTATTTGTTCCAAATTTACAAGAATACGTTTTTATTTTTCCAATTAAAATTGAATTTTTATAAATAATACAAAAAACAGTTAGCATTAAATTTTACTAAAATTTTTATTCTTTAAAATTAATTAATCACAGTAGCATGAGTAAATTTGTTGTCTAACATGGAAATTTTTTGCGAATATTAAAAGAAAAATTTTTTTCTTATCAATTTAGTAAGTTATTTGAACAATAAAAAAAAATTATTTTGAAATAAAAAATATTATTATTAGTATTTTTATTAAAATTAAAAGAAAATATGAAAACTCGAATAAAATTTCTCTTGAGAAAAATTTACAAAATCGTATTTATATATACTATTATAATTCTATAATTCAATTTATAAAGTTATTAGTTCAATTTCTAAGCACAGTTTTTCTAAGGATATCAAATTGATATGGAATATGAAGAATATGAAATTGAGAAAAAAAAAACAAATCAAAAATGTTGCGAAGCAACTTTTTTCATTCGTTTTTTGTCTCAATTTCATATCCTTAAAAAAGCTGTGAAGTTGATCCAAATTTTTCGAAATTAGTCATTCACTTTGTCTTAAAGAAGCATTTCATAAAATTTTTTTTACCAAAATTTAAATTTCACACATTACATTGAAAAGAATTAAAAAAAAATTTATTCTACTCTCCCCTTTAATTTTAATTGTCAAAAAATTGTAACTTTTAATTTTAACAATTTCGAAAGAATCGAAATTAGATTATCTTTAATATTTTTCTTAGCAGAGAAATTTAGAAATCCAACCCTAAAATTAAGTTTCATTCCCATAAATAATTTGTGTCAAAGAATTTGAAAATTCTACACGAATTTCCCCTTTAATTTTAGCATATATATAGAATTTTAAACGGGTCTTTAAAATTCAACAATCGCGTTTCAAACGTACGTGCTACTGTACTTGTGTATTTCGAAATCAATGGCAGTGTAATAATTTTTCTATTCTTAAAAAAAATACATTTTTATTAATATTATTGCAATACATGAATATAATAAGCTGTTTATTAATTTTAAAAATATGTAGTTTGACAGAAGCAATAAATTTGCAGGATAGAGTCAAAATATGTGTTTTATTTCCCTATTCGAAATTTCGAATATGTGAGAATTTATAAGAAGTGAAAAATTGGATTTAAAAATAGGATTTAAAATTAATTCTGCTATTAAGATAAGTAGAGTGAAAAATATGTTTTTCCCTCTCTTATTTGAAAATGTGAGAATTTATAAATAATTTCTTTAATTATAATTCTGGTATTAGCAGCAAAAAAAAGGATTTGTTAATCAATTTATACGCAGCGGGATTTATTTTTGTTAATATTTTTTATTGCTATTATTTTCAAAATTAGCTCTTATCGCGTTACATTTTAATTAATTAATGAACGCGCTGTTACTTGATTTACAATTTGATAACTATAATGTAAAATGTAAATTTCTGAAATGGTAATCATGGGGGCAATGCATAAACTGCCTTTGCATTTTATGTATTGATCGCATAAAATTATGATAAATTGAGTTATAGATTTTTTTTATTCATTCTCACGCTCGATAATCACTCAATGTCTCTTCACGCTTGTTTATTTAAAGAAATTTTTTTAAAATTCAAAAAAAAATTTATTTATTTTCCATCTTTTTTATTTATTTTTTAAATTTTTATTTTATTTTATTTTATTTATTTATTTTTTTTATTTACTTTTTAGATTTTTATTTTTTTTTTACATTTATTTTCTTATTTCACAAATATTTTATTTATAAAAATAATAAAACCTGAATTTACATTTTTCTCTTTTTATATATTAATATATAATAAATAATATCAATTTTTGGTGAAATTTTAGTAAATTTTGGTTCAATGTATTTGACTGTATATTGGCGGGGGGAAAAAGAAACAATTGTAATTTACATGACATTGACAATAAATTTATGTATCGCGTATATATAACATATATATATATATAGTTAATGTGCAAATCTTGTTCAGCGGGAATAATATTTGCTGATCTAACGCCACTCAAGTTTTAATATGGAATAGAGGGGAAAGGGGAAACCACTTCGCTGCATAATCTGCCCAATAATCCCGAACACGTAAAGCTCCTAGAATTATTTATGGGTTGAGTTTACTGTAATGAAACAATTGCAGTCGGTAATAACGAGGAGAGGGTATGAGAGCATTGCATGTATACATATATACCGGACTGGCTATTTATTTCAAAATTATCCGCCGTAATATTATCGTTTATACCCAGAGGCATTGAAATTCATTTTTCATCCGCATCAACATTTTTCATATGTATTTTGATCCAATATGCCCCCGAAAAAACGAGACATGACTTTTTTTTTCTCTAAAAATTTCTCTCTTTTTCTTTCTCGTTAATAATGCAATATTTCATTTACTCTACTTTTTTCTTTTCTTTTGATTTTAATTATAAATTTTCTAAATATATTCATTACTATTATTAAATTAATATTTAATTAGAATATTATTATTCTTGAAAATAATTAAATTTCTTCAATAATTTGTCATTTTTTCAAAATAAAATATTTTTTCGTGTTTTTAACTAAAATTCTTCTATAAATGCATTATTTTTTATAATTTTTAAAAAAAGTTCTTTTATAATTTTTAAATTCATTTGTTTACAATTCAATTCTACAAAATTCACGCTACATTATATTTTATAAAGATTGCTTTTAATATTCAATTATAATCTAAAATTTTAACTGAAAATGATTTTTAAATGAATTAAAAAAAAAATTTTCTACTAGAATCCAATTATATTTAAATACAAAAATAAATAATTTATTGAATAATTAAATGTTTCTTAAAATTTGATGCACACAAAGAATTTTATCAATAAATTTTTTAAATAATTGAATTCTTTTGACGAATTTTAATAAAATTTTTAAGAATAATTACAATTTTTGAGGAATTTGATTAAAATTGTATTAAAAATAATTGAAATTCTGCAATGAGTTTTATTATTTATGAAAATAATAAAATTCCTCAAAATAATTTTATTGTTTACGAAAATAATTGAATCTCTGTAACAATTTTATTATTTATGAAACTAATTGAATGATTGCGAAGAAATTTGTAAATAATTGAATTCCTCTAAAATTTTTATTATTTCATGAAAATAATTAAAGGTTGGCGTAGAATTTTATTAAATTTTTTTTAAGAATTGAATTCTATTGAAAAATTTTATTAATACAGTAGATATTAGAATTCATTTAATTAAGAGAAATTTTTTTTTAATAATTGAAATTTTGCCAGGAATTTTATTAAAATGTTTGAAAATAAGTGAATTTTTCAGAAGAATTTAATTATTTCTAAAAATAATTGAAATTTTAACAAGAATTTTTGAAAATTGTTGAACATAATTTAATTTTTTGCGAAGAATTTTATTACTTTTAAAAATAATTTAATTTTGGAGAAGAATTTAATTAATTCAGAAAAGAATTGAAGTTTTGCCAAGAATTTTATTAAAATATTTTTGAAAATAATTGAATTTCGGAGGAAAATTTTATTATTTCTAAAGATAATTGAAATTTAAAAGTGGAATTTTTAAAACTTTTTGAATATAATTGAATTACTACGAATAATTTTATTACTTTTGAAAATAATTAAATTCCTAAGAAGAATTTTATTATTTACGAAAATAATTATGAATCCCTGTAAAAACTTTATTATGTATGCAAATAATTAAATGATTGCGAAGAAATTTATAAAAAAATTTTTAAATAATTGAATTCCTGTGAAATTTTTATTAATTTCATGAAAATAATTAAAGGTTTGCGTATAGAATTTTATTATATTTCTTTGGATAATTTTATTAAAAAAATTAGATATTAAAAATCATTAAATTCAGGAAAAATTTGTAAATAATTAAAATTTTGCCAAGAATTGAATTCCTGTGAAATTTTTATTAATTTCATAAAAATAATTAAAGGTTTTCGTGGAATTTTATTATAATTTTTTAAATAACTAAATTCTTTTGGAAAATTTTATTAAAACAGTAGATATTAAAAATCATTGAATTGAAGAAAAATTTGTGAATAAATGAAATTTTGCTAAGAATTTTATTAAAATTTATAAAAATAATTGAATTGGGGAGAGGAATTTAATTATTTCTGAAAAAAAATGAAATTTTGACGTGAATTTTTAAAAATTGTTAAACAGAATTGAATTTCAGCTATGAATTTTATTTATTTGTGAAAATAATTAAATTTTTAAAAAGAATTTTATTATTTACGAGAATAATTGCCTGCAAAAATTTTATTACTTATGAATATAATTGAATGCTTGCGAAGAAATTTGTAACAAAAATTTGTAAATAATTGAATTCCTGTGAAATTTTTATTATTTTATGAAAACAATTACATGTTTTCGTAGAATTTTATTAAATTCTTTTTAAATAATTGAATTCTTTTGGAAAATTTTATTAAAACAGTAGATATTAAAAATCATGGAATTGAGGAAAATTTTTGAAAAATAATTGAAATTTTTCCAAGAATTTTATTAATATTTATAAAAATAATTGAATTTCAGAGAATTTAATTATTTCTAAAGAAAATTGAAATTTTGACGAAAATTTTAAAAATCTTCCACTATAAAGCTACAAAGTTTACAAAATTAGAGAAATTTTAAGTTATTTTAATTTTTAATTAATTTTCCTATACTAGAGAAACTTATCGCTTTTCTAGAGTTGAAGGTTTCTTTATCCGTGATTTAAGTTAGAAAAAATCTTTTTTAAAAATAATTTCTAATTATAAAAAATACTAATTAATTTTAACCTTAGAACAAAAAAAGAATAACATTAAATATTTTATCCCCCCGTTTGTTTGAAAGAAAAACAAAACTCCCCAATGAGAAATTATCAGGGAAGTCTTTAATGCACCTTAGGTCGATGATTACTGTTTTTTATGGAACATTAAAAATTATATTCCTTTTCCGCAAAATAATAAATTTTCAAATGTGCCCTGCTTTAAGGACACAGTAATACAAAAAGTTATAATAAAGATAAGAAAACCCAAGTTGTTATTTGGATAAAACCAAGTTGAACTGCATACTTGAAATTTCATTAGTTGAAAAATACTGTTCCGCACATAAAACTCGAGTCCAATTTCACTTTTACGTTCTAAAGTTTCGTTTGTTTTTTCTTTAATTACTTATTGCAACGGATTAACCATATAATGGTTTTTAGATTTTTATAAAAATTTTCGAGATTTTTCAGATTTTATGGGGTGAAAAAAAAAGAAAATAAAAGTTTATAGATACTGTTTAAATTTACCCCTCTAAAAACATTATTTCTCTGGCTTGTTATAAATTTAGAGAACTCTCATAGAAGGCGAAAAGAAGAAAAAAAAAAAAGAAAACGTTTTCCCCCAAGAAGGAAGAAGAGAAACTGTGCGGAAAAAGCTGTTTTATCTTTGAAAAGAAATTTTTCGTTGCAAAAAAAAAAAAAATTGCTCACTACAGGCGTTAAATTTAATGATGATCTCGAAACTGATGTTCAATATGCAAATTGCATTGTGTACACATATGGAATTTATTAGTAAGAAAAAAAGAGGAAAAAAAGAAAGAGGGAAAAAGAGAAAATTATTAAAAAACGAAAAAGAAGAAAAGAAAAAAAAGGAAATGAGTAAAAAGAACGTAAAAAAAGAGAGGAAAGATAGGAAAAAGAAGGAAAAAAGTAAAAAACAAAAAAGAAGAAAAGAAAAAAAGGAAAAAAGAAAAAAGATAAAAAAAGGAAAAAAGAAAAAGAGGGAAAAAAGGAAAAGAAAACCAAAAAGAATTTATTTGATTCAACTAACTGAAATTATTTTTATAATATTTACTTGATTCAACTAATTTTTATTTACAACTAAAAAACATATATTTGATTCAAATAACTCAAATTATTTAAATTGATTTGTTTGATTCAAATAATTTTTTTTATTCAAATAATTTTTTTTTATTCAAATATAATTTTTTTCAATTCAAATAATTGCTTTTTGATTCAAATAGTTTTTTTTATTAAAATAATTTTTGTTTGATTCAAATATTTTTTTTTCTTTAAATAATTTTTTGTGGATTCAAATAATTTTTTGTTGATTCAAATAATTTTTTGTTGATTCAAATAATTTTTTGTTGATTCAAATAATTTCTTTTGGTGGAAATAATTTTTTTGATTAAAATAATTTTTTTTGATTGAAATAATTTTTTTTTCAGCGAAGAAAAGAAAAAAAATAGGAAAAAATATAAGAAGAGGAAAGAAGAAAAAAAGAGGAAAGAAGGAAAAGGAGAGAAGAAAAGAAAAAAGGAAAAATAGGAATAAAAAGGAATAGAAGAATAAAAGAATAGGAGAAAAAAGAAAAGAGTGAAAAACGAAAAAATAAAAAAGAAAGAAAAGGAGAAAAAATATGAAAATAAGGAAAAAAAAGGAAAAGGAAAAAATAAAAAAAAAGAAGGAAATAAAGAAAAAGGGAAAATAGAAAAAGAAGAAAAAAGAAAAGAAAAGAGTGAGAAACGAAAAAGAGGAAAATAAAGGAAAAGAGTAAAAAACGAAAAAGAGGGGAAAAAAAAGCGAAAAGAGTAAAAAACGAAAAAGAGGAACAAAGGAAAAGTGGAAAAATAGAAAAAGAGAAAAAAATTGACTGAAATATAAATTTAGCTGATAAATAATAGTTACAGTTAGAAAAGACTATTACTTATTGAATGGCATATTGAATGATTTAATTTATTAAATTTATTGCTCGGAGGATTAAACGATGTGGCGCGGGTGAATAAGAGAGTTGAAGAACGCGAGAGGGTTGCGATGGTGGTTTAGAGAAAAAGGGTGGAGCTCTTGAACTCGTTCCGGCCGGAAGAGAACTTCTACACCTACATATATATACAACAAAGAAAACCGTCTCGTTAAGGCAAGTGAAATATGTTCCGCCTACAGATTACGAAAATTAGACACTTTAATGTTTCGGAACCTACACATTGCTATATAAAAAAAATACCCCAAAAAAAATGGGGGAGAGAAAAAAAACCATAAACACCTTCTCGACATTGTTTGCCTGATCGTTAAATTATTTACAATCTTAAGTGCTTGCCAAAAAAGAATGAGTTTTTAATGAAAAAAAAAAATAATAATAATAAAAGCACTGAATTTGTAAATAACGTTTTCATCTTGAAAGCAAGACCTTTGCTTTCAAGATTGAAAAAGTTATTTACAAATTCAGTGCTTTTAGTTATTTTTTTATTGATAATAATCTGCTCTTTCAAATGTACTCTCTAAAAATATTAATTAGTAAATTTTACTAAGAGTATCTACTATTATCGTTCAACAAAATTCCCGGTCTTTTCCTAATTATTCCCGTTTTTTTTTTTTTTATTAAATTTAAATTTATTTAATTTCGAACATAAATAAATTTACAAATGGCTTCAAAAATTTTTATTAAAGATTTTATGAATAATTAAATTCTTTTGACAAGTTTCTTTAAATTTATTGAAAATAATGTTTTTTTTTAATAACTTTAATTGAAAATTTGGAAAATAATTAAATTAAAGATTAAACCAAAGAATTTTTTCAATTTTTTAAAATAATCTTGTCTGTTTATAATTATAATTGAAAATTTGATAATTTCAATTTTATTAAAATGCATTGATACTAATTCAATTTCTGCGAAGAATTCTACTACTTATAAACGTAATTGAATAATTCAAAAGAATATTATTTATGAAAATAATTAAATGTTTGTGTAGAATTTTATTAAAATTTTCGAAAATAATTGAATTGTGGAGAACAATTTCATTATTTTCATAAATAATTGAAATTTTGAGGAGAATTTAAAAAAAAAATTTAAGCATAATTTTTTTGAATTTTATGGAAATTTTTTGAAAATAATTGGATTCTACGTGAATTCAATTATTTAAATACAAAAATAAATAATTTATTCAATAATTGAATGTTTCTTAAAATTCAATTTTTAGGAAGAATTTTATTAACAATTTTTGAAAATATTTAATTTCTTTTCAGGAACTTAATTAAGATTTTAATGAAATTTGTTATATTAAAGAATTTTATAACAATTTTTGAAAATAATTTAAAACTTTTTGAAGAATTTTATTAAAATTTTTAAAAATAATTGAATTCCTAAGAAGAATTTAAATAATAATTTTTGAAGACAATTGAATTCATGCGAAGAATTTTATTAAATTTTGTTTAAATTCAAATAATTGGAATTTTGCCAAGAATTTTATTAAAATTTTTATAAATAATTTAATCCACGAGAAGAATAATTTGATAGATTTAATAAATGGCAATCTATTTATAAAGATAATTTAATTCTTGATCAGAATTTTTAAATAAATTTTGAAAATAATTTAATTTCTGCAAAGTATTTTATTACTTTTCAAAAGAATTATATTCTTGTAATGAATTTTCATAATTATCAAAATAATTAAATTTTGGAAAAAATGTTATTAAAAGTCCTTAGAATAATTGACTTTCTGCGACGTTTTAAAAGTTATTTATGAAAATATTTGAATTATTGCAAGGAATTTTATTATTTTATTGAATAAATTAAATGTTTCTTAAAATTGATTTCTTTCGTTTTATTAAAATCTTTAAGAATATTTGCATTTTTCAAGAAATTTATTCTTAAAAATTTTATTTAAAATATTTTAAATTCAGCGATGAAAATAATTGAATTCCTAAATGAAATTTTATTTTATTTATCAAAATAATTGAATGTTTTCGTAAAAATTAGAATTGTATCAAAATTTTCTTTCAATAACTAAATCTTTTGATAAATTTTATGAAATTAGTAAATATTAAAAATTATTGAATTGCGAAAATTGTTTGAAAATAATTGAAATTTTGCATAGAATTTTATTTAAATTTTTGAAAATAATTGAATTTTTGGCGAAAAATTTTGCTATTTGAAAGATATGTAATTAAATTCTTGACGTTTTATGTTCGTTAAAATTTTTTTAAATAATTGAATTTCTGCGCACAATTTTATTACTTTTGAAAATAATTGAATTGTTTTTTAGAATTTTTATGGAAATTTATGAAAATAATTGAATTCTTGTGAAGAATATTTTTTAAAAATAATATTCAAAAGAATTTAGTAATTCTAAAGAATTTTGCTATTACGGTGACTAACTTCCCTTGATTATTTTCGAAAAATTTAAATAAAATTCTTTAAAAGAATTTAATTATTTTTAACAGAATGTAAAGAAATTTTAATTCTTTCAAAAATTTTCAATTATTTGTTTATAAAAATTCAATTATCTTGAAACAACAGAATTGAAAATTTTCAAAAATCTTATTTTTCAGAATTTTTAAATAAACTTTGCGAAAATTCAATTTTATTAACAAATTTTAAGTGTGTATTTTTTTAAATTAAATAATAAAAATTTTAATTAATAATCTTCGCACTTTAGTAGATACCATGATTTTACTAATAAATAGTAATTTATACGAATTTTTACTTTTTTTCTACTTTTTGATTTTGAATTAGTAAATTTTACTAATAATTTCTACTAATTTTGCTTCTTTTCTACTTTTTGATTTTGAATTAGTAAATTTTACTAATAATTTCTACTAATTTTGCTTCTTTTCTACTTTTTGCTTTTGAATTAGTAAATTTTACCAATTAAATAGTAATTTCTACTAATTTGGTTTCTTTTTTTTCTTTTTGCTTTTGAATTAATAAATTTAAATAGTAATTTCTACTAATTTTGCTTCTTTTCTACTTTTTGCTTTTGAATTAGTAATTTTTACCAATTAAATAGTAATTTCTACTAATTTTGCTTCTTTTCTACTTTTTGCTTTTGAATTAGTAATTTTTACCAATTAAATAGTAATTTCTACTAATTTTGCTTCTTTTCTACTTTTTGCTTTTGAATTAGTAAATTTTACCAATTAAATAGTAATTTCTACTAATTTTGCTCCTTTTCTACTTTTTGCTTTTGAATTAGTAATTTTTACCAATTAAATAGTAATTTCTACTAATTTTGCTCCTTTTCTACTTTTTGCTTTTGAATTAGTAAATTTTACCAATAAATAGTAATTTCCACTAATTTACCTTTTACAAATTCAAACGTAGAGAGTAAATAAATATTATTAAGTAAACACTAATTTACAAGTAATCAGTTATTACATTAGAAACAAATAATCGCTTATTTGAAACAACTAATCGGCTATTCGAATAAAATAATTTTTTTCCCTTTGCACTCACAACCAATATAATTTCTCTCAGTGCGATAATTAGAGTTTCAAGTTGAATATGAAATTTGAAATGAATAAAAGATTTCTATATTCTCAGCGCGGAATAGAATTCGGTGAAAATCGAACCAAAAAATAAAAAAAGAAAAAAGAAAGTATATAGGAATAAAGTTTTTGAGTCTTAAGAGATCTTATTATTCATCATTCGAGAGAATATATATAGAATAGTATTAGAACGAAACTTGTGTGAGAAGAGGGGTTTATCGATGTTCGACGATGTATGACCCAGGAAGAGAACTTGAAGCGCACACCGATCGTTCTGCATGAAATTTAGGGCTGAACTGCACCAACTTTGCGTTCTCCTCTCATGCGTTAAAATTGAAGCGATGCAAGTATTTCAAAGGGAATAAAGTTTCACTGCGCGAGAAATCTAAGTGAATCAAAATATTCTCTCTTCTATGTTTATATCGAGTAATTTTGTATTGTTTCGCAGTCATTTTGCAGTGTTAGTTTCGATTTTCTCTCTCTCTCTCCCTCTCTCTTTGTTCTTTCTCTCTTTGTCTCTCTTTCTCGTTCTGTTTCTTTTGAGAACAATAAATACTTTAAGGTGCGAAATAGTTAAATTGCCTCGTTTTATTGAAAGCCAGTCGACAAAAACGACAACTCTCTCTCAAGAGAGACGAAGTTCTTATTTTGAATCTTTCATTGTTTCAAAGTGAAAGATTTTTTTTTTACCTTTTCTGTATTATTATCATTACGTTTTTGACAAAAATAAAAAATCCCCAAATACGATTTTAATTCAAGCGAATCCAATTTTTATTTGAACCAATTAAAATTTATTTGAAGCAAATAAAATATATTTGAAGCAATTGAAATTTAGTTGAGGCAAATAAAATATATTTGAACCACTTAAAATTTATTTGAACCAAATAAAATACATTTGAAGCAATTAAAATTTATTTGAACCAAATAAAATATATTTGAAATTTTGAAGTAATTAAAAATTTACTTGAACCAACTATAATTTAGTTATAAATAAAATATATTTGAAGCAAATTACGAACTAAAAATGAAAAATTACGAGACAATTACTGACTGAAATATAACCAGTCCGAGTCAAATAAGAGAACATTTTACTTCAAACTATACAAATTAAATTTTCCATAATTCTATAAATTAATTAATAAAACATGAAGATATCGATAACTCCGAGTCTTCGACTCGAAATGATCGATTTCTTCATGTTTTATAATAATTATTATTAATTAAAGATGACCGAGTGATAAAATCATTATCAATACAATTATTATTTTCTAGAATTTTTAACTAAAATCCTTCTTTGAATCGACTATTTTTAATAATTTTCGAAAAGGTTCTTTGACAATTTTCAAATCCATTTGTTTTCTATATTCAATTTTCCGAAATTTCAATTATTCGTAAATTCTTCAATTAAATATATATCTGGAAATAAAAACTTCAAATAATATAAAAAAAATTCAATAAAACATTTTCAAAAAAATTAATTTTAAAATTCAATTATTTCTAAAAATTCAGGCTAAATTCATTGCTTTAAATATTTAATTATTATCTAAAATTCTAACCGAAATTTATTTTTAAATAAATTTTTATTACAAAATTCTACGAGAATTCAATTATTTAAATACAAACAAAACAATTTATTGAATAATTGCATGTTTCTTAAAATTGAATTCTCATACATAATTTTATCAACAAATTTTTAAATAATTAAATTCTTTCAACGAATTTTAATAAAATTTTTAAGAATAATTACATTTTTTTCGAGAAATTCGATTAAAATTGTATTAAAAATATTTGAAATTCTACAATGAGTTTTATTATTTATGAAAATAATTAAATTATTTTGAAGAATTTTATGCAAGCATTTATTTTTTGAAAATAATTCAGTTCTTGTGAAAAATTCAATTACTTTTAGATAAATAATTTAATTCCTGCGAAGAATTTTATTAATTTTTAAAAATAATTGAATTTCTGCGAATAATTTAATGCCAAATTTTAAAATATTTGATTTTTTTCAAAAAAATTTATGCAAATTCTATTTTAATTTTTAAATAATTAAATTCTTGCGAAAAAATTAATAAAACCATGGAAAATTTTTAAAAATAATTGAAATTTTGACAAGAATTTTATTAAAATTTTTGTAAATAATTGAATTTCTGAAAAGAATTTTATTACTTTTGAAAATAATTGAAGGTTTGACGAAAACTTTTAATAAGTTTTAATCAAAATAAATAATTTATTAAATAATCGAATGTTTCTTAAAATTCAAATCCCATAAAGAATTTTATCAACAAATTTTTAAATAATTGAATTCTTTCGACGAATTTTAATAAAATTTTCTAGAATAATTACATTTTTCGAGAAATTCGATAATTGAATTTCTACGAAGAATTTTATTATTTTTGAAAGTAATAATTGAATGTCTGGAATTTTGAAAAGTATTTCTTTGAATATTTTCAAATTCATTTGTTAACAAATTTTTTTCAAAACTTTTTTTCTTTTACAACTTTTTCTAAACTCAATTATTTACAGTACTTTAATAAAAAATCCCTGACATTTCCCTGATTTTCCTGACCTATGACTAACCTGGAAATGTTAAAATATTTTTCAAATAAAAAACTTGCAGAATTTCCAAGGGGTACTTCCATGGAATTTTTTGACGTGGTTATTATTATAATTAGGATTATTATTATTAATATTATTAAATATTATTGGTTAAATATTATAATTATATTATTGATTATTAGTTAGTTAATTAGTTAATATTAATAATAATAATAATAATAATAATAATAATAATAATAATAATAATAATAATAATAATAATAATAATAATAATATTATTAGTTATTTAATATTATTATTTAAAAAATAATATTAAATAATAATATTAGTTAGTTAATATTTTTTTTAGTTAATATTATTAGTTAGTTAATACTTTTTGTTTGCTAATATTTTTTGTCAGTTAATACTTCTTGTTTGTTAATATTGTTTGTTAGTTAATATTTTTAGTTAGTTAATATTTTTTTTAGTTAATATTATTAGTTAGTTAATACTTTTTGTTAGTTAATATTTTTCGTCAATTAATACTTCTTGTTAGTTAATATTTTTTGTTAGTTAACATTATTTGTTAGTTAATATTATTTATTAACTGCCAAATGTAAAAAAAAAATGGTTAAACTTTACAATATGTTCGCAATTTTAAATGGATTAGTGTGTCGTGATCGCTTTTTAGATCTAAAGAGCTGATTTGAACATTTTCCTTTTTTACTTCTAGCTTTTTATTTTCAACCTGTACTTTACCTTTTAAATACTATCGCATTGAATTTTATCTCGACTTTTTTCACAATAGTTATTTTTTTTATTTCTGCTTGTTAAAAAGGGAAAAAAATGCAAAAAAGTTCGCTTTTTTGTTCAACATTTTTCAGCTTTTTTTTCCACCTAACACCTGTTAAAAAACTGTCGAGAATTAAAAACAAAAATTCACCAAAAAAAAAAAAATTTATAATTTCAAGGAAAATCGAAACAAAATTTTTTTCCAGAATAAAAGCAAAAAAGAAAAATGGAAAGTTTTATCATATTTCTAGAAGTCTGTATATTTTCAATTATTTTCAAACAAAAAGTGAGTTTAAGACTAAAATTGACTAAAAATTGAAAATAAAAATGAAAGAAAAAAAAAGGGGAAGTTGAAAGAGTAATTTTTTTTCGTGCTGTTATCTTACAATAGTGATTTGACATTTGTGCAGGAAGGATTGTTATCTAAATCCTCGCGCAAGTTTTGGACTGAGTCAGAAGGTCTCTGGTAAATCTCTGGGACGTGTTGTCTGACGTACTATTGATTGCCCTGCGTCTAGCATGCCGTTTGGCCTCGAGTACCGTAGAGTACAGCCCCAAAACTGATTGTTGTGCAAAGCACACTACACCACAATGCTAGTTGCCACACCTCGACAAGTATCACACCCTAATTCTCATTCACTTTCCCCAAGACAAGTAAAACGATCATCCTTGTACTCGCCAATTCTGATAAATATCACCGCTGTCATTTAGCCAATTCGTCATCCTCAACGCACGTCCTCTTATTGTTTACTCTTCTCCACACACTACTCAGAAAAAAAATATATTTCACTTAGGGACAACTGGACTTTTTCTTTCTTTCAAATTGATTTTATTTAGTTTAAGTGGAATTTTATTTAGTTCAAATAAATTTTATTTTCTTGAAATATATTTTATTATTTGGTTCAAATGAATTTTTCATGATTCAAATATTTTTTATTTGGTTCAAATGAATTGTTCATGATTCAAATATTTTCTATTTGGTTCAAATGAATTTTTAAATCGTTCAAATATATTTTATTTGGTTCAACTAAATTTTAATTGGTTCAAATATACAGGACTCGAATTAGGTCCGTAAATCTCGTAAAGGTCCGAAAAATTTGTTTGAAGTCCGTAAAAGTCCGGTTTAAAAAAAAAGTCCGTAATTAGATTGAAAAAAGCCGAATAGTTCGTAAATTGAACGATATAATTTGTAGAATTTTAAAGAAATTACAAATAATTGCAAAAATTCAATTATTTTCAAAAACTTTTGAAAAAAGTCATAAAATTCTTCGCAAAAATTCAATTATGTTCACAAAAATTTTTTTAAATTCTCATAAAAATTTAAATTCTCTTTAGAAACAATTAAATTCTTCTCCGAAATTCAATTATTTTTAAAAATTTTAATAAAATTGTGAAAATTTCAATTATTTTCAAAAATTTTCCTCAATTCAATGATTTCTAATATAAACTATTTTAATAAAATTTCCCAAAAGAATTCAATTATTAAAAAAAATTTAATAAAATTCTATCGCAAAACTTTAATTATTTTCATTAAATAATAAAAATTTCATAGGAATTCAAATTATTTCTACAAATTTTTCATAAATTTCTTCGCAATTATTCAATTATTTTCATAAATAATAAAATTTTTACAGGAATTGAATTATTTTCGTAAATATTGAAATTCTTTTTAGGAATTCAATTATTTTCAAAAGTAATAAAATTCTTCGCAGAATTTCAATTATTTTGAAAAGTAATTAAATTCTTCGCAGAATTTCAATTATTTTGAAAAGTAATTAAATTCTTCGCAAACATTCAATTTTGTTCAAAAAATTTTTTTAAATTCTCGTCAAAATTTTAATTATTTTTAGAAATAATTCAATTATTTTCCAAAGTTCAATTATTTTCAAAAATTTTAATAAAATTCTTGGCAAAATTTCAATTATTTTTAAAAATTTTCCTCAATTGAATGATTTTTAATATCTACTATTTTAATCAAATTTTCTAAAAGAATTCAATTATTTAGACAAAATATAACAAAATTCTACTCAAAGCTTTAATTATTTTCATGAAATTAATAAAAAATTTCACAGGAATTCAATTATTTACAAATTTTTTATAAATTTATTCGCAATCATTTAATTATTTTCATAAATAAAACTCATTGCAAAATTTCAATTATTTTTAATACAATTTTAATCAAATTCCTCGAAAAATGGAATTGTTCTTCAAATTTTATTAAATCAATAAATTGATTTTTTTGTATTTAAATAATTGAAGTCTAGTAGAATTTTCCAATAAAAATTGAAAAATTAATTTAAAAATGTATTTCAGTTAAACTTTTAGATTATAATTGAATATTAAAAGCATTAGAGCTTGAATTTTTAGAAGTAATTGAATTTTGAAAAGCTTCAAATTAAAATCTTTGAAAATCTAAATTTTTCACATTTTTAACTAACAATTCTGTAGAATTAATTTTTTTGTGAAAGTTAAATCACGGATTTTTTTAAATTTATTTCAAGTTTATATTTTCTAATTATATTTAAATGAAAAATTTACGAATAATTGAAATTTTGTAAAATTTAATTCTAAACAAATGAATTTGAAAATTCTCAAAGAACTTTTTTAAATATTATTAAAAATAATGCATTTATAGAAGAATTTTAATTAAAAAACCGGAAAAAAAATTTAATTTTGGAAAAGTTATAAATTATTCAAGAATTTCAATTACTTTCAAGAGTAATAAAATTCTTCGTAGAATTTCAATTATGTTCAAAAGTAATAAAATTCTTTTTAGTTGTTTAATTATTTTCATAAATAATAAAACTCATTGTCGAATTTCAAATATTTTTAATACAATTTTAATCAAATTTCTCGAAAAATGTAATTATTTTTGAAAATTTTATTAAAATTCGTCGAAAGAATTCAATTATTTAAAAATTAGTTGACAAAATTCTTTATAGTAATTGAATTTTAAGAAACATTCGACTATTTAATAAATTATTTATTATGTTTAAAGCTTATTAAAAATTTTCGTCAAAACTTCAATTATTTTCAAAAGTAATAAAATTCTTTTCAGAAATTCAATTATTTTCAAAAATTTTAATAAAATTCTTGTCAAAATTTCAATTATTTTCAAAATTTTTCCATAATTCAATTAATTTCTTCGCAATAATTCAATTATTTAAAATAGAATTTGCATAAATTTTTTGAAAAAATCAAATATTTTAAAATTTGGCATTAAATTTTATCGCAGAAATTTAATTATTTTTATAAGTTAATAAAATTCTTCACAGAATAATTAAATAATAATCTTCTTTGAACGTTTAATAATTAATAATAATCAGTTAATAATTAATTAACACTAAAAAGGAAATAATAAATAATTCGATTTAAATTCTGAACGTTAAATAATTAATAACAATAATTGATAATAATAATCAAGTTAATAATTAATTAAGACTGAAAATGAAATAATAAATAATTCGATTTAAAATCTCCCTTTTCTAAGAACTTCCTCTCTTTTCGGGAAACGATTTGTAACTTTAAAATCTCGTTTTATGTTTTAGAAACGAGTGCAGCTCTATGTAGACATTCATTATTCATTCATTGTCCAACATGGGAAAACGTTACAAAGTCTCTAAGCTCGAAAATTTATTATCGATTTTCATAATTTATTTACCTTCACCAAAGACAGGCGCGGGCACATTTTCTAAAGATGATACTCACAGCGATAAATTTTACTTGGTAAATTAATTTCGCATGTGTAACCATCCTGTCACGGTATAATTTTTCAGAGAAAGTATGCGCCTTGAAATAGAATTTAATATCAAGAGGAGAGTCGCTATTTTATCTTGCACAGAATACTGAAAATAATTTCGTGGACAATCTCCTGTGTTTCAAAAATCACTCTGTGTAACAAACATTTTAGGGAAAATTATTTTTCCATTACAACAGTTAAAGTAATACTAATAATAATTTCTACTATTTTGCTTTTGAATTAGTAAACTTTGCTAGTAAATAGTAATTTCTACTATTTTTCTTTTGAATTAATAAACATTGCTAATAAATAGTAAGTTCTACTATTTTGCTTTTGAATTAGTAAACTTTGCTAATAAATAGCAATTTCTACTATTTTTCTACTATTTTGTTTTTGAATTAGTAAATTTTTGCTAATTAATAGTAATTTCTACTCTCTTTCTTTTGAATTAGTAATTTCTACTATTTTTGCTTATGAATTAATAAATTTTGCTAATTAATAGTAATTTCGACTATTTTTCTTTGGAATTAGTAAACTTTGCTATAATAAATGTAAAAATTAAAAAACAAATTGACAAATTATCGCGTAAAAAAGAATTGAATGAAAAATTCATTGAATTGAAAAAAAAATGTTACATTGAACGAAAGGGAAAAAAATTCCAAAATGGGATTAAGAAAATTTCCACTTTCGAGGAATATGATGAAAAGCCAGTGCGGAGAAATATGAATTCAGATTTCAACACACAAGAGAGAAGGGAGAGAAGGAGTCACGATTTCCATTGGGGGTTACCATTCTCCATATTGTCCAAAGGGGGTTTCTAAAATAGATGGCTTTTTAATTAAACAATAAATTAAATCCTCGCAGTGAAAATCCCACCAGAAATAACGTTGCGTGATTGCGTTAAGTTTGTCACAGAAAAGCTACGTTTAAAAATTAAAATATTCACACACATAGACAGAGAGAGAGAGAGAGAGAGAGAGAGAGAGAGAGAGAGAGAGAGAGAGAGAGAGAGAGAGAGAGAGAGAGAGAGAGAGAGAGAGAGAGAGAGAGAGAGAGAGAGAGAGAGAGAGAGAGAGAGAGAGAGAGAGAGAGAGAGAGAGAGAGAGAGAGAAGGACAAAAAATAATACATCCTTTGAAAAAAAAATGTAAAACATTTTTTATTTATACAAAAATCTAATCAGATGTTTCCTTAATTCACTCTTTATCATTTTTAAGAATCGAAACATGAAAATATTTGAAACACGAACGAAATTTTTTGATTGAAATATAAATGAGTTATTTTTTGTCTACAATTTTTTTTTCGAGAATTTATGATTAAGAAATATTGTAAAAAATTCATTTTTATGATATTTACTAATTTACTAATTCAAAAGAAAAATATTAGAAAAATAGTAAAACTTACAATTTATTAGCAAAGTTTACTAATTCCCAAGAAATTACTATTTATTAGAAAAGTTTACTATTTTCAAAAGAAAAATAGTGAAAATTACTATTTATTAGAAAAATTTACTAACTCGAAAGAAAAATACTAGAAATTACTATTTATTAGCAAAGTTTACTATTTTCAACAGAAACATAGTAGAAAAATAGTAAAAATTACTATTTATTAGCAAAGTTTACTAATTCAAAAGAAAAAAAGTAAAAAAAATTACAATTTATTAGTAAAATTTTCTAATTCAAAAGCAAAATAATAGATAAATAATAAAAATTACTATTTTATTAGGAAAGATTACTATTCCAAAAGCAAAATAGTAGTAAAATTGTAATAAATACTACTTATTAGCAAAGTTTACTATTTTTAAAAGCAAAATAATAGAAATTACTATTGATTAGCAAAGTTTACTAATTCCCAAGAAATTACTATTTATTAGAAAAGTTTACTATTTTCAAAAGAAAAATAGTGAAAATTACTATTTATTAGAAAAATTTACTAACTCGAAAGAAAAATACTAGAAATTACTATTTATTAGCAAAGTTTACTATTTTCAACAGAAACATAGTAGAAAAATAGTAAAAATTACTATTTATTAGCAAAGTTTACTAATTCAAAAGAAAAAAAGTAAAAAAAATTACAATTTATTAGTAAAATTTTCTAATTCAAAAGCAAAATAATAGATAAATAATAAAAATTACTATTTTATTAGGAAAGATTACTATTCCAAAAGCAAAATAGTAGTAAAATTGTAATAAATACTACTTATTAGCAAAGTTTACTATTTTTAAAAGCAAAATAATAGAAATTACTATTGATTAACAAAGTTTACTAATTCAAAAGAAATTACTATTTATTAGCAAAGTTTACTATTTTCAAAAGAAAAATAGTGAAAATTACTATTTATTAGAAAAATTTACTAACTCGAAAGAAAAATACTAGAAATTACTATTTATTAGCAAAGTTTACTATTTTCAACAGAAACATAGTAGAAAAATAGTAAAAATTACTATTTATTAGCAAAGTTTACTAATTCAAAAGAAAAAAAGTAAAAAAAATTACAATTTATTAGTAAAATTTTCTAATTCAAAAGCAAAATAGTAGATAAATAATAAAAATTACTATTATTTCAGGAAAGTTCACTATTCCAAAAGTAAAATAGTAGTAAAATTGTAAAAAATACTACTTGTTAGCAAAGTTTACTATTTTCAAAAGCAGAAGATAAAAACTACTATTTATTAGAAAAATTAACTTACTCAAAAGAAAAATAGTAGAAATTACTATTTATTAGCAAAGTTTAGTATTTTCAACAGAAAAATAGTAGAAATTACTATTTATTAGAAGAATTAACTAATTCAAAAGAAAAATAGTAAAAATTACTATTTATTAGCAAAATTTACTAATAAAAAAAATAAAAAAAATAAAAAATAAAATAAAAATAAAATAGTAGAAAAATTACAATTTATTAGTAAAATTTTCTAATTTAAAAGCAAAATAATAAAAAGATCATAGAAATTACTATTTTATTAGGAAACTTTACTATTTTCAAAAGCAAAATAATAAAAATTACTATTGATTAACAAAGTTTACTAATTCAAAAGAAACACTATTTATTAGCAAAGTTTACTATTTTCATGAAAAAATAGTAGAAATTACTATTTATTAGAAAAATTTACTAATTCAAAACAAAAATAGTAGAAAAATAGTAAAACTTACAATTTATTAGCAAAGTTTACTAATTCAAAAAAATAGTAGAAATTACTATTTATTAGCAAAGTTTACTATTTTCAAAAGAAAAATAGTAAAAATTACTATTTATTAGAGAAATTTATTAACTCGAAAGAAAAAAAGTAGAAATGACTAAATAGTCATTTCTACTTTTTTAAGTTTACTATTTTCAACAGAAACATAGTAGAAATTACTATTTATTAGAAAAATTTACTAATTCAAAAGAAAAATACTAGAAAAATAGTAAAAATTACTATTTATTAGCAAACTTTACTAATTCAAAAGAAAAATAGTAAAAAAATTATAATTTATTAGTAAAATTTTCTAATTCAAAAGCAAAATAATAGATAAATAATAAAAATTACTATTTTATTAGGAAAGATTACTATTCCAAAAGCAAAATAGTAGTAAAATTGTAATAAATACTACTTATTAGCAAAGTTTACTATTTTTAAAAGCAAAATAATAGAAATTACTATTGATTAACAAAGTTTACTAATTCAAAAGAAATTACTATTTATTAGCAAAGTTTACTATTTTCATGAAAAAAATAGTAGAAATTACTATTTATTAGAAAAATTTACTAATTCAAAACAAAAATAGTAGAAAAATAGTAAAACTTACAATTTATTAGCAAAGTTTATTAATTCAAGAAAATAGTAGAAATTACTATTTATAATCAAAGTTTACTATTTTCAAAAGAAAAAAAAATGCTTTTTTCTAGCAAAGTTTACTAATTTAATAGAAAAATAGTAAAAATTACTATTTATTAATAAAGTTTACTATTTATAAAAAATAGTAGAAATTACTATTTCTTAGAAAAATTTACTAATTCAAAAGAAAAATAGTAATAATTACTATTTATTAGCAAAGTTTACTAATTCAAAAAAAATAGTAGAAATTACTATTTATTAGCAAAATTTACTATTTTGTATTTTCAAAAGAAAAATAGTAAAAATTGCTATTTTCTAGCCAAGTTTACTAATTTAATAGAAAAATAGTAGAAATTACTATTTATTAATAAAGTTTACTAATTAAAAAAAATAGTAGAAATTACTATTTATTAGCAAAATTTGTTTGTCAGTCACTAATTCAAATTCGTAAACATTGTTTACTAATTCAAATTTAAAAATTACTATATAGTCACTGTAAGAAATAAAAAGCACAATTTTCTCATAACAATGAAACATTATTCTTATTTTCGAAAGTAATTTTCATACTGAAATATATTTTCCTCCAAAAACACTCGCATTCACAGCCTTTCGCACCAATATTTTTCCTTCCCCTTTTCCTTCTCCCCCTACTCGCCATTCTTTTTTTTTTTTTAAATGACTTGCAAAAAAAGAATTGCTCCAAAAAATTTATCAAAAGAAATTCATTTTTCGCCGTAAGGAATTTTTCACTTGTTCGCACTTCTATTTTCACAGTTTTTGCGTTTGGTCGTTATTGTCTTAGAGGGTTTATATATAGTGTGTGAGTATATACACAGCAATAACAGAGAAATAGAAATAAAAAGAAAATGGGAAAATTGGAAGTAAAATAAAAATATTACATTTTTTAGGGTAAAAAATTACATTGGAGAGAGAATTTTTTTCCTTTGTTTTTTTTTTTGTGTGATTTCTCGTAGGATAAATTTTTTGATGTATCTTTATTTATTCCAGGCTCTCGAGTTGACGATGTTTAATTATATTATGAATGTTGTGGTCGTTATGGGAATCCAACCCTTTAATACCATAGGTGACATTCTCTTTAAATTGGACAAATTCATATTCATACAAATAACTTGGTGAATTTTTTTAAATTTTCAAAAAAAGAAAATCTTTTTCATCATTTTTCAAATTTTATTTCAATATTCATATTAAAATTATTGTTGATTTTAAGATTATCAACTTATGATTATGTAACAAAACAGAGGAAAATAAATTAATTTTTGATAAAGAAAATATTATTATTTAAATAATATTTTCTTTTCTTATTTAAGAAAAAAAATATATTTTAAATAATCTGGATTTTTTTTTGTATTACATAATAAATTTTTATTTAATATTTAATATTAATATTTTTAATATTCGTAAAATATTTCTAATATTAATTTTTAATTTAATAATTTTCTTATTTATCAACAATTTTATCATCATTTAAATATTTATAATTCGCGAAAGTCTTTTTTGAAATTTTGAAAGACCTGAATTTTGATTTTAGATTTTATTTTTAATTCTTGAAATTCAAAGGTAGAAAAATGAAAAATTCTTTTTTTATTTTTTATTTATTAGTATGAATTTAGAAAAAGATGGAATAAAATAGAAATATTAAAGGGTAATTTTTCAATGACTTGGTTCATTTATAAATGTCAATAAATGGCGGAAGTTATTAAAGATTTTTTTTTATACTTCCAGTTGAATTAGACTCTAAATTACAGTGTCGCGTGACATCAATAATAACTCTCATGACAAGCAGTGACAAATTTTAGGAAAACTTTGCTTGAGTAACCGGAAATTATTGTAAAATGTTTCTATCCGGTTGCAATGCTTAATTTTAATATTTCTCCTTCTATTCATTTTTCTATTAAGAAAATAAAAACGAAAATATTTTCTTACTTTATATGAATGTTTTATTTTCAAACTATTATATTTTTTTTTTAATTATTAGACCGTAGTTATATTATTTTTTTTAATTTTTATATAAAAACAAAAATATATGAAATAGTTTTTAATTTTTATATAAAGACAAAAATATTTTGAACATTTTTTAAATTTCATATAAAAACAAGAATATATTGAACACTTTTTGATTTTTATATTAAAAAAATATAAGGAACATTTTTTAATCTTTATATAAAAAAAACAAAAATATTTTGAACTCTTTTTATTGTTATAAAAAAATAAAAATATATTAAACATTTTTTATTTGTTATAAAAAAACTAAAATATATTGAACATTTTTTAATTGTAATAAAAAACGAAAATATATTAACCATTTCTTATTTTTAAGTATTTTTAAGTTTTTTCTAACTTTTTCGAAATTCAGCATTTTTCTTTTTTCGAATTTTGATTTTAGAAAATATAAATTTTCTTATATTTAAAAATCAAGAGGTAGAAAAATGAAAATTTCATGAAAACGGCGTTAGAACAAAAGATGACGAATAGTGCAAGTTAAAAAGCGCAAAAGTCAACGTGACGACTTTTGAGGAGACTGATGGTGCGTGAAAGTTGAAGGAACTACCCCTAACATTTAAGGCGGGTTGGAGAGAAAGTTGAGGGATGACGGGCGTTCATCCATAAATCAGTGGCTCGAAAATTGAGCACGGAAACAGCTGTCTTGTGGCAGTACCTTACTTTTGTATTTTATATCGTCACTTCTTTTGCTAAGTTATATACAAGTGGCTTTTTCCTCTTCCACTAAGTTACCAGTAAAAAAATAAGAGAGAGAATATATATTCTTTTTTTTTACCTCTTTCACTGAGAGTTACTGTTGAAGAAAATCTGTTTTAAAAAAACATTTCCCTTTTTTTATAAAATATCTTCAAGAAAAAAAAATTACTTTTTTTTCTAAATATTTGAAAATATTTAATAATTATTAATAATAACTAAATATATTTTTAAATGAATTTTTATTAAAAAATTCTACTAGAATTCAATTATTTAAATGCAAACATAGATAATTTATTGAACAATTGAATGTTTCTTAAAATTCAATTCCTTTAAAGACTTTCATTAAAAAATTTTTAAATAATTGAATTCTTTCAACGAATTTTAATAAAATTTTTAAGAATAATTATTTATCAAAAAATTCTCTTAAAATTGTATTAAAATTGAAAAATAATTGAAATACTGCGATGAGTTTTATTATTTTTTGAAAATAATTGAATCCCTAAGAAGAATTTTATTATTTTCGAACAATATTTAATTTTTACGAAGAATATTATTAATATTTATTATACTCTTGAAAATAATTGAATTTCTGTGAGAAAATGTAACTTTTCCAAAATTAAATTTTTTTTCGTGTTTTTAACTAAAATTCTTCTTGAAATCAATTATTTTTAATAATTTTCGAAAAAGGTCTTTGACAATTTTTAAATTTATTTGTTTACAATTCAGTTTGACAAAAATTTCAATTATTCGTAAATTCTTCAATTAAACATAATTAGAAAATAAAAACGTGAAATAATTTTTAAAAAAAAGTCCACAATTAAACTTTTTTAAAGAAAATTAATTCCACAGAATTGATAGTTAAATATATGAAAAATTCAGATCTTCAAAGATTTTAATTTAAGACCTTTTCAAAATACAATTATTTCTAAAAATTCACGCTCTAATGATTTTAATATTCAATTATAATCTAAGATTTTAACTGAAATCCATTTTAAAATCAATTTTTATGAAAAAATTCTACTAGACTTTAATTATTTAAATACAAAAAAACAATTTATTGAATAATTTCATTTTTCTTAAAATTGAATTCTCATAAAGAATTTTATTAACAAATTTTAAAATACTTGAATTCTTTTTACGAATTTTAATAAAATTTTTAAGAATAATAACATTTTTCGAGGAATTCGACTAAAATTGTATTAAAAATATTTAAAATTCTACAATATTTTATTATTTATGATAATAATTGAATCCCTAAAAAGAATTTTATTGATTACGAAAATAATAAATTGATTCCCTGAAAAAATTTTATTATTTATGAAAATAATTGAATAATTGCGAAAAAATTTATAAAATAATTTGTAAATAATAGAATTCCTGTGGAATTTTTATTATTTTATGAAAATAATAATTAATGGTTTGCGTAGAATTTTATTAAATTTTTTTAAATAATTGAATTCTTTTGGAAAATTTTATTAAAATAGTAGATATTATTAAAAATCTTTGAATTGAAGAAAATTTTTGAAAATAATTGAAATTTTGCCAAGAATTTTATTGAAATGTTTGAAAACAAATTAATTTTGGAGTAGAATTTAATTATTTCTAAAAACAATTGAAATTATGACGAGAATTTTTAAAAAAATTTTGAACATAATTGAATTTTTACGAAGAATTTTATTAACTTTTAAAAAAAAATTAAATTTTGGAGAAGAATTTAATTATTTCAAAAGATAATTAAAATTATAAGGACAATTTTTTAAAAAAATTTTAACATAATTAAAATTGTGACGAGAATCTTTAAAAAATTTGAACATATTAAAAATTTTGCCAAGAATTTTATTGAAATTTTTGAAAATAATTGAATTTTGGAGAAGAATTTAATTATTTCAGAAGATAATTAAAATTGAGACGAGAATTTTGAAAAACTTTTTAACATAATTGAATTTTTACGAAGAATTTTATTACTTTTGAAAATAATTGAATTTTGGAGAAGAATTTAATTATTTAAGATATTTGAAATTGTGACTAGAATTTAAAAAAATTTTTGAACATAATCAAAATTGTGACGAGAATTTTTAAAAAATTTTAAACATAATTAAAATTTTGCCAAGAATTTTATTGAAATGTTTTGAAAATAATTGAATTTTGGAGAAGAATTTAATTATTTCAGAAGATAATTGAAATAGTGAAGAGAATTTTGAAAAATTTTTGAACATAATTGAATTTTTACGAAGAATTTTATTACTTTTGGAAAATAATTGAATTTTGGAGAAGAATTTAATTATTTCAGAAGATAATTGAAATTGTGACTAGAATTTTTAGAAAATTTTGAACATAATTGAATCTCTGCGAAGAATTTCATTACTTTTGGAAAATAATTGAATTCTGGTGAAGAATTTAATTACTTTTGGAAAATAATTGAATTTTGGTGAAGAATTTAATTATTTCAGAAGATAATTGAAATTGTGACGAGAGCTTTTAAAAATTTTTTAACATAATTGAAATTTTGCCAAGAATTTTATTGAAATGTTTGAAAATAATTGAATTTTGGAGAAGAATTTAATTATTTCAGAAGATAATTGAAATAGTGAAGAGAATTTTGAAAAATTTTTGAACATAATTGAATTTTTACGAAGAATTTTATTACTTTTGGAAAATAATTGAATTTTGGAGAAGAATTTAATTATTTCAGAAGATAATTGAAATTGTGACTAGAATTTTTAGAAAATTTTGAACATAATTGAATTTCTGCAAAGAATTTCATTACTTTTGGAAAATAATTGAATTCTGGTGAAGAATTTAATTACTTTTGGAAAATAATTGAATTCTGGTGAAGAATTTAATTACTTTTGGAAAATAATTGAATTTTGGAGAAGAATTTAATTATTTCAAATGATAATTGAAATTGTGTCGAGAATTTTAAAAAATTTAAATAAGTTTATGATCAACGATTGGGAGAAAAATACACTTTTATTTAAAATATCTTATGTACATCGAGAGAAAAATTTTATTGAAACCGTAAATATAATTTATTTGCTTAACTCAAATAAATCATATTTGGTTTCAATAGAATTTTCATTGTTCTCTATTGAAAAATTTTATTGAAACCAAATATAATTTATTTGAGTTAATCAAATAAATTATTTTATTGAAACCGAATATAATTTATTTGAGTTAATCAAATAAATTATTTTATTGAAACCGAATATAATTTATTTGAGCTAATCAAATAAATTATTTTATTGAAACCAAATATAATTTATTTGAGTTAAGCAAAATAAATTATATTTACGGTTTCAATAAAATTTTTCTCTGGGTAGACTTAAGATATTTTTTGAATTGTGAAAAAAAAATTCTAAAAAGATTGTTAAATATAATTCTGGAGATAATTTTCTCGTGACTTAATAATGTTCGATCATCGGTAAACGAGGTATTGGATCGTAAAACCAAGAACCGAAACAATGTGATTAAACCATAAAATTCAATCTCGAAGACTATGCGAGGAATTGAAATGAGAATTGAAATGGCACAACAACGAGCTAGTAATGATGCATTTGAAGCTTAGTCACCACAGACATAATAATGGTGTATATAGGCTGACGAGAAAATGGCACTTTATGGTCTGGATATTCTCCTGTTTACGAGAAAGGATTACGTGAACATTAAAATTATATAAAGGGGCACATTGTTCCTTTTACTTTATGTACATAAGAATCAAGCTCTTCTTCTTCTTTTTCTCTCTCTTTTCTTCTTTTTTTCTCTATTTTTTCCTTTCTTCTCTATTTTTTTCTTCTTTCTCTATTTTTTCTTTTTTCTCTACTTTTTCCTTTCCTCTCTATTTTGTCTTTTTCTTATCTATTTTTTCCTTTTTCTCTATTTTTTCTTTTTTTCTCTACTTTTTCCTTTCTTCTCTATTTTTTCTTCTTTTTTTATCTATTTTTTCCTTCTTTCTCTATTTTTTTCTTTTTTTTCTCTATTTTTTCCTAAAAGAGGAAGAAAAAGAGTTTATCTTTCTAAAGAGAAGGAATGAGAGGAAAGAAAGGAAGAAAAAGAGGGAAAAAGAAAGAAAGAGAGGAAAGAAAGGAAGAAAGAGAGGAAAAAAGGAAGAGAGAGAGGAAAGAAAGGAAGAAAGAGAAGAAAAAAGGTAGAAAGAAATTAAAAAACGAAGAAAGAGAGGAAAAAAGGAAGAAAGAGAGTAAAAAACGAAAAAAGAGAGAAAAAAAGGAAGAAAGAGAGGACGAGGAGAAAATTTGATAGACATGAATGATTGTACATTAACGTGTAAGAAAAAATCAATAGTAACCATATCGCGATCGCTTACATTGTTTCCTCACTTATCCCACGAAGAAAAGCCACCGGAGAAAGCTTTTACCTTGCAATATTCTTTGTTCAAAGTACGCGGACTTTACGCTTCGAGTTCTCTTGCCACATTTTTCATGAGAGAATCTCTTTAACTATATATAGCTCCAGTAGCTGGAAAAATGTCCTTCGACCATCTTTTTCACACTATTTTCGCAAAAATTTCTTCCTTGACAAATTTTCCCTCAATCTCAATATAACTCTCGGCATTTAGGTTAATAATATAATTTCTATTTTTTTATATATTTTTTTAATTTTTTTTTTTACATTTATTCGTTAAATTAAAAGAAAATTTTCTTTTCTATTTAAATTTTTTTAAATTTAATTCTGTCTTTTAATTTCATGGAATAAAATTTCTCCCTGGAACAAATACAAATTTTACAATATCAGGGTTGCCAGAAAAATTTAATTTTGTTTTTCCCTGATTTCCAGAAAAAATTTTGACTTTTTTTTACCCAAAAGAATATTCTGATTTACTCTAAAAATTATTGGATGCTTAAAAAAATGTTCAATTTTCACAGATTTTAATTTTGAACCCTTTTCAAAATTAAATTATTTCTAAAAGTTCTCGTTACAATGCTTTTAATATAATCAAATTATAATTTAAAATTTTAAGTAAATTTCATTATTTAATCAATTTTTAATAGAAAATTTTTCGAGAATTCAATTATTTAAATGCAAAAATAAATAATTTATTAAATAGTTAAATATTTCTTAAGATTGAATTTTTATGAAGAATTTTATCAAAATTTTTAAAAGTAGATAATTGAATTTTTTCGACGAATTTAAAAAAAAATTTTAAGAATACATACAATTTTCTATGATTTTATTTAAAACTGGTTAAAAAATAATTGAAATTCTGCGATAAGCTTTTGTTATTTTTGAAAATAATTGAATTCTTGCAATGAATTTTATAAAAATATTTTTTTAAAGAATTGAATTCCTGTGAAGAATTTTATTTGTGAAAATAATTAATTTCTTGTGAAGAATTTTATTCAAATTTATTTTAAATAATAATTGCATTCCTAGGAAAATGTTTTTTTTTTTAAGAATTGAATTTTTGGGAAGAATTTTATTAAAATTTTTTAAATAATTGAATTGCTTCGAAGAATTTTTATTTTTTACGAAAATAATTGAATTGTTTCGAAGATTTTTACAAACAATTTTGAAAATAATTGTATTCCAAGGAATAATGTTAAATTTTTTAAAAATAATTGAATTCTCGAGAAAAATTTTATTATTTATGGAAATAATTGATTTCTTGCGAAGAATTTTATTCACATTTTTTTTTTAAATAATTTAATGCCCCCATAAAAATGTATTATTTGTGAAAATAATTGAATTTTTAAGAAGAATTGTATATTGAGCATTTTATTAACTAAATCTTGTAAAGAATTTTGTTAACATTTTTTTAAATAATAGAATTTTTAAAAGAATTTTATTTAAATTTTACAAAATAATTGAATTTCTCAGAAATATATTTTTTCAATTCTCTGAATATATTTGAATTCTTTCGAGAAATTTCATTAAAAAATTAAAAATAATTGAATTGGTTCGGAGAAATTTATAAAAAATTGGTAAGTAATTGAATTCCTGTGGAATTTTTATTAAAATTTAGTTTGAAATTTAAATAATTAAATTCTTTTGAAATTAATAATATTTAATTGTCACTTACATTATTAGTGATGAATAATAGCAATTTTTCGGAATAATATCGTCTTACTCACCTGAAACAAAAAGAAAAACGAATCTATTAATAAATTGTAATAAATAAAAACTAATGTAAATAATTAGTTATATAATAATAATCGAGATATTCTGTTCTCACGTGAATTTAGGCCTTTTTGATTCTAAATTTTGTTAAAAATCTCGAATTGTCATGTTTTACAGCTTTAATTTTGTAAATAGTAAAATTTTTTATTTCTAATCCTGAAAAAAATTAAGTTTCATTTCATTTAATTTTCATCAATTATTTAATTTTATGTAGAGAAATAATTGAATTTTAAAAAAATTGCAGTTGTAATTTCTTTGAAATAATTAAATTCGAAAGTATTTGAAATTTTAATTCCTGTGGAAAAATAAATATAACAATAAGTAACATTTAAATATTAATTTAATAAAAATATTGAAGTTTAGAATAATTGTAATTTAGAAATCCTGAGGAAATTAGTTTTTTTAAATTGTAATGAAAATATTTTTGTTTCAATTTTTTAAAAAAAGGTAATAAATGATAATTAATATAATACTGCATATTAATTAAAAACGAAATTAAAATAATTAAATAGAAAATATAATTTATACATTACAGAATTTATAAAAAGCAAATAAAAAAAAAGAATAACGAAAAAAAATGTAAAACGAAAGCCAACAATGAAATGAAATTTCAATATTGCTTTTAGTTATCAATTAATTAATGTCAGGAAAAGAATCTTTAATTAGCATTTGAAGTTAACGTTCCGCGAAGTTTCGAATTACCCCCATTATTGGTTTGTTGACCAAGCAATCACTGTTTTACCCTTTGGCGGATTGAGTTCGAATTTCACTTTGTCTAACGATCCGGTATTCGAGTCAAAGACGAAGAGTGATAGCCATTGGATATCTCAACTACCATTCAGTGTCAGACTAATGATTCTACAATCTTACCTAAGCAGATACACTGCTCCTGGACAATAATATACCTAACCCCAAAGCCGTCCACAACAAACGACCCTTGAAGGCAATAATCATTTTCAGATTCAGCTCAAGAGATAAATTGCAAGTCATCCAATTAATTCAAAGAAGCAATTTTTTTTTCTAATTATATAACTGAAAATAACTTATTTCAATTTGTTCTTCTCTTCAATTTTTTAATCATTTTCAGAGTTGTCATAAAAATGTAACTTTATTTTTCCCTGACTTTTCTTTTTTGCAAAAAATGCTTTCTGCTTGTTTTTGAAATAAATGAGTAAATAAATAAATAAAAGTAAAATTAAATAAAATAATTATATAAATTCTAAAAAAATTAACTTTATTTTTTTATATTTATTACATTTATTAATTTATATACTTATTTATTTATTAATTAATATTTAATTATTTATAATATTAAAATAACTAACTTAGATATTTTGAAAAAATGATATTAAAATAATTACTTTAATTAGATGATGTGTTTGTCGAAATTATTTGCGAAAATAAATTTAAAAGAAGAAAAGTAAATTTACTTGATGGGTGAAATGTATTACACAATAGTGTAACTTCAGGATTTGAAGCCTTCCGTTCATTAAACCTAGTGCAGTTTCAATTAGTCCATACGTGGCAGTTTATGTCCCACGTGTCTGACTCTTGGATCGAATAATTACTAATTAATCAGCTTAAGAGTTTAAAGTGTATTAATCCTCTATAGTTGCAACTATAATCAAATTTCAACTACTTTGCTAGAAATTTGAGTCGAAATAAAATATACACGTATAAAATTCTTAAACAAAAATTCTCCATTCTAAAGTTAATAATCGCAAAAAAATTGCAAATAGAATTCACCTGGAATAAATAAAATCGAATTATAAAACTTGAAAGAAAGAATTTAATTTTGAAATTAAGTAAAGAGAACTTTTCTTTTTTTTTGTCATGCGACTAAAATGGTAGGAAATATTTCGCTTTTTAAAAGGCCGAAAGACCGATGAATGAATAGAAGAAAGAAAAAAAGAAGAAAAGAGTAAAATAAAAATAGAGAGAGAGCAAAAAAAAAGAAGGGGGAGAAATCAGAATAAAAAGTTAAAAAGGAAATAGAATATACTGAAAGTAAAATCGAGTTTGCTTATTTCAAAGACAAATAACTGTGTCAAGTGAATTTAAACTCTATTGACATTCGAAGTTTATGGAAAAGTCTGTTTTAACTAGCAAGTTCGAGAAAACAATCTCGAGACATTCTTTTCTCAATATTCCAACTCTTGCTTTTGAGTCGAAATTTAATTTTCTATCGTAAATAACAAGAGAATTAAATTTGGATAATTTTTTGTTTTAAAAGTAAATTAATTTCAATTTTAATTTTATATTTAAAATTTAAATCTCGAGGTATTAAAAAACAAAATTTTTTAATTAATTTCTTTGCAAAATTCAATTATTTTTATAAATAATAATATTTATCACAAGAATTCAATTATTTTCAAAAGTAATAAAATTCTTCGAAGAAATTCAATTATTTAAAAAAAATGTTAACGAATTTAAAACGTCAAGAATTCAATTGTCTTTATAGATAACAAAATTGTTCTTCAAAAATTCAATTTTCAAAAAATTTAAATAAAATTCTTGGCAAAATATCAATTATTTAAAACAAATTTTAATAAAATTCTTCGCATGAATTCAATTGTTTTCAAAAATTATTATTTAAATTCTTCTCAGGAATTCAATTATTTTAAAAAATTTTAATAATATTCTTCAAAAAGTTTTAAATTATTTTCAAAAATTGTTATAAAATTCTTTAATATTACAAATTTTTCTTTAAAATCTTAATTAAATTCCTTAAAAGAAATTAAATATTTTTAAAAGTTGTTAATAAAATTCTTCGTAAAAATTAAATTTTAAGAAACATTTAATTATTGAATAAATTGAATTCACGTGGAATTCAAAATTATTACTTTTCGTACTTTTAACTAACAATTCTGTAGAATTAATTTTTTTGAAAATATTTAATTCAATAATAATTATTGTAGAATTCAATTATTTTTTTTTCTATAAATAAAAACAAAACAATTTTAATTAGTTTTTTTAAATATAATTTTAATCAAATTCCTCAAAAAAAGTAATTATTCTTAAAAAATTTATTAAAATTCGTCGAAAAAATTCAATTATTTAAAAATTTGTTTATAAAATTCTGTATGAGAATGTTATTTTGAGAAACATTTAATTATTCAATATATTATTTATTTTTTATTTAAATTATTGAATTCTCGTAGAATTTTCTAATAAAAATTGATTTAAAAATGAATTTTAGTTAAAATTTGAGATAATAATATTGAATATGAATAGCAATAATGTGGATTTTTAGAACAATTAACAATAGTCTGTCAAACTAATTTTTAAAAAAAATTTTAATTCAAATTTCTTTGTAATTATTTAAAATTTGTATTCTCTAATATTTATTTCACAGAAGAATTTTCAAATAATCAAAATTTCGTAAAATTGAATTATTAACAAATGAATTTGAAAATTCTCAAGAAACTTTTTTTAAAAATTATTAAAAATAATTGATAATTGATAATTATTAATTATCAATAATTACATTTTTCGAAGAATTTACTTAAAATTGTATTAAAAATAATTGAAATCCTGTGAAGAATTTTATTATTTATGAAAATCATTGAATTCTTGCAACGAATTTTTAATACTTTTTTTTAAAATTTAAATAATTGAAATTCTGTGTAGAATATTATTATTTTTGAAAATAATTAAATTCTCGCAATAGAATTTTATTATATATTTTTTAAAATTTAATTCTTTTGAGAAATTTTATTAAAATAGTAAATTTTTGAAAATATTTGAATTTCAGCGAAGAATTTCATTATTTGTGAAATGATTTCTTGCAAAAAATTTTTGAAGTTAATTGCATTTTTTAAGGAATTCATTTAAAAATTTTTAAATTGTAAAATAAAATAATAATAATAATAATAATAATAATAATAATAATAACAATAATAATTACAATAATAATTGTAAAATAATTGTAATTCTATGAAAAATTTTATTATTTATAAAAATAATTGAATTCATGTAAAAAATTTTATTAATTGTAAAATAATTAATTATATAATAAAGAATAAACTATATATAGAATTTTTCATTAAATTTCCACTGGGACATTTTTCTTAGATCAACTATCAAATGTTTTAAATCTCAAAAATAAAAGAAACCAATTTGTCAAATGATTATTATTAAACAATAGCCTCTATTGAATGTACAAAAGACTTGTGCGAATCAAGTGAAATGAGAAATAAGAGTTGCGAAATGAAAAGTAGAAAAAAAAATAGTAAAAATCTTTCGAGAAGTATTAATTAAACTCCATCTGTCTTTATAACCGTTGTCAGCTCACACAAAATGGCTACTACTACGCTGGAGGAGTTAAAATTTAATTAAATAGATTTAGAGCTTCTCATTATCTACATCCTGTGAATCAAATTCATAATGTATAAATCCTTTGACCAACGGTCTACTAAATGAATTCTAAAGTTTATTAATTTCATTATTATTTAGAATGCAAAGAAATTTAAAAAAAAAAAAAAACTTTAAACTCGTGTTCATTGTTCCTTTAAATGCAGAAAATTATATTATTAACTGAGGGGGCAAAAATCTTTTTAAATATCAAACAATGTCTCTATCTTTTTTCAAATATATTTTATTTATCCTTTTTTAATATTAAATAACAATATTTATTTAAATAATAATAAATAATAAGAGAGAGTAAATAAAATTATTATTAATTAATAAATAATATTAAACTATATATATATTTTTCTTTTGCAATTTGTTTTACAATGCTTTTATTGTTCTTTTCTTATTTATTTTATTCATCATCTAGTATGAAAAGAGTTTCATTTAAGAATAGTATTTTTTTCTGAGAAAGATGCAAATCTCGAGATAAATAATTAGTAATAATTAATTACCAACAAATTTTATTTAATTTATTTAATTTATATAATATTCACTATATTAATTTATTTATATTTACTAGCAACAATTCTAACTTTTTACTTCATTTTTTAAATAAAATTATCAATTTTAAAAATAATAGAATTTAAAAATTTTGAAATTCTAATTTTTGTTGAAAACACTAAAATAATTCAATTTTGGAGAAATTGCAAATGTTTTTATTGCAGAAATTCAATTATTTTCAAAAGTAATAAAATTCTTCTCATAAAATTCAATTATGTTTAAAATTTAAAAAAAAAATTCTCGTCAAAATCCCAATTATCTTTGTAAATAATAAAATTTTTCCCCAAAGTTCAATTATTTTCAAAAATAGCAATAAAATTCTTGTCCTAATTTTAATTATTTTCAATATCTACTATTTTAATAAAATTTTATGAGAAAAATTCAATTATTTAAAGAAAATTTTAATAAAATCGTACACAAACATTTAATTATTGTCAAAAATATTAAAAATTCCACAGGAATTCAATTATTTACAATTTTTTATAAATTTCTTCGCAATAATTCAATTATTTTCATAAATTTTTAATTATTATAAATTATTATAAAACTTAAAGAAATCGATCACTCCGAGTCTTCGACTCGGAGCAATCGATATCTTCAAAAAAAAAAAAAAATAAAATAAAAATAAAAAAAAAAATACTTTTTTAAGTTGTTTAATTTCAAAAAGGTTTGAATTTTGAATTTTTGAATGTCTTAATTCCAGTGGGAAAATAGTAATAATTAAATATTTATTTAAAAAAGAAATTATTGATGTTTTTGAATAATTTTACAATTAAAAAAAATTCGTAAAAATGTAATGGAACATTTTTTTCCTTTATTTTCTAAAAATTCAAAAATTTTCATTTTCAATAAAATCGAAATTTGAAAGAATTTTAATTTAATAATTGAAAAAAATTGAATTTTAAAAACAATTTTACATGAAATCGATTTTTTTAAAGAATTTTAATTTAATAAATTGAAAAGAAATTGAATTTTTTAAAGAATTTTCCAAAAAAATTGAATTTTATAAGAATTTTAATTTCATAATTGAAAAATAATTGAATTTTACATACAATTTAATAAAAAATTGAATTTCCAAAGTATTTTTATTGAATAGTTAAGAAAAAATTAAAATTTTCCAATTTCCAAAAATTTTTTTCTGAAAAATTGATTTTTCAATGAATTTTAATTTAATAATTAAAAAATAATTGAATTTTAGAAAAAAATGTTCAATAAAATCGACTTTTGAAAGCATTGTAATTTAATAATTGAACAAATTAAATTTTACAAACTTTACATAAAATTGATTTTTTAAAGAATTTTAATTTAATAAATTGAATAATAATTGAATTTTTCAAGGATTTTCCAAAAAATTGTATTTTGAAACAATTTTAATGTTATAATTGAAAAATAATTAAATTTAACGAATAATTTTCTTAAAAAATCGATTTTTTGAAAAATTTTTATTTAATAGTTGATAAATAATTGAAATATTCCAAAAAAATTTTTCTGAAAAATTTATTTTTCAAAGAATTTAAATTTCATAATTGAAAAATAATTTAATTTAAAAAAAAATTCCCAAAAAGTCAATTTTTATAAACATTTTAATATAATGATTGAAAAATAATAGTATTTTAAAACAAAATTTTCAATAAAATCGGAATTTGAAAGAATTTTAATTTAATAATTGGAAACAATTGAATTTTACAAACAACTTTACATGAAATCGATTTTTTAAAGAATTTTAATTTAATAAATTGAAAAGAAATCCAAAACATTGAGTTTTCAAAGAATTTTAATTTCATAATTGAAAAATAATTGAATGTCTTAATTTCTGTGGAAAAATAATAGTTAAATATTTATTTAAAAAAGAAATTATTGATGTTTTTGAATAATTTTACAATTAAAGAAATTCGAAAAATGTAATGGAAAATTTTTTTTTTTTTTTTGAGTAAAATTTTTTCCTTTATTTTCTAAAAATTCAAAAATTTTCATTTTCAATGAAAATTTGTAATTGACATAATATAGAATTTATAAACATTTGTTTTGTTTATTTTTAAAAAAAAACTTTGAATTTTATTAAAACAATTGTAATTAAAAAATTGAAACAATGTAAATTATTACCTTATGAAAATGGAAAATTTTCTACCGGGAATATGTAATGTTTTTTTTTCAAAGTAAAAGAATGAGTTTGTGAACAATATTTTTATTGAGAAATAAAAATTATGCATAAAATGGGTATTTATTTACGATTTCTTAATCATAATTTTTTAACAAATTTTCTATTTTTTATAAATAAGCAAGAGAAAAATTTGCAATAATTTAGATCAGTCAAATGAAATTTGTTATAAAAAAAAGCATATAATAAACAAAATTGGTAAATTTTTCATTTGTTAATCACCATTTTTTTTTAAATTATGAGTTAATATATTATTATTATTATTAAAAATTTTTCTGAAAAATTTATTTTTCAAAGAATTTAAATTTAATAATTGAAAAATAATTTAATTTAAAAAAAAAATTCCCAAAAAGTCGATTTTTATAAACATTTTAATATAATGATTGGAAAATAATAGAATTTTAAAACTAAATTTTCAATAAAATCGGAATTTGAAAGAATTTTAATTTAATAATTGAAAACAATTGAATTTTACAAAAAATTTTACATGAAATCGATTTTTTAAAGAATTTTAATTTAATAAATTGAAAAGAAATGGAATTTTTTAAATAATTTTCCAAAACATTGAGTTTTCAAAGAATTTTAATTTCATAATTGAAAAATAATGATAATGATAATAATAATAATGATCCAGTTTTCTTTACAAATTCACCAAAAGTGTTTCATTCTATAACATAAAACCCATACTCACCAAATCCAATGCATTACTTGCAATTAAGTTTGATTGATTATTATTATTATAATATTGATTATTATTATTTATTATGAGTTAATATATTAAATATTTATTTCAGTAAATTTTTTTAAGGTTAACACTCTTCCTGTCCAGACTTATACCAACTCTAGCGTTTTTAAATATAGTTCCCATAAATAAAATACCCCAAAAAAATAGAATAGGAAAAAAAGAATATCTAAAAATAATTTTTAAACAACAAAATAAAGTATTTGATTCAAAATTAATTTTTTTCCGAGAGTAAAAGAGGAACTACTAATAAATTTAATTTCCAAAGTTCTCAGTTCTTAATTATGAGGAATGTATTAATTTACAACTTAGTGCTGAAGTTAAAAAGTATTTTTTTTTCTCTCCTCTCTCTTAGAAAGAAAATGTAATTGTAGATGTATCATTGCCATGAATATATCTATGTTTCATTCTCGTGGGATTGTCGCATAATAATAAATATGTTTTAGACCCTCTTCCTCTCCCCCCTCCTCCTTTCTACTCAGTCTCCTAAGAGAAACCATGCTACCCCATTGGAGATTACGCGACAGAGTATACAAGCCACAATTACAAGGGTTCGTTCGCAACCACAGCGAAATGGTGGTGCAGCGAGAAACTTCACTTCAGGTTGGGGTTCCTAATTAACACCGCAACCAAGTCAATAATCCTTACCATGAAACTAGAAAGAATTTACCTTTTACCTAAAAGGAAAAAAAAATAAAAGAAAATAAAAATAAATGATGGAAAAAAATTGCAGACTACCAATTAAAACGATGTTGGAAAAAAAAATCAAGTACTTTTCAATTCGTCTACTTAGGCCCCAAATTATTCACCATTTCAGAGAGTGCAAATTACAATGTCTAATTAATGCGCTAAGTTATAATTAAAACATTCAGGTAATTAGCACTCGGAGAGAAAGATGGATGAAAATATTATTACAAGAATATATCCTTTAATTAATTAGCAAAATTACAATTTTAATTCATTCTATTTATTCTCGGGAAAATTTCTCGTGTTTAAACAATATTATATTCAGAGAGGAGAAATTTTTGATACTAAATTTATATTTTATTGAATATTTCATTGAGTTGTTGGTAAATAATTATTACTAATTTTTTATCTCGAGATTTGCATCTTTTTGGGAAAAAAAATATTGTTCTTAAATGAAACTATTTTCATACCAGATGATGAATAAATACCTACAAAGGATTAATTCGTTAGGAAAAAATTATTTGCATATAAAAAGAAAAGATTTATTTTATGTAATATTAATCCTAAATAAAAAAATTACAACGTCATATTTATTAATTATTATTGTAAACTTATTAGTAATTAATTATTTATTACTAATTATTTATAACACGACTTAAAGAGTAAATAATTCAAATTTATCTGAAGTTAGTTAGATTCTTTAATAATGAAGTTTAAATAATGAAAAATTTTAGTTAGAAACATAAATAATTTAATTTTGGGGAAGCTACAAATATTATTTCAGAAATTCAATTATTTTCAAAAGTAATAAAATTCTTCTTACAAATTTTAATTATGTTCAAAATTAAAAAAAAAATTCTTGTCACAATCCCAATTATCTTTATAAAAAATAAAATTTTTCTTCGAAATTCAATTATTTTCACAAATTTTCCGCAATTCAATGATTTTTAAATGTATTTTAATAAAATTCAATTATTTATATTTTAAACAAAATTTTAATACAATTCTTAGTAACAATTCAATTATTTGCACAAGTAATAAAATTCGTTGCAAAAAATTCAATTACTTGCACAAATAATAAAATTCGTTGCAAAAAATTCAATTATTTGCACAAATAATAAAATTCGCTGCAAAAAAATTCAATTATTTTTACAATTATAATAAAATTCTTTACAGAAATTCAATTCTTTTAAGAAAAATTTTAATAAAATTCTTTACAGAAATTCAATTATTTGCACAAATAATAAAATTCGTTGCAAAAAATTCAATTATTTGCACAAATAATAAAGTTCATTGCAAAAAATTCAATTATTTTTACAATTACAATAAAACTCTTTACAGAAATTCAATTATTTGCACAAATAATAAAATTCGTTGCAAAAAATTCAATTATTTGCACAAATAATAAAATTCGTTGCAAAAAAATTCAATTATTTTTACAATTATAATAAAATTCTTTACAGAAATTCAATTCTTTTAAGAAAAATTTTAATAAAATTCTTTACAGAAATTCAATTATTTGCACAAATAATAAAATTCGTTGCAAAAAATTCAATTATTTGCACAAATAATAAAGTTCATTGCAAAAAATTCAATTATTTTTACAATTACAATAAAACTCTTTACAGAAATTCAATTATTTGCACAAATAATAAAATTCGTTGCAAAAAATTCAATTATTTGCACAAATAATAAAGTTCGTTGCAAAAAATTCAATTATTTGCACAAATAATAAAGTTCATTGCAAAAAATCCAATAATTTTTACAATTATAATAAAATTCTTTACAGAAATTCTATTATTTTAAGAAAAATTTTAATAAAATTCTTTGCAAGAATTCAATTATTTTTACAAATAATTTAATTCTTCGCATGAATTTAATTTTTTTCAAAAACTATTATTTAAATTCTTCTCAGGAATTCAACTACTTTTAAAAATTTTAATACAATTCTTCACAGAAATTCAATTATTTGCACAAATAATAAAATTCGTTGCAAAAAATTCAATTATTTGCACAAATAATAAAATTCGTTGCAATAAAATTCAATTATTTGGACAAATAATAAAACTTGTTGCAAAAAAATTTCATTAATTTTTACAAATAATAAAATTCTTTGCAGAAACACAATTATTTTAAGAAAAATTTTAATAAAATTCTTTGCAAGAATTCAATTATTTTTACAAATAATAAAATTCTTCGCATGAATTTGTTTTCAAAAATTATTATTTAAATTCTTCTCAGGAATTCAACTACTTTTAAAAATTTTAATATCTACAATTCTTCAAAAAGTTTTAAATTACAATTTTTAAAAATTGTTATAAAATTCTTTAATATTACAAATTTCATTAAAATCTTAATGAAAGTTTTTAAAAGATATTCAATATTTTAAAAAGTTGTTGATAAAATTCTTCGTAAAAATTGAATTTTAGGAAACATTCAATTATTAAATAAATTATTTATTTTTGTATTTAAATAATTGAATTCACGTAGAATTAAATTATTATTTTTTGTACTTTTAACTAACAATTCTGTAGAATTAATTTTTTTTAAAGTTGAATTGAATAATAATTGAAGTAATTGCTTAATAGCATTTTTAATCAAATTCCTCGAAAAATGTAATTATTCTTAAAAAATTTATTACAATTCGCCGAAAAAATTCAATTATTTAAAAATTTGTTAATAAAGTTCTGTGCGAGAATGTTATTAACTGTTTTAATTTTTACTTAATCTATATTTTGAGAAACTTTCAATTATTGAATATATTATTTATTTTTTTATTTAAATAATTGAATTCTCGTAGAATTTTCTGATAAAAATTGATTTAAAAATGAATTTCAGTTAAAATTTTAGATAATAATTGAATACGCAAAACAATAGTGTGAATTTTTGGAAATAATTGAATTTTGAAAAGGTTTCAAATTAAAATCTTGGAAAATTTGAATTTTTCATACTTTTAATTGACAATTCCTCTAGAATTAATTTTTTTTTGAAAAAGATTAATTGTATTTTTTTCATTATTTAAAGTTTATATTTTTTATCATATGTTTAATATGAAGAACTACCGAATAATCAAAATTCCACGTAAAATTGAATTGCTGTCAAATGGATTTGAAAATTCTCAAAGAACTTTTTAAAAAATTATTTTAAAAAAATACGTTGAAAAAAAAATTTAATTGATTCAAATTATCAAATTTAATTTAGTCAAATTTAATTGACTATTATCAATTAAATATTTACTTGAATCAAATAATATTTATTGAAGTCAATTAAATGGTATTTGACCCAATAATTTCAGTATTTGAAACAACAATTTCAGTATTTGAAGAATATTTATAAATATTATTTAAGTATTATTAAAATAAGCAAATTCATTTAAATATTATTTGATACAATTAAATATTTAATTGATAATAAGTCAATTAATCGGTTATCTGAATCAAATAAATTTTTTTTTCAATGTAGTTGATTTAGAGAAGAATTTTAGTTAATAATTCTAGAAAATAATAATTGAATTTAAATGATGAAAGAATGAAGTACGAAAATTATTATAGTTAATTATTAATTTTCGAAAATAATTGCATTTTCTTGAGGAATTTAATTAAAGTTTGTTTTAATTATTAAAGCAAAACAGTAGAAATTCCAGCTCAAAAAGAAACATTCGTCTCAAAACGAATATTAAAATTTAGTTCCCCTTCTCGCCGAAACACACAGTATATTATTCGTGCCTTACGTTTGCCTCGTGTTTTTTTTCTATTCATTTTTTGTATACACAATGAAAGCAGGCTTGTAAAGCATGAACAATAGACTTCATGAATATTTCAAATAAGAAGGTGTGAAGAATGAATCTTTTTCTTTATACTGATTCCAACTATATATATATATATATAAAAGAAAAAAAAGTGGCAAGATATTTTTCTTACTTTTTCACTATAACCAAAAAAAAATCTTTTCAATTAAGCTGTTACATCTCCCTCCTCTCATCGCTCCACTCTCATGAAAAAACGTGACTAAAATATTTCTCAAAAAATAAACAAACTAAATATTACTAATTATTAACAAATAACAAACTAAATAAACAAATTAATATTAATGAATAAAAGGTAAAATAAAACGTGTTATAAAATAAAATTAATTAATTTATAAAAATAAATAAATTGATAAAAGGGGGGAAAAAATTTCTGTGTGTACTGTTTGTATTTTTCTATTCACTTTAAAAAATTGGCTAATATTTCTCCCCCTCCCCCCTCTCTCTCTCTTTCTCTCTCTTCTTCCGGCAAATGCTGTCATATATATGCAGGAAAAAATAAAAACTGAAAAAAAAAAAAATTTGCTCAAATGTATATGTGTCGACAAAAACCATTTCCATGAAGTTATTTCTAGCAAATTTGATATCATCTCGTTTTCATGAAACACGTTCAATCCAAACCACAGAATGTAATCGCGTGTCTGCGACATACATGTACTTACACGAGTACATTGCAGCCGTAGGCCGTTGCATATCTCTCTAGTAAACTAGTGCGATGTCCCAAACCGATTCGATCGATCAAAATTGTGTTTTCGTACAAAACCCAGACAAAGGTTATCGTTAGTTCGATATTGGGATATCCAATCTACGCGTTTCATCTGGCCATAGTCCAACGTAATACTAGCCAATATCCTCTCCCTGCTGGCCACTTCCGGTCGACACCCCTCCATATTCCTTGCCAAGGATTTTTATAATTAATGGCTTTTGAAAATTAATGTCAAAATTCATTAAAACCACCCTCCCTCTGCCTCTCTCTCTCATGAATCCTTACTAAATATATATTAAAAACTACACGTGCAACTGATGCCTTAGAAATTAATTCAAACATATGAATTTCATTTCGTATATCCGGAAACTGATTATCGAGAGAAGAGGGAAAAAAAATGGAAGAAGGTATATAATACACTCGCCTTCCTCTGCTATACCGAAAAAATGTAATTAATTTCGATGTCACGGCGAACAGAAACGGAAAGTACATTATTGTTATTATTCATGGAGCGAAAAACTTTTTTTTCTCTCTCTCTCTCTCTCTCTCGGTACTTTCGAAAAAATTGGAACATTAATATCAAGGTTAATTAAATTACAAAACTTAATTTTCGTTCTTAATTCTCATTTCTCGCACTTTTTGGTATAGTTTAGAAAAAAAAGTCCTAGTCATTAATTAACTATATTAATCTCCGTATTCTTTCAGTCATTCTGTCCGGAGTTTAAAGTTAGTTTTCGTGTAATGCTTTTGTTTGTTTTTTTTTTTTCTTTAAAAAATATTGTTTGACAAATCGAAAATAAAGTATTTTTTCATGATTTATATTAAAAATAATATTAGAAATTAGAAAATTTAAGAAAAAATTATGATTAACAAATAAAAAATATACCCATTTTGTTTGTTATATGTTTTTTTTTTCTATGAAAACTTTCGTTACTGTTCCATTTATTATTTTACAAATTAAAAAACTTCATGTTTTCAAATATATAAACATTAATTTTTGAATAATTTCAGATTCAAAATCTAAAAAATTTACCTATTAACTACATAATTATCTGTATATTGTTAATTATTTTCAAAAAATGTTCATAACATTTTTCCCATGAATTAAATTGTTTTAAAAAATGAAGACATAAAGTTATTTTTAAAAATGCTAATAAAAAATTCTTTGGAAGAATTCAATTATTTTTAAAACAATTTTAATGAAATTTCACGAAAAAATTCAATTATTTTACAAAATTTATTAATAAAATTCTTGTTAAGCATTAAATTATTTTTAATAATTTTAATAACATTCTTTAGAAGAATTCGATTCTTTTTATAAATATAATAATATTTTTTGCAAGAATTCAATATTATTTTCAATACAATTTTAATTCAATTTTCTCGAAAGAATTCAATTGTTTGAAAAAAATTGTCAAATGACTTTAATTATTTTCAAATTATTGGATAAAAACATTGCATGAATATAATAATTTTCCGTGCATTAATTTAAAAAATTCAAAACATTGAAAAAGAAAATTGAGAAGCAAATAAAAACTAACTTACAAGTGCAAACAGATTCAAAACACAACAATATTAATTTATTTCTTTAAAATTGTTTGTGAACTTTAATTTCATTTATCATATTTTAGAAAAAATTACATATAACCAAAATTTGAAGAAATTTTTTTGACTAATTTAAAGATTTTTGAAGATAAATAAGAAAAAGATTGAACTTCTTAAAAATGCTTTTTAATATTTAATTATTATTTAAAATTTATACTAAAATTCATTTTCAAATCAATTTTTATTAGAAAATTCTAAAGATTCAATTATTTAAATACAAAAGTAAATAATTTATTGGATAATTGAATGTTTCTTAAAATTGAATTCTTATAAAAAATTTTCTTAACAAATTTTTAAATAATTGAATTCTTTTGACAAATTTTAATAAAATTTTTAAGAATAGTTACACTTTTCCAGGAATTCAATTAAAATTGTATTAAAAATAATTTAAATTCTGCGATGAGTTTATTATTTATGAAAATAATTGAATAATTTACGAAAAAAATTTGTAAATATTTGAATTCCTATGAAACTTTTCTTATTTATGAAAATATTTAAATGTTTGCGTACAATTTTATTAAAATAATTTTTGAATACTTGAATTCTTTTGGGTAATTTTATTAAAATAGTAGATATTAAAAATCATTGAAATGTGGAAAATTTTTAAAAATAATTGAAATTTGAACAAGAATTTTATTAAAAGTTTAGAAAATAATTGAATTTCAGAGAAAAATTTTATTATTTACAAAGATAATTTAAATTTTGATGAGGATTTTCGTAAATTTTTAAAAAGAATTAGATTTTTGCGAAGAATTTTATTAAAATTATTTTTAAAAAAATTGAATTTTTACGCAAAGAATTTCATTAAAATTTTTTAAAATAATTTAATTCTTTAAAGAATTTAAATTAAAAATTTATTGAAAATACTACTACTTAAATTCTAAAAAATAAATTGTAGCAAAGGTCTTTAAAATTATTGAATTTCATTGATAAATTTTAATAAAATTTTTATAAATAATTACATTTTTTTAAGGAATTCCATTAAAATTGTATTAAAAATAATTGAAATTCTGCATTGAGTTTTATTATTTTTATGAAAATAATTGAATCCCTGTAAAAAATGTTATTATTTATGAAAATAATTGAATAATATATGGAAATAAATTGTAAATAATTGAATTTTTTGGGTAATTTTATTAGAATAGTAGATATTGAAAATCATTAAAATTTTGACAAGAATTTTATTATAAGTTTTGAAAATAATTGAATTTTGAAGAAGAATTTTGCTATTTATAAAGATAATAATTGTGATTTTGTCGAGATTTTTTTTTATAAATTTTAAAGATAATTGAATTTTGTGATAAGAATTTTATTACTTTTTGAAAATAATTGAATTTCTGCAATCATTTGTAACTTCTTCAAAATTCAATTTTTTGAAGTGTTTTTAACTAAAATTCTTCTACATTATTTTTAATAATTTATTAAATATATATTGACAAATTTAACTAATTTTAGAAGATTTTTTAATTATTAAAATTTTTCAAAAATCTAAGTTCATTAAAATTTCAAATTAAATTCATTCAATATTGAAATTATTCAAAATTTTATATTTCAACCGTTTGAAGTTCATTTATTTATGAAAATTGTAAGCGCAACTCTTTTAAAATTTATTTAATTTTGAAATGTTTAAGTAAAATTATTCATTAAATTATTTATTTTATGATAGTTGTTCAAGATTTAAGTTATTTAAAAAGAAATTTTTGTCAGAAATTAAAAAAATAGGTTTTGTATTAGAATTCGTGGTAATTTTATAGTTTATGAGTAAAACAAAAAAGACACAAAAAGTTCAGAATTTTCTTATGAATTCTAAAAATTTAATTTTTTTCAGTACTTTTAATAAAAATTTCTGACTTTTCCCTGAATTCTGAATAATTTTATTTAAAAAAGTGGATGAGAACTCAGCCTATGCCAGAATATATAATTATTTTAATTACAATAATATTAAAACTATATATTCCAATTCATATTTTATTTTTAAAAAAAATTTTTTTAATTAAAAAATTTTTACGTTCTATTTAAAAAAGTTTCGTTTATTTGATCTTTGAAAACTTTTCGAAAATAGAACTCTCAATAAATGTCAATATTTTCTGTTACTCCTTTTATTTTCTCTATTTTATTAAAAACTGTCATATTGCATATTGAATAAAGTAAATATAGAAATAGAAATAAAGTATATCCTTTCTAAAAAAAAAACAGTTTTAGAAAGTCGAAGAATCGAACTCGAAAAACTCGAACTCGAACTCGAAAATCTCGAATTGGAAAACACGAAGATGACATTTTTATATAATTTTAAGAAAGAAAAGAAAAAACAATTTAATATTTCTTAAAGGAAAAATACATATAATTTAATTTTTGAATAAATTATAGCATTTTTCTTAATATTTTGATTGTATTTCCTCTTTTCTAAACAAATAAATCGAACTCGAATTGGAGGACGAAACTAGACAACAGCTGACTCACTCTTGATTGGCCGAGGTAGAAAGATGGCCGCTGTTTGTTTTCTTTTGGATCTTATGCTTTATTTTCGTCAAATAATTGTTTTTCTTTATTATTTATTTATATATAAATAAAAGTATGTTAAATGTTTTTTATTTAGTATTTTTAGGCTGAGTGTACAATAGAAAAAATCATGTGTTGAAGAATATGTTGTGTAGTATTTCTGATTATTTATTGCTAAAATGTCAGAATAAAAAGAAATAATTTTCTCCTTAAAATTGAGAAAATTAAATTATTTTTATTAAATTAATAAGTTACTATCTTTAATTATCTGCAATTAATAATCAAACGGCTTTGAATAATCCTGTAATAGGGTAACTGTACCAATTGTCGAGGGTTTTAGGCAACTTGTGACTTTGACATTTTTTTCTCGGAAGTAAATGCACTTTAAAACTTGATTTTTGTATATTTGGACGAAGGATCTAATAATGTTTAATATTCATATTTATTTTTTTAATGTAAACTAAATTGTTAAGCAAAAAATATATTTAAAAGTCAATCGAGCAAAAGCACCATTTGTCGATAGTCTTGTGCTAATTTCTCGAGGGTCTGTTCCAATTGTCGAGGGTGTGACATTTTTAAACATATAACCCAATATATCCTAACAATTATAATTTAATTTACAGGTTATAACCTGTACAGATATTTGAAAATCGAGTAGATATTTATTTTTTCGATAAAAATATTATAGAACATAAATATATTTGTTTTCTGGTAATGACCAGAAAACAAATATATTTATTTAACTATAATTGAATAATTTATAATATCGATATAAAATGAACAAAAAGTTTTGAACGTTCAAATGAACGAAATATTTTTTGTTAAAAATATTTTCATAGATTGTTGATTATAATTCACATTAAAAACTCAAATTTTACATTTAGAAACATTATAATTAATTTGCTTAATAGTGACGCAAAATTATAGTAATAAAAATTTAATTTCAAGAAGAAATAAATAAATTTCGTTCATTTGAACGTTCAAAACATTAACCTCCTGATATAAAACCTTTTTGTAGTAGATGATACAGGACAAAAAATTATTTAACTGTTTTTTAAACTTTTATAAATAAGTTAATTAAATTAAATAAATTTTGTTAATCAGACATTAATTGAAAAAATAAATTAATTGAAGTCACATTAAATTTGTAAACGAATAAAATAAACTTTTATTGCAAACTGTAAATATAATGGTTAATTATAATTAAACTGTAGTACAAAATTTTTTAGTTTTAAATAATGCATTTTTTTATTAATTTTTTTCGGTCTTCCTCGTTTTTTTGGTAGATTATTTTTTGTTGGTTGTAAATTTTTGGAGCATTTTGTTTTCTTTTTCTCTGTACCTACAAATGTTTGGCATTTATGTTTGACGTTTAGTAAATAAACACTTAACCATCGATAAATGGTGCATCAGCGAAAAAAGTGACTACACCAATTTTCGAGTCATTACCTCGAAAAATGTAACTGTCAAAAAAAAGAACCAAATACCGAGGATTTGCTTTTAAATAATATTAAATATTTTTTTTTTAACAAAAAAACATGTATCCAAAATTAATTTAGTTCTTGTACAAAATTTTAATAATAATTTTGTACACAAAAAGTCATTATAAATACGTTTAATTTGCATTTCTAAAAATCTGTTTCAATCAACCTGAAGTAGTATTAAGAAAATGGAGATTCGAGTAAATTTCACAGCAGTGAATTATAATATTAATTAAATCATTATTTTAGTAGAATCGCTACGAAATTTGAATATATAAATATACAGTTGAAAATACAAACATTATTTAGAAACTTTTTTTGATCTTAAATATTATATATTATACTATTTATCTAAAAAAGAAAATTATGATCCTCGACAATTGGTGCACCCTCGGCAATTGGTGCAGTTACCCTATATATAAAATTTTTATTTCAGGCTGCGTCTACAATAGAAAAAAATAATGTGTAATTTGTAGTGTAATGTGTATTGTTTTTGGCATTGACAACTGTCAGGGGCAATTACACTATATATTACACAATTTTCTACACATTATTTTTTCTGTTGTAGACGCAGCCTAAAACCTATTTTATTTTTTTTAATAATTATAAAAAAGTCACCTCAACAGTACAAGGTATGCACTTTGTAAACAAACCTCACTAATTTTAGATACTTTTAAGGGGTTACACCACCTTGAATATATTGTATTATGCGAATTATTTATGAATTGAATTTTTAAATTAAATAAAAAAATTAATTTAAATTTGAATTATTAGGACGTCACAGCTTTAGGACAAATGCCCTTAATTGTTAGATATATATTTTTAAAATATTAAAATAATAAAATATAAAAAATAAATTATTCCGGCACATGATTATTTTTCTATAAAAAAATAATCTGACCTTTTAAAACTTTATTAGTGATTTAATTTTCAGAGAGCAAATAAAATTAATTTAAAGAAAAATGGGGAAAACTAAATTTACTATTTAAAACTTTCATAGAAAATTGACGTGTTAAATAGAAATAACTAGGAAATAACGAAGCAACGTAGGAGGACGAGAAAAGTCGCTATTTTTGGGTAAAATGTCATTAAAAAATATTCATGTGCTTGAAAATTTGATTTTTATTGCATAAAAATTAAAGAAATTAAATTAATTTAAAGGGAAAAATATCGTAGAGAAGAAAAATGGCATGTTGAAATGTTTAAAGAAAAATTACGTGTTGAATGGAAAACGGAAGCAACGCAGTCGACCGCCCAATGAGAAATTTACAACTGGCGTAGTACTGCGCCAGCACTGGCATGGCACTGGGATGATAACGCCGTCTGGCGCTGCCGAAGTACTGTCTGTCAGTGCTGCCAGACAGCGCTGGCGCAGCACTGGACCAGTGCTGGCTGAGAATATTGTCCCAATAAATGCCGTATTGTTATTAATTAGTCGTAAATTAATAATTACAAATAATTTAACAACAAAATGGTAAATATTATTAATAAATAGTTATTATTCATAAAATATTTCTCTTCTTAAAGAAATTGTATTAAAGATGGAGAATAACAATGGATATAGTAAATGAAGTAGAAAAAAATTGTTTATAACATTTAAAAATTAAATAATAAACAATTACAGTAAGTGTGCATTAGATTTTCATATTTTAGTACCTAACGATTGAAATCTAGAAATATCGCAAACCTATGAAAATAAACAAAATTGCTGACGAGGGGAATCGAACCTACGGACTAACAGACTAACGCTCTAACCACTATGCTAACGACACATGTGTACAGTAAAGTATTAATATCTCAGTATCATTCAGACATACAATTATTGAGTCAAAGATGAGAAAAAAATAGGGACACGTTAGAAATAATAAATTGAAATAAAATAAATTAAACTAAATTTTTAATAATTAAATTAAATTACTTTTCTTATTGCATTTAACATTTTACGTAATTCTTAAATTACGTGGTAATATACAAAGAAATTTTTGATTAATTATTAGTGACACCCCTATTATTTAAATAAGATAAGAAAAAAATGCAAATAGAATAGACATTTAATATATCAAAAAATGCTATAAATTAAAATTAATTTGGAAAATTTTATTAAATTGAAAATTAACATTATATTATTTAGATATATAATTATTAAACTTAATATGCATAGTTAACTGGTGTCTAAGAAACAAGAACAAAAGAAAATTACATTATAAATGAAATTACAATTTTAAATAATAATTGAAAAGTAATAATGGAAAATTAATTGGACACTCGGAAGCAAATAAGACGGCCGCTTGCGGCCGTCGATGCGCTAGTAAATAATAAAAAATAAAGTAAATATAGAATTAAAATCTTTTCTAGTTCAATTATTTTGAATTAATAATTGAAATACAAAATTTTTTAAATTCCCTTCGCCTAATGAAATTAAATTTTGATACAATAAAATGTAAGAGAATATTTTTTTGGGAAAAACAGGTGAAAAATACTCGAATCAACCAACTTGTATTATTACAGTATATAAATGAATCAAAATTTCGATCTTTGTTATTTCAGTTACGAAACTAATTCATTTTACACAATCACTGTATATCTAACTGACATAATACTGTCTTCAATTTGTGTTAGAAATCACGAAGTAAAAACAACCCTTCATCCATTTGTAATTATTCATCTATTTAAATATATTTTTTATACTATTTTTATTTATGACCTTCATTGTCAACTAGATTATGATTTAAAGTAATTAAATTAAATTTTTTGCCAAGTCTGATAATTTTTTTTAAAATCACCGCTACATTAATATTTCACGTTAATATCAATATATTATAATAACAATAAAATAACAATAAAATAACAATAAAATAACAATAAATTAACAGTAAACTAAAAAATAAATTAAATAATAGATGTTGCTTTTATTATTAATTAATTATTAATTATTACCTATATTATGTTCCTTTTTTCAAACTAATATGATTTTTTCTTTTTTTCAAGTTTTAATCAATAATTTTCCCTTTCTCTACACCTAGGATTAAAAATTCCTTTTTCAAAAATCAAGATCGAGAGGAATTTCTTTTTTCATTTTGTCACATGCAACTTGGTCATGAAAATATACGTAAAATAAAATACAAAATGAAAATTAATAAATGAAAGGAAAAAAAACGCTCGTTATCTCTTCCGGAAGATCGTATTAGACGTTAATAAATCGAAAGTCACAAGAGAGAGAGAAAGAGAGAGAGAGAGAGAGAGAAAGATAGGAAAGTAAATTGAAAATAATTCTCCACGTTAGTGGAAAGAAATACTTTAGATTAATTGTTTCTTTCCACAAACCGTATATAGCGCGTTTATTACTAACTTTTAGTGGTACTATGCATGATAGAAAAAAAAAGAAAAAAAAAAGAACACCGAGTACGCCTCTTATTCACCGTTTCCACACGGAATTGCGGTCATTTATCTGAGATGTGGCACAAAAAACTATGACAAAGGGAAAAAATTCATGAAAACAATTAGAAGAACGCTCGTAAATTTTCTGACTCCTCAGATAATGGCTGTTGCCGACACTGCAAAACCTACACACGATGTTGCTGTATATATATATATATATGCATTCGTATATATATATATATATATATATATATATATATATGTAGAAGAAAATACACTTTTCCTCAGGAGTATTGTCTATATGTATATGTGTACACCACTAGAACAATATTATTATTGCCTATTCGTCTCGACTTGTGAACTTTTTATTACATCAGCACAAAAATTCACACATACAAGGGAGAGGGGGAGAGAGAGAATGGAGAGAAAGAGAGAAAAAGAGAGAACAAATGTACCTAGGGCACTTCTGATGCATACCTTGTGTGCTTTCCGCAGTGCCCTACTGTAACGGCCTAATTTTTCAAAAGAATCTCTTCACTCCCAGAAAAAGCGAGTGATAAAAAAGTAAAAAGCCCGAGAAAATTTAGCTCATTCATATACTCTCTAAGGCTTCAAAAAAAAAAGAAATTTTTTTTTTTTGAGGAGAAAAAATCAAAATAAAGTTGGTTTTCTAAATAAATAATGACACAAAGAAAAAAAAAATGGGCGGATTAACATTTTTAGTTCTAAAGAAAAATATTATTTTAGTCTTCTCAAAATTTTTTTTGCTTTCCTTTCAAACTATTTTCGAATTAATAAAAATGTTTACTAATTTCTTTACTTATTTTCAATCTTCATTATTATTAATAATTATAATAATAATTATTTTAATAATAATTATAATAATTATTTTAATAATAATTATAATAATTATTTTAATAATAATTATAATAATTATTTTAATAATAATTATAATAATTATAGAATAATTTCGGATTATTGATAGCTTCTTCTCCTTTAATTATAATAATTATTTTAATAATTATTATAATAATTATAATAATAATTATAATAATAATTATTGTTATTAATAATTATAAATTATAAATTATAATAATTATTAATTATTATTACCTATGCAATCTTAATTTCCAATTTAATTATCTATTTATGTACTTTGAATAAGTGACTGACTTTTTACTTTTAAATACAATTTTCCGACTTTATTTCTCGGTATAGTCTTAATTATAAATACATTTTTTCTTTCAAATTAAATTTTACAAATAAATTAGTAGAAATTACCATATATATTCCAGGGTTTCTACAAGTCATGGAAAACCTCAAAATCATGGAATTGTCAGGGGATTTCATTTCATTTTAATTAAAATTTGGTAAAATCTTTTAAAAATAATTGAATTTTCGAAAAGTATAAATAAAAATGATCAAAATTTTCAAGAATTTTAATTATAAACAGGACCATGATTTCTCAAAAATTTTAATAAGTTCAAAAAGTAAATTTCGAAACTTAAAAAATTATTACAAAACAAATTATAATAATTAGTTTTTAAAAATATTTTATTATTGTAATTTTTCGAAAATAATTGTATTTTTTAAAAGAATTTTTGTATAATTTAAAAAATGAATTTATGAATAACTAATGAATTTTTTGATGAATTTTAATTAAAAATTTTTAACATTAAATTGTTTTCTCCAAAATGTTGAAAATAATTCTAAAATGTTATTATTTTTGGAAATATGTCATTGAAAATATTAAAAATATTGAATTTTAAAAAATCAGAAGCTTATTTCAATTTTTAAATTTACCTATTAAAGTTTATTTTTATTAAAAATTTTGATAATTCAATTATTTTCAAAATTTGCAATTAAAATTCTTGAAAAATTGATTTTCAAAAATTGTAGCATTTTTTGGTAAAATTAAAAGAACGAGAAATTAAAAAATAATAAGGAATAAAAATAGAATTACAAAAAAATCTTAATTAAAAGGGTGGTTAAAAATAATTAATAAAACTAGAAATAATAAAAGTTAGTAAATTTTACTAATTTAATTTACTAATTAAAAAAATTTAATTTACTAATTATTTTATTAAATTAATTTATTATAGTTATTCAAAAGCAAAAAGTCAATAAATAAAAAAATTCGTATTCATATTTTGAAAATTATAGAATTCTTGCAAAGAATCTTATCAATAAATTTGAAAAGAATAATTGAATATCTTCGAAAAATTTTTTTATTTATGAAAATAATTAAATTCTCGCAAAGATTTTTATTAAAATTCTTAAAAATTCTAATTAAATTCTTTTGAAAAATTTATTTGAACTTTTTTTAAAAAAATGAAGTTTATTTAATAATTTATTAAAATTGTATTGAAAATAATTGAATTGTTCCGAAGAATTTATTAAAATTTTAAGAAATAAATAAATTTTATGTAAATATTGAAAAATAATGAAATTCTTTCGAGGAAATTTATTAAAATTGTTTTCAAAAGAATTAAATTTCTTTAAAGAATTTTACTATTTATAAATATAATTAAATAATTGCGAATAATTTTACTATTTATAAAAATTTATTGAAATGTTGAAATGTTTTGAAGAATTTTTAAAAACTTTAGGAAATAATTGAATTGTTTTGAATAAATTTATAGAAATCTTTGAAAATAAGTAAATTCATTCGAGAAATTCAATTAAAGTTGTTTCGAAAATAATTGAATTTCTGTAAAAAAATTTATTAAAATTAAGTATATTCAAAATAATTGAATTCATCAGAAGTATTTTATTATTTTTTTTATAATTCTTTAAATTTTTTGATGAATATCTTTAAAAATTGCATTGAAAGTATAATTTAATTTTTATATCGAATTTTTTTTTGTTAATATATTGAGAATAAGTGAATTATTTTTGAAATTGAATTTTATGAAAATTTTTGAAAATAATTAAATTCTTTGGTGTTATTTTATTTAAATTGGATTAAAACTAATTTAATTCCTGCAAAGAATTTTAGTATTTATGAAAAGTAGTTGAATTGTTACGAAGAATTTATTAAAATTTTAGGAAATAATTGAATTTAATAGAAATATTTCTAAATATTTTAATTCTTTCGAGACGTTCAATTAAAATTGTTTTGAAAATAATTGAATTGTTTAGAAGGATTTATTAAAATTTTAGAAAATAATTGAATTCTTTTGAAAAATTTTATAACAAATTATGAAAAAAGTTTAATTTCATGAAAATAATTTAATTTTTGCAAAATTTTAAAATTAAAAGAACGAGAAACTAAAAAAATTATTAATAAAGTAAATGAAATTTTTGTTTTCTTAAAATTAAAAAAAGAGAAAATAAAAAAATGGTTAATAAAGTAAATTTAACTTTAGATTAATAAAAAAGGAAGATTAAAAAAAAATAATACTGTCAATTAAGAAAATGTAAAAAGAAAATATTTTGAATAATAGAAGGATGTTTAGAAAAAAAATAATTATCGTACGTCTAGTGATACTATTTGAGGAGATTTTTTTTTCTTTTTTTCTGGCAAGAGGGGAGAGAATTTATATTCTAGTTTACTTTAGGAAAATTGCGGAATTTAGATGCGATCAAATTACTTTTTGGAAGTTAATACAAACAATTCAAGTCCAAACTGCAGTTGACGTTTCATTTTCGTCGATTCTACTGACCGGTTTTGCGAAAACAGAGAAAGGACAAACATTAGAATAGAGAAAACTATACTCTGCAACGTCAAGAGCAATGTAAACGTCTGTCACAGACAATCAAGATAATTTTTTTTCCTATTTGTATTTTCAAATTAAAAGAACAAAATTTTTCGAGGAAAATTCTCTTTTTCAAAAATAACGTATTTCAATGTTCAAAAAAATCTTTTGCTTTGTAAATATTTTTCTATCTTGTAAATTAATTTGTACGTTTTATTTTTTTCTTTTTACTTTTTTCCTTTCATTATATTTATTCTATTCATTTTTTCTTCTATTTTTCGAATTGTTTTCTATGTAGAATTATTTTTTTCTCCTTTATTTATTTCTTCTATTTTTTATATTTTTTTAATTGTTTTCTATATAAAATTATTTCTTCTTCTGCATTTTTTTTCAATTAATTCTATTGTATTTAGTATTGTATTCAGTTTTCTATCTCTTTTTCGAATTGTTTTTCTACAAGAAATTATTTCTTTTTCTCCTTTATTTATTTCTTCTATTATTTAATATTCTATTTTTTTCTATTTTTTTAAATTGTTTCCTATATGTAAAATTAAAAAAAGAAATTTTACAATCATGACAAAATAAGTGCTAATTTCTAATATTTACGGGAAAAATTTCTCGTTTTCTTAAATAGTTGGAATATACTTTTTTTAATTTAAAAAGTTTTTGTGTTAATATTTTTAATACACACTTTTTCGAAAGAGTTACTCGTAATATTTGCAGTATATACTTGGCGACAGTCTAATCGTAACTAGAGTCGGTGGCATCTTGCTAATCAACGGTGTCTGTTTTGTCAAGAATGAAAAAACGATGCTCATAACTCTCACTACAAGAACAGTTAACGAGCTTCAGTCCTACTTTTAGAAAATCAAAAATAATATTTAACAAATAAAAAAAAATCCTGCCAAATGTAATAATAATAATAATAATAATAATAATAATAAAAATTCACAAACTAAAATCGACTTTTTCCCGTTTCTTAATATTTTTGTAGAAAATTCTCAATTTTCATAAGGAAATTATTGGCATCATTTCTATTTCTTAAATACAATTGCTTTAATAAATTTTAAGTTTTTTAAAAATAAAGGAAAAAATTGTTTATAAATTCTATTCGTCAATTACAAATTTTAATTGAAATTAAAACTTTATAAATTTTTATAAAATAAAGGAAAAATTTTTATTCAAAAAAAAGTTCTGTTACATTTATTTACGAATTTCTTTTAAATTATTCGAAAACATCAATAACTTCTTTTTTAAATAAATATTTAATTATTATTATTTTTCCATAGGAATTAAAATTCTTCAAAAGATTCAAATTCAAACATTTTTGAAATTAAACGTAATTTAAAAAAAAAATGTTAGAAAACATGAAGATGACCGAGTGATAAAATCATTATTTTATATTGTATTATATATTATTATATATATTATATATTATTATATATATTATATATTATTATATATAATTATATATTATATAATATATTATATTATTATACTTCTTCAAAATTATTTTCATCATTTTAATTCAATTATTATTTTCTAGAATTTTTAATTATTTTTTATAAAAATAATTCAATTTCTTAAAAAAAATTTATTATTTAGAAAAATAATGGAATTATTGCGAAGATATTTATAGAAAATTTGTAAATAATTGAATTAATTCAATTATTATTATTATTATTTCCTGAGAAGTTTTTATTATTTATAAAAATAATTAAAGTTTTGCGTAGAATTCTATTAAATTTTTTTTTAAATAGGTAATTGAATTCTTTTGAAAAATTCTATTAAAATAGTAGATATAAAAAAATCATTTAATTAAGGAAAATTTTTAAAAATAATTAAAATTTTGTAAAGAATTTTATTAAAATACTTCAAAATAATTGAATTTTAGTTTCTTTAAAAAAAATAGTTGAATTGTTTCGAAGAATTTATTTAAATTTTAGGAAATAATTGAATTTTATGTAAATATTTGAATTCTTCCGAGAAATTTAATTAAAATTGTTTTGAAAATAATTGAATTCCTGCAAAGAATTTTACTAATTTAAAAAAATAATTGAATTCTTGCGAAGAATTTTACTATTTATAAAATTAATTGAATTTTTTCGAAAAATTTATTAAAGTTTTCGGAAATAATTGAATTTAATAGAAATGTTTAAAAATATTTTTATTCTTCCAAGGAGATCAATTAAAATTGTTTTGAAAATAATTGAATTCCTGCAAAAAAATTTACTATTTTGAAAAATAATTGAATTGTTTAGGATTTATTAAAATTTTAGAAAATAAATGAATTCTTTCGAAAAATTTTATAACGAATTAAAAAAAAAATTGAATTTTTTTATTATTTTTTATGAAAATAATTCAATTTCTTAAAAAAAATTTTATTATTTATGAAAATAATGGAATTATTGCGAAGAAATTTATAAAAAATTTGTAAATAATTGAATTTCTGTAAAAAATTCTAATATTTTTGTTAATATGTGAATTCATCAAAAGAATTTAAAAAAAACATTTATTTAAATAATTGATTTTTTCGAGGAACTGAAATTAAATTAAGAATAATTACATTTTTTGAATTATTCCTGTAAAATTGTATTATAAATAATTAAAGTCCTGCGATGATTTTTATTATTTATGAAAATAATTCAATAGTTGCTAAGAATTTTATTAAAATTTTTCAAAATAATTGAATTCCTAAGATGAATTTTATTATTTGTGAAAAATTGAAAATATTTGAATTATTGCGAAAAATTTGATTTTAATGTTTTAAAAAAATTTGAATTTCCGTGAAAAATTTTGTTATTTTTGAAAATAATTGAATTCTTAATAAGAATCTTTGTAAACATTGTTTTAAATTATTAATATTTTCGAAATATAATAAATATTATTAAAATTTTATTTTAAATAATTGAATTCCTGTGAAATTTTTATTATTTATGAAAATAAATAAAAAAAAAAAAAAAATTATGTTTGCGTACAATTTTATTAAATTTTTTTTAAATAATTAAAAAATAATAGAAAAAATAAATTTTTCAATAAATAATAATCAAACTGATTATTCGATTTATTTAAGTTTTTTTTTTGCTTTAAAAAATAATTATTACGATTAAAAATTACACAGCCACACAAAAAAAAAAAAGTTCTGATCTGGGGGTCTCACTATGTAGACTTTATGTTTTTTGGGTCGCTGAATCCGAATCCGAGGTCCATTTAACCCCATCAGATCAGGATTTTGACATAACCTCAAAAAACCAATATGGCGGACACATTTTTGAAAAGTTCATCGGATTCGCTTGAAATTCGTTACTCGGGGGTTTTTGGGGTCGCTGATTACGAATTTGAAGTCTGATTTCAAAAATTCAAAATGGCGGATCCAATATGGCGGACAAGTTTTTGAAAAATTCATCGGATTCGCTTGAAATTCGTTACTCTGTGGTTTTGGGGTCGCTGATTACGAAATTGATGTCGGTTTTTCAAAATTTTGAATTTGAAAAAATTTTGAAAAAAAAAAAAAATTTGAATTTTGAAAAACCGACATCAATTTCGTAATCAGCGACCCTAAAAACCCCAGAGTAACGAATTTCAAGCGAATCCGATGAATTTTTCAAAAACTTGTCCGCCATATTGGATCCGCCATTTTGAATTTTTAAAATCAGACTTCAAATTCGTAATCAGCGACCCCAAAAACCCCCGAGTAACGAATTTCAAGCGAATCCGATGAACTTTTCAAAAATGTGTCCGCCATATTGGTTTTTTGAGGTTATGTCAAAATCCTGATCTGATGGGGTTAAATGGACCTCGGATTCGGATTCAGCGACCCAAAAAACATAAAGTCTACATAGTGAGACCCCCAGATCAGAACTTTTTTTTTTTTTGTGTGGCTGTGTTATTTTTGTGTCTCATTGCAAATAAAAAAAAATGCAAATAAAGTATTTGTCGAAACGTTAAAATCGTGTTTTTATGATTTTAACACTTTACTTGAAGGATTGATAATTTTGTTATTTTTTACATTTTTTTTTTACAATTTCAAGCCCTTTTTTTATTGTTTTTTCTAAAATTTTATGCGACTTTTTTTCATACTTTTTCGGAAATTTCATGCAACTTTTCGCGACTTTTGTTGTGATTTTATGCGACTAAAGCGACTTTTTTTGGTTCTTAAAGTCGATCCGAGCCCGGTTTTAAAAAAATAAATGTTTGGATTTATAATTTAATAATTTAGAAGAGATTTTTGTCCAATAAACAATGATTTAAAAATTGACATCATTTGGATTATTTGACCAAAAATCTCTTTTTAAATTATTAAATATATTTAATATAAATACAAATATAGGTAAAATATTTAAAAAGAAAAGAAAACTTCCTTTATTTGAATGCTCAAAGAAAACTAATACTTTTCACAATTATCCCCCCCCCAAAAAAAAGCAATTTTATTTCTAGGGTGATATAAATAGACCTCTGTATTATTGTTGCAGGGGGATTAACGAATGAAGAAACAAGCGTCAATAAAGCAAAAGAGAGAAGAAAATTGAGACCCTTTTATTGATGAAGAGATCTTGGCAGAAGGTATGTATAAGTCTAAAGAAGAAAGGGGAGAGAGAGAGAGAGAGACTTAAACAAAAAGGAGACGGGGGGGGGTAGGGGTGGAAAGTCTGACTAATTGACTTTCGGGAACCTAAGTCCGTAAGCATATAAACCGCACGACTGAGCCGAAAATTTCGTCTCTGAGAATCGCCAATATAACCAAAATTGGTTTGAACCAGTCAATTCGTTGTGTCCACACCAAAAACCCTCTTTCGACTTCCATACATACACAAGAGATTGCAGTACAACACATACCGAATCGGCTCGGTTTCGTTGCAGATAATTGGATTTCTAGGACTAGCATTTCCTACTACCGAGTGTTATATTTTCAATAAACTCGGAAACATTGCATCTAAAACTAATTCAACTTTCCCTCCACATTTGCATCTTTCTCAAGAAAAATAATTATCCTCTAATTAAACTATTTTCATATATTAAATGATAAAAAAAGTATGGGTTATCCAAAAGTATTCTCAAATTAAATTATCACCATACCAGATGATGAAAAAAATATTCTCAAATAAAACTATTTTCATACCAGACGATGAAAAAATATTCCCAAATTAAACTATTTTCATATTAGTATATAAAAATATTTGGAAATATTTTTGATGAAAAAAAAAAAATTCTCAAATGAAACTATTTTCATACCAGACGATGAAGAAAATATTCTTAAATGAAACTATTTTCATACTAGATGATGAATAAATATATACATTAATTCCCCCCCAAAAAAAAAAAAAATGATTTCCATATAAAAAGAAAAGATTAATGATCCCAAACAATATACACCCCCGCACGTATTTAAATATAATAAATTGAATCCGACACATTTACACAACAATAATGAAAGAAAATTTTCTTCACGAAAAAGATTTTTTATTACAGAACTCCCCGAAAAAAAGGAGGAAAAAGAAAAAGGTGGTGAAAATTGAAAGACGCTATTCGAAAACTATATATAGAGAGAGAGAGAGAAAAAAAATTTCCTCAATTCAGTCTGAGTTATTCGACCTATTGTTTGGTGCAACGCGAAGTAACAATACAGGGCGTTGCCAATATTTATCGCTGTCGATTTTCCGACTAGCGGAAGCCACGGGAATATAAAGAAAGAAAACAAGGAATAAAAATTGTTGAAAATTTAGAAAAAGGGTTTGCTAGGGCGGAAGAGAGAAGTGCAGTGGTGGAAAAAAATGTTTGGACTTAAAAGTATTTTTTTGGTACAAGTATTTTTTTTCTCTCTCTCTCCCTTTTTCCCCCTCTTTTCTCTCTCTTTTCTCTCTCTTTTTTCTCTCTTTCTCTCCTTGTTTCTCTCTCTCTCTCTCTCTCTCTCTCTCTCGATCCTCTTCCTTTGGCACTCAGACTTTTTCAAACTGACGAAGGCAGTAGGCAAGATTACTTTCCCGCAGTCGTAGGGCTTATTGCAAATCCTGTCGTCAGACCTCCATCTTTTACACCTACATTCGTCACATTTCTTTCTACTTTTTACTCTTCACTTTTATCTTTCGATTAAATCTTCCTATTTTTCTCTGGGTTCGCTCTACATTTTTTTTGCTTCTTTTTTTATGTAATTTTTTTATAATTTTCCTCCACTTTTATTTTACCACGTGACTAGTATATATATATAGGAATCACAGTAGTTTTTTTCAGGCTGAAGTCAAAAGAAAAAATACTGTAAAATGTTTTTCGTCTGACTTAAGAATGGTTTTTACTACTTAGAAACCATTTTTGGTTTAATAGAAAGATTTTTTTCGTGTAAAATATTAATTAAAAATTTATTTTATTTTAAATGTAATAAATTAAATTAAAATAAAATTTTTGTACTACTTGAAAAATGACGATTAACGAAAAGAAAAGCACTTTGTAGTGTAAAATGTTTCTTGTCTGACTCAAAAGGGTTTATCAGGGTTGCCACAAATATTTAATTTTATTTTTCCCTGATTTCCAGAAAAAAATTTCACTTTTTCCCTGACCCTAAAGAATATTCTGATTTACTCTAAAAATTATTAGATACTCAAAAAAAAATGTTCTATTACATTTATTTACAAACTTTTTTAATTGTAAAATTATTTAAAAACATCAATAACTTCTTTCTTAAATAAATATTTAATTATTATCATTTTTCTGTAGGAATGAAAATTCTTCAAAATATTCAAATTTAAACCTTTTTGAAATTCAACAACTTATAAGAATATTATTACAAAACATGAAGAAGACAATCACTCCGAGTCGAAGACTCATGTTTTGACTTCATGTTTTGTAATAATTTAAATTACCATAAAATTTTTTAAAATAAGTTAATTATTTACAAAAATCCTAAAAAAATCCTTCACAAGAATTCAATTATTTTTACAAGAAGTACAATTTCACAAAAAAAAATTCAATTATTTAAAAAAAATGTAATAAAATTCGTTGCAATAATTCAATTATTTTTATAAATAATAATAAATCGATTATTCGTTTATTCATTTTTAAATAAACTTTTATTAGAAAATTCAAAAAAAAATTCAATTATTTAAATTAATAAATAAATAATTTATTGAATAATTGAATGTTTGTTAAAATTGAATTCTCATAATGATTTTTATATAATAATGAAATTATTTTTAATTGATTTATTAAAAATTGAATAATTGAATTCCTACGGAATTTTGACAAGAATTTTATTAAAATTCTTAAATATAATTGAATTTCGATGAAGAATTTTATTATTTATAAAGATAATTGAAATTTTGACAATATTTTTTTTTTAATTTTTGAACATAATTGAATTTCTGCGAAGAATTTTATTATTTTGAAAATAATTTAATTCTTCCAACTAATTTTATTCAAGTTTATATAAATATAATTGAATTCTTACAACGAATTTTATTCAAGTTTATAAAAGTAATTGAATTTCGGTGAAAAATTTTATTATTTATAAAAATAATTGAATTCATGAAAATATTTTATAAAAATCTTTTTATATAATTGATATTTTTCGAAAAATTTTATGAAATTTTGTATTTTAAATAATTGAATTCCTGTGAAAATTTTATTACTTATGAAAATAATTGAATTATTTCAAAGAAAATTTATTAAATATTGAATAATTGAATTCCTGTGGAATTTTAACAAGAATTTTATTAAAATTTTAAAAAATAATTGAATTTCGATGAAGAATTTTATTATTTATAAAGATAATTGAAATTTTGACGAGAATTTTTTTTTTTTTATTTTTGAACATAATTGAAATTTTGCGAAGAATTTTTGTAACTTTTAAAAATAATTGAATTTCTGTAATCATTTGTAACTTTTCCAAAATTAAATTTTTTTTTAGTATTTTTATCTGAAATTCTTCTATCAATCTAGTATTTATGAAAATTGTAAAAATTATTTATAAAATAATTTGTAAGTCATAATTTTATAATAGTTTTTGAAAAATTAAGTTATTTAAAAAAAATTATTGTCAGAAATTGAAGGTTTTGTATTAAAATTCGAGGAAATTTTATAATTTACAAAGCAAAAAGGAAAAAAATTCAAAGTTTTCTCATGAATTTTAAAAATTCAATTTTTTCCAGTATTTTTAGTAAGAATCCCTGACTTTTCCCTGACTTCCCTGACCAATTTTACTTTCCCTGACTTTTCCCTGATTTCCCTGACTTCCCTGACCTGTGTCAACCCTGGTTTTTACTACTTAGAAATCATTTTTGGTTTAATAGGAAGATTTTTTTTTAGTGTAAAATATTAATGTCTGACATAAAATTTTTGTACTACTCAAAAAGTGACTATTATCTAGTGGAGAATCTTTTTCTACTGTAAAAACTTTTATGTCTGACTTAAATGATTTTTACTACTTAAAAAATAATGCTTCGCAAATAGAAAATCTCTTTCTACTGTCACATGTTTTTTGTCTGACTTAAAAGGTTTTTACTACTTACAAGCCATTTCGGGTCTAATAAGATTTTTTTTAGTGTAAAATACCATTGTCAGACACAAAAATTTGTTACTACTTAAAAACGAATTTTTGTCTAATAGTAAAGTTTTATCTTCTGTAAAATATTTAAGTCTGACGTAAAAGTTTTGTACTACTTAAAAACGAATTGTTGATTAGAAAAGCATTTTTTCTACTGTAAAACTTATCATGTCTGACTGAATTGATTTTTACTACTTACAATCCCATTTTTGACGAATGGGAAAATTTTTTCTAGTGTCAAATATTTAAGTCTGACGTAAAAATTTTTTACTACTTGAAAATTAATTGATAGTGTTAGATAAGCTTTTTTTACAGCAAAATGTATCGTGTCTGACAAAACAGACTTTTTCTACTTGAAAATAAACTTTTCTCTAGTAGAAAATTGTTTTCTACTGCAAAATTTTTTATGTCTGACTTAAAAGATTTTTACTACTTAAAATTGTATTCTTATCTGAGAGAAAAGCTCGTTTTCACATTATCTGAGTCATTAAAATAAATTTAATTCAGAATTAATAAAAAGTAGCCACAGTCAAAATCAGCAGGAAGATGAAAAATCATTTTTTGAACAAACTTTATCCTTTGTTTATTAACAATTGTTACCAAAAAAATTATATACTGGTTCTAAACTATGGCTAGAGCGATTCCAATTAATATCTGGGTCATCAAAATCTAATAGAGAAAATTTTTTCCAGTGTAGAATATGTAAGTCTGACTCAAAATTTTTATACTACTTAAAAATCAATTGATATCATTAAAAAATCTCTATTTTGGAAAATGTATCGTGTCTAATACACTAGACTTTTTCTACTTAAAAAAATAATTATAATTTACTACTTAGAATTTAATTCTTATCCTGAAGAAAAGTTTGCTTTTGCTTTGAAAAGTATTATGTCTGACACAATTAATTTTTACTACTTAAAAAATGACTCTTATCAAATAGGAAAAAACTTTTTACTCTAACATGTTTTTTGTCTGACTGAAAAGTTTTTTACTACTTATAAAAAAATAAACTACTTATAAGATAAATAAAGAACATAAATTAAGTGTGAAAGTAGTCACAATTAAATAATAATAAAGTTGCAAAAATGGAAGAATTAAAATTTCATTATCGAAAATTTATTACTTATTCTTGAAAACAGCTTTTAAATCACATAAAATATAAATTAAATTTAATGAAGAAATGGAATCACGAGTATTATTTCTAGATCATCTTTCGTAATTAATCGTAATTATAATTGTTTAATTAAATTTGTTATTAAAATATTATATTAATAAATCATTACTGTTTTTAAAAATGTAATTATTGTGTTTATATTTAAAAATTTATTAGTATAATTCATTGCTTAATTTACAACAAATATTATACTATGTCAGTTATTTTTAAAAAACTTTTCTTTTGCAAAACTTTATGAGCAAACAAAACTTGAATAAAATTTTTATAAAATTATAAAATTTATTTTATAAATTAATAAAATTTTTAATTACGTTTCTTAATCTAAAAAGCAGGTTATTTTTAGTATTTATATTTTTAGAGTCATATATTTGAAAAACTTCGTAGATTATTTACAAATAATTATATACTTTACAATACTAAATGAATAATATTATTTAAAAAACAAATAACCTTAATAATTATTAAACAGAAAACAATCAATTCTTACTGTAAAATATATCGTGTCTGACCCAAAAGACTTTTTCTACTTAAAAATATTTGAATAAAAGCTTGTTTTTACTTTGAAAAGTATTATGTCTGACACCATTGATTTTTACTACTTAAAAATGACTACTACCGCATAAAAAAGCACTTTGTACTAAAAAATGTTTTTTGTCTAACTTTATAGGTTTGTACTACTTACAAATCAAGTTTTTCTATTAGAGAAAATTTTTCCCAGTGGAAAATATTTAAGTCTGACTTAAAATTGTTGTACTACTTAAAAATCAATTGATATCATTAAAAAATCTTTGTTTTGGGAAATTTATCGTGTCTGACACAGTAGACTTTTTCTACTTGAACATTAATTTTTATCTATTAGAAAATCTCTTTTTACTGTAAAATCTTTCATGTCTGATTTAAAAATGGTTTTTACTACCTAAAATTCAAAACTCTCAAGTTGTCATTTGTTTATAGTTTTGTTTCTTGTTAACTTTAGATAGATTGTATACAATTATTTTCATTTTATAATTAATTCAAAATTGTAATTACAAATAAAAATCATCAGAATTTTTAAAACTTCTTTTCATTATAAAATTAACATTTTGTTAAATATTATGTTTTGTCAAATTGAAATTATTTTTGTTCTTTACTTCTAAAGAAAATTATATCTTCATAAATCACAATTTTTTTAACAAAATTATTATTTTCTTTTAGAAAATGAAGAAAAATATTTGCACAATTCATAATTTTAATCTTATTTTTAGGAACAGGAATTTCCACAGGAATTAAGACATTCAAAAATTTCAAATTCAAACTTTTCTTAAAAATTAAACAACTGATAAAAGTATTGTTATAAAACATGAAGATATCGATTGCTCCGAGTCGAAGACTCGGAGTAATCGATTTCTTCATGTTTTATAATAATTAAAATGACCAAGTAATAAAATCATTATTTTTTATATTATAAGAATATTGATACTGTCACTTCATCAAAATGTTTTTCATCATTTTATTTCAATTATTATTTTCTAGAATGTTAAATTATTTTTTTATGATAATAATTGAATTGCAGTCAAATTTTTATTATTTATGAAAATAATTTAATTTTTGTGAATAATTTTGTTAAGATTTTAAAAATATAATTGAATTCCCCTGAAAAATGTAATTATTTTTAAAAAAAAATTGAATTCTTTACAAGAATTTTAATTAAAATCTTTGAAATAATTGAAATTTTGTAAAGAATTTTATTATTTTTAGAAATAATTGAATTCTTACGAAAAATTTTAATATTTTGTATATTAATTGAATGGCTGAGAGAAATTTTTTAATATTCTTTTTTTTTTTTTTTTTGAATAATAGAGTTGTTTTGTGAAATTTTAGTAAAATAGTAATTAAAGTTTGAATTCTTTTTGGGAAATTTTATTAAAATAGTAGATTTTGAAAATCATTTAAATTAGAAAAATGCATTTTATTTTTGAAAAAAATTAAAATTTTTTTTTTATTTGTTAACATTTTCAAAATTAATTGAATTTTCCCTGAAAAATTTAATTATTTACGAAAATAATTGAAATCCCCTAAAAAATTTAGTTATTTATATAATGATAATTGAATTCTTTACAAGAATTTTGATTTAAATCTTTGAAATAAATTCGAATGTTGCAAAGAATTTTATTATTTTTTGAAATACTTGAATTCGTCAGAAGAATTTTATTATTTATGAAAATAATTTAATTTTTGTGAAGAATTTTGTTAAGATTAATTAAAGTTTGAATTCTTTTTGGGAAATTTTATTAAAATAGTAGATATTGAAAATCATTGAAATTAGAAAAATGCATTTTATTTTTGAAAATAATTGAAATTAGGACATGAATTTTTTTTGACATTTATGAAAATAATTGAACTTTGGAGAAGAATTTTGTTATTTATAAATATAATTAAGATTTTTATGATACTTTTTTAAAAATTTTGAACATGATTGAATTTTATAAGAAGAATTTTATTTATTTCTTTTTGTTGAAAAAAATTGAATTTTTTCGAATTATTTACGTAATTTCTTTAAAATTGAATTTTTTTAGTCGTGTTTTCAACAAAAATTTTAAATTAGAAAATTTTTAAATTCTATTATTTTTAAAATTGTTAATTTTATTTTCAAACAGTAGTAAGAAGTTAGCCGCGCGCTTTAGCACGCGAATTATTGATAGTTATACTTTTATATTATTTACTACTATTGGCAATACTATATTTAGAATTCACAAAATTCTAATAATATACTATTATTACTCTATAAAAAAATACTATTATATTATTTACTACTATTATTAATACTAAATTTAGAATTCACAAAATAATTTTCCCCAGCGATTGTAAATGATAACTGCCCAGGAGAATATATAAATATAATTTTGCGAGCTCTTTTTCTATTTTCATGAGAATTTAATGTTTGTTTTGATTCTTGAGTATCGTTTCGCAATGGTAGGAATAATCTTTCACGAGATATTATTTACCCGGTAGGACCCCCCTTTTCTCATTCCCATTCCAAAATGGATTATCTCTCCTAAGGAAAATCCAGAAAAGCGTTTAAGAATTGCAGGCTTGGCACGCGGTCAAAGTGCTCTGGGGGAGGAGAGAAAGGTCTTCTGGAATCTGGGTCTAGGAAGAGAGCGTCGGGTACTGTGTGTACTATAACCAAAGGGTCTCTCTTCCTTTTCCTCTTCCTCTCTCTCTCTCTCTTTCTCTATCTTTCTCTTCCTCTATCTTTCTCTTCCTCTATCTGTCTCTCTTCCTCTTTCTCTCTTGCTTTTATTCTCTCTCACTCCCTCTCGCGTTTATTCTCTCTCTCTCTCTCTCTTTCACCCTTTCTCTCTCTCTCTCACGCGTTTATTCTGTCTCTCCCTTATTCTTATCCCGGAAAATGTATAGTACGTATATACTGTAAAACGTACACACGGCAATTTTGCAGATGTGTCTGTGCGCATTTTGGTGCAGTCTCTTCACCATTTCTCCTTCTACTTTTCCCTACTGATAAGTGGATGCGTTTTCGTGCGCTCTTCTCTAGAGGAGCGCTCTCTTCTTCCCTCTCTCTAAATAAGAAGAAGGAGAGAGAGAGAGAGAGAGAGACAGAGAGAGAATACTTACGAGCATCCCTTGTTTACGGCAGGTCGGGGGTTCGGAGAACTTTCTGAAATCCAACGACGATGCTTTCGGGCGTCGCGACGCCGCTGAAACTTTCATGACCGATCTTGAATTCCTTTTTCTTGATATTGAAATTGCAACAACGGCTATAACGCAACTGTATTACAATTTTTTTTCCATTTTTTTTTTATATCCCCTCGTGCCTTTAGGCTCGAACTCATAATAAAATAATACCAACATATTTATAGGATTTTCTCCAAAGTTGGAAATTTTCCTTTTTTTTTGAAAAGTTTGTAGAAAAGAATTTTTTTTTCATTCTCAAAAACTTTTTACGTGGAAAAGCCCGAGGCTCCACAATGTTTTTAAAAACAAAAACGAAAACAATCCGAGTGAATTATTTAATTTCAAGTATTGAAAAATACTATTTTTGTTGTTAAAATTTGTTGAAATTTTTTTAGAATTTGTCAATTTAAGTAACAATTACTGAATTACTATTAAAAACTTACGATCATGAGAATTAGAAATTGATAAATAAAAAATTAAATATGTATAATATAACAATTAACGCAAGTATACAGTTTTAAGTAGTAAAAATGATTTAAGTCAGACATGAAGGATTTCAACAGTAAAAAGAGATTTTCTAGATAAGATAAGATTTTACTAGATAAGAATTAATTTTTGAGTAGAAAAAGTCTACTGTGTGAGACACGATACATTTCCCAGTAAAACAAAACCTTTCTAATGATATCAATTGATTTTTAAGTAGTACAAAAATTTTAAGTCAGACTTAAATATTCTCCACTGGGAAAAGTTTTCTCTAATAGAAAAAAATTGATTTTTAAGTAGTAGAAACCTTTTAAGTCAGACAAAAAACAGTTTATAGTACAAAGTGATTTTTTATTCGATAGTCGTCATTAAAAAAAAATAAATAAATAAATAATAATAATAATAATAATAATAATAATAAATCGTACTAAACATCGATGGTGTCAGACATAATACTTTTCAAAGTATAAACAAGCTTTTATTTTAATATTGTTAAGTAGAAAAAGTCTATTGAGTCAGACACGATATATTTTACTGTAGAAAATGAATTTTTAACATTATTAATTGATTATTAAGTAGTATAACAATTTTAAGTCAGACATAGATATTTTACACTGAAAAAAATTTCCCCATTAGACAAAAATTGGCTTGTAAGTAGTATAAACATTTTTAAATCAGACAAAAATATTTTACCGTAAAAAGTGCTGTTCTATTAGATATGCGTCATTTTTTAAGTAGTACAAAAATTTTATGTCAAACATTAATATTTTACATTAAAAAAATTTTTCTATTAAACAAAAAACGGTTTCTAAGCAGTAAAAACCTTCTAAAGTCAGACGAAAAACATTTTACAGTAAAAAAGTGCTTTTCTACTAGATAAGCGTCATTTTTAAGTAGTAAAAATCTATCCTGTGAGGCAATATTTTTCAAAGTAAAATAAGCTTTTCTCATTTGATAAGAATTGAATTTTAAGTAGTGAAAATCATTTTAGTCAGACATGAAAGATTTTACAGTAAAAAGAGGTTTTCTACTAAATAAGAATTCATTTTTAAGTGAAAAAAGTCTAATATGTGTCAGACACAGAAAATTTTACAGAAAGAAAATCTTTTTTAACAGTATTGATAGATTTTCAAGTAGTGCAAAAATTTTATGTCAGACTTTGATATTTTATACAAAAAAAAACTTTTTCCATTCGTCAGAAATTGTCTTTTAAGTGGTAAAAAACTTTTAAGTCAGACAAAAGACATTTTACACTAAAAATAACTTTTTTTAATTGCGAAGCGACATTTTTTAAGTAGTAAAAATGTGTAATGTCAGACATGATACTTTTCAAAGTAAAAATAATCTTTTCTACAAAATAAAAATTGAATTTTAAGTAGTAATATTTATTTTAGTCGGACGTAAAAGATTTTAAAGTAGAAAGTTTTTTTCTATTTGTTAAGAGTCATTTTTTTAAGTTGTAAAAATCAATTCTGTCAGGCATAATACTTTTAAAAGTAGAAACAAGCTTTTATTCTAATATTTTTAAGTAGAAAAAGTTTATTGGGCCAGACACGATATATTTTACAGTTGAATACATTTTTTTTAACAGTATTAATTGATTTTTAAGTAGTATAACAATTTTAAGTCAGACATAGATATCTTACACTGCAAAAAACTTTTTCCATTACAGAAAAATTGACTTCTAAGTAGTATAAACCTTTTTAAGTCAGACAAAAGACATTTTACAGTAGCTAGAGCTTTTTTATTTCCGAAGCTTCATTTTTTCAGTAGTAAAAATTTGTCTTGTCAGACATAATACTATTCAAAGTAAAAACAATCTTTTTTTGAAAATAAAAATTAAATTTCAAGTAGTAAAATTCATTTCAGTCAGACGTAAAAGATTTTACAGTAAAAATTATTTTAGATTAGACAAAAAACATTTTACATTAGAAAATTTTTTTTCTATTTAATAAGAGACATTTTTTTAATAGTAAAAATTAATTGTGTCAGGAAAAAATACTTTTCAAAGCAAAAGCAAACTTTTCTTCAAGATAAAAATTGAAATTTTAAGTAGTAAATTATAATTATTTTTTAAGTAGAAAAAGTCTAGTGTATCATTCACGATACATTTCCCAAAACAAAGATTTTTTAATGATAGCTATTGATTTTTAAGTAGTATAAATATTTTAAGTCAGACTTAAATATTCTGCACTAGAAAAAACTTTTGCTATTAAACAAAAATTGGCTTGTAAGTAGAGAAAATCTTTTGGATCAGACATAAAACGTTTTGCAATAGAGAGTGCTTTTCTATTCGATACGAATCATTTCTTACGTAGTAAAACTCTATTGTATCAGTAAAAATCTATTGTAATGATACTCTGCAATGTGAAAACGAGCTTTTCTCTCAGATAAGAATATAATTATCAGTAGTAAAAATCTTTTAAGTCAGACATAAAAAATTTTGCAGTAGAAAAGAATTTTCTACTAGAGAACAGTTTATTTTCAAGTAGAAAAAGTCTGTTTTGTCAGACACTATACATTTTGCTGTAAGAAAAGCTTATCTAACACTATCAATTGATTTTCAAGTAGTAAAAAATTTTTACGTCAGACTTAAATATTTGACACTAGAAAAAATTTTCCCATTCGTCAAAAATGGGATTGTAAGTAGTATAAATCAATTCAGTCAGACATGATAAGTTTTACAGTAGAAAAAATGCTTTTCTAATCATCAATTCGTTTTTAAGTAGTACAAAACTTTTACGTCAGACTTAAATATTTTACAGAAGATAATACTTTACTATTAGACAAAAATTCGTTTTTAAGTAGTAAAAAATTTTTGTGTCAGACAATGGTATTTTACACTAAAAAAATCTTATTAGACCCGAAATGGCTTGTAAGTAGTAAAAACCTTTTAAGTCAGACAAAAAACATGCGACAGTAGAAAGAGATTTTCTATTTGCGTAGCATTATTTTTTAAGTAGTAAAAATCATTTAAGTCAGACATGAAAATTTTTACAGTAGAAAAAGATTTTCCACTAGATAAGAGTCAGTTTTTGAGTAGTACAAAAATTTTATGTCAGACATTAATATTTTACACTAAAAAAAAAATCTGCCTATTAAACCAAAAATAGTTTCTAAGTAGTAAAAACCCTTTTAAGTCAGACAAGAAACATTTTACAGTACAGAGTGCTTTTCTATTTGATAAGCGTCATTTTTCAAGTAGTACAAAAATTCTATCTCAGACATTAATATTTTTCACTAAAAAAAAATTTTTCTATTAAACCAAAAATGGTTGTAAGTAGTAAAAACCTTCTTAAGTCAGACGAAAATGATTTTACAGTTAAAAGAGTTTTTCTATTAGACGAGAGTTATTTTTAAGTAGTAAAAACTTATAGAGAAAAAATACTATAATATATATAATTTATAGTACAACAAAAATACTATCAATTATTTACATTTAAATGCAATTGAGCATCGTTTATCAAGCACAACAAATGACTTTATTCAAAATAGAAATAACAAATTCTTTATTGCAAGTCGTCAAAAACTGAATTTAGTAAATTGAGTTTATAAAGCTCTTTGTTACCCACAGGACAAGAGGAATATTTAAACTAAAATCCATCAGATAGATTTTACGAAATGGACGATTTAAACTTTACGATCAGTTTATATCTATCTCGTAAAATTACATTTTTAATACACACAACGTGAATGCAATATATGTGTATACACACATATATATATATATAATACAAAATAGAATTTTCGGAAGCAGTATAAAGTTACCACACAATAGTGCTTAAAATTTAATTAACAAAAATTTACCAGAGAAAATAATATTCATATAATAAATTATATTATATTATTGTTATATTATTATATTATTATTATATTGTATTTTAGAATTCAAAATCAAAAAAAAATTCTTTAGAATTATTCTATGTGATAATTATAATAATAATATTCTGTATAATAATCGAAGTTTAGTTTTTTTATTTTTTTTATTAATTAAATTTTTTCGATTTTGAATTTCCCGACAAAAAAGTTTACAAAATCGACGATAAAATTGGTAAAAAATAAACTGAGTAGAAAATAGATTCCAAGTGGATAGTGTATCGATAACTATAAGTAAAATTTCTCTATACTTTTTTTCTGTTCCCTTTAAGAAATTTCATTTTAAATTCATGACAGAACTTGTAATGTTTAACGAATAGAAAAGCAAGTTTTATACTTATATACATAATATTTTAAAGGAGAAATAGAAAATTGGTTTTTTAGATGCCCCTGGTAAAAAAGTTTATTCGCCTTCGAAGTGCATTTACATATTTCGAGAGAAAATTTCAATTCAACGGAGAAAAAGGGGTCCCTTTGAAAGTTTACTGTGCGATTATTGCTTCAGAGCTATGCATGTTTAAACAACTCCTGTCAAAGTAGTCAAACTAAATACTATGAGCAAAGAAGATAAAAAAAAGAATAAATAAAACAACAACAACAGTAACTTTCAAAGACTCTTTATGAAAAAGTCAAAGACAGACTTGTGGCAAGTTTCTTTTTAAGGGATTTCCGCTCAGGAAACATGTATTAACATCTTAATATGGTGATAGTTTTTTATTTTATTTTTTTTTTTTGCCTTACTTTTAAAGTATAAATCTTTTCAACGTTTCTAAGTCATTATCACGTTTTCATTACATAGCGAAAGTTCATTTACAATTTCGGAAAAAATTATTATATTTTAATTATAATTATTTTTCATTAGTTTATAATTAGATTTAATTTTTCATTATTTTTAAACAATTATTTTAAAACAATTATTTTTAAATACACGAGAAATTTTAACGGGCATTGTTAGTTTAAAAAACAATCTGCGAAAGACTATAAAAATAAAGACAATATTTTAATATTAAAAATTTGAAAAAAAAAATTTTTCTTCAGAATTTCAAAATTAAGTTATTTAAAAAATTAATTTTCGTCATTTCCGTGAAGTTTTCATGGAAATTCTGCAAGTATTTTATCTTTAGAAATAATAAAATTCTTCTCCAAAATTCAACTATTTTCAAAAATTTTAATAAAATTCTTGGCAAAATTTCAATTATTTTCAAAAATTTTCAATATCTACTATTTTGTAATAAAAATTTCAAAAGATTTCAATTATTTTCAAAAATCTGAATAAAATTCTTGGCAAGATTTCAATTAAATATTTTCAAAAATGTTCCTCAATTCAATTATTTTCAATATCTACTATTTTATAATAACATTTTTCAAAAGATTTCAATTATTTTCAAAAATTTTAATAAAATTCTTGGCAAAATTTCAATTATTTTCAAAAATTTTCCTCAATTCAATTATTTTCAATATCTACTATTTTATAATAAAATTTTTCAAAAGATTTTAATTATTTAAAAAAAAGTGTTGATAAAATTTAAAGCAAACATTTACATTATTTTTAAAAATAATAAATTTTTTACCGACATTCAATTATTTTCATGAATAATAAAACTCATCATAGAATTTCAATTAGTTTTTAATACAATTTTAATCGAATTTCTCGAAAAATGTAATTATTCTTGAAGATTTTATTCAAATTCGTCGAAAAAATTGAATAATTTAAAAATTTGTTGATAAAATTCTTTATGAAGATTCAATTTTGAAAAACATTTATTTATTCAATAAATTATTTATTTTTGTATTTAAATAATTGAATTCTCGTAGAATTTTCTAATAAAAATTGATTTAAAAATGAATTTTAATTAAAAATTTTCATAATAATTGAATATTAAAAACATTATATCATGAATTTTTAAAAATAATTGAATTTTGAATATTTTTGAAAATAATTACATTTTTCGAAGAATTTATTTTAAATTCTATTAAAAATAATTGAAATTCTGTGAAGAATTTTATTATTTAGGAGAATAATTGAATTCTTGTAAAGAATTTTCATTACATTTTTTTTAAATAATTGAAATCCTGTGAAGAATTTTATTATTTATGAAAATAATTAAATTCTTGCAATGCAATTTATTATATTTTTTTGGTAAATAATTGAATTCATTTAAGAAATTTGATTAAAATAGTAGATTTTGAAAATATTTGAATTTCAGCAAAGAATTCAATTATTTGTGAAATGTAATTAAATTCTTGCAAAAAATTTTTGAAAATAATTAAATTTTTTGAGGAATTTATTTAAAATTGTATTAAAAATTCTTAAAATCCTATGAAAAATTTTATTATTTATGAAAATAATTGAATTCATGTGGGAAATTGTATTACTTGTAAAATAATTGAATTCTTGGGTAGGATTTTATTAAAATTTTTGTAAATATAGTTTAATTTCTTTTTTTTATTGAAAAATTTTAATTGGTGTTTTGGAATAATTTTACAATTAAAAAAATTCGTTTTTAAATATAATAGAACAGTTTTTTGAGTATCTAATCATTTTTAGAGTGAATCAGAATATTCTTTAGGGTCAGGGAAAAATTCAAAATTTTGTCCGAACATTAGGGAAAAGTCATGGAAATTCTGTAAGTTTTTTATTTTAATAATATTTTAACATTTATATTATGATTAGAATTTAATAAGAAGCTTTGTTGGAATTTTTTTGCAAAATGCGTTACAACTCTTTAAAAATAACAATTGTATTTAAAAATAATTTTGAAAAGTGAAAAAATAAAAATCTTTGAAATTTAAAATTTTATTTTAATATTTGAGAAAATTTCCAATTGTTTCAATGTTTTAAAATTATTTTCCTGAATTCAATTTTAATAAAAAATATTTCGTTCCCTTGAACGTTCAAAAACTTATAATTAATTTACTTTTAAGTTTTTAATAATTTTATATTTTTTCAATTTTAATTTCATATAATTTTTAATTTAATTTAATTTAATTTAATTTAATAATATTATTAAGAAGCTGAATGATAAAATAAACTTTGAATTAGTATAAAAAGTTTTTCAACTTTGTTCGTCACAGTTTTCTCCGCTATCTTTATTGTAAAAACGCAGTTGTTCACGGTAATTATTTTTAAAACACAATTTATTTTCTGAAGAAATTTATAATTAATTTAAAACACTCTAACTTTTTTTCAAATTTTTGTTTTGTCATTTTTTTTTGTCATTTTTCCTGCATAGAAAAAAATTTTAATCTTTTTTTTCACAATTACATTATAAATTGTATAAAATGTATATATATTACGTTATCCATAAAGTTTTTGCTTTGTCTGAATTAAATTACTATTCTCAATGAGGAAGGAAGGAAACTATGATAAGCACATTGTGTGTAAAAAGATAAACGCTTCGTTTATGTCAGCATTATCTATCTTTGCTTACGTATATAATGCACGGATTTGGTTAATTTTTTCTCATCACTTTTTTTTTATTTATTTCCTTCCTTCTTTTTTTTCTCATCACTTAAAAATTTCGTGTAACGAATATACTCTCATAAATTTTACTATTGTATTTGTTCACATATCGAATTCTTTTTATGGAATAATATTCATAATTAAAATAATAATTATAATAGGGTAAGTGTACCAATTGCCGAGGGTGTTCCATTTGTCGATGTTACCATGGTAATAACCAAAAAATATTGTCTAAAATGTCTCATTTGTTTGTGGATATAATATTAATATATTTTTTTCACATTTATAACGCATAAGAAAATTAATATTTATCACATTTTTCCATTTACAATGTGCTACAATGTTTAAATAAAATTCAATGTTTATTTACTCGACAACAGGAACCATCCTCGACAATTGGTACGTTTACCCTACCTAGTAATAATAATATATTATTATTTTAATTATTACCATATTAGGTGTTATAATTATTATTATTATAATAATTATAACCATAATTATTAATTATAATTATAATTATAATTATTAATATTTTTATCTAATTTAATTCAATTGATAAAAATTTGTTTTCTAATAAATATAAATTTATTGATATTTTTTATCTATTGTTATAATTATAAATATTTTTATCTAATTTAATTCAATTACTAAAAATTTGTTCCCTTATAGATATTTTTATCTAATTTAATTCAATTGCTAAAAATTTGTTCCCTAATAAATATCGAAATCTAATTCTTTTTTTCTAAGAAAACTACATTTCTACTATAATTAATTTAATTAATAGTCGATAGTTTCCATTAATTGTTGTAATTAATTTAATTCAATTTCTTTTTTTCAGAAAATAATTAGAAAATACATATTTTTTCTACAAAAAGTGACCTTATATTTTTATATTATTTTACGTGGTAATCTTTTGAGATTTTCGACTACAAGGAGATAATCGTGTGTAATATTGGAATGTAGTAAGCAAAAAGAATGTATTTTTTTTATTTATTTTTTTTTTTGAAAGCAGGGATATAGTGTGTCAATGGAGGATTTGCGAAAAGTTGCAAAGGGCATTTGTAGTCGCTGTTGTCAGTGGAGATCTGTGTCCCCTGAAGCTATCAAGTTCCCCGGCAGCAACTGGGCATGTCTCTTATGAATAGCAAATGAAACGGGAATGAACACAGAAACACAACTTTTCTGTGAAGTGAGAGAGAACCTCTTTTGCTATTCAGTTGGAAAACTTTTATACACGAAAAAAAGCGACTTTTTTCTGTCTATTCTGACACTCTAATTTGTTACTATTCCTTAAAAAATTACAAAACTGAAAAATTACAATTGTTTTATTAAAGGGTTAGAAACAAAAATGTAAAAGTGTGGCACTTCTCTCTCTCTTTCTCTCTTTTATTTTTCTCTCTTTATCACCGAAAAAAATCTCGTTTGAAAAATTTACAACGTCCATACTTGAATCAAATGAATTGTATTTGAATTAATTATTTCTGTACTTGAAGCAAGTATTTCTGAATTCAATTAAACATTATTTGATTCAAGAAAATATTTATTTGATAATAGACTGTTATTTAAAATCAGTTTCAATTTTAAAAATTTTAATGCAATTAGTTGAAAAAAATTTAATTTTTTTAATAAATATTAAAATTCTTTTCAGAAATTCAATTATTTTCAAAACTTTTTTTTAAATTCTCGTCAACATTTCAATTATATTTAAAAATAGCAAAATTCTTCTCTAAAATTCAATTATATTCAGAAATTTTTATAAAATCCATTGTAGAACTCAATTATTTTCATAAATAACAATATTCATCACAAGAATTCAATTATTTTCAAAATTAATAAAATTCTTCGCAGAAATTCAATTATTTTCAAAAATATCTAAAAAAAAATTCTTGTCAACATTTCAATTATTATCTTTATAAATGAATAGCAAAATTCTTTGACAAAATTCAATTATTTTCAGGAATTTTTATAAAGTTCATTGCAAAATTCAATTATTTTTCAAATTAATAAAATTCTTCGCAGAAATTTAATTAATTTTAAAAAAACTAAAAAAATTGTCAACATTTCAATTATTTTTGTAAATAAAATTCATTGCAAAATTCAATTATTTTCAGGAATTTTAATAAAATTGATTGTAAAATTCAATTATTTTCATTAATAATAATATTCATTACAAGAATTCAATTATATGTAGAAAAAAAAGTAATAAAATTCAATTATTTTCAAATATTTTAATGAAATTTATGTCAAAATTTCAATTATATTCAAAATTTTTATTAATTTAATGATTTTCAATATTGTACTATTTTAATAAAATTTCCCAATAGAATTTAATTAGGTACTAAACAAAAATTTTGATAATATTTTACACGAACATGGAATTATTTTCTAAACAAATAAAAATTTTACAGGAATTCAATTGTTTCAAATAGAATTTACATAAATTCTTTTAAAAAAATCAAAAATATTAAAAAATTCAGCATTAAATTCTTTGCAGTAATTCAATAATGTTCATTAATTTTTAAATTATTTTCAGGGATTAAATTATTTTCATAAATAATAAAATCATTCGGAGGAAGTCAATTATTTTCATAAATAACAATATTTATCACAAAAATTCAATTATTTTCAAAATTAATAAAATTCTTCGCAGAAATTCAATTATTTTCTAAATATCTAAAAAAATTGTCGTCAACATTTCAATTATTATCTTTCTAAATGAATATCAAAATTGTTTTACAAAATTCAATTATTTTCAGGAATTTTAATAAAGTTCAGTGCAAAATTAAATTGCTTTCATAAATAATAGCATTTGTTGCAAGAATTCAATTATTTTTAAAAGTAATAAATTTCAATTATTTTCAAAAATTTTAATAAAATTCATTGCAAAATTTAAATTATTTTCAAAAATGATTCTCAATTCAATAATTTGTTTACTCATTATTTTAATAAAATTTCCTAAAATAATTCAATTATTTAAGAACAATTTTGACAAAGTTCTACATGAATATTCCATTATTTTCATAAATAATAAAATTCAATTATTTTCAAAAATTTTTATAAAATTCATTGCAAAATTTTAATTAGTTTTAAAAATTGTTCTCAATTCAATAATTTGTATATGTATTATTTTTATAAAGCTTCCCAAAAAAATTTATTTATTTTAAAACAATTTTGATAAAGTTCTACACGAATATTCTATTATTTTCTAAAATAATGAAAATTTTACAGAAATTGAATAATTAAAAATAGAATTTGCATACATTTTTTCGAAAAAAACCAATAATTTAAAACTTTTTTATAAAATTCTTCACAATAATTCAATTAATGTCATAAATAATGAAACTCATTGCAGAATTTTAATTATTTTTTATACAATTTCAATCGAATTCCTCGAAAAATTCTTCTTAAAAATGTTATTAAAATTCGTCGTAAGAATTCAATTTCAAGAAACATTCAATTATTCAACAAATTATCTATGTTTGTATTTTAATAATTGAATCCTCGTAGAATTTTCTAATAAAAATTGATTTAAAAATTAATTTCATTAAAAGTTTTAAATAATAATTAAATTTTTGAGAAATTACTATAATAATTACAATTTTGAAAAATAATTCAATTTTCTAAAGGTTTCAAATTAAAATTTTTAAAAATTTGAATTTTTCCTACTTTTTATAAAAAATTCTATGGAACTAATTTTTTTTTTCAAAAAGATTAATTGAAATTTTTTTAAATTATTTTAAGTTTTTATTTTTTAATCTATATTTAATTGAAGAATTTCCAAATAATCGAAATTTCACGCAAAATTGAATTCTAAACAATTCCAATTTATTTGAAAATGTATTTGAAAATTTTCAATAAGAACTTTTTCAAAAACAATTAAAAATAATTGATTTAATGAAGAATTTTAGTTAAAAATTCTATAAAATAATAATTGAATTGAAATGATGCAAATAATTTTGAATACAATAACAATATTCTTATATTATAACCAAAGATAATGATTTTATCACTCGGTCATGTTTAATTATTATAAAACATAAAAAAAGTGATTGCTCTGAGTCGAAGACTCGGAGTGAGTATACTCGGAGTAATAATAATAATAATCACTTGGAGTGATTTTTATTATTTTTTTTTTCTTATAAGTTATTGAATTTCAAAAATTTTGAATTAGGAACTTCGAAATTTTAGTTTCTATGATGGTAAAATATAATAATGATTAAATATTTATTTAAAAAAAAGAAATTATTGATGTTTTGAATAATTTTGCAATTAAGGAAGTTTGTAAATGAATGTAATAGAACATTTTTTTAGTATCTAATAATTTTTAGAGTGAATCAGAATATTCTTTAGGGTCAGGGAAAAAGTCAAAATTAGTCAGGAGAAAGTCAGGAAAAAACAAAATTAAATTTTTGTGTCAACCTTGATTAAATAGAATTTTTTTTCTAGAAAAAAAATTCTATGAAATAAAAATTACTTTTTTTATGGTGTATTATTTATATATAAAATAGTGAAAAAAAGAAATATTCGTCAAGTTGAATTGACAGGTATATATAATAGTGTGACTAACGAAAGCTCCCGGAAAAAAGATAGGGAATGCAATAACGCCTGACATCCAGCCTAAATCAGTTGAATTCAATTCAATATTAAGTTCATTTCGTTGAAGTAAATCTCGCATGAAAATCCCTCTTTCCCCGAACTCGAAGCGTAGGCGAGTGACTGACTTTCTTAACTCCCTCAAACCTCCCACATCATGAACCGAGTGTCGTTTCCTCCTTTGCAATGTCAGAGCCACCCGTACGGCTATCTCTCTCTCTCTCTCTCTCTCTCTCTCTCTCTCTCTCTCTCTTCTCAACTGAACCATTCAAAATGGGAGAGAACCAAGTTTCATGGTACCGTGGCATATCTTGAAACTCCACCACTTTGAGCCTCTGCCAACTCAATTCTTACTCGCAAACGTTTGAGGTGTATAAGAGGGGTTGAAAGGAGGAACGAAAAGAAGGAAAAAGAAGAAGCTTGCGAGGAGCTTTCCGACGACGAACGATGTGAGCGAACTAAGAACAGAATAGAAAATTGCTCGGCAATTCGAAATTGTGAGGAGGAGACACACAAATATATGTATATGTCACAATCACAAGTATGTGACAGTTTCGATCCAAATATTTTTTTCCCATTTTTCCGTATTTTATATATTTCCTTTATGTATCTATTTTCTATATTTAAATTCTATACCCAAAAATTATGTTCATTGCCACAAAAATTTTATTTTATTTTATTTTTCCCTGTGACCCTAAAGAATATTCTGATTTCTGCATAAAAAACATTATTAAAAAAACAAAAAAAAAACATTATATTAAAAAATAACATTATAATAACATATATTAACATATTATAATAATATTATTAAACATTAAACATTATACTTATTACTTAATTCAAATAGAAAAATAATTTTAAATGATTTTGTTTAATTGAAATTAGTTTGTAAGCTTAATCTCAATATATAGAAAATATCTACTGCTTTGATTAAAAAATATTGTTTGTTTGAATAATTATGTTTAATTCAAACATATTTACTGTTTTGATTTAAACAAAAATTATGCTTAAAAATTTTATGTTTGATTCAAACTTCAAAATTGATTATATAAATAATTTAAAATCAACCATAACTTATGTTTGAATTAAATATAATATTTCTTTAAATGAACCAAAAATTATGTTTAAATAAAACATAAATTAAGATTTTTTAAATTTTAAATTCAAACCTTTTGAAATTTTATAACTTATAAGAATAACTGCAACTTCTTTAAAATTATTTTCAACATTTCGATTCAATTATTATTTTCTATAATTTTCAAATAAAATTCTTTTTATATCAATTACTTTTGATAATTTTTGAGAATTTTCAAATTTATTGGTTAACAATTCAATTTTACGTGAAATTTCAATTATTCGCGGAAATTCTTCAATTAAAAATACCCTAGAAAATAAAAACTTGGAATAATTTTTTAAAAATTTCGATCAAGCTTTTTAAAAAAAATTAATTCCATGGAAATTCTAATTAAAAATATGAAAAAAAATCTGTTTATAGAATAGTTTTATAGTTTATAAAAATTTTAAATTGCAAATTTAAAGAATTTAGATTAAATAAAACTTTTAAGTAAATTTATATTTTATATTATAATTTATAAATTTATTTAAATATATAAAATTTTGATAAAAATTAATATTTCATTGATATTATTAAGACATTTAATTTAAAGTATTAAAATTTAACGATTTTCAAAGATTTTAGTTTAAAACTTCTACAAAAATTCAATTATTTCTAAAAATTGTAATTATTAGTAACTTCTCAAAAATTCAATTATTATCTAAAACTTTATAACTGAAATTAATTTTTAAATCTAATTTTATTAGAAAATTCTAAGAGAATTCAATTATTTAAATACAAACAAAACAATTTATTGAAAAATTGCATATTTCTTAGAATTCAATTCTCATGAAGAATTCTATCAACAAATTTTTAAATAATTGAATTCTTACGACGAAATTGAATAAAATTTTTAAGAATAATTACATTTTTCAAGACATTTTATTGAAATTTATAAAATATTTATAAATAATTGAATTCCTGTGAAATTTTCATTATTTTAGAAAATAATTGAATGTTTATGTAGAACTTTGTCAAAATTGTTCTTAAATAATTGATTTATTTAAAGAAATTTTATTAAAATAATAGATATATACAAATTATTGAATTAAGAAATCTTTTTAAAAATTATTGAAATTTTGCAATAAATTTTATTAAAATTTTTTAAAATAATTGAAATTTATTACTTTTAAAAATAATTGAATTCTTGTATAACAAATATTATTATTTATGAAAATAATTTAATTTTGCACTGAACTTTATTAAAATTCCTGAAAATAATTGAATTTTGTCAAAGAATTTTGCTATTTATTTATAAAGATAATAATTGAAATGTTGACGACAATTTTTTTAGATATTTAAAAAATAATTGAATTTCTGCGAAGAATTTTATAAATTTTGAAAATAATTGAATTCTTATGATAAATATTGTTATTTATGATAATAATTGAATTTTGCAATGAACTTTATTAAAATTCCTGAAAATAATTGAATTTTGTCAAAGAATTTTATTAATTTTGAAAATAATTAAATTCTTGTGATAAATATTGTTATTTATGAAAATAATTAAATTTTACAATGAACTTTATTAAAATTCCTGAAAATAATTGAATTTTGTCTAAGCATTTTATTAATTTTGAAAATAATTGAGTTCTTGTGATAAATGTTGTTATTTATGGAATTAATTCACTTCCTCTGAATGATTTTAGTATTTATAAAAATAATTTAATCCCTGAAAATAATTTTAAAACTAATGAACATAATTGAATTCCTGTAAAATTTTTATTTGTTTGGAAAATAATTGCATGTTCGTGTAAAATATAATCAAAATTTTTGTTTAGTACCTAATTAAATTCTATTGGGAAATTTTATTAAAATAGTACAATATTGAAAATCATTGAATTAATAAAAATTTTGAATATAATTGAAATTTTGACATAAATTTCATTAAAATATTTGAAAATAATTCAACTCTTGTGATGAATATTGTTATTTATGAAAATATTTGAATTTTGCAATAAACTTCATTAAAATTCCTGAAAATAATTGAATTTTTTAGAAGAATTTTGCCATTCATTTATAAAGATAATTGAAATGTTGACGACAATTTTTTTCAGATATCTGAAAAATAATTGAATTGCTGCAAAGAATTTTATTAATTTTGGAAATAATTGAATTTTTGTGATGAATATTGTTATTTATGAAAATATTTGAATTTTGCAATAAACTTCATTAAAATTCCTGAAAATAATTGAATTTTGTCAAAGCATTTTGCTATTTATTTATAAAAATAATTGAAATCTTGACGACAATATTTTTTAGATTTTTTAAAAATAATCGAATTATTGCGAAGAATTTTATTAATTTTGAAAATAATTGAATTCTTGCGATAAATATTGTTATTTATAAAAATTGAATTTTGCAATTAATTTTATTCAAATTCCTGAATATAATTGAATTTCGGCGAAGAATTTTCCTATTTATAAAGATAATGGAAATGTTGACGATAATTTAAAAAAAATTTTTGAAAACAATTGAATTTCTAGAAAGAATTTTAATATTTATTAAGAATGTTGAATTCTTTCATAGAATTGCGTTAAAATTTTTAAAATTGAAACTAATTTCAACAGAATTAAAATTAAAGTTTTTCAAAAAAATGCTTCATTAAATGATTCATAAGTAATAACTTTATGGCAGTTCTTCAATAGAATTAAATTATTTAAAATAAATTATTGTCGGAAATAGAAAAAATTGATGGTTTTTTTAGAATTCGTGGTAATTTCATAGTTTATGAGGCAAAGAAAAAGACACAAAAATTCAGAATATCAGAAAATCGTGATTTTATAACTCTAGGTATATTTTTTTCCAAGTCTCATAATTTTAAATATAAATTCGGACATATAGTGAATGAATGATTTTTCGTAATTTCTATTTATAAAAAAAAATAAATGAAATGAATAAAATGAATAAAAGTGGATAAAATGATAAAAAAGTGTGACTAAAATGAAAAGTGTGACATTATAAAGTAATTATCGATAAACGCGTTTCTTGGAAATTCATGCTGTAAATGTAATTTACGAACGCGTGTGTTGTATAACGTCGACGACAACGACACAGGTGTTGGGGAGCCTCACAAGTGAATGCAACAGCGGCGGCACTGAAATCTGAACGTCGCACTCGGCGAATCAAATTTTAATGCATCTTGGCATGGGTTAGAATCGTGCAATGTAACGATGCACATGTGCAACTATACACGTGTGGCTTATACGTGTACCGCAAACACAATCAAGCATAAATTATGCCATTCCTCTAAATCCCATTTATATATAAAGGCGCATTTAATCAAAATCAGATTCTCTTCCAAACGAAATTTTCAATCTTCTCAAACAACAATATCAAAGTGATTTATTGTATAATTACTGTCTATTGCAAATTTCAATTTCATTTGTCAACTCAATAATTGCGGAAAAATAACATCATTTTTTTCTCAACTATTTTATCACTAAAATTCTAAAACAACTCTCCAAATTTTATTTAGTAAAAATGTTTACTAATTTCACTTTTTGCTTTTTAATTAAATTTCTAGAATTCATAAGAAAATTCTGAATTTTTTTTTTTTTTTTTTGTTTGACTCATAAACTATAAAATGAATTTATTATTTTCTAATACAAAATCTTCAACTTTTTCTATTTCTTACAATAATTTCACTTTAAATAACTTAATTATTGAAGAACTATCATGAAATTATTATATTTATAAATTATTTAATGAATAATTTTACTTTAATATTTCAAAATTAATTGAATTCTAAAAAAGATTTGTGTTTACAATTTTCATAGATTAATTTAAAAAAGTTTCAATTTGAAATTTTATAAAAATTTCAATTTTGAATGAATTTAATTAGAAAGAACTTAGATTTTTGCAAAAAATGTTAATAATTCAAATTCTTCTGAAATTCGTTCAATTTTTTAATTATTAATAATAATTATAATATTAATTATTAATAATAATTATAATATTAATTATTAATATTAATTATTAATAATAATAGATTCATAAAGAAATTTTAGTTAAAAAATTTTTTTTAAAAATTGAATTTTGGAGAAGTTAGAAATGTTTACAGAAATTCAATTATTTTCTAAAGATAATAAATTCTTCGCAGACATTCAATTATGTTCAAAATTTTTTTTAAAATTCTCATCAAAATTTCAATTATAAATTAATAACAAATTATAAATAATAAAATTCTTCTCCGAACTTCAATTATTTTCAAAAATTTTAATAAAACTCTTAGCAACATTTTAATTATTTTAAAAAAATTTTCCTCAATTTAATGGTTTTTTAAATTTTTACTACTTTAATAAAATTTTACAAAAGAATTCAATTACTTAAAAAATTACTTATAAAATTCGTGTCAGGAATTCAATTATTTTGAATATAATTGTAATAAAATTTCTCGAAAGAATTAAGCTGCCGGATCAATTCAATTATTTATCACAAGAATTCAATTATTTTCAAAATTAATAAAATTCTTCGCAGAAATTCAATTCTTTTAAAAAAATTGTCAAAATTTCAATTATTTTTGTAAATTAATGGCAAAATTCTTCGACAAAATTCAACTATTTTCATGATTTTTAAAAAAGTTCATTGCAAAATTCAATTATTTTCATAAATAACAATATTCACCATAAGAATTCAATTATTTTTCAAATTAATAAAATTCTTCGCAAAAATTCAATTATTTTAAAAATATTTTAAAAAATTCTTGTCAACATTTCATTTATCTTTATAAACAGCAAAATTCTTCACCAAAATTCAATTATTTTCAGGAATTTTAATAAAATTTATTGCAAAATTCAATTATTTTCATAAATAACAATATTTATCATAAGAATTCAATTATTTTCCAAATTAATAAAATTCTTCGCAAAAATTCAATTATTTTCAAAAAATCTAAAAAATTGTCGTCAACATTTCAATTATCTTTGTAAATTAATTGCAAAATTCTTCGACAAAATTTAATTATTTTCTGTACTTTTAATAAAGTTTATTGCAACATTCAATTATTTTCATAAATAACAATATTCATCATAAGATTTCAATTATTTTCAAAATTAATAAAATTCTTCGCAGAACTTCAATTATGAAAAATTATCTTTGTAAATTAATGGCAAAATTCTTCGACAAAATTCAACTATTTTCATGATTTTTAAAAAAGTTCATTGCAAAATTCAATTATTTTCATAAATAACAATATTCACCATAAGAATTCAACTATTTTTCAAATTAATAAAATTCTTCGCAAAAATTCAATTATTTTAAAAATATTTTAAAAAATTCTTGTCAACATTTCATTTATCTTTATAAACAGCAAAATTCTTCACCAAAATTCAATTATTTTCAGGAATTTTAATAAAATCTATTGCAAAATTCAATTATTTTCATAAATAACAATATTTATCATAAGAATTCAATTATTTTCCAAATTAATAAAATTCTTTGCAAAAATTCAATTATTTCCAAAAAATCTAAAAAATTGTCGTCAACATTTCAATTATCTTTGTAAATTAATGGCAAAATTCTTCGACAAAATTCAATTATTTTCTGTACTTTTAATAAAGTTTATTGCAAAATTCAATTATTTTCAAAATTAATAAAATTCTTCGCAGAAATTCAATTATTTTCTAAATTTCTAAAAAAAAATTTCGTTAACATTTCAATTATTATCTTTATAAAATGAATAGCAAAATTCTTTGACAAAATTCAATTATTTTCAGGAATTTTAATAAAATTCATTTCAAAATTCAATTATTTTCATAAACAATAGTATTCATCACAAGAATTCAATTATTTTCAAAAGTAATAAATTTCAATTATTTTCAAAAATTTTAATATAATTCATCGCGAAAATTCAATTATTCTTAAAATTTTTCTTAATTCAATGATTTTTAATATTCTACAATTTGAATAAAATTTCCCAAAAAAAATTCAATTATTAAACAAAAATTTTGATAATATTCTTCACGAACATTCAATTTAAGTATTTAAAAAAAATTCTAATAAAATTCTACGCAAACAGTTAATTATTTTATAAGTAATAGAAATTTCACTTGAATTTTAATTTACTTACAAATTATTTACAAACTTTTATCACAATAATTCAATTATTTTTCTAGATAATAAAATTTTTTGCAAGGATTCAATTATTTTCATGAATAATAAAACTTATTGCATCAGAATTTAAAAAGATTAATATTCGTTCTTTGGTTCGAGAATATATTTGTATTTTTAAAATATCTACTCTAAGAATAAAAATAAAAATAAAAATATAATTTTGGTATAGGAATAGTTAATAATTATAGAAGTATAAATACTTAGAAAAGAATAAGGAAAAATATAAATACTTTTTGCTATGAAATTATGAAATTATAAAAGTATAAATAGTAAAAATGTAAGACAATGAAATAATGCATATTCATTTGCATCACACAATTCGCTTAAAAATTAAAATAGTTAAAAATGTCAATAACAATGACAAGTGTAGCTAAAAATTCTTATCACGTATTCTCAACATGCGCGACTTTGCTAAAACAAGTTATTACAAATAACAAAAGACCTTTCGCGATGACTTTCTCTCAATTTATATATATAAATGTTCAAACTGAATTTCTTGAACATCACTCGGTGAAAGTGTATACTTATAGGTTAAAGTTGAGCGCGCCTCATTTACAGAAATACGTTAGTTTTCAAACTCTCGAGTCCTTATAAGAAATTTAAAAGCGGACCCAACAAAGTTCCTTTAATCATGGGATATATTCGAGTATTTTCTTGTTGTTGAGGAAAAAGTTTTTCTCGTTTCTCATGGTGAAAAAAAAGAGAGAGAAAAAAAAAGAATACACTCTTTATATGCGTGTTTTCGCCAACACACCAAGCCGCACATTCTCAACTTAAGTGCACCAACGTTGACTGCTTTACATTTCATTTCGGCCTCTCTCTCACTCCTGCATTTACACGCACCAAGAAAATCTCCAACTGAGAGATAACTCAAAATGGAATTTTATATGGATTCCTGAAATATTTACTACTGAAGGCTATGAAAAATATCCACTAGATAAAGCACACTATATTTCGAGGTTGGAAAATTTATAATAAATTCTGCTTTTTGTAAGAAGAATCCTTTTTTTCTTTTGCTTTTTCTTTTTCTTTTTTTCTTGTGCCAATATAAACCTAAATGGCGCAATATGTTTGAAAATTTTACTCAAAAATTCCACTACATTCCAGTGGGAAATTGCCAAGATTGACGTATTTTTATCGCCCTGTGATGCAACGTTTGCCAGCAAAGAAACAAAATACAGAACAATTTTAGTCCTAAATTTCGATCCGACATTTGCAAGGCACGAACCAGGGAATGTATTTAAAAATACGGAGTTTACGGAACAAAAATGAAAAATTACGGACCAATTACTGATAAACATATAACCAGTCAGAGACAAATAAAAGAACATTTTACTTAAAAATATAAACTAAATTTTTCATGTTTCATAATAATAAAAAATGACCAAGTGATAAAATTATTAACAATTCAATTATTATTTTAAAGAATTTTTAACTAAAATTCTTCTTTAAATCGACTATTTTTAATAATTCTAATTCTAATTCTATTTTTACTAATTCAATTCCTGTAAAATTTTTATTATTTTAGAAAATAATTAAACATTCCTGTAGAACTTTACAAAATTGTTTTTAAATAATTGAATTCTTTTGGGAAATTTTATTAAAATGATAGATATACAAATTATTGAATTTAGAACAATTTTTAAAATAATAACAATTTTGCAATGAATTTCATTAAAATATTTGAAAATAATTGAATTTTGCACTGAACTTTATTAAAATTTCTGAAAATAATTGAATTTTGTCGAAGAATTTTGCTGTTTAAAAAGATAATTGAAATGTAGACAATAATTTTTTTAGATATTTTGAAAATAATTGAATTCTTGTGATAAATATTGTTATTTATGAAGATAATTGAATTTTGCAATGAACTTTATTAAAATTCCTAAAAATACTTGAATTTTGTCGAAAAATTTTGCTATACATTTATAAAGATAATTGAAATGGTGACGACAATTTTTTTTTAGATATTTGGAAAATAATTGAATTTCTGCAAAGTATTTGATTAATTTTGAAAATAATTAAATTCTTGTGATGAATTTGATTAATTTTGAAAATAATTGAATTTTTGTGATGAATATTGGTATTTATGAAAATAATTGAATTTTGCAATGAACTTTATTAAAGTTCCTAAAAATAATTGAATTTTGTCGAAGAATTTTGCTATTCATTTACAAATATAATTGAAATGTTGCCAATTTTTTTTTAGATTCTTTAAAAATAATTGAATTTCTGGGAAGATTTTTATTAGTTTTGTAAATAATTGAATTCTTGTGATGAATATTGTTATTTATGAAAATAATTGAATTTTACAATGAATTTTATGAAAATTCCTGAAAATAATTGAATTTTGTCGAAGAATTTTGCTGTTTATAAAGATAATTGAAATGTAGAAAATAATTTTTTTTAGATATTTTGAAAATAATTGAATTCTTGTGATAAATATTGTTATTTATAAAGATAATTGAATTTTGCAATGAACCTTATTAAAATTCCTAAAAATAATTGAATTTTGACGAAGAATTTTCATATAAACTTATAAAGATAATTGAAATATTGTCGACAATTTTTTTAGATATTTAGAAAATAATTGAATTTCCTCGAAGGATTTTATTAATTTTGAAAATAATTGAATTCTTATGATGATTATTGTTATTAATGAATATAATTGAATTTTGCAATCAACTTTATTAAAGTTCCTAAAAATAATTGAATTTTGTCGAAGAATTTTGCTATTCGATTACAAATATAATTGAAATGTTGCCAATTTTTTTTTAGATTTTTTAAAAATAATTGAATTTCTGGGAAGATTTTTATTAGTTTTGTAAATAATTGAATTATTGTGATGAATATTGTTATTTATGAAAATAATTGAATTTTGTCGAAGAATTTTGCTGTTTATAAAAATAATTGAAATGTAGACAATAATTTTTTTAGATATTTTGAAAATAATTGAATTCTTGTGATAAATATTGTTATTTATGAAGATAATTGAATTTTGCAATGAACTTTATTAAAATTCCTAAAAATAATTGAATTTTGACGAAGAATTTTCATATAAACTTATAAAGATAATTGAAATATTGTCGACAATTTTTTTAGATATTTAGAAAATAATTGAATTTCCTCGAAGGATTTTATTAATTTTGAAAATAATTGAATTCTTATGATGATTATTGTTATTAATGAATATAATTGAATTTTGCAATCAACTTTATTAAAGTTCCTAATAATAATTGAATTTTGTCGAAGAATTTTGCTATTCGATTACAAATATAATTGAAATGTTGACAATTTTTTTTTAGATTTTTTAAAAATAATTGAATTTCTGGGAAGATTTTTATTAGTTTTGTAAATAATTGAATTATTGTGATGAATATTGTTATTTATGAAAATAATTGAATTTTGTCGAAGAATTTTGCTGTTTATAAAAATAATTGAAATGTAGACAATAATTTTTTTAGATATTTTGAAAATAATTGAATTCTTGTGATAAATATTGTTATTTATGAAGATAATTTAATTTTGCAATGAACTTTATTAAAATTCCTAAAAATAATTGAATTTTGTCGAAGAGTTTTGCTATTTATTTACACAAATATAATTGAAATGTTGCCAATTTTTATTTAGATTTTTTGAAAATAATTGAATTTCCTCGAAGGATTTTATTAATTTTGAAAATAATTGAATTCTTATGATGATTATTGTTATTAATGAATATAATTGAATTTTGCAATCAACTTTATTAAAGTTCCTAAAAATAATTGAATTTTGTCGAAGAATTTTGCTATTCATTTACAAATATAATTGAAATGTTGCCAATTTTTTTTTTAGATTTTTTAAAAATAATTGAATTTCTGGGAAGATTTTTATTAGTTTTGTAAATAATTGAATTATTGTGATGAATATTGTTATTTATGAAATAATTGAATTTTGCAATGAACTTTATTAAAATTCCTGAAAATAATTGAATTTTGTTGAAGAATTTTGCTTTTTATAAAGATAGTTAAAATGTTGACGAGAATTTTTTGAAAATTTTTTAAAAATAATTGAATTTTTGGAAAGAATTTGAATGTTTATTAACATTGTTAAATTCCTTCAAAGAATTGCGTTAAAATTTTTAAAATTGAAACTAATTTGAACATAATTGAAATTAAAGTTTTTCAAAAAAAATTCTGAAATAACTGAAATTTATTTTTAAATCAATTTTTATTTTAAAATTCTACGAGAATTCAATTATTTAAATACAAACATAGATAATTTATTGAATAATTGAATATTTCTTTAAATTTAATTCTCATAAAGAATTTTATCAACAAATTTTTAAATAATTAAGTTCTTTCGATGAATTAAATTCTGCGATGAGTTTTATTATTCGTGAAAATAATTGAATCCCTCAGAAGAATTTTATTAATTTTGAACAATATTTTAACTAATTGTAGTTTCAACTAATAAAATTTTTAACTAGTGTTTATTTCAACGAACGGCATTTTTCATCAATTGTATTTTTAATTAGTTGTAGCTTCAACTAATAAGTATTGTTCATTAATTGTAGTTATAATTAATAATTTTTTAACTGTTTGCAGTTTCAAACTAGTAATTTTTTCAACTATTTGTAATTTTAATAAACAGTTGTATGCTATCAACTAGTTTTAGTTTAAATAAATTAAAATAAAACGTCGTAGATAACTTCAGAATATAGTTTTGTATTGTAGGATCAAGTTGCAATTTCAAGTTCAAAAAGAAAGATAGTTTGAATTTTTAATTATATTTTCCGATAGTTATTGCATAAATTTTTAACCAAATTAATGGTTGTTCTACAATTGTAGAATTTATTGTAACTCGATAATTAATATAAAAAACCGCAAAAAATAAACTAAAACACAAAATACGGTTTTATTGTGTACTTTTCGTTAAAATGTTATTTAACAAAAAAAAGAATCGTAAAAAGAAGATCCTTATTATGTGTTTCTTTTTTAGTTTGAAAAACAAAATGCGGAGTAGGTCGCTAAACTTGATAGTTACTGTCCACGGGGTAGTTTTATAGTAACACAGAATAAATTGGCATAGTTTTTCTGAATCTGAAGTTGCTGATGTACTATTCTTTTGTTCAATGTGAAGGTTTGTGTATGTGTGCACATATGGAGAAAAGTTTTGCTTGTTCTGCCCACTTTTTTCATTTTTTTTTTTTTTTTTTTTTTTTGCTCACGACTGACCGCATTATTTCCCTTGAACAATGCTATTCACAATTTTTGGAAAGTTTCTTTCAAATTCTCTTCAAGACGCATTCCATCTAGAATATATATTTCTCTCTACTACCGAAGTCAAAAATTTATCCACTTGCGTATATTTTTTAAATTTATTCATTTGTTTATTTATTTCTCTAGTTATTTATTTATTTAGTCATTTGTTTACATATTTATTTATTAATTTATACACAATAAATAAGTTTATACACTAATAAGTCAAATGTCAGAATATTTTTCTCTTTCGATCCTTTTTCTTCTTTCAATTCTCTTTCCTCTTTCAATTTCGAAAATTCAATTAAAAATCAGTAATTTTTTTCTTCATTTAATTTTTAATTTCCATTATTTAAAAAATAATAAATGTTTCTCTCTTCCCTAGTTTTGAATGTTTAAATTAAAGAAATTTTTGTTTGACTTTAGTTTCAGAGAGTTGGAATAATTGCAATATTATAACTATTCTATAAAGTCGTACACAATAATTTCGGTTAAACTTCATCGCAATTTAATTAATAGTCAGAAGTTGATAATTGAAGACTGTACATAACCAAATTACGATATTATATGTGGCGCAAGGATATATTATTCTACAATACGATAAAATTGACTTTTAACCAGTTTCAACAGGAGAAAAAAAAAGATAAATAAATCTGGTCTTGTAAATCGAAAGGCTGGTCCCGCCTTTCACTTTCTGACTTTCTTTGGCGAATATTTTCGGCGGACACCTTCAATCCTCATCAAGATTGAAAAATTAAAATAGAAAACAAATCGAATTTTTGGAAAAAAGTAACATTTAAATTTTTTTCTAATTCGATCATTTTTCGTCTTTGAAGAAAAAGAAGCAGAAAATAGAACAAAATTTTTTCATTTGAAAATCAGAAATTAATTTTTTATAAAATTCAGGGTTGCCACGCTTTTGATCATTTCAAATTCCCTGACTTTTACAGGTTTTCCAGGTTAAAAAACGAAATTTTATTAAGGTTTTTAAAACTACACTTATTATTTACCAAATTAAATCTATTACATTTATTAAATAATTTCTGTAATTGTAACATTAATCGAAAACATCAATTATTATTTTTCCATAGGAAAATTAAAAATTAATTAAATTAATTAAAATTAAAATTAAATTAAATTAACATCAATTATTATTTTTCCATAGGAAAATTAAAATTAAAAATTAATTAAATTAATTAAAATTAAAATTAAAATTAAAATTAAAATTAAAATTAAATTAAATTAAATTAAATTTAATTTAAATTAAATTTCCATAGGAATTAAAATTCTTCAAAAGATTCAAATTCAAACCTTTTTGAAATTCAATAAATTAAAAAAATATTATTATAAAACATGAAGAAAGCGTTCACTCCGTGCCGAAGACTCGGCATTAAAGATGACCGAGTGATAAAATCATTATTTTATATTATAAGAATTATTCGAAAATTCTTCAATTAAATATAAATTAGAAAATAGAAACTTTAAATAGTTTCAATAGAAATCGAATAAACTTTTTCAAAAAAATTAATTCTACACAATTGTTAGTTAAAAATATGAAAAATTCAGATTTTCAAAAACTTTAATTTGAAAATTCTACGAAAATTCAATTATTTAAATACAAAAATAAATGATCTATTGAATTCTCATAAAGAATTTTATCAACAAATTTTTAAATAATTAAATTCTTTCGACGAATTTTAATAAAATTTTTAATAATAATTACAATTTTCGAGGAATTTGATCAAAATTGCATTTAAAAGTAATTGAAATTCTACGATGAGTTTTATTTATGAAGACAATTGATTTCCTAAAAAGAATTTTATTATTTATGAAAATAATTAAATTTCAAAATAGAATATATATAAATATAAAGAATTGTATTTTTTAAGAAATTTATATCAATTATAATTTAGAATTTTAACTGAAAGTCATTTTCAAATCAATTTTTATTATAAAATTCAACGAGAATTCAATTATTTAAATATAAAAATAAATAATTTATTAAATATAATTTAATGTTTCTTAAAATTGTAACTAAAAATAATTGAAATTCTGCGATAAATTTTTTTCACATTAATATGAAAATAATTAAATTTCTAAAAAGAATTTAATTATTCATGAAGATAATTGAATTCTTGACTAGAATTTTATTAAAATTTTCGAAAATAATTTAATTCTTTTAGAAGAATTTTAATAAAATTTTAAAGAATTGCATTTTTTGAAAAATTTATATCAATTATTATTTTAAATTTTAACTGAACGTCATTTTTAAATCAATTTTTATTAGAAAATTCAACGAGAATTCAATTATTTAAAAATAAATAATTTATTTAATATAATTTAATGTTTCTTAAAATTGTACTAAAAATTATTGAAATTCTGCGAAGAGTTTTATTCACATTAATATGAAAATAATTGAACTCCTAAAAAGAAATTTATTATTTATAAAAAAAATTGAATTATTGCGAGGAAATTTTATTTATAAAAAAATGTATGGAAATAATTAATTTTTGTCTGGAATTCTATTACAATTTTCTTTAAATAATCATTTAAAAAAATTTTTTTTTTATTTCAGAAAAATGTCTGACAATAATTGAAATTTTTGTAAAGAATTTTATTAAAATTCCTGAATATAATTGAATTTCGGTGAAGAATTGTGCTGCTACAAAGATAGTTAAAATGTTAAAAAGTATTTTTTTTTTAATATTTGGAAAATAATTGAATATTTGCGAAGAATTTTATTAATTTTCAAAATAATTGAATTGTTGTGATGAATATTGTTATTTATGAAAATAATTGAATTTTTCAATGAACTTTATTAAAATTCCTGAAAATAATTGAATTTTGTCGAAGAATTTGCTATTCCTAAAAAAAATTCAATTATTTTAGTGTTTTTAACTAAAATTCATCTTTAAATTTATTTTTTATTCATTTATTTTCATTTATAATAATTTATTGAATTCGATTAAAATTGTAATTTTGCGTTGAGTTTTTTTTTCTATTTTTCAAAAATCTAAATTCTTTAGAATTTCTCATTAAATTCATTGAAAATTGAAATTTTATAAAATTTCATATATTACATAACTTTTTGAAGGTCATCTATTTATGAAAATTATAAACGCAACTTTTTTCAAATTGAATTAATTTTGCAACAATTAAGTAAAATTATTCATTAAATAATTTATGAATAATAACTTTATGACAGAGTTGTTAAAGATAATTAAATTATTTAAAATAAATTATTGTCAAAAATGGAAAAAGTGGAAGAGTTTTGTATTAGAATTCGTTGTATTTTCGTCGTTTTAACAAAAAAAAACCCAAAAATTAAAAATGTTCTTAATTCTAAAAATTAATTAGATTTCAAGAATAATCACAATAACTTTAAAAAACAACAATTTTCCAGGATTCCGATCAAAATATTCTGACTTTTTCAGGTTTTTTCAAGGTTTATAAAATTCTCTGACTTTTCCAGTTTTTTTCAAGGTTTATAATTTATAAAATTCCCTGACATTTCCAGGTTTCCTGGTTGCGTGGCAATCCTGAATTTCGGAAATATTTTTAAAATCTAAAGATCGAAATATTTACGATGATAATAAAAACAGTTCAGCCTTATCGGATATAGATTCGATTTTCTCGGAAATGATCTTTTTATAAGAAGAAAACATTTTTTCTTATCATTGTTGATCTTATATGAATTTTTTTAGCATAAATAAAAGTTTGGAAATACTTTTTTGGAGAATTTTTATTGTTCCCCCCCCCTCCTTCTCCCGAGGATGATAATACACGAATAGAATTGTACACTCTCAATATGGAGAAAGCTTCAAGTTGCAATGTGCCTTGGTCTTTCTCAGATAATTTGACTCTTACTTCCGGTATATATTTGCATATATCGATAAACATTTGCATGCATCTCCACACAATACGTGATCACGAAGCTGAAGCTTAAACAAGCTTCTCCAGCCCTTAGCATCTCTCCGACAAACCCAGAATCCATCCCATCTCGACTCTCGGGGGTTTCCGGGCTTCGAGATTGTTATACGAATCAAGTGGGATTAGGCTGCCCATATTGCACCATATATAGATATATATGTATTAGAGTTGTTAACCACTATGTATATAATATATATGCCTATACAGTAGAACACAGGAGATTTAGTGCCGATATCAACCAATTGCCTGGTCAAACTATCTGATTCTCAAAAGCTTCCAAGTCGTGGATGGAAACACGAATTTATTTCTATTTAGGTCAATTTGTATATAGACACTTTTATATGATGTACAACATTCGGGACGTTGGGAAGATAATTCCAGAGGGGGCGAATAAAATTGCATAAATCTCGATAGTCGTGTTAGCAATATTGGAACACTTTACCGAAATTTCTATAATAGCGATAAAGTAATTACATAGAAAAAACAATTAAGTATTAATAAAACCAGATTAGTGTAAATTACTAAATTATATCCTTAATGTTCCGAAACGCTCAAGTATTTATTACTTCTTCGAATTAAAATTGTATTGCAAAGTCACGTAAAAAAAATTATAAGAATTTTAAACGTTTGATTTTATTTTTGCTTTTAATAACTATAACTATATTAAAGGAGAAAGAAGTTAACAATTTTTCCGAATCAATCTCACAAATAAATCACCAGCATGTGATTGTTACAGAATTCAATGTTAATTTTTTCGACTACTTTTCTCTTAAAATATTAAATAAATTAAGCTAGTTTTTTTATGAATAACTCTAAAATATCATAAAGAAGGGCAGTGATGTGAAAAAGTTTTAATATTTTTAAAATTATTTAATAAAAAAATAACTTTAAAATTATCAGTTCTCAAAATCACTTTTAATCAATTTCTCGTCTTTTCCGATTTCAAAGTATTTTTTTATAAACAGGGTTGCCACAAATATTTAATTTTATTTTTCCCTGACTTTTCCCTGATTTCCAGAAAAAAATTTCACTTTTTCCCTGACCCTAAAGAATATTCTGATTCACTCTAAAAATTATTAGATACTCAAAAAAAATGTTCTATTACATTTATTTACAAACTTTTTTAATTGTAAAATTATTTAAAAACAACAATAACTTCTTTCTTAAATAAATATTTAATCATTATTATTTTTCTGTAGGAATGAAAATTCTTCAAAATATTCAAACTTAAACCTTTTTGAAATTTAACAACTTATAAGAATATTATTACAAAACATGAAGAAGACGATCACTCCGAGTCGAAGACTCGGAGTGATCGTCTTCTTCATGTTTTGTAATAATTTAAATTGCCATAAAATTTTTTAAAATAAGTTAATTATTTACAAAAATCCTAAAAAAATCCTTCACAAGAATTCAATTATTTTTACAAGAAGTACAATTTCACAAAAAAATTCAATTATTTAAAAAAAATGTAATAAAATTCGTTGCAATAATTCAATTATTTTTATAAATATAATAATAAATCGATTATTCGTTTATTCATTTTTAAATCAACTTTTATTAGAAAATTCTAAAAAAAATTCAATTATTTAAATTAAAAAATAAATAATTTATTGAATAATTGAATGTTTGTTAAAATTGAATTCTCATAAAGAATTTTATATAATAATGAAATTATTTTTAATTGATTTATTAAAAATTGAATAATTGAATTCCTACGGAATTTTGACAAGAATTTTATTAAAATTCTTAAATATAATTGAATTTCGATGAAGAATTTTATTATTTATAAAGATAATTGAAATTTTTACAATATTTTTTTTTAATTTTTGAACATAATTGAATTTCTGCGAAGAATTTTATTATTTTGAAAATAATTTAATTCTTCCAACGAATTTTATTCAAGTTTATATAAATATAATTGAATTCTTACAACGAATTTTATTGAAGTTTATAAAAGTAATTGAATTTCGGTGAAGAATTTTATTATTTATAAAAATAATTGAATTCATGAAAATATTTTTTAAAAATCTTTTTATATAATTGATATTTTTCGAAAAATTTTATGAAATTTTGTATTTTAAATAATTGAATTCCTGTGAAAATTTTATTACTTATGAAAATAATTGAATTATTTCAAAGAAAATTTATTAAATATTGAATAATTGAATTCCTGTGGAATTTTAAGAAGAATTTTATTAAAATTTTAAAAAATAATTGAATTTCGATGAAGAATTTTATTATTTATAAAGATAATTGAAATTTTGACGAGAATTTTTTTTTTTAATTTTTGAACATAATTGAAATTTTGCGAAGAATTTTTGAAACTTTTAAAAATAATTGAATTTCTGAAATCATTTGTAACTTTTCTAAAATCAAATTTTTTTTTAGTATTTTTAACTGAAATTCTTCTATCAATCTAGTATTTATGAAAATTGTTAAAATTATTTATAAAATAATTTGTAAGTCATAATTTTATAATAGTTTTTGAAAAATTAAGTTATTTAAAAAAAAATTATTGTCAGAAATTGAAGGTTTTGTATGAAAATTCGAGGAAATTTTATAATTTACGAGGCAAAAAGGAAAAAAATTCAAAGTTTTTTCATAAATTTTAAAAATTCAATTTTTTCCAGTATTTTTAGTAAAAATCCCTGACTTTTCCCTGACTTCCCTGACTTCCCTGACCTGTGGCAACCCTGATTTAAGAATTATTAAAACTTTTGCACATCACTACTGCTCTTCTTAATTATATTTTAGAGTTATTCACAAAAAACTAGCTTAATTTATTTAATATTTTAAGAGAAAAGTGGTCGATAAAATTAACATTGATTTCTGTAACAGTCACATGCTGTTAATATTAATTAATAATCACCGAATGATAAATTCATTTCCTTTAAATATAATAATTATAATTCAACGAACTATAATAATAAGGAATCAAAACTATAATGAGTAAAAATTACTATATCAGTAAAACTGTAATTACAGGGTTGTCACAAAAATTTAATTTTGTTTTTCCCTGACTTTTCCCTAATTTACAGATAAAATTTTGACTTTTTCCCTGATTCTAAATATTCTGATTCAGTCTAAAAACTATTAGATGCTAAAAAAAATGTTCCATATACTTATATTTGCGAACTTGTCTAAAAGAAAAATTTATTCAAAAACATCAATAATATCTTTTTTAAAAAAATATTTAATCATTATTATTTTTCCATAGAAACTAAGATTTTCGAAATTTCTAATTCAAACCTTTCGAAACTAAATATGTTATAAAAATATTAGTATAAAACATGGAAATTATTATTTTATAATAATTAAAGGTGAATTATTATTTTCTACAATTTTTAAATAAATTTCTTCTTTAAATAAATTATTTCTTTTTCTAAGTTCTTTTGAGAATTTTCAAATTCATTTGTTTACAATTCAATTTTACGTGAAATTTCAATTATTCGGAAATTCTTCAATTAAATATACATTAGAAAATGAAAACATGAAATAATTTTTGAAAAATTTCGATTAAGCTTTTTGAAAAAAAATTAGTTCCATAGAATTTTTAATTAAAAGTATGAAAAATTTAAATTTTCAAAGATTTTAATTTGAAACATTTAAAAATTCAATAATTTCTAAAAATTGAAATTATTAGTAACTTGTCCAAAATTCAATTATTGTCTAAAACTTTAACTGAAATTAATTTATAAATCAATTTTTATTAAAAAATTCTACGAGAATTTAATTATTTAAATACGAACATAGATATTTTATTGAATAATTGAATGTTTCTTAGAATCAAATTCTTATACATATAACTTTATCAACCAATTTTTAAATAATTAAATTCTTTCGACGAATTTGAATAAAATTTTTAAGAATAATTACATTTTTCGAGGAATTCGATTGAAATTGACTTAAAAATAATTAAAATTCTGCTTTCTGCGATAAATTTTATTATTTATGAAAATAATTGAATTATTGCGAAGAATTTTATAAAAAAGTATCGAACAATTGGTTTTTTTCGAGAAAATGTATGCAAATTTTAATTTTAGTAATTCAATTCCTGTGAAATTTTCATTATTTTAGAAAATAATTTAATACTTCTGTAGAACTTTACAAAATTGTTTTTAAATAATTGAATTCTTTTGGGAAACTTTATTAAAATAATAGATATACAAATTATTGAATTGAGAACCATTTTTGAAAATAATTAAAATTTTGCAATGAATTTTATTACTTTTAAAAATAATTCAATTCTTGTGACGAATACTATTATTTATGAAAATAATTGAATTTCTGCAAAGAATTTTATTAATTTGGAAAATAATTCAATTCTTGTGATGAATTTAATTAATTTTCAAATTAATAATTAAATTCCTGTGATAAATATTGTTATTTATGAAAATAATTAAATTTTTCAATGAACTACCTTAAAATTTCTGAAAATAATTGAATTTTGTCGAAGAATTTTGCTATTCATTTATAAAGATAATTGAAATGGTGACGACAATTTTTTTTAGATATTTGGAAAATAATTGAATTTCTGCGAAGAATTTGATTAATTTTCAAAATAATTGAATTCTTGTCATGAATTTGATTAATTTTGAAAATAATTGAATTTTTGTGATGAATATTGGTATTTATGAAAATAATTGAATTTTGCAATGAACTTTATTAAAATTCCTGAAAATAATTGAATTTTGTCGAAGAGTTTTGCTATTTATTTACACAAATATAATTGAAATGTTGCCAATTTTTATTTTTGAAAATAATTGAATTTCTGCGAAGAATTTTATTAATTTTGTAAATAATTGAATTATTGTGATAAATATTGTTATTTATGAAAATAATTGAATTTTACAATAAATTTTATTAAAATTTATAAAGATAGTTAAAATGTTGGAAATTTTTTTTACATTTTTTGAAAACAATTAAATTTTTACGAAAAATTTTTTGAATTTTGACGAATTTTAAAAATAATTGAATTCTTATAACAAATACTATTATTTATGTAAATAATTGAATTTTTCAATAAACTTTATTTAAATTCCTGAAAATAATTGAATATTGTCGAAGAATTTTTCTATTCATTTATATAAAGATAATTGAAATGTTGAAAATTTTTTTTAAATATTTGGAAAATAATTGAATTTCTGCGAAGAATTTTATTAATTTTGAAAATAATTGAATTCTTGTGATGGATATTGTTATTTATAAGAATAATTGAATTTTACAATGAATTTCATAAAAATTTCTCAATATAATTGAATTTCGGCGAAGAATTTTGCTATTTATAAAGATAATTCAAATGTTGACGAGAATTTTTAAAAAAATTTTGAAAATAATTGAATTTCTGGAAAGAATTTTAATATCTATTAAGATAGTTGAATTCTTTCAAAGAATTGCGTTAAAATTTGTAAAATTTAAACTAATTTCAACAGAATTGAAATAAAAGTTTTACAAAAAAATACTTCATTAAATGATTCATAAGTAATAACTTTATGGCAGTTCTTCAATAGAATTAAATTATTTAAAATAAATTATTGTCGAAAATAGAAAAAATTGATAGTTTTTTTAGAATTCGTAGTAATTTCATACTTTTTGAGGCAAACAAAAAGACACATAAATTCAGAATTTTCTTATAACTTCTAAACATTTAATTTTTTCCAGTACTTTTAATAAAAATCCCTAAATTTGCCCTGATTTTCCTGATCAATTTTACGTTCCCTGACTTTTCCTTGAATTCCCTAATTTTCCTGACCTGTGGCAACCCTGAATTAGTTAAACTATGATTAGTTAAACTATGATTAGTTACACTATGATTAGTTAAACTATGATTAGTTACACTATGATTAGTTAAACTATGATTAGTTAAACTATGAGTAGTTAAACTATGATTAGTTAAACTATAATTAGTTAAAATTATAATTAATTAAGAGTACAATGAATCATAACTGTAAATACTTAAAGATATATAGTACTATCTAGTGCTGCAACTAATTACTCTAAATACTGTAGTAAACAGTATAAACATACAAATTAAAACTATAATTAGCGAAAGCTTCATCTAGTTGAGCCAACAACTAATTACAAACTAGTTACAACTAATTAGAAAACTAGCGGAAGCTACAACAGTTTAAAGCTCCCAATTAGTTGATCCCAAAAAGTGGTATGAAACTATAAAAACACTATACAAACTCCATAATCGGATTTACAACATAATTTATCAATACTCTGTCTCTAATCTAATACTACACATGATGCATTGCAGTCATATTCTATTTTTCCTAAAAAGAGAAAAGAATCCTCTTCTTTTCTCTTAAAGCATTTTATTGTCTCTAAAGAAAATATTTTTGAAAATAGTATATTTTCAGAAAGAAAGAAAAAGAAAAGAAGAAAAAAAAGAATCCAAGGAGGATTATTTACAATCGATATGACACGGCATTGTCAAAATTGATATTATAGAGAGAATGTCTTGTGCAATCTAAAGTGATTGTGAAAAAAAAAGTTAATTTATACCTTCATAAATCTTTTATATGTTGCGTCTTTATTGGCAAGAAGTGGAGCTTTTGTACTAGCGAGCGAGGTTTATGGTTGTCGTAGTTATGTTATGCAGCAGCAGTAGCGGAGGAGAGAAACCCGTATAACTATGAACATATCTTACTTATCCTCATCCAATGTTTGTCTATCCGCAAAACCACAATCTCTATATAATATAATTTCATTCCCACTCGCTCAGCGTTATTTCGAAATTTAATATTATTAATTAAGTTTAAAGTCAAATTTTAAGTATATTAATAATAATATTAATATAATCGAGTATAAGGAAAGTAATAAGAGTGATTTTAGCTGAAGCTGATAGAGTATATGTATATATGCATATAATATTTGGAAATAATTCACCGGCATCGATGATGAAATGTAATTAGAAAATTTAAGGGGAAAATTTGAAAGCTGCTACTGCTGCGGAGGAATTTTCGGAAGGTTATATCGTACTTTAATGCACGGTATATCATTCAGAGTGTAGTTTGGGTTTAAAGATGTTAGTGTCTTTACTGGGATGCTGCGCATGGATGTACCAATACAGAGGAAGCCAACAGTTTTCCCAGTGTGGTAAGTTTGGCTGCTGCTGAGGGTTTGACTTGATTGTATTGTAGGAGAACATTCACCCTAAAATATATATATATCTATATTCACAGGGACAAATTCTTTGTGTCCGTGTGCATATATTATTTTCGTAAACGAAACACTTGTATACATATGAATGCATCCTGGGTCGTAATGAAGGATCAGAAAGTGGTGTTATGAGATTAAATTCGAATCATAAATTCCCTATAACACTACTTTACTTTCATGTTCTGAATTAGTTATAACATTCAGTCGTTATTATTATTTTTACTATTATTTCTACTATTATTCTTATTCTTAATATTATATAATAATTATATTATTAAACCTCGGATAGTTGACTATTTTCAGACTTTTCATCTATTTTTTCAATTATTTTTTTAATTTGCTTTTAAAAATTGCAAGCAAAATAATACTTTTTTCTCTCTAAAACTAAATTAATGAAATTTGACTGATTTTCAATTGACAATTTTTTTAAATTTTAATCAGAATTAATCCTAATTAAAATTTAGAAAAAATTAAATTATCAATTGGACAATCTGAAAAAAGACATATTTCATTAATTTTTTAACAGATTTTCAGTGAACACTTATTATTTACCAAATTAAATCTATCACATTTATTTCAAAATTTCTGTACCTAATTGTAAAATTAATAGAAAACATCAATTATTTTTTTTCCATATTTTAATAGAATTTTAATAGAAATCCATTAAACTTTTTCAAAAAAATTAATTCTACACACTTGTTACTTAAAAGTATGAAAATTTCAGATTTTCAAAAGTTTTAATTTGAAAATTCTATGAAAATTCAATAATTTAAATACAAAAATAAATAATTTATTGAATTCTCATAAATAATTTTATTAACAAGTTTTTAAATAATTAAATTCTTTTGACGAAATCAAATAAAATTTTTAAGAATAATTACATTATACAAAGAAATTGAATTAAAATTGTATTGAAAAGTAATTGAAATTCTGCGATGAATTTTATTTATGAAAATAATTGATTTCCTAAAAAGAATTTTATTATTTGTGAAAATAATTAAATTTAGAAAAAGAATTTAATTATTTATGAATATAATTGAATTCTTGACTAGAATTTTATTAAAATTTTTGAAAATAATTTAATTCTTTAGAAGAATTTTAATAAAATTATAAAGAATTACATTTTTTGAGAAATTTATTTCAATTATTATTTTTAATTTTAACTGAAAGTCATTTTTAAATCAAATTTTATTAGAAAATTCAACGAAAATTCAATTATTTAATTATGAAAATAAATGATTTATTCAATATAATTTAATGTTTCTTAAAATTGTACTAAAAATAATTGAAATTCTGCGAAGAGTTATATTCATATTGATATGAAACTAATTGAATTCGTAAAAAGAATTTTATTATTTATAAAAATAATTGAATTTTTGCGAAGAATTTTATTATTTTTGAAAATAATTGAATTTCTGCTATTATTTGTAACTCCTCTAAAAAACAATCTCATTATTTTAGTGGTTTTAAGTAAAATTCATATTTAAATTTATTTTTTATTCATTTATTTTTATTTGTAATAATAATTTATTGAATTCGATTAAAATTCTAATTTTGCGTTGAGATTTTTTTTCTATTATTCAAAAATCTAAATTCTTAAAAATTTCTAATTAAATTCATTGAGAATTAAAATTTAATAAAATTTCATATCTTATTTCAAGAATTTTTTTTATTATGGCCAAAAATTCTTTTAAAAAATTCAATTATTCTCAAGAAGTTTTGACTAAATTTGAATTATTTTAAAATTTTACAATTATATATATAATTAAAAACTCTATTACCATACAAAAATTATTTTTAAATATTTTTAAAATCTAATTTCAAAAATTTTGTTTTATGGAAATTTATAAAGAAAAATATAATTATTAAAAAACCTTATTATTTTTTAATATTACTCAAAAATTCTTTTAATAAATTTAATTATTGACAGGAAATTTTACTAAATTTCAATTATTTACAAAATTTTCAATTATATTATATAATTAAAAAATCTATTATCATTTAAAAATTCATTTGTAAAATTTATTTTTAAGAATAGTACCTCATAAAATAATAAATATAGACAATTAAATTATAATTGTAATTGAAAATTTTTAAAATAATAAAAAATTCTTGAAAATAATTCAATTTTCGTGTAAATTGCAATTTTAATTGTTGGAAACAAACTGATAATTAAATATTTTTATTTAACTGATTCAAAATATTAACAAAATTTATTATTTATTTATTTAACGAATATTATTATTCAAAGATATTTTAATTTATTAATTTAAGTAGATAATTAAAATCAGATTAAGAATAAAATTTATAATATTTATAAAGAAAACAATAATTTAAACAGTTTATACACGTGTGTATTGCTGTTAATAAATTTTTGTCATAAATTATAAAATAATAATAATAATAATAATAATAATAATAATAATAATAATAATAATAATAATAATAATAATAATAATAATAATAATAATAATAATACTTAAAATAATAATAATATTAATATTAATATAAAATTTGTACAACAATGGAAATTCGATTTGAAGCAATAATTCCATGAAATATGAATTTAAATGAATGAAAAATTGTTTTCGCGAGTTTCCAGCGCCGAATATATATACTGATTATAATAATCTAACGTAACATTAAATTTATCAGAATTATGAGGGAATTTTCGAAACTCCTGCTTGAGACAGTTTAACGTACATTGTTGGAGGCAAAATGAGGAAGTTTACTAAACTCGATTCAAACGAAACAAACATTCTCCTTGAGCGCGCGGTTATCATGATTCGTTGTAATAATGAATGTAAAATGAGGAAATCATATTTCTGAATAGGGAAACACAAAAAGAGGAAGAGAGAAAGAGATAAAGTTTCGTTGCATTATAGTTTCCTTGTTTGAATGGAAAATTCCCCTATTATAATTTTGTAAATGATGATAAGATTTAACACTTCTATTTTTAATTTCTTTCTTTTTTTTTTGCTTTTTCCTTTTTTTTCTCACTAAACTAAAGTAAATATCAAAATAATGATATGTAACACGAAAATTGTTTTGTATATTCGATGTGTAATATTGCTCCGGGGGTTTATTTTATACGAGAGCTTTTATCATGCGGGTAAACAATGTCTATTGAATCTCAGAGGTAATTGCAATTAAGGCTTTTAATACTTTGCTAATAAATTTTAGTTCAATTTGACTAATGGGCGTCCTCGTCTCAAAAGCTAAGCCGCGGAGAAATTTCGCTTTTCAATTTACGGTGAAAATTAATTGTGCATTAGCATCGCTAATAATGACTAATTCACCTTTAGTCTAATTTCCCTTCTAATTGAAATGACACTCTATTAGTTTTGTAATCTGAAAGGTAACAAAAAATTTAATTTCAAACTTAGATACAAAATTCAAATTATCAAGAAAGTTATCCTTTTCTTCTTTCCTATTTAGTCTATAAATTTTTTAACGTTCAATTTAACGCCACTATTTTTGTTACTCTAATTTTTATTTTATTAAAATATATTTTGATATTTATTTTTACCTTTCAGTTGGATTTAATTTTTTTTTCCATTTTTTTTTGTGGTAATTTTCGAAAATATTTGAACAGAAAAATAATTTTCCAAACAATTTTTTTCTGTCCATGAGAAAGAAGAAATTTAATAATTAATAAAATTAGAACAAACTTTACTTAAGAAGTTAAAACCCTAAAAAAAGAAAAAAAAGTTGAAAACAAAATTCAAAGAAAAATTTAAAACCAAAAATCGAAAAACAGTTAAAAATCGAAAAAACGAAAATAAAATTAAAAACAAAATTGAAAATTTTTCTTAAAAAACCGAGAGGATAATTATTTCTATAATAAAGTTTCGAATTAAAAAAAAAAAATTAGAATAATTTGGCAAAATTCGAACTTCTAGGGGGGAGGAGGGGGTGAAATAAAATCGAAATTTATAACCTCACACATCAGGTGACCTCAACGTTACACGCAAATCTGAAAATTTGGTAAAAAAAAAAAAAACCCCACGTATCATGCGCCAAAGTCACGTGTAGATATTCTCACGATACAGCAATCAATTATTTATTAAATTTTCCACACTGACAGGTGGAAAATGTTTTGGAGAATTGTGCTCTTGATGGAGAAATTGCTCACTGAAGAAAGTGGGGAGGGGGGGAGGGATTTTTTTTACTCCCATGAAAAACAAAAGTGAAAAAAAAGAAAATAATAATATAAATTTACTAATTTCGCGCACCATTGAATTCAGGACCTATCTCATGTGACGTCATCGATTAGGAAATGAAGCGAAAACATGAAGCTATTTTACTTCCTGCTTCTTAGGCATTCAAAGAAGAACACGAGTTTACTGAAAATTTTCTCCCAATATATAACAATGATGAAAAAAGTAAAAATATTTATCAAGAAAATAAAATAAAAAGAACCGGACAAAACATAAAATAAAAAAAGGTCTAAAAAATAAAATAAAAAAAAGGTCAAAAAATAAAATAAAAAAGGTCAAAAAATAAAATAAAAAGAAATTTGTTAAAACTGAAAATAAAAAGAAATTTATCAATAAATATAAATAAAAAGAAAATCGAAAAACCGAATAAAAAGAAAATCAAAATTTTTTCCTCATCTTCCAAAAATCGAAAAAAATTTCTTTATAAATATTATAATGGAAAGAAAAACTATTTCAAAAAAAAGAATAAAAGGAAATTCACCAAGAACTAAAATAAAAAGAAGATTAAAAAATAAAAGAAAAAGAAATTTGTCAATTTGGAAAAAAAGGAATTCACCAATAAATAAAAGAAAAAGAAAATCGAGAAATAGAATGAAATAAAAATCAAAGAATAGAATAAAAGAAAATTTATCAACATCAAAAAATAAATAAAAAGAAGGTCAAAAAATAAAATAAAAAGTTTCTCAAATAGAAAAAAAAGGAATTTATCAACAAATAAAATGAAAGGAAAATCGAAAAATTGAATAAAAAAAAAAATAAAAAAATAGAATAAAAGGAAATTTATCAAGAAATAAAATAAAAAGAAGATTAAAAAATAAAATGAAAAGAAATTTTTCAAAACTAAAAATAAAAAGGAATTTATCAACAAATAAAATAAAAAATAAATCGAAAAACAGAATAAACAGAAAATCAAATAATAGAATAAAATGATTTTATCAACAACAAAAAATAAATAAAAAGAAGATTAAAAAATAATGTTAAATAGGAAAAAAAAGAATTTATTAATAAATAAAATAAAAATAAAATCAAAAAATAGAATTAAAGGAAATTTACCAGGAAATAAAATGAAAAGAAGATTAAAAAAAAAATTTAAATTTAAATTTATTTTTCAAAATTAAAATAAATTTGTCAAAAAAGGAAAAAAAAAGAATTTATCAATAAATAAAAGAAAAAGAAAATCGAACAATAGAATAAACAGAAAATCAAAGAATAGAATAAAAGGGAATTTATCAACAACAAAAAATAAATAAAAAGAAGTTTAAAAAAAAGGAAAATCGGAAAACAGAATAAAAAGAAAATAAAAGAAAATCGAAAAATAAAATAATAAGAAAACCAAAAAGTAAAATAAAAAGAAATTTATCAAAGAGGACAAAAAATAAAGAAATTAAGAAGAATAACAAATTTAAAAAAAAAATAGGAAATGCAAAAAAGGGGAAAAAAACAAAAAAAAACACGAAATTTAAAACTGCACGTGACGCCACGGAAATGCGGGTAGATGATTCTGCGAGATTACCTGTTCAGCTTTAATGGTTTCCAAGCGGAAATTTGACGAAATATGGACTGTCGTGAATAAAAGTAATCTACCACCCTAATGAATCTCTCTTCATTCAGGCAACAAATGATTTTTCTGACAGAAGACTATTAATTTTTTTTTTTCCTAACAAAATTGTTTCCGCTATTATAATAAACAATCGATTTGACGCCATTATTTCTATATTAACCAAAAGTGACAGTAATCAATTTTTTTTTTTTTTGCAATTTTTTAATCTTGATTAAACTTTTCACGTAGAAAGAATCATCTATCGAGAAAAAAATTGCCTTTTAAATTTGAATTATCTCAAAAAAAATATTTTAACATCTTTTTCGTTTCTGATTAAATTACCTTATCTCTAAATCTGAATCGCAGTTAAAATCGGTTAAAATTTTTATTATTATTTTTATTTTTGTTGTTATTATTATTATTAGAATTATTATTATTTATTTACTTAAGTAGTAAATTAAAGAATAATTATTAGTATTATTATTATATTATTATATATATTTTTTATTTTTATTATCATTACCATTATTATTAAAATTAATATGATTAATATTTTTAATATTACTATTATTCATTTTTTAGAAAAATGAAACAATGAATTTCACGAAATTATTATTAAGGAAAAATACACTTGCAATTTTCCTGAGAAAAAGACAATTGTATTGTTTAACTGTTAATTGGAAATGTAACGAATTAAATACTAGAGCAAACATAGTGATGTCATTTAAATTAGCAAAGTCTCCTAATTTATTTTTTAACCTTTAGACAAATTTGACATTTTTTCATTTTGCTGTTTGCACTTATAATCCTAAGTTATTTTCAACTATGTGTAATTATTCGCAATATTTCTGTCACAATTTGCGCACAATTTTCTGAAAATATTTCTATACGGAAAATATTAATGTACAAAAAGAAAGGGATAAATAAGTATCAGATATAAAAGTTTAGCAATTTTTTCTAAATAATTAAAAAATTTTCCTTTTTATTTCTAATTAAAAAAATTCAAAGGATTTTTGAGTATAAGAAATTTCAATTTTCTATAACCACAAAGTTGAAAACTTTCCTTATTAAAAATTTTTTAAAGTAATAAAGTTCCCAACATTCTTCCCTTTAGCAATAAATTATGTTAATTTTTTTAAGAGCTGATCTTGCGAAATAAGAGTCGCTATAAATCAATATTTTTAGACCCAAATAATTCGAGATTTTAGCTCAAAAATTTTGTCGATATTGTCAGGCAATATTAAGGCAACGTTGCCTCGTAATATTAAAAATATTATATTATTTATTTATAGAAGTAAACGGCATTAATTTGTTTACTATTTACTATACTAAAAATTTACTAATTATAATAAAGTAATTAAAATTATAATAATAAAGTACATCTGCAGTTAATTATAAAAAAAACTTATAATTCATATAATTAACTGAAATATTTTCTCATAACAGTAATTAAAAAAAAAGTTAAACTAAATAAAAGTTAAACTTTAATTTTGAGAATGAAACGTTAGTTTAAATATTCAAATAATTTAATACATTTTACATTCCATTCAAATAAATATTCATGGAAATTTGACCTTATTTTCTCTTATGTAACATCGTGTTTTGTATGTTTATATCCAAGGTGGAAGAGAAATATGTTTCAATATAGAGAGCCGAGAAGTATATACATATGTTTGTTTCATTCAATTTTAAAAATGTTTACCAAAATAACTGTATATTAAAGTTATATTTGTCTATTTAAACAAATATTTTCTATACTGTAGGGCTTACTTTGTAAAAAAAAAATGTTTCATAAGATAAATTTACATCAATTTAGAACTGAATAATTTTAAAGTAAACATTTCGTTACGTATTTAAAAAAATTATTTTTCTTTTTTGAAACATTTATTTTTCTTTTATGAAACAACTATTTAATATTTTTTTCTTATTATTTATTATTATTTATAATTATTTATTATTTTCATTTTCTAAAAATATTTTTTTTTCCTATTTTCCTATTTATTTATAAAAGTTTTTAGTTATAATGAAAGAGTTGAAATTCACAATAATAAATTAAAAAACATTCTACACGATTTTTTTCCCTCTACGAGATTTAAATCATAATTTAAATACAAAAATAAATAATTTATTGAATAATTGAATGTTTCTTAAAATTCAATTCCCATAAAGAATTTTATCAACAAATTTTAAAATAATTGCATTCTTTGGACGAATTTTAATAAAATTTTTAAGAATAATTACATTTTTCGAGGCATTCGATTAAAATTGTATTAAAAATAATTAAAATTCTGCGATCTTGTTTTATTATTTAGGAAAATAATTGAATCCCTAAGAAGAATTTCATTATTTTTGTACAATATTTAATTTTTACGAAGAATATTATTACTCTTGAAAATAATTGAATTTCTGCAATAATTTATAACTTTTCCAAAATTAAATTTTTTTTCGTGTTTTTAACAAAAATTTTTAGCTATAAATGCATTATTTTTAATAAATTTTGAAAAAGTTCTTTAAAATTTTTCAAATTCATTTGTTTACAATACAATTATACAAAATTTCAATTATTTGTAAATTCTTCAATTAAATATATATATAAAAGAAAATAAAATTTCATATAATTAAAAAAAAAATCTGCAATTAAACTTTCTCAAAAAATTAATTTCACAGAATTGTTAGTTAAAAATATGAAAAATTCAGATTTTCAATGATTTTAATTTGCAACTTTTTCAAAATTCAATTATTTCTCAAAATTCACGCTCTAATGCTTTTAATATTCAATTATAATCTAAAATTTTAATTGAAATTCATTTTTAATAAAATTTTTATTAGGAAATTCTACAAGAATTCAATTATTTAAATACAAAAAAAAATTTTATTGTATAATTACATGTTTCTTTAAATTGAACAATTATTTCTTATAAAGAATTTTGTCAATAACTTTTACAATAATTGGATTTTTTTGACGAATTTTAATAAAATTTTTAAGAATAATAATTATACATTTTTCGAAGAATTCGATAATAATTGAATTCCTAAAAAGAATTTTATTATTTACGAAAATAATTGAATCCCTGTAAAAATTTTATTATTAATGAAAATAATTGAATAATAGCGAAGAAATTAAAAAAAAAAATTTGTAAATAAATGAATTTCTGTGAAATTTTTATTATTTTATGAAAATAATTAAAGGTTTGCGTAGAATTTTATTAAATTTTTTTTTAAATACTTCAATTCTTTTGGAAAATTTTATAAAAAAATAGTAGATATTTAAAATCATTGAATTGTGGAAAATTTTTAAAAATAATTGAAATTTTGCCAAGAATTTTATTAAAATTTTTGAAATTAATTGAATTTTGGAGAAGAATTTAATTATTTTTAAAGATACTTGAAATTTTGCCAAGAATTTTATTAAAATTTTTGAACATAATTGAATTTTGGAGAAGAATTTAATTATTTTTAAAGATAATTGAATTTTTGAGAATTTTTAAACATTTTTGAACATAATTGAATTTTTGTGATGAATTTTGTTACTTTAGAAAATAATTGAATTTCTGTAATAATTTGTAATTTTTACAAAATTAAATTTTTTTGGTGTTTTTTTAACTAAATTCAATTATTTCTAAAAAAAATTCACGCTCTAATGCTTATAATATTAAACTATAATCTAAAATTTTTAACTGAAATCCATTTTTAAATCAATTTTTATTAAGAAATTCTACAAAAATTCAATTATTAAAATACAAAAAATCAATTTATTGAGTAATTGCATGTTTCTTATAATTCAATTCCAATAAAAAATGTTATTAACAAATTTTTAAATAATTGAATTCTTTCGACGAATTTTAATAAAACTTTTATAAGAATAATTACATTTTTCGAGAAATTCGATTAAAATTATATTAAAAATAATTGAAATTCTGCAATGAGTTTTATTATTTATGAAAATAATTGAAAAAAAGAATTTTATTATTTACGAAAATAATTGAATCCCTGTAAAAATTTTATTATTTTATAAAAATAATTAAAGGTTTGCGTAGAATTTTATTAATTTTTTTTTTAAATAATTGAATTCTTTTGGAAAATTTTATTAAAATAGTAGATATTAAAAATCATTGAATTGAGGAAATTTTTTGAAAATAATTGAAATTCTGACAATAATTTACGAATTTTTTTGTCTTTTCTCAATAGAAAATAGTATCAAAAGTCTCATAAAATGTTTAATTTCTCCACCTGAGAACGCCAAGGTCGCCACTAGGTGGCGAGGAATCTAGCCATCTAGCGGTGACCTTGGCGTTCTCAAGTGGAGAAATTAAACCACCATTTTATCTCTTCGAACCTTTTTTATAAATAAAGTTAGTTTTTAAAAATTATAACATAACGTTTTTACGTCTTTCCTTTTTTTTACGTTTTTGCGTTTTTACGCAAATTTACTAATTTAATAATTAGTTATTAGGAATGTTATTACTAAAAAAAGTTACTAATAAAATCAGTGACTGAATTTCCACCATAAAATTAGTTATTTTCGATTGATTTTAATTTAGAGAGTACGGGTGTGGTTTCACTAACGTTCGTAAATCGTAAGTAATGGTTTTTGCGAAAAAGAGGGCAAAAAAAAATTGTCAAAAACTTACATTTACATCGAATCTGCCCTCGGCCATTATGGCTGATGTCCTCTAGGAGCCAAGAAGTCACCGATTCCCGTCTCTTGCCACCGGTAATTTTGCCTCTCTCTTTCTCTCTCTCGTCCGTGGTATTCCTTTTCGATTCAAATCCATTAATCACTAGCAGCACACGGCCAACACGACCAGAGCTCGATAAAAGCTGTATTTAATTTTTCAGCCGAGCAGCGTTTTATATTTAAATGGAAATCGGAAAGGACTTGCAACCATTTTGCTCTATATACATATATATATATATATATATATATATATATATATAAATATAAATAAACGAGTGCAAAGCATAGGTAGCGTCGCTCTTTCAACTGTTGACTTTGACGAAGATGTATTTCAAGCATGAATAATTGAATATATGCATACAAAATCTAACAGTATCTTTTTGATATTGGAACAGATCTGCGGTACTGAGTTTATATGTATATATATATATATATATAAAATTCAGTTTTCTCGTTTCGCACGGGGAAAAATCGCAAAGATTCGCGCGCGGAGAGTTTGAGATTTACAAGTACGACAGAATTTATTTCAAAAAGGTCACCCACACCAATTCCAAATTCAACTTCATTTGGTAACATTTCATTTACGCGAATAAATTTCCCGACGGGAAAGTTTTCTCATTTTAGCAAATTCAAGAGCATTTCGTTTCATATAATTTATATTACTTTGAAACGTATATCATTAATTGTAACCACCCTGCTTCTTCTATTTTTTTATTAGTAACCAATTATCATTTTTCTTTGTCAACTATATATATTTTTTTCTTATCTTCTTTTTTGTTAATATAACAGTCACTCTCTCTGTCTCTCTCTCTCTCTCTCTCTCTCTAAAGAATTAGTAAAAATGTTTTTTAACTTTAATAAATTAGAGACACTCACTTTTTATTATTAAAAATATTTTAACAATAAATTTTTTATTTTTATTAATAAAAAATTATTTAGATTAGTTCTAGATCTTTCAAATTTGTTTTATTCAAAAAATTTACTAATAGTTTAGTAGAAATTAATACTTATTAGTAAATTATTATTATTATTAGTATTGGTAATTATAATTAGTATTAGTAATTATTTATTAGTAAAACATTTACTAAATTAAAAAAAGTTTTGCATTAGTGAAAATTAAAAATTCAAAGGCAAAATGTTAAGTAGAAAATTGTACCAATAAATAGTAAATTCTACTAATTTATTACGAAAATTCACTAATTCAAAAGCAAAAAGTTTAGTAGTAAATTTTACTAATAAATATTTTCTACTAATTTTTTAGTAAATTTTACTAATAAATAGTATTTTCTATTAATTTATTAGTAAAAATTCAAAAGCAAAAAGTTTAGTAGTATCTTTTATCAACAAATAGTAAATTCTACTAATTTATTGCTAAAATTCACTAATTCAAAAGCAAAAAGTTTAGTACTACATTTTAATAATAAATATTTTCTACTAATTTATTAGTAAAATTCACTAATGTAAAATTAAAAAGTTAAAGGTAAATTTTACTAAAAAAATAGTCATTTCTACTAAATTATTAGTAAATTTCTCTATTAAATAGTAATTTCTACAAAAGTATTAGTAAATTTAACTAAAAAATAGCATTTTTTATTAAATTCCTAGTAAATTTTAATGATAAATAGTATTTTCTATTAATTTATTAGTAAAAATTCAAAAGCAAAAAGTTTAGTAGTATCTTTTACCAATAAATAGTAAATTCTACTAATTTATTGCTAAAATTCACTAATTCAAAAGGAAAAAGTTTAGTACTACATTTTAATAATAAATATTTTCTACTAATTTATTAGTAAAATTCACTAAAGTAAAATCAAAAAGTTAGAGGTAAATTTTACTAAAAAAATAGTCATTTCTACTAAATTATTAGTAAATTTCTCTATTAAATAGTAATTTCTACAAAAGTATTAGAAAATTTAACTAAAAAATAGCATTTTGTATTAAATTCCTAGTAAATTTTAATGATAAATAGTATTTTCTATTAATTTATTAGTAAAAATTACAAATTCAAAAGCAAAAAGTTTAGTAGTAAATTTTACCAATAAATAGTCAATTCTACTAATTTATTCCTAAAATTTACTAATTCAAAAGCAAAAAGATTAGTAGTAAATTTTACTAATACATAGTAGTTTTTACTAATTTCTTACTAAAATTCACTAATTTAAAATCAAAAAGTTTAAAGATATATTTTACTAAAAAATAGTCATATCTACTAATTTAAATCAAATCAAAAAGTTTAAAAGTAAATTTTACTAAAAAATAGTCATATCTACTAATTTATTAGTAAATTTGACTAATAAATAGTATTTTCTATTAATTTATTAGTAAAAATCACAAATTCAAAAGCAAAAAGTTTAGTAGTAAATTTTGCCAATAAATAGTAAATTATCTACTAATTTATTACTAAAATTCACTAATTTAAAAGCAAAAAGTTTAGTAGTAAATTTTACTAATAAACAGTACCTATTTTCAACTAATCTATTAATAAAGTTCACTAATTTAAAATCAAAAAGTTTATAAGTAAATTTTACTAATAAATAGTAATTTCTATTAATTTATTAGTAAATTTAACTAAAAAATGGTATTTTCTATTAATTTATTAGTAAAAATCACACATTTAAAAGCAAAGAGTTTAGTAGTAAATTTTACCAATAAATAGTAAACTCTACTAATTTATTAGTAAATTTTACCAATAAATAATAATTATTACTAATTTATTACTAAAATTCACTAATTAAAAGAAAAAATTCAGCAACTAATTTAAAATTAGTAAATATTTTTACAAATTCAAATGTAGAGAGATTTTAATTAATTATTAATCAAATATTTACCAAACAACAGTTTTCCTAATTACTACCCCCCCCCCATTTATTTTCATAAATAATTAATAAAGTGAAATAATTTTGCTACTTAATTAATTTTATAAAATTTATACATTAAAATTAACTTTTGAAATTTGAAATAGTAAAAAAGTTTATTAACTTGAATTACAGACACTAACTTTTTTTTATTAATTATATTTTAACAATAACTTTTATATTTTCATTAATATAAAATTATTCAGATTAGTAACGGATCTTTCAAATTTGTTCAACAAAAATTTACTAAGAATTTAGTAGAAATTACTATTTATTAGTAAAATTTACTAATAATTTAGTAGAAATGACTATTTATTAGTAAAATTTACTAATAACTTAGTAGAAATTACTATTTATTAGTCAAATTTTACTAATAATTTAGTAGAAATTACTATTTATTAGTAAAACTTTCTAATTCAGAAACAAAAAATCAGTCAGCAATTAAAATTTTTAAACATTTTTACTAATTCAAACTTAGGAAGATTTTAATTAATTATTTAATTGATTATTGGTAAAAAATTTTAAAAAGTCTTTTTATAATAATTATCTCTCTTTATTTTCTTAAATAATTAATTAATAATGCAAAATAATTTTGCTGCTTAGTTGTACTAAATTTAAACATTAAATTCAAGGTTTAAAAATATTTTCTATTTAATTTCCGTCGTACGATATAAAAATTGCATTTTTATATTATTTTATATTTATATTTTATATTTATGGTATTTATTAATTAAAGTAATATTTATAGGTACATTATTTATTATTATAATTAAATTACATTTGAAAATATCAAAATTAAATATTAAATAAAATTGGTAAAATTCTTATTTTCTGTTCCATAAATTTTGAATTTTAATTAAATTTATTAAATTCCTTTTTTGCAATTAAATTTTTTTAACTAAATTCATTTAATTTCCTTCTTTTAATGAAATATTTTTAACAAAATTCTTTTAATTACAGTTTTTAAATTAAATTTACTTAATTAAATTTATTGAATTTTATAAATACTGAATATTTAAATATTTCAAAAATGGAATATTTATTTTTTTATTTTAATTACGCAAAAATAAATTATCACTATTTTGCAATATTACTCAATTAAAAAAAAGCACAATTAAATTAAAACTCACTTCATTAATAAATTATTTACAGTCATTGACGATATTAACGATAATTGTCTGATCATCTTTATATTATTCTCATAAAATGACGCACTTTTATGAATTTATTTACAATCCATCAAAAAATCGACAATTATATGGTCGAGGGAGAGAAAATTTGCAAAATAGTACAGTAAATAATATTTAATTACGCTTTTTTTCATTTAACAATTAAAATGAAAATTCCAATTCAATTTATACCTACAATATAATGAAAATTGATGTACGAAAAATTATTAAAAAGAAATAATTAAATTAAAAATTAAATTTTCGCAAATTTCTATCAAATAAATTATAATTAAAATCTGTTAAAATGAATTTTCATCTAAAAATAAATAATAATTCAAATAATTTGAAATGATTGATTCTTGAAAGCAGACAAAGTGGATTTTCAATTTATTTTAAAAATGAAATTTATATTCAAACATCAATTTAATAAAATTGGACTCTCTCAATTTGAATTCGTAAAAATGTTTGCTAATTTAGGTTATTGACTGACTTTTTGCTTTTGAATTAGTAAATTTTACTAATTTAATTTTTACTTTACTTTTTTATTTTTTATTTTACTTTACTTTTAATTAGTAATTTTTACTGATTTATTACTTAAATTCACTAATTTAAAAGCAAAAAATTTAGTAGTAAATTTTACTGCAAAATAGTAATTTCTACTAATTTATTAGTGAATTTTACTAATAAATATTTTCTACTAATTTATTAGTGAATTTTATTAATAAATAGTATTTTCTACTAATTTAATAGTAAAATTCACTAATTCAAAAGCAAAACGTTTAGTAGTAAATTTTACTGTTAAATAGTAATTTCTACCAATTTAATAGTAAATTTTACTAATAATAGTATTTTCTACTAATTTATTATTGATTTTTACTAATAAATGGTAATTCCTACTTATTTATTAGTAAAATTCACTAATTCAAAAGCATAAAGTTTAGTAGTAATTTTTACTGTTAAATAGTGATTTGTACTAATTTATTAGTAAATTTTACTAATAAATAGTATTTTTTACTAATTTATTAATAAAATTCACTAATTCAAAATCAAAAACTTTAGTAGTAATTTTTATTGATTAATAGTAATATCTACTAATTAATTAGTATAGATATTACTATTAATCAATGAATGAAATAAATAAATTTCAAATTTTTCTAGAAAAAAAATTTATCTGCTAAAAAATATTTTAAATTTTCGATAGTTTACTTTTCACTATTTGAATTTTAACTGTAGTTTTTCTGGAATTTTTTAGTTTATTTTTTAGTTTTTATTATTTAATTTTATTTATTTTTTACTTTTTTCGAATTGACTGACTTTTTGCTTTTGAATTAGTAAATTTTAGTAATTTTCACTAATTTTAGTATTAAATTAGTTTAAATTTAATTAAATTTAATTAAATTAACTTAAAAAATTTCCAGAAAAACTACAGTTGAAATTTAAATAGTAAAAAATAAAATTTTTAAAAATCCAAAAATTTTTTAGCAAATCTAGAAAAATTTGAAATTTATTTCAATTTTTTTTTTTAGAAAAGCAAAATACACCTTTAAAAAAAGAAGTTGTAAGAGCTTGAGAGTCCAACTCATATTTTCCCGAGGAATGATATATATTTTTTTTTTGCTCGTCGATCTTTGCATAAAAATGAATTATTTATTTTTAAGAAAACGTTGCATTTCTAAAAATCTGTCCTCTCAACTGCTTTTTTTTTTCTTTTTCTTTCTTTGTCGCCTTTATTTTTGTTGAATATTTCACGGCACGAAATCTATTCGCAAGAGGAAGAGAGGATAGAGGGAAATAGGAAAGGGAAAACGTTAAAATGATGCCCGATCAAGACGTGGAAAAGCCCCTGAGGGCGAAAATGGTTGAAATACAAACAGACGCCTAGCACTGAATTTTGTTTCCATTTCAGAGTGCATTTGCGAACCAAGTATCGACGAAAAATGAGGAGTATGTGTTTTTACGTGCACTTCACCTAAATTGGAACTCGTATGGTTCTTGCAATGCAACTTCAAACAAAAAAAAAAAAAAATTCGTACCGCTGTAACACTCAAATTTTTCTCCCATCACAATTTTTTTTTATTTAAGTTTATTATTTAATTATTATATATTTAATTTTATTATTTGTTATTTCTTTAAATTCATTATTTATTTACGTTTATTATTTAATTATTATTTATTAATTTTACACTGAGAAAACTGGAGAGTCAAATTCAGAGGTTCAAAAAGTGTATGTTTCCTTTGCTTATGAAGAGAGTTAAATAGTCCTTCTAAAATAAATTTTGAATTGATAATGGAAATCTACTTGTATATTCTCTCCCATTATATCTGAGGGTTAAAAGTGGCGCAGAAAATGTGTACGATCTGATGCGCGCGAAATTATTTTTCTGACATTTTATGTATTTAATTTAGGGGTTAGGTTGCCATATTTATTCATTTCGCGCCGGATAAGGAAGGGATTTCTCAAGATGGTTAATTTGTCCCTCTGTTAGAGAAATGGCACGAATATCTGTCAATGGTGAATTTGAACATTTAGATTGTTATCCAATAGCTAACTCTCAAATATGAACGATTTGTCCCTCCAGATGTTTAGTCCAATACTCCAGTTTTCTCAGTGTATTACTTATTATTTCTTTCAGTTCATTATTTATTTCAGATTATTATTTAATTATTATTTAATAAATAATAATAATACTTTCATTTGGATTTTTTTTCCTTTTTCATGTACTTCACTATTTAGTCGATATTCATAATTCAAACGTCATTTGTCACGTTATTTATTCGTATTGACAATGTCATGAAGAAAACGAATAAAGTCGCTGAAATAAAGTTCCACTTTTTGTACAAAATAAAATGTTAATGGCATTTCTGTCAATTTTTACTATTTCCGGCTGAGTAAATTTTACCATTTCAGAAATAAAGTTTATTTACTTTATAATAAATAAATCATATTTGTATAGTAATAAATAAATTATATTTGTATAGTAATAAATAAATTATATTTATATGGTAATAAATAAGGTACATTTATATTGTAAGAAATAAAGTCTATTTACTTTATAATAAATAAATTATATTTGTCTAGTGATAAGCAAATTATATTTACTTTATGTTTATAATAAATAAATTATATTTATACCGTAATAAATAAAGTACATTTATATCCTAATAAATAAAAATTTTACTATTCCGTAAAAATTAGTAAAAAAAAAACGAAGTAAAATTTTTATTAACAAGTAATGTTATTAAAAATTTTTTATATTTTTTCAATATTTAATTATTTATCGCCTGTAGAAGCAAAATTTAATCAAAGGGAAATAGCGAAAGAAAATAATAATATTGACAAAAATAAGCAGAAAAATTCCAGACACTTTTGTAAAAATTTAAAAGTTACTTTATTCCATTTTTTCCCCCGGTGTAACTTTAATTAGAGAGAAACTACTTTGAGTTTAAAAATCAAGTTTAATAAAAATTTTAATCAATATTGTAAGAATATATAGGTATTTTTTCTATGAATTGAAACATTCTATCGAAAAAGGAATATTTGTAATTTGAAAATAAGAGAAATACGACATGAATAAATGTGAAAACGACATTTATTCGTATTGACAAGTGTAATTTTCTTCAAAGAAAATAATATTCGTTCTACTTCGTATAATTCAAAATTTCAATGTGAGAGCATAGATTGAAACAATACATTTCACGTTCTTCAATAGGAACAATAGAAATAGTAATCATATAAATAATAATAATTAAAAAAAACATAATAATGAAACTAAAAATAATTATACAATAATCAAAGTATAATGAAAATGAAAATAATAAAATAAAACTAAAAATAATTATAACAATAAAAATACAAAAAGTAAAAATAAGAAAATCAAACTAATAATAATTATAAGAATAAAAGTACAAAAAGTAAAAATAAGAAAATGAAAAAAAAAATTATAACAATAAAAATAGAAAGAATAAAAATAATAAAAAAATAATTATAATAATAAAACAAAAATAAATAAATAAAAACAATATAATCCACGTCGTGGATGTAGTAATTTAAATTTACATAAAATTTTTCAAAAATAAATTAAACTATTTACAAAAATTCTAATAAAATCCTTTCTAAGAATTCAATTATAATTTATTTATTTAATAAATAAATAAATAAATTATTTTTACAAGTAATAAAATTTTTCACATGAATTCAATTATTTTTATAAATAATAACATTTATAGGAGTTTAATTATTTTTAAATACAATTTTAAATAAATTCCTCAAAAAATTTAATTATTTTCAAAAATTTTTTGCAAGAATTCAATTACATTTCACAAATAATGAAGTTCTTCGCTGAAATTCAAATATTTTCAAAATCTACTATTTTAATAAAATTTCTTAAATGAATTCAATTATTTACCAAAAAAATGTAATAAAATGCGTTCCATGAATTCGATTATTTTCATAAATAATACAATTCTTTCCAGGATTTCAATTATTAAAAAAAAAATGTAATAAAAATTCTTTACAAGAATTCAATTATTTTCCCAAATAATAAAATTCTTCACAGAATTTTAATTATTTTTAATACAATTTCAAGTAAATTCTTCAAAAAAATGTAATTATTTTCAAAAATATTCAAAATTCAATTATTTTTGAAAATTTATTAGAAAATTCTACGAGAATTCAATTATTTAAATACAAAAATAAATAATTTATTGAATAAATAAATGTTATTCAAAATTTAATCCTCATAAAGAATTTTACCAACAAATTTATAAATAATTTCATTTTTTCGACGAATTTAAATAAAATTTTTACGAATAATTATATTCTTGTGATGAATATTGTTATTTATGAAAATAATTGAATTTTTCAAACAATTTTATTAAAATGCCTAAAAATAATTGAATTTTCGTGAATAATTTTGTTATTTATCTTTAATAATTGAATTCTTTCGAAGAATTATTTATATACAAATAATTGAATACAATAAATACAATTTTAATTAAATCTAAAATAATTGAATTCTTTCGAACAATTTTATTAAATTTTTTTTTTCAAAATAATTGAATTCCTAAAAAGCATTTTATTATTTATGAAAATAATTGAATTCCTGCGAACGATTTTATTAGAATTTTCTAAAATAATTGAATTTCCAAAAAAAAAATTGATTATTTCTAAAAATAATTGAATTTTTGTGATGAATATTGTTATTTATGAAAATAATTGAATTTTGCAAATAATTTTATTAAAAGCCTTAAAATAATTAAAATTTTCCGGAACAATTTTGTTATTTATCTTTAATAATTGAATTGTTTCGAAGAATTATTTACGTAAATAATTGTATTCTTGAGAAGAATTTTATTAAAATCTAATAGAATTATTGAATTATTTCAAAAAAATTTAATTAAAATTCTATTTAAAATAATTGATTTATTTCAAACAATTTTATTAATATATTTGAAACGAATTGAACTCCTGTGAAAAACTTTTGTAAATAATTAAACTCTTCCAAAGAATTTAAAAAAAAACATTTTTTTAAATAATTGATTTTTTTAATTGATTTTAATTTTAATTGATTTTTAAAAATAGTTATGACAATAAAAATAGAAAAAATGAAAAGAAAAAAAATTACAATAATAAAATTAAAAATAATTATAATAATGAAAATAGTAATAACAAATAATGATAAATAACAATAAAAATACCTTATTCTGCAAAATATTCTCTGCAGAATAAATGCATTGTTTTTTTTCTATTATTTGTGCTAATTTTGAAATAGATAAATTTTGAAATATCTATAAAACAGTCAATTTGTTTTCCCAATAAGCCCTGAAAATGCCTGTATCTATACGTGTTAATCAATATAACAAGAACTTTGTATTTCATTCAATTCTGATGGGAGGAGAATTTCAGCACGAACGAGAAAAGGAAATGATAAAATCAATCGTGCAATTCCTTCAGTTGCAATCATATAACATTGAACAGAAATGAGAGAAACGGATATTCACATATATATACTTATATATAATAAATAATATAATATAATATAATAAAAATATAATAAATAATAAAAAAATAATTTAAAAAAAAATATAAAAATAAAAAAATTAATTAATATAATTAATATTTATATTTAATTTTTTAATAATTGATTGATCATTAATAATTATTTATTATTTAATATTTAATTAATAACACATATATTTATTTATTATAATATATTATATTATGAACATAATAAATAAAATATTATGAGAGGCTGGTGGTGACATTTCTGAAATTCAAACTCATTAGCGTATCAATTTTATGCAAGTAATTATTTTCACGGTGACGAATGTTGCTTCGCGATTTTTATATTTTATATATGATCACACGCGAGTTTTCGAGTACATCGCGTAATTAATGCTGCTCGGCTAATGAAGACTCTATACTCTTTTCGAGTAATTAACACAGATTTTATCGTACATTATCATATAAAAATAATAATAATAAACATGCAGGACATGCAGATATTAAGACATTATGCATATAATTATATCGAAAACAAAAGGGGGTCACACTTTTTTAACATATAAATGACAATACTTTCACAAAAAAAAAAAAAAAATCTTAAATTACAGGAAAGAAAAATTTTCACCTTTTCATATTAAATAGAATTATTTTTATGAAATTTACCATATTGTGTATTTAATATTATATTCTATTATTCTATAATAATTATAATATAATAATATAATCATATTTTAATAATTTTCTAATTTTCATTTTTATTAATTATTAATACTTTATAATTTAGTAGAGTATTACTTAATATAATAAAAAAGCAAAAGTTGTTCAACCGTATAATTATTTTACTTCTTTTAAAAATTCAATTTAGTCTTTAAAACTGCATCAATGATCAAATAATGTTAATCGTTTCGAGGGGAAAAACATTTGTGTAAATAGAATTATCTCTGAAGTCAGTGATTCCCGATTAATAAACTTGAAATTAACCAGATACATTCAACTGATATTCGAATCTAAAAGAGGAAACAAAAAAATTGTCGACTAAAAATATATAAACTATTAATTCCCTTGAGAATTTATAACATATAATTTAAAAAATTCCATACCATATATATATAGTCTGCTTTCGAATTAATAATTAACACTTACTTTTTTAATTAATAATTTGTAATTAATAAATAATTTCTATTGAATAATTTGTAATTAATAATAATTAATTGTTGAACAATAATTTTTAATTAATAATTAATCAATAATTTTTAAATAATAATTAATAATTAATTTTTAATCAATAATTTTTAAATATTAATAATCTTTAACGTCCTTTGATATTAAATTATTAAAATAAAATTTTAATAATAATAAATTATTAAAATAATTTTTAAATAATAATTTAGAATTAATTTTTAATCAATAATTTTTAGTTAATAATTAATAATAGGTGAGTATAATAATGTACATTTTTACATACTCTCATCGTACTTGAATATTGTACATTGAAACAACTGAAAATTTCAGACATTACTGGTTTTCATAAATTAATTATAATTTTATGTTAAACTTTGTACGCAGTTTATAATGTAACAGTGTGTATTTTTTTTTTTTCTTTCAGAGAACAGAAAGAATTTATTTTCCTTTTTTAATGAAACCATTTGTTACAAATATAATAGAGTATTGAGAGTTTCTTTTTGATTTCAAATAATTTTGTATAATTAAAAATAAAAATAAAATATGTTAATTCCAGTTTCTGTATTGAAAATACGTTGAATAAATAAAGAGATGTATATATAAGGTAAACGACCCAGTAGATGCAAATTTACCAGAGACTGAATATGAATAAATAATTTATACAAAAATAATATTTTTTTTAATATATATATTACTGAAATCGAAAGCCAATTTTTAATTATACAAAAAAAAATTACTTTCTATACTTTTGACTGTGGGAAAAATAAAGAATATCAAATTTTTTGCTCGCAACTATTTAATGATTTAAGGGGCAAAGTTTCAATTATCAAAGTTTTCGAACATCGGGAAAATATTCAAATTTACAAGGAAATATTTTAAATATTTAATATTTTGCTAAATTATTCTAAACTTTAGGATAGATATATTTTGTAAAATGAGCTTTCTGGAAATTTTCCCAAAGTATTTAATAAATTTCACTTGTTCTGTTCTCTTGAAATTAGAATTTTCGAGTTAATTATGTAATTAATAGGAAAGTTTATTTAATTAACAGAAAAAATGTAGTAAATGATTTAATTAATAAGAAAATTAATTTAATTAATAGGACAATTAATTTCATCAGTAAAAGTTTATTTAATTAATAAGATAGTTAATTTAATTTAATAATAAAAGTTAATTTGATGTAAAAAAAATGTACGATCCTAAAAGTTCATTAAATCAATAAAAGAGTTGAGTTTTAAAATTAAATTAATAATCAAAACAACAGCAAAAATTAGTAAGCGAAACTAAAAAAAAAATAAAATTTTCTTCAATTAAAGTGAAATTGAAAATTTGCAAAAAAGAAAATTTTTAATTTTTATCAACGAGTCAAAGATCAAGGTTAAAAATCTCAGTTCAGTCACCATCAGTATGCGCTACTTGAACACAAAATAACTTTCTCCATCCAGTGACTTTACCTTGTCACACACGTGGTAGCCTATTTCTCTCTTCAAATTAGATTCTATTTTTACCTTCACGTTATAACACTTGACGCATAAAGTTACTTCACATTGTAATAAAAATTATTTTCTTCAATAAATCTTTAATTGCAAATGTAGAATTTATTTTTTCCAATTCAATATAAAAATCCTGTTCTATTCACACACTTTGAAAAAAAAATTACGTAACTAGCGAAACATGTTTCTAAATATTATTATAAAAAAATTTTCTTCTTCTTTGAAACAAATTGTTTACTTATGAGAATATTTTTAAAAAATTTTATTTTTGATTACATATTTTATTTTTATTAATATATTATTGATCAAAAAAGTCATTTGTGTAAAATAAAATTTGTTTTGATAAATAAAAAGTAATTTGCGTTAAATAAAATTATTGGTTCAAAGTAAAAAAAATATGTCTGCGAAATAACAAGTTATTTGTGCAAGATAAAATTATTGGTACTAAAAACAATTATTATTTGTGCTAAAAAAATGATTCTTCAAAAGAAAAAGTTATTTCTTCAAAATAAAAAGTTAATTAAGCGAAATAAAAAATTATTCCTGCGAAATAAAAAGTTAATTAAGCGCTAAATGGAATTACTTGTAATAAATAAACAATTATTTATGACAAATAAAATTATTTGTTTAAATATAAAATTATTTCTGCCAAATAAAAAGTTATTTGCGCTAAATAAAATTATTTCTTCAAAATAAAACGTTATTTCTGCGAAATAAAAAGTTAATTAAGCGCTAAATGGAACTATTTCTGATTAATAAACAATTATTTATGCTCAATAAAATTATTCGTTCAAATAAAAAATTATTTTGCCAAATAAAAAGTTCTTTGTGCTAAAAAAAAAATTATTCTTCAAAAGAAAAAATTATTTCTTCAAAATAAAAAGTTATTTCTTCAAAATAAAAAGTTATTTCATCGAAATAAAAAGTTAATTAAACGCTAAATATAATTATTTGTGACGATAAAACAATTATTTATGCCAAATAAAATTATTTGTTTAGATAAAAAATTATTTATGCCAAATAAAATTATTTGTTCAAATAAAAAATTATTTATGCCAAATAAAAAGTTATTTTGTGCTAAAAAAATTATTCTTCAAAAGAAAAAGTTATTTCTTTAAAATAAAAAGTTAATTAAGCACTAAATGGAAATATTTTTGATAAATAAACAATTATTTATGCTAAATAAAACTATTTGCTCAAATAAAAAATTATTCTGCCAATTAAAAAGTTCTTTGTGCTAAAAAAAATTATTCTTCAAAATAAAAAGTTATTTCTGCGAAATAAAAATTTAATTAAGTTCTACATGGAATTATTTGGGATAAATTAACAATTATTTATGCTAAATAAAATTATTTATTTAAATAAAAAATTTATTTCTGACAAATAAAAAGTTATTTTTGCTAAAAAAATTATTCTTCAAAATAAAAAGTTATTTCTTCAAAATAAAAAGTTATCTGTGCCTAATAAAAAGCTTTCTGAACTAAATTAAATTGTCAGTGGTTAATATACAATTATTTTTAGTAATGAAAAAATTATTTGTGTTAAATAAAAAGTTATCTGTGTTAAATAAAATTATTGGTTCAAAAGAAAAAATTATTTCTGCGAAATAAATAATTATTTGTGCTAAATAAAATTATTCGAGTTAAATAAAAAATTATTTGTGCCAAATAAAAAGCAATTTGTACTAAATAAAATTATTTTGAAAGTAAAAAATTATTTCTGCAAAATATAAAGTTGTTTGTGCTTAATATAATTATTTGTGATAAACAAACAATTATTTGTGTTAATGAAAAAATTATTTTTGCTAAATAAAAAGTTATTTGTGCTAAATATAAAGTTATTTGTGCTAAATAAAAAATTATTCCTGCTAAATAAAATTATTTGTGCTAAATGAAAAACTATTTCTGCTAAGTAAAATGTAATTTGTGCTTAATAAAAAGTAATTTGTTATTTATCCGAATGATTAAAAAAAGTTCAAAAATAACAAAACACCAAAGAAGTGACCACTTTTTAAAATAAAATTAAAATTAAACCCAACGAAACAGTAATTATACTGTAAAATTTCGCACAAAGTTGCGTGCGGGAAAATAATACATTTTCATAACATAAAAATGAAATTCATCATTCCTCATGGTTCGATTACAATAACAAGCCGTATAAGCCGGAACATCACTTTATACTTTATAGCACTGACAGCTAGTTAAGTGGTTATGAGACTGGTTCACTGCTTTTCCAATCTGAACTCTATGTGTATATATACATAGATATAAATTCAAGCTAACCTAGCCTTGGGTTGCTTTAGAGTCAAGGGAATCTCAATATATATATACACATACACTTGTGTATCACAAAAAAATAGAAAAATTAAATTTACCTCATCTTTTTAGAAACCTATATCAAAACCAACATGCACCATAAATTTAAAAAAGGGAAATTTAATCAATTCCATTCTCTTTTTACTTTTTTCCTTCAAACTGTCAAAATCTCAACTTGTAAAAAAAAAAGAGAGAGTAAAAAGTTCTTTCTTTTGTCAAATTATAATTCCAATTATTCAAATTGGAATTTAGATTTTTACATTTTTTTTTTCTGATGACAGTTCATTTTCATCAATATTTAAAACTGATAATCGCACTTCAAATTTAATAAAATGAAAATTCGATTTCGACATTTTTCATTTCATTCTATCTCCTTTAGAAACAGAGTGTTGCACTTGAAGAAATCAATTTTCATTTATCATCACTTTATATTATATTTTTATAATATAATTTTACTTTATTTTATATTTTTAGGTTTCTAAAATTATTTAATACTATTTTATATTTTTTAAAAAATTTTCACACAGAACTTTATATTTTTATCAAAAATTAATTTATAGTTTATAGTTTTATAGTTATTAAAAAAAATATTGCACTTTTAGGAAAAATAATTGAACTTGAATGCTAAGTATTGCACTTGAAGTAAAGTGCCGCATTTAAAAATGAAGTAATGCACTTAAAAAAGATGTAATGCACTTTGAAAAGAAAAATTGCACTCGAAAGTGAAGTACTTCACTTAAAAAAGAAATATTGCACTTAAAATAGAAGTACTGCACTTAAAAATATGTATTGCACTTAGAAGTGAAGTTTTGCACTTGAAAGAGAAGTGCTGCACTTAAAAATGAAGTAATGCATTTAAAAAAAATGTATTGCACTTAAAAGAAGTTTTTAATTTAAAAAAGAAGTACTGCACTTAAAAAAGAAATTTTGCACTAAAATGGAAGTACTGCACTCCGAAAAGAAGAATTGCACTCGAAAGTGAAGTACTTCACTTGTAAAAGAAATACTGCACTTAAACATATGTATTGCACTTAGAAGTGAAGTTTTGAACTTAAAAAAGAAATTTTGCACTAAAATGGAAGTACTGCACTCCGAAAAGAAGAATTGCACTCGAAAGTGAAGTACTGCACTTGGAAAAAATAGTACACTTAAAAAAGAAGTACTGCACTTAAAAATATGTATTGCACTTAAAAGTGAAGTTTTGCAGTTGAAAGAGAAGTACTGCACTTAAAAAAGATGTAATGCACTTCGAAAAGAAAAATTGAACTCGAAAGTGAAGTACTTCACTTGAAAAAGAAATATTGCACTTAAAATAGAAGTACTGCACTTAAAAATATGTATTGCACTTAGAAGTGAAGTTTTGCACTTGAAAGAGAAGTGCTGCACTTAAAAAAGAAATTTTGCACTAAAATGGAAGTACTGCACTTGGAAAACATAGTACACTTAAAAAAGAAGTACTGCACTTAAAAATATGTATTGCACTTAAAATTGAAGTTTTGCAGTTGAAAGAGAAGTACTGCACTCCGAAAAAAAGAATTGAACTCGAAAGTGAAGTACTGCACTTGAAAAAAATACTGCACTTAAAAATATGTATTGCACTTAAAAGAGAAGTTTTGAACTTGATAGTTAAGTACTGCACTTGAAAAATATGTATTGAACTTGAAAAGGAAGTATTGCACTTGAGAAAGAAATACTGCACTCAAAAGGAAACAATAGATTGAACTTATAAATTATTGAACTCAAAAAAGAATTTATTATTTCTTGCAAAATGTTTTAAATACACTCGGAAAATGAAAATAAATAAAAATAAAAGAAAGAAAAAATGAAATAAGTAAAAAAAGGAAGGAAAATAAGAAATTTTTTCCTCAGAAAAAATAAAAAGGAACTTTAATTGATAAAGGATATGTGTCAATTAAAATTGACAGTAAGTTTATTTTCAACTTTCAAAATTGATTGCAGATAAACAAATGAATTTTTTAGATATTATCTAGTAAAACTGTAAATTTATCCACGTCATATAAATGAGAAATGTTCAAGGCCATTAATTAAAAAACTTTTTATCATGCAAAGAATATAGAGTTCAAATTTAATTCCAATTGGAAAGTTTTAAATCTAATGAACTGGCTAATAATAAATTCGTCTTAATCGTGAAATTTTGAAACAAGAGTCATTGAGAGTAATTCAAATCGTTGTAATAATAGACAAATTCAATTCTGAATTGAGTTGAAAGTAACTAATTGTTCGTAAAATTTTGACTGACTTTTTCCTTTTGCAATTAGTTTTAAAAAAAAATTAGTAGTAGAAACTAATTAATTTTTAGTAACAAATAACGAATTTTTAGTAGAAAATAATTATTAATAGAAAATATTTTTAAATTATTCATTTTTAACTAATCCAAATTTTCAAAAAGCCATTGCAAGAAAAATTATCGAAAATACAATTAATTAAATCAGTGACTGATTCTTTTACTAATCAAATTAGTTATTTTTAACTAATCCAAATTTTCAGAAAACAATTGCGAGAAAAAAGTTCTCTTTACTCAGAAATTATTTTATCAAAAAAAAATCTGTTTTCTAATTAATTACTATAAATTCTCTTAATATCTGAAATAGTCGAAATTTTTAACTGATTCGAATCAGTGACTGACCTTTTGCTTTCGAATCAGTTGAATTTTTCACAGATTCGAATAAAAGTAACTTTGACTTTTTGCTTTTTAAATCAGTGAGAAAATTTACTGATTCTTAACTAACTAAATAATAAAGTAAATAACTAAAAAATAGTCAATTTGAATAATTGAATTACTTAGCAAAACTTTTAGCTTTTTTTTTCTATAAAAAAATTTTCACTTTAACATAAAAGCAAATTTCACTAATAATTATTCGTAATTAATTATTTTACTTTTTTTCATTATTTTTATTTGATTTCTTTTTTGTTTTTTCTTTATTATTTTTTCATTATTATTATTATTTTTTTTTATTATAATTACCAAAAATATTATTAGTATTATCGTCAGTGAAAAAATGACTAATTATCAATAAAAAAAAATACTAATAGAATTAGTTAAAAAAAAAAAAAATGTTTTGAAACATCAGGTCCTTTTAACTGACAATCAGTATCAGCTGATTGTCAGCTCTACTACCAATCAGTTATTTTTAACTAATTCAAATGTAAATTTGAATTGAATTAAAATATGATCCTAAAGTTCTGAACGTTCAAATGAACGAAATTTATTTATTTTCTTCTTTAATTTAAATATTTATTACAATAATTTTTTGTCGATATAAAATAAATGAATTATAAAGTTTCTAGGTGTAAAATTTAAGTTTTTAATTTTTATTGCAAACAATAAATTATAAAAACATTTCTAATAAAAAGTGTTTCGTTCATTTGAACGTTCAAAACTTGTGGATCATATTAAAATTCACAATTTTAATTATGAAAATACAATAAAAAAAAAAAAAGAATATCGATAGCTGGGAATTTTTAATTTTTCCATCTTCATTTTTCTATTTTAATTCTCTTTTATTGCCTATTGTTTCGTATTGTTTAATAACACGGTACATTATTTGATCATTTTTGCAAAAATTACCATAAAAAAAACCGGTATTAATAATGATACTAATTCAAAAAAATAATCAACCAAAAGTGATACTAACCAAATAGACGTGAGTCCTTACGCAAAAATAGTCCGTGTTTAAAAGCACAAAACCGTTTTTTGCACAGTGTCATACACAAGAAACCACATGAGAATAAAAGGGACGGTGCACTTTAAAAAGAAGATAAATTCTATTCTTCTCTCTTTTTCTCTCACTCGAAAAAGAAGAATTTCAATCGAATTTTGAAGGGGATGATAATGGGCGAAACGTTGCAGGGTGCAACGACCCCAATAATTGAACAATAGAATTTCTGCTCATAAGACCCGACAAACTTTTTTTTTCTTTCTTTCTTTTTTTTTTATTCACCTTTCTCCAGGAAAAAGGGAATAAAAATATTTCACGATTTGGAGGAAAAAAAATTCGACGCGAGAAGCGACTACTTCGACAAGCGGCGCTAAACTGAAAGCGAATAGAGGCGCTACGCTTGAAACTGAACAAGAATACGCGGTCTGAGCGCAGATCCAAGAGCCAGGACCAACAACCGAGAGAGAGAGAGAAAAGAAGAGTGAGTGGGGATATAAACTCGAACCTTGTATACCTGTTGAATGCCTACCACTGCATTGGACGTGAATATCTATAGAAGCCACACACACAAACATAAAATAAAATAAAAAAAGAAAGAAAGAAAAAGGGTAGAAGGGACGATATACAAGAGGGGAAAAGGGCTCCAAAAATCCTCTCTCTCTCTCTCTCTCACACCATATGTAAACAATCAGAATCTCATTCGGTAACAATAGATATATGTATATAGTAGATTTGACCTAAAAAAGTACGACCCTGTCAATGTACCGCAGTGACCTTTTATCCTGACCTTCGTCTTTTATCACTTCATTGAACGTACAACAGATAATCATAGGGTAAACCTGACCCAACGTAATTTGTATTCAGTGATAAAAGACGTGCAAGATTTGGCAGTGTTAAATCTTGATTAATTGCTCTGATTAGATACCGTTGCATTTTGCTCTATATATATGTATGTATTCTGTTAACTTGATAACGGTCAACGATAAATTTATCCTCATGCGAAAGTGACACGGGGAAATAACTTTCTTTGTATCTAAAGTGTAACCTTTAACCTTAAATACCTACTTTTGTAAATACGATTTTATTTTTAAACCGAAAAGAATTATTTTTTCTTGTTTTTAAGTTCGAACTATACAAGTTCTCAACTTTAACGACTTTTTTTTTACAAATGTAAATATTTACAAAAATTACTGACTTCAAAAGCAAAAGCAAAATTAAATATTTAGAATCTTTACACTCTCTTAATCAGTTAAAAAATTGTGGTTTTAACTGACAATTATGCAAATTTTTTATTTTTTTAATATTTTCACATTTCCAGGTTTGTCATAGGTCAGGAAAATCAGGGATTTTTATTAAAGTACATACTGAAAATAATTGAATTTATATGAAGTTACAAATAATTGCAGAAATTCAATTATTTTCAAAAATAATAAAATTCTTCGCAGAGTAATTCAATTATGTTTAAATTTTTTTTTAAATTCCACGTCAAAATTTTCAATTATCATGAAAAATAATAAAATTCTTCTCCGTAATTCAATTATTTTCAAAAAATTTTTATAAAATTCTTGGCAAAATTTCAATTATTTTTTCAAAAATTTTTCTGAATTAAATCATTTTTAATATCTACTTTTTTTTATAATGAAGTTTTTCAAAAGATTTAAATTATTTTCAAAAAAAAGTGTTGATGAAATGTAAAGCAAATATTAGAATATTTTAAAAAATATTAAAATTTTTTAACGAGATTGAATTATTTTAAATAATTGAATTCTCGTAGAATTTTCTAATAAAAATTAATTTAAAAATGAATTTCAGTTAAAATTTTACATAATAATTGAATATTAAAAGCATAATATGGGCATGAATTTTCAAAAATAATTTAATTTTGAATATTTTTGAAAATATAATTTTTTTTAAATAATTGAATTAATTTAAAAAATTTTATTAAAATAGTAGATTTTAAAAATATTTGAATTTCAGCGAAGAATTTCATTATTTGTGAAATTTAAATGAATTCTTACAAACATTTTTTGAAAATAATTAAATTTTTTGAGGAATTTATTTAAAATTGTATTAACAATAACTGAAATACTGTAAAGAATTATATTATTTATGAAAATTATTGAATTTATGTGAAAAATTTTATAATTTTTGTAAAAATAATTGAATTCTTGGGAAGGATTTTTTTAAATTTTTGTAAATACTTTAATTTTTTTTGAAAAATTTTATGGAAATTTAGATCTAAATTTCACGGTCTTTGTAAAATTAGATACAAAATTTATCATTTTAAAGTGTATAAAATTCTAATCTAAGACTTTTTGAAATTTAATAATTTTTAAGAATTGTACTTCAATATATAAAAATTATTATCAATATTTAATTTCAATTATTTCCTACAATTTTTATGTAATTAAAATTCTTCTCTAATTCAATTATTTTGAATCATTTTTAAGAATTGTCTTTGAGAATTCAAGTATTCAATGAAGAGAAGAGAAATTTAAATTATTTTTTAGAATTCAATTTAGAATTAAATTATTTTGAATTTTTGAATCATTTTTTAGAATTTTATTTGAGAATTCAATTATTCAAGGAAGAAAGAAGAAATTTCAATTATTTTTTGGAATTCAGTTTAGAATTCAATTATTTTGAATCATTTTTGAGAATTCAATTATTCAAGGAAGAAAAAAGAAATTTCAATTATTTTTTGGAATTCAGTTTAGAATTCAATTATTTTGAATCATTCTTGAGAATTTTCTTTGAGAATTCAATTATTCAAGGAAGAAAAGAGAAATTTCAATTAATTTTTAGAATATTTAGAATTTTTTTACTAAAATTCTCCTCTAATTCAATTATTTAGAATCATTTTTGATAATTTTATTTGAGAATCCAATTATTCAAGCAAGCAAAGAAAGTTCACCTAAAATATTTCTGAAATTTCAATTTAGAATTGAATTTATATTATGAATTTGATTTTTTGAAATTATATTATTTATAAAAATTGTAAAGATAACTCTTCTAAAATTCAATTATTTTTGAAATTTTTAAGTAAAATCATTCGTTTAATAATTCAAAAGTAATAATTTTATAATAGAATCTTTTTTTTCAATTTCTTCGAGAATTAAATTACTTAAATTAATTCAATATTTCATATTTTGTAAAGTTCAATTATTTGTCGGAAATAGAAAAAATTTAAAGTTTTGAATTAAAATTCGTGGTGATTACAATTTATGTTTATATATCAAACAAGAGAATGTCAATTAAAGTCAATTAATAATTTCTAAAGTTTAGTTTACAAATTCTTACTTTCTAATATAATCTTCAAAATTAATTTTCAGTGAAATTTGTCTCATTTTCAGTAATTCTATTCTCAGGATTTCAATCAGTCAAATTTTACTGAAAATCAATTAAAAATTATTGAAATATCAGTCAATTTTTTTTTTGACTAATAAACTAATTTTTTAATTATTATTATTTTTTGGATGAGTGACTAATTTTTCAATTAATATTTACTGATAATCAGTCTTTTTTTCACTGACAATCCAGTTATTATTTACTGATTGCAGAAGAAAAAAATAATTTATATAGTTTTATATATTATTTAAATTTTATTTTTATTCCAATGAATTCTATTTTAAAACAATATTGTTTGAAACGAAAAAAAATATCTAAGAAAAAAATTAAGAACGACAGACTGTAAAACGGGATAAAAATGAGAAAAAACTAAATAGAGGAGGAAGGAAACAGAAATAGAAAACAAAGTAACGGAAAACAAGAGTTAAGGAGATTATCTTCTTCTTTACTTGTTTTCCGTAACTTCATATGATTCTTATTTTCTTCTCATGATAACCAATAGCGAAAAATAAAAATTAAAAGAGGTGAAGAAAAATAGAAAAATTCGTAGGAGAACGAGTAGGAGAAAAAAAATGGTAACGAGAGAGGAAAACAGTGTGAAAAAGAACATAGGGAAAAAAGTGGAAATAAAAAAAAGGAAAAAAGAGAAAATTAAAAAAGAAAAATGAAAACGAAAAAGGAGAAGAAGAAGAAGGAGGAGGAGATGAAACAGAAGAAGAAGAGGAAGAAGAGAAAGGGAAAGGAAAAAAGAGAAAATGAAAAATGGAAAAGAAAAATGAAAACGGAAAAGGAGAAGAAACAGAAGAAGAAGAGAAAGAAGAGAAAGAAAAAGGAAAAAAGAGAAAATAAAAAATGAAAACGAAAAAGGAGGAGAAGAAGAAGGAGAAGAAACAGAAGAAGAAGAGGAAGAAGAGAAAGGGAAAGGAAAAAAGAGAAAATGAAAAATGGAAAAGAAAAATGAAAACGAAAAAGAAGGAGAAAAAGGAGAAGAAACAGAAGAAGAAGAGGAAGAAAAAGGAAAAAAGAGAAAATGAAAAATGAAAACGAAAAAGGAGGAGAAGAAGAAGGAGAAGAAACAGAAGAAGTAGAGGAAGAAGAGAAAGGAAAAGGAAAAAAGAGAAAATGAAAAATAGAAAAGAAAAATGGAAACGAAAAAGAAGGAGAAAAAGGAGAAGAAGAAGAAGAAAAGAAAGAAAAGAAGAAGAAGAAGAAGAAGAAGAAGAAGAGGAAGAAGAGAAAGGGAAAGGAAAAAAGAGAAAATGAAAAATGGAAAAGAAAAATGAAAATTAAAAAGAAGGAGAAAAAGGAGAAGAAACAGAAGAAGAAGAGGAAGAAGAGAAAGGGAAAGGAAAAAAAAGAAAATGAAAAAGAAGAAGAGCAATGAAAACGAGAAAGGGGAAGAAGAAACAGAAGAAGAAGAGGAAGGGAATGGAAAAAAGAGAAAATGAAAAATAGAAAAGAAAAATGAAAACGAAAAAAAAGGATAAAAAGAAATAGAAGAAGAAGAGGAAGAAGAGAAAGGGAAAAAGAAAGAGAAAGAAATAGAAGAAACGAAGAAGTTAAACAAAACGATTTCCGAATATAGGAAAAAATCACCCCCTTGAAAGGGACGAGTGGGGGAGAGGGAGGCGTAATTATCAAGAGAAACAATATTTACGAAAACGATAAAACGAAGAAGAAATAACCAAGAGAAGTTAAAATACATCAAGTAGTTGACCCCAACGGTGTTGTTTTTCCTGATTATTCTTTTATTTTTTTTTTTTTGTCTATTTGAACTTTGATACTAAGTCGAAAGAGGAAGGGGAAGGGGGGTCGAGTTTTCATTCTCTTTTCCCACTTCTTTTTTTTTCTTTTCTTTTTTTTTTGTTTCCTTTTGCCAGTAGAGAAAATGCCACTGGAGATAAACCGATTTTGCTCTTGATATAAACAGGAAGTCGGCATTAATAGTCCCTGTGGAACGACCCTTCTCACTAGTTCCGCCGGCAATGGGGATAGCCGGTGGTTCATTTTATATTTTGATTTGTGTCGCGCTTTGCAAAACGGCATAACACCCTCGGGATATCCATTAACGTGACTTTCTATATATACATGCGAAATGCGCGTAGACGACGTGAACAAATTCCTCTCTCTCTCTCTCTCTCTCTCTATATATATATATATATATATATAATATAATATACACATGTATATATATCGTATCGGCAATTCAAGTGAGGAGCGCGCGATCTCTTTTCAGATTCCCTATAGAATTCACGTCGACTTTGATTACTCGACCAACGAAAAAGAGAGAAAGAGAGAGAGAGAGATACTCTATTCCTCTAGTTCAATTTCTTCCCCTCTCATCGTGAAATCGGTGAATCAACGAAATCTCGACTTTTCATTTCATACTCTTTTCTTAACTCTGTTTACCTTCCATACTCTTTTCATTTTTCTATACAAATACATTCGTTCCATTTCACTACTTTTTTTTATTGGATTGCATTTTTATTTTAATCACTTTTCCCTATTTGATCAATTTTTATAATGCTTATCGATCAGTAGTATATTAATAAATATTAAAAAATTATTTAATTATTTATTTAAAAAATAAAAGTAAATTAAAAAAAAATTTTTTTAATATATGAAAAAAATTAATATAATTATTACCTACATTTCACTGAAAAAAATTTATTTGATGATTCAAATTTTTTTAATCTAATATTAACAGGGATCGAACCAGTGAAAATATTTAAAAATAAGGACTTTATGGACCAAAAAAAAAAAATTACGTACCAATTACTGACGAAAATATAACCAGACAAAAATAAATAAAAATAAAAAATAGTTAAATAAATAAAAATAAAAAAATAAAAACATAAATAAATAAAATAAAAAAATAAAAATAAAAATAAATAAATATTATAAATAATTAAAAAATAAATAAAAAAAAAAAATAATAATAACAATAATAAATATTATTATTTCTATTTAAATAGTTAAACAAGAGAAAATTAATAAAATAATAAAATCATTATCAATTCAATTAATATTTTCAAGAATTTTTAACTAAAATTCTTCTTTAAATCGATTATTTTTAATAATTTTCGAAAAAGTTCTTTGACAATTTTCAAATCCATTTGTTTAGAATATTCAATTTTACGAAATTTCAATTATTCGTGAATTCTTCAATTAAATATATTATATTAGATAATAAAAACTTCAAACAATTTAAAAAAAATTTGCAATTAAACTTTTTCTAAAAAATTAATTTCAAAATTCAATTATTTCTGAAAATTTACACTATATTGCTTTTAATATTTAATTATGATCTGAAATTTTAATTAAAAATCATTTTTGAATTAATTTTTATTTGAAAATTCTACTAGAATTCAATTGTTTAAATACAAAAATCAATAATTTATTGAACAATGAAATATTTCTTAAAATTCAATTCCCATAAAGAATTTTATCAGAATTTTTTTAAATAATCAAATTCTTTCTGCAAATTTTAATAAAAATTTTAAGAATAATTTCATTTCTCGAGAAATTGAATAATTAAATTCCAAAGAAGAATTTTATTATTTTTTAACAATATTCAATTTTTACGATGAATATTATTACACTTGAAAATAATTGAATTTCTGCAATAATTTGTAACTTTTCCAAAATTAAAATTTTTTGTTTCGTGGTTTTAACTTAAATTCTTCTATCAATGCATTATTTTTGATAATTTTCGAAAAAGTTCTTTGAGAATATTCAAATTCATTTGTTTTCAATTCAATTTTACGAAATTTCAATTATTGGTAAATTCTTCATTTAAATATATATTAGATAATAAAAACTTCAAACAATTTTAAAAAAATTCTTAAGGGCATTTGAAACTTGATGACGTCACACATGCTTTGCACAAACTGAAACGTCATCAAGGTTCAAATGCCCTTAAATAAAGTTTTTCTAAAAAATTAATTTTAAAATTCAATTATTTCTAAAAATTCAAATTATCTTTTGCTTTTAATAATCAATTATTATCTAAAATATTAACTAAAATTCATTTCTAAATCAATTTTCATTAGAAAAAATTCTACTAGAATTCAATTATTTAAATACAAAAATAAATAATTCATTAAAGAATTAAATGTTTCTTAAAATTCAATTCCTATAAAGAATTTTATCAACAAATATTTAAATAATTGAATATTCTTTCGACGACTTTTAATAAAATTTTTTTTGAATAATTACATTTTTTGAAAAATTTTATTAAAATTGTATAAAAAAATTGAAATTTTGCGATATGTTTTATTATTTGTAAAAATAATTGAATTCCTAAGAAGAATTTTATTATTTTTTAACAATATTTAATTTTTGCGAAGAATATTATTACTTTTAAAAATTATTGAATTTATGCAATAATTTGTAACTTTTCCAAAATAACATTTTTTTTCCACGTTTTTAACTAAAATTTTTCTATAAATGCATTATTTTTTACAATTTTTGAAAAAATTCTTTGAGAATTTTTAAATTCTTTTATTTACTATTCAATTTTACGAAATTTTAATTTCTTCGTGAATTCTGCAATTAAATATATATTAGAAAAAAAACTTGAAATAATTTCAAAAAAAAATCCGCAATTAAACTTTCCAAAAAAATTAATTCCACAGAATTATTAGTTAAAAATATGAAAAATTCAGATTTTCAAAGATTTTAATTTCAAACCTTTTCAAAATTCAATTATTTCTAAAAATTTATGCTGTAACGATTTTAAAATTTAATTATAATCTAAAATTTATAGGTACTAAAATAAATTTTCAAATCAATTTTTATTTGAAAATTCTACTAGAATTCAATTATTTAAATACAAAAAAAAACAATTTATTAAATATAAAATTGAAATTGAAACAAAGTGAAAATAAATTGAAATTAAAATTTAACCGAAAAAAGTTTGAACCGAAGTTACAATTGAGCCAAAATAAAAATTGAATTAAAGTGTAAATAAAATTAAAATTTAACCAAAATAAAAATTGAATTAAAGTGTAAATAAAAATTAAAATTGAAATAAAATAAAAATTGTTCCAAAATAAAAATCAATCTAAATTAAAAAAAAAACCAAAATAAAAATTGTCCCTAAAAAAGTTGAATCGAAATAAAAATTGAACCGAAATCAAAATTGTCCCAAAATAAATATAAAACTAATTCAAAAATAAACTAAAATAAAAATTGAACCGTTAGAAAAATTGAACCAAAGTAAACTTGAAACAAAGTGAAAATCAAACCAAAGTAAAACTAAACCAAACAAAAAATTGTACCGAAATAGAAATTTAAACCAAAGTAACTAGGCACTCAATGACCATAAATAAATAAATAAATAAATAAATAGAGAATTGATAAAGATACCAATATTTACATTTTCGAGATAAAAATAATGGATGATAATGATAAAAATGAAAGATGAAAAATCGAGATAAGAAAAAGTAGTCGTGGAGAAAAATTAGACAAATATTTCAAAATATGTATCGGAAGTTTCGATTTTTTTTTCTTTCTTCCTTTTTTTCTTAACTATATATACAAAAAGCTTGCGCAACCATAAAATAAAATGTATGTAGCAAGAAGCAAAAATGGAGCAAACCTATTTCTCCTTTATAGGCACACGTAGACCATCTTGAAACTACTCAAGAAATTGCATATTACCTGAGGGTAATCGATATTCGATTTACCCCTTCTGCACGCGAGCTATCACTAAATTTACTAAACGTGGCACGTGTATAATATTTCGAATGAGCTGTTACCATTTTCTGTGACTTCTCATTAACGCCGACAAATCTAATTATTTTTCTCGACAAAGGAAAAAAAAATAATCCCATATCGAAAATTCCCTCAAACATTCTGTCTCTTAATCGGATTTAGTTCAATTTTCACTGCATATCAATCGTGATGAAAAAAAAAATTATTTGATTCAAATAAACGAATTTTTGTCTATTATTCAGTTATATTTTTTTTGTAATTAAATTTTTAATTTTTTTTTTCAAAACTTTTTGCAATAATTTATTTTTATTAAAATTTAATTAATTCCAATGCATATTCAATTATATTTCTTTAAAGAAACAAAGTGAAAATAAATTGAAATTAAAATTGAACCGAAAAAAGTTTGAACCATAGTAAAAATTGAACTAAAATAAAAATTGAATTAAAGTGTAAAAAAAAATTAAAATTGAACCTAAATAAAAATCTAACCAAAGTAAAAATAAACCAAAATAAAAATTGAAGCACAATTGAATTTATTTCAATTAAATTTTTATTTTGGTTCAATTCTAATTATGGTTAAAATTGTTTTTGATCAATTTTAATTTCGATTTATTTTCTCTTTAGTCCACTTCTTATTTTAGCTCCATTTTTATTTTGGATCAATTTTCATTGAAGTTCCATTTTAATTTCAATTTAATTCCACTTTAATTTAATTTTTATTTTTGTTCAATTTTAACTTTGGTTCAAACTTTTTTTGGTTCAATTTTAATTTAAATTTATTTTCACTTTTTTTCAATTTTTATTTTCGTTTAATTTTAATATCTATTCAATTATTGTTTCTGTTCAATTTTAATATCTATTCAATTTTTATTACGGGACAATTTTTATTTTGGTTTAATTTTAATTTTTATTTCCACTTTAACTCAATTTTAACTTTGGTTCAAACTTTTTTTCGTTGAATTTTAATTTAGATTTATTTTCTCTTTGGTTCACTTTTTATTTTAGCTGAATTTCAAGTTTGGGTCAATTTTAACATTGGTGCAGATTTTTTCGGTTCAATTTTAATTTTTATTAATTTTCACTTCAGTTCCATTCTTATTTTGGTTGAATTTTAACTTTTTGGTTTAAATTTTTTTTTTTTTGGTTCACTTTTAATGTCCATTTATTTTTACTTTGGTTCCATTTTTATTTCAATTCAATTTTAACTTTGGTTCAATTTTAATTTTAGTTTAAAATTTTTTTAAGTTCAATTTTAATTTCGATTTATTTTCTCTTTGGTTCACTTTATATTTTAGCTCAATTTTTATTTTGTGTCAATTTTGATTAAATTTCAATTTTAATTTCTATAATATTTTCACTTTATTTCAATTTCTACTGTGGTTCCATTTTTATTTTAATTAAATTTTTATTTTAATTTAATTTTAATACATGCTTCAATTTTTATTTTCATTTAATTTTTATATTTATGTTCATATTTTTACTTTTATTCAATTTTTATTTCGGTTCATTTTTTATTTTGTTTCAATTTTATTTAGGTTCAAATTTTATTTTTGTTTAAATTTAATTGTATTTAAAATTTTTTTGGTTCAATTTTAATTTCGATTTATTTTCTCTTTGGTTCACTTTTTATTTTAGCTCAAGTTTTATTTTGGGTCAATTTATATTAAATTTCAATTTTAATTTCGATTTATTTTCACTTGGTTTTAGTTTCAACTTTGTTTTAATTTTTGATTTAATTTAATTTTTATGTCGATTCAATTTTAATGTAAATTCAATTTTTAGTTTGGTTCAATTTTTATTTTTATTCCATTTTTATTTCGCTTCAATTTTAATGTCTATTCAATTTTTATTTCTTAGATAATTTTTATTTCGGTCAAATTTTTCTTTCGGTGACATTCAATTGTTTCAAAATTTTTATTTTCTTTTTTTGGTGTGTGATGTACGGGGAAAATATGGGGGGGGGGTATAATTTATGAAAAAGAGAAAAAATACCCGCGGGGTAGTTGTTGAAGAATCTTTTCGCACGAAGCCCCTTATTTTCCGTGTCACCCCTTTTCTGATCTCCAAAAGCAACACACAGAAAAGGGGGATGGCGGTGTGCAAAGAGCAATCGAGAGAGAAATGCAGAAGAGGTAATTTAGTGTCCTCCGGGCAAAGTCAAGAATTTCACCTTTACTAGGGCGACCGCCTTATATATACCCGACAAGAAGTATAATACAGGGATTTAGCCGTAGGCTGCTTAGTTCATTTGCTGTTCAGCCTCATCTTAACTAGAAAATCATAACGCTTTTCATTATAATTATACTCTTTATTTTCCAAACTGGTAGAGGCTCAACTACTAAATTTCTTGTTAATTATCAAGTTTAATTAAGTTAAAAAATATTCGCAATTTCTTTTTTTTTACTCTTTCATTCTTCACAGTCAATTTGATTTCTTTTTTTTCAGATTATAATTTTGTCGACGTCGAGTAATTACTATTTTCACGTATAGTATTCAAATTATGTCAAAACAATTAGAAATAAAAAAATAAAAAAATTTTTCCTAATTATGACATTATTTTTTATTCATGTTTCTTTAATTGATTAATTATTTAATTAATTCTTAATAATTCTGCTGATCCTAAAATTATAAAAACTAAAAAAAGCGAGATTTATTTATTTCTTCTTCAAATAAAAATTTTAATTGCAATAATTTTGCGTCACTGTCCAAAAAAATTAATTACAAAGTTTCTAAATGTTTAAAGTAAGTTTTTAATTTTTTTTTAAACCAAAATCAGAGCAAAATAAAAATAAACAAAAAATAAAATTGAATGAAAATAAACATAGTGCTCAAGTAAAAATTGAACCGAATTTAAAATTAAACCAAAATAAAATTTGTGCTAAATTCAAAATATTTTCCTGATTTAATAATACATTTTATTTATAACAAAACTTAAAATTGAACCCTTATAAAAAATTAAAATTAAATTAAATTTTGAAACGAAATAAAATTGAAATAAAATAACAATAAAACGAAATAAAAATTTAACCGAAAGAAGAATTGAATGAAAATAAAATTGAACCTGAATAAAAATTGAACCACAGTAAAAATTAAAAAAAACGTGAAAATAAATCGCAATTAAAATTGAACCGAAAAAAATTTGAACCAAAGTGAAAATAAATCGAATTTAAAATTGAAATTTAATAAAAATTGACCCAAAATAAAAATTGAACTAAAATAAAAAATGAACCAAAGAAAAAATAAGTCGAAATTAAAATTGAACCAAAAAAAATTTGATCTAAAGTTAAAATTGAACCATAATTGAAAATAAATCGAAAATAAAATTGAACCTAAATAAAAATTGAACTAAAAAAAAGGTAAACCACAATTAAAATCAAACCAAAATAAAATTTGAAGCGAAATAAAATTGAACTAAAATAAAAAATGAACCAATGAAAAAATAAGTCGAAATTAAAATTGAACCAAAAAAAATTTGACCTAAAGTTAAAATTGAACCAAATTGAAAATAAATCGAAAATAAAATTGAATCTAAATAAAAATTGAACTAAAAAAAAAGGTAAACCACAATTAAAATCAAACCAAAATAAAATTTGAAGCGAAATAAAATTGAAAGAAAATAAAAAATGAACCGAATTAAAAATATAAACAAAAATAAAAATTAAATGAAAATAAAAATTGAACCTAAAGAAAAATTGAACCAATATTGAAATTAAATTGAAATAAAAATTGAATTAAAATAAAAATGGAACCACATTAAAAATTGAAATAAAGTGAAAATAAATCGAAATTCAAATTAAAATTTAATAAAAATTGACCCAAAATAAAAATTGAGCTAAAATAAAAAGTGAATCAAAGAGAAACCAAAGGTAAAACTGAACCAAATTGAAAATTAATTGAAATGAAAATAAAACCTATATAAAAATTGATCCAAAAAAAAGGTGAACCACAATTAAAATTGAACCAAAGTAAAAATTGAAACTAAGTGAAAATAAATCGACATTAAAATTAAACCGAAAAAAATTGAACCAAAGTTAAAATTGAACAAAAATAAAAATTGAATTAAAATGGGAATCGAAATTAAAATTGAAAAAAATAAAAATTGTCCAGAAATAAAAATCGAATAAAATTAAAATTAAATCAAAAGAAAAATGAAACCGAAATAAAAATAAAACCAAAGTTAAAATAGAACCAAAACAAAAATTGAACCTAAATAAAAATTGTATCGAAATAAGAATTTAATAGCAATTAAAAGTAAACCAAAAGAAGAATTGAATAAATATTAAAATTCAAAATAAAATTGAATTGAAATAAAAATTGAACCAAAGTAAAATTTGAAACAAAGTGACAATAAATCGACATTAAAATTGAACCGAAAAAAATTAGAACCAAAGTTAAAATTGAACCAAAACCAAAATGGAACTAAAGTAAATAATATATAGAAATTAAAATTGAACCCAAAAAATTTGTACCAATGTTAAAATTGAACCAATGTGAAAATAAATTGAAATTAAAATTGAACTAAAAGTGAAAATAAATTGAAATTAAAATTGAACCAAAAGTAAGTTGAACCAAAATTAAAATTAAACCAAAATAAAAATTGCATTTCTTTCCTACTGTCTTTGACTAATAATAAAAAATCAAGAACAAATACATAATTAAAAACAAACACCACCAAAAAATAAAATATCGATAATAAAATCCCCGTCAATAAAATAAATCAAAATATTCTCCTCTTCTAAAAAAAAGTGTATCAAAAATACCATTACCAATAGAAGTGCACTGAATTTAAAAAATATAATTCAATTTAAAAAAATATTTTCAAAAGGACCATTGTCAGTTTTATATATTCCAAAGTGCGTGCGAAAAAAAAGAATATATATCTCTCTTTCGCTTGTCAATTGTCGAAAATAATTTGAGCAAAATTGTAAAAAAAAGAGAAGAAGGAAACCAGGTACAGTCCTCAAAAAAAAAAATCTGCACATGAATGAATACGTGCGTTGGTATGTATTTCAATATTCCTGTATTCCGAACACGGATAGAAACGTATTGCGGACAACGTTACAGAATAACGTAGCAAACGTGAATTCAGAACCTGAGGGCCGTTAGATTGTAATGCCTCTCAGGTTCCCAGTAGAGAGAAAAAGAGATAGAGAGAGAGAGAGAGAGAAGGGAGTGTTGTTCTATTTACACGTTCCTACTGTTCTTTCCATCAGAATCAACGACATAGACTTCCTTCTCTCAAAAGATCTCGCAACAAAGAAAGAAAAAAGAACAGAAAACCCCCAAAAATTACGTACCCAGTTTTCGTTCACTAAAAACACAACTCATTTGTAAATCTTTTCACGTCACGAAACTTTTCGAGAATCGATAAACGAAATTCAAAGGACTATTTTCACAATTTTTGACCCGAAGAATATTTCTTTAGGTCTTGATTTAAATTATCAAAAAAAAAAAAAAAACAAAACATTTTTTCATCAAAATGTTCTTTGCAAATCATTTGCAAATTATTTTTTTTAGAAAAAAACATATTTGTTTTTCTCAAACTTGTATCTTAATGTACTAAATGAAAAAATAAACTAAATACAAATAAAAAAAATGTGTAAGTTTATTTAAATTAAAAAAAATTATTGGTAATTTTTTACTACTTTTAGAAAAATTTAACACTTTGTCTGACTACATAAGTCTTTAACTACTGAGAATTAAAGGACGGATAGAGACTGACATTTTGTCTGACTAAAACAGACTTTAACTACTTGTGTAAAAACTGATAATATAATAAAAATAATTATGGGCGATTTGTCACTAATTTCGTAAAATTAAAAAAAATGTCTGTCTATAAAAGTCATTATCTACTAAATAAAAAATTACGGGAATAAAATTAACTCTTGACTGACTAAAACGTACTTTTACTACTTAAGTATTAAGAATAAAAACAATTAAGTCCGAATTTTCACTACTTTCATAAAATTAGAAATTTTGTCTGACTAAAACATACTTTCACTACTAAAGTAAAAACTAATAATAATAAAAATAATTTTCGTCGATTTTTCTCTACTTTTATAAAATTAAACATTTTGTCTAACTACACAAGTAATTAACTACTAAATAAAAAAGTACGGGAATAAAATTAACTTCTGTCCGATTGAAACATAATTTTACTACTTCAGTAAAAAACCTAAAAAATAATAAAAATAAAAATACTTTTTTTTGTCGATTTTTCACTACTTTTAAAAAATTAAACATTTTGTCTGACTAAAACAGGATTTTACTACTTATGTCATAAACAAACAATAATAAAAATAATATTGGGCGTTTCTTTATCACTTTAGTTAAATTAAACATTTTGTCTGACTAGATACAAGTCTAAATACTATAAAATACTAAAAAAAAATACTAACTAGATAAGTACGGGAATAAAATTAACATTTGTCTGACTAAATCATAATTTTACTACTTAAGAAAAAATCAATAATAATAATAATGGTAAGTTTTTCACAACTTTTATAAAACTAAACATTTTATCTGACTACACTGAGAAAACTGGAGTATTGGACTAAACATCTGGAGGGACAAATCGTTGATATTTGAGAGTTAGCTATTGGATAACAATCTAAATGTTCAAATACACCATTGACAGATATTCGTGCCATTTCTCTTGGAGGGAAAATGAGTTTATAACAGAGGGACAAATTAACCATCTTGAGAAATCCCTTCCTTATCCGGCACGAAATGGATAAATATGGCAACCTAACCCCCAAATTAAATACATAAAATGTCAGAAAAATAATTTCGCGCGCATCAGATCGTACACATTTTCTGCGCAACTTTTAACCCTCAGATATAATGGGAGAGAATATACAAGTAGATTTCCATTATCAATTCAAAATTTATTTTAGAAGGACTATTTAACTCTCTTCATAAGCAAAGGAAACATACACTTTTTGAACCTCCGAATTTGACACTCCAGTTTTCTCAGTGTATATACAATTCCTTAACTACTAAATAGATAAGTACGGAATGTAGTTATCTTTTGTCTGACTAAAATCGATTGTAACTACTTAATTAAAAACAGATATATAGTAATAATAAAAATATTTTTGTGGATCTTTTTCTACTACTTTTAGAAAATTAAATATTTCGTCTGCCTACAGAAGTCATTAACTACTGAATAAAAAATGCACAGGCAAAAAGTTGAATGTTGTCTGACTAATACTGACCTTTACTACTAAAATTAAAACTACGAAATTTGAGACTAAGACTGTAAAGGCTTATGGACTTATAGAGACTAACGAAAACTATCTTTGAGATCTAAAAGAAACCCCAAAGAGAAAGAAAAATAAAATTTGTCTGACTAAAACGGTCTTTTACTACTGAAACAATAAAAATTATAAAAAAAAATTGTCTGGCAAAGAGAGGAATTTATTTCTAAAATTAAATTCATTCCCAACTGTAATATTAAGATAGCAGAAAATCATCATTTCTTGTATGACTTAATCGATTTTATACTACTTATGTAGCAAAGTTATTTTCCACCCGTCTTGTGTTATTAAGAATTAATTAACTATAATAATTAATTAACTCTCCTGATGATAAAAACTCCTATATATGACTGAAACTCTTTATTAATAATGTAATTAAAATTTCTCCGACTTACAATATTTTTGTCTGACCTACATCATCTTTTACTACTTAAATAGAACTTAAAAGCCAAAAAATCACCTTTTTCCTAAAACTGTTCTTTTGAGATTTAAATTTAAATACCAATTGTCAAAACATGGACAGCAATTTTCCATTACGTCAATGTTCAGAAAGTTAGTTTCAAAAAAATATTTTTAATTTTTAAGATAAAATTTAAAAGAATTTTAACTTTAGAATTAAAATTATTTTTTTTGTTTTTTAAAGTCAAATGGATAAAAGAAATTCATATATTAACATAGGTAAAAATAAATAATTTTTCTAATGATACTCCGAGACCAAATGTTTCTCAAATTTCCAATAAAACAAAAAAATGGTAATTTTTCTCACTCACCGATTATATGAAACGGATTTGTCATCAGTTTGGTGAAACGAACAATTGATGTTTGCTAAAATTGAAGTTTTCTTCCACACAAAATAATAGTATTTTCAACTTTTGGCCATACCTAAAACAAAAAGAAAATGATTATAATTAAAAAAAAAATTATTAAAGAAATTAAAAAATATTACAATAATTAACGATTTTAAAAACAAGATACAAAGTTTAGAGGTCCTTATGCCTAAAAAAAACTGTGAGCAAAAAGCAAAAGTTAAAAAACTAGCAAAAGTTACTAAAATCCAATTATTAACTAATTTACTAATTAATTATTCTTGTTTATTAATTTCAAAAATTTTAATAAAATTCTTAGAAAAAATTCAATTATTTTTATGAATAATAACGTTCGTCGTAAAAATTCAATTCTTTTTATTAATAGTAAGATTTTTTGCAAAAATTCAATTATTTTTTTAAATAGTGAAATTTTTACAAAAATTCAATTATTTTTAAAAAAATTTCAAGAATGAATTCAATTATTTTCTTAATTCGATATAAAATATTTCAATAGGATTCAATTATTTTCTAAAATTATAATAAATCCTTTAAAACAATTCAATTATTTTTATAAATAATAAAATTCTTTGCAGAAATTCAATTGTTTTTCACAAAAATTTAATAAAATTTCTCGAAAAAATTCAATTATTTTCTAAAATTATAATAAATCCTTTAAAACAATTCAATTATTTTTATAAATAATAAAATTCTTTGCAGAAATTCAATTGTTTTTCACAAAAATTTAATAAAATTTCTCGAAAAAATTCAATTATTTTCTAACATTTTTATAAATCCTTCAAAACAATTCAATTATTTTTATAAATAGTAAAATTCTTTGCAAAAATTCAATTGTTTTCCATAAAAATTTAATAAAATTTCTCGAAAAAATTAAATTATTTTCTAACATTTTTATAAATCCTTCAAAACAATTCAATTATTTTTATAAATAGTAAAATTCTTTGCATAAATTCAATTGTTTTCCACAAAAAATTTAATAAAATTTCTCGAAAGAATTCAATTATTTTTTAAATTTTTTATAAATCCCTCAAAACAATTTAAATATTTCTTTAAATAGTAAAATCTTCGCAAAAATTAATTATTTTCAATAAAATTTAACGAAAGAATTCAATTATTTTCTAAAATTATAATAAATCCTTCAAAAGAATTCAATTATTTTTATAAATAGTAAAATTCTTTGCAAAAATCCAAATATTTTGAAAAAATACTGTAACTGTACTATTTTCAAAAAAAAAAAACTTTTAAAAATTTTTCAAAACAATTTAATTATTTACAAAAACTCTAATAAAATTGTTTAAAAAATTTTTAACTTTCTATCAATATTTTGAACAAAATTTTAATAGTGAAGTTATTAATTACAATTATTAACAAAATCGATTAAATTAAATAAATTAAAAAATATTTTTGTAAGAATTTAATTATTTTCTATATTTTAATAAAATTTCTTGAATGAATTAAATTAGTTTAGAAAATTGTAATAAAATTCTCAAGACTTTAATTATTTTTTAGAAATTTTAATAAAATTCAATAATTAAATCTTTATATTTAATTTTTATGTTAAATTAAATTAATCTTTTATATTTTATTAAATTTAAGATACACGATTATTTTATTATTTATTTTTTTTATTTTATTATTTTATTTTTTTTAACAATTTATTGTTCATAAAATTCAATTACTTTCAATTATTTTCAATTGAAATTATTATAGAAACTCTTCAAGAGAATTTAATTAGGATTTTTAAAAATTTTAATTCGATTTTTTGTCTTAATTTAATATCCTTAAAAAGAAACTGTGTCAAATAAAAAAAAAATCAAGAACTAAAACTATTTTCTATATTCAAAATAAAATGTTCTCAACAACCAAAATCCAATTTTAAAGATCGCGCCATCAAAATCTCTCCGAAACGATTTGGAAAATTCGAAAATGGCAAAAGTTGCGAACAAAGAATATAATAATAAAGATAGCAAAAAAAAAAAGAAAAAAAAATAATGCAAAAAAGAACATTCATTTTGAAAGAATAGATAATGTAAATGATTGCTTGTTCAATTTATGATCCCGAGAACATACTGTAACAGTAAAAGGGAGCATCATAAACTCTCCAGACATCACCCCCCCCCCCTTCTTCCCCCTCTCCTCTCTCTCTCTCTCTTTCTCCTTTTCCGCCCTCTCCTTTCTCTCACAATCTATCCCAATCTACGGGTACTCATAAAATCGCTGATTCTCACTCCTGGCATGAATTCGTGCCAGGAGCCGTTGCGTCTCAAGTGAAGTTGGGGAGTTTTCACGCCATTTCCTCATTTCCACATTCTTCTCTTGTTTGCCGTAGACTTCCGTCTTATATATATGTATATAGTGGCTTTTTTCCCCCCACACACACACAAGCGTGAGGCATTTGCATAAATTTCTCACCGATTTGACCCCACGGAAATGTATGTCGCAAAAAAAATTTATTACCCAACCGAAAGTTAACATTGCGCGCCAATATTGTTTATTCTACCGCACAATTTGAGTTTGAGTGTCATCAACATTTGAAAAATTATGATTTAAAAAAAAAAAAAGAGAAAAACGATTTTAACATATTGAAAATTTCGCTTGACATCTATTTTTTACGATTTTGGAGAGGGTGAAAAAAATTTACGACTCCACAAATAATCGGACTGTTGGCTATAATATTTACCACTTGTGAATATCAAAACTTGTTTTTTTCTTTTTATTTATTGCTCTTTTTGTTTGGAAATTCTATTTGTCGAAGACAAACAACAAACATTTATTTAATAATAATAAAATAAATATTTATTTTCTACTTTTTAAAGTTTATCTATTGTTTATTTAAATATTTATTGTTTTCGAAGGAAAAAAATTTCACGCATAGAATTGAATTTAGAAATAAATATAATATATAAATAATATTTAAAAAAAAAAAAGATAAATTAGAAATTAGAAATAAAAAATAAAACCAAAAGTGTCATATGTAGTTAAATAGTTGGATGTCGCAAGAAATATAGACACGTGAATTCGAGACCTGAAATTTATTTCTTTGATATTCTATAAAAATATTTCACTATTTTATTAAAATAGAAAATTGTAAATTACTTTCAAAAAATAAATTTAGATAAATAAATTTAAATAAAAATAAATAAATTAAATTTAAATAAATTTAATCAGGGTTGACACAAAAATTTAATTTTGTTTTTTCCCGACTTTTCCCTGATTTCCAGACAAAATTTCGACTTTTTCCCTGACCCTGAAGAATATATTCTGATTCATTCCAAAAATGATTAGATACTCCAAAAAAATATTCTATTACATTTATTTACGAATTTCCTTAATTGCAAAATTATTCGAAAATATTAATAACTTCTTTTTTTGAATAAATATTTAATCATTAATATTTTTCTATAGAAGTTAAGATTTTCAAATTCAAACCTTCTGGAATCCAATAACTTAGGAGAATAAAAACATAAAGAAATCGATCAATAAATCCTTTTCGAAATTCAATAATTACTAAAAATTCACGCCAGCATGCTTTTAACATTAAATTATTATTTAAAATTTTAAGTGAAATTCATTCTTAAATCAATTTTTATTAGAGAAATTTTTCGAGAATTTAATTATTTAAATACAAAAATAAATAATTTATTAAATAATTAAATATAAATATTTATATTTAATTATTTAATTAATTATTAATTTATTAAAATTGAATTTTTATGAAGAATTTTATGAAAATTTTAAAAAATAATTGAATTTTTTCGGCGAGTTGAAAAAAAAATTTTTAAGAATAAATACAATTTTCTATCATTTTATTTAAAACTGTATAAAAAATAATTGAAATTCTGCGATAAATTTTATTTATAAAAATAATTGAATTTTTACAACGAATTTTATCAAAACTTTTTTAAAAAATTGAATTCCTGTGAAGAATTATATTTCTGAAAATAATTGAATTCCGGAGAAAAATATTATTTATGGAAATAATTAATTTCTTGTGAAGAATTTTTATCCGGATTTTTTAAAATAATTGAATTTCTCAGAATTTTTTAAAACTTTTTAAAAATAATTAAATTCCATATCCAGAAATTTCATTTAAAAATTGAAAATAATTGAAAACTGACGAAGAATTTTATAAAAATTTTTTTTTTTAAATAATATTGAATTCCTGTAAAAAATTTTACTTTTGAAAAGAATTGAATTCTTGGGAAGAATTCTATTAAAATTTCTTAAATAATTGAATTGCTTCGAAGAATTTAATTTTCTACGAAAATAATTGAACTGTTTCGAAGATTTTTACAAACATTTTTGACAATAATTGTATTCCCAGGAAGAATATTATATTCTACAAAAATAATTGTATTCTATGATTAATTTTATTTTAGTTTTTCAAATTCATAAAGCATAAGCATTTTATCAAAAATTTTTAAAATGATTGAATTCTCGAGAAAAATTTTATTATTTTAATAAAATAATTGATTTCTTGCGAAGAATTTTATTCAAATTTTTTTCAATAATTAAATTCCTATAAAAAAATGTTTGTGAAAATAATTGAATTCTTAAGAAGAATTCTATTGAAAATAATTGAATTGTATAGGGAAATTTTATTATAATTGCAATTTTATTAACTAAATCTTGTAAAGAAACCTCTTTTAAAAAATTAAAAATAATTGAATTGGTGCGAAGAAATTTATAAAGATTTGGTAAGTAATTGAATTTCTATGAAATGCTTATTAAAATTTTGCTTAAATAATTTAATTCTTTTGGAAAATTTTGGATCTAAAAAATTATCATTTGATTCAAATAACTTGAATTATTCGAATTGCATTGATTTGGACCAAATAAATCTTAATTGAATCAAGTCAATAATTTATTGAAACGAAAATAATTACTTGAAACTATCCAACAATTCAAAACCATTTTTCTATGCAAATAAATTTTCTATTTGAACTAAATAATAATTGATCATTCAAGGCAATTGCAGGAATATTAGTATTAATGATAATTAATTAAGTATATTTATTAAGTAATTAAGTATTAACTCATAATAAATAATAAAATACTTAGTACAAATAAATTTTTAGTTCTTTCAAAAAAAAAAAATTTATTTTATTCCTGCAAATAAATATTTATTTATTGAATTAAATAATTTTCATAAGAATTGATCTAAACTATTATTTATTAGTTCCAAATATTCCATTTATTAGACTTAAGTAATTTTTATTAATTACTATAATTTTATTATAAAATTTAATAATTACTTATTTATTAATTACTTAACAATTATTTTATTAATTATAATTTTTATTTGACGTAAATAATTATTTATTTAATACCAGAAAATAAAATATTTAGGTCCAGTAAATATTTACCAAGTTCAAATAAATATTTAATGAATAATAGACAAGTAAACCATGTAATTGAATCAAATAATTTTAATTTAACTGAAATAAATTTCTTTTTGGAATATGTTTTTCTAATTTTTAATTAATTTAATTTTAATTAAATTTTTTAATTAGAATAGTAGGTAAAATTTTTTTTTTTAATTTAATAATAAAGCAGACAATATAGAAGTTAGTTACATAAAATTAAATATATAAAATATTTTCTATTTAAAACAAATATTCAAAAATAAAAAAATTGTGAATAGTTTGCAAAATAATTAAAAAGGTGTGAACAGTTTGTGTGAAAATTACGATAAAAACAAATGGAGTGGATAATTATTTTCCTTTAGGGTATTTAGCGGAGTATCTTGAGCGTTTTACTGGAAATTTAGAGCATTGTCGAAATAGGGACACACAGAATCGAGTGAAGGGAGTGAAGCGAGTATAAGCTTACCTTTGAACGTTAATCGGACAATTGGCTATTGTTCGTTGCAATAACAGAGAGAGAGAGAGAGAGTGAGAGAGAGAATATTTGCATGTGTGTCTATATTGTACACCCGACTTGAATCGATCGAGCTTTCGCGTGCATTTCTACATTGCTGGCAATGCACTGATCATGACTTAACGCATTCGTGTTTGCAATTATTTTCCAACGATGCGAATCAACATTTCGATTTACATAATTTAATTCATTGTTATTGTTTTCACACAAGGACACTTCATTATAAAATATGAATAGAACATACCAAGCATGTAATCTTTTTAATTTTATAGGCCTATGCTGCGTATTCAAAATGTATCATTTTCAAACTCTCTACTAACTCTACTTATTCTAAATCTGCACACAGAGAAAGATTTTATTTTAACAAAATTATAACTTTTCTCTGGGTGCAATTTCATTGAAAATTCATCCACTAATTAAAATTTTGCCAATTGAAATTTTAACTTTTAGTCGCCTGGAGCAAATACGAACAGTGAAAAAAAAATTTATTCGATTCAAATAACGCCGATTACTTGACAATTATCAAATAAAATTTCTTAGTACCAAATAAAATTTCTTTATACCCAATAAAATTTATTCAAGGTTGCCACGCTTTTGCTCTTTTCAAATTCCCTGACTATTCCAGGTTAAATAACGAAATTTTTCCAGGTTTTTAAAACGAAAATTATTCGAAAACATCAATAACTTTATTTTTAAATAAATATTTAATCATTATTGTTTTTTTTATAGAAATTAAGATATTAAAAAATTTTGAAATTCAATATATAAGAATATTTATTATAAAACATGAAGATATATATATATATATATATATATTAGAAATTAAAAACTTCAAATAATTAAAAAAAATTCATTAAAGTTATTGAGAAAAATTAATTTTACAGAATTCTTAATTAAAAGTATGGAAAGTTCAAATTTTCAAAGATTTTAATTTGAAATTCATTTTTAAATCAATATTTATTAGAAAATTCTACGAAAATTCAATTATTTAACTATAAAAATAAATATTTTATTAAACAATTGAATATGTTTCTAAAAATTGAATTTTCATAAAGAATTAAAAATTTATTGAAAATAATATACTTAAATTCTGATAAATAAAATGTTTTCTAAGGATTTATTAAAATTTTAGAAAATAATTAAATTTATTTGGAAACTTTCATACCGAATTAAGTAAGAAATTAAATTCTTTCGTTAAATTTTATTCAAAAAAAATTGAATTACTTTAAACGATTTATAAAAATTTTAGAAAATAATTGAATTATTTCGTGAAATTTTATCAAAATTTTGATGACAATAATTGAATTTTTGCGAAAAATTTTACTGTTTATAAAAATAATTGAATTTGTTTCGAAGGATTTATTATAATTATTTTGGAAAATAATTGAATTCTTTTGGAAATTTTTAAAACGAATTAAGAAAAAAATTGAATTCTTTCGTGAAATTTTATTGAAAATAATGATTCTTTGCAAAGATTTTACTATAAATAAAGAAATAATTTAATTCTCTGGAGAAAATTTATTAAAATTTTATTGAAAATAATTTAATTTTTGCAAAATTTTTAGTATTTACAAAAATAATTGTTAATTGAATTCTTCCAAAGAATGTTATTATTTATAAAAATAATTAAATACTTGCAAAGAAATTGAAATTTTTGAAGGTATAAACAGAAATAATTAATTATGTACTTAATAAATTTTCAAAGATTTTAATTTGAAATTTATTTTTAAATCAATATTTATTAGAAAATTCTACGCGAATTCAATTATTTAACTATAAAAATAAATATTTCATTAAACAATTGAATGTTTCTTAAAATTGAATTTTCATAAACAATTTTAACGACAAATTTTTAAATAATTGAATTCTCTTGACAAATTTTAATAAAAATTTTAAAAATAATTGCATTTTTCGAGAAATTTGATGAAAATTGGATTAAAAATAATTGAAATTCTGACAAGAATTTTATTCTTTTTTTGAAAATAATTGCATTTCGGGGGAAATTTTATTATTTATAAAGATAATTGACATTTTGTAAATTTTTAAACATAATTTGATTTCTGAGAAGAATTTTATTAAAATTATTTTGAAAAAAAATTGAATTGTTACGCTAAAAATTTCATTAAAATTTTTGAAAATAATTTTATTCTTTAAAGAAATTTAATTAAAAATGTATTGAAAATAATACTTAAATTCTAAAAAATAAATTGTAACTAGTAAAAATTTTTAAAATCATTGAATTTCTTTGATAAATTTTAATAAAATGTTTAAGAATAATTACATTTTTCGAGGAATTTTATTAAAATTGTATTAAAAACAATTGAAATTCAGCATTGAGTTTTATTATTTATAAATATAATTGAATCCCTGTAAAAAATGTTATTACTTATAAAAATAATTGAATAATATATGAAATTATTTTGTAAATAATTGTATTCCTGTGAAATTTTTATTATTTATGAAAATAATTAAATGTTTGCAATGAATTTTATTAAAATTTTTTTAACTAATTGAATTATTATTATTATTATTATTATTATTTTTCTTTTTATTATTATTTTTTTTTATTTTAGAAATTTTTTTTAAAGTAGCAGATATTAAAAATCATTGTGAATTGAGGAAAACTTTTGAAAATAATTAAAATTTTGCCAAGAATTTTATTAAAATTTTTGAAAATAAATAAATTTATGCAATCATTTGTAATTGCTACAAAATTCAATTTGTTTTAGTGTTTTTAACTAAAATTCTTCCATAAATCCATTATTTTTAATAATCAATTAAATATATATTTAAAAATTTTACTAATTTCAGAAGAATTTTAGTTTAAAAATTTTTTTTTTTAAATCTAAGTTTTTTTTTACATTTTTTATTAAATTCATTTAAAAAAATTGAAATTTTACAAAATTTTAGATCAAAATCTTTTGAATTTCATCTATTTATGAAAATTGTAAACGCATTTCTTTTAAAATTGAATTAATTTTGAAATATTTAAGTGAAATTAGATTTTAAGAGAATAAACACAATAACTTTAGAAAACAACAATTTTCCAGGATTTCGATAAAAATTCCCTGACATTTCCAAGTTTTTCAGGTTTCCAGGTTTCGTAGCAACTCTGATTATTTGAACCAAATAAAATTTATTTGAACTAATAAAATTGATTGATTGATTTCAAACGAAAGAAAAGTTCAGTAGGCCCCGAGTCAAATACATCTATTTTTGCCGGGTGTAAAATGTTTGTAAAACTACAAAAAAAAAATTAATTACATTTTTTGGAAAATTAGAAAAAGAAACTAACTTTTGAGATATTTATTTTTGGAGAGAATACTTTTAGAGAGAAAAAGAAGTAAGGAGGGGGAGAATGCTTGAAATGTGGTTGTGAAGAGCGACGTCAGCTAGTTTTTCGCTTCTTGAGACGAGGGAATACGTTGGCAGTAGCTGTACCGGCATTTTTTTTTTCCTCCTTTTTTTTTTGCAGACCGGATGAAGGTGGGTAAGTTCAATTCACCCCCTCTCTCTCTCTCTCTCTCTCTCTCTCTTTTTCTCAGTCTACTGGAGAGAATCTGACATTATAAAGCTAGAAACTCGATAGTATCGGAGGGCAAAGATAACTGAATATAGAGAAATATATTTTGCTTCAGGCTAGCGCTCTTGTTACACGAGACTCGCCATATTCTTTCCAACAATGACCGTGCTCCTCTTCATTCTTATACTTTTTAGAATTATATATGCATTCTCGAGCAATTCTTTCTTTTTCTCTTCGATTCTTATCTGATTCAAATGTCCTTTTCTCCTTCTCCGGGAAGTAAAAATTTTCAATTTCAAATTCTTTTTGGATAAACCAGAAAGAAATGGAATTATTGTTTCGCAAAATAGTTTCTTATCTCTCTCATTCTTACAATAGAAAAAAAATTTATTTGTATCACCTATTTATTTAAAAAAGTCACTAATGGTACTCATGGTTGCCACAAATATTTAATTTCATTTTTCCCTGATTTCTAGACAAAATTTTCACTTTTTCCCTGACCATAAAGAATATTCTGATTCACTCTAAAAATTATTAGATACTCAAAAAAAACATTCTATTACATTTACATACGAATTTCTTAAATTGTAAAATTATTTGCAAACATCAATAACTAAATTTTTAAATAAGTATTTAATTATTATTTTTAGGAATTAAAATTCTTCAAAACATTCAAATTCAACAACTTATAAGAACATTATTATAAAACATAAAGATATCAATTACTCCGAGTCTTCGACTCGGAGTGATTGATATCTTCATGTTTTATAAAAATTTTATTTACCATAAAATTTTTCAAAAAGAAATTAAATTATTTACAAAAATTATAATAAAATTCTAAGCAATAATTCAATTATTTTCATAAATAATAAAATTCTTCACATGGTTTCAATTATTTTTAATGCAATTTTAATTAAATTTATCAAAAAATAAAATTATCTTCAAAAATTTTTTGCGCAACAATTAAATTAGGTACATTTCACAAATAATGAAATTCTTCCCTGAAATTCAAAAATTTTCAAAATTTACATTTTTAATACAAGTTTTCAAAAGAATATAATTATTTAAATAAAATGTAATAAAATTCGTTGCATAAATTCAATTATTTTTACAAGTAATAAAATTTTTCACATGAATTAAATTATTTAAAAAAAATTGATAAAATTCGTTTTAAGAATTTATTTTCATAAATTATAAAATTTTTCTGAGGATTTCAATTATTTATAATACAATTTAAAGTAAATTTCTAGAAAAATGGAATTATTCTCTTAAATTTTTTGCAAGAATTTAATTACATTTCACGAATATAATGAAATTCTTTGTTGAAATTCAAATATTTTCACAATCTACTTTTTTAATAAAAGTTCTCAAAAGAATTCAATTATTTAAAAAAAATGTAATAAAATTCGATGCAAGAATTCAATTATTTTCGTAAATAATAAGATTCTTTAAAAAAAAATTCAAAAAAAAATTCTTTACATTATTTCAATTATTTAAAAAAAAATTTTAAAAGATTCATTGCAAGAATTCAATTACTTCTATGAATTAATAAAATTCTTTACAGGATTTCAATTATTTTTAATACAATTTTAAGTAAATTGTTCGAAAAATGTCACTATTTTCAAAAATTTTGTTAAAATTCTTCGAAAAAATTAAATTATGTATTTTATCAATTATGTATTTTTAAAAATTCATGCTATAATGCTTTTAATATTCAATTATGATCTAAAATTTTAACTAATATTCATTTTCAAATCAATTTTTATTGGAAAATTTAAATTCTACAAGAATTCAATTATTTAAATACAAACAAAAATAATTTATTGAATGAATCAATGTTTTTTGAAACTAAATTATTAAAAAGAATTTATCTTTATAATATAATTATATAATTTTATATATATATATAGAATTATTAATTATATAATTATATAATCATGAATTTTTTTGATAAATTTTAATAAAATTTTCAAGAATAATTAAATTTTTCGAGGAATTAAATTAAAATTGTGTTAAAAATAATTGAAATTGTATGATGAATTTTATTATTCATGAAAATAATTGAATTTTTCTAAAAAAAATGTTATTATTTATGAAAATAATTGAATTATTGCGAAGTTTGCTTAGAATTTTATCAAAAATTTTTTTTTAAATAATTGAATTCTTTTGGAAAATTTTATTAAAACTGTAGATATTGAAAATCATTGAATTGAGAAAAATTTTTTGAAAATAATTAAAATATTGCAAAGAATTTGATTATTTTTAAAGATAATTGAATTTTTATGAGAATTTTTTTTAATTTTTGAACATAATTGAATTTCTGGGAAGAACTTATTATTACTTTTGAAAATAATTAAATTTCTGCAATCATTTGTAACTTCTCCAAAATTCAATTTTTTCCAGTTATTTAAATAAAAATCCCTGACTTTTCCCTGAATTCCCTGATTTCCCTGACCTGTGGCAATCCTGGTAATATATTTTTTAAACCCAGGACTCGAACTAGTGAAAGTAATTGTAGAACAAAGTTTTTAAAGTATCCGTATTTAAAAATACGGACTTTACGGTCCAAAAGTTAATTAAATATTAGAATTTAGAAAATAAAAACTTCAAATAATACAAAAAAAATAGAATTAAACATTTGGAAAAAAATAATTCCAAAATTCAATTATTATTTATATCAACCTGGAAATCATGGAAAAATCATTCTTTATAAGAAGAAATTTGTAGAAACCCTGATTTTTTTTCATATTTTTTATTTTTGTTAATAGCATCAACTTTATCATCTACTGAAAACTATTTTTACCACTTTTTTACGATTTACTACTATTTGGATATTTTTTTTTAAAAAAAGCTAAAAGTTATTTTTTTTTATTAAACAAAAATGAAATAATTTTTATTAGTACTTTTGTACAAAAGGGTAGTAAAAATAAGCGTACCAAATTAAAGAAGTGAAATTTTAAAAATAAATAAATTTCCCACTTCTCTTGAAAATATTTTTTCAGAATTCAAGATAAACGGAGAGCTAATAAAAGGTAATAAACGTTTAGAGAGCCAAAAAACGTTAAATAAGAGTAAAAAAAAAAAAATATTAAAAGTAAGAAGAAAAAAGATGATGAGGGTGAACTCTCTCGTATTCAACGTAAATGCGCACACAATACAATTATAAAAATGACATGCACAAAAGTAAATATCCTACAGTACCAAGAAATTGTACGTGAGAGTTTATCTTTTTTCTATATATATGATACGAATAATATCAGACACAGTGACTTTTTTTTTTTTTTTTTTTTTGTCCTCGTGTGTTAAACAACACATGGCCTCTGCTCTATAATGTAGCTTAGATATTATCAACGTTGACATCTCTCCATTTGTTACATGTACTTTGATACAGCATCTCGTTATTTTTAATGAGACGCCTTACGGAAAATGTCATAAAGGACCTCTTGAGTTTCATCCTCAATTTACAGATGCAAATTTTTTTAAATATCTCCCCAAAAAAACATAGAAACACTATCAGCCTCGAGCTTGATACACAATATTTTTTTTTTCATTTTTAAACAATTCTTTGTTGCGCATTATTCCATCTGCTCAAAAATAATAAAAAATAGCACCGAAAAAAACTGTGCCATTTTTTATTTATTATTATTTATTACCTCAAATTGAGACAAAAAAAAAGAAATCAAAACATTCCTTCGCAATGATTTTCATTCGCTTCTTTGTCTCAATTTTGTCTCAATTCAATTATTTAGAAAAAATTTAATAACATTCTACGCAAACCTTCAATTATTTTCATAAAATAATATAAATTTCACAAGAATTCAATTAATTATAAATTTTTTTTTATAAATTTCTTCGCAATCATTCAATTATTTTAATAAATAATAAAATTTTTACGGCGATTCAATTATTTTCATACATAATAAAACTCATTGCTAAATTTCAATTATTTTTAATATAATTTTACAGGAATTGCTCAAAAAATATAATTTCAATTTCTCGGAACAATCAATTATTTAAAAAAAAAAATAAAAATTCAATTATTTCCAAGAGTTATAATATTCTTTGTAAAAAGTAAATATTGTTCAAAAATAATAAAATTCTTCTTAGGAATTCAATTATTTGCAAAAGTAATAAAACTCATCGCAGAATTTCAATTATTTTCAAAAATTTTGACTTTTTCGACGTTTCTTCCAAACATTGCAACAAAATACCACAATTTTTAGTAAAACAAGTGCAACTTTTTTTTTATTTTTATAATGCGAAAAATAACTATAAACAAATCTTTCAAAAATTATTTTTTGGATAGTTAAAATTTTGTAAAATTTAATTAAAAATAAATAAATAATTAATTTATATCAAGTATTTTGTTACAATTTTTGAAAATCAATTCTTGAAGAATTTTAATTGTAAATTTTGAAAATAATTGAATTATCAAAAATTTTTAATGAAAAATCTTTAAACGTAAATTTAAAAATGGAAATAAGCTTCTAACTTTTTTAAAATTCAATATTTTTAATATTTTCAATTACATATTTCCAACAATAATAACATTTTAGTATTATTTTCAACATTTTGGAAAAAACTATAATGTTCTAAATTTTTAATTAAAATTCATCAAAAGAAATTCATTAGTTTTTCTAAATTATACGAAAATTCTTTTAAGAATGTTTTCAAAAGTTGAATTTTCATAAAGAATTTTATTATTTATAACAATAATTGAAAAATTGCGAAGAAATTTATAAAAAATTTGTAAATAATTGAAATAATATGAAATTTTTATTATTTTTTTAATAGGTATAATTAAAGGTTTGCCTTGAATATTAAACAATTTTTTTTAAATAATTAAATTCCATTGGAAAATTTCATAAAAATTCTAGATATTAAAAATCATTTAATTGAGGAAATTTTTTTTTAAATAATTGAAATTTTGCAAAGAATATTATTAAAATTTTTGAAAATAATTGAATTTCGGAGAAGAATTTAATTATTTCTAAAGATAATTGAATATTATTTAAAATTCAGTATATTTAATATTTTCATTTACATATTTCCAAAAATAATAACATTTTAGAATTATTTTTAACATTTTGGAGAAAACATTAATGTTCAAAATTTTTAATTAAAATTCATCGCAAAATTCATTAGTTTTTATAAATTATACAAAAATTCTTTTGAGAAATACATTTTCGAAAAATTACATTAATAAAATATTTTTAACAACTAATTATTAAAATTGTTTTGTAATAATTTTTTAAGATTCAAAATTTACTTTTTGGACTTATTAAAATTTTTGAGAAATCATGGTCCTGTTTATAATTAAAATTCTTCAAAAATTTGATCATTTTTAATAATTCTTTTAAAAAATTAAATTATTTTTAAAAGATTTTACCAAATTTCAATTGTTTGGAAATTTTTCAAAATTGAAAAACTATTATCGTTCAAAATTATTTTAAAATATTTTTCAAAAATTAATTGTAAGATTATTTTTTATAATTTTTTGAAAATATTATACCTTTATTACTTAAGAAAAAATGATGGAGAGTGACAATTATTATAAAAAAATTCTACTAGAATTCAATTATTTAAATACAAAAACCAATAATTTATTAAACAAACAAATATTTCTTAAAATTCAATTCCCATAAAGAATTTTATCAACAAATTTTTAAATAATTGAATTCTTTCGACGAATTTTAATAATATTTGTAAGAATAATTACATTTTTTGAGAAATTCGATTATTATATTATTAATATAATTATTGTATTAATAATAATTGAAATTTTGCTGTGAAAATTATTATTTGTAAAAATAATTGAATCCCTAAGAAGAACTTTATTATTTTTGAACAATATAATTGAATGCCTGCGTAAAAATTTTATTATTTATGAAAATAATTGAAAAATTGCGAAAAAATTTATAAAAAATTCGTAAATAATTGAATTAATGTGAAATTTTTATTATTTTTTTTAATATAATTAAATGTTTGCCTTGAATATTATTAAATTTTATTTAAATAATTGAATTCCTTTGGAAAATTTTATAAAAATAGTAGATATTAAAAATCATTCAATTGAGAAAATTTTTTTAAAATAATTGCAATTTTGCAAAAAATATTATTAAAATTTTTGAAAATAATTAAATTTCAGAGAAGAATTTAATTATTTCTAAAAAGAATTGAATTTTTGACAAGAATTTAATAAATTTTTAAACAATTAAATTTCTGAGAAGAATTTTAGAAAGTCTCTGTTATTTCGAAACTTAAAGTTTTTGAAAGTTGTACAGAAAAAAAATGTTAAAATGCAAAAAGAAAAATCTTTGATCGTTAATTTAAAAATGAAAATAAGCTTCTAATTTTTTAAAATTCAATATGTTTAATATTTTCATTTACATATTTCCAAAAATAATAAAATTTTATAATTATTTTTAACATATTTTAGAGAAAACAATAATGTTCAAAATTTTTAATTAAAATTCATCAAAAAAAATTTATTAGTTTTTATGAATTATACAAAAATTCTTTTAAGAAATACAATTATTTTCGAAAAATTACATTAAATTATTTCCCGGTTTTCCATGACTTGTAGATACCCCGAAAAATTGAAAGAAGATGAAAAAAAAAAATGAAAGAGGTGACACAGTCTGTGATTACCGTGTTACTAAGAAATTAGTATTAAATTTGAATTAATATGATATATTTCTTTTTTTTTTTTTTTGCACTGCGTGCAAGTGACTTTTGGAGTCACTCACCCACACGAGAGCAAATTTAAAGAGCGATTCACATGCACACATTAAAAGCGAGACTGTGCTTGTCTGCATTTTGTATTCTCCAGCGTATGAAGCTCTTAAAGCTCGAATACCCAGGCGACACACGCAGTTATGTTAATCTCCGTTCTCAAAACCCCTTTCCACTGTCGTCCACATGTTTCAACACAAAACCAACCAATCCCCTTTAGTTATACACACACACAAAAAGACCCCCTCCCTGCTTTTCTTTTTTTTTAAAATAATCTACTGCCATTTCATTTTATACTCAAAAAAAATGAATTGATATTCAACAAAATGTAACAGATGAAAAATTCCCAATGTCCAATGAGAAAATATGTCATTAAAAAAAAATTAATTACACACTGCAATAGCATTTACAAAGTAATGAAGGCAAAGAGAGAGAGAGAGAGAGAGAGAGAGAGAGAGGGGTGGTCAATACAAATTAGTTCATGAATATCAATTGCTACCGTGTAGCGCTTTTTCTCTAAGTACCAAATGTGCACGCTCGGAAAATGCTAATTAACCACTGGAAACGCGTGCGGTTTAAAAGAGAGAACACTTATGAACGATTTTAACATTTTTATTTTTAGAATAAAGAAAAAATAGGGGAAACGAGAGGGAAAAAAATGAACTTGCATTACAAACATAGTTAACACGCGAGAATGGTAAAAGTCATTAATTGCCATATGTGTGTTGGCTGATTTTTTATTTTTTTTTTAATAAAAAAAAAGTGTTTCTTTATTTGTCACTAATTTCTTTTTTTTGTTTTTTGTGTGTGTGTGTGTGTTTTATTTATGCATTTTAGAAAATGCAAATAAACTTCCAATTTTAAGCGAGTTTTCTCAAAACTCATTAAAACTTTCTCACACTCTCTCCATATCTAAGAATTTATAATTCTGCATTTCAGTTCTCAACATCAGTTTTAAAAGATTATTCATTTTTATTACTTTTCCATTAATTTCGTAATTAAATTAATGAACTAAAAAAAAAAATTAAGAAAATAATTTTTTCTAAATACGATTAATAGATTTTTTTCTTTCATTCCCAGTCTTTCTAAGGGGATCAAATTGAGACAAAAGAAGATGGACTAATTACTGACAAAAATATAACCAGTCCGAGTCAAATAAGAGAACATTTTATTTAATAATACAAATTAAATTTTTCTAAACTATAAAACATGAAGATATCAATAACTCCGAGTCTTCGACTCGGAGTGATTGATTTCTTCATGTTTTATAATAATTAAAAATGACCGAGTGATAAAATCATTACTAATACAATTATTATTTTCAAGAATTTTTAAATAAAATTTTTCTCTACATCGATTATTTTTTATAATTTTCGAAAAAGTTCTTTGACAATTACCAAATCCATTTGTTTACAATATTCAATTTCACGAAATTTCAATTATTCGTAAATTCTGCAATTAAATAAATATTAGAAAAAATAAAAAATTAAAATAATACAGAAAATAATCAATTAAACTTTTTTGAAAAAATTAATTTCAAAATTCAATTATTTCTAAAAATTCACGCTTTAAAGCTTTTATTATTCAATTATAATCTAAAATTTTAACTAAAATTCATTTTTAAATAAATTTTTATTAGAAAATTCTACTAGAATTCAATTATTTAAATAAAAAAAAATATATTGAATAATTAAATTTTTCTTAAAATTTAATTCCCGTAAAGAATTTCATCAACAAATTTTTAAATAATTGAATTCTTTCGACGAATTTTAATAAAATTTTTAAGAATAATTACATTTCTCGAGAAATTTAATTAAAATTGTATTAAAAATTAAAATTCTGCGATGAGTTTTATTATTTTGTAAAAATAATTGAATCCCTAAGAAGAATTTTTTTATTTTTGAACAATATTTAATTTTTGCAAAGAATATTATTCCTCTTGAAAATAATTGAATTTTTGCAATAATTTGTAAATGTTCCAAAATTAAATTTTTTTTTTTGTGTTTTTAACTAAAATTCTTCTATAAAACCATTATTTTTAAAAATTTTTGAAAAGTTCTTGGAGAATTTTCAAATTCATTTGTTCACAATTCGATTTTTCAAAATTTCAATTATTCGTCAATTCTTCAATTAAATATATATTAGAAAATATAAACTTGATATAATTTCAAAAAAAAATCCACAATTAAACTTTCTCAAAAAAATTAATTCTACAGAATTGTTAGTTAAAAATATGAAAAAATCAGATTTTAAAAGATTTTAATTTGAAACCTTTTCAAAATTCAATTATTTATAAAAATTCACGCTCTAATGCTTTTAATATTCAATTATTATACAAAATTGAATTCCTGTAAAATTTTTATTATTTATGAAAATATAATTAAGTGTTTGCGTAGAATTTTATCGAAATTTATTAAAAATAATTCAATTCTTTTGGAAAATTTTATTAAAATAGTAAATATTGAAATTCATGGAATTGAGGAAAATTTTTGAAAATAATTGAAATTATGACAAATATTTTATAAAATTTTTAGAAAATAATTGATTTTTTGCGAAAAATTTTATAAATTTTGAAAATAATTAAATTTCTGAGAAGAATTTTATTATTTGTAAATAATAATTGAATTCCTGAGAAGAATTTTATTATTTGTAAAAATAATTGAATTCCTGAGAAGAATTTTATTATTTTTGAAAATAATTGAATGTTTTCGTAGAATTGTCTCAAAAAATGTTTTTCAATAATTAAATCTATTGATAAATTTTATGAAAATAGTAAACATTGAAAATTATTGAATTGCAAAAAACTTTTGAAAACAATTGAAATTTTGCAAAGAATTTTATTTAAATTTTTGCGAAAATAATTGAATTTTTGGCGAAAAATTTTGTTTTTTTTCAAGATAATTGAATTCTTGAGGAGATATTCGTTTAGATTTTTAAAAATAATTGCATTTCTTCTAAGAATTTTTCTACTTTTGAAAATAATTGAATTCTTGTGATGCATATTGTTATTTATAAAAATAATTGAATTTTTCAAAGAATTTTAGTAAAATGCCTCAAAATTAATTGAATTTTTGGGAATAATTTTGTTATTTATCTTTAATAATTGAATTATTTTGTAGAATTATTGATGCAAATAATTGAATTCTTGGAAAAAATTTTATTAAAATCAAAAAGAATAATTTGAATATTTTCAAAAAAATTTAACTAAAATTGTATTTTAAATAATTGATTTCTTTGAAAAAATTTTATTAAAATATTTGAAAATAATTGATTTCTTGTGAAAAATTCTAATATTTTTGTAATCAATTGAATTTATCGAAAGAATTTTGAAAAAAAAATTTTTTTTAAATAATTGATTTTTTCGAGGAATTGAAATTAAATTTTTAAGAATAATTGCATTTTTTAAGTAATTCCTCTAAAATTGTATTAAAAATAATTGAAATTCTGCAATGAGTTTTATTATTTGTGAAAATAATTAATTTTTTAAAAAGAATTTTATTATTTACGAAAATAATTGAATCCCTGTAAAAATTTTGTTATTTATGAAAATAATTGAAAAATTGCGAAGAAATTTATAAAAAATTTGTATATAATTGAATTCTAGTGAAATTTTTATTATTCTATGAAAATAATTAAAGGTTTGCGAAGAAGTTTATTAAATTTCTTTTCAATAATTCAATTCTTTTGGAAAATTTTAGTAAAATAGTAAATATTAAAAATCATTAAATTGAGGAAAATTTTTGGAAAATAAGTGAAATTTTGCTAAGAATTTTATTAAAATTTTTTTAAATAATTGAATTTTGAAGAAGAATTTAATTATTTCTAAGGATAATAGAAAATTCTTAAATTTCTTTTGAAGAATTCAATATTACTTCTAAGGATAATTGAAATTTCTTAAATTTCTTTCGAAGAATTCAATTATTTCTAAGGATAATTGAAAATTCTTAAAAGTCTTTCAAAGAATTCTATAATTTAAAAAAATTTTTGAACATTATTTAATTTCTGCGAAGAATTTTAGAAAGACTTTGTTATTTCGAAACTTAACATTTTTGAAAGTTGTACAGAAAAAAAATATTAAAAATGCAAAAAAGAAAAAAAATACCAAATCTCATAAGTGAATTAAAAAAAGTGGAAAATCTCTTTGCCTATAGTTTTTGAGACTTTTAGAGAGAATTTCCCAGGTTCAGTAATAGGTGAAAGTTAGGAAAATGGCATATTTATAGGCAGCACACGTTTTTGACCTCTCTCAGGGGAAAATCTTTATGAAACTATAGAACCTAGAATTCTTCCTTTAGAATTTAGTGGGTGCTATAAAAGGGAGGAGACCAATAAACGCTCGCAACTACACCCGATGCACAAATGGGAATCTCTGTTTATACCTTTTACGCAATTGCCCGATTTTTTTCCCAATCATCATGACTAAGGTCGTTAAATTTAGAACAAAAAACAAAAATTCTCTTCATATGTATAGAAAAAAACGAAGTATTCTATATATTAAAAAAAATTCTTTTCTAGACAAACTTTTATAGATGATCGAAAAAAGGTAAATCTGTTTCCTTTAAATTTTAATTTGTAAATTTTACTAATAAATATGATAATAAATTTTACTAATAATTTAACAGAATTTACTATTTATTATATGTGAATTTTACTTATAAAGACTAATATATTTTACTAATTTGTTTCCTTTAAATTTGAATTAGTAAATTTTACTAATAAATATACTAATAAATTTTACTCATAATTTAACAGAATTTACTATTTATTATAAGCGAATTTTACTTATAAAGACTAATAAATTTCACTTATTTGTTTCCTTTAAATTTGAATTAGTAAATTTTACTAATAATTTAACAAAAATTACTATTTATTATTAGTGAATTTTACTTATAAAGACTAATAAATTTTACTAATAAATTAGTAGAAATTAATTTGTTATTTACAAAATTTGACTAATAAATTGTCAATAAATAAATACTTTTTTTTTAAATAAATCAATAAATACTATTTTTTAATAAAAATATAAGTAAATACTATTTTTTAAGAAAAATATAAGTAAATACTTTTTTCTTAGTAAAGATAGAAGTAAATGTTTTCATTATAAATTCATAAATTATATTGTCTTTTTTGTGAGGTATTTTTTTCTACTTTTGTGATTGGTGCGTCTTATGTTTTTTTTTTTCTAATATCAAAGTCAAAGTTTCTTTAAATTCAAATAGCTTCAGTGAAAAATTCAATATTCACACTTTGAATGGGAATTCAAGTCGAGTAGATAATATGAATATAAAGTATTTTGCGAAAGAGGAAACATTTATCTCGTTCACATTTAATGTGTGAATGAATTTTTTCTTGTCACTGATGTACGTCGTGAGGCAGGTCGATTTTTAATCGTTCTATTTTGTCTCGCGGGGAAACAAAACGCTCGTAGCTATTTTTACGCTTTATATATACTTTTCACGCTTTTTTTTACTCTCAATTTTAGAAAATTTTGTTTGTCACACGAATTTTTTATATTTAAATTTCAGTCTATTAATTAATCGATTAATTATTTATTAACTTATTATACTGTTATTATTAATAGTAATAATATTATTATTATCATTATTATTTTTTTTTATTATTATTTTTTATTACATTAATTTTATTAACTTTTAAAATAAAGTCTTAAATCGCTTACATCTTAAAAAAGTTTCTTTTTAAATTCAACTAATATTTGGGCCTAAAATAAAAGTATGTCAACTTTAGGACTTAAAATCAGTTTCTTAATTTGAAATTAAGCCAATATTTTTTTACAGTTTTAAAGAAAAAAAAAGTGAACTTTTGGAGATTTTAAAATTAGTAGTAAAAGGCAATTATAGTCAGGCAGGTGCTTTTTACTTTTTGTAACTTTTCTCCAAGTAGTAACATTCGGTTTTAGTCAGACACTGTTTTTAATCATTTTTAAAATTTAGTAGGAAAAGAGAGAATTTTACCGAAAATTTTGTAAATGTTTTAATTTTCGAATCCAGTAGTAAAGGCAATTTTCAGTCAGACAGAAAATTTTAAGTAGTAAAAGCCGCTCTAGTAAGACAATAATTTGGATTTTTTGTAATTATTATTTATGGCAATAATTACAGGGTGTCTACAACTAATCTGAAAAAAATTTCCCTGACATTTCCAGGTTGTCCAGGCCTTCTAAAATTTTTTTCCAGGTTTTAAGAATCGACATAATAAAAAATACATTGCTTAAATTTTATTTGATAACACTTATATAAATGACGTGGGAGAAGTATTTACAACGTTTGTCATCAACTTTTTTTAAAGAAAAAAACTGTTTTTCAATCAGAAAACAATATTTTACGTTTACAAAATTATCCTTTTTTAACTTTTTGTTCAAGAAACATTGTAAAAGTTTTATTAAGACAAAAGTTTGAATAGAAAATTATTTTTTCTTCTAAATTATTGGAAACGTCACCAACGTTATAAATTATGAATATAAAATGAACATTTTTAAAAAAATTATCAGGGCTCGAACCAGTGACACAGTATTTAAAAATATGTACTTTACAAGCCAAAAATGAAAACGAACCATTTACGAACAAAAATATCAGCAGTCCGAGTCAAATAAGAGAACGTTTTACTTAAAATTATTAAATTAAATTTTTCACAACTATTTTTACTCGGAGTGATAGATTTCTTCATGTTTTCTAATAATTAAAGATGATCGAGTGATAAAATCATTATCAATTCAATTATTATTTTCAACAATTTTTAACTAAAATTTATCTTTAAATCACTTTAACGAAATCTCAATTTTTCGTAAATTCTTCAATTAAATATATATTCGAAAATAAAAACTTCAATTAAAAAAAATTCAATTAATTATAAAAATACACGCTATACGGCTTTTAATATTCAATTATTATCTAAAATTTTAACTGAAATTCATTTTTATTAGAATTCAATTATTTGAAAACAAAAATAAATAATTTATTGAATTATTGAATGTTTCTTAAAATTTAATTCTCATAAAGAATTTTACCAACAAATTTTTAAATTGATGACGAATTTTAATAAAATTTTAAAGAATAATTACATTTTTCGTAGAATTCGATTAAAATTGTATTAAAAATAATTGAAATTCTTTGATGATTTTTATTATTTATGAAAATAATTGAATAGTTGTTAACAATTTTGCAAAAAATTTTAAAAAATAATTGAATTCCTGAGAAATTTTTATTATTCTCAAAAAAATGGAACTGTTACGAAGATTTTTACATAAAATTTTTAAATAATTGAATTTTGTTTGAAAATTTTATAAAAATAGTAGATATTGAACATCATTGAATAGTGAAAAGTTTTTAAAAAAATAATTGAATTCTTGTAATGAATATTGTTATTTACGAAAATAATTGAATTCTTCCAAAGAATTTAAAAAAACATTTTTTTTTAAGTAATTGATTTTCTCGAGGAATTGAAATTAAATTTTTGACAATAATTACATTTTTTTAAGCAATTTCTATAAAATTTTATTAAAAATAATTGAAATCCGTTAATGGATTTTGTTATTTATGTAAATAATTGAATAGTTGCAAAGAATTTTATTAAAATTTTCAAAAATATTTGAATTCCTGAAAAATTTATATTATTTATTTAAAATAATTGAATTATTGCAAAAATTGTTATTAAAATGTTTAAAAAGAATTAAATTTTTGTGAAAAATTTTATTATTTTTAAAAATAATGGAATTCTTCATAAGAATTTTATAAAAATTGCTTTAAATAATTAATTTTTTCGAAATGTAAGAAATATTATGAAAATTTTATTTTAAATAATTGGATTCTTCTGGAAAAGTTTATTTTTGAAAATAATTTAATTTTTCGATTAATTGATTTAAAATAGTATTGAATTTGTAAATAATTGCATTCCTGTTAAATGTTTATTATTTTATGAAAATAATTTAAATTTATTTAAATAATTAGATTGTTTTGGAAAAATTTTATTAAAGTAGTAGACATTGAAGAACATTGAAAATAATTGAAATTTTGCCAAGAATTTTATTAAAATTTTTGAAAATAATAGAATTTCGGAGAAGAATTTTATTATTTATAAAGATAATAGAAATTTTTACCAGAATTTAAAAAAATTTTTGAATGTTTTTTACTAAAAATTTGTAAAACTAATTGTGGGCTTTAAAAATATTGTTCAAGAGTATTTCAAGTCTTGATGAAAAAAATTCCCTGACATTTCCAGGTTTTCCAGGACATTTTTAATTTCCCTGACATTTCCTGGTTTTCCAGGTTTTCCAGGTGTTGTAGACACCCTGAATTAAACGCAGTTTTTACATTAACATGTCAATTCAATTATTATTTTCTAAAATTTTTAACTAAAATTCTTCTTTAAATTAATTATTTTTAATAATTTTTGAAAAATTTCTTTGAAAATTTACAAATCCTTTTTTTTACGAAATTCAATTTTACGAAATTTCATTTGATTATTCGGAAATTCTTCATTCAAACATATATTTTAGAAAATAAAAACTTCAAATAATTTCAAAAAATTAAATCTATACAATTTTCAGTTAGGTATAATAGAAGAATTTTACTTAAAAACATGGAAAAAAAATTTAATATTGAAAAATTACAAATTATTGCAGAAATTCAATTATTTTCAATTATTAGTTTATTATTATAATTATTATATTATTGCGTTGTTATTTTTTAGACTAAAAACAAAAAAATTTTTGTTAATGAATTAGAATCTCTCTTTATCAGAAATCGAAATTTTTAATAAATATAATCTCGGTATTGGAGATAGAGTTAAAAAATAAAATTTTTTTTTTGGATAGAGAGAAAATTCGTTCATAGTTGATAAATATATTGTGTTTTTTTTTAATATAGAACTCGAGTTTTTTAAAATTTCAAAAGAGCATAAAAAAATGTAATAATTAAAATTCTTTTAATTAAAATATACTTCTATTATTAGATAACTGTACAATTTCGATCTCTGTCTTTATTTTTTTATCCCTTTATTTAAATAAATTATGAATTAACTTAAATTAGATTTATTTGAAATTTATTATTTGTCTACTTATTAGGCATAATTTATTTATTTATTTATTTATTTAAGTAATTTATTTATTTATTTAAGTAGTGAACGGATTATTCTTTTCGGAATTAAAAGTGTTATTTATCTATCAAATAAATATTTTAATTGAATCAAATAATTTTTATTTGTGTTAATTAAATAGTATTTAATTCAAAAGTGAAATTATTGTGTCAAATATACAATTTATTTGACTTAAATAAAATTTATTTGATTCAAATGTAAATATTTATTTGTTTAGGAAATAAATTTTATTTGATTCAAGTAAATATTTATTTATCTAGAAAATAAATTTTTTTTTTTCATTGAAAGTATTTTTATTTATTTTAATAGTGCGAGAATGTAGACGGAAAAATAAAGTATTATAGAGTTTTATTGGAGGAATTTAAGAAAAAAAAATTTTTTTTTTTGTCGCAAAGAATATATAAGCGTGACTTTTGGATGTATAGGATTTTGAAGGTGAGAAATCAGTGACAAGGGATTGGTTGCTAAAGGGCGAAAATCCGTTAACAAGAGAATGCACAGCCGCAATACGAACTCTCGTTGCTCATATGAAGCGTTACGTGGTTCACTTGCCACAGAGTAGCAGATTCACGCCTCAGGGAATTGCATGCAAAGCACGTGGTCATCGAAAGAGACGTTTTCACGTGAGGTTTCATCTCCCAGAACAATTATTCACGTATAGTGAATCGAATCCCTTTAAAGAAATTATTTCCATTCGTTTAAATAATTTTCCTCATCACTTTTTTTTTTCTTTATGGACATTTTGAATTTTTGCGCAAAAAGAGTAAAAATAGGTACAATTTTTAACAACATTTTGGAAAAATTATTTTTTTAAACAATATTTTTCTAAAAATTAAAACTTTTTCTAAAAACAATTTCACAAATTCGTTGAAAACGTAAGTTTTCGACAAATTTGTGAAATTGTTTTTAGAAAAATTTTTAATTTGATAAAATTTGGTAAATTGGTATAAAAATTTTGCAAAAAAATATTTTTATATTATTATCACGATTTATTTTCCTAAATAATTAATTGGCGAAGTGAATGATAATTATTCAGGCGCGCGTATATTTTGCTAGTTAACAATTATTTTCGCGAATAAAAAAGAAATGCTTTTGTTAACTTTTTCTATTATAATTTTTAAATAACAGTTGAATTTTCTTTTTCAAGCGAAGCGCTACAAAAGTCATTTTTTTTTAGAATTTTCTATACCGATAGTATTTTATTGTAAAAAATTTTCTTTCTGCAGAATTTTCCTTTTATATTCTTTTTTTTTGTATAATTGAATTTAAATGAAGTTGAATTTCTATTTAACAGAATTTTTATCAAATCGAATTTTTATGCAAACGAATTTTTGGGTAATTAAATTTTTATTTGACTGAACTTTCAACGAACGGAATTTCTATTTAAAATTTAAATTTAAATTCTCGTTTTATTTATTTATTTATTGACAAAATTAGTTACCACATTTTAGTGCAAAATATTTTTTTTTAATTACACATTCCGGTTAAAATATATTTAGTAAAAAAAAAGTATAATGGAGAAAATTAAAAAAAAATATAAAAAAAAAAATGCAGAAAATGTGCAAAAAAAAATATTTCGAAATGAATATGTTAATGACGCAGTTTTCTTTTTGTAAAATGCGAACTGCCTTTCTTTGGAAAAGTATAGAACTTCCAAAGGGACCGGGTGTAACGTAAATTACAATTTCAAACAGTAAATTGACATTTATGGTTGTGGAAACAATGTTTTATCGTATATAATGGAAAAACATGAAAGTGCATTTCTTCATTTTAGAAATGACTGAAAAATGAATTAATGAAATTTTTGTAAAGAAACTGTATTTCACTTTACAGCATTATGTAAATTGAATTGTTTTGCAAGAAAACAATGAGCACGTCAAACTCAAACTAATGAGCAACGTTGCGAAAATAAAACTCAAAATAGCTGGCAATTCAGAACAAAGCAAAGAATACACTTAAATATTAAATCTCTCGTAATTCATTTTGCATTTATTTCTCTTTCTGTTAGAATTATTTTCCACTATTTTTATTCATTTCTTTTCAATTTTTAATCTATGAATTTTTTTTCTAATAAAATTTTTAATAAAAAATAAAAATTTTAACATAAATAAAATTTTTAATAAAAAATAAAAATTTTAACAAATAAAATATAAATAAAATTTTTAACATAATAAATTTTAACATAAATAAAATTTTAAAAACTATAAATAAAAATTTAGTTAATATTTATAAAAATATACATTTTGTCAATAATTGTTTGGTTGTAAATTTATTTAAATAAATATTACCAATAAGCAGATTATAAAATTTATATTTTAAAAAAATTGGACTAAATTTCAAGGTAGAAGTGAAAATAGATTGATGTCTGACCTAAAACTGTCCTTTACTACTGACGTCAAAAATTACATTCTCCTTACCACTGAAAAGAAAATTATTACCTACGAGGTCTGACTTAAACTGCCATTAACTACTGTCCGTTCAAAAATACTCCTTACTGCAGAAATAAAAAATACGTGTCCAACAGTTCCCCGTCTGATCGAAACTATCTGTTACTACTAACTTTGAATTTGGAGAAATTTAAAAGAATTTTAATTATTGAAAAATATTTTCTGCTACTGAAGTTAAAATTAATTTAAATTTAAATTACTCTCTAAATTTGAATTAAAATTCAATTAAATTCAATTATTTAAAAAAATTTACTGAAATTCGTTGCAAAAATTCAATTATTTTCATAAATAAAAAAATTCTTCACAAAAATTCAATTATTTCAAAAAAATTAACTAAAATTCGTTGCAAGAACTCAATTATTTTTATAAATAATAAAATTCTTTACAGAAATTCAATTATTCCTATTAATAATAAAATACTTCAAAGAAATTCAATTATTTTTATAAATAATAAAATTCTTCACAGAAATTCTATTATTTAAAAAAATTTACCGAAATTCGTTGCAAGAATTCAATTATTTTCGTAAATAATAAAATTCTTCACAGAAATTCAATTATTTTTATTAATAATAAAATTCATCAAAGAAATTCAATTCTTTTTATAAATAATAAAATTCTTCAAAGAAATTCAATTATTTTTATAAATAATAAAATTCATCAAAGAAATTCAATTCTTTCTATAAATAATAAAATTCTTCACAGAAATTTAATTATTCTTTTTAATAATAAAATTCTTCCAAGAAATTCAATTATTTTTATAAATAATAAAATTCTTCACAGAAATTCTATTATTTAAAAAAATTTACCGAAATTCGTTGCAAAAATTCAATTATTTTCGTAAATAATAAAATTCTTCACAGAAATTCTATTAGTTTTATTAATAATAAAATTCATCAAAGAAATTCAATTCTTTTTATAAATAATAAAATTCTTCAAAGAAATTCAATTATTTTTATAAATAATAAAATTCATCAAAGAAATTCAATTCTTTCTATAAATAATAAAATTCTTCACAGAAATTTAATTATTCTTTTTAATAATAAAATTCTTCCAAGAAATTCAATTATTTTTATAAATAATAAAATTCTTCACAGAAATTCTATTATTTAAAAAAATTTACCGAAATTCGTTGCAAAAATTCAATTATTTTCGTAAATAATAAAATTCTTCACAGAAATTCTATTAGTTTTATTAATAATAAAATTCATCAAAGAAATTCAATTCTTTTTATAAATAATAAAATTCTTCAAAGAAATTCAATTATTTTTATAAATAATAAAATTCATCAAAGAAATTCAATTCTTTCTATAAATAATAAAATTCTTCACAGAAATTTAATTATTCTTTTTAATAATAAAATTCTTCCAAGAAATTCAATTATTTTTATAAATAATAAAATTCTTCACAGAAATTCTATTATTTAAAAAAATTTACCGAAATTCGTTGCAAGAATTCAATTATTTTCGTAAATAATAAAATTCTTCACAGAAATTCAATTATTTTTATTAATAATAAAATTCATCAAAGAAATTCAATTCTTTTTATAAATAATAAAATTCTTCAAAGAAATTCAATTATTTTTATAAATAATAAAATTCATCAAAGAAATTCAATTCTTTCTATAAATAATAAAATTCTTCACAGAAATTTAATTATTCTTTTTAATAATAAAATTCTTCCAAGAAATTCAATTATTTTTATAAATAATAAAATTCTTCACAGAAATTCTATTATTTAAAAAAATTTACCGAAATTCGTTGCAAAAATTCAATTATTTTCGTAAATAATAAAATTCTTCACAGAAATTCTATTAGTTTTATTAATAATAAAATTCATCAAAGAAATTCAATTCTTTTTATAAATAATAAAATTCTTCAAAGAAATTCAATTATTTTTATAAATAATAAAATTCATCAAAGAAATTCAATTCTTTCTATAAATAATAAAATTCTTCACAGAAATTTAATTATTCTTTTTAATAATAAAATTCTTCCAAGAAATTCAATTATTTTTATAAATAATAAAATTCTTCACAGAAATTCTATTATTTAAAAAAATTTACCGAAATTCGTTGCAAAAATTCAATTATTTTCGTAAATAATAAAATTCTTCACAGAAATTCTATTATTTTTATTAATAATAAAATTCATCAAAGAAATTCAATTCTTTTTATAAATAATAAAATTTTTCACAGAAATTCAATTATTTTTATTAATAATAAAATTCTTCAAAGAAATTCAATTTTTTTTATAAATAATAAAATTCTTCAAAAAAATTCAATTATTTTTATAAATAATAAAATTCTTCACAGAAATTCAATTATTTAAAAAAATTTACCGAAATTCGTTGCAAGAATTCAATTATTTTCGTAAATAATAAAATTCTTCACCGAAATTAAATTATTTTTAATACAATTTTAATGGAATTTCTCGAAAAATGTAATTAAACTTAAAAATTTTATTAAAATTCATTTAAAAAATTCAATTATTTTAAAAAGCCTTCCTATAACTTATGTATTATTTTAAAAAATTTTAATAAAATTCTTTTTAACAATTAAATTAATCAAATTCGTTAAAAAATGTAATTATTTTTAAAAATTTTATTTAAAATTCGTCGTTTGCAATAATTTAATTATTTTCGTAAATAATAAACAATTTAACATAAATTCAATTTTATATAATAATTGAATATTAAAAGCATTATAGCGTGAATTTTTAGAAATAGTTGAATTTTAAAAAGGTTTCAAATTATAATCTTCGAATGTTTCAATTTTTTCTACTTTTAGGTAAATGCATTATTATTTTTAATAATTTTTGAAAAATTTCTTTGAGAATTTTCAAATTTACTTGTTTACAATTCAATTTTAAAAAATTTCAATTATTCGTAAATTCTTCAATTAAATATATATTTGAAAATATAAAAACTTAAAATAAAATAAAATAAAATCCGCAATTAAACTTTCTCAAAAAAAATTAATTCAACAGAATTGTTAGTTAAAAATATGAAAAATTCAGAATTTTCAAAGATTTTAATTTGAAACCTTTTCAAAATTAAATTAATTTTCAATCACTGAAAATTCACGCTCTAATGCTTTTAATATTCAATTATAAACTAAAATTTTAACTGAAATTCATTTTTAAATCAAATTTTTATTAGAAAATTCTACTAGAATTCAATTATTTAAATACAAAAAACAATTTATTGAAAAATTGCATGTTTCTTAAAATTGAATTCTCATAAAGAATTCTATAAATAAATTTTTAAATAATTGAATTCTTTTGTCAAATTTTCATAAAATTTTTAAGAATAATTACATTTTTCGAGGAATTCGATTAAAATTGTATTAAAAATAATTTAAATTCTGCAAAGAGTTTTATTATTTATGAAAATAATTGAATTATTGCGAAGAAATTTATAAAGAATTTATAAATAATTGAATTCCTGTGAAATTTTTATTATTTTTTGAAAATAATTAAAAGTTTGCGTAGTATTTTATTAATTTTTTTTTTTAAATAATTGAATTCTTTTGGAAAATTTTATTAAAATAGTAGATATTAAAAATCATTGAATTGGAAGAAAATTTTTGAAAATAATTGAAATTTTGACAAGAATTTTATTATTTCTAAAAATAATTGAAATTTTGACGAGAATTAAAAAAAATTTTTTTGAATATAATTGAAATTCTGCGAAGAATTTTATTATAATATATAAAATTATAATAATAAATTATTATAATATATAATATATTATTAATAATGATTAGGATCATGTTAATTATAGAAATGACAATAGTAATAATAATAACAAGATAATAACACGTGACCCAGAAGAAAAACAAATTATCAACAAAAATATTACACTAATAAAAAAAACCCTTCGTAAAAAATATCCAACTGAGTGATAAAAATAAAATTTGAACGAGAAAAAAGAATATAAAGTGAAATATATTTTATCTCCAGGGACGAGGAAACGATCGGATATCACGAAATTCGTTATACGTATATATGTTGTAATTGCAAGAATTCATGAACGAATCCCAGTGCGCAATATCAAATTAATAATACAGATTGAAAGCATGAACATTCAAAAGATAATTTTCATATATAATTAAACGTGGCAAATTAAAAATCCCAAACAAAAAGTTATTTCCCTCTCGCACATTATAATATTCGCCTTTCATGTCTATTTGAAATTTGTTTTTCACCTTTTTTTTATTATTCGTGTACATAAATATTTTCACCAAAAAAAAAATGTGTATTGTGCTTTTGAAAAAAACAATCTTTATTATTTGTTTGGAAAAAAAAATTTACATATGTTTTTAAAAACATTTTAAATATTTTAAACATTCCTCAAATTCTAAACATTCAAATAATGAACGAAATTTATTTATTTTTCAAATTAAAATTTTAATATTCAATAATTTTGCTTCACTTATGAAAAAAAAAATTATTTGGTTGAAAAAAAATTTTTTTTTCGCATTATTATTAATTATTAATTAATTAGTAAATTTTAACTAATAAATTAGTAAAAATTATTATTAATCAAATTAAAATTTTAGTATTCAATATTTTTGCTTCACTTATATGGAAAAAAAATATTATTTGTTGAAAAAAAAAAATTTTTCGCATTATTATTAATTATCAATTAATTAGTAAATTTTAACTAATAAATTAGTAGAAATTATAATTTATTGGTAAAATTTACTAATTCAAAGCAAAAAGTCAGTCACAGTAAAATAAATAAAATAAATAAAATTAATAAAATAAATAAAATAAATAAAATAAATAAAATAAATAAAATAAATAAAATAAATAAAATAAATAAAATAAATAAAATAAATAAAATAAATAAAATAAGTAAAATAAATTTAATAAAATAAATAAGTAAAATAAAATTTAATTATTTATTTATCTTTATAAATAAACAAATAAATTAATTAAATAAATTGCGAAAAAGGGGACAAACAAGAATACGTGATTAAAGGGAGTTCTTTGAAGTAGTGATTCCAGTAAACGAAGTCAAAATATATTTAGAGACTCGCAAAGATCTTTAACTAATACGAGGATGAGTCTCAAGTTCGAGCCTAAAGCGTGACTGAGTTTCACAAGTTTTATACACGGAAAACTCGCGAAGGGTTTTCTCTCGTCTCTCTACTCGCTTACTCACTCGCGAACTCGTAAAATCTAATTGTCGTTTTATACGAAACTCCTCCTCGAGCAGTTGATTAAGTTTCTTTGGCCCGCTCATTTACCACCCAATGCTGAGAGATTTTTCGTTTCTCTCTCACATTTTTTTTTTTTACTTTTTTCTTTCTTTCGCTTTTTTTACCCCACAATCCCTGGCAACCAACTCTACTCCAATAAATTATCCGAGAATCACAACTGGTCACTTGGGATCGTGAGAAGTGTGATAATGACTTATTATCAGCCATTAAAAAGTCTCTTCGCCTTCTTTTTTTTCATAATGTGGAAAAACCTCACTAACTTAAAATTATTTCTCTCTCTCTCACTCTCGCTCATCGATTTTTTGTTTGTTCTTTCATTTTTTGTTCGAAAAATATTTTCAAGATTTTGCATTCTTTCGGATTTATTTTATTTTTATTATTTATTTCTTCATTTAATTTTTTGTTTTATTTCATTTTTTTATTTTTTATGTTTTATTTCATTTTTTTATTATTTGATTTATTAGTTAATTATTTATCAGGCCTCGGACTGAATTTCGAAATAAAAAACAGTAAATTCGCCAATAGTTGAAATTGAATTTCAGTTAAAATTAATTTTAGATAAGAAATTGAATATTAGAAGCGTTATAGTGAAAATTTTTAAAAATAATTAAATTTCAAAAGATTTATATTAACTTAATTTTTATTAAATTTGTTCCAAACAATTTCTTGTCTTTAGAAACTACAGAAACTAAAATAATTAATAATTTCCATTTCTGAAAATTGAACCTAATTTACAGTCTCTATTTTAAATTTTTATTTAATATTCGAATATTATATATAATCTCTAAATTACTCTCATAAGAAGAGTTTCGTATTTCTGTTCGAGTTTTTTTTCCAACTCGTATAACAATTTATCTTCCAAGTATTTTAGGGGACTGAATTATTCCTAAAATGGTAGGAAACTTTGTTTCACAAACCCTTATGTACACAATGGAAATATAAACCAAATGAAACAAAAAAGAAAAAAACAAATTATGCCTTCTAATGGAAACCCTCGTCAGGAAACTTTTTGCCCTTAAAAAATTATTTCTGCTAAGACTAAAGTCCGTTTTAAAAAATGTCAATTGCAGAAAAAAAATTGTTCCACAAAGAAACATTAATATTTTTCCTTATTGAAAAAAATTTTTAATTGATTTACAATCCAGTGTTTCTACAAATTTCTCTTTATAAAATTCAACGTTTTTTCCATGATTTCCAGGTGATAAATAATAAAATTTCTATGACACATTAAAACAAAATTTTTGTCACTTAAGTCAGGTAAATGTCATGAAAAAAATTTTTTGTCAGGGAAATTAAGAAGATTAAAATTATTTTTAACATTTTAAAGAAAACAAAAATTTCTAATTAAAATTGATCAAAAAATTCATTAGTTTTTTTAAATTATACAAAAATTCTGTCAAGAAATACAATTATTTTCGAAAAATTACATTAATAAAATATTTTTAAAAACTAATTATTAGAATTATTTTGTAATAACTTTATAAGATTCAAAATTTACTTTTTGGACTTATTAAAATTTTTGAAAAATCATGGTCCTGTTTATAATTAAAATTCTTCAAAAATTGAATCATTTTTATTTATACTTTTCAAAAATTCAATTATTTTTAAAAGATTTTACCAAATTTTAATTGTTTAAAAAAATTTTCAAAATTGAAAAAATATTATCGTTCAAAAATTATTTAAAAATATTTAAAAAAATTAATTTTAAGAATTTCTTTATTATAAATTTTTAAAAATATTATACCTTAATTTGGATCTTTGCCAAATAATTTTATAATTTGTGAAAATAATTAAATTTTTTTGACGAATGTTAGTATAAATTAATTTTAAATAATTGAATTCTTTTGTGATATTTTATTTAAATAGTAGATACTAAAAATAATTAAATTTACAAAAATTATATCAAAACTTTTTTAAATAATTGGATTCCTTACAAAAATTTTAATACAATTTGTAAGAATAAATGCATTTCTCAAAGAACTCATTTAAAATTGAATTAAAAATACTGGAATTCTTGCGACGAATTTTATCAGAAATTTGTTTTAAATAATATTGAATTTTATTGGGGAATTTTATTTAAATAGTAAATATTAAAAAAAATTAAATTTCCAAAAAAATTTTTTAGAATAATTAAATTTCTACGAAAAATTTTATTAAAATTTTTTGAAAATAATTGAATTGTTATGAAGAATATGATTAAAATTTTTAAAATTAATTCAATTCTTTCATAAAATTCATTTATAAATGTATTAAAAATAATTATTAAATTCTAATAAACAAATTATGAACAATAATTGAATTGTTGCAACGAATTTTAATAAAATTTCTTAAAATAATTGAATTCCTTCGAAGAATTTTAATAAAATTTCTAAGAATAATTCAATTTATTAAAAATTGTATTAACAATTAAAATCCTGCGATGAGTTTCATTATTTATGAAAATAATTAAATTCCTGCGATGAGTTTTATTATTTATGAAAATAATTAAATTCCTGCGATGAGTTTTATTATTTATGAAAATAATTGAATTCCTAAGAAGAATTTTATTATTTATAAAAAATAATTGAATTCTTGTGAAAAAATTTTTAAAAAATCTTTTTAAATAATTGATTTTTTTATAAAAATGTTATAAGAATTGTGGTTTAAATAATTGAATTCCTGTTAAGATTTTATTCTTAATGAAAGTAATTGAATGTTTACAAAGAATTTTATAAATTTTTTTAAATGCATAATTGAATTAAAATTCATCAAAAAATTTATTAGTTATTCATAAATTCATTTTTTAAATTCTGCAAAAATTTTTTTAAGAAAGACAATTATTTTCGAAAAATTACATTAATAAAATATTTTTAAAAACTAATTATTAGAATTGTTTTGTAATAATTTTTTAAGATTCAAAATTTACTTTTTGGACTTATTAAAATTTTTGAGAAATCATGGTCCTGTTTATAATTAAAATTCTTCAAAAATTTGATCATTTTTATTTATACTTTTAAAAAATTCAATTATTTTCAAAAGATTTTACCAAATTTTAATTGTTTGAAAATTTTTCAAAATTGAAAAACTATTATCGTTCAAAAATTATTTTAAAATATTTAAAAAAAATTAATTGTAAGAATTTCTTTATTATTTTTTGAAAATATTATACCTTAATAATTTAAGAAAAAACTATGGAGAGTCACAATTTTGATAAAAAATTGAGTTTATGTATTTAAATAATTGAATTCTAGAAGAACTTTAGGATAATTATTTAAATTAATTGATTCAGAGTGAGATAAAGATTAGTTGAAAATTGTAGAAAATAATTAAATTCAGGTAGGGTTAGAATTGTAATTTTTAGAAATTATTAAAATTCATAAATTTTACTCATTTTCCGTAAACATTAATATTTTCCTGTAAAAAGAATTTTCTTAGGGAAAGTAATTTGAATGTCAGTAAATTGTCAGGGAAATTGATAAATTGAAACTTGCGACCACCCTGAGTAATAAAGGAGCGCGAATTTCAATTACACGGGATTACTTCAAAAACTAAAAAAATTCCATGATCCGATTAGAAATTCCATTAGATTTCCATGACTTCATGAATGAAAATAAATGAATGAAAATGAATCAAAATAAAATCTCATGACAATTCCATGATTTCCAGGTTTTCCATGACAAATAAAAGAAAATAAAATAAAAGAAAATAAAAGACAAAAAAAATTCGGAAAGCTTTTGTGAATTTATTTCATTCCTGGCATCAGAGTATTTCTGTGTGGAATAATGAAAATGCAAAATCTGCCTCTTATTCTCATAAGACTTTCAAACACCCCCTTTCTCTCTCTCTCTCTCTTTCTCTCTTTTATATTATTTTTCATCTTTCTTTCTTCCTCTCAATTTCAATGAACATTGAACGTCGATAGAATCTGCATTTTATTTACAACACTTAATCGGGTATAACTCTCTCTCTCTCTCTCTCTCGGTCACACCGACATTGCTGTCGTAGACCGTAGGATTATTAATATTCCGCACAGAGGTAATTCAAATTTATGGGACTGCACCAATAATGGCGGCGTTGAATTATTACACGACCCCTGCAATATACAGAGAACGGGCACGAGGGCACAACCGAACACATGATCTGTTGAAATTCTGAGCCAAAAACCCAGCTGTGCCTGATCATTAATGATACAAAAACAAAAAAAAATATTGACTACAAAAAAACACACACACACACAACCAACATTGATTTAAACTCTCGAAAATAAATTCTTCTCTCCATATATAAATACAATTTTACGGGATTTTCTATTGTGTAAAATAATACAAAAAAAAATTATTAATTACTTCGAGGAGAAATACAAACAACGGCAATTTTTTTTTTCGCTTTGAAATACATAAATTATTTCGATTAATAATTCCAATAAAAAATGGAATTTAGTTAAAAAATATTGAGAGGTAATGCGTATGTGTGTGTGTGTGTGTGTGTGTGTGTGTGTATTTAATGACGTATAAAAATTGAAAACAAAGAGAAAAATAATTAAAATTTCATTGAGGTTTCACTTCTATTTTCATAAATAAAATCCAAAATGAACTCTGTGCGTATAACTTTTATTTAATATAATGGTTAAATTAAAAAATTTTCAATTTATACTTTTTATTTTTATCTCTGTTGAGTTATTTATTTAAATACACAAATTATTGATAATTGAAAAAATATTTCGTTCATTTGAATTTTCAACATTTTTTGGAGCAATTTTTACTGAAATTCTTTTTCAAATCAATTCTTATCGAAAAGTTCTACGAGAATTCAATTATACTTAAATACAAAAGTAAATAATTGATAGATTAATTGAACATTTCTAAAATTGAATTCAATTATTTTCATAAATAGTAAAATTGTACGTAGGATTTCAATTATTTTTAATTTAATTTTAATTATATTTCTCGAAAAATTCAATTATTTTTTAACACTTTATTAAAATTCTTCGAACGAATTTAATAATTATTATTCTTGCGAAGAATTTTATAAGAATCTTTTTAAACAATTGATTTTTTTTCTAATAATGTTATGAAAATTGTGGTTTAAATATAATTGAATTTCTGAGAAAATTTCATTATTCATGAAAATAATTGAATTCCCATTGAGAATTTTATCAAAATTATTGATAATAATTAAATTCTTTCGAAGAACTTTAATAAAATGTTCAAAAATAATTGGATTTTTCAAGAAATACAATTAAAATTGAATTGAAAATAATTGAAATCCTACGAAAAATTTTACTATTTATGAAAATAAATAAATTTTTCCAAACAAGTAGGATATTTTTTTTATTATTTGAATTCCTGAGGAAAAATTTAAGTACATATTTGTAAAAATAATCAAATTCTTTCAAAAAGTTTTATAAAAATTTTTGGTAAATAATTGAATTTTTTAGAAATCATTTTATTAAAAACAAAAAAGAATAATTCAATTATTTACATAAAATTTAATAAAAATTGCATAAAATAATTGAATTCCTGCAACGAATTTTATTATTTATGAAAATAATTTAATTCTTATAAACAAATTTTATCAAAATTTTTGAATCTAATTATTTTTTTAAAAAAATGTTCATTGTAAATTATTTCAAATAATTGAATACTTTTGTGAAATTTTATTTAAAATTTTAAACAGTAGATATTGAAAATAATTGAAGTTCGAAAATTTTTTTTTTAAATAATTAAATTTCTACGAAGAGTTTTATTATAATTTTTTGAAAATAATTGAATTGTTACGAAGAATTTCATTAAAATTGTTAAAATTAATTAAATGCTTTTATGAAATTCATTTATAAATGTATTAAAAATAATTATTAAATTCTAATGAACAAATTATGAACAATAATTGAATTCTTACAACGAATTTTATTAAAATTTCTTAAAATAATTGAATTCCTTCGAAGAATTTTAATAAAATTTTTAAGAACAATTCAATTCATTAAAAATTGTATTAACAATAATTGAAATTCTGCGATGAGTTTTATTATTTATGAAAATAATTGAATTCCTGAGAAGAATTTTATTATTAGTAAAAATAATTGAATTCCAGAAAAGAATTTTATTGTTTGTTAAAAATAAATGAATTCTTGTGAAAAATTTTATAAAGATCTTTTTAAATAATTAATTTTTTTTATAAAAATGTTATGAGAATTGTGGTTTAAATAATTGAATTCCTGTGAAGATTTTATTAATAATGAAAGTAATTGAAAGTTAGAAAGAATTTTATAAATTTTTTTAAACGCATAATTGAATTCTCTTGGGAAATTTTCTATTTAAATAATAGATATTAGAAATAATTAACAACTATATAAACAAATCTTTCAAAAATTGTTTTTGAATAGTAAAAATTTTGTAAAATTTAATTAAAAATAATTAATTTATTTCAAGTGTTTTGTTACAATTTTTGAAAATTAACTTTTCAAGAATTTTAATTGCAAATTTTCAAAAAAAATTGAATTATCAAAAATTTTAATGAAAAATCTTTAAAGGTAAATTTAAAAATAAAAATAAGCTTCTAATTTGTTAAAATTCAATATTTTTAATATTTTCAATTACATATTTACAAAAATAATAACATTTTAGAATTATTTTTAACATTTTGAAAAAAACAATAATGTTCAAAATTTTTAATTAAAATTCATAAAAAAAATTCATTAGTTTTTTTAAATTATACAAAAATTCTTTCAAGAAATACAATTATTTTCGAAAAAATTACACTAATAAAATATTTTTAAAAACTTATTATTAGAATTGTTTTGTAATAATTTGTTAAGATTTAAAATTTACTTTTTGGACTTATTAAAAATTTTGAGAAATCATGGTCCTGTTTATAATTAAAATTCTTCAAAAATTTGATTATTTTTATTTATACTTTTTAAAAATTCAATTATTTTTAAAAGATTTTACCAAATTTTAATTGTTTGGAAATTTTTCAAAATTGAAAAACTATTATCGTTCAAAAATTATTTAAAAATATTTTTAAAAAATTGATTGTAAGAATTTGTTTATTATAATTTTTTGAAAATATTATACCTTAATAACTTAAGACAAAAAACTATGGAGAGTCACAATTATTGTAAAAAATTGAGTTTATGTATTTAAATAATTGAATTCTAGAAGAACTTTTGAAAAATTATTTAAATTAATTTATTCAGAGATAAATTTTAGTTGTAAATTATAGAAAATAATTAAATTCAGGAAGGGTTATAATTGTTATATAATTTTTTCCAAATGAAATACTGAATAATAGAATTGATAGGGAAAATGTAAGGAAATAAATGATGAGAGTGTAATGAAAGTAAATGATATCTAAATTGAGGGAAATTTGACTGCTTTGTATTAGACACAATGGAGGGAAGCAGTATCCGAAATCGTAGTATGACCTACCTAAGTTCTGATTATAGCTATATATATGTACCGAATATGCACTGTACCATTTTGGCCGGGACGCAAGTAGGTCCTGTATCTACCATGTAATTTATGGTATCCACACGGGCACGTTCTACAGTATGTTGCTAATGTTACACCAGTCAGAATCACGAGCAATCAGTATCATCGCCAATTCACATTCATCAAAATATTGCTATGCTTCTATAGCGAATAGTGCCGATAATACTCTTCGAAAATATAAATCACCCCATGACAATTGATTTTATCGAAAACTTTCTAGGTAAAAAAATTTCTACATAGAATTTCACTTAAAATGATTCTATAAAATAATTCTACAATAATTCTTCAATAGTTTTACAATAATTCTATACAATAATAATTCTATGCAATAATAATTCTATGCAATAATAATTCTATGCAATAATAATTCTATAAAATAATAATTCTAAACTATAATAATTCTATACAATAATAATTCTATAAAATAATAATTATATACAATAATAATTCTGTGCAATAATAATTCTATTCAATAATAATTCTATACAATAATTCTCCAAAAATTCTAATAACAAGGTTGCCACAAAAATTTAATTTTTTTATTCCCTGACTTTTCCCTGATTTTCAGACAAAATTTTCACCTTTTTCCCGAACACTAAAGAATATTCTGATTCACTCTAAAAAAATTATTAGATATTCAAAAAAATATTCTCTTACATTTATTTACAAACTTCCTAATCCTTAATTGTAAAATTATTCAAAAAAAAAACAAAAAACTTCAATTTTAAATAAATATTTAATCGTTATTATTTTTCCATGGAAACAAAAATTTTCAAAATTTCTTATTCAATAACTTATAAGAATATTATTATAAAACATGAAGAAAACGACCACTCAGAGTCTTCGACTCTGAATTATCATTTTCTTCATAACATCATTTCAATTCAATTATTACTTTCTAAAATTTTTATCTAAAACTCTTCTCTAAATCAATCAGTTTTAACAATTTTAAAAAAAGTTCTTCTTTGAAAATTTTTAAATCCATTTGTTTACAATTCAATGTTACGTAAAATTTCAATTATTCAAAAATTCATAATTTAAATAAACATTAGAAAACAAAAACTTGAAATAATTTTTTAAAAAAATTCGATTAAGATTTTTGAAAAAATTATAGTTCCATGGAATTTTTAATATTTAATTAAAAGTATATGAAACATTGAAATTTTCAAAGATTTTAATTTGAAACCTTTACAAATTTCAAGTTTTATCTAAAATTTTACCTGAAATTAATTTTTAAATCAATTTTTTAATAAAATTCTACGAGGATTCAATTATTTAAATAAAAAAATAAATAAATTTACTGAATAAAATTCATCTTTTTACGAATTTTAATAAAATTTTTAAGAATAATTACATTTTATGTATATATAATAAAAAAAGTTTCAAACAATTGATTTTTTTCGAAAAAAATTATATAAAATTTATTTTTAATAATTCAACTCGTGTAAAATTTTCATTATTTTAGAAAATTTTTAAATATTCGTGGAGAACTTTGTCAGAATTGTTTTTAAATAATAGAATTCTTTTGGGAAATTTTATTAAAATAAGAGCTATACAAATTATTGAATTGAGGACAATTTTCAGGGTTGCTACGGTTTCAGCATTTCAAAATTCCCTGACTTTTCCAGGTTTTCCAGACCATTTTTCTTAAAATTCCCTGACCAAATTAGTTAGTTGTTTGCTTTTTTTAATATTTTTTCTTTTTAAATATTTTCAATTTTAAAATTAATGTATTGAACATCATTGAATTCTTGCAAAGAAATTTATTAAAAAATTTGAGAATAATTCAATTTCTTCGAAGAATTTTAATATTTATAAAAACAATTAATTCTTGCGAAGAAATTTATGAATTTTATTAAAATGATTAAAAATCCTAATTAAATTTTTTGAAGAATTTGTTTTAATTTTTTTTTTTAAATAGAGTTTCTTTAATAATATTAAATTTCTATAATTGATCATTTTTAAAATAATTGAACTTCAATAACAATTTATTTCAAGTTTCTAAAATCGTTTCTAAAATCGTGTTTCTTAATAATTGAAATTAAACATTTAATAATTGAATTTTAATAAATTTTATTTTATTTCTTGTTATTATTTTATTAAAATTTCTAGGAAATTATTGATTATGTTGATTTTTTTAATATAATTATAGTTAATAATTATACTGTAAACATTTATTAAAATTTTTCCTAGAAAATTAAACTCTTTCAAACAATTTTATTTGTGTTTTTGTAAATTAATAAATTCTTTTGAAGAATTTTTTAAGTGTTTTTGAAAATGTAGTTTTTTAAGTAAAAATTATAAAAATAATTAATTTAAACAAAGAATTTTTTTCAACTTTTCAAAATTGTTAGTATTTATAAAAAATAATTTAATTCTTGTGATGAATTTTACTATACATTTATAAAAATAATTGAAATGTTTCGAAAAATTTATTAAAATATTAGAAAATAATTGAATTTTTTTGAAAAATTTTATAACGAATTAAGAAAAAAATTTTATTGTTTCCAAGGATTTATTAAAATTGCAGAAAATAATGGAATATTTTCGAAAAATATTCTTAAAAATTAAAAACAATTAATTCTCTGGTGAAATTTCATTACAATTGTATTGGAAGTAATTGAATTTTGGAAAATATTTTTACTATTTATAAAAATAATTGAATTTTTGCGAAGAATTTTATGAATTTTATTAAAATGATTGAAAATCCTAATTAAATTTTTTGAAGAATTTGTTTTAATTTTTTTTTAATAGAGTTTCTTTAATAATATTAATATCTATAATTAATCATTTTTAAAATAATTGAACTTCATTAACAATTTATTTCAAGTTTCTAATATAATCGTGTTTCTTAATAATTGAAATTAAACATTTAATAATTGAATTTTCAATTTTATTTTATTTTTTGTTATTATTTTATTAAAATTTCTAGGAAATTATTGATTATTCTTCAAAATTAAAAACAATTAATTCTCTCGTGAAATTTTATTACAATTGTATTGGAATTGAATTTAGTAATTGTATTTAGTAATTGTATTTTTGAAAAGATTTTTACTGTTTATAAAAATAATTGAATTCTTGCGAAGAAAAATATTAAAATTTTTGAAAATATAATTATTAAAAAATTTAAATTTGAAATTAAAAAATCTTGTAATTTGCGTAATAATAATAATAATAAATGCAACATCACGTAGTTTCGCGCGTAACATTTGAGACAATAAAACATTTATATGGTTATTAAATTAATAAATTTTTTTGAATCTAATTTGAAAAATTAGTTAATGGAGTTTTTTAAAATTAGAAGTGAGAATAAAAATGAAAAATTGAAATTTACGCGATTTTTGAAAAAAAATATTTTATAAAATTCCCTGACATTTCCAGGTTTTCCAGGTTTTCCCTGACCGAGAAAAAATTCCCTGACAATTCCAGGTTTTCAAGGTTTTCCATGACCGTAGCAACCCTGATTTTTGAAAATAATTAAAATTTTGCAATGAATTTTATTACTTTTGAAAATAATTGAATTCTTCTGATCCATGAAAAGAATGTTAAAATTTATGAAAATAAATGAATTACTGCGAAGAATTTGCAATGAAGAATTTAATGCCAAATTTTTAAATATTTGATTTTTTCGAAAAAATGAATGAAAATTCTATTTTAAATAATTGAATTCCTGTGAAATTATTTATTTTTTTGAAAATAATTGAATGTTCGTGTAAAATATTATCAAAATTTTTGTCTAATAATTGAATTCTTTTGGGAAATTTTTTTAAAATTGTGGAATATTAAAAATTATTGAATTGAGAAAAATTTTTGAAAGTAATTGAAATTTTTCCATGAATTTTATTAAAATTTTTGAAAATAATTGAATTTTATTAATTTTGAAAATAATTGAATTTTGACGAAGAATTTTGCTATTCATTTATAAAGATAATTGAAATGTTGACGACAATATTTCTAGATTTTTTGAAAGTAATTGAATTTCTGTGAAGAATTTTATTAATTTTGAAAATAATCGAATTTTTGTGACGAATACTATTATTAATGAAAATAATTGAATTTTGCAATGAATTTTATTAACATTTCTGAAAATAATTGAATTTTGCGATGAACTTTATTAAAATTCCTGAAAATAATTGAATTTTGTAGAAGAATTTTGTTATTCATTTATAAAGATAATTGAAATGTTTACGTCAATTTTTTTAAATTTTTTGAAAATAATTGAATTTCTACGAAATAATTGAATTTTATTACTTTTGAAAATAATTGAATTCTTGTGACGTTTACTATTATTTATGAAAATAATTGAATTTTCCAAGAATTTTATTAAAATTCCTGAAAATAATTGAATTCCTTTGCAGAATTTTGCTATTCGTTTATAAAAATAATTGAAATATTGACAATTTTAAAAAAAATTTTGAAAATAATTGAATTTCTGCGAAGCATGTTATTAATTTTGAAAATAATTGAATCCTTGCGATGAATATTGTTATTTCTTAAAATAATTGAATGTTACAATGGATTTTATTAAAATTCCTTAACATAATTGAATTGCGGCGAAGAATTTTGCTATTTATAAAGATAATGAAAATGTTGACGAGAATTTTTCTAAATTTGTTGAAAATAATTAAATTTCTGGAAAGAATTTTAATATTTATTAAAATAGTTGAATTCTTTCAAAGAATTGCGTTAAAATTTTGAAAATTGAAACTAATTTTAAATTTTCAACAGAATTGAAATTAAAATTTCTCAAAAATTCATTCATTCATTCATTCATTCACTTCATTAAATGATTTATAGTAGCAACTTTATGACAGTTTTTCAATAGAATTAATGTATTAAATATAAATTATTGTCAGAAATAGAAAAAATTTAAGGTTTCTTTCAAAATTCGTGGTAATTTCATACTTTATGAGGCAAACAAAAAGACACAAATATTCAGAAATAAGATATAAAATTTCATATAGAACTTTTGTACCGACTCGGTTCAAATGGAAAATATTTGTAAATTTTCATTATCTAGAATTTTTATTCACAATATAAAAAGTCCGCTAAACAATGAAGTAAAACTAAAAAAGGAAATATCCCTCAAATAAAGAGTTTCTCGTATATATATATATATATATACATATATATATATATATATAAAAATTGTTTTGTAAAATGAAACAAAAGTGAAAGAAACAAATAAATATATATTTCTCTGCGAGACTTATAGAGATTCGATTTATCGAGGTTTCTCTGCGCAGAAAACTTTTTGAAAGAGAAATATTTGTAACTTGTCTATAATTTTATCTATAAACAACTTTAGGAAAATTTATTATTCACTTTCTTTTTGTTTCTTACGTTCAGATAAAAGTTTTTCTTAATCATTTATTTCATTTTTCCTTGAGAATATAAATATTACTCATGTTGACAATAAATCCAATATATAAACTTCCTTTATTTTATTTATTGAAGAAACGAATTATTTTTCGCCGAGAAGGGAAAATGTGAAAGATTAAAATTTTTTCAAAAAACTTTTCTTTAGTTTCAGAGACTAAAAATTTTTTCCTTTTTCCAGTTTTTTAAATTTTCTATTATTATTATTATTATTATTATTATTATTATTATTATTATTATTATTATTATTATTTTTAATATTATTATTTTATTATTATTTTTTTTTATTTTTGTTATTATTATTATTATTATTATTATTTTTAATATTATTATTTTTTATTATTTTTTTTTATTTTTTTTATTATTATTATTATTATTATTATTATTATTATTATTATTAATAGTTGATTTAAATTAAAAATGTAGAGTTCTCTTTTACAGATAGTCGAAAAAATAAATTTTTCTCTGAAAAGACGTGGTTGTTGATTAAAAGTCATTACAATGGGGACAAAAAAAAATTGTGGTCGTTTCTCAACCACAATCAGATTTATTCCTCTTTCACTTCCGTTTTTTCCATTAACAAATCGAGAAAATAATTCATCACTGCGGTTTTAATGCAGCCGATTTTGTTCGTTCACTTTTAAAACATTATCGTCTTTATAATAAAAAAAAAAAATTGGGGCTATTCTTTGGTAAATTTACTATGGAATCTCTTTTTTTTTCTTCAAGCAGAATATTACTTAAACATCACTGATATTAGACAAGTGAAAAAAATGATTAAATATAAAAAAAAATTTCTTTTGAAAAAATATTGAAAAAGAAAATTAAATTTTCCTTGTTTTCCAAAAGTTGGGATTTTATAATAAATAAATGCTATTTCTTTAAGAGAGTATTTTATTAGTTCAAGTCGATGAAAGGGTCTTTTAGTTGCGGCAGGTGTATCCGCTTTATAACTGTCGAGTTGCAATAGAACACTTTCGTGAAAAAAATTGACATTGCGGTTTTAGTTTTCTTCTTTTTTTTTTCTTTCGTTCCTTTTTTTTTTGAACCAATATACGTGCTTGCAATGTGACAAGGAATTTTCTTCGACAGCAAAGCAGATATATTACTTTTTCAATGAAACCAAGTTTTAATTAAGTCTTGAGTTCAAGTTACTTTTTCTATTCTTATCGCTGCGCGGAAAAAGTGCAACGCCTGTCATGGTCAGTTACGAAAATTTCAAGAAACTATCGTAATTTAATTTAAATCACAAAAGAAGATTTAATCGAGAAAGGAGAAAAGATTTTTTTCTCCAAAAATTAATAATAAGAATAATTTAATAATAATAATAATAATAATAATAATAATAATAATAATAATAATAATAATAATAATAATAATAAAAATAATAATTTAATTTGATAATAATAATTTAATAATAATAATAATAATAATAATAATAATAATAATAAAAATAATAATTTAATTTAATAATAATAATTTAATAATATTCTATTTGTACCAAAGAAATTTTTTTTTCGTTATAAAATTAATAAACTATTAAAATTATAAATTATTACTTAATTTTACCATCTATCTATAATACGAAACAAGAAAATTTATATTTTTTAATATATTTCGTGAATTTACGCGAATTTTAGATATATTGGATAAAGATTTTATCTTCAGTTTTATATCACAATCCTGATTCTTTAGTGTGTATACTGTTTTCTGGGCTTTTTTGTCCACTTTTCGTATATATGGCGTTTTACGATGGGTAGGGAGATCATATAATTCACTTCTAGTATATCATGCGAATTTAGTCGCTTCTCTTTCCCTTCTATTACTCTTTTATGAGAAGCCACTGTTCAGTTTTTTTCTCTTTTTTTTTTTTTTTTTTTTGCTTAAAACAATTTCAGTTTTACATAAACTCCTTTAAAAAAAAAGAAAAAAAGCTAATTTAGTATTGGCATATATAATCCGGACATGTTTCTCTCTTTTTAGTCGTAAATAAAATTAGTGACACAAAATTCGTATAAATCTGAGCATACGAATAATTAGAGAAAAAAAAAGAAAATTATTCTAATTATTATTATTATTATAAAATAATATTATTAGAATTATTATTTCCGCGAAATATGCTATTCACTTTATATTATTATTATTCAAATTACAAAATTTCTATTTTCAATTAATAAACTTCAATTTTTAAACAACTACAGATTCAAAAGGAAAAAAATTCACTTATTAAGTACATAAAACCTTTAATAGAATGTATTCTTCTAAAGAATTCAATTATTTCCAAAAATTTAAGAATTTCTTCCCAAGAAAGCAATTATTTTCAAAAGTAATAAAATTCTTCGAAGGAATTCAATTATCTTCAAAAATTTTAATTAAATTCTCGGCAAAAATTCAATTATTTTCATAAATATATCATTCTTCGAAAACATTCAATTATTTTTAAGAAAAGTAAAATTTCTCTTATAGAAATTCAATTATTTTCAATAGAATTTTAATAATATTTCACGAAAAGATTCAATTATTTTTTCAATTTCTTGAAAAAATAATAAAATTCTTCAAAGGAATTGAATTATTTTCAAAAATTTAAAAGATTTCTTCACAAAAGTTCAATTATTTTCATAAATGAAATTCTTCGAAGGAATTCAATTATTTACAATAGAATTTTAATAATATTTCACGAAAAGATTCAATTATTTTTTAAATTTTTTGAATAAATAATAAAATTCTTCAAAGGAATTCAATTATTTTCAACAATTTAAAAGATTTTTCCCAAAAATTAAATTATTTCTTAAATAAAATTCTTCGAAGGAATTCAATTATTTTCAAAAATTTTAACAACATTTCACGAAAAGATTCAATAATTTTTTTTAATTTTTTGAATAAATAATAAAATTCTTCAAAGGAATTCAATTATTTTCAAAAATTTAAAAGATTTCTTTACAAAAAATCCAATTATTTTCATAAATAAAATTCTCTGCAGGAATTCGATTATTTTCATAAATAATAACATTCTTCGGAAGAATTCAATTATTTTCAAGAAAAGTAAAATTATTTTTGCAGAAATTCAATTACTTTCAATTAAATTATAATAATATTTTACAAAAAAATTCAATTATTTTTTATTTTTTGCATGAATAAAAAAATTCTTCAAAGAAATTCAATTATTTGCAAAATTTTTAAAATTTCTTCGCAAGAATTAAATTTGTTGCATAATTAATAAAATTCTTCAAAGGAATTCAATTATTTTCAAAAAATTTAATAAAATTCTTTGCAAGAATTAAATTATTTTCATAAATCATGACATTCTTCGGAAGAATTCAATTATTTTTAAGGAAAGTAACATTTTTTTGCAGAAATTTATTTAATTTCAATAGAATTTGAATAATATTTCACGAAAAAATTCAATTATTTTTTTTTAATATTTAATAAAAGTTTTTGAAAATATTCAATTATTTTCTACAATTTTAATGACTTCTTTGAAACAAATCAATTATTTTATAAATAGTAAAATTCTTTGCAGGAATTAAATTATTTTTAGAACAATTTTAATGAAATTTCACGAAAGGATTAAATTATTTTTATAAATAATAAAATTATTGCTAGGAATTCAATTATTTTCAAAAAAATTTTAGTAAAATTAAATTTCAAAATTTTCAATTAAAATTGTTATTAAGAAACTTTCTTACTTTAAAAAAAATCACGCCAATAATTTAATTATTTGCATAAATAATAAAATTCTTCGCATTGGTTCAATTATTTTCTAAACTTTTAATAAATGTTTTGAAACAATTCAAACATTTTTATAAATAGTAAAAATTCTTCACAAGAATTCAATTATTTTCAATACAATTTTAACAAAATTTCACGCAAGGATTCAAATATTTAAAAAAATTTTAATAAATTCTTTGAAATGATTCAATTTTTTTTATAAATAATAAAATTATTGCTAGAAATTCAATTATTTTCAATAAAATTTTAATAAAATTCAATTTTACAATTTTCAATTTAAATTGTTAAAGAAACTTTATTACTTTAAAAAAAATCCAAAGAAATTCTTTGCAAGAATTCAATTATTTTCTTATAAAAGAATCCCGTCAATAATTCAATTATTTTCATATATTTTTTTGAAAAGTATAATTTTTTGTAGGTATTCAATTATTTTCTAAACTTTTAACAAATTTTTCGAAGAAATTAAAATATTTTTATATAAATACTAAAATTCTTTGTTGGGAATTCAATTTTTTTCAATACAATTTTAATTGAATTTCTTGAAAGGATTCAATTCCTTTTTTTATAATTTTTAATAAATATACTTAATAAAATATTATTCAAAAGTTTTTGAAGAGAAAATAGGGTATATTTCTTCTTCTAAATTTTCTAAATTCTAAATAATAAACTTCACCAACGTTATTTTGTTTGAAAATTCCAAAAATTCAAAATAATATTGAATTGAACGAAGTATTTTCTTCTCTCTAAATTTGAATTAGTAAAAATGTTTACTATTTTGAATTAGTCACTGATTTTTTGCTTTTGAATTAGTAAATTTTACAGAAGAAACAGTAATTTCTACTAATTTATTAGTAAAACTAATTCAAAAGCAAAAAGTCAGTCATTAGTAAATTTTACTAATTCAAAAGCAAAAAGTTAGTTATTAGTAAATTTTACTAATTTAAAAGCAAAAAATCAGTCATTAGTAAATTTCACTAATAAACAGTAATTTTTACTATTTTATTAGTAAAATTTCGCGAAGAGTCAGTCACTAACTTAATTCCAATTAGTAAACATTTTTACTAATTCAAATTTTGGGATTAGGAAACATTTTGAACTAATTCAAATTTTTTGATTAGTTAACCCTTTTTCTAATTCAAATTCAAAGAGTAGGAAAAGAACGAAAAAGAATTTTACTATTCGTATAGTAAAATCTAAAATAACTTATAAAAAATTTAGAAAAGAAAAATACCAGCAATTTTGAACTATTAATTTTTTGTGAGAAATGCATTTTTTTTTTTTTGAAGGACACTTATTTTTATTTAACGCTGTGATAAAGACCGTTTATTTATTCTCCATGATAGTGGAGAAATTTCGTGTATATATAAGCGAATACGTTGGGAGGATGCGCGTGTGGTTATATTCTCCCTTAGAGAAGAGCAGTATATCACTGTAAGTTGCATAGTATCCTTACTCTCCTGGTGTTAAATGGTTCGAGCTGAATTATAGGCTAGGTAATTAAATCAAGAAAATACTCGACGCTAGAGGAAAACCCTCCCCTCCCCCCCTCTCTCTCTCTCACTCTCTTTCTCCCTCCCTCTCTTCTCCTCTCATAATTCGTCCCGTGATTCTTCATTCGGCTCACGTCAAATAAATCCATCGTTAGATATTAAGCGCTTCATCTTTTGAATTCATTGTAAAAAATACCACGATGCATTGCACAATCGATATTGAATTCGGCTGTCTCTCAAGAATGTCATTTTGCCTTTTATGGCCCATCGATTTTGTCGCAGCTGCGAATATTAAACTCAATTTTCATAGAAAAAAAATTTAAATTCCAAGAGATTAACTTTAAACTTTGTATTAAAAATTTTTGAATAATAAAGAAGAATTTAACGAAAATTCGACTTTAAACAAAAAAGAAATTTAAATACAATTTAAATATTATTCTCTCCATAATATTTTTTGTATTTTATTAATTATAAAAAAAAAGTATTTGAGGGTTAAAATGGTGGTTTAATTTTGTCCACTTGAGAACGCCAAGGTCGCCACTAGATGGCGAGGAATTTGGCCATCTAGCGGTGACATTGGAGTTCGCAGGTGGAGAGTAATTTTAATTTACTTTAAATTTTACCAGGCTTCGCACTCATCTACTAAAACCTACTATTTACTACTATTTTTTACCATTAGCTACTATTTGGATACTTTTCTTTTAAATTTGTGACACTAGAAGCTATTTTTTTCTATTTTTTTAATTATTAATTATTTTTTCTCTTTTTTAATTATTAATTATTATAAATTATTATTTTTCAAAATTTGAACTACTTTAAAATTTAAATTCGCTTATAGCTGAAGTAAAATAATTATTAATAAATATTCTTCTTAGAAACAATTCCAAAAATATTTGCAAGAATTCAATTATTTTCACAAATAATGAAATCCTTCGTTGAAATTCAAATATTTTCAAAATTTACAATTTCAATAACATTTCTCAAAAGAATTCAATTAATTAAAAAAAAATTAATTAAATACTTCGAAAAAATTCAATTAATATCATAAATTATACAATTTTCACAGAAATTTAATTATATGAAAAATATAATTTCTAAAAAAAAAAATTTTTGAAAGAAATCAATTATTTAAAATATTTACATAAAGTAGGTATTGTGAAAGAAATTAATTATTTTTTTAAATTTTGATAACATTTGTTTATAAGCATTAAATAATTTTTATAAATAACTAAATTCATTGCAAGAATCCAATTATTTTTAATACAGTTTTTATTAAATTATTCAAAGTAATTGAATTATTCTTTGAAATTTTCATAAAATTCTTTAAACAAATTCAATTAGTTACAAAAATTTTCATAAAATCCTTGTCAAGAATTCAATTATTTTCATAAATAAAAAAAATTTTACAGAAATTTAATTATTTAAAAAAATTTACTTAAAATTCGTTGCAAGAATTCAATTATTTTTATAAATAAAAAAAATTCTTCACTGAAATTCAATTATTTAAAAAAATTTACCGAAATTCGTCTCAAGAATTCAATTATTTTCAAAAGTAATAAAATTCTTCTCAGAAATTCAATTATGGTCAAGAGTTTAAAAAAAATTCTCGTCAAAATTTTAATTATCTTTATAAATAATAAAATTCTTCTTCAAAATTCAATTATTTTCAAAAATTTTAATAAAACTCTTGTCAAAATTTCAATTATTTTCAAAAACTTATCTCAATTCAATCAAATTTTTCACAGAAATTCAATTATTTTTTATACAATTTTAATCTAATTTCTCAAAAAATAAAATTCAATTCAATTATTTGAAAAAAAATTTACTCAAATTCGTTGCAAGAACTCAATTATTTTTATAAACAATATAATTTTCACAGAAATTCAATTATTTAAAAAAATTTACAAAAATTCGTTGCAAGAATTCAATTATTTTCGTGAATAATAAAATTCTTCACAGAAATTCAATCATTTAAAAAAAATGTACTGAAATTCGTTGCAAGAATTCAATTATTTTCTTAAATAACAAAATTCTTTGCGCAGAAATTCAATTATTTAAAAAAATTTACCGAAATTCGTTGCAAGAATTCTATTATTATATAAATTTATTATATTAAAGAATTTCATAACAATTTTTGGAAATAATTGAATATTTGCCAAAAATTTTATTTAAATTTTCGACAATAATTTAATTCTTAAGAAGAATTTCGCTATCTATTTATAAAAATAATTTAATTCTTGACGAAAATTTTAAAAAAATTTTGAATTTAATTTTTGCAACATATTTTATTAATTTCCAAAAAATTGAATTCTTGTGATAAATTTTGATATTTATCAAAATAATTGAATTCTGGAAAAGAATCTTATTAAAATTCCTTAGAATAATTGATTTTATGGGAAAAATTTTGTTGTTTATCAAGATAATTGAATTCTTTTGCAGAATTACTTAAAAATTTTTTAAAATAATTGAATTTCTGCAACGAATTAAATGTTATTTATAAAAATATTCGAATTATTGCAACGAATTTTATTATTTTATTGAATAATTGAATGTTTTTCAATATTGAATTCTTTTCCCAAGTTTTAATAAAATTTATAAGAATAATTGCATTTTTCAAGGAATTTATTTAAAATTGTATTAAAAATATTTGAAATTCTGCGATCAAAATAATTGAATTCCTAAATGAAATTTTACTATTTATGAAAATAATTGAATGTTTTAGTAGAATTGCATCAAAAAATTTTTTTCAATAATTAAATATTTTGATAAATTTTATGAAAATATTAAACATAGAAAATTATTGAATTGCGAAAAACTTTTGAAAAATTGAAAATAATTGAAATTTTGCAAAGAATTTTTTTTTTAATTTTTGCTAAAATAATTGAATTCTTGTCGAGAAATTTTGCTATTTGTAAAGATAATAGAATTCTAGACGAGATATTCGCTAAGATTTTTAAAAATAATTGAATTTCTTCAAAGAATTTTATTACTTTTGAAAATAATTGAATTCTTGTGATGAATATTGTTATTTATGAAAATAATTGAATTTTGCAAAGAATTTTATTAAAATTTCTAAAAATAATTAAATTTCTGTGAAGAATTTTGATATTTATCAGGATAATTGCGTTAAAACTTTTAATAATTAAATTAAATAATATAAAATAATTAAATAATATTGAAATATTCTTATCAAAAATAGAAAAATTTTTTTGAAGGTTTTGTATTAGAATTAGTGGTAGTTTCATAGTTTACGAGGCAAACAAAAAAGACACCAAAAATTCAGAATTTTTTTACGAATTCTAATAATTTAATTTTCTCCACTACTTTTAATAAAAAATCCCTGACTTTTCCCTGATTTTCTTGACCAACTCTACTTTCCCTAACTTTTCTCTGAATTCCCTGACCTTTGGCAACTCTGTATAAATAATGAAAAATTTATCATTGTTGCCACAGATCATGAAAATAAATTTTTTATAACTATTTGGAAAAATATCTAAACTTACTAACAAAATTCCACTGTTCTTGCGATGTCGAAAAATTATTTTTGAAAAACTAAAAGTAGAAAAAAGTTAACAAAATCAAATTTCTGCGGCAACTCTATTTATTTTCTGAATTAAAGAAAAACCGAGAGAGAAATTTACTTTTAAAAATATATTTCTCATATTTTTGATTCTAGAGTGTACATAAAACTTATATGGTAGAAAATATATATAATTTTATCGAATGTATTTTCGATCAAAGGAAAACGATTTCTTTGCTTAGACTCTATGAGTAGCAAAAAACCAAAAAAAGTAGACTTTTGATTTCAAAGAAGTCATTAGTTTCGCTATTTGATTTTTCTACTGTGTATGTATATACATATACATATATAGAGACACACATACACAGAGAGAGAAAGAAAGAGAGAGAGAGAGAGTTGTATATATAGACACAAAATGGGATTTATAAAACAGATGAAACGAAATGATACACACAAAAGTATCGGTTTTAAATCTCGCATATGTAAGCTATATATTACGTATTCAAATGCAATATCAGTGGAATGCAATATTTAGTCTCACCCATTCAATAATCAATACGCTGCCCATCCTATATGTACTTTATGTGATTTCGGCAGAAAGAAAGATCGCTATCGGAAAACGTTTCTGCTAAAACCCGTTTCTAAAGCGATAAATATAACTTTCAAATTCACATGAAAAAGCATTCGAGGCTGCCTCTGTTTAGTATTGAAATATTACGCCTCGTCATCAAAAGTTCTCGGGGACCAAAAACAAAAAGGAGCCAAAAATTTAAAAGCCTACAAATATTTATTTCGAAGGAAAAAAATTTATTTGTTTACACCTCAAGAGTATATTTTTGTTTGTTCCAGAGAAGCAACGTTTACAAAATTTTTCCACTATTATATAGAGATTCCAAAATACATGACTCGAAAAATATATAAATCGAATTCTAAAATATTTCTACACTACAAAAAATAATCTATATATATTAATAAATTGTTGTATTCTGGTAATCAGTTTAGTGTTTAAAGTTAGTTGTTTGCTTTTTTATTTTTTAACTTTTTTAAAAATTCTTCTCAACTGTTTTAAATATTAAAATTAATGAATTGTAAATAATTGCATTCTTGCAAAGAATTTTATCAAAAAATTTGAAAATAATTGAATTCCATCGAAGAATTTTATTATTTATCAAAATAATTGAATTCTTGCGAAGAATTTTTTTATATAAGCAAATAATTGAATTATTATTGACGAGATTTTTATTATTTATGAAAAATAATTGAATTATTGCGAAGAATTTTATTAAAATTTTTTAAAAAATTCGAATTCTTTTCAAGAATTTCTTTTGATTTTTTTAAAGTATAATAAAGTTGCATTAAAAAAAATTAAAATTGTATTAAAAATAATTGAATATTTATTAAAAAATATAAAAAATAAATTGAATCCTTTCAAGAAATTCTATTAAAATTCTATTGAAAATAATTGAATTTCTGCAAAGAATTTTACTATTTATATGTAACAATTGAATTCTCGCGAAGAATTTTTACTATTTATCATGAAAACAATTGAATTTTTGCGAAGAATTTTTACTATTTATAAAAGTGATTGAATTGTTTCGAAAAATTTATTGAAAGTTTAGAAAATAATTGAATTCTTCCGAAGAATGTTATTATTTATCAAAATAATTGAATTCTTGCGAAGAATTTTATTATCTATGAAAATAATTGAATTAATGTCTTGATTTTTTTTAAGAAAATAATTGAATTCTTGCAAAGAATTTCTTTGGATTTTTTTTTAAGTAATAAAATTTCTTTACCTATTTTAATTGAAAATTTTGAAATTTAATTTTATTAAAATTTTATTGAAAATAATCTAATTCTTAGGAATAATTTTATTATTTATAAAAATAATTGAACCGTTTCAAAGAATTTATTAAAAATTTTTTAAAATAATTGAATCCTTTCGAGAAATTTCATTAAAATTGTATTGAAAATAATTGAATTCCTGCAAAAAATTTTACTATTTTTTAAAATAATTGATTTGTTTCAAAGAAATCATTAAAATTTTAGAAAATAATTGAATATTTTCCAAAACTTTTATTAAAAATTTTTTAAAAAATGGATCTTTTCGTGAAATATTATTAAAATTCTATTGAAAATAATTTAATTCTGTAAAAAAAATTTTTTTTTTCTTAAAAATAATTCAATTCCTTTGAAGAATTTTATTATTTATGCAAAAAAATTTTAAAAATAATTGAATATTTTCGTGAAATATTATTAAAATTCTATTGAAAATAATTGAATTTCTGCAAAAAATGTTTACTTTTCTAAAAAATAATTGAATTCTTGCGAAGAATTTTATTAAAATTTTTTAAAATAATCGAATTCTTTTGAACAATTTCTTTTGATTTTTATTAAAGAAAAAAAGTTTCATTAAGAATTTTAATTGAAAATTTTGAAAGTAATTGAATTTTTTTTTTAAATTGCATTGGAAATAATTAAATTCCTGCAAATAATTTTACTATTTATAAAAATAATTGATTTGCTTCAAATAAATCATTTAAATTTTAGAAAATAATTAAATATTTTCGAAAACTTTTATTAAAAATTAAAAAAAATAATTAAATCTTTTCGTGAAATATTATTAAAATTCTATTGAAAATAATTGAATTTCTGTAAAAACAATTTACTTTTTTTTAACTATTTATAAAACAGATTGAATTGTTTTAAAGAATTTATTAGAAGTTTATAGAAAATAATTGAATGTCTCCAAAGAATTTTACTATTAATTAAAATAATTAAATTCTTTCTAAGAATTTACAATAATTATTTTTATAATTTTTTATATAATAAAATAATTATAATTTATTTTATTTATAAAATATTTATATTTTAAAATGTTTAATTTACTTTTACATTTTCTAATTTTTATTGCAGTTAGTAAAATTTAAAAATATATTTCCAATGAGAATATATTTCGTTCTGTCGGATGTTCGGAATATTTGCATAAAATTGAAAATGATGAATACATGACCAAATTTCACATTTGCAATAAATTTCTTACCATTTTTTTTTATGTCAACTATATAAAAAATATTACCCATATTTTTATATGAAAAATATTTCTGATATAAAATACATTAATAATTTTATCGATTTGTATTAATTAGAAATGTAATGATCCGCTCAAGTTTTGAACGTTCAAGTAAACGAAATAGTTGTTGTTAAAAATATTTCTCTAAATTTTAGATTTGCAGTAAAAATTAAAATCTAATTTTACTGTTCAAAAACTTTAAAAATTAAATTAATTGAACACAATTTGATATTCTCAGAAAAATTGTGAACTTAAATTAATTTTATCAGTAACGTAAAATTATTACAATAAAAATTTAAATTGATGAGTTCGGAACTCTAGATTCATGGAATGTATGATTAAAATTTTCTCTAATTCTTTTTATAGCTAAAAACAAAACAATTGCTTTACTGATTAATTAGTTATGTGTCTAAAATGTTAGCTTGACATATTTAAGAGAATTGAGTTGATTACAAGAGGTGAGATGCAAGAGGTGTATTATGAGGAATGCTAATGCGTATACATGTAAATAGTATCTCTAGAGATCAACGAAGTATCTCATTAATGTAAACTATGACGTGTAATGTTGCAATTAGAGTAATATCGTTTGAGACCAATGTTATGTGATAACTGTCTTGGAACCATTTCAAAGACATTAATTTCGAAATAATATTATTCTAAACCATCAAATAGAATATCCGTATTAATTGCAGTGAAAAAAAAAGAGTCAGGTAAATGTCATGAAAATATTTTTGTCAGGAAAATTAGAATCCTAATAAATTGTCATACAATTTAAATTCTTCTCACAATAAAATTTTTTAAAATTATAAAAGTAAAAATAAAAAAGCCTTTGAGGGATAAAATAGTTTCTCCAAAAAGGCATTTTTCCAAGAAATGAATTTTTCTTCCCTCTAAAAAGAAAACGACGACTTGATCTTTTTTTTTTCTTAATACAATTGAAAATTGAAAGTCGAACTAATTTGACCCAAAAAAGAAAGTTTGTATAAACTCGAAACTAGTGCTAAACTTAAAAACACTGTTTCTTAATTTAAAAGCCCTGAAGGTGAAAATTACTTTATAAAATGCTGCATTCGCAGGAGGCCTCGATTTGGTTTGTAATTGTATTTCGCGAAAGGTTGAAAATGAACTTTTGTTCGATAATTTCCCCGAAGGCCACACACAAATGTTCGAAATTAATTTTCTTCCTCTTTAGGTTTATTGTATATACATTTATTCTGTTTGGCAATTGTAATATCGCCCTTCCACGCATCGATATTCGCTTATATTTCAAATGAGAATTTTCGACATTCAGAAGAAAATTTGAAAGCACATAATTCACTCTCGACAGTCAGGAATCTACTTTTTCATTACATTCAACAATAGAAAATTTTACTTTATAATTGAATTTCCTACGAAATTTTTTGATAAATTGACTAAAAAATTTTATTACAATTATTGAAAATAATTGAATTCTTTATAAAATTCAATAATTTTCCAAAAAATAATATACTATATAATTAACTAATATCTCTAAAAACAGGGCTCGAAGCAGTGAAAGTATTTAAAAATACGGACTTTACGGACCAAAAATTAAAAATTACGGACCATTTACGGACCAACTGACAAAAATAGAATCAGGCCGAATCAAATAAGAGATTATTTTACTTAAAACTAGAAATTCAATTTTTCATAACTATAAAACAAGAAGAAATCGATAACTCTGAGTCTTAATAACAATTATTAATAAAAATAATTTATAATAATTAAAATCATATTGATTTCAATTATTATTTTTAAGAATTTATATCGGCTCGGTGAAACTAGCGACCCGCCGGCCGCCACCCATCGGAAGAATCCATAGGCGCCGACACACATAGTAGCGCGGTGACCATATACGGTTCAATCAACGCAAAAAAAACGTACGCTAGCTATTACAGTTTATAGAAAAAAAAATATAGTCACATTTTAAAGAGCAATAATCCCGTTTTAATTTGTGAGCAAGAAATAAAACTTTGGTCAAAAATTATTCGAGTTATGAATTTTTTTTCGATCTTTTTTCCAATTTTCGTTTTTCTGATACGGGCGGGTGGGGACGCTGACTATCAAAAATTTTTTAAATAAATTCTTATTGGTCACATTTTAAGGACCATTAATCCCTCTTTAATTTGCGACCAAGAAACAAAGAATTGGTCAAAAATTATTCGAGTTATGAATTTGTTTCCGATTTTTTTCCAATTTTCGTTTTTCTGATACGGGCGGGTGGGGACGCTGACTATCAAAAATTTTTTAAATAAATTCTTATTGGTCACATTTTAAGGACCATTAATCCCTTTTTAATTTGCGACCAAGAAACAAAGAATTGGTCAAAAATTATTCGAGTTATGAATTTTTTTCCGATTTTTTTTCCAATTTTCGTTTTTCTGATACGGGCGGGTGGGAACGCTGACTATCAAAAATTTTTTTAAAATACTTTCAATTATCACATTTGGAAGAGCAATAATCCTTCTTTAATTTCCGACCAAGAAACAAAGAATTGGTAAAAAATTATTCGAGTTATGAATTTTTTTTCCGATTTTTTTTCCAATTATCGTTTTTTCTGATACGGGCGGGTGGGAACGCTGACTATAAAAAATTTTTTTAAAATATTTTCAATTATCATATTTGGAAGAGCAATAATCCCCCTTTAATTTCCGACCAAGAAATAAAACTTTGGTCTAAAATTGTTCGAGTTATGAATTTTTTTCAGATTTTTTTTCCAATTTTCGTTTTTCTGATACGGGCGGGTGGGGACGCTGGCTATCAAAAATTTATTAAAAATGTTTTCAATTGTCACCTTTTGAAGAGCAATAATCCCCCTTTAATTTCCGACCAAGAAACACAGAATTGTTTAAATATTATTCGAATTATGAATTTGTTTCCGATTTTTTTCCAATTTTCGTTTTTCTGATACGGGCGGGTGGGGACGCTGACTATCAAAAATTTTTTAAATAAATTCTTATTGTTCACATTTTAAGGACCATTAATCCCTTTTTAATTTGCGACCAAGAAACAAAGAATTGGTCAAAAATTATTCGAGTTATGAATTTTTTTCCGATTTTTTTTCCAATTTTCGTTTTTCTGATACGGGCGGGTGGGGACGCTGACTATCAAAAATTTTTTAAATAAATTCTAATTGGTCACATTTTAATGGCCATTAATCCCTCTTTAATTTGCGACCAAGATGCAAAGAATTGGTCAAAAATTATTCGAGTTATGAATTTTTTTCCGATTTTTTTTCCAATTTTCGTTTTTCTGATACGGGCGGGTGGGGACGCTGACTATCAAAAATTTTTTAAATAAATTCTTATTGTTCACATTTTAAGGACCATTAATCCCTTTTAATTTGCGACCAAGAAACAAAGAATTGGTCAAAAATTATTCGAGTTATGAATTTTTTTCCGATTTTTTTTCCAATTTTCGTTTTTTCTGATACGGGCGGGTGGGGACGCTGACTATCAAAAATTTTTTAAATAAATTCTTATTGGTTGCATTTTAAGGACCATTAATCCCTCTTTAATTTGCGACCAAGATACAAAGAATTGGTCAAAAATTATTCGAGTTATGAATTTTTTTCCGATTTTTTTTCCAATTTTCGTTTTTCTGATACGGGCGGGTGGGAACGCTGACTATCAAAAATTTTTTTAAAATACTTTCAATTATCACATTTGGAAGAGCAATAATCTCCCTTTAATTTCCGACCAAGAAATAAAACTTTGGTCTAAAATTGTTCGAGTTATGAATTTTTTTCAGATTTTTTTTCCAATTTTCGTTTTTCTGATACGGGCGGGTGGGGACGCTGGCTATCAAAAATTTATTAAAAATATTTTCAATTGTCACCTTTTGAAGAGCAATAATCCCCCTTTAATTTCCGACCAAGAAACACAAAATTGCTTAATATTATTCGAGTTATGAATTTGTTTCCGATTTTTTTCCAATTTTCGTTTTTCTGATACGGGCGGGTAGGGACGCTGACTATCAAAAATTTTTTAAATAAATTCTTATTGGTCACATTTTAAGGACCATTAATCCCTCTTTAATTTGCGACCAAGAAACAAAGAATTGGTCAAAAATTATTCGAGTTATGAATTTTTTTCCGATTTTTTTTCCCAATTTTCGTTTTTCTGATACGGGCGGGTGGGGACGCTGACTATCAAAAATTTTTTAAATAAATTCTTATTGGTTGCATTTTAAGGACCATTAATCCCTCTTTAATTTGCGACCAAGATACAAAGAATTGGTCAAAAATTATTCGAGTTATGAATTTTTTTCCGATTTTTTTTCCAATTTTCGTTTTTCTGATACGGGCGGGTGGGAACGCTGACTATCAAAAATTTTTTTAAAATACTTTCAATTATCACATTTGGAAGAGCAATAATCTCCCTTTAATTTCCGACCAAGAAATAAAACTTTGGTCTAAAATTGTTCGAGTTATGAATTTTTTTCAGATTTTTTTTCCAATTTTCGTTTTTCTGATACGGGCGGGTGGGGACGCTGGCTATCAAAAATTTATTAAAAATATTTTCAATTGTCACCTTTTGAAGAGCAATAATCCCCCTTTAATTTCCGACCAAGAAACACAAAATTGTTTAAATATTATTCGAGTTATGAATTTGTTTCCGATTTTTTTCCAATTTTCGTTTTTCTGATACGGGCGGGTAGGGACGCTGACTATCAAAAATTTTTTAAATAAATTCTTATTGGTCACATTTTAAGGACCATTAATCCCTCTTTAATTTGCGACCAAGAAACAAAGAATTGGTCAAAAATTATTCGAGTTATGAATTTTTTTCCGATTTTTTTCCCAATTTTCGTTTTTCTGATACGGGCGGGTGGGGACGCTGACTATCAAAAATTTTTTAAATAAATTCTTATTGGTTGCATTTTAAGGACCATTAATCCCTCTTTAATTTGCGACCAAGATACAAAGAATTGGTCAAAAATTATTCGAGTTATGAATTTTTTTCCGATTTTTTTTCCAATTTTCGTTTTTCTGATACGGGCGGGTGGGAACGCTGACTATCAAAAATTTTTTTAAAATACTTTCAATTATCACATTTTGAAGAGCAATAATCCCCCTTTAATTTCCGACCAAGAAATAAAACTTTGGTCTAAAATTGTTCGAGTTATGAATTTTTTTCAGATTTTTTTTCCAATTTTCGTTTTTCTGATACGGGCGGGTGGGGACGCTGGCTATCAAAAATTTATTAAAAATGTTTTCAATTGTCACCTTTTGAAGAGCAATAATCCCCCTTTAATTTCCGACCAAGAAACACAGAATTGTTTAAATATTATTCGAATTATGAATTTGTTTTCGATTTTTTTCCAATTTTCGTTTTTCTGATACGGGCGGGTGGGGACGCTGACTATCAAAAATTTTTTAAATAAATTCTTATTGTTCACATTTTAAGGACCATTAATCCCTTTTTAATTTGCGACCAAGAAACAAAGAATTGGTCAAAAATTATTCGAGTTATGAATTTTTTTCCGATTTTTTTTCCAATTTTCGTTTTTCTGATACGGGCGGGTGGGGACGCTGACTATCAAAAATTTTTTAAATAAATTCTAATTGGTCACATTTTAATGGCCATTAATCCCTCTTTAATTTGCGACCAAGATACAAAGAATTGGTCAAAAATTATTCGAGTTATGAATTTTTTTCCGATTTTTTTTCCAATTTTCGTTTTTCTGATACGGGCGGGTGGGGACGCTGACTATCAAAAATTTTTTAAATAAATTCTTATTGTTCACATTTTAAGGACCATTAATCCCTTTTTAATTTGCGACCAAGAAACAAAGAATTGGTCAAAAATTATTCGAGTTATGAATTTTTTTCCGATTTTTTTTTCCAATTTTCGTTTTTTCTGATACGGGCGGGTGGGGACGCTGACTATCAAAAATTTTTTAAATAAATTCTTATTGGTTGCATTTTAAGGACCATTAATCCCTCTTTAATTTGCGACCAAGATACAAAGAATTGGTCAAAAATTATTCGAGTTATGAATTTTTTTCCGATTTTTTTTCCAATTTTCGTTTTTCTGATACGGGCGGGTGGGAACGCTGACTATCAAAAATTTTTTTAAAATACTTTCAATTATCACATTTGGAAGAGCAATAATCTCCCTTTAATTTCCGACCAAGAAATAAAACTTTGGTCTAAAATTGTTCGAGTTATGAATTTTTTTCAGATTTTTTTTCCAATTTTCGTTTTTTCTGATACGGGCGGGTGGGGACGCTGGCTATCAAAAATTTATTAAAAATATTTTCAATTGTCACCTTTTGAAGAGCAATAATCCCCCTTTAATTTCCGACCAAGAAACACAAAATTGCTTAATATTATTCGAGTTATGAATTTGTTTCCGATTTTTTTCCAATTTTCGTTTTTCTGATACGGGCGGGTAGGGACGCTGACTATCAAAAATTTTTTAAATAAATTCTTATTGGTCACATTTTAAGGACCATTAATCCCTCTTTAATTTGCGACCAAGAAACAAAGAATTGGTCAAAAATTATTCGAGTTATGAATTTTTTTCCGATTTTTTTCCCAATTTTCGTTTTTCTGATACGGGCGGGTGGGGACGCTGACTATCAAAAATTTTTTAAATAAATTCTTATTGGTTGCATTTTAAGGACCATTAATCCCTCTTTAATTTGCGACCAAGATACAAAGAATTGGTCAAAAATTATTCGAGTTATGAATTTTTTTCCGATTTTTTTTCCAATTTTCGTTTTTCTGATACGGGCGGGTGGGAACGCTGACTATCAAAAATTTTTTTAAAATACTTTCAATTATCACATTTGGAAGAGCAATAATCTCCCTTTAATTTCCGACCAAGAAATAAAACTTTGGTCTAAAATTGTTCGAGTTATGAATTTTTTTCAGATTTTTTTTTCCAATTTTCGTTTTTCTGATACGGGCGGGTGGGGACGCTGGCTATCAAAAATTTATTAAAAATATTTTCAATTGTCACCTTTTGAAGAGCAATAATCCCCCTTTAATTTCCGACCAAGAAACACAAAATTGTTTAAATATTATTCGAGTTATGAATTTGTTTCCGATTTTTTTCCAATTTTCGTTTTTCTGATACGGGCGGGTAGGGACGCTGACTATCAAAAATTTTTTAAATAAATTCTTATTGGTCACATTTTAAGGACCATTAATCCCTCTTTAATTTGCGACCAAGAAACAAAGAATTGGTCAAAAATTATTCGAGTTATGAATTTTTTTCCGATTTTTTTCCCAATTTTCGTTTTTCTGATACGGGCGGGTGGGGACGCTGACTATCAAAAATTTTTTAAATAAATTCTTATTGGTTGCATTTTAAGGACCATTAATCCCTCTTTAATTTGCGACCAAGATACAAAGAATTGGTCAAAAATTATTCGAGTTATGAATTTTTTTCCGATTTTTTTTCCAATTTTCGTTTTTCTGATACGGGCGGGTGGGAACGCTGACTATCAAAAATTTTTTTAAAATACTTTCAATTATCACATTTTGAAGAGCAATAATCCCCCTTTAATTTCCGACCAAGAAATAAAACTTTGGTCTAAAATTGTTCGAGTTATGAATTTTTTTCAGATTTTTTTTCCAATTTTCGTTTTTCTGATACGGGCGGGTGGGGACGCTGGCTATCAAAAATTTATTAAAAATGTTTTCAATTGTCACCTTTTGAAGAGCAATAATCCCCCTTTAATTTCCGACCAAGAAACACAGAATTGTTTAAATATTATTCGAATTATGAATTTGTTTCCGATTTTTTTCCAATTTTCGTTTTTCTGATACGGGCGGGTGGGGACGCTGACTATCAAAAATTTTTTAAATAAATTCTTATTGTTCACATTTTAAGGACCATTAATCCCTTTTTAATTTGCGACCAAGAAACAAAGAATTGGTCAAAAATTATTCGAGTTATGAATTTTTTTCCGATTTTTTTTCCAATTTTCGTTTTTCTGATACGGGCGGGTGGGGACGCTGACTATCAAAAATTTTTTAAATAAATTCTAATTGGTCACATTTTAATGGCCATTAATCCCTCTTTAATTTGCGACCAAGATACAAAGAATTGGTCAAAAATTATTCGAGTTATGAATTTTTTTCCGATTTTTTTTCCAATTTTCGTTTTTCTGATACGGGCGGGTGGGGACGCTGACTATCAAAAATTTTTTAAATAAATTCTTATTGTTCACATTTTAAGGACCATTAATCCCTTTTTAATTTGCGACCAAGAAACAAAGAATTGGTCAAAAATTATTCGAGTTATGAATTTTTTTTCCGATTTTTTTTCCAATTTTCGTTTTTCTGATACGGGCGGGTGGGGACGCTGACTATCAAAAATTTTTTAAATAAATTCTTATTGGTTGCATTTTAAGGACCATTAATCCCTCTTTAATTTGCGACCAAGATACAAAGAATTGGTCAAAAATTATTCGAGTTATGAATTTTTTTTCCGATTTTTTTTCCAATTTTCGTTTTTCTGATACGGGCGGGTGGGAACGCTGACTATCAAAAATTTTTTTTAAAATACTTTCAATTATCACATTTGGAAGAGCAATAATCTCCCTTTAATTTCCGACCAAGAAATAAAACTTTGGTCTAAAATTGTTCGAGTTATGAATTTTTTTCAGATTTTTTTTCCAATTTTCGTTTTTCTGATACGGGCGGGTGGGGACGCTGGCTATCAAAAATTTATTAAAAATATTTTCAATTGTCACCTTTTGAAGAGCAATAATCCCCCTTTAATTTCCGACCAAGAAACACAAAATTGTTTAAATATTATTCGAGTTATGAATTTGTTTCCGATTTTTTTCCAATTTTCGTTTTTCTGATACGGGCGGGTAGGGACGCTGACTATCAAAAATTTTTTAAATAAATTCTTATTGGTCACATTTTAAGGACCATTAATCCCTCTTTAATTTGCGACCAAGAAACAAAGAATTGGTCAAAAATTATTCGAGTTATGAATTTTTTTTCCGATTTTTTTCCCAATTTTCGTTTTTCTGATACGGGCGGGTGGGGACGCTGACTATCAAAAATTTTTTAAATAAATTCTTATTGGTTGCATTTTAAGGACCATTAATCCCTCTTTAATTTGCGACCAAGATACAAAGAATTAGTCAAAAATTATTCGAGTTATGAATTTTTTTCCGATTTTTTTTCCAATTTTCGTTTTTCTGATACGGGCGGGTGGGAACGCTGACTATCAAAAATTTTTTTAAAATACTTTCAATTATCACATTTGGAAGAGCAATAATCTCCCTTTAATTTCCGACCAAGAAATAAAACTTTGGTCTAAAATTGTTCGAGTTATGAATTTTTTTCAGATTTTTTTTCCAATTTTCGTTTTTCTGATACGGGCGGGTGGGGACGCTGGCTATCAAAAATTTATTAAAAATATTTTCAATTGTCACCTTTTGAAGAGCAATAATCCCCCTTTAATTTCCGACCAAGAAACACAAAATTGTTTAAATATTATTCGAGTTATGAATTTGTTTCCGATTTTTTTCCAATTTTCGTTTTTTCTGATACGGGCGGGTAGGGACGCTGACTATCAAAAATTTTTTAAATAAATTCTTATTGGTCACATTTTAAGGACCATTAATCCCTCTTTAATTTGCGACCAAGAAACAAAGAATTGGTCAAAAATTATTCGAGTTATGAATTTTTTTCCGATTTTTTTCCCAATTTTCGTTTTTCTGATACGGGCGGGTGGGGACGCTGACTATCAAAAATTTTTTAAATAAATTCTTATTGGTTGCATTTTAAGGACCATTAATCCCTCTTTAATTTGCGACCAAGATACAAAGAATTGGTCAAAAAATATTCGAGTTATGAATTTTTTTCCGATTTTTTTTCCAATTTTCGTTTTTTCTGATACGGGCGGGTGGGAACGCTGACTATCAAAAATTTTTTTAAAATACTTTCAATTATCACATTTTGAAGAGCAATAATCCCCCTTTAATTTCCGACCAAGAAATAAAACTTTGGTCTAAAATTTTTCAAGTTATGAATTTTTTTCAGATTTTTTTTCCAATTTTCGTTTTTCTGATACGGGCGGGTGGGGACGCTGGCTATCAAAAATTTTTTAAAAATATTTTTAATTGTCACCTTTTGAAGAGCAATAATCCCCCTTTAATTTCCGACCAAGAAACACAGAATTGTTTAAATATTATTCGAGTTATGAATTTGTTTCCGATTTTTTTCCAATTTTCGTTTTTCTGATACGGGCGGGTGGGAACGCTGACTATCAAAAATTTTTTTAAAATATTTTCAATTATCACATTTGGAAGAGCAATAATCCCCTTTAATTTCCGACCAAGAAACATAGAATTAGTAAAAAATTATTCGAGTTATGAATTTTTTCAGATTTTTTTTCCAATTTTCGTTTTTCTGATACGGGCGGGTGGAGACGCTGGCAATCAAAAATTTATTAAAAATATTTTCAATTGTCACCTTTTGAAGAGCAATAATCCCCCTTTAATTTCCGACCAAGAAACACAGAATTGTTTAAATATTATTCGAGTTATAAATTTGTTTCCGATTTTTTTCCAATTTTCGTTTTTCTGATACGGGCGGGTGGGGACGCTGACTATCAAAAATTTTTTAAATAAATTCTTATTGGTCACATTTTAAGGACCATTAATCCCTTTTTAATTTGCGACCAAGAAACAAAGAATTGGTCAAAAATTATTCGAGTTATGAATTTTTTTCCGATTTTTTTCCCAATTTTCGGTTTTCTGATACGGGCGGGTGGGGACGCTGACTATCAAAAATTTTTTAAATAAATTCTTATTGGTCACATTTTAAGGATCATTAATCTCCCTTTAATTTGCGACCAAGAAACAAAGAATTGGTCAAAAATTATTTGAGTTATGAATTTTTTTCCGATTTTTTTTTCCAATTTTCGTTTTTCTGATACGGGCGGGTGGGAACGCTGACTATCAAAAATTTTTTTAAAATATTTTCAATTATCACATTTGGAAAAGCAATAATCCTTCTTTAATTTCCGACCAAGAAACAAAGAATTGGTGAAAAATTATTCGAGTTATTAATTTTTTTCCGATTTTTTTCCAATTTTCGTTTTTCTGATACGGGCGGGTGGGAACGCTGACTATCAAAAATTTTTTAAAAATATTTTCAATTATCACATTTGGAAGAGCAATAATCCCCCTTTAATTTCCGATCAAGAAATAAAACTTTGGTCTAAAAATTGTTCGAGTTATGAATTTTTTTCAGATTTTTTTTCCAATTTTCGTTTTTCTGATACGGGCGGGTGGGGACGCTGACTATCAAAAATTTTTTTAAAATATTTTTAATTATCACATTTAAAAGAGCAATAATCCTTCTTTAATTTCCGACCAAGAAACAAAGAATTGGTAAAAAATTATTCGAGTTATGAATTTTTTTCCGATTTTTTTCCAATTTTCGTTTTTCTGATACGGGCGGGTGGGAACGCTGACTATCAAAAATTTTTTAAAAATATTTTCAATTATCACATTTGGAAGAGCAATAATCCCCCTTTAATTTCCGATCAAGAAATAAAACTTTGGTCTAAAATTGTTCGAGTTATGAATTTTTTTCAGATTTTTTTTCCAATTTTCGTTTTTCTGATACGGGCGGGTGGAGACGCTGGCAATCAAAAATTTATTAAAAATATTTTCAATTGTCACCTTTTGAAGAGCAATAATCCCCCTTTAATTTCCGACCAAGAAACACAGAATTGTTTAAATATTATTCGAGTTATGAATTTGTTTCCGATTTTTTTCCAATTTTCGTTTTTCTGATACGGGCGGGTGGGGACGCTGACTATCAAAAATTTTTTAAATAAATTCTTATTGTTCACATTTTAAGGACCATTAATCCCTTTTTAATTTGCGACCAAGAAACAAAGAATTGGTCAAAAATTATTCGAGTTATGAATTTTTTTCCGATTTTTTTTCCAATTTTCGTTTTTCTGATACGGGCGGGTGGGGACGCTGACTATCAAAAATTTTTTAAATAAATTCTTATTGGTCACATTTTAATGGCCATTAATCCCTCTTTAATTTGCGACCAAGATACAAAGAATTGGTCAAAAATTATTCGAGTTATGAATTTTTTTTCCGATTTTTTTTCCAATTTTCGTTTTTCTGATACGGGCGGGTGGGAACGCTGACTATCAAAAATTTTTTTAAAATACTTTCAATTATCACATTTGGAAGAGCAATAATCCCCCTTTAATTTCCGACCAAGAAACAAAGAATTGGTAAAAAATTATTCGAGTTATGAATTTTTTTCCGATTTTTTTTCCAATTTTCGTTTTTCTGATACGGGCGGGTGGGAACGCTGACTATCAAAAATTTTTTAAAAATATTTTCAATTATCATATTTGGAAGAGCAATAATCCCTTTTTAATTTCCGACCAAGAAATAAAACTTTGGTCTAAAATTGTTCGAGTTATGAATTTTTTTCCGATTTTTTTTTCCAATTTTCGTTTTTCTGATACGGGCGGGTGGGGACGCTGACTATCAAAAATTTTTTAAATAAATTCTTATTGGTCACATTTTAAGGACCATTAATCCCTCTTTAATTTGCGACCAAGAAACAAAGAATTGGTCAAAAATTATTCGAGTTATGAATTTTTTTCCGATTTTTTTCCCAATTTTCGTTTTTCTGATACGGGCGGGTGGGGACGCTGACTATCAAAAATTTTTTAAATAAATTCTTATTGGTTGCATTTTAAGGACCATTAATCCCTCTTTAATTTGCGACCAAGATACAAAGAATTGGTCAAAAATTATTCGAGTTATGAATTTTTTTCCGATTTTTTTTCCAATTTTCGTTTTTTCTGATACGGGCGGGTGGGAACGCTGACTATCAAAAATTTTTTTAAAATACTTTCAATTATCACATTTTGAAGAGCAATAATCCCCCTTTAATTTCCGACCAAGAAATAAAACTTTGGTCTAAAATTGTTCAAGTTATGAATTTTTTTCAGATTTTTTTTCCAATTTTCGTTTTTCTGATACGGGCGGGTGGGGACGCTGGCTATCAAAAATTTTTTAAAAATATTTTTAATTGTCACCTTTTGAAGAGCAATAATCCCCCTTTAATTTCCGACCAAGAAACACAGAATTGTTTAAATATTATTCGAGTTATGAATTTGTTTCCGATTTTTTTTCCAATTTTCGTTTTTTCTGATACGGGCGGGTGGGAACGCTGACTATCAAAAATTTTTTTAAAATATTTTCAATTATCACATTTGGAAGAGCAATAATCCCCCTTTAATTTCCGACCAAGAAACATAGAATTAGTAAAAAATTATTCGAGTTATGAATTTTTTCAGATTTTTTTTCCAATTTTCGTTTTTCTGATACGGGCGGGTGGAGACGCTGGCAATCAAAAATTTATTAAAAATATTTTCAATTGTCACCTTTTGAAGAGCAATAATCCCCCTTTAATTTCCGACCAAGAAACACAGAATTGTTTAAATATTATTCGAGTTATAAATTTGTTTCCGATTTTTTTCCAATTTTCGTTTTTCTGATACGGGCGGGTGGGGACGCTGACTATCAAAAATTTTTTAAATAAATTCTTATTGGTCACATTTTAAGGACCATTAATCCCTTTTTAATTTGCGACCAAGAAACAAAGAATTGGTCAAAAATTATTCGAGTTATGAATTTTTTTCCGATTTTTTTCCCAATTTTCGGTTTTCTGATACGGGCGGGTGGGGACGCTGACTATCAAAAATTTTTTAAATAAATTCTTATTGGTCACATTTTAAGGATCATTAATCTCCCTTTAATTTGCGACCAAGAAACAAAGAATTGGTCAAAAATTATTTGAGTTATGAATTTTTTTCCGATTTTTTTTCCAATTTTCGTTTTTCTGATACGGGCGGGTGGGAACGCTGACTATCAAAAATTTTTTTAAAATATTTTCAATTATCACATTTGGAAGAGCAATAATCCTTCTTTAATTTCCGACCAAGAAACAAAGAATTGGTGAAAAATTATTCGAGTTATTAATTTTTTTCCGATTTTTTTCCAATTTTCGTTTTTCTGATACGGGCGGGTGGGAACGCTGACTATCAAAAATTTTTTAAAAATATTTTCAATTATCACATTTGGAAGAGCAATAATCCCCCTTTAATTTCCGATCAAGAAATAAAACTTTGGTCTAAAATTGTTCGAGTTATGAATTTTTTTCAGATTTTTTTTCCAATTTTCGTTTTTCTGATACGGGCGGGTGGGGACGCTGACTATCAAAAATTTTTTTAAAATATTTTCAATTATCACATTTAAAAGAGCAATAATCCTTCTTTAATTTCCGACCAAGAAACAAAGAATTAGTAAAAAAATTATTCGAGTTATGAATTTTTTTCCGATTTTTTTCCAATTTTCGTTTTTCTGATACGGGCGGGTGGGAACGCTGACTATCAAAAATTTTTTAAAAATATTTTCAATTATCACATTTGGAAGAGCAATAATCCCCCTTTAATTTCCGATCAAGAAATAAAACTTTGGTCTAAAATTGTTCGAGTTATGAATTTTTTTCAGATTTTTTTTCCAATTTTCGTTTTTCTGATACGGGCGGGTGGAGACGCTGGCAATCAAAAATTTATTAAAAATATTTTCAATTGTCACCTTTTGAAGAGCAATAATCCCCCTTTAATTTCCGACCAAGAAACACAGAATTGTTTAAATATTATTCGAGTTATGAATTTGTTTCCGATTTTTTTCCAATTTTCGTTTTTCTGATACGGGCGGGTGGGGACGCTGACTATCAAAAATTTTTTAAATAAATTCTTATTGTTCACATTTTAAGGACCATTAATCCCTTTTTAATTTGCGACCAAGAAACAAAGAATTGGTCAAAAATTATTCGAGTTATGAATTTTTTTCCGTTTTTTTTCCCAATTTTCGGTTTTCTGATACGGGCGGGTGGGGACGCTGACTATCAAAAATTTTTTAAATAAATTCTTATTGTTCACATTTTAAGGACCATTAATCCCTTTTTAATTTGCGACCAAGAAACAAAGAATTGGTCAAAAATTATTCGAGTTATGAATTTTTTTCTGATTTTTTTTCCAATTTTCGTTTTTCTGATACGGGCGGGTGGGGACGCTGACTATCAAAAATTTTTTTAAAATATTTTCAATTATCACATTTAAAAGAGCAATAATCCCTCTTTAATTTGCGACCAAGAAACAAAGAATTGGTAAAAAATTATTCGAGTTATGAATTTTTTTCCGATTTTTTTTTCCAATTTTCGTTTTTCTGATACGGGCGGGTGGGAACGCTGACTATCAAAAATTTTTTTAAAATATTTTCAATTATCATATTTGGAAGAGCAATAATCCCCCTTTAATTTCCGACCAAGAAATAAAACTTTGGTCTAAAATTGTTCGAGTTATGAATTTTTTTCCGATTTTTTTTCCAATTTTCGTTTTTCTGATACGGGCGGGTGGGGACGCTGACTATCAAAAATTTTTTAAATAAATTCTTATTGATCACATTTTAAGGACCATTAATCCCTCTTTAATTTGCGACCAAGAAACAAAGAATTGGTCAAAAATTATTCGAGTTATGAATTTTTTTCCGATTTTTTTCCCAATTTTCGTTTTTCTGATACGGGCGGGTGGGGACGCTGACTATCAAAAATTTTTTAAATAAATTCTTATTGGTTGCATTTTAAGGACCATTAATCCCTCTTTAATTTGCGACCAAGATACAAAGAATTGGTCAAAAATTATTCGAGTTATGAATTTTTTTCCGATTTTTTTTCCAATTTTCGTTTTTTCTGATACGGGCGGGTGGGAACGCTGACTATCAAAAATTTTTTTAAAATACTTTCAATTATCACATTTTGAAGAGCAATAATCCCCCTTTAATTTCCGACCAAGAAATAAAACTTTGGTCTAAAATTTTTCAAGTTATGAATTTTTTTTCAGATTTTTTTTCCAATTTTCGTTTTTCTGATACGGGCGGGTGGGGACGCTGGCTATCAAAAATTTTTTAAATAAATTCTTATTGGTCACATTTTAAGGACCATTAATCCCTTTTTAATTTGCGACCAAGAAACAAAGAATTGGTCAAAAATTATTCGAGTTATGAATTTTTTTCCGATTTTTTTTCCCAATTTTCGGTTTTCTGATACGGGCGGGTGGGGACGCTGACTATCAAAAATTTTTTAAATAAATTCTTATTGGTCACATTTTAAGGATCATTAATCTCCCTTTAATTTGCGACCAAGAAACAAAGAATTGGTCAAAAATTATTTGAGTTATGAATTTTTTTCCGATTTTTTTTCCAATTTTCGTTTTTCTGATACGGGCGGGTGGGAACGCTGACTATAAAAAATTTTTTTAAAATATTTTCAATTATCACATTTGGAAGAGCAATAATCCTTCTTTAATTTCCGACCAAGAAACAAAGAATTGGTGAAAAATTATTCGAGTTATTAATTTTTTTCCGATTTTTTTCCAATTTTCGTTTTTCTGATACGGGCGGGTGGGAACGCTGACTATCAAAAATTTTTTAAAAATATTTTCAATTATCACATTTGGAAGAGCAATAATCCCCCTTTAATTTCCGACCAAGAAACATAGAATTAGTAAAAAATTATTCGAGTTATGAATTTTTTCAGATTTTTTTTCCAATTTTCGTTTTTCTGATACGGGCGGGTGGAGACGCTGGCAATCAAAAATTTATTAAAAATATTTTCAATTGTCACCTTTTGAAGAGCAATAATCCCCCTTTAATTTCCGACCAAGAAATAAAACTTTGGTCTAAAATTGTTCGAGTTATGAATTTTTTTCCGATTTTTTTTCCAATTTTCGTTTTTCTGATACGGGCGGGTGGGGACGCTGACTATCAAAAATTTTTTAAATAAATTCTTATTGGTCACATTTTAAGGACCATTAATCCCTCTTTAATTTGCGACCAAGAAACAAAGAATTGGTCAAAAATTATTCGAGTTATGAATTTTTTTCCGATTTTTTTCCCAATTTTCGTTTTTCTGATACGGGCGGGTGGGGACGCTGACTATCAAATTTTTTTAAATAAATTCTTATTGGTCACATTTTAAGGACCATTAATCCCTTTTTAATTTGCGACCAAGAAACAAAGAATTGGTCAAAAATTATTCAAGTTATGAATTTTTTTCCGATTTTTTTTCCAATTTTCGTTTTTCTGATACGGGCGGGTGGGGACGCTGACTATCAAAAATTTTTTAAATAAATTCTTATTGGTCACATTTTAAGGACCATTAATCACTCTTTAATTTGCGACCAAGATACAAAGAATTGGTCAAAAATTATTCGAGTTATGAATTTTTTTCCGATTTTTTTTCCAATTTTCGTTTTTCTGATACGGGCGGGTGGGGACGCTGACTATCAAAAATTTTTTAAATAAATTCTTATTGGTCACATTTTAAGGACCATTAATCCCCCTTTAATTTCCGACCAAGAAACACAGAATTGTTTAAATATTATTCGAGTTATGAATTTTTTTCCGATTTTTTTTCCAATTTTCGTTTTTCTGATACGGGCGGGTGGGGACGCTGACTATCAAAAATTTTTTAAATAAATTCTTATTGTTCACATTTTAAGGACCATTAATCCCTTTTTAATTTGCGACCAAGAAACAAAGAATTGGTGAAAAATTATTCGAGTTATTAATTTTTTTCCGATTTTTTTTCCAATTTTCGTTTTTCTGATACGGGCGGGTGGGAACGCTGACTATCAAAAATTTTTTAAAAATATTTTCAATTATCATATTTGGAAGAGCAATAATCCCCCTTTAATTTCCGACCAAGAAATTAAACTTTGGTCTAAAATTGTTCGAGTTATGAATTTTTTTCAGATTTTTTTTCCAATTTTCGTTTTTCTGATACGGGCGGGTGGGGACGCTGGCTATCAAAAATTTATTAAAAATATTTTCAATTGTCACCTTTTGAAGAGCAATAATCCCCCTTTAATTTCCGACCAAGAAACACAGAATTGTTTAAATATTATTCGAGTTATGAATTTGTTTCCGATTTTTTTCCAATTTTCGTTTTTCTGATACGGGCGGGTGGGGACGCTGACTATCAAAAATTTTTTAAATAAATTCTTATTGTTCACATTTTAAGGACCATTAATCCCTTTTTAATTTGCGACCAAGAAACAAAGAATTGGTCAAAAATTATTCGAGTTATGAATTTTTTTCTGATTTTTTTTCCAATTTTCGTTTTTCTGATACGGGCGGGTGGGGACGCTGACTATCAAAAATTTTTTAAATAAATTCTTATTGGTTACATTTTAAGGACCATTAATCCCTCTTTAATTTGCGACCAAGAAACAAAGAATTAGTCAAAAATTATTCGAGTTATGAATTTTTTTCCGATTTTTTTCCCAATTTACGTTTTTCTGATACGGGCGGGTGGGGACGCTGACTATCAAAAATTTTTTAAATAAATTCTTATTGGTTGCATTTTAAGGACCATTAATCCCTCTTTAATTTGCGACCAAGATACAAAGAATTGGTCAAAAATTATTCGAGTTATGAATTTTTTTCCGATTTTTTTTCCAATTTTCGTTTTTCTGATACGGGCGGGTGGGAACGCTGACTATCAAAAATTTTTTTAAATAAATTCTTATTGGTCACATTTTAAGGACCATTAATCCCTCTTTAATTTGCGACCAAGAAACAAAGAATTGGTCAAAAATTATTCGAGTTATGAATTTTTTTCCGATTTTTTTCCCAATTTTCGTTTTTCTGATACGGGCGGGTGGGGACGCTGACTATCAAAAATTTTTTAAATAAATTCTTATTGGTTGCATTTTAAGGACCATTAATCCCTCTTTAATTTGCGACCAAGATACAAAGAATTGGTCAAAAATTATTCGAGTTATGAATTTTTTTCCGATTTTTTTTCCAATTTTCGTTTTTCTGATACGGGCGGGTGGGAACGCTGACTATCAAAAATTTTTTTAAAATACTTTCAATTATCACATTTTGAAGAGCAATAATCCCCCTTTAATTTCCGACCAAGAAATAAAACTTTGGTCTAAAATTGTTCAAGTTATGAATTTTTTTCAGATTTTTTTTCCAATTTTCGTTTTTCTGATACGGGCGGGTGGGGACGCTGGCTATCAAAAATTTTTTAAAAATATTTTTAATTGTCACCTTTTGAAGAGCAATAATCACCCTTTAATTTCCGACCAAGAAACACAGAATTGTTTAAATATTATTCGAGTTATGAATTTGTTTCCGATTTTTTTCCAATTTTCGTTTTTCTGATACGGGCGGGTGGGGACGCTGACTATCAAAAATTTTTTAAAAATATTTTCAATTATCACATTTAAAAGAGCAATAATCCCCCTTTAATTTCCGACCAAGAAACATAGAATTAGTAAAAAATTATTCGAGTTATGAATTTTTTCAGATTTTTTTTCCAATTTTCGTTTTTCTGATACGGGCGGGTGGAGACGCTGGCAATCAAAAATTTATTAAAAATATTTTCAATTGTCACCTTTTGAAGAGCAATAATCACCCTTTAATTTCCGACCAAGAAACACAGAATTGTTTAAATATTATTCGAGTTATGAATTTGTTTCCGATTTTTTTCCAATTTTCGTTTTTCTGATACGGGCGGGTGGGGACGCTGACTATCAAAAATTTTTTAAAAATATTTTCAATTATCACATTTGGAAGAGCAATAATCCCCCTTTAATTTCCGACCAAGAAACACAAAATTGTTTAAATATTATTCGAGTTATGAATTTTTTTCAGATTTTTTTTCCAATTTTCGTTTTTCTGATACGGGCGGGTGGGGACGCTGACTATCAAAAATTTTTTTAAAATATTTTCAATTATCACATTTAAAAGAGCAATAATCCTTCTTTAATTTCCGACCAAGAAACAAAGAATTGGTGAAAAATTATTCGAGTTATGAATTTTTTTCCGATTTTTTCCCAATTTTCGTTTTTCTGATACGGGCGGGTGGGAACGCTGACTATCAAAAATTTTTTAAAAATATTTTCAATTATCACATTTGGAAGAGCAATAATCCCCCTTTAATTTCCGACCAAGAAACATAGAATTAGTAAAAAATTATTCGAGTTATGAATTTTTTTCAGATTTTTTTTCCAATTTTCGTTTTTCTGATACGGGCGGGTGGAGACGCTGGCAATCAAAAATTTATTAAAAATATTTTCAATTGTCACCTTTTGAAGAGCAATAATCCCCCTTTAATTTCCGACCAAGAAACACAAAATTGTTTAAATATTATTCGAGTTATGAATTTGTTTCCGATTTTTTTCCAATTTTCGTTTTTCTGATACGGGCGGGTGGGGACGCTGACTATCAAAAATTTTTTAAATAAATTCTTATTGGTCACATTTTAAGGACCAATAATTCCTTTTTAATTTGCGACCAAGAAACAAAGAATTGGTCAAAAATTATTCAAGTTATGAATTTTTTTCCGATTTTTTTTCCAATTTTCGTTTTTCTGATACGGGCGGGTGGGGACGCTGACTATCAAAAATTTTTTAAATAAATTCTTATTGTTCACATTTTAAGGACCATTAATCCCTCTTTAATTTGCGACCAAGAAACAAAGAATTGGTCAAAAATTATTCGAGTTATGAATTTTTTTCCGATTTTTTTCCCAATTTTCGTTTTTCTGATACGGGCGGGTGGGGACGCTGACTATCAAAAATTTTTTAAATAAATTCTTATTGGTTGCATTTTAAGGACCATTAATCCCTCTTTAATTTGCGACCAAGATACAAAGAATTGGTCAAAAATTATTCGAGTTATGAATTTTTTTCCGATTTTTTTTCCAATTTTCGTTTTTCTGATACGGGCGGGTGGGAACGCTGACTATCAAAAATTTTTTTAAAATACTTTCAATTATCACATTTTGAAGAGCAATAATCCCCCTTTAATTTCCGACCAAGAAATAAAACTTTGGTCTAAAATTGTTCGAGTTATGAATTTTTTTCAGATTTTTTTTCCAATTTTCGTTTTTCTGATACGGGCGGGTGGGGACGCTGGCTATCAAAAATTTATTAAAAATATTTTCAATTGTCACCTTTTGAAGAGCAATAATCCCCCTTTAATTTCCGACCAAGAAACACAGAATTGTTTAAATATTATTCGAATTATGAATTTGTTTCCGATTTTTTTCCAATTTTCGTTTTTCTGATACGGGCGGGTGGGGACGCTGACTATCAAAAATTTTTTAAATAAATTCTTATTGGTCACATTTTAAGGACCATTAATCCCTTTTTAATTTGCGACCAAGAAACAAAGAATTGGTCAAAAATTATTCGAGTTATGAATTTTTTTCCGATTTTTTTCCCAATTTTCGGTTTTCTGATACGGGCGGGTGGGGACGCTGACTATCAAAAATTTTTTAAATAAATTCTTATTGGTCACATTTTAAGGATCATTAATCTCCCTTTAATTTGCGACCAAGAAACAAAGAATTGGTCAAAAATTATTTGAGTTATGAATTTTTTTCCGATTTTTTTTCCAATTTTCGTTTTTCTGATACGGGCGGGTGGGAACGCTGACTATCAAAAATTTTTTTAAAATATTTTCAATTATCACATTTGGAAGAGCAATAATCCTTCTTTAATTTCCGACCAAGAAACAAAGAATTGGTGAAAAATTATTCGAGTTATGAATTTTTTTCCGATTTTTTTCCAATTTTCGTTTTTCTGATACGGGCGGGTGGGAACGCTGACTATCAAAAATTTTTTTAAAATATTTTCAATTATCACATTTGGAAGAGCAATAATCCCCCTTTAATTTCCGACCAAGAAACACAAAATTGTTTAAATATTATTCGAGTTATGAATTTGTTTCCGATTTTTTTCCAATTTTCGTTTTTCTGATACGGGCGGGTGGGGACGCTGGCTATCAAAAATTTATTAAAAATATTTTCAATTGTCACCTTTTGAAGAGCAATAATCCCCCTTTAATTTCCGACCAAGAAACACAAAATTGTTTAAATATTATTCGAGTTATGAATTTGTTTCCGATTTTTTTCCAATTTTCGTTTTTCTGATACGGGCGGGTGGGGACGCTGACTATCAAAAATTTTTTAAATAAATTCTTATTGGTCACATTTTAAGGACCATTAATCCCTCTTTAATTTGCGACCAAGATACAAAGAATTGGTCAAAAATTATTCGAGTTATGAATTTTTTTCCGATTTTTTTTCCAATTTTCGTTTTTCTGATACGGGCGGGTGGGGACGCTGGCTATCAAAAATTTATTAAAAATATTTTCAATTGTCACCTTTTGAAGAGCAATAATCCCCCTTTAATTTCCGACCAAGAAACAAAGAATTGGTAAAAAATTATTCGAGTTATGAATTTTTTCAGATTTTTTTTCCAATTTTCGTTTTTCTGATACGGGCGGGTGGGGACGCTGGCTATCAAAAATTTATTAAAAATATTTTCAATTGGCACCTTTTGAAGAGCAATAATCGCCCTTTAATTTCCGACCAAGAAACAAAGAATTGGTGAAAAATTATTCGAGTTATGAATTTTTTTCCGATTTTTTTCCCAATTTTCGGTTTTCTGATACGGGCGGGTGGGGACGCTGACTATCAAAAATTTTTTTAAATAAATTCTCATTGGTCACATTTTAAGGATCATTAATCTCTCTTTAATTTGCGACCAAGAAACAAAGAATTGGTCAAAAATTATTCGAGTTATGGATTTTTTTCGATTTTTTTTCCAATTTTTGTTTTTCTGATACGGGCGGGTGGGGACGCTGACTATCAAAAATTTTTTAAATAAATTCTTATTGGTCACATTTTAAGGACCATTAATCCCTCTTTAATTTGCATTTAAGAAACAAAGAATTGGTCAAAAATTATTCGAGTTATGAATTTTTTTCAGATTTTTTTTCCAATTTTCGTTTTTCTGATACGGGCGGGTGGGAACGCTGACTATCAAAAATTCGAACAATTTTATACCAAATGTTTATTTCTTGGTCACAAATTAAAGGGGGATTCTTGCTCTTTAAAATGTGACTATTGCAATTTTTTTCTATAAACTGTAATAGCTAACGTACGTTGTTTTTGCGTTGATTGAATCGCATAGGTCCACCGCGCTACTATGTGTGTCGGCGCCTATGGATTTTTCTGATGGCTGGCGGCCGGCGGGTCGCTAGTTTCACCGAGCCATTTCTATCTAAAATTCTTCTTTATATCGATTATTTTTAATAATTTTCGAAAAAGTTCTTGACAATCTTCAAATTAATTTTTTTACAATATTCAATTTTACGAAATTTCAATTATTCGTAAATTCTTTAATTTAAAAAAATATTAGAAAATAGAAACTAAAAATAATATTAAAAAAACTCAATTAAACTTTTTCAAAAAAATTAAATACAAACTTCAATTATTTTTTAAAATTCACGCTATATTGCTTTTAATATTCAATTATTATCGAAAATTTCAACTGAAATTCATTTTTATGAAATGAAAATCAATTTTTATTTGAAAACTTTACTAGAATTCAATTATTCAAATACAAATAAAATGCAAATAAATAATTTATTGAATAATTGAACGTTTCTTAAAATTCAATTCCCATAAAAAATCGTTATCAACAAATTTTCAAAAAATTGAATTCTATCAACGAATTGTATTAAAAATAATTGAAATTCTGCATTGAATTTTATTATTTATGAAAGTAATTGAATTCTTGCATAGAATTTTATTAAAATTTTCAAAAATAATTAAATTCTTGTCAAAAATTAACAGGAATTCAATTATTATTTAAAAAAATTTTAATAAAAATTCTTGGCATAAATTAAAAATAACAAAATTCTTAGCAAATCTTTAATTACTTTCAGAAATTTTAATCAAATTTTTCTCAAGAATTTAAATATTTTCGTAAAATAATAAAAATCTTTGCAGAGATTTAATTATGTTCGAAAATATCAGAATTTTATCAGAAATTCAAACATTTTAAAAAGTTTTGATAAAACTTTTTTTGGTAGAAATTCAATTATTTTTAAGACAATTTTAATAAAATTTTTCGCAAGAATTTAAATATTTTTCGTAAAATAATAAAAATTTTTGCAGAGATTCAATTATTTTTATAAAATATCAGAATTTTAGCAGAAATTCAAACATTTTAAAAAGTTTTGATAAAACTTTTTCTGGTAGAAATTCAATTATTTTGAAGACAATTTTAAAAAAATTTTTTAATAATTAAATTCTTTGGACGAATTTTAATAAAATTTTTAAGAATTTTTTCGAGGAATTCGATTAAAATTCTATTGAAAATAATTGAATTCCTAAAAAGAATTTTATTACTTTTGAAAATAATTGAATTTTATTACTTTAGAAAATAATTGAATTCGTGTGATAAATATTATTAATTATGAAAATAATTGAAATTTTGTAATCAATTTTATTAAAAATTGTTGAAAATAATTGAATTTTAGAGAAGAATTTTAATATTTCTAAAGATAATTGAAATTTTGACGAGAATTTAAAAAAAAATTTTGAACATAATTGAATTTTTGCGAAGAATTTTATTACTGTTAAAAATAATTGACTTTTTGCAATTATTTGTAATTTCTCTAAAATTCTCAAAATTAAATCGTACAATTTACCAACTTTTCATCTTTTTTTAATGAAATTACGGACTTTATGGACCTTCTTTAAAAAAAACGGACTTTTACGGACTTGAAGCAAAGTTACGGAATTTTTCCGGATTTACGGACCTACTTCGAGTCCTGCTAAAAACAATAAGTGTTTAAATTTCTAAATTTAAGCACTAAATTTCTAAATTTAACGAAAAATTTATTTCCGTCAAAATTCTAATAAAAAGGAGTAAAAAAAAGGCAAAATAAATCCGGATATTCATCAGACATAAAAAATTCTCAAATACAATAACTTTCGGGGAAGAAAACTTTCACCAAAGGAATTTCGACACTTTTTTTTTACGAACTCGGGAGAGAAACACAATTTCAGGGATAATACTACATCATGCGATATGAGGGTATAAAAAAAAGCAGGGAAACTCACTTTCCCACCAATTGGTTAAGCCCCCACATGTTGTCGAAAGAGAAAAACCTTACGATAAAAGTAAAGACTTTCAATGTTTAGGGGATGAAAACGCAACAAGTAAAAGAAAGAGTATATATCGGGGATAAGGGAAAAAAAGAAGAGAGACGCACCGGGACATTCCAGGGTTGCAGCGACTTCAAGGGATTTTTCTACTTTTACAAGAGATGAGAACGAGTCTACGGGGTTGAAAAGGAGTTGAGAGAACAGAAAATTGCTCAAGGTATACATATAGTACACTGGGAGAAAAAGAGAAAGAAAAATGGTACCTACCCCCCCTGGCACGTGACTTGGTCGACGAGGTTAGATTTACAGGTCTCCCAGGTCTCACGACCTCCACTCGATCCCAAAGTCCAGCAATGAAAAGAATGCACCCTGACACGGGACACTTTCAACTTACATTCCTATCTTTACGCTAGAATAACGCTTATGCATTCCGAGTTTTTTTTTCTTTTTTTTTCTTCTCCTCTTTCGTTTTTCTTTATACTCTTCTTTGCACACGATTGCCAATTTTTCACGAATACAATGGATATATTTCATTTTCGACTATAGGAAATGATGTCATAAAAATATAAATCATCGAGACAAATGCGCAGCAGTATAGTAAATTCGGAGCAAATAAAAATCATATCGGATAAATAAATTAAACTAAAAACTGAAATATAAAATTAAAACTAAAACGTGAAAGTGGGCGACAAAAAATATTGTGCACAATAGAGAGCAAGTAGTCGCAGTATTTTCAAGTTTGCCTCCAAATATTAACCGCACGTCGAATCAGAGTTGCTACACAAAAACTTTGTTTTTTCCTGACTTTCCCCTGATTGCCAGACAGAACTTTGACTTTTTCCCTGACCCTAAAGAATATTCTGATTCATGAATCAGAATATTGATACCTAATAATCATTTTCATTCTACATCCCCAGTAGCACGTAATGTTCCAGTAACATTGGCAACATTAAATAAGTAAAGTGTTTTTGAAGAGCACAAACATAATGAAGCTGAATGCCATAAAACACAAAGAAAAATGTTAAATTTTAGGAAATTCGGTTTTTTGAATTTTTTTCGAATTTTGGATAATTTTAGATTTTTTACCAAAAAGTGGAGACTATTAAAAAAGTAAAGTATTTTTCAAGAGCACAAAAATAATGAAGCCAAATGTTCTAAAAGAGAAGAAAGAATGTTTAATTTAGAGAAAATCGGATTTTTGAATTTTTGATAATTTTCGATAATTTTAGATTTTTTACCAAAGAGTCGAGACAATTTAATAAGTAAAGTATTTTTCGAAAGCACAAAAATAATGAAGCCAAATACCATAAAAGAGAGGAAAAATGTTGAATTTTAAAAAAATCGGATTTTTCAATTTTTTCGAATTTTTGATAATTTTAGATTTTTTACCAAAAAGTGGAGACTATTAAATAAGTAAAGTATTTTTCAAGAGCACAAAAATAATGAAGCCAAATGCCATAAAACCGATGGAAAAATGTTGAATTTCAAGAGATTCGGTTTTTCGAATTTTTGATAATTTTGAATAATTTTTTTTTTGTTTTTTACCAAAGGTTAGAGACTATACAAATAGTGATATTTTTCTACTGAAATAGCTAATGGTAACGAATTATTTTTTTTTTCTGGTCAATTTAGATTCCCGGCTATTTTATGTGAAGAATTTTATTAAATTTTGTTTAAATAATTGAAATTTTGCCAAGAATTTTATTAAAATTTTTCACAAGAATTGAAATTTTGACAAGAATTTTATTAAAATTTATGACAATAATTTAATTCTTGAGAAGAATTTTCGCTATTTATAAAGATAATTTAATTCTTGTCGAGAATTTTTAAAAAGAAGTCTTGAAAATAATTTAATATCTGCAAAGTAGGTATTTTATTACTTTTTAAAAGAATTGAATTCTTGTGATAAATTTTGATATTTATCAAAATAATTGAATTTTGGAAAAGAATGTTATTAAAATTCCTTAGAATAATTGATTTTATGGGAAGAATTTTGTTGTTTATCAAAATAATTGAATTCTTTTGCAGAGTTACTTAAAAAATTTTAAAAATAATTGAATTTCTGCAATGAATTAAATGTTATTTATAAAAATAATTGAATTATTGCAACGAATTTTACTATTTTATTGAATAATTGAATGTTTCTCAAAATTGAATTCTTTTCTCAAGTTTTAATAAAATTTTTAAGAATAATTGCACTTTTCAAGGAATTCATTTAAAATTGTATTAAAATTATTTGAAAATCTTACTATGAAAATAATTGAATTCCTATTTAAATGAAATTTTATTATTTATATGCATATAATTGAATGCTTTCGTAGAATTGTATAAATAAATATAAATTTATAATTTATAAATATAAATTTTTTTTTAATTGTTACATCTTTTGATAAATTTTATGAAAATAGTAAATATTGAAAATTATTAAATTGCGAAAAACTTTTGAAAATAATTGAAATTTTGCATAGAATTTTATTTAAATGTTTGCGAAAATAATTGAATTTATGGTGAAAAATTTTGCTATTTGTAAAATTAATTGAATTCTTGTCAAGATATTCGTTAAAATTTTTTTTAAATAATTTAATTTCTTCGAAGTATTTTATTACTTTGGAAAATAATTGAATTCTTGTCATGAATATTGTTTTTTTAAAAAAATGGAAAAATCTTCTCGTATTTAGGTACTATTTGGAAAATTATAATTTGCAATCATAAATTTCATAACTATATATTACAAACTGAGATGGCGTTGTAAGAAATAAACTTTTTAAAAAAAAGAAAATTTTCGCCCACAAATTCTGCGAAAAACATTACTTTGCACTTTAGCATATCAGAACAAGATGAATAAAAATACTGCACGAAGAGTGGATTTTATAGACAAAGAAATATTATCTGTGCTCAACTCTCGCCCTGGGCTATGAATCAAACAATCCTTCTCCATTTGCTAAAACACATATTTTTCAAGAGTGAGGACACGCCATTTTCATTTATTCTTAAAATTTCACTATTTATAGTGACAATCTAAAAACAAAATTATTAGCATAAAAAAAAATTTGTTTCAGTTTAAAATTTAGCAAATGCAAAAATTAATATTTAAAATTATCAGCTGCTAATAATTGGGTTCGCCAGTATCTATAATAAATCTTACTAGTGGATTACAGTTATTAAAGAGAAATGAGCAACATTAATAAAAGGAATGTTCAATGACACAATCTGCTACCATGTATAACAATCTGCGCATTTTCTTAGTAAAGATAAAGTGAAGGGAAAATAGGGAATACTCAAAAGCGGATGTTGCCTTAAAAGCAAACGCCTGCAAGCAACAAGAGGGTATATGAAGCAACGGATGCACCTTCGAAAATTAACCGGACAAATATTTGCCAAAACATATCCGCTTTGTTCCAGCATGATGCCACTAGCCACGAATGTCCTCGATACACAATACAATCTTGGCACAGTGTATATTTGCTTCTCCATGCAATTTATCCCTAATATTCAATGTACATAAAAGGAAGTTCATGTCCAACGACAGGAACAACGAGTACAAGCTATATAGCTTCAATATATATACAGCAAGAAGTGACCACCACTGTCATTAACCTTCAATCTCCTCCAACTAGGAAGATTACATTCACCACGAAATGTTTTATTAACACATGATTTTTAAATTTACAAATAAGCGGAAATTTATTGTATTTATTTTATTTATTTTCAAAACAGAAAAAATTATTGCTGCACTCGAGTAATTTTAGTGTCATCACATTTCCAATTCAGTGAAAATTTCATTTATTCTTTTTAAATTTAAATTCTATCCAAATAATACTGCAATCAAAGAAGTTAAAGTCCACAACGTTTATCGACGAAAAAAATTTATTTAATACTTCCAAGTATTATTTTTAATTTAATATTTAATTGTAAAATAATTATTATCAAAATATAAGCATCAATATTTTTGTGTCAATATTGCTGCGCATTTTTAATTAATTTACAAAGTAAACAATTTTTTTCGTTAATCAACGTTGTGGACTTCAACTTGGTTGCAATCACGTGTTTTACAAAAATATTTTATACCTACTTTGAAATCGGAAAAGACGAGAAATTGATTAAAAGTGATTTTGAGAACTGATAATTTTAAAATTATTTTTTAATAAATAATTTTAAAAATATTAAAACTTTTTCACATCACTGCCCTTCTTTATGATATTTTAGAGTTATTCACAAAAAACTAGCCTAATTTATTTAATATTTTAAGAGAAAAGTGGTCGAAAAAATTAACATTGAATTCTGTAACAATCACATGCTGTTAATTACGATTTTTTTTAATTGTAAAATTATTCCAAAACACAAATAAATTCCTTTTTAAATAAATATTTAATCATTATTATTATTCCATAGGAATTAAGATTTTCAAAAAATTTCAAATTCAAACCTTTATAAAATTCAACAAATTATAAATTTTTCATAAAATTTTTCAAAAAAAAAAAATTAAACTATTTACAAAAATTTTAATAAAATCCTTCCCAAGAATTCAATTATTTTACAAGTAATAAAATTTTTCACATGAATTCAATTATTTTCATAAATAATAAAATTTTTCAGAGGATTTCAATTATTTTCAGATACAATTTTAAATAAACTCCTTAAAAAATTTAATTATTTTCAAAAAATTTTTGCAAGAATTCAATTACATTTCACAAATAATGAAATTCTTCGCTGAAATTCAAATATTTTCAAAATTTACTATTTTAATAAAATTTCTTAAATGAATTCAATTATTTACCAAAAAAATGTAATAAAATGCGTTCCATGAATTCGATTATTTTCATAAATAACATACATTTCTTCACAGGACTTCAATTATTAAAAAAAAATTGTAATAAAAAATCTTTAAAAGAATTCAATTATTCTCCTAAATAATAAAATTCTTCAGAGAATTTCAATTATTTTTAATACAATTTTAAGTAAATTCTTCGAAAAATGTAATTATTTTCATAAATAATTCAAAATTCAATTATTTTCGAAAATTCATGCTATAATGCTTTTAATATTCAATTATTATGTAAATTTTTAACTAAATTTTCATTTTTACATCAATTTTTATTAGAAAATTCTACGAAAATTCAATTATTTAAATACAAAAATAAATAATTTATTGAATAAATAAATATTTTTCAAAATTGAATCCTCATGAAGAATTTTATCAAAAAATTTTTAAATAATTCAATTGTTTGGACGAATTTTAATAAAATCTTCAAAAATAATTACATTTCTCGAGGAATTCGATTAAAATTGTTTAAAAAATAATTGAAATTCAATGATGAGTTTTATTATTCATGAAAATAATTGAATCTCAGTAAAAAATTTTATTATTTTTGAAAATAATGTAATGTTTGCTTTAAATTTAATCAAACACAAAAATGATTGAATTAAAAGTAAATTTATTATTTATTTAAAAGTGGTAATTAATTTTGATGAATTTTAATGAAATATTTTGAACATTATTTTTTTAACCAAACTGTTAAAAAAAATTCTAAAATGTTATTATTTTTTGTATGTATTTAAATTAAAAGTACTGAAAAAATACTAAATTTTAAAAAATTAATAGATAATTTTCATTAATTTTCATTGCTAAATTTACATTTAAAAATTTTTCATTAACTTTTTTGATAATTCAATTATTTTCAAAATTTTGAATTAAAACTCTTCAAAAGTTGATTTTCAAAGATTGTAACAAAATAGTTAAAATAAATTAATTATTATCAATTAAATTTTACAAAATTTTAACTATTCAAAAACAATTTTTGAAAGATTTGTTTATAGTTAATTTTGTGCATTATAAAAAAAATTATAAATTATAAAAAAAAAAAAAAAAAAAAAAAAAAATTATAAATAAAAAAATTATAAATTATAAATTGGGTGAAAAGTAATTGAAACTCAGCACTGAGTTTTATTATTTTTGAAAATAATTTAATTCCCAAAAAGAATTTTATTTATGAAAATAATTGAATCCCTGTAAAAATTTTATTATTTATGAAAAATTATAATTGAATTGTTGCGAAGAAATTTATAAAAAATTTGTAAATAATTGAATTCCTGTGAAATTTTTATTATTTTATGAAAACAATTACATGTTTTCGTAGAATTTTATTAAATTCTTTTTAAATAATTGAATTCTTTCGGAAAATTTTATTAAAATAGTAGATATTGAAAATCATTGAAAAGAGGAAATTTTTTTAAAATAATTGAAATTTTGTCAACAATTTTATTTACCAAAATTTTTGAAAATAATTGAATTTCGGAGCAGAATTTTATTATTTCTTAAGATAATTGAAATTTCCACGAGAATTTTTAAAAATTATTGAACATAATAATTGAATTTCTGCGAAGAATTTTATTAACTTTGAAAATAATTGAATTTCTGCATTTATTTATAATTTCTCTAAAATTCTACCTGTACAATTAAAAGTTTGTTATTAATATTTTTAATTTTTTTCCAAAGTCCTTTGAAAATATTTATGTAATGAAAAAAATTCGTTTATTTAAAAGTTCGGTTATTTTGGAAAAATTTTAAAAGTTTACTCAAAAAAATACATAATATTCCCATCATAAAGCAAATTAGAAATTTTGTTTTTCGCTTTTTACAAATATTTATTGTGCAGCAAAAAAATTTCCCGCATTTGAACTTTCAAAACTTATATGGATCGTATTTTACATTCCTAGTCAAATAACACAAAAAAAATACAATGGAAAATTGCAGTTGAAATAAAATATGTAAAAATTTAAACTTTTAAAAATTCCATTGTTTTTTTCAAATGTTTTTTTCAAATATCATTGTTACAAAACATTCATGTTCTGTAGGAAATGTGAATATATACTATTTTAGGAATTTCATTCATGGACAGTATTTACGTTATATTGTCAAGAAGAAGAGGAAAAAAAAACTTTTTCAAAATCTATCAAATGGTTCATATGGTATAAAGAAACTCATACAAAGAGAGCGACAGTCCAGATAAAATTCTCAGAGTAAAGTAAAATACCATTTACTTAAGTTCGATTTATCGGTGACGTTTTAAAGATTTATGCACGCCAATAGCAAAGAATCTTTGCGAGAAATTCTTCGTCTTACAGCAAAAGTATAGTTACAATCCACCATTGTAAATATTTGATAATACTCACTGAATCAAAATTGAATTTCGAATTTTAAATACACAAGGGAACTTTTCAATATATAAACATTTTTCAAAAATGGAAAATTCAATTGAAAAATTTTCAAAATTCAAATTTTTATAATTCATTTAGAATTCAGGTTAAAAGCAAAATTGTTTTCAATTCTTAAGAAAATTAACATTTAAATTTCTTTCAATTAATATTTAATTCTTCAATTGTAACATAATTTTGTTAAACATTTAATTTTTTAATTAGAATTTAATTTTGTTCAATTAACATTTTATTATTTTTTAATTAACATTTAATTTTCTAATTAGCACTTAATTTTTCTTAATTATCGTTTAATTTTTTTAAATAACATTTAATTTTTCTAATTAGCTTTCAATTCTTTGTAATTAACATTTAACTTTATTTAATTAGCACTTAAATTTTTTTAATTGACATTTAATTTTTTAATTTATTTATTTTTATTTATTTTATTTACTTATTTTATTGTTTTTACTTTTTAATTAACAGTTAAGTTTTTATTTAACATTTATATTTTTAATTTACATTATTTCTTTTAATTAATCTTGTTTTAATTCTTTTTCAAATTTTTTTATCTTGACAAAAAATATTCGTTATTTTCTACTTTAATTACTTAGCCTTATACTCGAGGATTTTAATTCTCAAAATAATCCGGAAACAAAATCGCAATATTCTCATTATTTAATCATATAAAATCGATCATTAAGAGTCACATCTGAAATGAATAAAAAATTATTTGACTGAAATAATTAATTACTTTGACTATTATCAAATAATTATTTACTTGTATCAAATAATTTTTTATTATCAATTATTTGCTTCAGAAAATTTTTATCATTTAATTTTGTTTCGAACAGAATTTGTTTTAATTACAATTTTATCATTTATTTTTTTTTCAAATAAAAATTTAGTTGTTTTAAATATTTATATTTGCGGTAATGCGGTAAAAAATAATTTTCTATTTAAATTTTTGTCTATAAAATTCACGTTGTAGTTGACAACGTTTTACAATCAATGATATAAAAAAAATATTTCTCCCATTAAAATTTGTTCTAAATTTTTATATAAAAATCTTTTACATATTTTCTTGAATAATAATTCAAAAAAGAGATTTTAAACTAAACTAAAATAATTTTATTATTTTTCTCGTAAAAAAATATTTTATTTTTTAAATCGTTGTAAGTTGTAAAATTTTTCATAAAATAAATATTTGATTGATTAAAATAAAATATTTTTCACTGTTTTTATAAATCTTTAGAGAGTATACATATATACACTGTTAAAAACAACATTTATTTTATCAGAAAATACTCGTCAGAGTATAAAAACAATTCTAGCAAAAAAGAAAAACAAAAAATCCCATACAGAATAAAATAGCAGCTCCTATCCTCTGTTCTCTAAAAGTCTCGACCTAATAATCTCATTGGATTCAACTAGATTAAAGTGTAATTAAAAGAAAATGCCTTTGTTTCGATTTATATCCTATTTCAGAAAGAGGAATCACAGAATGAAAACAAAAAGAATAAACAAAAACTCACCTTAATAAGACAGGAAGAATTGATTCTATTTCCCTTTAGTTGTACCGAATCTCTCATCTTACGTCTATCGAGCTTTTGTCGGATCAAAGGAAAAAGATCCTCCGATTCGTTCGAAGAATCACTAAAACAGTAATCTTCCCTTCGATTTTCATCATTTTTTATTTGCAACGTGTATTGATGAGCGTAATTTTTCACTGACATTATTTATTCACTTTCACAATCAGGGACGAAAAAATTATATAAAGCGAAATAAAGATTCATTGTCCCTAGCACCAACTGTGAAAATAAATAAGAAAATAATAAATAATAATGTAAAATACAGGACAAACAAATACAGGATTGCCTCAAAAATTTAATTATTAATTGTTTTTCCCCGAGACAAAATTTTCACTTCTCCCCAGACCCTAAAGAATATTCTGATTCACTCCAAAAATTATTAGATACCAAGAAAAATGTTCTATACTTTTATTTGCGAATTTGTCTAAAAGTAAAATTATTCAAAAACGTCAACAATTTCTTTTTTAAATTAATATTTAATTATTATTATTATTTTTCCATGGGAACTAAGATTTTCGAAATTTCTAATTCAAACATTTTGACAATCAATAACTTGTATGTAATTAAATGTGACCTAGTGACAGAATCATTATTTTGAATAATTTCTGAAAAATTTCTTTGACAATTTTCAAATCCATTTGTTTACAATTCAATTTTAGGTGAAATTTCGATTATTCGGAAATTCTTGAATTAAATATACATTAGAAAATAAAAACTTGAAATAATTTTAAAAAATTCCGATTAAGCTTTTTAAAAAAAATTAGTTCCACAGAATTTTCAATTAACTAATGAAAAATTCAAATTTTCCATGATTTTAATTTGAAACTTCTACAAAATTCAAATATATCTAAAAATTGCAATTATTAGTAACTTCTACAAAATTCAATTATTATCTAAAACTTTAACTGAAATTAATTTATAAATCAATTTTTATTAAAAAAATTGAACTGAAATTAATTTTTATATCAATTTTTATTAAAAAATTCAACTAAAATTCAATTCTTTTAATAAAAACAGAAATAATTTATTGCATAATTGAATGTTTCTTAAAATTCAATTATCATAAAGAATTTTATGAAAGACATTTTTAATTTGATTGAAAATGAATTAAAAATAATTGAAATTCTGCAATAAGTTTTATTATTTATAAAAATAATTAAATTCCTAAGAAGAATTTTATAAAAAAATATCAAACAATGGGTTTTTTTTCGAAAAAATTGAAGCAAATTCTATTTTTAATAATTCAATTCCTGTAAAATTTTCATTATTCTAGAAAATAATTAAATATTCGTGTAGAACTTTTTCAAAATTGTTTTTAAATAATTCAATTTATTTGGGAAATTTTATTAAAATAATAGATATACAAATTATTGAATTGAGAACAAATTTTTAAAAATAATTGAAATTTCACAATGAATTTTATTAAAATTTTTGAAAATAATTTAATTTTATTACTTATAAGAATAATTGAATTCTTGTGACAAATACTATTATTTATGAAAACAATTGAATTTTGCAATTAATTTTATTAAAATTTCTGAAAATAATTGAATTTTGTTGAAGAATTTTGCTATTCATTTATAAAGATAATTGAAATGTTGACAATTTTTTTTAGAGTTTTTGAAAATAATTGAATTTCTACGAAGAATTTTATTACTTTTGAAAATAATTGAATTCTTGTAACGTTTACTATTATTTATGAAAATAATTGAATTTTACAATGAATTGTATAAAAATTCCTAAAAATAATTGAATTTCTGCGAAGAATTTTGCTATTTATAAATATAATTGAAATGTTGACGAAAATTTTTTTTTTTTAATTTTTTTGAAAATAATTGAATTCTTTTGATGGATAATTTTATTTATGAAAATAATTGAATTTTGCAATGAATTTCATTAAAATTTCTAAAAATAATTGAATTTTATCGAAAAATTGTGCTATTCATTTATAAAGATAATTGAAATGTTGACAATTTTTTTTTAGAGTTTTTAAAAATAATTGAATTTCTACGAAGAATTTTATTACTTTTGAAAATAATTGAATTCTTGTAACGTTTACTATTATTTATGAAAATAATTGAATTTTACAATGAATTGTATAAAAATTCCTAAAAATAATTGAATTTCTGCGAAGAATTTTGCTATTTATAAATATAATTGAAATGTTGACGAAAATTTTTTTTTTTTAATTTTTTTGAAAATAATTGAATTCTTTTGATGGATAATTTTATTTATGAAAATAATTGAATTTTGCAATGAATTTCATTAAAATTTCTAAAAATAATTGAATTTTATCGAAAAATTGTGCTATTCATTTATAAAGATAATTGAAATGTTGACAATTTTTTTTTAGAGTTTTTAAAAATAATTGAATTTCTACGAAGAATTTTATTACTTTTGAAAATAATTGAATTCTTGTAACGTTTACTATTATTTATGAAAATAATTGAATTTTACAATGAATTGTATAAAAATTCCTAAAAATAATTGAATTTCTGCAAAGAATTTTGCTATTTATAAATATAATTGAAATGTTGACGAAAATTTTTTTTTTAGATTTTTTTGAAAATAATTGAATTCTTTTGATGAATAATTTTATTTATGAAAATAATTGAATTTTGCAATGAATTTTATTAAAATTTCTGAAAATAATTGAATTTTATCGAAAAATTTTGCTATTCATTTTTAAAGATAATTGAAAAAAAATGTTGACGACAATTTTTTTTTAGATTATTTGAAAATAATTGGATTTCTGCAAAGAATTTTATTAATTTTCAAAATAATTGAATTCTTGTCATGAATATTTTTATTTATGAAAATAGAATTGAATTTTACAATGAATTTAATAAAAATTCCTAAATATAATTGAATATCTACGAAGAATTTTGCTATTTATAAAAATAATTGAAATGTTTACGAGAATTAGAAAAAATTTTGAAAATAATTGAATTTCTGAAAAGAATTTTAATATTTATTAAAATAATTGAATTCTTTCAAAGAATTGCGTTAAAATTTTAAAAATTGAAACTAATTTCAACAGAATTGAAATTTCAATTCATAATTTTTTTTATGAATTCTTAACATTTAATTTTTTCCAGACTTTTAATAAAAATCCCTGACTTTTGCCTCATTTCCCTGATCAATTCTACTTTCTCTGACTTTTCCCTGAATTCCCTGATTTCTCTGACCTGTGGCAACCTTAAAATAATAAAAAAAAACAAATAATGAAAAAAATAATTTTATTCTATGTTGTGAAATATTTTCCTTTGTAAAAAAAATTATCAAACGCGTGTAATTTAATAAAAATATAAAATGTTGCGTAGGTTAGTCGTTAACGTATAGGTCTACAGTGCGTTAGATCCCGCGTTCGATTCCCGCGATTTTTAAATATTTTTCTTTCTCTATTTAAAATAAATAAATTATAAAACCTATAACTATTCCCAACAATTGACCAATTTAATAAAAAAAAGCAAAATCTAATAAATAAATAATTCTACTCTATGAAATATTTTCCATTATCAGAAAATTAATAAACGATTTTGTAAATTGATATTACTGAAATTACCAAAATTAAAATCAATTAAATTATACGTTTAAATTGATATTATTTTCAAAAAAGAAAATTTCAATATTAATGTTACTAAAATCGAGATTTACTCATCGACAATGATGAACGGCCGTATGTTTAATTTTATCTTCAATATATATGTGAAATTCAATATCATTTGATTTGATAATTTATAGAATACCTATACATAGGAACACGAAACTATGGCAATAGTTTAAAAATCAAACCTTAATGAAATCGTTAATTATGGAATTAAAATTTCTATTACATACTATCATAAAGAGATTTACAGTTTGAACAATAGAATATCCGTTTTCAAGTTTACACATTTTCCAATATCTCGCATTAATTTTGCCTGCAACGGCATTAATAATCACTATACACCTTCTACTGGTATAGTAAATTAGATTAACATATTTAGCAATATTCTAACTCTAATACAAATTTGAAATTCAAAATTGAAATTTATAATTTGAAGATGGTAATTTTTACTATTCAAATATTTCCGGATGATGTAAATTTCACACTATTTTTATCAAATAAATTTTTGGTTAAAATTACTCTCTAAATCTGGATCAGTTAAAATTTTCTAAAACTCTTCTTTGTATTTATATTTTTTAAAAAAATATCAATCAATAAATTTGTAATGGTAATTTTTTCTATTTCTATATTTTCACTATTATAAATAATATTAATATTAATTTATTTTATTAATAACATTAATTATTTATTAATAAAAGAAAATTACCTAATATATATTTTTTCTTAACAAAATGAAAAAAAGTTCGAAATTTGCATTTATTCAAACACTTAAAAAAAATTGTTAAAACTTATTTAAATCCTGTATTTAAAAAATAAAAGTTTTAAATTATGTCTCTGAAATTCTGAATGTCGAAACGAACAAAATTTATTTTTGTTTCTCCATCAATTAAAATTTTATTGCAATAATATTGCGTCACGTATTTAAAAAATAAATTATGAAAACTCTGAATGTTTCAATTTGTCGTTTCTATTTATAGCAGAGAGTAAATTTTGAAAATATTTATTAAAAAAAATATCAAAAATATTATTTATTAAACAATTTCGTTCAGTTGAGCATTCAGTTGGAAATATAAGAACTTGTGGATCATTTAAAATTTAAATATTTTTTTCCTATGTGAGTATTTAAATAAATAACAATACAAAAAGAAAATTTAAACTTTTCTTTTATAACTAAATAACTAGATTACTAAATTCTGTAAATTTTATAAAATTTAGAAAAATATTTAATATTTTTCTCCTATCAAAATTTTCTCATGATATTTAAAACATAATTTTTACGAGACTGACTTTTTTATTAAAAAATAAAATAAATTTAAACAAGGAAACTACAAATTTTCAAATCAAAAATAAATATAAAAATTACGAGACTGGCTTTTTTATTAAAAAATAAAATAAATCTAAACAAGGAAACTACAAATTTTCAAATCAAAAATAAATATAAAAATTACGAGACATTAAAAAATAAAATAAATTTAAACAAGGAAACTACAAATTTTTAAACCAAAAATAAATATAAAAATAAACGAACTAATAATTTTGTTAAATATCTTAAAAAGAAACTGTTTTATAAATTTTGATGGTTAAATAAAATAAGTGACATAAATAAATAAAAAATAATAAAATCAATTAAAAAATAGAAATAAATAAATAATAATGACAATGAAAAATTGTAGATTTTGCAACTAATTTTATTTTATTTTAATATTGTTATCATGTGAAAAATTCCATAGGACAAAAAAATATTTACATCCGTGTAATTAACAAACTTTTTTTGTTCACAACATCGGATTTAGATTTATCCTCTTTTCGGATAGAAAACTTCTTTTCACATCTGAATTCAAAAAGCTGTTCTATTAATACTTTTTTTTAAATTCTATAAAAAGAGAAATTTTATCAAAAATAGATAAAACAAAAGATCAAAATCAATCAAACATTGAATCTAGAGAGTTTAAAAATTTATACAAATGGATTTCAATTTTTCATTCAATTAAATTTGTGATATTTTTATGGTCACCAATTTTTTTCAATTCTTTCTTTACACTCTTAGAATTAATTTTTCTTTAATAAATAAATTGATAACTAAAATCTCTATTAAAAAATAATAATACCATTAGTAAATTTTTTTTTTACTATTAATAAATCAATAGATTCTGTGAAATTGTAAGTGAAATTGTTTTTATTGAAAGTGAAAGTTAAAATATTTTGAGTTAAAGTGAAAATATTTTGTGTTAAATTCAAAGTGAAAAAATTTTTTGGGTGAAAATGAAAATATTTTTTGTGAAATTGAAAGTTAAAATATTTTGAGTGAAATTGAAAGTGAAAATTTTTTAATTGACAGTAAAAGTAAAATTTTTTTTTTGTGAAAGTGGAAATATTTTGGGTGAAATTGAAAATGTTTTGATTGAAAGTGAGAATTTTTGAGAGGAGGTGAAAATTTTGTGGGTTGAAGTGAAAATTTGTTGCGTTAAAGTGAAAATTTTCTAAGTGAAAGTGAAAATTTTTTAAGTGGATTTGAAAGTGAAAATTTTTTGAGTGAAAGTGAAAAGTTACGTGAACGCATCCTAGAGAAAAAACTAATATTTATTTAAATTAATATTTAGTCGGTTTAATAAATTTTTGCGCTTGAAGCAAGAATTCAATCGTTTTAAGTAAATTTTTGATTGAACCAAACAAATATTCGTATAGAAAAAAAATGTCTATAGCAAAAACAAATATTTGTCTAGCAAAAATAAATATTTGTGTAGCAAAAGTAAATATTTGTATATCAAAAATAAATATTTGTATATAGCAAAAATAAATATTTCTATAGCAAAAATAAATATTTGTACAGCAAAAAAAAATATTCGTATAGAAAAAAAAGAATAGCAAAACATTTATTTGGTAGCTCCAACAAAAATTTCTTTGTTAAAAAAAAATGTTCTCCACATGATAAATTTACTTTGCAAAACGTATAAAGTTACTTTATTACTTTTTTCCTCTGTGTAACTGATAGTTTTCAAATCTAAAAATTATTGCATCAGACAACAAATAATTGAACTATATCGAACTATTTGATTGATCAAAGGGGAGAATGAGAATTTATAGAAAATCCTTTTTCACAAATTAATTGAACACACAAGTTATAAAGAAAAATGGAAATGATAAAGGAAACTACCAAAAAAAAAAAAAAAAGAAAAGAAAAGAGAGAAATTAAAAAAAAAGAAATAAAATGTAATCAAATTGAAAAACAACTTTAAAGCCTGTGTTATCACATTGTTTTATTGGCAGGATCATAGGGAACGTATTCCTGTATTGACAACGAAAGCGTTATCAAAGGAGCCTGCAGGGAATCAACACGCTCACTCTACGAACTTTACACTATCGGCTCTCATCGTCCAGTTGTAACAGTTCGCTAAGCTTCGTCTCGAATTTGCAATATTCATCGTCTACATTGGAATTTCCACGACAATAGAACAGTGACAGTGCTGTTTAGCACTTCACGAAGGCTACTCTCCTTCTCTCTCTCTAACGCTTCTGCAGCATTTCAAAGGATTATTAGGTACCTACTGCGACCTCTTGATAACAGAACGGGAAATTTATTCACAACAAGCCTCGTTACTATCCACTTTGATAAATAACATCAATTTTACTGCGATATTGTATGAGTTAAAAATATTCAATTCTCTTAGATTTTTATTTCAACGAAACTCGAGAAAAATTAATTTCACTCCAATGATTACTTTTCTAGTGACAAATAAATATTTACTTGATTCAAATAATGAATTATTAATAAAAAAACAAAAACTAATAAATTAACTTTATTCGTACTAATAATTTCAGTATTTGTAGAAAATACCATTTTTCTGATTTGAATAAAAATTATTTGATTTAAGTAAATATTCATTTGATTCAAGTAAATATTCATTCGATTCAAGTAAATATTTATTTGGTTCAAGTAAATATTCATTTAGTTCAAGTAAATATTTATTTGGTTCAAGTAAATATTCATTTAGTTCAAGTAAATATTTATTTAGTTCAAGTAAATATTCATTCGATTCAAGTAAATATTTATTTGATTCAAGTAAATATTTATTTGATTCAAAATAGAAAAAAAGTCGAAAAAGTCGATTATTTAATTTAGTGTTGTCACAAAAATTTAATTTTGTATTTCCCTGATTTCTAAATTCAATTAAACAAAACTTGAATAATTTTCCTAAATAAATATTTAAATACTTCTTATTTCTTTTTTACAGGAAATAAAATTTTAAAATTTCAACTTCTAAAATTTAATAATTTTCAAAAATGAAAACTATATAACCCTTCAAAAAATTTAATTATTTTCTACAATTTTTAACTAAAACTTCATCTCTAAATCAATTATCTATATTAATTTTTAATAATTTTTCAAAAGTTCTTCGAAAATTCAATTATTTAAATACAAAAATTCAATTTTTTATAACAATTTAAACCGTCCATTTTTCTTTTTAGAGATAAGGTAGAATATTTTCAAAAATTTTAATAAAGAAATTCGTAAAATTAACTTTTTAAAAATATTTCTAAATAATATTTGAAAGACAATAATTTTACAATAACAATTAAGAAATGTCCAAAAAATTGTTGATCAAATCTTTTAAAAACTAACTTAAATTTAGTAAAATCTTTGAAAAATAATTTAAATTCAATAAAATTTTTTTTACATAATTAAGTTTTTAAAAAATATAAAAAATGATCAAATTTTTCAAAGAATTTTAATTTTAAATGATTTCTAAAAAATTTTAAAATAGTAAATTTTCGAAAATTTTAAATTACTTTGTTCGAAGGTAATTGAATCTTAAAAAATTATGATAAAACAATTCTATATTAATTAAAAAAAAATAATTTTTTGAAGAATTTTAATTAAAAATTTTGAATATGATTATTATCTCCAAAATATTAAAAATAATTCTATGAAATTTTAATGTTACTATTTTGTGTATGTATTTAAAATTTCGGAAATATTGAAAATAATTGAATTTTAAAAAATTTGAAAGAAATAATTATATTCAGAGAATTACTTTTTTCAAAACTATTTTAATATTATTTTTAGTGCCTAATTTTCATTAATTTTCTTTTTTTGTTAAATTTACACTTGAAGATTATTCATTAACATTTTTAAGAATTCAATTATTTCCAAAATTTTCAATTAAAATTCTTTAAAAGTTAATTTTCAAAAATTGTTATAAAATACTTGAAAAAATAATTTATTTTCTAATAAATTTGACAAAATTACCAATTTTTCAAAATCTTTTCAATTGTATATTTCAAAAATTTAATTAGAAAAATTATGCAAAAATAAATTTTCAAAGATTTGTCTATAGTTATGCTTCTCACACTATAAAAATCCAAATAAGTTGCTTTTTATACTAAAAAATATGATATTTTGTCGCAGGAAGAAAAGTCGAAAAAGTCGCATTATTTGAAAATAGTCGAAAAAAAAACAATTTTTGAAAATCAACTTTTGAAGAATTTTAATTACAAATTTCCAAAAATAATAACATTTTAGAATTATTTTTAACATTTTGGATAAAACAATAATGTTCAAAATTTTTAATTACAATTCATCAAAAAATTCATTAGTTTTTTTAAATTATACAAAAAATCTTTTAAGAAATACTATTATTCTCGAATAATTACATTAATAAAATATTTTTAAAAACTAATTATTAGAATTGTTTTGTAATAATTTTTTAAGATTCAAAATTTACTTTTTGGATTTATTAAAATTTTTGAGAAATCATGGTCCTATTTGTAATTAAAATTCTTGAAAAATTTGATCATGTTTATTTATACATTTTAAAAATTAAATTATTTTTTAAAGATTTTACCAGATTTTAATTGTTTGGAAATTTTTCAAAATTGAAAAACTATTATCATTCAAAAATTATTTTTAAATATTTTTAAAAAATTAATTTACTCATTTTCCGTAACCATTAATATTTTCCTACTGTAAAAAGAATTTTATTAGGGAAATTAAATTTAATGTCAGTAAGTTGTCAGGGAAATTGATAAATTAAAATTAATAAAAAAAAATTAGATTAACAGATAAGTAACGAACAGATAGTGAATAGATAATAAATAGATTAATAATAAAAAATAAAATATCATAAATAAATAAAATAATCACTTCATATGTGTTTAGAATATAAAAAATTAAATGACAAGGATAATAATTTAGAGTTTATAAATAAATTTAAATTCTTAATTAATTGAAATTCAATTTTTCAATTTAAAAATTAAAAAAAGCAACAACAACTGCAGCCTTCAAAGAAAATTTTGAATTGAATAACACGCTTCTTACGTAGCAATTTAAAATGACTCTAATTATTACACAAACTTCCTACAGTAATTGTCATCGCAGTTCTTTATTCAATTGGTACTAAAGAATTTTTTTTCTTTTCTCATCTTCAAAAGTTTAAACTTAATTAAAATTAAAAAATTAAAATTTTTAAAAATTAAAAAAATTAATATTTACTGTACTTTTTTATTATTATTAATAATTTATTTATTTATTTAATTAATAGTATATTATTATCAATATTTTTATGCGATTATTAATATTATTATGATTATTATTATTGTTATTATTATAATGAACAACTAATTATTAATTTAATTTTCTTTACTGAAATATTTAGCATTAACTATTTAAAATTTTTTTTTATATTTCCCTAAAGCTTTTAACATTTAAATGAACGAAATTTTTTTTCTTACAAAAAACAAATTTAAAAACAATTTAGTTTGAACAATTTTAAATAATTCTTATACTGAACCGAAAAAAATATAAATTAAACATTGAATTTAATTAAGAATTAATTTATTTTCCAATAAAATGAAATCTGAAGTAATTAAAAATAAACAACTGTTAGAAAAATTTCAATTGTTTTAATTACTTTAACAGCAATGAGTAAAAATTAAATAATTTTAATATTAAAGATTAATTTTAAAAATAAAAAAAAATTTTTGAATAATAATAAAAAAATAATTAGTAAAAATTTTCTTTTTTGAAACTAATTAAGCTTCAGACTGAGAAAAAAAATCATTAAAATCTTTCTAATCTAAACCTCAATAAACAGGTCGAACGATCGCCAAGAAAAAGTCGACTCTCAGTGAAAGTAAAATCGTATTCTGATCCTCTCTGTACCACGTGCACGTACCGATTTCATTCTAAACCAAACTGCAAGAGCATTAATAATTTGCTTAACAATTTCTAAAAAGAAAATCCTAACAAAATACTAAAAAAACTAATAGTAAAAAGCTAATACTAAAAAAACTAATAGTAAAAAGCTAATACTAAAAAAACTAATACGAAAAAAACAAATACTAAAAAGACAAATACTAAAAAAAAATAATACCAAAAAACTAATACTAAAAAACTAATACTAAAAAACTAACACTAAAAAAACTAATACCAAAAAAACGATTATAATTATGAATTACACGAAATAACAAAATTTTCCAATTAACTCCAAAATTAAAATAATCCCACAACAAAACAAATTATTTCAAAAGAATTTTTTCTTTATTATTTAAAGAATAGTTATTGTTTCTTAAAAAAAAGTCTCGTATTTAATTTTTATTGACCACTAACACTGTCACAAAATTGATAAGAACGGGAAGTTTCTAAATTTATAATTATTCACGCACATAATTAACAGTATGAGAAAAGAATACGCTCATAATTCTTGGAAAATACATTTAAAAAAAATACAAAAACACACATCTTAACGTGACACAAAAGGTTAAATAACTTATCACTTTGTAATTATCTAAAACACAGTAACAATTATTTTCATATAGAGAAACTGCAAGGAAAAATTACGCGATTACTTCTCTCAAGTAATATAGTCATATTCAAGCATCTGCTATTTTCAAACTAAATGCAAAGAGGAGAAAGGATTTTGCCGCAGAAATCTAATACACTGTACACTCTAAGAAGTCGCTTGACATCTGAGAATATCGACATTATATATATATATATATATATATATATATATATATATATATATTTTGTACATAATTTTCCTCTACTACGAAAAATATTAAATTTCTTATCGCTAAAATTATTCACAACAAAGATAAATTTTGAAAATTCTTCTCCTTTTTTTTAAATTATACCAAATTTAATGCACGTTGCGTAAATAAATCGCAAAGCAAAGAATTAATAAAAAAAAGTCGAAATTTGATTAAGAAAAAAAGAAAAAAAGAAAAAAAGAAGAAAGAAAAAAAAGAAAAGAAAAGAAAAAAAAAGAAAGAAAAAAAGAAGAAACGAGAAAAAATAAAAATATAATAAATTCTAATTTAATGAAAACAGTATCGAAAATATTTTCTACTTAATTAAAATTTTCTTAAAAAAAAGAAAAGGAAAAAAAAGAAAGAAAAAAAGAAGAAACGAGAAAAAATAAAAATATAATAAATTCTAATTTAATGAAAACAGTGTCGAAAATATTTTCTACTTAATTAAAATTTTCAATTTAAAATTCTTATTATTGTCTTAGTTATACAGGAATAAGGAAAGAGAGCAAATTTGTTTTGATTCTTATCGCAACTTTTTTATTTCTTTGAACTTGAACTTCCTCTCTTGTGAAATTAAAACCGAATAAACGTAATATTCCTTTATTTTTCCGAGAATAATATTTTTGTAAATAATATTTAATTTACCAAAGTTTATTGATTTTTAATAATTAAATTTAATACAAATGTTTAATTCAGTAATTAATTTGAAATATTTTATATAATTAATTTACAAAAATTGGCAACTGTAAACCGAAGAGTAAATTAAATTTATTTACATAAAATTATAATCAAAAAGCGAATTAATTTCAACAGTTCTAAAATTAGTTGATTCAAATAATTAATTACTTCTCCACTACCAAATTAATATTTACTTAACATTTATTTACTTAATAATTTTTATTTACCTAATAATTTTCTCAAAATCAAATAAATTTTATTCGAACCAAAAATTTCACTGCGAAGCAAATACCATTATTAACAAATATATTTTACTTATAAATAAAAATTATTTGTTAATACAAGTAATCGTTCAAGTCAAAAAAAATTTTTTTTGGCATAGAATTTACATAATTAATATAAATTTATAATTTATCCTCTAAATAATAAGAAATATGTAATTTGAAAAACTATTAATTTACAATCAGAATTAGAATCAAAAATCAGAATTAGAACCAAAAATCAATATTCGAATCAAGAATCGAAATAATACAAACAGAACTATAATAATAAATTTATACACAATTAATAGAACGATTTGGATATTTTTTTTTTTTTGGTCAATGATAAATTTGGAAACTATAGTCAACAAATCAGTTGTTAACTTAACAAACGAGTTATGTATTAGTCAATTATCTAGAATTAATGATTAAGCATTCAATTGTGTCAACGTCATCAACACGAAGACAGAGTATTGTGTGGTAAACCTGACGAAGCAATTAATTATGTTTCTCAAAACAAATATCACTGGTAACCGACTACCTGCTGGGATTGTATATCAGAAGCCAAGCAATTACTATGAGATATAGCGAGAGATTCGGTATCAGGGAAATATAATTTGTCCAATTTATAGGACAAAGCTCTATAGCAGACCGTGCGTGTAATTATATATTGCAATTTTTATTCGAATGCCTATCAAAATTCGTAGATGAATTATAATTAATAATGAATAATTAACAATTAATAATTAATAATTGACAATTAATAATGAATTATTAATAATTAATAATTGACAATTAATAATGAATTATTGATAATTAATAATTGACAATTAATAATGAATTATTAATAATTAATAATTGACAATTAATAATGAATTATTAATAATTAATAATAAAAAATTAACAATTAATAATTAATAATGAATAATTAACAATTAATAATTAATAATCGACAATTAATAATTAATAAATAATAATTCTAACAATGATATAAATAACAAAGTATATAATTATCTATCAGTCTCGATGAGTTACTTTCGAAAAAAAGTATTTTTACTCGAACAATATAACGAAGACTACAATATAACGACTCAATTTATTAAAATCTACTCGCAAAAGAATTTCAATTCAACATATTTCTACTTTTTTCATTCATAAGATTTCCACAGATAATTCGAAGTCAATACATTTTTTTCTTGATAATAACAAAATTTTCTTTTCATCTTCTTATTCTTAACATTTTTTTACCCATTTTCATTTCAACATCGTTATCTATTCCTAGATAATTAATTCCTGCTATTTAAATTGTTTCCAATATTTTTATCTATTCCTCGATAATTATAATTCCTGAAATTTTAATTAATTGACTCCAAACATTTTTTATCTATTTCAGAATAAAATTAATTTCTGTGAAGTTTAAATTGATTCCATAATTTTTATCTAATGCTGCAAATAATAAAATCCTAAAATTCAAATTGATTTTCGGAAATATTAAAATAAATTCGCACTGCTCGTTGAGAATTCGTTTACGTGAAGACACCAATTCCTCGTAAATTTAGAGATGACAAAATTAACCTTGCTCCAGATTTGAACTCGAAATGCCTCTCTGAACAAAATAAATTATTTGTTAAATTGCTAATGTATTTTTTGCAAAACTATACTAATAGAAAGCGAAATTTAACTGCGAGAAAGAATTTCTTCTTTTTTTCGAAAGAAAGCATGAAAGCGAGAGCAAAAAAAAATGCAGAAGAGCTAAAAAAGCTAAAGAAAAGCTAAAAGAAGCTAAAAAAGCTGAAGAAAGTCTAAAAGAGACAAAAGTTTTCAAAAAACGATCAAAGTAAGCAAAGACCACACAAGATAGAAAAGAAAAACATTTGCAAAGAAGCTGACAATTAAAAACCAATGGAAGCAAAAAGAGCTAAAATAATTTGAAAAAAATAGAAAAAGCCACTGAATATAAATTCGAGAAAAAATCACCAATATTAACGAGCTATATATCAAGAAAAAATATCGAAAAGTCTCAATTAAAAACGAATACCACAAATATTGTTGTTACCGTAAAAAAGTTTTTGTATATTTCTAAATTCTATTATAATTTTAATGTGTCCGATTTTAATATAGTGCATATAATAGCACGTGTCCGAATTTCATAAAGCGTTTTTCAATACATTTGCATGTATTTTCTCAGTTTTAATAAAAAGTAATTCGAAAAAATAGCGAATAAAGCATTGTAAAATTTCCTAACCTCACTTTTGCACGTGCGTTGAAACTTGACTATTTTCGTCACAAATTTCAAAGTCAACGTGTTAATATAAAGCATAATAAGCAGAAATAGCAATAAATAAGAGAAAAAATAGTACATATTTAGCAATCAGTAGTGAAAAATAAGTAAAAAACGATCAAAACAAAGAAAATGACTTACAGGATTTACCAAGTAGATCACGTCAGCAGGTCCAGCGGTACTTGAACGAATTAAAAAGTAAACTTCCTCCTCTTGATAAAAAGACACATTTTGTAAGATCACTGTAGACCAATTCACTGAAATTGATAAATTAATATTTCTTTTAGAAGTAAACAAAACACTTTTTGAAGCACATGGCGTCCGGCATGGCCGGCTAACACTATCACAATGAAAGCATGTCTCACGAACACCAACACATTTTCCTACTAACAGACATATTTACAATATGTTTGTTAATTAATAACTAAAAATGAACTTGAAGAATGATTAACAATAACAAAATCAATAAATAATAGCAATAATTAATGAATTTAAGTGAAAAAATCGTTAGTTCAAGGTGTGTTCGCACAATAAAGCTAGATGCCGTTAAATAAAGCTCGATTTTCATGGCATTTGAGTTTGTCATGTGATTCGTCCTCGACGAAACTAGCGCTCTCATTGGCTGAATTCAAATTTGCGCGGGAACGACAAACCAATGAGCGCAAGCAATGTTCGTAAATGCGCCTTAAGGTTTTACAGTACTCTCATTGGCCTGTTGAGTCCCCGCGCAAATTTGAATCTAGCCAATGAGAATGCTAGTTTAGATTTGTGTAAAATTAATGAAAAACACAAAAAACTACAAAAAAATGACATTTTCGGGGCGACATATACGTATATTGAGCGGACAAACCCGGAACTAACACTTTTTCCACTTAAATAATTAATTAAAGTAATTATTTATTAATTTTATTGTTGTAAATCAATCAGAAAGTTAAATTTAAGTTATCTATTAATAAATTACATTAATTATCCATACTATTATATACTGTCTCTCTCGTTCATCTTTTTATAGGTTATGAAACATGTTTGACAGCTCCACGTGCAGGGACGTGCAGTCTATTTCTTTCTAAACAATTAAGTTTTCTTCTACTTCTAGTTCTGGTAAAATGAAATAAAAACAAATATTTACTGAATAAATAGTGTAATTTACATTGTACGACAAAATTAATTCTATTAAAATAATAATTAAAAATCTCCGAACATAAGGAGGGGAAAAATTTTACGTCTAACGATTTGTTAGATATTTTCGATTAATATTAAATAAAATTTGCTTATTATGAGTTTTAAGCAAACAAAACAGTCTGTCGATGAGGGAGACGTGATAATTTTATATTTCGGACCGACGAATATGCATTCAATTGAAGTGAAACGACAAATAAAGAATAAAAAGGGTGAACTTGTCGACAACACATTTCAAACAACTTACGGAGCTCTGAAAGTAATCGATCTTGTAGGAAAGGAATATGGTTCGAAAGTACAATTAACGAAAGGATTTGGATATGTATTGCAACCAACTCCTGAATTATGGACATTGACTCTTCCTCATCGGACACAAATTATTTACACAGCTGATATAAGTTTAATTATTCATCTACTTGATTTGAGTCCAGGAAGTGTTGTCATTGAATCAGGTAAATTCACTGAATTCAAGTTTGTTGTTTTTTAAAATATAAATTAATGCCTAAATGCCAATATATTTTATTATTGATTAATAAAATATTATCAAAAAATTAATTTCGTTTTTTCCTGATTTCCAGACAAAATTTTGCGACTTTTTCTCTGAAACTAAAGAATATTCTGCTTTTTTTGAATATTGAATTTTTTTTTCCAGGAACGGGAAGTGGATCTCTTTCTCACGCTTTAATTCGCACCATACGACCTAGTGGTCATTTGTATACCTTCGATTTTCACGAGAATCGAGTAAACGTAGCAAAAGACGAATTTCAAGCTCATGGACTTGATGAATTTGTAACTGTTGGACTGAGAGATGTTTGTTCCGAAGGCTTTGGCGATGATTTGAAAAACAAAGCTGATGCGATTTTTCTAGATTTACCTCATCCTTGGAAAACGATTGACTTTGCTGTCGACGCTTTAAAAGAATCTGGTAATTAAACCTACAACTTAAACAACTAATCTGTTAATTTCAATTCTAAAATTCCAGCAATAAATATTAATTTTATTAAAATTTAGAATTTACCTAAATTGTATTTTAAATATGATTTTATAAATAGTTAACCAAAAAATTATTCTTTTAGGTGGAAAACTCTGTTCGTTTTCTCCATGCATCGAACAAGTTCAAAGAACCTGTGAAAAATTAGCTGCCACTGGATTCGAAGATATAAAAACCTACGAAAATTTACAAACGGAATTGCAAGTTCATTACAAAAGTATTCCAATTTTAGACTTGGAAAGTTTAAAAGTGCGTTACTTTTATCTTCTGAATTTATTCTTAATTTGCGTAAAATTAATTGTAATAAATTCCAATCGAATATTATCTCACTGACAATTTATTCTAAATAAATTTTTAGATTATTTATTAGAATTTATATATTATGAATTATTATAATATAATAACTATTATAATTTGGAAAAATTAAATTTTAGGAAGAAGAAATAAACGGCGAACCAACAAAGAAAAAAGGAAAATTAAAAATTAAGCAAGATGAAAATAAAATACTAACAGTCTCAGAACCAAAAACACTGCCAGGTCATACAGGATATATAACAATTGCAACACTACCTCCAGAATTTGCAAGATCTGTTATTCTCGAAAGCTGACAAAGTTATTTTCAAACTTTACAATAACAATAACAATGATAATTTAGTAAATAAACTTGATATAATTTGTCCACGATTCTACAAACGATAATCTATTTTATAAGCTTTTTTTTTATACAATCACTTTTGGAGAAAAAATAGATTCTTGAATAAATATATCAATTTCGAGTAATCGTGTCTCATTTACAAATAATCTCATTCCGAAAAGAAAAATAATTTTTTTTAGCATAAAGCTTGTATTTAGTAATGAAAATATAAAAATATATTTGAACGTTAATTTTTAGAAAACTAAAAAAATTGATTTCTAAAATGATATAAAAGAATGTAACTGAGTATTTTTTCAGAAAATTTGCTTAAATTGGAAATTTTAAGTATAATGTTTTAAATTATAAAAATCGTACCAGATCTTTTGTCTTTTCTTCATTCCGCTTTATTTGGACTCCAAGTGAGATAATCCGCTTTTGTTGCCGCTTGATATTCTTTCACTAAATACTCGACCACTTCTCTTGAATTATCAAGTTCGTTTAGATTTTCCTCGAACATTTTCTCCTTGCGAAATTGCTCCAAGAAAGCTTCTCTTTTACGCAATTTGTCATATTGCTGCAGTGCTCGGTCGAAAAGCTTGCAAGAAGAATACAAAATTTTAGTCAACGCATTTATAAAAATTACAAATTCAAAATATTAATTTACAAATATTTGAAAATATTAATTTCTAAATATTTCTAAATATTAATTTATAATTATTTATATACATTAATTTATAATTATTTAGTGTATTAAAATATGAAAATACCGATGAGATATTGGTGTGATTGGCTAACATCAAACCAGAGACGCGATGAGTACTCTGAATATAAGGAGATTTTCTGGACAGAGCTACTTGGATGCTGGCTGGACCCCAGGGAATAAATTGTGCGAGTTTTCGCTCTCGAATTCTTTGCAATGATTTGTGAACTTGTGTGGGATCAACTTCGCCCTGTTAATGATTTTTCTAACATTAGTAGGTAATAATCAGCAAATGTGACGCGCTCCGAAAAATAAAGCAAAAATAACAAAGTTCCATAGAAGCAAAAAATTATAATATTTATAAAGAAATTTTTTTTCGATTTTTGGAAAGTCCTTATTACATCTTAAATAATCAATGAAATTTTAGTTTTAAATTAAACATAAAGTTTCAGTTATAAAAAAAATAACAATCATAAACTGAAAATAGTTTGCTTCTAAGGTATCTTTCTTCGGAGCGTGTCACAAATAATGTTTTACATGTGTCACTAATTTTTTCTTTTTAAGAAAAATTATAATCATTACCTGGATAATATTTAAAATTGATATATAACAATGTGCAGCATTTCTATCTAAAGCTGTTGAGACCATCATATTTTTCGGTTGCAGTAATCGTCGCATAACATCTAATACTGAAGTTTTTCGAACGCTTGCTCCCTGTAATTGTTTTTATTCATCAAATAATTGAAAATTTCAAAAAGTGAACTTAAGAAGTAAATTTAAAAAAATGAACAATAAGTAAATTTAAAAAAATAATAGTAATATTATTTAAACTAATAAATACAGTAAAGAATTAATAAATCGTACTTCTTGATCTGTAGTAAGTGGAGTGTAACCTGTCATCAGGAAATGTAATCTCGGCGTCGGAATTAAAGGCGCTATCAAGCCCACCAGGTCATTGTTCATATACGAAGGATATCTAACAAAACAAAAGAAAAAAATTATTTTTACACTTATTAATTTGACTAAGTAACTTTTAACTAACTTACAAAATTGACAATTACCAATCCAATTGCAACTTGGATATTAATAATTAAAAATTTTACAAATTTCTGTTTAAAAAAAAACATTACCTGAGAGTAGTGGTGCTGACAGACATAATTGTCGAAACCAATTTATTAATTTGCGAGAAACTTGGATTTTGTATGTGCAATCTGTCCGAGGCAATTCTATTTAGAGCCGTATTGTCCAAAACAACAACGCAATCGGCACATTGCGTTAATCGCTTCAACGTGAGCAGAGAATTGTACGGCTGAACAACGACATCACTTATTTCGTCCTGATTGGGAAAAACGCTGTAAGTTTCAATTAATTTTTTTGGAAATCTATCGGCCAAACTCTCCAGCATAAATGAACCCATTCCCGAACCAGTTCCACCGGCTATCGAGTGACAGAGAACAAAACCCTAAAAAAAGGGGGTAAATTTAAAAAAAAATTTATTTTATTCTCTATTAATTTTCTTTTTTTTTCTTCGAAACTACATTTTCGAAGGAAAAAGCAAAAAAGAATTACCTCCAAACTATCACTTCCATCTGCTTCTCGATCCAAAATATCGAAAATCTCCTCCTGAAGTTTCTCCCCTTGATGATAACCTGACGCCCAATTATTTCCTGCACCACCTCCATGTTTTGATAAATAGATATTTTCCGGATTATAAAGCTGTAGGAACAAGAAAAAAAAGCGTTGGTATAAAAAATAGGAAAATAGAAATAGAAAAAAAAGAAAGTAAAATAATCTTCTTCTTTTTTTCTATATTAATAATCGTTCGCAGTTCGAAATTAGTTGCTGTTTGCTTTTTTGTTTCCTAACTTTTTAAATAATTTTCCTTTTTAAATGTTTTTAATTTTAAAATTAATGTACTGGAAATCACTGACTTCTTGCAAAGTATTTATCAAAAAATTTGAAAATAATAATTGAACTCATTTCAAAAATTTTATCAACATTTTTTTCAATAATTGAATTCTTTCGAGAAAATTTAATTAAAATTGTATTAAAAATAATTTAATTCTTTGCAAGATTTTTATTGAAATTCTTTAGAATGATTGAATTGTTTTGAAGAATTTATTTCAATATTCTTGAAAATAATGGATTTTTTAAAAACAATTTTTACTAAAAATTTTCAAAGTAATTGAATTTTATGAAGAATTTTTCTTAAGTTTTTCAAATAATCGTGTTTATTATAAATTGCAATTAATAATTTTTCTATTAAATTATATTAAAATTATTAATAGAAAATTAAATTCTTTTAAACAATTTTATTAGCGTTTTTGTAAAGAATTACATTTCTTTTAAGAATTTCATTAAATTTCATAAAAATAATGTAATTTTTTAAAATAATGTTAATTGAAAATATTAAAAATAATTTAAATTTACATAGAATTTTATTAAAAACTTTTGAGAACAATTGAATTATTTAGAAAAATTTTATTACAATTTTTAAAAATAATGGATCCTATTAGAGAAGTTTCATTAAAATTATCTTGAAGATAATTGAATTTTTTCTTAAAAATTTAATAAAAAGTGTATTGAAAATAATTAAATTTCTAAGAAGAATTTTATTATTTACAAAAATAATTGAATTCTTGCCAAGAATTTTACAATTTATAAAAATAATTGAATTGTTTTGAAGAATTTTTTATCAGAATTGTTGAAAATAATTGAATTTTTATTAAAAATCTTGAAAATAATTGAATTTAAATATTTTAAAAAATAATTTTATTCTTTCGAGAAATTTTATTAAAATTGTATTGAAAATAATTGAATTACTCTGAAGAATTTTATTATTTATGAAAATAATTGAATTCCTCTGAAGAATTTTATTTTTTATTAAATAATTAAATTCTTGCGAAGGATTTTACAATTTATAAAAGTAATTGAATTGTTTTGAAGAATTTTATCTGAATTTCTGAAAATAATTGAATTTTTTGAAGGAATTTTATTACAAATTTTAAAAATTTTAATGATTTTTTTTAAGAGAATTTAATTCAAAATTGTCGAAAATAATTGAATAATAATTCAATTTCTTTAAATTTTGAATGTGTAATCGTTCAAAAATTGATGTTTATTCTTGAAAATACAAAGTTTTTTAATTTAAAAAATAATAATAAATGGAATACCGCTTTTTGCGCGTATCATTTTCAATAGTGATTAATAAAAGGAGAAAATTACCTTCGAGTACGGAGAATTCATAATTGTGTGAATAACCCTTGGTTCCAAATCCAAGAGAACAGCACGTGGAATGTAATGTTCATCGTCAGACTGATAGAAAAAGACGTCTTTCCTATCAGTTCCTTCTGTCGCATAATCTTCCAAAATTCCCTCCGGACTAATGCCATGCTCGGCACAAAGTCTCTTCCAAAATTCGAACCCAACTGAAACAAAATTTCGTTGACAATAATTTACAAACAGTACAATTTTACCGATTTTACAATTCTCAATTTTTGTCGAAATAAAATATCTCACTCTGATTTCCGCATTGTCCGAGTTGCAGTGTTATCATTTCACAAGGCATTTTGACGTTTCTAATTAAACAACACTTTCTCAGTAAATATTTCTTTTACAATGGCACTACCTTTCAATATGACACATTAAATGCTTATAAAATAACAATTTCCTTAAAGTTTTTAAATGTTTTAAACTATTCAACATTTAGTGATAACAATTCTAACATTTTTAACGGTTAACCTCAAAATTGACAAACTTTTCTTCCTTTAGTTTTTTTTTAACTTTTCCTTTTTCCACCTCTTTAATATTCAATCCCACCTTTTGTCAAATATATTAGGCAAAATCTAGTTAATTTATAAATCAGTATTTACACTCCGGAATTCATTGATTTAATTGAAAAACAATTAACTTTGTAAACATAAATAAAAGAAAAGAAGCTCTTTGTTTTTTTCTTTTTTTTTCGACGTATCTGTCGATACTTTGCCGGGTGGTGTTCCCTTTCCTATCGACCTAATTATAGAGGTCGCGAATAATTTTTTTCAAATGAAATTGTCACGTCCAAATGCAACTTGTTGGATTTAATTTGAACTTTGTTTTTTTTCGGGATAAAATAAATAGAATTTAAAAATGAATAGCCAATTCGGTGAAATTGTACAGCCAACATCGCGAGCTTTTTGGCTCGATGAAGACGACGAAGAATTACAGGACTCTGAACAAGAACCGTAAGTTGTATGAAACTAACCTCACTTTTGGGTTAATAAACAAAATTTTAATTTTATATTCAGGTGTAAAACTAACATACAGAATAATAATTTATATGGAATTTTAATTTACTAAACAGATTTTAATTAATTATGGTTTTTAGCTTATTTTCACTGGAATGGTTAGAGAAGGAACCATCGAGTATTGAAAAGTTGATCATCGTCGAGGGTGACATGGTAATCGGTAAAAATTTAAATATTACTTTTGTCAAATCAAAATTGTTAATTATTACGAGAAAATTCACAAGATAATTATAATTTCCCTGTATTTTTTCTCAATTATAAATTAAATAGAAGACGAATATTTATATATTAATTTCGTAATTAAAATGTTTGTTTATTTTTAGGTTTTACGAAAGAAACGTTACTTCAGGATGCCAAGAAAATTTGCAACATAAAACACGAATCGCAAAAGAAGTCTTCAATTATTTACGAAGTTGAAAATTCCCTCTACATTTGTCTCGTTAGCACCGAACTCGATTTAACGGAAGCGGGAGAATTTATCGAAACGGTAAATATTTCGCAAAATTAATTTCCTTTCTAATTTTATGAATTTTAATAATTTCTAAAAATTACAATTATAACCCTTCCTGAATTTAATTATTTTCTACAATTTTCAACTAAACTTCATCTCTGAATCAATTAAGCTTTTCAATTTTGAAAAATTTCCAAACAATTAAAATTTAGTAAAATCTTTTAAAAATAATTGAATTTTTGAAAAGTACAAATAAAAATGATAAATTTTTTCAAGAATTTTAATTATAAACCGGACCATGATTTCTCAAAAATTTTAATAAGTCCAAAAAGTAAATTTTTAATCTTAAATTATTACAAAACAATTCTAATAATTAGTTTTAAAAAATATTTTATTAATATAATTTTTCGAAAATAATTCTATTTCTTAAAAGAATTTTTGTATAATTTAAAAAAACTAATGAATTTTTTGGTGAATTTTATGTAATTAAAAAGTTTGAAAATTATTGTTTTCTCCAAAATGTTAAAAATAATTATAAAATGTTATTATTTTTGGAAATATGTAATTGAAAATATTAAAAATATTGAATTTTAACAAATTAAAAGCTTATTTTCATTTTTAAATTTACCTTTAAAGATTTTTCATTATAATTTTTGATAATTCAATTATTTTCAAAATTTGCAATTAAAATTCTTCAAAAGTTGATTTTTAAAAATTGTAACAAAATACTTGAAATAAATTAATTATTTTCAATTTTCAATTACATTATAAAACTAAATAATTAAATAAAAAATTTTTTAAAAATTAAATTAATAAAATTAAATTAAATTATAAAATTAAAATGTAATGCAAATTTTTTACATTTAGATTCAACGTATTTTAACGAAGGCAAAGAAAATAATTGCACTCACCAATTGTCACGTGTCGCAATTGAAAAGCAATGAAGAATGCAGTGATCCGTCATTTTTGAAGTCGTTGTCGACGAAGGAGGCGAGAAATTCGTTGAAGATCAATGCGCCAAATTTAAGTCAGCCGAATATCATATCTGGAGTAGCTGCCGGAGGTAAAAAGAAATCTCTTTCCATTTCAGGGTTGCCATGCTTTCGCCCATTTCAAATTCCCTGATTTTCCAGGTTAAAAAACGGAATTTTATTTCCAGGTTTTCAAAACTACATTTGTTGCCAACAAAATTTTATTTTGTTTTTCCCTTGAATTCCAGACAAAATTCTTACTTCTCCTTGACTCTAAATAATATTTTCATTCAGTTTAAAAATTACTACTCAGAAAAATATCTTCTTTTTTAAATAAAAATATTTAATTCAAAGATCCCTGACTTTTCCAGGTTGAGTGGCAACCCTGCGATTTCTATCAACACCAGTGGGAGTTAATTTGTCTTTTTAATTTTCAGCACTCTCCTTTGCGGAAATAAAAGCCACGTACGGTATTCTCTTTGTCCTTTACACTGACAATTTTGTCCTCGATTCAAAAAGTGCCCATCCACTCGTCGAATTATTTTCCGAATTAATGAATCGTAATCTTCCTGAATTCTCATCTGTTCGTAGTGGCATTTTTAATAAAGGTAATCTTTACATGTAAAAATGTAAATTATATTTTACGATATCGTCTTCTTTAATCTCCCCAACTTCTCTAACTTCTAGTTCTTCTTTATCTGAAATTTCAAAACAATGTCCAATTTTTAGAAAAAAATTCGAAAAATCCTTTTTCTTCTATTTTTTATTAAAAAAAGCACTTACATGACAACTCATGAATCTCAACGTATATTTTTTGTTTTCTTTCTTTTTTTTTGTTTTGTGTGTGGGGGGACAAAAGTAGTAAAAATAATTTGAAAAAATATTTTATCCTACTACGATTGTGAAGGATAATATGAACGTTGATTACTCGATGGACCAGTTGGCGTGCCACCCGAGAAGAATGATGAATTCGATGGATAACCATAAGGCGGAAATGGTTGTTGTGTGGGCGTCGAGACAGTTGGTATTTGTCTAACTGAACTTGGTGTACCTAAATTATGCGTCGTAGGTACAATGTGATTTAATGTATTGACATTCGGCGGTGGTACCGATATATTTGTCGGTGGATAAACAGGTGGATAATTCGTCGTGCTTGCAAAATTCGTTGGGTACGATGGAAAATGTACGGCAACTTCAATTGGTTTTGAATTCTCAATTACTTCCGTTGTATTGCAGCCATTTGTTGGCACTGAATTTGTTTCCGTTTTCGATGGTTTCACTGTAATACCAGCTGAAAAATAATATTTCTCATTTACTTTCTTTCTTTTTTTTAACTTCGATTTTTATATTCTCGTCAAAAATGTCAATATAGTCAATATATTCTAGTAAAAAAATTGTGGCATTTTTAGAAATTAAAATTTTATTCTTACCATTTGGCGTGCTCGATGCTGATTCTATCGAGGGTGGGGCAATTAGTCTTTCGCGAACAGTTTCAGTTGAAGCAATCAATGGAGGTGAATCCGGAGGTTTTGCATTATTTGCATGAGAATACAAATCGAGGACTTGATGACAAATATCTGAGAAAAATAAAAATAAAAGAATAACTTAAGAGTCGTATTCTTAATTTTAAGAGATACTTTTTATTAAAAAAAAAGAAGAAGCTAACCTTCCAAAAGATCCATTGTGACATCCTCGACGAACATGTCCCACCATCTTAAGTGTTTTGGTTGTCTGCCATTCCAATCGACGACTTCAAATTTACTCAATTTTCCCGCTAAATACATTAGAGCGACTGCTATAATTTCTGGTTCCCACTGAAGACACAGTGTCGTGCACAGACTAAAAGAAAAAGAAACTTCAAATCAATTTTTGGGTAAAAAATAAAAAAAGAATAGAAAAAGTCTAATTTTCGACAATATTAGACTCAATCAGACCGAATTTCAGTTTACAATTGCCTTTACTCTTTGTTACTAAGGCTAGAATTTTTTTATTCTTCTTTAAATACCGAAGAAACAGGGCTCGAACGAGTGAAAGTACTTAAAAATTCAATTATATAAAATTTTAACAAACATTAATTTTTAATATAGAAGATGTAAGAATTTATTGTTGATCAGAGTCAAATTATTGTCAAAGATGTTTATTAATTGTCAAAGAACTGATCAATATAATCATTATTTTCAAATCGAGCTTTCGCCTCTACGAAGTAGGGCCTTTTCAAGAATAAATTACACTGAAAATTATAGATATAAATATTTAAAATAAAATTGTACCAAAAAGAAAAGACGCATATAAACATGTTTTAATGTTTTCATAAATGTATTACTCCAAATTTTAGGAGAATACTAAGAATGTCAACACGTGTTATTAACAGGTTAGGATTCATGTTTATATGCGTCTTTTCTTTTTGGTACAATTTTATTTTAAATATTTATATCTATAATTTTCAGTGTAATTTATTCTTGAAAAGGCCCTACTTCGTAGAGGCGAAAGCTCGATTTGAAAATAATGATTATATTGATCAGTTCTTTGACAATTAATAAACATCTTTGACATTAATTTTTAAATCAATTTTTATTAAGAATTCTACTAGAATTCAATTATTTAAATACAAAAAAACAATTTATTGAATAATTGAATGTTTCTTTAAATTGAATTCTCATTAAGAATATTATCAATAAAGTTTTAAATAAATGAATTCTTTTGACAAATTTTAATAAAATTATTAAGAATAATTACATTTTTTGAGGAATTCGAATAAAATTTTATTAAAAATAATTGAATTTTTTCCTAAAAATTTAATTAAAATTGTATTGTAAAGAAATAAATTTCTCATAAGAATTTTATTATTTACAAAAATAATTGAATTATTGCCAAGAATTTTACAATTTATAAAAATAATTTAATTGTCTCGAAGAATTTTTTATCAGAACTGTTGAAAATAATTGAATTTTGATTAAAATTCTTGAAAATAATTAAATTTTGAATAAAATTATTGAAAATAATTGAATTTAAAAAATATTTTTAAAAATTATTGTTGAGAATTTTTTTTAATTTTTGGAACATAATTGATTTTCTGTGAAGAATTTTATTACTTTTGAAAATAATTGAATTTATGCAATCATTTGTAACTTCTCTAAAATTCTTCAAATTATATCGTACAATTTACGAACTTTTTGTGCTTTTTCAATCAAATTACGGACTTTACGGATCTTTTTTAAAAGAAAAACTGACTTTTACAGAGACTTAAAGCAAATTTACGGACTTAGTTCGAGCCCTGATTAGAAAAGATCGGAGAATCAGAAATAAAAACTCACCTATCATTAACAAAAGTCCACGCCATTTGTACCATTTTTTGTAATTTATTCTTGTCACCTGAAATCAGAATATTGTAAAATCGTGCCTTGGGAATAATCCAAAAGTTAGTAAATAAATTTGACAATTACCTTTTAAAGATTTCGCGTATTTTAAAAGGTAGCTATAAGGATGTTCCACTTGGAGATCAAATTTAATTGTTTGCAAAAGAATTCTTTCCAGTGTCATTACTTCTTCCTGTAAATCGACTCACTTCCTTAATATTTGAAATTTTATTTACATATTCAAATTTATTTATTTATTCATTTACGGGCATTAAGCATTTAGCGAAAAAAATATATCATTACTTTTAAAAACATTAATTTTTACTGATTTAAAAACAATAAAAATCACAGTTTTTCCAAGGATATCAAATTGAGACGAAAAACGAATCAAAAGTGTTGCGAAGCAACGTTTTGATTTGTTTTTCGTCTCAATTTGATATCCTTAGAAAAACTGTGATATTAATAAAAATACACAATAAAAAAAAATAATTAAGAAATTAAATACAATTAAGAAATTTTACCTTTGGATCTTCTCCAAACGTTACGAATTTTTGATCAGACAAAATGCCTTTTGCAGTTTTGATAATGTCTTTACATTTTTTCGGCGTCTCCTCGACTTTTCCAGCTAGGAACAAACAACTGCACGCTGTGACCTAAAATTAATTTCCAAAATTCTCATCAAATTAATAAAATCTTTTCTCTTGTAAAGGAAGCAAAAAATTCGAAAAAAATGTTTCAAAACACTTACGAAACGTGGAAAAGTTTTAAATGAATGAAACATGTAGAAACGATGAAAATAAACAACTCCCGTAGCCATTGTATTATAACCCAAATCCATTTTTGTGCCAGTATCAATAATAAATCGGGCACCTTCTTTTCGATATCGTGATTCTGTCTCATAATCAATGCCATCTTGAACCGAAGGTGTATTTTTTAAATTCTTCTTTTCATAATACCAGCATGGCATGTTTCTTTATTTCTAAAAATTAAAAATACAAGCATTAAATGAAAAACAATTTCAACATTTGCAATAGAATAAAAATTTTGTAAATTTGTCAATTCTTTCTATAAATCAAATTATCAAAAAAATTTCCCCTTTTTCCTTGAAAAGAAACATTTCTTAGTCAATTTACAACAATTGATATTTAACACCTGGAATTATTATTATTATTTAAAAAAAACAACTTGGAAATTGAAAATAAAGCCATGAATTCTAACCTCAAAATGTAGAAAATTCTGGACAGTATCGATTGATATTTGTCTATTACTTGAATTATTTGTGATGATAAATAACTTTAGTTGAACACACACCTTTCTATTATTGTTCACAATTGAAATATTGACTAATTTTTAAATCACAGCTAGTAAATTCACTACTTTTTTAACACTTAATTGTCCTTTGTTGATATTCAAGAATTAAAGATTACCACGGTCGTTATATCTGACATGTATAGTTGAGGAAACATTTTCTTGACAGTCAATCGATTGTGTCGCTTATTAAATACAAAATGAATTTATTTACACGTCTATTAATCAATATGGAAAAAGGATAGAAAATAAAGAATATTTTTCGTTTTGTTCCCTCTCGAAATATAAAACTACTGTTTTATTTGTTCTGAATTTGAAAAAAAGTGACAACAAACGACTCCAATGACTGAAATAAAATTGACCATTTTCTTTCAGGTTGATTTGAAAACTTGTGTTCGAAAGTTTGTCACTACTGACGAAGCCGGAAAGTGTTTTCAAATTCGCCGTAGCGCTACGATCGACAACTTCGATTTTCTTTTTTGTTTATAAAAAATGAAAATTAATAACAAATTAATATTATTATTATTAATTAACTGTATAATTATACTTTATAATAATCGTAAAAATCGTAAGAAAAGTTATTTGCTATAATTTTTTTTTAATTGAATTTTATTTTTATTTTCCTAATTACAGAATAAAAAATTTGAAAATTATTAAATTCATTTGAAGAATTTTATCAACATTTTTTTTAATAATTAAATTCTTTGAAGAAAATGTAATTAAAATTGTATTGAAAATAAGTTAATTCTTGTCAAGATTTTTATTAAAATTCTTTAAAAATCCTAATTGAATTGTTTTTGAGAATTTATTTCAATATTCTTAAAAATAGTGAATTTTTTTTAAAAATAATTTTTACTGCAAATGTTTGAAAGTGATTGAATTTTATAAAGAATTAAATTGTTTTCAATAATAATAATTATTATTTTCAAAAATCTTATAAAAATTCTCCAAGAAAATTCAATTATTTTAAAAAATAATTGAATTTTTCACAGGAGTTCAATTATTTAAAAAACTTTTATTAAAATTCAATTCAAGAATTCAAATATTTTTAAAAATAATGAAACCTTCGCTGGAATTCAATTATATTAAATCCAATTTTAATTGAATTCCAGGGAAAATTAAATTATTTTTAAACATTTTTTTTCAATTCTTCGAAAGAATTCAATAATATCAATAAATAGTACATTTTTCAAAAGAATTCAATTATTATAAATACAATTTTAATAAAATTCTTCTCAAAAATTCACTTATTTTATATTATTTCGCAAAAATTTAATTATTTGTAGAAATAATCTTTTAGAAAAAGAAAATTGTTTTTAAGAATTTATTTCAATATCCTTCAAACTAATGAAGTTTTTTTTAATAATTTTTACTGAAAATTTTGAGAATAATTGAATTTTTAAAAGAATTTCGTTTAAGTTTTTCAAATAATCGAAATTTACAAAGAATTTTATTACAAATTTTTGAGAATAATTGAATTGTTTAGAAAAATTTTATTACAATTTTAAAAAATAATTGGATTTCTCAGAAGAATTTTATTATTTACAAAAATAATTGAATTCTTGTCAAGAATTGTACATTTTATAAAAATAATTTAATTGTTTCCAAGAATTTTTAAACGTTTTAGAAAATAATTGAATTCTTGCAAAGTATTTTATTAATTATAAAAATAATAAAATTCTTGCGAAGAATTTTCTTATTTATAAAAATAATTAAATTCTTGCGAAGGATTTTCTTACTTATGAAAATAATTGAATTCTTGCGGAGGATTTTACATTTCATAAAAATAATTTAAATGTTTTTAAGAATTTTATCTGAGTTTTTGAAAATAATTGAATTTTTTGAAGGGATTTTATTAGAAATTTTAAAAATAATAATTCTTTTTAAAGAATTTAATTCAAAATTGTCTAAAATAATTAAATTTATATTAAAATTCTTGAAAATAATGGAATTTAATTAATATTTTAAAAAAAAATTTGTATTCTTTCAAGAAATTATTTTAAAATTGTATTGAAAATAATTGAATTAGTCAGAAGAATTTTATTATTTACAAAAATCATTGTATTCTTGCCGAGAATTTTATAATTTATGAAAATAATTTAATTGTTTCGAAGAATTGTTGAAAATAATTGAATTTTTATTAAAACTCTTGAAAATAATTGAATTTAAATAATATTTTTAAAAATAATTGTATTCTTTTGAAAAATTTTATTAAAATTGTATTGAAAATAATTGAATTACTCAGAAGAATTTTATTATTTATAAAAATAATTGAATTCCTTTGTAGAATTTTATTATTTTTGAAAATAATTGAATTCTTGTGGAGGATTTTACATTTCATAAAAATAATTGAATTGTTTCGAAGAATTTTATCTCAATTTTGGAAAAGAATTTAATTTTTTGAAGGAATTTTATTAAAAATGTTGAAAATAATGATTGTTTTAAAAAAATTTTCTTATGAATTGTAAAAATTAAATGTTTTTTAGTACTTTTAATAAAAATCTCTGACTTTTCCCTGAATTCCCTGTCTTAAAATTTATTATTATTATAGTTATAATATTATTAAAACTATATTCCAATTCATATATTATTTTTATGAAAAAAAATTTGAATTAAATATTTTTAAATTCCATTATCTTTAAAATCACTAATTTTATTTTAAAAAGTAAGTAAGAAGTTGCTAGTTGATTTTTAAGAGATGTTTCTTTTCCGTCAACCAAACAATAAAACGAATATTATAAGATATAATTTTCTATTTACAATTAAACTTTTCTTTTTACCAAAAATACATACACCAATTATATATGTATAATAAACATTTGTTAAGTAAATTATAAATATAGACAACAATATATATATATATATATAATTATTTATATAATATATATAATTATTATGAATCATTTATCACAGTTCATAATTTTGGTGGATAATAGGTTTGATTGGTGAATGGTGGTGGTCCAGGTATTCGAGGAATGTAAGAAAGATTTGGAGAATAATTGAAATGAGATTGAAATTGATGTGGTAGTGGTGGTCGCAAATTTGTGGGAGGTGTGAGAATTCTTATTGAATTGGAATTTGGAACAATGGATTTCATTGCAACCACATTTGGCGGCGGTATTGATAAATCTAATGGAGGATATACCGGAGGATAAATAAGATTATTAGAGAAATTCATAGTGTACGGTTGAAATTGCACCGAAGACTCAATCAGTCTTGCATTCTCGATAACGTCATCCACTGGACGTTCATTAACAGGCACTGAATTAGTTTCTGTGGCTGAAATCCTTGTGATTGTCACAGGAACTAAAATTTCAGAAAATTTATTCTTCTCTAATTTCTTTGTCATTGTTTCATCATAATAAAGCTATTTATCAACACCTAAAACTATTTCTCTTACCATTTAGGTAAGATTTTCATATCGAATTAATAATTTCCAATTAATATTCATGATTTAATAAATAAATAAAATAAATAAATATTTAATACTTAATATTAAATTTCTAATACTTAATATTTAATTTTTAATACTTAATATTTAATATTTAATACTTAATATTCACTACTTAATACTTAATTTTTAGTGTTTCTTACCGTTTATAGTGTTTACAGTCGAAACAATTGGCGGTGTTGCAGTTTTTTCCCTGGTCGTTCCATTAGTTGCATCCGAGGAATGAGATTCCAGAACTTTAAAACTATTTGTCTGGGGATATAAATCTAAGGCTTGTAAACAAATATCTGAAAATTGAATAAAAACTTTATAGAATTTAAATAATTTAAAAAAGTAATATTACTCTGAAAATTAATAGTCACAAAAAGACGGTGAGGAAAAAAAATTCACCTTCTAAAATTTCCATTGTAATGTCTTCTATAAACATATTCCACCATTTTAAATGCTTTGGTTGCTTTCCATTCCAATCGACAACTTCGAATCTACTTAATCGTCCAGCTAAATAAATTAAAGCGACTGCAATTATTTCAGGTTCCCATTGAAGGCACAGGGTTGTACATAAACTGAAATCAAATCAAGTTGTTAAAGCCAATTAAAAATTAGAAAACTATTTCTAGACAAAAAAAAATTTAATTTAATTTTATAAAATATAAATGCTTCTGGTAAATTTAAATAATGAAACTAATTTTATAAATCTTGATAAATGAATTATTCCAATTCATATTAATCATTTTCGGTAAATAAAATTTTTTAAATTTCGATAATTATTCAGTATAAATTATATTATTACTAGAAGAAAATACGCGCAGAACGCAGTAATCCATTTATTAATATTTTGTAAATTAAAAAATTCGATATTTTCTAGAATAAACATCAATTTTTAAATGATTATAGATCTAAAATTTGAAAAATTCACTTATTAAGTACATAATATTAAATATTCTTGTTGATTATTATTCCAAAATTTTAGTAAAATTTGTCGCAAGAATTTCAATTATTTTCAATGCAATTTTAATAAAACTTCTCAAAAGAATACAATAATTACTTTTAAGAATTGTAAAATCCTCCGCAAGAATTCAATTATTTTTATAAGTAAGAAAATTCTTCGCAAGAATTGAAATCTTTTCATAAATAATAAAATTCTTTAGAGGAATTCAATTATTTTTATAAATAATAAAATGTTTCGGAAGACTTCAATTATTTTCAATACAATTTTAATAAAATTTCTTGAAAAAATACAATTATTTTTAAAAATATTATTTAAATTCAATTATTTTCAAGAGTTTCAATAAAAATTCAATTATTTTCAACAATTCTAAGAAACAATTCAATTATTTTATAAATTTTAAACTTCTCGGCAAGAATACAATGATTTTTGTAAATAATAAAATTCTTTTGAGTATTTCAATTATTTTCAATACAATCTTAAAATAATTTCTCAAAAGAATATAAATATTTTTAAAAATATTAATTCAATTCGATTGTTTTCAAGAATTTTAATATAAATTCAATTATTTTTGTAAATAATAGAATTCTTCTGAGAAATTCAATTATTTTCAATACTAACAGGTTCAATTATTTCTAAAAATTGTAATAAAATTTTTCTAAACAATTCAATTGTTCTCAAAATTTTGTTATGAAATTCTTTGTAAATTTCATTTATTTTTAAAATTTCCCTATTTAAATTATTTTACAAAATTACATTATTTTTACGAAATTTAATGAAATTTAAAAAAAATGTAACTGTTTACAAAAACTCTAATAAAATCGTTTAAAAGAATTTAATTTTCTATGAATAATTTTAATATAATTTAATAAAATAATTATTAATTACAATTTTTAATAAACACGATTATTTTAAAAACTTAAGAAAAATTCTTCATAAAATTCAATTACTTTCAAAATTTGTAGTAAAAATTATTTTTAATAAATCCATTATTTTTAAGCATATTGAAATAAATTCTTCAAAACAATTTAATTATTTTAATGAATTTTAATAAAAATCTTTCCAAGAATTAAATTATTTTCAATAGAATTTTAATTACATTTTCTCGAAAGAATTCAATTATTGAAAAAAATGTTGATAAAATTCTTCAAATGAATGGAATTATTTCCAAATTTTTTTATAAATACTTGACAAGAATCCAATGATTTTCAGTATATGAATTTTTAAATTTTAAACATTTAAGAAGAAAAATTATTTAAAAAGTTATCAACTAACTTCAGTCTACGAACAGATTACCGGAATATAACGATTATTAATATAGATATTAATATTAATAATTTAATGAATTGATAATAGAGAGATAGATAATTTCAATTATTAACCTACAATGAAAATTCATTTTAATAATCTATTTACCTATCATTAACAAAAGTCCAAGCCATTTGGATCATATTTTGCAATTTGGCTTTGTCTCCTTTCAAACATTTCGCATATCTCAAAAGATATTTGTAAGGATGATCGACTTGTAAATCGAATTTGATTGTCTGTAGTAATACTCTTTCTAACGTCATTACTTCCTCCTGAAACAAATTTTCCATTTATTTCGAATTTATTTTTTTTTAAATTCATTTCATAAAATTTATTTCATAAAATTTATTTCATAAAATTTATTATATAAAATTTATTATATAAAATTTATTTCAAATATAAAAGAATGAAAAAAGTCAATTTCAACATTCGAATTCAATTTAATTACTGTTAATAGGTAGGAATACGAAAATAAAGAAAATTTGAACTGTATTTTGTAATTTTCCTTTGCCTGTCTTAAAACATTTTGCTTATCAAAAGATAAAAAGGATAAAGAATAATTTTCGAAACAATTTTCTAAAAACGCACTTACTTTAGGATCTTCGCCGAAACTTGAAAATTTTTCTTCAGTCAACAAGCCTTTGGCAGTTTTGATAATGTCTTTACATTTTTTTGGCGTCTCCTCCACTTTCCCGGCTAGAAATAAACAACTGCATGCTGTCACCTTTAAAGAAAATGATAGAAGTGAAAATTGTTTTTCAATATACTATTCGATAGTGTCGGTTAAAATTAGAAATAAACTCTATTAACTTACGTAACGTGGATATGTTTTAAAAGAATGAAACATATAAAAACGATGAAAATAAACAACACCCGTTGCTATTGTATTGTAACCCAAATCCATTTTTGCTCCCGTATCAATAATAAATCTTGCACCTTCAGTTCTGTAACGATTTTCCGTCTCACAATTGATTCCATCTCGAAATGAAGGTGTGTCTTTTAACTCCTCCTTGTCATAATACCAAAAGGGCATTTTTCAACAATCTGAAAGTATAAAAAATTTGTTAACAAACACTTTTCTCTCTTCTTCGAATTTTTATATTCGTATAAAAAATATTTTCAAGAGTTTTTTGATCATTAGAAAAAATTTGTGAACAAAACATTTTGTTCTTTTCGCTAAGAAAACTTGTTTAATTTCTTTTAATCGTTGTGACCTTCCCCGACTGTAAAATCTGCAGCTCAATAAAAGGAATAAAAAATTGTAAAATAAAAAAAAAAGAAAAGAAAAAAAAATAAATAAATACAAAAAAGAAAAGAAATCGATAAAAATATGAAAAATAGACAAAAGAATGGATGATAAAAATTTTCAATGACACTATAAAGATAGAGGTAAGTTATCTTCTTTTTAATTTAACTTCTATTTAGGAATATATATATAATGACTTGCATACGTCACATCCTAAAGCCCCCATAACATTGATGACGTATTTAGAATAGCCTACTTTAAAAAATATAGAGTTGAAAAATAAGAAAAAAATATGAAAAATATCGATAAAATTATACAAAAATAATAGATTGTCGACGAGTTGCGATGAAAAGAAGCCCCTGAAGAATAACAAAACATATGTTAGAAAATGCTACAATAGATTTTTAATTTTATTAACAAAAATAAAAAAAATTCAGATTTACTTCAGTCATCGAATACTCCTAATAATTCTATTAACTAATTCTCTTTTGAATAGATTAATAATTAATCTTTTCAAATAAATACTTTTCTCAAAATAATATAAATATCTCAAAATGGAGAAATAAAAGAAAAACTCGAATCAAATTAAATAGAGAAAAAATAAATAATTCAGTCGAAACCTAATTTAAAATTAAAAAATGAAAATTATAAGAATAGCATTAAAACTTGTTTATAATAATCTAATTTACACCATATAATTTAATTACTATCAATTACTATTTTCTCCAGGAAATAATTATTTTGGAAATACATTTTTTATATAATATACTCACTTGTTTACGTGATTTTCAATTTTTTTTCTAAAACCTCTCAGTAAATTTAAGCCTCCTTGTCGATAAAACAATCTTTTGTGTATTATTATTACTATTTATAATTTTCTACGGCACTTTTGGATTTTTTCACAACGTATACTTTTCTGATCATGGCTCTCTGCTGATTGAAGAGGACACACAACTGTCTAGGATAACAGTTGGGTAATGAAGATTCCAAACACAATTCACGACGTCCCTCAAAGATGTCTCTACAATGCAGTAAATTCTGTAAAATGAAAATAAATTTTAAAAATTTTTTTCAATTAAAAAAAATTACTTAAATTAGAAAAAAAACCTTTTTTAAAATAAAAATTAAAAAGGAACATCGAATATAGAAAAAAAATTAATAAAAGAACAATTGGAAAAATTCCGTATTTAAAAGAATAGAATTAGAGTAAAAATAAAAATTCGATTTTTAAACAGTTTGTATAAACAATATTTGGGGTTTTTTTTTAAAGAAGAAAAAAAAATTATTCGGAAAAAATTCTTTAGAATTTTTTTACTATAATTCCAGCGATGAGAAATATAAAGGTTACTTGTGAGAGCAAAGGTCGTAAAATGTGGTATGAGGAAGGTGAAACGAGAATATGGGGTCCGTTCCTTATCTTTCGATAGCAGGCGAGGAATACCCTTCTCGTCCTGCGTCCTGCTTCTAGAAGTTACAGAAAGTGCCATGATGAATCGGCCATCTTGCTGTCCTCAAAACGGGCTAAAATCTAAAAGTCTTTTTTTTTATTATTCCCTTTTCTTTCCTTCACACCGCAACTCATGATTTATCATTTAGAAAAAGAATTAGAAACAAAAAAAATCGATTATATTCTTCCAAAAGTCGTTTTTAAATTTATTACCGTAAATTTTTTTCCTACTTTTCCGAATTTTTATTTATTTATTCTTCAAACATTTCATTTGTCGTATTTTTTGTCTACAATTCATTACGATTCACAATTTAATTCACAAATGTTTCTGCACTTATTCGAATTTACGTTAAATAAAAATTTCCATTTATCTGAATTTGCATTCTTTCAAAATTACATTTGTTGTAATTTTTTAATATAATTTCAGATTCAAAATTTAAAAAAATTCATTTATTAAGTACTTAATTAAATACTATTGTTTATTATTTACAAAAATTTTAATAACATTCTTCGCAGGAATTCAATTATTTTCATAAATAATAACATTCTTCGGAAGAATTACATTATTTTTATAAAGAATAAAATTTTTTGCAGCAATTCAATTATTTTTTATCCAATTTTAATAATATAATTTCAAAAGAGAATTCAATTCTTTCTGAAAATTTTTTTTTAATTTCTTGACAAAATACAATTAGTTTTAAAATTATTAATTAAATTCGATTATTTTCAAGACTTTTAATATAAATTCAATTATTTTCGACAATTTTGATGAAATTCTTTTTAAAACATCGTTATTTTCAAAATATTTAAAAAAAATTCTTCGAAATAATTCATTTATTTTCAAAAATTCAAATAAAATTCTTCGAAATAATTCATTTATTTTCAAAAATTCAAATAAAATTCTTCGAAACAATTCAATTATTTTTATCAATTGTAAAATCCTTCCCAATATTTTAATTATTTTCATAAATATATGAAAATTTTTCACAAGAATTACAATATTTTCATAAATAATAAAAATCTTTGGAGAAATTCAATTATTTTCATAAATAATAAAATGTTTCGGAAGATTTCAATTATTTTCAATACAATTTTAATAAAATTTCTCTAACGGGTTCAATTATTTTCACAAATTTTAATAAAATTATTTAAAAAAATTCAATTTATTATGAAAATTTTTAATAGAATTTGATAGTAAAATTATTAATTGCAATTATTTACAAAATGGTTTTTATTAGAAAAATTAGAGATATTTTTTGAAAAAATTCTTCGCGAGAATTTAATTATTTTTTTCTATATATAGAAAAAAATTCTTCCCATGAATTCAATTACATATTTTCATAAATAATAACATTCTTCGGAAGAGTTCAATTATTTTTATAAGTAGTAAAATTCTTTGCAGGAATTCAATTATTTTCCATGCAATTTTAATAAAAAATAACGAAAGAATTCTATTCTTTTAAAAGATTTTAAATAATTTTTTTTTTTTTGAAAAAATTCAATTATTTTCTAAAATTTTTATATATTCTTGGAATTGAATCAATTCTTTTTATAAATAATAAAATTCTTACAAGGAATTCAATTTATTTGAATACAATTTTATTAAAATACAATTACTTTCTAAAATTTTAATTAAAATTGTTAAAGAAATTCTATTATTTAAAAAAAAATATTCAAGTAAATTCTTCAAAAGAATTAAATTACGATTTTCAAATGTTTTAATAAAATTCTTTGCAAGAATTCAATTATTTTCAATAGTTAAATAAAATTCCTTAAATGAATAAAATTATTTTTAAAAAATTTAATATAAATTCAGAGAAGAATTTAGTTATTTTCTAAAAATTTAAATAAAATTCAATTATCAAATGTTAATAACAAACAACGATTATGTACTTTAAAAAATTGAAAGGAATTCTTCATAAAATTAAATTACCCTCAAAATTTCAATTAAAATTATTAAAAGAAACTCCATTATATTTTAGAAAAATTCAAAGAAATTCCTCAAAAGAATTTAATTAGTATTTACGAAAATTTTAATTAAATTCTTCGCAAGAGTTCAATAATTTTCCAAAAATAATAAAATTCGCTTCGAATGAATTCAATTATTTTTATGAATAATCCAATTCTTCTCAAGAATTCAATTATTTTTATGAATAATCAAATTCTTCTCATAAATTCAATTATTTTCATAAATAATAAAATTCTTCAAAGGAATTAAATAAATTATTTTTAAATTTTTTGATAAAATTCAATGCAAGAATTCAATGATTTTCAATACATTAATTTTAAAATTGAAAATATTTGAAAAGAAAAATTATTAAAAAAAGTTAGGAAACAAAAAAGCAAACAACTAATTTCAATAACTGCGAACAGATTACCAGAATACAACTATTTTACCATTTTCAAAATATAACAAGAAAAAATTGAATATTCAAATTAATATTTCAATAATTAATATATGTAAATACACAAAGAATAGAAATGTACTTAGAAAAATTGAAAGTCATCATCATCATCATAATCATAATATATACGTGTGAATCATAATGAATTTCGAGAGCAAAGTGACCTAATATAAGAGAAGTGAAATTCAAGTAAATTTTTTTTTTACTGAGATCAGAGGTCAAGGGATATATGTTGTTATGTCTCGCGTTGATGTCCTCGGTTTGAACTTTGCTGAACTTATATAATATGAATGCGTAAGGAATGGACCACCCATGTAGAAGGGGGGTCTTTTTCTCGAGTCTGCCTCAAGTGTCGTCAAGGGTTGTGCGCGCAGCAAGTACCTACATCATCAGTTGGATGATAGTCAGTCCAGACATCGTATATACATATATAATATATGGATAAGTACCGAATAAGGACGGTTCTTGTATATAAATTTAAAAGTATATATATACAGGTATAGACCGTGTTACGCAAAAATCAACGAGTCACTTTAACACCCCAAAAAACCTTTATGCTTCTCACACAATATTCTCGCGATGACCTCCTTAACTTATTCGCTGTGCCACACGCAAATATTTTCGAATTCAACACATTTCATATTCGTTTCAATATATCAAAATCAAAACAAAAAAACAGATTCAGGGTTTAATTTTCTTTTTTTCAACCTGGAACTAAAATTAAATTTTTCTCTAATTTTTTTTTGCCACAAAAATTTAATTTTGTTTTTCTCTAATTTACAGATAGAATTTTGACTTTTTCCCTCATAAAAGAAATCCAAAGGCAATCTAGGTACTACTTTACAGAATATAAAGTTGAATTTAGAATACAGTATAGAAATAAATTGAGCCGCCGGATAGTATAACCGCACACGCATAAAATTCTGACAAACTTTCTACTGCAGTTGGTTCCTGACATACAAAAATTAATTTAAAACAAAGTTTTCATAATTATTTTCAATTATTTAAAAAATAAAATCTACAAAAAAGTAATTATTTAAAAAAAATTTTTTTGGTTCATTTCTTTATTTCAACAGCTAACTAGAAAGTCGTCAAAATTTTATGCGATTTTACTATATCCGGCGGCTCATTAAAATTTTGTTTTAAAATTTCTGACAATTTCAGTTTTAAAAAAAAAAAAAAAATATTTTTGATACTTTCAAAGTTCGCCAAACAACAAAAACGAGAATCTTTTTACAGTATTTTCAAAAAATTAATACTTTTCCTACGAAGAATTTTATTATTTATGAAAATAATTATGAATTCTTGAGGAGAATTTGATTAAAATGTTTGAAAATCCTAATTGTATTCTTTTGAAGAATTTCTTTCAATTTTTTTAAAAATAATAAAGTTTCTTTAATAATTTTAATTGAAACTTTTTTAAATAATTGAATTTTGAAAACAATTTCTTTCATGTTTTTAAAATAATCGTGTTTCTTAATTGGAATTGAAGGTTTATATATTGAATTTTATTAGGATTTTTAGAAAATAATTACATTCTTCTCAGAATTATATTAAAAATTTCTAAAATAATTTTATTCCTACAAGGAATTTTATTAAAATATAGAAAATATTTAAATTCTTTCGAGAAATAGATACTATTATTAAAAATTTTGACACTAACTGAATTTTTCAAAAAATTTGTTCATTTATTCAATATAATCGATTTTGTTAATAATTGTAATTAATAATTTTACTATTAAAATTATTGATAGAAAATTAAACTCTTTTAAAGAAATTTATTAGAGTTTATGTAACTAATTAAACGCTTTAGAAGAATTTCTTTAAGTTTTTTTGAAAATAATACAGTTTTTTGAATATTTTAATTGAAAATTTTAAAAATAATTGAATTAAACAACGAATTTTTTTTAACTTTTTAAAATAATCCTGTCTATTAATAATTATAATTAAATATTTGATTAATAAAGTTTATTAACATTGAATTCCTGAGAAGAATTTTATTATTTACAAAAAATCATTGAATGTTTACAAATGAATTTTACTGTTTATAAAAATAATTCAATTGTTTCGAAAGATTCATTAAAATTTTAGAAAATAATTGTATTCTTTCAAAAGATTCTATTAAAATTTTTTACAAATTAAATTGTTTCGAAGGATTTATTAAAATTTTAGAAAATAATTGAATTTTTCCGAAAAATATTATTCAAAATTGAAGAAAAAATAAATTCTTTCATGAAATTTTATTAAAATATGTACCTATTAAAAGTAATTGAATGTTTGCAACGAATTTTACTGTTCATAAAAGTAATTGAATTGTTTCGAAGAATTTATTAAAATTTTAGAAAATAATTGAATTTTTTCAAAAAATATTAAAAATTAAAAAAGAAATTGAATTCCTTCATGAACTTTAATTAAAATAATTGTATTAACAATATTTGAATTTTTGCACAGAATTTTATTGTTTATAAAAATAATTGAATCGTTTTGAAGGATTTAATAAAATTTTAGAAAATAATTGAATCTTTTCGTAAAATATTAATAATTTTAAAAAATTGAATTTCTTCATGAAATTTTATAAAAATTGTATTTAAAACAATTAAATTATTGCAAAAAATTTTAATGTTTATGAAAATAATTGAATTGTTTTGAAGAATTTATTAAAATTTTAGAAAGTAATTGAATTTCTGCAAAGAATTTTACTATTTATAAAAACAATTGAATTCTTCCGAAGAATGTTATTATTTTAGGAAAACAATTGAATTTACGCGAAGAATTATATTTAAATTTTTGAAAATATAAACAATAATTAATTATGCACTTATTAGGTGAATTTTTTAAATTTTGATTATGAAATTGTTCAAAACTTTATATTTGAAAATAAAAAACTTTGTAATTTGTTATAAATAACAAAATTTCTATTTTATTGAACTTTTATTCCAAAAAGAGTGAAAAATTACCTTAGATTAAAAATAGTGAATTTTCGAAAAAAGAAGGTCATACGTTCAAAAATTGGAATCAGCGTGAATTTCGGAGAAACGTTAATAATGTTCTCTAATTGGGACTTTGTTCCATTTAGAAGAAGATTCTAAAGTGTCAATGAATTAGATTTTTAGTGCAAATTGACTGTACTAAGAAAAGAAACCTATTTATTACCACAGACTACGACTCAATGTCAAGTAATAGAAGAGTTATTTTTTTCTTTTTTTTTTAATACTCGGAAGGAGGAAACCATCGTGTGTGGTCCATGTGTTAATCAGGATAACTGGCTACCGAACGGCCCTTCAATTATATAAACCCACATCTCACCTTTTGACGAACACACCGTTGTATTTATATCCTTCTCTCACACCATAGGTTGCACATCTTGTGTGAGACTCGTGTTTAAAAAGTTCTCTTTCATTTTTTCCTCTCAACTTATTCTTCTTCTCCGTCTCTTTCTTTTTTTTCTCTCTCGCATCCTATTCTTAAAACAACAGTGCTTCATTGTTTCCTTCAAAAATTGTCGAAAGTGAATAAAAATCATTATAATGTTTCTTTCATCATGAAATTCTTTCCACGGAAAGAGTATATAATCTGAAAAAAAGAGAAAATATTATTAAAAAAATAGAATTATTAAAGTGCATTTTCGGGTCAAAGTACGAGGAGAGAATTTTTGCGTGGGCGTTAAAATGGAGATTTTACTTTCATTAAAGACCGGTTGTCAGAATTTTGATTGTATGATAATTAATTCGAAGGCTACCTGTCTTCATTCACAATATTTCTGCATCTTTATAATATCTCGTAAACATTTTAACACCATATCGATACTTTCACTTTTTTTTGCAGCATAAAGCCGGTTTTATCAATTATATTAATTTTTTCTTCTGAGCTACGTGCATAGAATTAAAAAAATCACAGTAATAATCTCTGTTTTGATTCTCTCAAAATTTCCGCTAATTTTTACTTTTCCTTTTTTCACTGTTTTTAATTTCCGACGATTTTTATATTTTTCCTTTCTTCACTATTTTTAATTTCCGCTAATTTTTACTTTTCCTTTTTTTCACTATTTTCATTTTATTATTACCATTTTACTATTTTTCTTTGACTTTTTCCTATTTTTGATTATAAAAAAACTAAAAAATATCATTTTAATGGCAACAATAAATTCTTATCATTCGACTGTAGGAAAAATATTGTTTTTAGAAAATACCTTCAATGAAAGGGTTGCTAGCATCAAAATGAAGAAATATTTCCCGTAGAGACCATCAAAGTATGTTTTGTTTAGTCGAGTGTATATAGAAGTGCTTCAGTTAATCCTGATGTTTCAGTATTTTTTTTCTCAATCCAACTGCGACGACGATATAATCTCGGGGAGTTCAAAATCATGTCGAAACAAAAATTTCCTGATAAATTCTGAAACAATAATTCAAATATAAATAAAATAATTAATATAAAATTTTAAAAAATTAATTTTAATTGCAGACAGGAATTTAAGAAAATGTAAAAATTAAGAGATTAAATTTGAAAAAAGGAGATTAAATATATAATTAATATTTTTCTAGAGATTAAATAATAAAAAAAATATGAATAAATAATAAAATAAGTACCTAATGAAATAAGTAATGAAATTTCAGGGTCCAAAATTATGACTATAACGAAAGTTTTACAGTAAAGACAAAAGTTGAAAAAAGTTAATTTTAATTCGGTGAAATAATTTTTTAATGGAACTTGTATATTTATTGTGAAAAGTGTAAAAAGTTCAGGGTGTAAAGTCAAAAAAAGAGTGCTTTGATAAGAAGAGATGAGGGGGCAAAAGGTTGATGTGTACACTGTGGTAAATATTTGCGTGTCAACATACAGACTTATGCACTAGTATCCCTTCTATGTTTCAACTATAGAGAGACATGCATATAACCAGTATATGTGAACTCATTCAGACACGGTGTCAAACGAACAAGACAATAGTCCATTTTATTTAGAAAAAAATATCACTTCAAACAAAAAGAACAAATTAAATAGAATATGAAAATTATTATTCACAGTCGAGATTTATTTCTGCTTTAACTTTTAACTTTGTCAATATTATCTTCAGTATGTTAACAAACGGTTGTTACAAAAATTTCATTTTCTTTCAACCTGCGATTTCAAATTAAATTCCAGATAGAATTTTGACTTTTTCCCCGATCCCTCTAAAAAATTTAGATAGTTAAAAATAAAATTAGTACAAAAATAAAATTAGTTCAAACTTCCCTTAAATATCTTCGAAAATTTTAATAAAATTCTCAAAAAAATTCAATCATTTTTCATAGAATTTAAATAATTAATAATTTTTGAAATAATTTAATTAAAAAATTATTAATTAGTTGATTATGAAAATCCAATAATTTTTTTAAAACAAATAGAATTAAAGTACCTATTATGAAAACCTAATTTTTCAGAATTTTATATAAGAAATGTAAACAATTAATCAAAAGAAATTTCAAAAAATTTTTACGAAAGAATTCAATTTTTTTCTTAATTTGTTATAAAATATTTCATAAGAATTAAATTATTTTCTAAAATTATTATAAATCGTTCAAAACAATTCAATTTTATTTATAAATAGTAGAATTCTTTGCAAAAATTCAATTATTTTCAAAAATATTTCACGAAAGTATTTAATTTCTTTTTAATTTGTTATTAAATATTTTGAAAAAATTCAATTATTTTCTAAAATTTTAATAAAGTTCAATAATTAAATATTTAATTTTAATTATTAACAATCACAATTATTTTAAAAACTTGAAAGAAATTGTTCATAAAATTCAATTATTTTTAAGATTTTTAATTAAAATTATTAAAGAAACTCCATTATTTAAAAAAAATTCTTTACAAGAATTTTATTAGAATTTTCAAAAATTATAATAAAATTCTTAGCAATAATTCATAATTATTTTCATAAATAATAAAATTCTTTAAAAGAATTAAATTATTTTCAAATTTTTTAAAAAATTCTTTGCAAGAATTCAATGATTTTCAATACATTAATTTTAAAATTGAAAATATTTGAAAAGAAAAATGATTAAAATTCAATTATTTACCAATATTAAAATTAGAATACTTTGAGATTTCGATTTTCTTTAAATCTCTCAAATAATTTTGAAAATAAATATTTAATTATTATTAATTTCTTAACATCAATTGAAATTTTCAATAATTTTATGTAATTTTAAACTTTCTGAAATTTTTTGTGAAATTGACAAAAAGTCAATGAATTATTTTTTAAATTGAAACATTTTTTAACAAAAATCGTCTTTAAATTAAATAAAATTAATTAACTTTAAGAAAGTTGTTATAGACTTAAATTATTAAAAATAAATTTAAAAAAAATTTAAGTAATTGTTTGAAAAATTCAATGCCTTTCAAAACTTTTTAAGATGAAAACAAAAAAAATTTAAGTATAATCAAAAAATTAAAAAATATATTATTTTAATTATTTTAATATCGATCGATCCGAATTAAAAAAGTTTTTTAAAAAACAAAAAAATCGTTAAAAGTACAAAATTTTTGTTTAATTCAATTCAGACGTTTAAAAATTAAATTTTAAATTCTTCAAATTCAAATTAAAAGTTTAATATCATCCGCACATCCGTTTTTCAATTTCAACATCGAAAATTGATTACACATAAATGTGTATTTTAAGCTCTTGTAAAAAAAAAGTTTATCGAGTTTTTGCAAAAAATAACTTTCAAAGAAACGAGAGGACATACATGTTTGATTAGAAAGAAAGTCAATGAAACTGGTCATCATCAGATATATAGAGTTAAAGTGGTTCTCCGAACTATATAAGTCTCCAAGGAGATTCAGTGGAGGGTGTATCGTAAATGAAAGGAGTGGATTTTTTTTTCTCTCTCTTTTTTTTCTTTTTTTTTTTTGCTAGATTTAAGAGAGAACCTTTTTGGAGTTAGATAGTAGGAAAGAAAAGGAAGAGGAAGCGTATACTTTCCTCTCACTTCACTCCTCTCTCTGTGTGCTTTTAATTTACCGGGCGGCAGGCAAATGTTTGCGCCACTCCCCCTTGATCGTACAACCCATTTCTGCCCTCTCGTTTCTCTTCACCATCCCTTGTCCTGGCCATTTTCGAATCCCCCTTTGGAATCACCTTCTCCCTCCCTCCCCTTTTATTCGCATCAGCAACGAACGGATGAACACATATATGTGTGTACACCTATTGACTGACTCTGACCATCACTTGGATCATAACCAGGAGCACACCACTGACGATAATCTACCTATCTAGTTCATATATACACATATATACATCGTTCATGATAGTCAAAGTCCTCTTGTTCATTAAATCGAGAGAAAAAAATTATCACAAACCGGAAAAAAGTGAAGTCAGCTAATTAACTTTGACAAAGTGAATTCTTTTCTTCTTCTTCTTTTCCTTTTTTTAATCAAATTTTAATCAAATTTCCTTTTATTTTATTTATTATATGCTTTTTTAATACTTGTAGATAACTTACGAAATTTAAAACGAATTTTCCTCTTCTTCATAGAATTTACAATCCAACAGTCCATAATATTTTTAATTTCTGATGAATTCCATTTCCAATCGCAGGAAAAATTTTAATTTCTGATGAATTCCATTTCCGATCGTAGGGAAATTCTTTACATTTGTTGCTCTTTATATACGAGTCGAGTGAAACAAATTTTCTCTTCTTAGTTTTGACGATCCAACAGTAGATGATGATTGCTATTTCCAATTCCAGGAAAAAATTTAATTTCTGATGAATTCCATTTCCGATCGCAGGGAAATTCTTTACATTTGTTGCTCTTTATACGGGAAGAGTGAAACAAATTTTCCTCTTCTTAGTTTTGACGATCCAACAATCAATGATGATTTTCATTTCCAATCCCAGGAAAAAGAATATTATTTGATGTGCGTGTTGTATTGTTTTTAAAACTGGAAATTGTATAATTTCGGCTTTTGAACTTTGCTTTCACTTTGAACCGCACTTGGAAACTTTTGATGATTTTCCGTGGCAGAATTGCAAGCAACTGCGAATAGAAAAAAGCGATGTTAATTAATTTTTTAACAAATATTTGAAAAATAATTATTTTACTTTTCAGTTCAAACTGAATAAATATATAATTATATTTCGCATTTAATTTTAAAAACCACTGCAATTAATAAAAAGTGTTACTTAATTTTGTTCATTCATAATATTTCGCAAAAGTGTCAAGACTTATGAACGAAATATTTTTTAATAAAACTATTATCATAAAATACAAATTTTTGTATAATTTCATAATCAAAATTTAAAAAATTCACTTATAAGGTACATAATTAATTATTGTTATTTATATTTTCAAAAATTTAATATAATATAAATTATACCTAATAAATAAATAAAAATAATTCTTCTCAAGAATTCAATTATTTTCATAAATAACAAAATTCTTCGAAAGAATTCAATTATTTTTAAAAATAGTAAAATTCTTTGCGACGAAATTCAATTATCTTCAACAAATATTTTTAATATTTTTCTAAAAAATTAAATTATTTTCTAAAATTTTGATAAATCCTTCGAAACAATTCAATTATTTTCTAAAAATTCTAATTAAATTCAATAATTAAATGTTTAATTTCAATTATTAATAATTGAAGTTTTTGAAAGGACCTTAATTTTCTAAATAATAAAGTGGATAATTTTGTGGCCTTTGGTCCAAGAAGATGTAGATTATTATTAAAAACTGGAAAGAAATTGTTTATAAAATTATATTGCTTTCAAAATTTTCAATTAAAATTATTAAAGAAATCCCATTATTTAAAAAAAAATTTTTAATACATTTTTCATAAGAATTTAATTAAGATTTTCATAAATAATAAAATTCTTCAAAGGAATTCAATTTCAATTTTTTTAATGAAATTCTTTGCAAGGATTTTAAATTATTTTTAATACATATTAATTTTAAAATTGAAAATATTTAAATAGAAAAATTATTTAAAAAGTTAGGAAACAAAAAAGTAAACAACAACTAACTCTTAACTGTGAACAGAATACCGGAATGCAACGATTATTAATATAAATTAAGATTATATTTTGATAGTGCCGCATCAAGCATCTTTAAAAAATTGAATTAAACTTTCCAAATAAAAAATTTCTTGTCAGAATCTTAAATAATGTTTCAAATAAATATTAATTTTTTTACAAGAATTGAAATTTTCAAAAATTTTTGTTTTAAATTTATTTTGAAATTAATCAATTATTTCGGAAAATTGTAATCATACTTTTATATTATTATTATTATTATTATTATTATTATTTTTAGTGCGCGTGCGATAAATAAAGTCATAAACTCGTTAAAATGACAATGTTTTTGTTTCAAATATCTTTATAATTGCGACTTTTATCGAATATTGTCTTTGAATTAAAAAAGAAAGATTAGTTGCTTTCATAATTTGTACATTATACATACCTCATGAGTTATGAAATTAACAACCGGTGTAAATCACATCAAAACATGGTTTATCGGTTGGCAACATGTTTGTTTGGCATATAGGAGAGAATTTGCCGACCGTCTATAAAGATCTCATTTAAACTGTTTACTTACACATTTACGTTTCGTGGTTGAATATTCTTTGAAAATTAAACTCCACACAAGTCCCGTGATAATTCCCTGACCTGAAATACAATAAAAAAAACATATTTTTAATAAATAAAATAATATTCTAATTATACAAATTAAAATAAATTATAATATATCTAATATAAATTATAAAGTGTACTAAAAAAAATTTGTTTCTATTTTAAATTATGAATAATTAAAACAAATAAATAAAAAAATTAAAACAAATAAATAAAAATATTTAAAACAAAAAATTATATAATATAATTAGAAATAATAATAATTAAAAATACCCAAAATTAGTAACTAAATACATTTGTTCCAAAAAAGAGACATTAAATAGAATCTCAAACGAAACGAAAATTAAATTAATTAGTTTAATAATAAAAAATATTCCATTACTTATGAATAAAGTACATGTAAACAAAATTATTAATCCCCTTCTTTTACATATAAAATATTAAGAATCGAGAATGACAATCGTAAAAATCCATCATGTATTTACAGTATGTGAATAATTTTTTCTTTTTGGAATTGAACATCGTTCTCACGATAAATAATAAATGAAGAATAAACATGATGAAATGGTTGTAATTTAAATGTAATTATTGCGCACACTCATTACACAAACTTTTTTGTTTTTCTCAAGCACGATGAGCTTTCAATGTCCGTTCTCTTTAGTTTCCGGTCACGTGGATGATACGAAAGCAAAAAAAAAAAAATAAAAAAAGAGGGTCAAACGCCCTAAACGTCTATTATGTGTCGTATATCAAGACTGAAGCGCGTGGCTTTTATTCATAATTATATATGTCGCGTAACCCTTAATATAATTTTTATCGATGATCCTGGCATTTTTATGACTCTAATTCTTTCACAGAAAAAAATAGTTTTATCGAATATTCCCATATATACCTAAACTTCATATCTCTATCTTGGAAATTATTATCGATGTAGGTACCTATAAAAAAAAGTTTTTAACAATTTGAATTTGATAAAAATAGAATTTTCCGTTTTTCAATAATTTTTATAAAAGTAAATTTATTTATTTATTTTGAATAGAAAAATTTCCATTTAGTTTTCAAAATTAACAAAATTAGAAAAAAAAAATTCTTTGCAAGAAAAAATTTACCTTATGAATACAATATTAATATTTAAAAACAGAATTTATATTTTACTAAATTTTCCTTCAAATTTTGAGGAAAACGAAATTTTCATTTTTTTAAAATTCTATTTAATAGAATTCTTAATTTCAAGAAAAAAACTCTATTTAGTTTGTATAATTAATAAAATTAGAAAAAAATCAATTTCGTTACGAAAAAAACCGTTCAATTCTAACTGAAGAATTTAATTGATAATAATTAAATTCATTCGATTGATTTATAAAAAAATTTGAAAATAATTCCACGCCTGTGATATTTTTGAAGATAATTGAATTTTCGCGAAGAAATTTATAATATATTTCTAAAATTCATTAAATTCCTTCTAAAAATTTTAATAATTTCTTGTGAAGAATTTTATTATTTTTGAAAAAAATTCAAATCATTCAAGAATTTTATTAAAATTTTTCAAAATAATTGAATTTTTTCGAGAAATTTTATTAAAATTGTATTGAAAATAATTGAATTCTTTCAAAGAATTTTATTATTTATGAAAATAATTGAATTCTTGCGAAGAATTTTATTACAATTTTTTAAATTCTTTGCAAGAATTCAATTATTTTTGTTAATAATAAAATTATTGATGGAATTGAATTATTTTTAATACAATTTAATTGAAATTTGTTCAAAGAATTGAATTATTTTCATAAATATTAAAATTCTTTGTAGAAATTTAATTATATTGAAAAATTTAAATAAAATTCTTAATAAGAATTCAATTATTTTAAAAAATATTAATATTCTTCGAAGGAATTCGAAGAAAAACAAATCGAAAGAATGAAATTAATATTTGAAAAAATTTTGACAAAATTCTTTACCAATTTAATTATTTTCAATACAATTTCAATAAAATACTTCTAAAGAATTCAATTAATGCCAAAGATTGTAATAAATTTTTTTTTAAAAATTCAATCATTTTCGTAAATAACAAAATTCTTTGCTGGAATTTAATTATTTTTCAAAATTTTGTTTAAATTCTTCCAAACAATTCAAATAATTTGAAAAATTATAATAAAATTTATCGACAGTTTTTCAATTATTTTTGTAAATAATAAAATTGTTCTCAAAAATTCAATTATTTTCATAGCCTTGATGACATTTTTTACAAGAATTCAATGATTTTAAAAAAATTTGATAAAATTCTTAATAAGAATTCAATTATTTTCAATACAATTTTAATTAATTTTTTTTGAAAAATATTAAAATTCTTTGAAGGAATTCGATGATTTTTACAAATTTTAAAAATATTCTTCTGAGAAATTCAATTAAATTTTCGATTTGATAAAAATATAGAAATTTTCTTCATTTCAGTAATTCCATATTGATAATAAACAATCTAATAATAACGAAAATAAAATTTTTCTCCAAATATTTGTATTCGAAAAAGGTTTTAATTATTAATAAATACACCCAAAAAAAAGAAGGAAGAGAAAGAATAACTTATCCAAGTAAATAAAATTAAAAGCGAATTAATCCAAGATCTATTTATATATGCATAATTATTAATACTGAAATGACTATTTAATCGCTCTTTAATAAATATAATTTTCTGAATAAATACTTTTTTTTACGAAATCCATGCAGAATATTATTTCCTTTTTGCATAAAAAAAAATAAATATACCACTTTGAAAAAATGTATCATTCATTATCTAAAATTTAAATTTTATATTTACCTTGCCAAATAAAAAAAAAGTTCCTACAAGCAAAGAGTATAATTTTACAAAAACAAATATTTACCGAAAAATAAATTTACAAATAATTTTATTTGGTAAATATAAAAATTTTCTCTCTCTTCTAATTTGCTTTTTTTCTATTTTTATATTGATTTTTATATCGACTAAAAGTGAATTTTTTCCAAATGGAAAAAAAAATTTAATGAAAAAATTTACTTCGATGCTCGCGCGTAAATCTTAAACATTGTAACATCAGAAAAAAGACATAGAGAGGATATAGATATAATATTGAGAGACTCCGTAAGAAAGGCTGTCTTTGAAGCATCATAGAGTAAAGGATTTTGAGAAGTTGGAATGGGTATATAAGGGTTGACGGGGGGACACGGGAGCGGGTTGAAGGTGGTTTTTCACTGAAAAGGGGTAGACAGCAGAAGCCTTCCTTTGAAGTGAAACTGGAAGAGAAGATGAATTCGGGCGTTCTCTCTGAGAGAACAAGGCTTGTGTCAGTCGTTTCTAAGTATGGAAGGAAAGAGAGCGAGGAAGAGAGAAAAGAGAGACTAAAAGCAGCACAAGAGCCGGCATAGAGAAACGGTAAAAGTTTATTAATTACGTGGAATTAAATGAGGGGAGACTTGGAGAGAGACGATAATAAATAGAGACCACTTAAAGACATTCAATTGACAACTATAGACAAATTTTTCAAAAAATAAAAGAAAAAATTATGACAATTTTTTTAATTATCAATTGATCGTCAAAATTAATTACCAGTCACGAAAATTTCAATTATAAAATATTATATTATTATTAAAGAGGAACAGTTGCAATTTTTTAAAATAATGAATTATTTCATGAATTATTCATTTTTGTATTTAAATAACTGAATTCTGATAAGAATTGATTTACAAAAAAATTTTAATTAAAACTATAATAATATTATTTAAAAATTCTAAAAAATAATTAAATTTTAAAAGACTTGGAGTTCAAATTTTCATAAAAAATTTTTTCAATGGTTTTACATTGAAAGTATTTCGAAATTTTAAGCAAATAAAGAACAATAAGTATATACATATATTTATTTTAAAAAATGATTGAGATTTGAAAGATTTAATTTGGAAATTCTGAAAAAATTAGGATTTTGAAAAATAGTAATTAAAATTTTTTGAAGGTATCAGTCATGAATTCTCGAAAATAGTTTTAAAAAATTAAAACTATTGGAAATTTTGCAACATTTTATATTTTAATGAATATTTTTTCATCTTTAAAAATTATCCATATAAATATAATTGGATTTTTGAAAATACATTATTTTATAAATTTACAAAAATTATTCTATTTAAATAATTCAATTCTTGTCGTTGAATTCTGATAGCAATTGATTTAAAAAAATTTCAGTTAAAATATTATAGAAAATAATTGAATATTTAAAGCGTTATAACAGGCATTTTAGAAATGAATTAAATTTTAAAAGGTTTTTAAAATAAATTTCTTGAAAATTTATGGGAAGCTAAAGTATAAAAATGTTCAAAGTTTTATCTTAAAAAATTGTTAACTACTTATTTTTCTTTAAGAATTCTTAAAGTTTTGAATAATTTAATTCAAAAATTCTAAAAAAATAATTGAATTTTGGAAGAATTACAATTGCAATTTTTAGAAATAATTCAATTTCAAAAGGTTTTTCATTGAAATTATATGAAATTTTAATTCCTGGCAAAAAATAAATTTTTTGAAAGTTCAAAGTTTTTAATTTTGAAGTTTTTAATAATTTAATTAAAAAATCCCGAAAAATTGTTTCTTGACTATTTTGAGGAGGTACTTAAAATTTATTAAAAATAATTGTATTTCCGAAAATAATTTTAAAAAAATTCAAACAATTGAAAATTTTGTCGAATTTTATTGAAATAAATTTTATATTTTAATGAATTTTATTTGTTTACTTTTAAAAATTATTTTGAAATATAATTTTGAATATAACAATTTCTTTCATGTTTTTCTTTAATTTATTGATTATAATCGATTTTGTTAACAATTGTAATTAATAATTTTACTACTAAAATTGTATTGAAAATGATTGAATTCCTCAGAAGAATTTTATTATATTTATAAAAGAAATTTAAAACTAATTGAATCGTTTCGAAGAATTTATTTAAATTGTAGAAAATAATTGGATTTTTTCAAAAACAATTTTATTGAAGTTTTGGAAAAAGATAAAATTTCTTTGAAAAATTTAATTGAAATTCTATTAAAAATAATTCAGTTCTTTCAAAAATAATAATTAAAATTGTATTGAAAATAGGTAATTGAATTCTTATTAAGAATTTTACCAAATTTTTTTAAAATCATTGAATTCTTATAAAAAGTTTCAACAAAGCCATGAAAATAATTGAATTTTTGAGAACAATTCTATTATTTACAAAAATAATTGAAAAACTATGTCGATAAATTTTATTGTAATTTTTCAAATTATTCGAATTTTTTGGAAGAATTTTTACAAAATTTTGAAAAAATAATTAAATCCTAGCAAAGAATTTTATTATTTACAAAAAGAATTGAATTTTTGAATTACCATTTTTAGAATTAATTGAATTCTTTAAAAGTATTTCATTGAAATTGTATTGAAAATAATTGAATTATTAAAGAATTTTGTCAAAATGTTGTCAAATGTAGTAATTGAATTCTTACGATAAATTTTATTATACTTTTTCAAATTATTTGAATTATTTATGAAAATAATTGAATTTCTTCGAAGAATTTTATTATTTTTGAAAATAATTGAATTCTTTATCTGAATGTTATTAAAATTTTTCAAAATAATTGAATTTCTGCAAAAAAATTTATTATTTTTGAAACTAATTGAATTCTTTATCTGAATGTGTTATTAAAATTTTTCAAAATAATTGAATTTCTGCAAAAAATTTTATTATTTATGAAAATAATTGCATTCTTTCGAGAAATTTTGTTAAAATTTTATTGAAAGTAATTGAATTCTTGCAAAGAAATTTATTAAAGTTTTTAAAAATAATTAAATTGCTTCAAGGAATGTTATTAAAATTTTTGACAATAAATAATTAATTAGTTAATTATTAAATTTACTAGTTAATTAAATAACCTAATTAATGTTTCTTAACTTTAAAACTGAAATTATTCAAAAATTGAAGTTGGTGTTTGAAATGAAAGAATTTTGTAATAAATAAATCGAAAATCGTGTTTCGTGCGTTAGCGAGAGTAATTAATTAATAAAAAAGTCAATGCTCTTTTCAATGACAGATTAAAGAAAAATTAATGCTCTATAATCGCTGAGAGTAGTTTTAAAAATGACTTTTTAAAAAATTGAATTGTGCGTGTTGATTGACACATGATGCACTTTAATAATGGCATATCCGACATATAATATTTAATACATAATTAAAACATTGATGGGCTAAGTGAGCATAACGAAAAAAAGGGAGTTTAATCGTTTGGTACGTTTTAAGCGTATTATAGACGATGATGCGTCGACAATGAGGCAAGCATTAACCACCCCCGTTCCATGAAATTGCAGGATAATAACTTACGTTGCCCAAGGTTGAATTCAACGATCGACAGGACAACCGTACAAACTGAACTGCACACCCCTTGATATACCACTATGACATGCAGAATAAATTAAATATGAATAGGCAAAACGAGTCCGACTGTATATTATATATAATGTCATTTCCATTTTCCATGTATAGCTGCTGGCATTTATTTAATATACATACATGATTGTCTTTTAATGATCTACATTTATTTCTTATTAGCAAATTTTAGGCGCGCGAAGCGCGATATTCAATTTATTCTGATTTGCAAATCATACAAAATTTTTATTCCTTTAATATCAACTTCAATTTTCGAATAATTTCTGATTCCGAATTTACGAAAATTTCTTAAATTATAACCAATTATTTCTTTGGATAAATAAAATTCTTCTCGGGAATTCAATTACTTTAAATACAATTTTAATAAAACTCATTAAGAATATTATTATTTAGGAAAATAATTGAATTCTCGCGAAGAAATATGTTAAAATTTTTTATAATTCTAATTAAACTCTTTTTGAAGAATTTCTTTGAATTTTTTTAAAAATAATGGAGTTTCTTTAAAAATTTTAATTAAAAACCTTAAAAATAATTGAATTTTATGAACAATTTCATTAAAATTTTTAAAATAATCGTATTTGTTAATAATTGAAATTAAACATTTAATTATTGAATTTTATTAAAATTTTTTAATATTCTTTTGAAAAATTTTATAACGAATTAAGAAAAAAATTTAATTCTTTAGAGAAATTTTCTGGAAAATAATTGAATTTTTGTAAAGATTTTACTATTTAAAAAAATAATTGAATTGTTTCGAAGGATTTATTAAAATTTTAGAAAATAATTGGATTTTTTCAAAAAATATTATTGCAAATTAAAAACAAATTGAATTCTTCCATTAAATGTTATTGAAATTATATTAAAAATAATAAGAAATAAATTGAATTCTTTCGTGAAATTGTTTTGAATATAATTGAATTTTTGCAAAAAATTTTGCTATTTATAAATAAAATTGAATTGTTTCGTGAAATTTTGTTTAAAAATAATTGAATTTTTGTAAAAAATTTTACTATTTATAAAAATAACTGAATTCTCACGGAGAATGTTATTATTTATGTAAATAATTGTATTCTTAAGAAGAATTTTATTAAAATTTTTGAAATTATTAATCAAGAATAATTAATTTGTAAATTATAGTTAATAATTGAATTTTTTTAAAGTTAGAGTGTGAAATTATTCAAAAATTCATATTTGAAAATAAAAAGTTTTGTGACTTGAATAATAATAATATAATTTTTTATTTATATTTTATATTTTTATATTTTTATTTGTATTTTAAAAAGTTGAAAGAAATTCGTTAATTATTTTCAAAATTTTCAATTAAAATAAATTATATTAAAAAACTACATTTTTTTCAAAAAAAACTTATAGGAATTCTTCAAAAGCATTTAATTATTTACATAAACTATAATATAATTGTTTAAAAGAGTTTAATTTTCTATCAATAAATTTAATAAAATTTTAATAGTAAAATTATTAATTAGAATTATTAAAAAAATCGATTATATTCAATAAATTAAAGAAATTTTTTTTAAAAATTCAATTATTGTCAAACTTTTCAATAATAACTATTCTTCGAAAGAATTTAATTATTTTCTATATTTTAATAAAATTTCTTGATTCAATTAAATTATTTTAGAAAATTGTAATAAAATTCTGAGGAGAATTTAATTATTTTCAAAAAATTCTAATAAAATTCCTTAAATGAATTAAATTATTTTAGAAAATTGTAATAAAATTCCTTGAAAGAATCAAATTATTTTAGAAAGTTGTAATAAAATTCTGAGAAGAATTTAATTTATTTTCTAAAAGTTTTTAATAAAATTCAACAATTAAATGTTTAATTTTAATTATTAAAAAAACTTGAAAGAAATTGTTCATAAAATTTAATGGTACTTTAAAAAATTTCAATTAAAATTATTAAAGAAACTACATTATTTAAATAAAATTTCAAACAAATTCTTCACATGAATTTAATTAGGATTTTTAAAAATTTTAATAAAATTCTTCGCAAAAATTCAATTATTTTCATAAATAATAAAATTCAAAAGCATTTAACACAGAAGTATTTAATTATAAAATTTTGAAATAAAATAATCCAGACAAAATTTTTTACAAATATAAGTCAGCTTAATGAAAATAATTTTATTTAAACGAAAACAAATTTTTTTCTCTAAGCTACTAATATTATACTTGCGTGAAAAATTTTATTTTCATTCTTTTATTCAAAATTTTTATATTTCAAGACAACTCTCTGAGTTAAATTGCCAGTCAAAAATTATTTTCTCTCCAAAACAAAATATTCTATTTATTTAAAATATTCATTTCGAACCAAATAATTAAAAAAAATATGTATATTGAATTGTCTGTCTGCAATTTGAACTCAATTAAACGGGAAAGTTCACCATGAAAATGCTCCCGACTGTCCTCCCATTTCCATTTCATCTCTTTAATGATTGGCTGCAATTTGGCAGCTAAAAATACAATCAGCTCTCGTGAAAAACACGTTAAAAAACAAAGCACTCGTTGTTGACGATTCTGTGCACTGCATTTTGTTGAAATTGAAACCTCGAAACATTTACCAAAAGCGGGAATGAGAAGGAAAAAGGGGGAGAGAGAGCTTGAAACAAAAGGTTTTCGAAAAAGTTTTATGCGAAAATTTCAAAATTTTGTTTGTTATTTCTGTGGTGAATTTATGGATTTTTTTTCATATAAAAATAAATACGGGAATATTTTTTAACCAGAGACTAGGATATGTATAGAGAGAAAGGATGAAGGAGAGAAAGAGAGAAATATAGAGAGAGACAGAGGGGAAAGAGTTGAAACCGGAGGGATGAAAGATGAACGAATTCGTGAGCATTAAACATGGTGGCTCGCGCACTGGTTGCGCATAGCTGGGCGGGCCGCACCATCGACCAGCTAAACTACTATAACTATAACTATATATACTCGCGAAAAGACCACAGCCACCCCTCGTCGTCATATTCAGTTTCATCTCCCCTGCTTCTATTTCTCTGCGTGCCCATATATATACATAAACCCTCGAATTTCTCTAGAAACGCTATAGTCTATTACAAAAGAAAAAAAATTCATTATAATCCGAAAACAATTTTCCATTGGTAGAATTTTCATTCGATCATTCAATTCAGTTTTTTATTCAATTTCACAAACGTTGAATTTTTATTTAATCAAACTTTCAAACAGAATTTATATTCTACTAAACTCACCTTCCAACTTCAAGGAAAACGAAATTTTCATTTTTTATAAAATTCTATTTTTAATGGAATTATTAATTTCAAAAGAAAATTCTATTTAGTTTGTATAATTAGCAAAATTAGAAAAAAACAAATTTCGTTACGAAAAAAAAATTAAGCTTGTGAATAAAATATTGGACTTTGAAAATTCTACCGAATCGAATATGTCTTAAATTTTATTCAATCTTTGTAAATTCCAAAAGCCGGTAATAAAAATTGCCAAATTAAAAATCGTCTAATTTATGAAAATAATTAAATTGATTCGAAGAATATTAATAAATTTCGAAAATAATTAAATTCTTCTGAAGATTTTTATTATAATTTTTTAAAATAATTTAATTGTTATGAACAATTTTAACAAAAATTTAATTCAATTAAAATTTAATTCAAAACAATTGAATTCTCATAGTTTTACCCAAATTTTTGAAAATAATTAAATTCTGTTGAGGAATTTAATTAAAACTATAAATTCTTGTAAAAAATTTTATCAATAGTTTTGAAAAAAATTGAATTATTTGAGAATTTTTTATTAAAATTGTATTGAATATAATTGAATTCCTGTGACAAATTTTATTAGTCACAAAAATAATTCAATTCTTGTACAGAATTTTATTATTTATGGAAATTTGTAATTGAATTCTTGTGAAGATTTTTTTTATTTACGAAAATAATTTAATTCTTAAGAAGATTTTTATTACAATTTTTGAAAATAATTAAATTCTATCGAGGAATTTTATTAAAATTTTAAAAAAGTTAGTATAAAAAAATCATTGAATTCTTATAAAGAATTTTACCTAAAATTTTAAAAATCATTGAATTTTTTCTTAATATTTTATTAAATTTTATTAAAATAATCGAATTCTTTAGAGAAATTGTATTGAATTTCAGTGGAATAATATTTATTAATCATAAATATAATTGAATTCTTGCACATAATTTTATTATTAATGATAATTATTGAATTCTTGTTAAAATTTTTGAAAATAATTAAATTCCGTTGAGGAATTTAATAAAAATTAAACTATTGTAAACAATTTTATCAATATTTTTTAAACAAATTGAATTCTTGTAAATAATTTTTTTTACTTAAAAAAATAATTGAATTTTTGCAACGAATTTAATTATTTACAAAAATAAATGAATTGTTTAGAATTTATTAAAATTTTTGGAAATAATTAAATTCTTTTTATGGATTTAATTAAAATTGTATTGAAAACTATTGAATTCTTATAAAGAATTTTACTATTTTTGAAAATAATTGTATTCCTTCAACAATTTTATTATTTGGAAAAATAATTGATTTCTTGAGAATTCTGATGTAATAGATCTGCTTTTCCAACGTTCGATTTTTTTCTGTATACTAAAATTGAATATTATTTGTTATTTCTAAAATATTTCTATCATATTTTCTAACAACTTACTAAAATTGAATATTCTTTAGTAAAATTAAATATTAGTATGAAATATCACCTATTTCAGCGTGAATTCCTCTTGACAAATTCCAAAATTACATCCGCGAGTTTTTTAAGGCTTGCAGAAAAATATTCTCTGCCGATTTCCAATGCGCTCACTGTACATGTATTCCAATGTATATATTTAAGTGTCTTTTCCACTCAATTCGTCGTTCTTTTCTTTTGAAACGTCGTCTCAATATCAACCTAAAAGACAAAAAATACATTAGAATAAGGAAATAAAAAGAATCAATTATTTTTAATGCAATTTTAACAACATTTCTATAAAAAATTCAATTATTTTCAAAAATATTAAAATTCTTGGAAAGAATTCTATGATTTTCAAAAATTTTCATAAAATTCAGAATAAGAACTCAACTATTTTTAATGCAATTTTAACAAAATTTATCAAAAAAATTCAATTATTTTCATAAATAATAAAATTTTGCGCACAAATTCAATTATTTAGAAAAATTTAAATTAAAGTTTATAATTCAATTATTTTCGAAAATAATAAAATTCTTCGCAGATTTTAATAAAATTTAGAATAAGAAATTTTCAAAAATAATAAAATTCTTCGAAGATATTCACGTATTTTCCTATAAATAATATAATTCTATAGAAGAATTCAATTATTTTCAAAGAAATTTTAACAAAATTTCTCAAAAAATTCAATTATTTTCGAAAAAAATAAAATTCTCCGAAGAAATTCAATTATTTTGAAAAATATTAATATTTTTTTGAAAAAATTCAATTATTTTCAAAATATTAATATTTTTTTGAAAAAATTCAATTATTTTCAAAAATTTTTTAATTTTTCAAAAGAATAGGTATTCAATTATTTTCAAAAATATAAAAATTCTTCGGAAGAATTAAATGATTATCAAAATTTTTGATAAAATTTTTCATGAGATTTCAATTATTTTCCATACCATTTGAAAATTATCTTCGTCCAAAAAATTGATTAATTTTCAAAAATTTTAATAAATTTCTTCAAGACAAATTCTATTATTTTCAAAATTTTAAATATTTTTTGCAAAAATTCAATTATTTCCACAAGTATTAAAATTCTTTGTTGAAATTTAATTATTTTCAAAAACTTTAGTATAATTATTATAAAGAATTCAAACGTTTATAAAATTATTGGTAAAATTCTCTATTAAGAATTATCGCTCAAGTGATTGGCACTTTATTAATATTGGAATCGAGATATATAGCAAAAAAACTCAAAGTTTGAGTAAAGAAAATTTTTAATAAACCGAATAACTTTTATTTAAACGAAGTTTCAGTTTTAAAATTTCATTTATTCTTATTATTTCTCAATCAGCAGAACCGAATGAAAAATCGGTTTGAATTTGAATGAAGAAGGGAAAAATGTTATATAGTGTCAATTTAGTGCAATAATTGTATTTTGAATTTGGTTTCTGTTTCAGTGAAAGAGGAATTCTATTGCATGTGGCATGTCAGCCCGGAGGAAATAATATCAGACAGCTTTAGAGACCGGATTTTGAAATCGTCCCTTTCTGCGAAACGAGATTGTGTCAATGACGCTCGCTTTGGAGGCGCGAAGTGTAAATCGAAATATCGTTTTTCATTCCGTTAGTGGATGGCCCTCTCTCTCTCTCTCTCTCTCTCTATCGACTACAGCCCTTTTTTTCGTCCAATTGAAATGTGTCGAATTCGTCATTTCCGCAGATCGGTTTGGATCCGCAGCAACGAGGGCAAATAATACAACGAGGACGAAAGTAAACGCAACACTTTGATCGTATGTGCCGCGCGGTCGCTACCACCGCTGCTACACCGTGCCGACTGGTATTCTACAATATAGAGAGAGGTATTTTGGCCAAACATGATGTGCACGTGTATATTTATGTGTACCGATCACTATTTGAGAGTGAATGCACGTAGTTGCACAATTATGCGTTATCTATGCCCACATGACGTGACGGGTGTTTCTGGTCACCCGATGTATTGGCCTAGTCAACTACGATATGCTCTTCTCTCTCTCTCTGTCTCTCCGTCTCTCTATGCGCTATAGCAAGCTTCAGTTGACAAATCATTAACTATGCATCGAGCCGGCCAGCAAATACTCGTTACTAGTGCCTCGCCCGTTGTGGTGGTTCCTCCCTTTCGCCCCTTTTCCACCTGTCCATCAGCTTTTACCTCCTTTGATGCTTTCTTCATCGGATTCAGTTTCTTTATTTTATTACTTTTCTACATGCATCCACCATTTTTATTGATGAATCAAATTTCTATTTCATCGAATATCCATTTGACAATATAAATTTCCTAAAATTATAATTTTCCTAATTTTAGATTCTCAATTTTTGAATTTCATAATTTACAGGGCTTGAAATAGGTCCATGAATCACGTAAAGGTCCTTAAATTTGTTTCAAGTCCGTAAAAGTAAGTTTTTTTTTAAAAAAGGTCCGTAAAGTCTGTAATTTGATTTAGAAAAGACAAAAAGTTCGTAAATTCTACGATATAATTTGCAGAATTTTAGAGAAATTACAAATGATTGCAGAAAAATTATTTTCAAAAGTAATAAAATTCTTTGCAGAAATTCAATTACATTGTATGTTCAAAATTTTTTTTAAATTCTCCTCAAAATTTCAATTATTCTTAGAAGTAATTAAATTCTTCTCCAAAATTTAATTATTTTCAAAAATTTTAATAAAATTCTTAGCAAAATTTCAATTATTTACAAAAATTTTCCTCAGTTCAATGATTTTTAATATTGTCTACTATTTTAATAAAATTTTCCAAAAGAATTCAATTATTTAAAAAAAATTTAATATCGTGTGATTAATTAACCCGTGTGATTGAAATTCGCGCTTCTTTATTACTCAGGGTGGTCACAAGTTTTAGTTTATCAATTTCCCTGCCAATTTACTGAAATTAAAATTACTTTTCCTAACAAAACTTTTTTTTACAGAGGAAAATATTAACGTTTACGGAAAATGAGTAAAATTTATGAGTTTGAATAATTTCTAAAAGTGCGACAATAATATAACCCTTTTAATTATTTTCTACAATTTTCAACTGAACTTTATCGCTGAATCAATTAATTTAAATAATTTTCCGAAAGTACTTCTAGAATTCAATTATTTAAATACATAAACTCAATTTTTTATAATAATTGTGACTCTCTATAGTTTTTTCCTAAGTTATTAAGGTATAATATTTTCAAAAAATTATAATAAAGAAATTCTTACAATTAATTTTTTAAAAATAATTTTAAAATAATTTTTGAACGGTAATAGTTTTTCAATTTTGAAAAATTTCCAAAAAATTGAAATTTGGTAAAATCTTTTAAAAATAATTGAATTTTTAAAAAGTATATTTAAATAAAAATGATCAAATTTTCGAAGAATTTTAATTATAAACAGGACCATGATTTCTCAAAAATTTTAATAAGTCCAAAAAGTAAATTTTGAATCTTAAAAATTATTACAAAACAATAATTCTAATAATTAGTTTCTAAAAATATTTTATTAATGTAATTTTTCCAAAATATTTGTATTTCTTAAAAGAATGTATTTGAATTTCTTCGAAGAATTTTATTACAATTTTTGAAAAGAATTGAATTCTTTAAAAAATTATATTAAAATATTCGAAATTAATTTAAGTTGCTTTGAAAATAATTTAAATCTTCTAAAGAATTTTATTCTTATTAACGATAATAATAATTCAATAATCAGGTGATCAAAAACTAAATAGCAAATCAATTATCTCAAAAAATCCATTTATAATATAATTACATAGTTATTTTATTTTATAATTTATACTATTTTTACGAGAAACTATAAATATAAATTAATATCATAAGAAATATAATGAACCCGAATATTTAAGAAGATTGTCTACAATATTATTGAGTCCCACAGCAATAAATAATAATAATTTTATAACGATCGAGTTATTATATAAGTAGCAGAAGGACTTTTGTGGTTTTTTTCCCACAATTGTCCTTTAATCCTCGAAACGTTAGGAAATTAGGAAGGTTTTGCGGTCATCGCCACAAAACCCAAAGATCCTCATATGTGACCATAGTGACATTATTATACATGTATATATAAATTATAAGTAAATAATAAAACCCCAGAAAATCTACTCTATTATTCATCAAGTAATTAATCTCGATTCTAAATTGTGTACATATTTCAATGTTGAATTTGTGATAGAAATTAAATTTTCATAATTTCAATTATTAATAAAATTTACTTCAGTTGAAATTAAATTAATTTAATTACGTTACATTCAATTAGTATATAAATTAAATTAAATATTTAAATATGGAAATTTTTTTAATTAAATTGAAATATAATAAATTTTGTGTTTATTAACAAAATTTACTTTGGTTTAAATTAAATATTTTACTTAATTAAATTTAACTAATAATTAATTTAATTTAAATTAACAACTAAAGTATATTATGAATAGAATTCATAAATTTATAACCGAAAATTTTCAATTTTTAATTAACGAAATTAATTAATCACTTCTTCAAAATTATTTTCATCAATTCAATTCAATAAATTATTATTTTTTAGAATTTTTAACTAAAACTTTTCTTTAAATCAATTATTTTTAATAGTTTTCGAAAAAGTTTTTTATTAATTTTCAAATTCATTTGTTTACAATTCAATTTTACACGGATTTTCGTTTATTCGGAAATTCTTCAATTAATTATATATAAGAAAATAAAAATATGAAATAGTTGTTTAAAAAATTCAGTTAAACTTTTTCAAGAAAATTAATTCTCCAGAATTATTAGTTAAGAGTATGAAAAATTCAGATTTTCAAAGATATTAACTTGAAACCTTTTTAAAATTAAATTATTTCTTAAAATTGAATCTGTAATGCTTTTAATGTTTTATGGTTATTTAAAATTTTAACTGAAATCCATTTTTTAATAAATATTTATTAGAAAATTCTACGAAAATTGAATTATTTATTTATTTATTTATTTATTTTACAATCAATTAAAAACAAAAATAAATAATTTATTGAATAATTGAATGTTTCTCAAAATTAAATTCTCATAAAGAATTTTATCAATAAATTTTTTCAACTAATTTTAATAGAATTTTTAAGAATAATTATATTTTTCGAGAAATTTAATTAAACTTGAAATTCTGCGATGAAAATTATAATTTATGAATGTAATGAAATTATTGCGAAAAAATTTATTAAAAAATTTAGAAATAATTGAATTCCTGTGAAATTATTGTTATTTATGAAAATAATTAATTTTTTTAAATAATTGAACTTTTCGGAAAATTATATTAAAACATTAGATATTAAAAATCATTGAGGAGAAGAAAAAATTGAGGGAAATTTTTAAAATTAATTGAAATTTTGTCAAGAATTTTATTATTTATAATAATAATTGAAATTTTGACAAGAATGTTTTTTAATTTTTCAAAATAATTGAATTTCTGCAGAGAATTTTATTATGTATGAAAATAATTGAATTTTTTCGAGAAATTTTGTTAAAATTGCATTCAAAATAATTAAATTCTTCTGAAGAATTTTTTTCAAAAATTTTGAAAATCATTGAATTCTTTCGAAGAATTTTAATATTTTTGAGAATAATTGAATTCTTAGTCTCAATGTTCTTAAAATGTTTCAAAATAATTGAATTTCTACGAGGAGTGTTATTATTTACGAAAATAATTGAATTTCTTCGAGGAAGTTTAATATTTCCTAACAATAATTAAATTCATACGAAAAATTTTAATATTTTTGAAAAAATTGAATTTTTTCGAGAAATCTTGTTAAAAATGAATTGAAAATAATTTAATTCTTATTCTGAATTTTATTAAAATTATTGAAAATAATAGAATTTTAATAGAATTAGAATTTTAATATTTTTGAAAATAATTGTTTTTTTTTCGAGAAATTTTGTTAAAATTGCATTAAAAATAATTGAATTGAAATCTCTGTAAAAAATTTAATTATTTATGAAAATACTGAAATCCTTGTAAAGAAATTTATTAAAAAATTTAGAAATAATTGAATTCCTGTGAAATTATTGATATTTATGAAAATAATTAATTTTTTTAAATAATTGAACTTTTTGGAAAATTTTATTAGAAACAGTAGATAAAAATAATTGAATTGAGAAAATTTTTTGAAAATAATTGAAATTTTGTCAAGAATTTTATTAAAATTTTTGAAAATAATTGAATTTTACAGAAGAATTTTATTATTTATAATGATAATTGAAATTTTGACGATAATTTAAAAAAATTTTTGAACATAATTGAATTTCTGCAAATATTTGTAACTTCTTTTGATAACTTAACTTACTTTTGATTTTTGATAATAATTGAATTTCTGCAAATATTTGTAACTTCTCCAAAAATCAATTTTTTTAGTTTTTTAACTAAAATTCTTCTATAAATACATTGTTTTTGATAATTAATTAAATATATATTAAAAAATTTAACTAATTTCAGAAAAAATTTGAAATATTCTAATTCTTCAACAAAAAATTTTTTTTTTAAATTTCTAATTAAATTTATTAAAAATTGAAGTGTTATAAAATTTCAAATTAATCCCTTTCGAAGTTCATCTATTTATGAATGAAGTTTTTTAATTAGAAATTATTGTCAGAAATGGAAAAATTTGAAAGTTTTGTAGTAATTTCCTATTTTATGAGGCAAACAAAAAAAAAACAAAAATTCAGAATTTTCTTATGAATTCTAAAAATTAAATTTTTTCCAGTACTTTTACTAAAAATCCCAGACTTTCCTGACCTGTGACAACCCTGTTAGTGCATTTATAGAATTATAGGATGTTTGAAACTAATTCTGTTTGAAAATAAGAGTGTGGGCATTTTTTTTTGTATTGATATGCTAGTTAAGATTTTGTCCACATAATATTGGGCTGATAATTTGTACTACAGTGGCAAACTTTGACAATATGACTAAACACTTCTATAAAGTCATAGCGCACACAATTCACAGAGTGCCGGTAGAATGAGGATGATGTTAGTATTTTAAGCCTATTTAAGTGTGTTTGTCGTATAATATTGACATCGTGCACACAAACACAGAGAGTACTGTATGTATATAGAAAATCTCGTGTACAAGTGTATGGGGACCGAACACGAATGCAATTTTCAAGCCCATATATACGCACACACGACGATGAGATGAGAAACGCGCGATGGAAGTATAGTAGTATAAAGCCAACGAGTGAATCAATGTGTGCTTGGTAAACGACGACGCCCGGCGTCGTGACGCTCTCGCGGTATATACATATATACATATAATATACATATATATAAACGAGAAAATGCAAAAATTTTGTGAGCTTTCTCAACACTCAAGAGTTCATCTATCCCTTTTTAAATCTCACAGCATATTTTTAGCCAGTTACTTTCTTAAACAGGTATATACTTTTTTTATATCTCTCTCTTTCTCTTCTCTCACTGCATCTTAAACATAAATAAATATAATTTAGAATATATAACAGTATATAAAATAATATATTATCTATATTAATAATCCTTGTATTCCGGTAATTTGTTCGCAGTTTGAAGTCACACCGGAAAAACTTTATTTCATCCAAATAGACGACTATTTGTCTATTATCAAATAAATATTTATACTTGAATCAAATAATTTTTATTTAAATCAATTAAATGGTTCTATTCATATTAACCCTAGGAACTTTGAAAATTTAAATAAATAAATAAATATTCGATTCTAATACTGAAACAATAATTTCAGTATATTTGAATCGAATATGAATACATTTTATTTCAAATTTATTTTAATTCAAATGCGGAAATTATTTGATTCAAGTAAATATTTATTCAATAATAGACACGTGATCGTCTATTTGAATCAAATAAATTTTTTTTCAACTTGTTCTTTGCTCTTTTCTTTTCTAACTTCTATAATAATTTTCCCTTTTAAATGTATTCAATTTTAAAATTAATGTATTCAAAATCATTTAATTCTCGCCAAGAATTTTATTAAAATTTATGGAAATAATTGAAGTTCCACGAAGAATTTTATTATTTACATGAAAATAATTGAAATCTAGCGAAGAATTCTATTCAATTTCTTGAAAATCTTAATTAAATTCTTCTGAAGAATTTCTTTCACATTTTAGTAAATAATCGAGTTTCTTTAAAAATTTTAATTGAAAATTTTGAAAGTAATTGAATTTTATGAACAATTTCTCTCAAGTTTTCATAATAATCGTGTTTGTTAAGGTATTTGTCGCGTAAATTCGTTTTCGACAGAATTTTTTTAAATTTCACATAATTATTCTTTGGATATTTATCTACAAAATAAGGCCTATTAAAATAAAATTGACCGTCTGTAAGTCTCAAAAAATGAAATCAAAGTTTCGATTTTTAACATGTACGGTATAGGAAAACCATATGAAAACCACAGATTTTTAATTTTTGCACTTATACTAATCGACAGATTTTTTAGAAAAACTAAAGTTTTATTTATTGAACCAAAATGAACTTTTATAAAAAAAATGAAAATTTTTCACCGTCTTGTTTAAAAGATATTTAACATTAAACTTGAAAACTTATTTTAACATTTACTGTAAATGACAGGTGAATTTGTAAACGTGGCAATAGCGCTTGTTAAATACTACAGCTTGTCTGCTACTTTTGGCGCGAAATTTTAAAGACGGCCATACGCCAAACTTGCGACGTTGCCACGATCGTTTTTCATGCGAGAGGTTATGAATATACTTTGAGAACATCTGTGTGTCAAACTGTACGTCCGCAAAAGTTTTTCGGAAACTCGCATTCATAATCGTTTCATAAGTACAGTCAACGGATACAAACTTTTGAGAGTGACCAGTCGCGCGACAAATACCTTAATAATATTGAAATTAAAGATTTGATTTGATTATTGAATTTGATTAATTTTTAAAACTTCAGTCTTATAATAAATTTCTTGATTAAAAATTTGATAAAGTGAAAATTTATTTAAATAAAAAGCCAATCTGAAATAATTTATATTCCTGCATAGAATTTTATTTAAATTTTAAAAATTAAATAAATTATTTCAAATTAATGTCAATAATTTTTTAAATAATCGAATTCTTATTCATCAGAATTTCATTAATATTATTCAAAATAATTGAATTTCTGCAGAGAATTTTATAATTTATGAAAATAATTGAATTTTTTAAAGAAATTTTGTTAAAATTGCATTGAAAATAATTGAATTCTTCTGAAGAATTTTATCAAAAAATTTGAAAATAATTGAATTCTTATTCGGAATTTTATTAAAATTTTTCAAAATAATTGAATATCTACGAAGAATGTTATTTTTTTCGAAAATAATTGAATTTCTTCAAAGAATTTTATTATTTTTGAAAATAATTGAATTCTTTACCAGAATTTCAATATTTTTTTAAATAATCGAATTCTTATTCAGAATTTCATTAATATTATTCAAAATAATTGAATTTCTGCAGAGAATTTTATAATTTATGAAAATAATTGAATTTTTTAGAGAAATTTTGTTAAAATTGCATTGAAAATAATTGAATTCTTCTAAAGAATTTTATCAAAAAATTTGAAAATCATTGAATTCTTTCAAAGAATTTTAATATTTTTGAAAATAATTGAATTTCTTCGAAGAATTTTATTATTTTTTAAAATAATTGAATTCTTATTCTGATTTTTATTAAAGTTTTTCAAAATAATTGAATTTTTCCGAAGAATTTTATTATTTAGGAAAATAATTGAATTTCTGAAAAGAATTATATTCTTTATGAATATAATTCAATTTTATGAAGGATTTTTTTCAAGTTTTATAATAATCGTGTTTGTTAATAATTGAAATTAAAGATTCGATTATTGAATTTTATTGAAAATAATTGAACATAGAATAGAAAGAAGAAGAAAATAGGAAGAAGAATAAAATATAGTAGGTAGAATAAAATAGAAAGAAGAATAAAACATAGTAGAATAAAATAGAAAATTAAAATAAATTAAAATAAAATAGGAAGAAGAATAAAATGGAATAAAATAATTGAGAACAGAACTTGGAAAATGATTTGAAAATCCAATTGGCCTTAATTTTATTGGCAATGAAAGTAAGGGCGCAGAGTTAATATTCTCTAAAACTCATTAGTTCGAATTTCCAATGGATCGGTTAATTATCAATGAATTCCAATTTAATTAATTAATAAATGGAAAAGAATTTACCAAGAGATAAATTTCGAAAAGAAAAATTGTTACTTATAGACAAATTTTTATAATTACAGCTCTAAATTGAATTGCATTTTTATGTGGCAGAATTTTTATGCTTTTAATCGAATTTTTCCCCTTTTTTCACATCAGTGAATTTTTAATTACAACGCAAAATTTTTACTCAAATTAATATTTACATGATTGAATTTTTATTAAAATGGAATCTTCACTCAATTGTAAATTTTAATTTTAAACTTTTTAAATTAACAGAAATTTTCATTAATTAAACTTTTTAATTTAACCGAATTTTCATTAATTAAACTTTTTAATTTAACCAAATTTTCATTAATTTAACTTTTTAATTTAAAAGAATGTTCATTAATTAAATTTTTTGTTCACCAACAATTTTTATTTACTCTCTAAATCTGAATATTAGCAAATATTCCCTGCGAATCTCGTAGCGTTTACAATTTTTGTGTCGACAAAATTTACGAGATTATTTTTTTCATTAATATTTAAAAAATCAAACTAAATATCGTTTCATTTGAATGTTGATAAAATTTACACATTATTTTTATTAGTATTTTAAAAATAAAGCTAAATAGAATTTCATTTGAATGAAAGAAAAATTAACTATTTACTTTCATCTTTAAATAATTCTTTCAAGTTAAATATAATTAAAAACTCGATCAAATAAAAATTCTAGTCTCTTATTTTCAATCAAAACATTATTTAACATTATTTAAATCTTTACTCTATTATTTAAGACTGTAAGTTAAAAATATTTTCTGTGGCAAATAACAAAACTGTTGCTTTTTAAATAAAAAAGGGTGAAAGAGAGAAAAAGAGTGAAAGAGAGAAAAAGAGAGCGAAAAAGAAAAAGAGAGTAAAGGAAAGAAAAAGAGTGAAACAGGGAAAAATAGTGAAGCAGGAAAAAAGAGCAGAAGAGAGAAAAAGAGAGCGTAAAGGTATCTGTGTATTAAGGAATAATTTAGGGAGTTTTTTATGTAACCGTTCTGTTTACATATTTGCATCAACATTCTCCTGAAGTATGTACATTTGTGATGTTGGGAGTTAGTATGCTATTCATTAAATGTAACAAGAGTCGATAGAGTGGTGCACAGTGGTTAGGGGGGCTGTAGACAATCTCCAAATATTTGCGAGCACAAATATCTTACCTAAACAGCAAAGTGTCACGATGGAAAGCCGTCACTCCCGTTCCAGTTTCTCCAGCGCATCTCGCGAATTGACAATTCTCCAAAATTATAATCGTAAATGAGTCCCGAATCTGAATTTGATGTATATATACGTCCCTCTTCCCCTGCTTCGTTTATATCTGTAAACATTTAGATTTATTTTATTATTCATGTTTCACTGAATTGTTCTTTTAAAAAAAATTTCATTTCAACAAACTTTCATTTGAGTAAACAGAACTATTCAATTTTTAAATAAAAAAATTTTAATCTCTGTATTTATTCTTTTTGTTCTTTATTTTTTTGATTTTGTATTGTTTAAAGTTTTATAACTAAAATTTAGGACAATGCAAAATAAAAATATTATTTAATTAGTAGAATTATCCAATTGCCACGGAATTCTATTTCGCCAAATTTTTATTATGTCTGCATTTATTCTTTTAATTCTTAATTAGCAAATAATAATATTATAATAAATTCATATTCGAAGTTAAAAAATTCACTAATTAAATTAATTTAATACTAGCCAAACTATCCGCGCGCAAGCGCGCGGGAATGTTGTATGGGCCTGCTTATTTTAAACAATTTAAAAAATTTTAAAGAAATAATTATTATAACCTAACAAAGAGATTTAACTAACTAAAATTCAAATAATTTCACTCAATGGTCTCAATTTAAATAGAATTTACATTACTAGACTTAAACTATAACTAGAAAAATTACAATTAGTATCTGGGTCAGGTTTTGCATTGCTTATTTTATAAAGCCATTTTAAATTAAATACTTTTTAAAGAAATAATAATTATTACACACTGAAAAAAGTTTTACTTGAAATAGCGATAAGTTTCTCTAGAATAACGAAAGTATTAATTGAAGCACTGAAAAATTTCGCTACTAAAGTGAAATCTGTAGTTCATCCAGCTAAATATTTTTTGCCGTGCATAGCGAAAAAAGAATTAAATTAACATCAGATTTTCTACATTAAAAAAAACGAATTCAAATAGAAATTAATCATTTTACAACTTAACCAAATTCACCCCAGAAATCACTGAATTCGATAATTTAGAAGAAAGTCAGACAAAAGCAGGGTTCCTACAGAATCAGGAAATCATGGAAATCATGGAAATGGTATGGAATTTTTAAAAGGCTTCTGGAAATCAGGGAAATCCTGGAAAAGGCCTGGAATTTTTAAAAGTTTCTAAATTTTTTCTGTTTTCCATTTTTTCTCTTGAATAGAAATTTAAATAATAATAAAGCTAAATCCCATAAAAGAGAGGAAAAAATGTTGAATTTTAAGAAAATCGGATTTTTGAATTTTTTCGAATTTTTGATAATTTTTGATTTTTTACCAAAGAGTCGAGACTATTAAAGAAGTAAAGTATTTTCCAAAAGCACAAAAATAATGAAGCTAAATCCCTTAAAAGAGAAGAAAAAATGTTGAATTTTAAGAAAATCAGATTTTTGAATTTTTTCGAATTTTTGATAATTTTAGATTTTTTACCAAAGAGTCGAGAGTATTAAATAATTAAAGTACTTTCCAAAAGCACAAAAATAATGAAGCTAAATCCTATAAAAGACAGGAAAAAATGTTGAATTTTAAGAAATTCGGATTTTTGAATTTTTGATAATTTTCGATAATTTCACATTTTTTACCAAAGATTCGTGACAATTTAATAAGTAAAGTATTTTCCAAAAGCACAAAAATAATGAAGCTAAATCCTATAAAAGAGAGGAAAAAATGTTGAATTTTAAGAAATTCGGATTTTTGAATTTTTGATAATTTTCGATAATTTTACATTTTTTACCAAAGATTCGAGACAATTTAATAAGTAAAGTATTTTCCAAAAGCACAAAAATAATGAAGCTAAATCCTATAAAAGAGAGGAAAAAATGTTGAATTTTAAAAAAATCGGATTTTTGAATTTTTTCGAATTCTTGATAATTTTAGATTTTTTACTAAAGAGTCGAGACAATTTAATAAGTAAAGTATTTTCCAAAAGCACAAAAATAATGAAGCTAAATCCCATAAAAGAGAAGAAAAAATGTTGAATTTTAAGAAAATCGGATTTTTGAATTTTTTCGAATTTTTGATAATTTTAGATTTTTTACTAAAGAGTCGAGACAATTTAATAAGTAAAGTATTTTCCAAAAGCACAAAAATAATGAAGCTAAATCCCATAAAAGAGAAGAAAAAATGTTGAATTTTAAGAAAATCGGATTTTTGAATTTTTTCGAATTTTTGATAATTTTTGATTTTTTACCAAAGAGTCGAGACTATTTAATAACTAAAGTATTTTCCAAAAGCACAAAAATAATGAAGCTAAATCCTATAAAAGAGAGGAAAAAATGTTGAATTTTAAGAAATTCGGATTTTTGAATTTTTGATAATTTTCGATAATTTCACATTTTTTACCAAAGATTCGAGACAATTTAATAAGTAAAGTATTTTCCAAAAGCACAAAAATAATGAAGCTAAATCCTATAAAAGAGAGGAAAAAATGTTAAATTTTAAGAAAATCGGATTTTTGAATTTTTTCGAATTTCTGATAATTTTTGATTTTTTACCAAAGAGTCGAGACTATTTAATAACTAAAGTATTTTCCAAAAGCACAAAAATAATGAAGCTAAATCCCATAAAAGAGAAGAAAAAATGTTGAATTTTAAGAAAATCGGATTTTTGAATTTTTTCGAATTTTTGATAATTTTAGATTTTTTACTAAAGAGTCGAGACAATTTAATAATTAAAGTATTTTCCAAAAGCACAAAAATAATAAAGCTAAATCCTATAAAAGAGAGGAAAAAATGTTAAATATTAAGAAAATCGGATTTTTGAATTTTTTCGAATTTTTGATAATTTTAGATTTTTTACTAAAGAGTCGAGACAATTTAATAAGTAAAGTATTTTCCAAAAGCACAAAAATAATGAAGCTAAATTCCATAAAAGAGAAGAAAAAATGTTGAATTTTAAGAAAATCGGATTTTTGAATTTTTTCGAATTTCTGATAATTTTTGATTTTTTACCAAAGATTCGAGACAATTTAATAAGTAAAGTATTTTCCAAAAGCACAAAAATAATGAAGCTAAATCCCATAAAAGAGAAGAAAAAATGTTGAATTTTAAGAAAATCGGATTTTTGAATTTTTGATAATTTTAGATTTTTGACTAAAGAGTCGAGACAATTTAATAAGAAAAGTATTTTCCAAAAGCACAAAAATAATGAAGCAAAATCCCATAAAAGAGAAGAAAAAATGTTGAATTTTAAGAAAATCGAATTTTTGAATTTTTGATAATTTTCGATAATTTTAGATTTTTTACCAAAGAGTCGAGACAATTTAATAAGTAAAGTATTTTTCAAAAGCACAAAAATAATGAAGCTAAATCCTATAAAAGAGAGGAAAAAATGTTAAATTTTAAGAAAATCGGATTTTTGAATTTTTTCGAATTTTTGATAATTTTAGATTTTTTACTAAAGAGTCGAGACAATTTAATAATTAAAGTATTTTCCAAAAGCACAAAGTAATGAGGCTAAATCCCATAAAAGAGAGGAAAAACTGTTGAATTTTAAGAAAGTCGGATTTTTGAATTTTTTCGAATTTTTGATAATTTTAGATTTTTTACTAAAGAGTCGAGACAATTTAATAAGTAAAGTATTCTCCAAAAGCACAAAAATAATGAAGCTAAATCCCATAAAAGAGAGGAAAAAATGTTGAATTTTAAGAAAATCGGATTTTTGAATTTTTTCGAATTTTTGATAATTTTAGATTTTTTACTAAAGAGTCGAGACAATTTAATAATTAAAGTATTTTCCAAAAGCACAAAAATAATGAAGCTAAATCCCATAAAAGAGAGGAAAAACTGTTGAATTTTAAGAAAATCGAATTTTTGAATTTTTTCGAATTTCTGATAATTTTTGAATTTTTACCAAAGAGTCGAGACTATTTAATAACTAAAGTATTTTCCAAAAGCACAAAAATAATGAAGCTAAATCCCATAAAAGAGAAGAAAAAATGTTGAATTTTAAGAAAATCGGATTTTTGAATTTTTTCGAATTTTTGATAATTTTAGATTTTTTACTAAAGAGTCGAGACAATTTAATAATTAAAGTATTTTCCAAAAGCACAAAAATAATCAAGCTAAATCCCATAAAAGAGAAGAAAAAATGTTGAATTTTAAGAAAATCGGATTTTTGAATTTTTTCGAATTTTTGATAATTTTAGATTTTTTACTAAAGAGTCGAGACAATTTAATAATTAAATGATTTTCCAAAAGCACAAAAATAATGAAGCTAAATCCCATAAAAGAGAGGAAAAAATGTTGAATTTTAAGAAAATCGAATTTTTGAATTTTTGATAATTTTCGATAATTTTAGATTTTTTTACCAAAGAGTCGAGACAATTTAATAAGTAAAGTATTTTTCAAAAGCACAAAAATAATTAAGCTAAATCCCATAAAAGAGATGAAAAAATGTTGAATTTTAAGAAAATCGGATTTTTGAATTTTTTCGAATTTTTGATAATTTTTGATTTTTTACCAAAGAGTCGAGACTATTTAATAACTAAAGTATTTTCCAAAAGCACAAAAATATCGAAGCTAAATCCTATAAAAGAGAGGAAAAAATGTTGAATTTTAAGAAATTCGGATTTTTGAATTTTTGATAATTTTCGATAATTTCACATTTTTTACCAAAGATTCGAGACAATTTAATAAGTAAAGTATTTTCCAAAAGCACAAAAATAATGAAGCTAAATCCTATAAAAGAGAGGAATAAATGTTGAATTTTAAAAAATTCGGATTTTTGAATTTTTGATAATTTTCGATAATTTTACATTTTTTACCAAAGAGTCGAGACTATTAAATAAGTAAAGTATTTTCCAAAAGCACAAAAATAATGAAGCTAAATCCTATAAAAGAGAGGAAGAAATGTTGAATTTTAAGAAATTCGGATTTTTGAATTTTTGATAATTTTTGATAATTTCACATTTTTTACCAAAGATTTGAGACAATTTAATAAGTAAAGTATTTTTCAAAAGCACATAAATAATGAAGCTAAATCCCATAAAAGAGAAGAAAAAATGTTGAATTTTAAGAAAATCGGATTTTTGAATTTTTGATAATTTTCGATAATTTTAGATTTTTTACCAAAGAGTCGAGACAATTTAATAAGTAAAGTATTTTTCAAAAGCACAAAAATAATATAGCTAAATCCCATAAAAGAGAAGAAAAAATGTTGAATTTTAAGAAAATCGGATTTTTGAATTTTTTTCGAATTTTTGATAATTTTAGATTTTTTACTAAAGAGTCGAGACAATTAAATAAGTAAAGTATTTTCCAAGAGCACAAAAATAATGAAGCTAAATCCCATAAAAGAGAGGAAAAAATGTTGAATTTTAAGAAATTCGGATTTTTGAATTTTTTTCGAATTTCTGATAATTTTTTGATTTTTTACCAAAGAGTCGAGACTATTTAATAACTAAAGTATTTTCCAAAAGCACAAAAATAATGAAGCTAAATCCCATAAAAGAGAAGAAAAAAATGTTGAATTTTAAGAAAATCGAATTTTTGAATTTTTTCGAATTTCTGATAATTTTTGAATTTTTACCAAAGAGTCGAGACTATTTAATAACTAAAGTATTTTCCAAAAGCACAAAAATTATGAAGCTAAATCCCATAAAAGAGAGGAAAAAATGTTGAATTTTAAGAAAATCGGATTTTTGAATTTTTGATAATTTTCGATAATTTTAGATTTTTTACCAAAGAGTCGAGACAATTTAATAAGTAAAGTATTTTTCAAAAGTACAAAAATAATGAAGCTAAATCCCATAAAAGAGAGGAAAGAATGTTAAATTTTAAGAAATTCGGATTTTTGAATTTTTGATAATTTTCGATAATTTTAGATTTTTTACCAAAGAGTCGAGACAATTTAATAAGTAAAGTATTTTCCACATTAAAAAGTTTGACATTAAAAAATATTTAAAAAATGCCAATACTTAACCCACAAAATTAAATTTTCAAAACAAACAAATGAATGCAGATAATTTGCTAACGGAAAGGAAACTTACGATTATTATAATGTATTAATTAATAAATAAATTAATAAAATAAATAAATAAATAAATAAAAAAAAATAAAAAATAAATAAATAAAAAAAAAAATAAAAAAAATAAAAATAAAAAAATTAATATTAATTATTATTATTAATAAATATTAATATTATTTAATTTTTTTAATTTAATTCACTAATTAACTAATAAATTCTAATTTATTGTTTTCAAAAATTTAAATATAATTCTTCGTAAAAATTCAATTATTTTAATAAATAATAAAATCCCGTGCAGAAAAATGGTGAGGGCCCCCGGCGGGGCCCTCGTGGATTGCCCTCTTGCCATGTGGAATCCGCAGGGGCAATCCACGCGGAGCCCTCGAAGGCGTGACATGCTTTCCCTCATGGGTGCCCTCGAGGAAAATCCTCATGGATTCCATATGGATTTTCCACGCGGTGCCCTCGTGGATTTCATAAAATGCCCTCAACTTTATTTTCAATTAAATTAATAAATTAATTATTTATTAATAACAAATTAGTCCAATTATTGATAAATAACATTCTTATTTAACAATTTTTACTTTTTTTAATTAAATCGTGACCAAAAAAAAAAAATCTGACGCACGCGGGAATTGAGCCTACGACCTACTGACTATCAGACAACACTCTTACCACTATGCTACGGGACCTACTTGAAAATTATTGCTTCAATGTAGGTGACTTGCTGACTTGCTTTTGATGATTCAATAAATTATTTATTAACACTAATACACCATGACAAATAATTAAATAGTTTAATAATAATAATAATAACAATATCAATAATATAATAATAGACCATAAATATTCATAAATTAATATTTTTATAATTTCAAAAAAAAAAAAAAATGTCAAAACATTTGTGTTAAAAACGCGTTTTTCATAGTTTAAAATCATTATAAACATTAATTTTTGTATGTAAAAAAAAATTTTTTTTTTGGACTTAGAAATTTTTTCTAGTTAATGATGTGGGCAATCCATGAGGGCCCTCGCGTGGGCCCTCATGGATTTGCCCTTAGGTAAGTTCAATATTTTCAAAAAAAGTAACATTAAATATTTGTTAAAAACGTGTTTTTCATTGTTTAAAATCATTATAAACATTAATTTGTTGATGAAAAAAAAATTTTTTTTTTGGGACTTAGAAATTTTTTCTAGTTAATGATGTGGGCAATCCATGAGGGCCCTCGCGTGGGCCCTCATGGATTTGCCCTTAGGTAAGTTCAATATTTTCAAAAAAAGTAACATTAAATATTTGTTAAAAACGTGTTTTTCATTGTTTAAAATCATTATAAACATTAATTTGTTGATGAAAAAAAAATTTTTTTTTTGGGACTTAGAAATTTTTTCTAGTTAATGATGTGGGCAATCCATGAGGGCCCTCGCGTGGGCCCTCATGGATTTTCCCTTAGGTAAGTTCAATATTTTCTAAAAAAGTAACATTAAAGATTTGTTAAAAACGTGTTTTTCATTGTTTAAACTGATAGTAAACAATAATTTTTTGTTGTAAAAAAAATTTTTCGTTTGGACTTAGAAAAATTGTTGAGCAGGGCATTCATAATGGCTAAGAGCAGGGGCCCTGCTGGTGCCCTCGTAAATTTCCATAACTTTGTGATAGGATTTCTAGAAAAATGTCACTTAATGTTTATTTCAGGTGCTTTGAAACGTAATTTAATGCATTCTGAACTAAAGTTTCTCAACAAAAAATTTTTTTTTTAAAACTTAGATAAATTTTTGAATAGGGCAACCGTAAGGGCTAAGAACGGGGCCCCTGCTGGTGCCCTCGTGGATTTCTCCTCATGGATCTTCCACGAGGGCCCCCGACGGGGGCCCCGGAGCTGAGGGGCTCGAACGTGGCTTTTTCCACACGGGATGCATTTGAAAAATTCGATTATTTTCATAAGTTTTAATAAAATTCTTGTCGAGAATTCAAATATTTTTTAAAAATAATAAAATTCTCTACTGGAATTCAATTACTTTTAACCATTATGATAAAATTCTTTCGAGAAATTCAATTATTTTCACAAATTTTAATACAATTCCGGGCGAGAATTCAATTATTTTCATAAATAATAAAATTTTTTGCAGGAATTCAATTATTTTCAAAACAATTTAAATAAGAAAAAGATATTAATTAATTTAAAGATTTTAATAAAATTATTCAAAGAAATTCAATTATTTTCACAAATTTCAAAACAATTCTATGAAAGAATTTAATATTTTTCAAAAATTTAAATGAAATTCTTCTGAAAAATTATATTAAATTCAAAACTTTAAATAAAATTTTTTTTAAACAATTCAATTATTTTCATAAGTAATAAAATTCTTCAAAATAATTCAATTATTTTCAATACAATTTTATTTTAATTCCTCAAATAAATTTAATTTAAGTCTTTAAACATTTTTTTAAAATTCTTCCAAACAATTAAATTATTTTGAAAAATATTAGGTATTAAAATTCTGAATAAGAATTAAATTCTTCTTGTAAATAATAAAGTTCATCTCAGGAATTGAACTATTTTCAAAATTTTTTATAAAAACCTTCGAAACAAATTATCAATTAAATTGCTAAATATAATGAAATGCTTTGCAAGAATTCATTTATTTAAAAAATTTTTAATATAATTCTTTGAAAGAATTCAATTACAATTTTGGTAAAATTCTGTGTAACAATTAAATTATTTTTTATATAATTTTAATTAAATTATGCACTGGAATTCAATTAGTTTTAAACATTTTGATAAAATTCTTTCGAGAAATTCAATTATTTTCACAAATTTAAATGAAACTCTAGGCGAGAATTCAATTATTTTCATCATAAATAATAAAATTCTTTGCAGGAATTCAATTATTTTTACAAATTTAGATAAAATTTGTTTATTCTAGAATTTTATTAACTTCAGTACCTACAATTTTAATTAAATTCCTTGAAAGAATTTAATTACTGTAACTTCAAAATTATTAATGCTACAAAAATTATCCTTTTCAACGCAAAATTATGTAAAAATTGTCAATTGACCAAAATTTCTTTGCTTGTTTTCCTTTTCCCTTTGTTTCTAGTGTATAAATCGACAGAATACAATTTTGGAAACGAGAAAAAAATTGGAAAAAATAAATATATGTATTTAGAGAAAAAAATTGGTCAAAATAAAAATATTTAGAGAAAATTTCGTAAATTTTGTCTGATATGTAAATAAATGTTGTTTGCCGTCTAGACACGCGTCTTTTTTTTTTAATCATATTGTGTATGTATATCGTTTTAGTATAAGATCGAAATCAACTTGAATGCTCTTTAACGGGTTTCCCGCTGTGACTATGGGTGTTATAATAATTGTTTGCTACCCAGCGTAGTGCTAGCACGCCCCACCTGGCACCTAGAGTCGCCCCATTCATCTCAGGACCACGAGGAAGCACACAATGTTATACAAGAGATAGAGAGAGATAGAAAGAGGGAGAGAATAAGAGACCCATAACTTTGGTCTATAATTTGTCACGATTAACCAAAAGAGATTACTGGTGCCGTTGACAGCCTTTCTGGCTACCGCGCGTTTTACAAGCCATTCGCGTTCTGCATTACAACCGGATTATCGGTCCCATATTTGAAAATTTATTCTCTTAAATTTATTTTTTACGATTTTGCATCAACAATGAAAGATGATATCGCTTTTCATTCGTGAATAAAAGATGCAACGGAATTTCCCTTTTTTCATATATATATATATATATATATATATATATATACAATATGTATATAAAAAGATTACATATACATTTTTCAATGAAAAAAACATTTTATCTGAATTCGATTGTGTGGCCTGATTTTTGAATCGTATTTTTATTTGACCTAAAAAAATCTTTGGGGAATTGGTTTCTCTAGGTTCATTCTGTCTTTTTAATTGTCTAACATTTAATTGATCCAAATTTGAATTATTATTTGATTTTCATTATAACTTAATTTATTACTAAAGGTATTCCATTTCTTATTATTTTGTAAATTAAAAAATTTTATATTAAATTATTTTCAAAAATTCAGATAAAAAATTCTTTGAAACAATTAAATTATTTTTATAAATTGTAAAATTCTTGGCAAGAATTCAATAATTTTTGTAAATAATAAAATTCTTCTGTGTGAAATTCAATTATTTTCAATACAATAAATTTTAATTAAATTTCTGGGAAAAAATTCAATTATATTCAAGATAATTTTAATAAAATTTTTCTAATACGTTTAATTATTTTAAAAAATGGTAATAAAATGTTTCTAAACAATTCAATTGTTCTCAAAAGTTTTTAATAAAATTCTTTGTAAATTTCGATTATTTTCAAAATTTTCAATTAAAATTATACTTTAAAAAATTACAATATTTTTACGAAATTTAATGAAATTCTTCAAAAAAAAAAAATGTAAATATTTACAAAAACTCTAATAAAATTGTTTGAAAGAATTTAATTTTCTATGAATAATTTTAATACTATTTAATAGGAAAATTTTTAATTACAAATAATAATAATAAACCCGATTATTTTAAAACTTTGAAAGAAATTTTTCTTAAAATTCAATTGTTTGCAAAATCTTCAGTAAAAATTATTTTTAAAAAACTTGATTATTTCTAAGAAAATTGAAATAAATTGTTAAAAACAATTCAATTGTTTTAAAGAATTTTAATAAAAATCTCGCCTAGAATTAAAATATTTTCAAAAACAATTTTAATTACATTTTCTCGAAAGAATTCAATTATTTGAAAAAATGTTGATAAAATTCTTGAAATAAATTCAATTATATTCAAATTTTTTTATAAATACTTTACAAGAATTCAATGATTTCCAATAAATCGACAGTTTAATTATTTCTGAAAATAATTGAATTCCTGAATAGAATTTTATTAAAACTTTTTTAAATAATTGAATCTGTGCGAAAAATTTATTATTTCTACAAATAATTGAATTTTTGCATAATTTTAAAAAACAAGTGAATTTTTAAGAAGAATTTTATTAAAATTGTATTTAAAATAATTGAATTTCTGTGGGAATTTTACTATTTATTGATATTATTGAATTCTTTCGAAGAATTAAAAAATAATTTAATTTTCCCTGGAATTCAATTAAAATTGTTTATTTAAAATAATTTAATTCCTGTGAAAATTTCACTATTTACGAAAATAATTGAATTCTTGAATTGAATGAAAGTTTTTTTTAAATAATTGAACTCCGGTGAAAAATTCAATTATTTTTTAAAATAATAATTGAATTTTCTCGTAGAATTTTTACTCAGATTTTGAAAAATAATTGAAATTTTCGAAGAAATGAATTAAAAATGGAATAAAAAATAAGTGAAATTCTGATAAGAATTTTATTATTTATATAAAAATAATTGAAATTTTTACAAAGATTTTTATTATTTATAAATTGACTAAAGAATTTTATTACAATTATTGAAAATAGTAAATTGAATTCTTCTTAAAAATCCATTATTGTTATTTTATACTTATTAATGTATTTTTATTATTTTATCTTTATTGTTAACTTATATTTATTATTATTTTATTTTTATTCTTGATCTAATAATATTGTAATAATGTTTATTTAATCCGATCAAATGGAAATTCGATTAATTAAGAGTTCGGTTCAATTAGCTGATTGAAAAATCGTCTAAATGGAAATTCGCTGTTAAATTAAAAATCCGACCAAATGGAAATTGGATCAATTAAAAATTTTGGGGAAATAAAAATCTATCTAATTGAAAATAAGCTCGAATGAAAATGCATTAAATTGAAAATTCCGTTAAGTAGAAAATTCGGTCAAATTAAAAATTAGTCAAATGTTAATCTGTAAAATTTCCAGGCGCTTCCAATGATAATTTACAATTTTCTTAAGGTTTATTATTTAAATAATAATTGTGGCAAAAAAAAGTCTTTATGTGACACTGTCGAAAATCAAAAAAATTCACGAATCGATTCAATCGCTACGTCGGATCGATTTCTAATTCCAATAGCGGAACGTGAGCCTTTGAGTTTGAAACTCTTGATTTTCATTTGTCCTGCGGGGATTTTTTTTTTAAATCTAAATACAGTTTATAAGATAGGGCAGCGGTACATTTGAACTTTTGGCTCAAAAGTCTTATAGTGTATATATATTGAGAAAAAAAAGCGAGGGCTGTTGGCCTCGAGCCACGGATTGGATTGGATCGGCTTAGAGTTGATTTAAGCCAATCAGTAAACAAGCAGTCACCAGCCCGGATATATGAGTACTGATCTCGTTAGCTCTTGCAAGTTCAATGTTGCGCTTCCATGCTTCTGCTACCGCATGTTTCTCTCTCATTCAATTTTCAAACTCCTAACATTACATTGCATTCTTCCTTGATTTCTCATGCTTCTCCCAAAAAAGCATCAATTCGCTACCGAATTTTAAATTTCATTCATGATTCTCAATCACTTTCTCTCTCTCTTTCACTCCATTTATCTGCCCTTTCGTCAAACCGCGATCTTTTCATTTCTTCCCAATTTAAAGAGATTTTTGGTTTATAAGGCAAGAAAAGGGAAGTAGAAAAAAAAAAAATTTTTTTTTATTTTTCGGATTAAATTTTTACCTTGATCGAAAGATTCAAGAACTACGATTTCTTGAGAAAGCAAATTTTAATGTCTAACGATTTCTGCACCATATGATTCACAAGTTTTGAACGTTCAAATGAAGGGAATATTTTTCCTTAAAAATATTTTCATAAATTAGTGATTGTGATAAAAATTAAAAATCTAAAAAAAGTATAGCTATCAAAAAATTAAACTTGACGACCAAAAAAACGCGTTTTAGAAACTTCACAAAACTAACGAAAATTCCATTCTATATTTTATTTTCCTAACGAATTTTATTATTCATGGAAGAATTTAAATATTCATAAAAATAATTTAATTTTTGAGAAGAATTTTATAAAAATTTTTAAGTAATTGATTTCTTTCGACTAATTTTTTGCAAATTATAATTTAAATAATTGAATTCCTGAGAATTTTTTTTATGAAAAGAATTGAATTCTTACAAAGATTTTTACAAAAAAAATTTTAAATAATTGAATTCTTGTGATGAATATTGTTATTTATGAAAAAAATAATTGAATTTTACAAAGAATGTTATTAAAATGCCTCAAAATAATTAAATTTTCGGGAATAATTTTTGTTATTTATCGACATAATTGAATACTTTCGAACAATTATTTATGTAAATAATTCAATTCTTGGGAAGAATTTTAAAATAATCTGAAAGAATAATTGAATTTAAAATAAATTTTATTAAAATTGTATTTAAAATAATTGATTTCTTTCAAGAAATTTTATTAAAATATTTAAAAGTAATTGAATTCCTGTAAACAATTTTAATATTTTTGAAAATAATTGATTTATTCTAAAGAATTTTAAAAAAAAATTTTTTTTGAATAATTGATTTTTTCGAAGAATTGAAATTAAATGTTTAACAGTATAATTACATTTTTTTGAGCAATTCTTGTAAAATTGTATTAATAATAATTGAAATCCTGCGATGCATTTTATTATTTATGAAAATAATTGAATAGTTGCAAAGAATTTTATTAAAATTTTCAAAAATAATTGAATTCCTGAGCAGAATTTCATTATTTATGAAAATAATTTAATTATTGCGAACGATTTTTTAGAATTTTTTTTAAATAATTGAATTTTTAAGAGAAAATTGATTACTTTTAAAAATGATTGAATTCTTGTGATGAATATTGTTATTTATAAAAATAATTGAATTTTGCAAAGGATTTTAGTAAAATGCCTCAAATTAATTGAATTTTTGGAAATAATTTTGTTATTTATCTTTAATAATTGAATTCTTTCGAAGAATTATTTATGTAAATAATTGAATTCTTGTGAAAAATTCTAATTTTTCTGTAAATACATAATTCAATTCTTCCAAAGAGTTTTAAAAAATCATTTTTTTAAATAATTGATTTTTTCGAGGGATTGAAATTAAATTTTTAAGAATTTTACTTATGTAAAATTGTAACAACAATGATTGAAATCCTGCGATGAATTTTATTCTGTATGAAAATAATTGAATTATTGTAAAGAAGTTTATTAAAATTTTCAAAAATAATTGAAATCCTAAGAAGAATTTTATTATTTATGAAAATAATTGAATTATTACGAAAAAGTTTATTAAAATGTTAAAAAAATTCAATTTTTCATAAGAATTTTATAAACATTGTTTTAATTAATTAATTTTTTCGAAATATAATGAACATTATGAAAATTTTATTTTAAATAATTAAATTCTCGTGGAAAACTCCAATTGTGAAAGTAATTGAATTTTTCGATTAATTAATTCAAAATAGTATTAAAAAATTATTTAAATTCTTCGATGATGTTTGTTATTTATAAAAATAATTGTATTTTCCCTTAGAATTTTAACAAAAAATTTTTTTTTTTTAAATTGAACTTCCATGAAAAATGGTATTATTAGTGAAAGTATTTGAATTATTGTGAAGAATTGTATAAAAAATTTTGTTAAATAATTGCATTTTTCGAAATTTTTTTGAAAATGGTATTCTAAATTAATTGAATTCCTGTGTAAATTTTATTATTTATGAAAATAATTGAATTTAGGATGAATTTTTATCAATTTTTTAAAAATAATTGAATTCTTTTTCTAAATTTTATGAAAATATTAGATATTGAAAATAAATGAAATTTGAATATTGTTTGAAAATAATTGAATCGTTTTAAAGAATTTGGTTATAATTTTAGAGAATAGTTTTTTGATTTTTAGTATTTCTAGTATGAGTGCGAAGCCTGATTTTGTTTATTTGAACGTTCAAAACTCTAGGAACATCTTCAAAATAAATTCCACCATTTCGAAAAAAAAAATGATAAAAAGAAAATTTTCCCGACAAGTTAAAAATACCCGAGTAATATGTATATACAAATTTCTAGTCCTAGATTGATGTTGACAGAATAATTCATTCGTTTGTCATTTCCAAAACGCCCTAATAATATGATATCCATTAGAACTTACAAGAGTCGACAACAAAATTGTTCGATTGAAGAATGACAGGGGCGGTGTAGTTTGAATATACTGCCATTTCCTGGGGGTGTTTCGTGAGGCAGTCATCGATTGCGTCGTCCCGTGAGGGAAAGTAGCCGTCTCCCACGATGCGAAGTTTTGCCCCAATTCTGAGAGAGGATACCTTGCACTGCTTCCACCTTTTGGTTGCAAATTTGCAAAAATACTAAAATCAAATTTTGACAGATAAATTTATGGAATTTTTTTGTAAAGTGTCAAGAAGGAAATAAAAGAAACCTGAAAAACTTACTTTTTTCTTGATTGCTTCTTTTTATGCCTGTTTTTTAAGGGTGTTGATCCTTTTTCAGGTTGGGTGAAGGAGGGGCAGGTCACTTTCCCTTACGAAGCGGAATTGATGATTGTCCGTTTAGTCCTTTCATCCACATTACACAGAAATCCAAATGTGCCGACAAATTAACCGTGAACAATGATTTAAGGACCTTGCTTTCCTGAAAAGAGATAAAAAAAGATCACATAATTAAATTTTTTTAAAGCAAAAAAATACTTAAATGAATCGAATAATCGGTTTGATTATTATTTATTGAAAAATTTGTTTTTTCTATTAATTTTTTATTATTTAAAAAATATTTAATAAAATTGTACGCAAACATTTAATTATTTTCATAAATAATAAAAGTTTCACTGGAATTCAATTATTTACAAATTTTTTATAAATTTCTTCGCAATAATTCCATTATTTTCATAAATAATAAAATTTTCTTTAAGGAATTGAATTATTTTTATAAAAAAAACTTTTCTCTACATTTAAATTTCTATTAAACAAATTAACTAAGCAAAAAAAAAAAAAAAAAATTGTGCGCGAATTTGAATTGGAAAAAAAGTGTCACAAGCAACCTGCTCGATAAGATCGTGTGAAATTTTTTTTTCGTGTCATAAACTTGTTGCAACATTTCCCACACTCAATCATTTGATGAATATAGTGTGAAAACGCCTCCCGAATTACACACCCCCAAAAAAAAGAAAATCACTTGTACACGTCATTAAAAGCAATTTTCCTCTTGTAATCTATCTACCTTGCGGAAAGAGGCGAAGGAGAAGGAAAAAAATAGAAAAAATATAATAAAAAAAAAAATATAGAAAACGAATCATTGAAAGCAATGTGTTCCGAAACCATATTCAAGGTATGTCAAAAGAAATTTAAGAAAAGGTACAACACGAATTTCATGGCAATTGAGCTCCGCCTATTGTCAAATACAATATGTGACCCACACATCCGGACAATTTTTTGACTTTCCTTACTATATAGTATATATATATATATATTTTTTTTTATAAAAAGAAACATTTTCTTGGTCATTTCATTGCTTCCGCCGGCATCTTACATAAATCTATATGGCAAATTCATTCTCAACTATTTCTCATCATCTTTACAAAGGAAAGTCAAAAACGGAAGATGATCACTTCCTTCGTTATAAAGAATATATAATAAATAGTTATTGGAAATTTTACAGTTTTCCTTTATATGGATTATAAATGTGGGAAAAGGAAAATTAACTCCCGCCAATAATTCGAGTGCAATATTGGACTAAAAAACGTAGAAGGCAAATCAAATATTTTTTTGACTTCGTTTTTGGAACAATAACTTTAAATAACTAATTAAAAAAATTTTAAAATATACAAATAATAAAAAAAAGTAGGAAAAAAAAATAATTTAAATTATAAAAATAATTTATTTGTTTATCAACATACATCCCCGCATAATTATATTCAAATAAAAATTCGAATAAAAATTTAAATAAAATGTAAAAAACATCAAAAAAGAGTCAAGAAAATAAAGTCAGAATTTATTTTACAATTTTATAAAGGAATAAAAAACTAAATAAAATAGTAAATAGTAAAAATAATAAAAAAAAATAATAAAGAACCAAATTCTGCGACAAATTCACATATAAAATAAATAGAGAATAAAAATCAAAACATTGATAAAACTATAAGTCAAAAAATACCGAATGGAAAAATTACCAAAAAATAGTATCCAAATAAGAAACAATAAGAATAATAAATAACAGCAGTAAAAATAAAATAAATCGAAAATAGAAAATCAAAAAAGTTATGACTAAAAAAATAAAAAATAAATAAATAAAGTGAAAAATATATTAATTTAATAAATTACAAATAATTTTGTCAAAAAATTTGAGAATAATTGAGTTCCATCAAAGAATTTAATTATTTAGGAAAATAATTGAATTCTCGTGAATAATTTTGTTAAAATTTTTGAAAATTCTAATTAAATTCATTTTGAAGAATTTCTTTAAATTTTTTTTAAATAATCAAATTTCTTTAATAATTACAATTAAAAATTTTGAAAAATTGAATTTTATGATCAAATTTTTTCAACTTTTTAAAATAATCGTGTTTGTTAATAATTGAAATTGAACATTTAATTATTGAATTTTATTAAAATTTAAGAAAAAAATTGAATTATTTTGAAAAATTTTATAACGAATTTAAGAAAAAATTAAATTAATTTGTGAAATTTTTTAGAAAATAATTGAATTTTTGCAAACATTTTACTATTTAAAAAAAATAATTGAATTGTTTCGAAGGATTTGTTAAAATTTTAGAAAATAATTGTATTCGTTCGTGAAATTTTATCAAAATTTAGTTGAAAAATAATTGTATTTTTGCAAAAAAATTCCTTAGTTATAAAAATAATTGAATTCTTACGAAGAATGTTATTATTTATGAAAATAATTGAATTCCTGAGAAGAATTATATTAAAAATTTTTGAAAATAATTAACAAGAATAATTAATTAGTGAACTAGTTAATAATTGAATTTTTAAAAATTTTGAATCTGCAATTATTCAAAAATTCATATTTGAAAATAAAAAATTTTGTAATTTGCATAATAATAATAGTAAATTGAATATCACGTTAAATTAAATTATTTTAAAGAATATAGTAAATAATAATTTTATAAATTTGCAAATATTTACAAAATAATAAATATTTAAAAAATTTGCTTTCTACTTTTTACAATTGTCCAATTTTTCCCCATTAACAAGAAATTAGATTTATTAGTAGAATTAATTTCACCTTATTTATTGAATTCAAAACAAACAGTTCTAAACCTCTGACAAATTTCGAGAACAAAATCAAAATTTTGAAATTATCCTGAATTGAATTTTTCAATTGTCCTGTAGAGTGAAGAGTGAAAAAAAGCCAAACATTCCATTATGTACAAGACAAATTTTAAAGAAAGCACACGACAATATTTGTAGTTTCTTTCTTAAAATTTGAAAGCAATTCTATTTCGATTTTTGAAGATGCAAAAAAAAAATTGAAGATACACGTGGCTCGTGTCAACAAAAGAAAAGAAGAAAATTGCAACAATTACCATTGACTAGAAAACACCATCGACAATATATTAACAATGAATTTATTTTATGTCTACATGTGTAAATGTAAACGAAAGATTGTGGGTATTTCTTTAAATTTACTCCTAAAATCATGAATAGGATCACACCAGGAGACCACCAGTATGTCTAGGGTTTGTAATCTTCAAGGAACTAAGGACTAAAGCCACAAAATACCTTGAGACCTTTACGAGAGATAAATTTAACGTCAACTATTCCACCGGGGGTCCATTCACGCCACACAAGCGTGCCGAACCATCTTTTGAATATAAATTTCCCTAAAAAAGAGCCGTGCAGATGACTTTTTTTCTCTTTTTCTTCTTTTTTTTTCTTTTTCGTGAAAAGAGTTCACTGCTGACAAAGTCCATCCATATATTAATTCTTTCTCACTTTTATAAGATAATGTGTATGTGTGTGACTCCTCACTAAAAATATTATATACTTTCTTCACTTTTTTTCCTTCTTCTTCTTTCTATTCAATTTTAAATTTTTATTATTCAGTTATATATTGAATTTTAATAATTTTAATAAAATTATAAAAAGGTTGGAATTTGTTTTATATTTATAGAATTTTTAATATCGTCACATTAAATTTGATAAAGAACTATTATTATTGATAATGACGTTCATTACCATTTTCCATACAGGTGCATTTTGGATGTTTCTTTTAAAAATCATTTTTTTTTCTTCATTCAATTCAAAGATATGTAAATAAGTCAGCTTTCGATTAATTAAAATTGTTCGAAATTCTATCAACTGGAATTTTACTCATATATAACATTTTTTCCAATATTTATTAATTTTAATTTAATTATTTCAAAAAATGTTCATAAAATTCTTCCAAATAAATCAAATAATTTAAAAATAATAATGAAATAGATAATTATAAAATTTATGGAAAATTTAAATTATTTTCGTAAATAAGAAAATTCTTGTGAAGATTTCGATTATTTTAAATAATTTTTATGAAATTTCTTGCAAGAATTAAATTTTGATAAATATTAAAGTTCTTTGAAGAAAATCAATTCTTTTAAAAAATTTCAATAAATTTCTTCGAAAGACTTCAATTACCTTTCTAAAATTTAATTCAAATTTTTATAACAATTCAATTATATCTAATAATGTTTTATGTAATTAAATTCCTGGAGGAAAATTTAATTATTTTTATAAATTTTAAGAATAATCTAAGAAACAATTTAATTATTTCACAAAAATTTTGATAAAATTCTTTGAAAGAATTCAATTATTTGAATAAAATTTTAATTAAATTCATCGAAATAATTTAATTATTTAAAAATGTTTTAAATTCTTCTCAGGAGTTTAATTATTTTCACAAATTATTATTAAAATTCTACACAGAAGTTCAATTATTTTTCAATAAAATTGTATTAAATATTTAAATGAATTTCAGTGAAAAAATTTATTATTCAAAAAAATAATTAAATTCTTGAACAGAATTTTATTATTTATCAAAATAATTGAATTCAAGAGAAGATTTTTTTTTATTCATAAAAATAATTGAATTTTAGAGAAGATTTTTTTTATTCATATGAAAATAATTGAATTTGAGAAACTTTATTAAAATTGTATTGAATGTAATTGAATTGCTGTGAAAAATTTTATTTGTCATAAAAATAATTCAATTCTTGTACAGAATTTTATTATTTATGGAAATTTTTAATTGAATTCTTGTGAAGATTTTTTTTATTTATGAAAATAATTTTTAACTTGAGAAGATTTTTATTACAATTTTTGAAAATAATTAAATTCTAAAGATGAATTTAATTAAAATTTTAAAAAAAGTTAATTCAAGAAAACAATTGAATTTTTGTACAGAATTTTATACAAATTTTTGAAAATTACTGGATTTTTTGTTAATATTTTATTAAATTTTATTAATATAATCAAATCCTTTAGAGAAATTTTATTGAAATTTCTGTGAAAAATTTTATTAATTATAAAAATAATTGAATTCTTGCACAACATTTTTATTATTGATGATAATTATTGAATTCTTGTGAAAATCTTTGAAAATAATCCAATTCCGTTGAGGAATTAAATTTAGAATTTTATCAATATTTTTGAAAAAATTTGAATTTTTTGAGAAATTTTATTAATATTGTATTGTAAATAATTGAATTCTTGAGAAGATTTTTATTAAAACTTTTTAAAATAATTAAATTCCATCGAGGAGAATTCAATTAAAATTGTATTCAAGTAATTGAATTCTTGTAAAGAATTTTATCAATATTTTTGAAAGTAATTGAATTATTTGATAAATTTTATAAAAATTGTATTGAATACATTTGTATTTGAATTTCTGTGAAGAATTTTATTATTTATATAAACATAATTAAATTTCTGCGAAGAATTTTTTTATTTCTGAAAACAATTCAATATTGTTTCGAGGAATGTAAATAAAATTGTATTCCAAAATAATTGAATTCTTATAAAGATAATTTTATCAAAATTTCTTTTAAAATCATTGAGTTATTTCCTAGTTTTTTACTAAATTTGTTTCAAATAATCGACTCCTTTAGGAAAAACCCCCTGACCTATTCCACAAATTATATGTAAAATCTACTGAATCATCATGACTTTTTAATTCTCAATTTTCTGTAAAGACATCTTATTACAATGTTTGATCTAAACAAAGTGAAACGTAACAAAAAAAGGCAAATTTCACTTTTTTCCCATTCTTTTTTCGACAAAAATGACGCGTGTCATCGTTATGACATTATGACGAGTTCGCAAACGTTATATGGCAACATTTTAAACTGGTAAACATGCATAGAAAATGGTAACAAAGGGCGTGACCTAGGCGGAACACATGTCCAAACATTAAGCACAATGTCCTATACCGGTCAGAATATTATTATTCCCCTATTTATAGGTCTATATGTATATATAAATGCGAGGGTAGATGAGGCAATGGCAAAATGTTTGCAATGCATTACACGGGCATTCACAGCTTGTGAAATGCCTTTAGTGTGTAAACGCCTGTAAATGCCAATGCAATGACCAAGAAATGCGAGACCTCTCACACTATCCTCGCTCTCCTAAATTCAAAATACAAAACGAAAAACTCAATAATACGTATTCAATATAATATAATATAATATATATATACGAAAAATGTATATATCTTTCCTTTGGAATTTTCTATTCGCATTACGGAAGAAATAAATTTATGGAGAAACATCGAAAATAATCAAAAACCAGGGTTGACAAAAAATTTAATTTTGTTTTTCCCTCCTATTTCCCTTATTTCCAGACAAATTTTCTACTTTTCCCCTGACACTAAAGAATATTCTGCGATTCACTCTAGAAATTATTAGATACTTAAAAAAATGTTCTATTACATTTATTTATAAATTTCTTCAAAAGTAAAATTATTCCAAAACATCAATAACTTCATTTTTAAATAAATATTTAATCATTATTATTTTTGCATAGGATTTAGGATTTTCAATAATTTTAAACCTTAAACCTTTCTGAAATTCAACAACTTGTAATAATTAATTTAAACCTTATTAAAATTCAACAACTTGTAATAATTTAATTTAAACCTTGTTGAAATACAACAACTTGTAATAATTAATTTAAACCTTTTTGAAATTCACCAATTTATAATAATTAAAAAAGACCGAGTGATAAAATAATTATTTTATATTATAAGAATACTGTTACTGTAACTCCAGAATTATTTTCATCATTTTAATTCAATTATTATTTTTTTTTCTAGAATTTTCAACTAAAATTATTTTTCTTTAAATCAATTATTTTTAATAATTTTTGAAAAAGTTCTTCTGTAAAAATTTTTAAATCCATTTGTTTACAATTTCAATTTCACATGAAATTTCAATTATTCAGAAATTATTCAATTAAATACATTAGAAAATAAAAAGTTAAAATAATTTTTAAAAAATTAATTCTACAGAATTATCAGATAAAAGTATAAAAAATTCTGATTTTCAAAGATTATAATTCGAAATCTTTTCAAAATTCAATTATTTATAAAAATTCACGCAATAATGCTTTTAATATTCAATTATAATCTAAAATTTTAACTGAAATATATTTTTAAATCAATTTTTATTATAAAATTCTACAAGAATTTAATTATTTAAATAGAAAAATAAATAATGTATTAAATAATTGGTAATATTTCTTTAAATAATTAACTTAAATTCTCATAAGAATTTTATCAGCAAATTTTCAAATAATTAAATTCTTTTGACGAAATTTAATAAAATTTTTTTAAAATAATTACATTTTTCTAGAAATTTGTTTAAAATTGCATTAAAAATAATTGAAATTCTGCGATGAGTTTTATTATTTAACTAGCAAATTTTGTAAATAATGAATGATAAAATTCTTTAGAGCAATTCAATTATTTTCAATACAATTTTAATAAAGTTTCTCCAAAGAGTACAATTATTTTAAAAAATATTAGTTAAATTCGATTATTTTCAAGAATTTTAATACAAATTCAATTATTTCCAACAATTTTAATGAAATTCTTTTAAAAAAATCATTATTTTCAAATTTTCTAATAAAATTCATTCAAAAAATTCAATTATTTTTAAAAACTTCGAAAAAATTCTTGAAAACAATTCAATTATTTTTATGAATTGTAAAATTTTCAGCAAGAATTCATTTATTTTCGCATGAATAAGAAAATTCTTTGCAAGAATTTAAATATTTTCATAAATAAAAAAATTCTATATAGGAATTCAATTATTTTCATAAATAATAAAATTCTTGACGGGAATTCAATTATTTTTAATACAATTGTAATAAATTTTCTCGAAAGAATACAATTACTGAAAAAATGTTGATAAAATTCTTGAAATGAGTTCAATTATTTTTCAAATTTTTTTATAAATACTTTACAAGAATTCAATGATTTTCAGTACAACGACAATTTAATTATTTCTGAAAATATTTGAATTCTTAAATAGAATTTTATTTAAACTTTTTTAAATAATTGAATCCCTGCAAAAAAATGTATTATTTCTATACAAATAATTAAATTTTTGCAAAATTTAAAAAAATAATTGAATTTTTCGAGAAGAATTGATATAATTGAATTTTTTCGAAGAATTTAAAAAAAAATGTTTAAAAATAATTTAATTTTTCCTAGAATCGAATTGAAATTGTATTTAAAATAATTGAATTCCAGCGAAAATTTAATTACATATTTTTGAAAATAATGGAATTCTTGAATTGGATTTTATTAAAAATTTTTTAAATAATTAAACTCCTGTCAGCACTGAAAAATGGTTATTACAGGGAGAAAAATATAGAGTAAGTTTTACTATTTACAAAGTAAAACCAAAATCGTTGGGAACTTCGCATTTCTGTCAACTTTTAGTATTTTCAAAGTGAATTTTGCTACGCTCGAACTAATTTTTACAAAAATGTACTTCGATCATAGCAACTTTTTACTCCAAAAATAGTAAAAATTGCCAAAAATGCGCAAAAGTTTCTTTTGAAATTTAAATTAACGAAAGTCCTGCGTAAATGCAGAAATAATTAATTAATAACTGAATTAATGACTAAAGTAATAGAAATAATGCTGCATTTAGAATTTTCGCTTCTAGGAAGAACAAAGAATATCTAACTGATGATGTATCTATTACAACATTGAATTGAAGCCAAGAGTTCTCCTTTTTTTCTACAAAACTTTCTTCTCCTATAGGTATATATACACGTTTCGTTATTCCTTTCTCTCTCTGATCACCTTTCACAGTCATTTCTCTCCTTCGTTACCTTGTACCAACGATGGATGTTATGTGGGTCGTTTCGTCTCATCTCGTTCCGTTCTGTTCCGTCCCGTTCCAGGCCGAGCGAGAGTCCCGACTTGCGTCAATATTTGACTCAAACACGTTAAAACAATACCCGGTCCCGTACATAGCCAAGAGTCGTTTCAATGAGCTTCTCGGAATTTTATCTCGCGTCAGAAAATGCCTAACGACTTCACGCTCGCAGGAAATTCGAATGGTGCGCGGGACGGGAGGGATTTGTACTCTCAATATATATACATATACATACCTCTTCTTTTTCATCTATTATCTTCTTTTTTTTCTCTTTTTTTTCATACTTGAAAACTTGTGTAAAATCTCCTTTTTCGTGCGTATAGATTGACATTTCTCCGTTTGTTTCTTTCAGCGTACGTAAAAATTTCACTGCGATAATTTCTCTGAATGAAGCATCTGATGATATTTTTTCACTTGAGATTTTTTTTGTCAAAAAGGGGATTTGTCATTACAAACAGGCGGCGATGTTCTCGATGACGACATCCAAAGATTCTCTACATTCTGCGTCTAAATTTCATCCTCCACTATCAAAGAGGCAGGCGTAGTTTTTCAGAGCTGAAAAACAAACAAATTTTATTAAAATCAAGTAACAGTGTCAAGTTTTTTTTCTAAATAATAATAAATTGAATATCGAATAACGAAACACAAAACAAAATTGATAGAAAAAAATGTCTCCAATTTTCAAAGTCGAGAGAAAGTATCAAGTACCTATAATTTCCCTCCAAAAAAAAAAAGTAAAAGTCAGGAACATAATTGAAAAATCGCATCCCTTTTCTCGATATTCAAGAAAGGGGATTGAAAAGCGCGGAGATCTTTGGATTCGTAAACCGCTTTGAGTCTCATAAAATCTCATAACCTCCGGGGCTAAATTCTGGAAGGGTCTACTTGGAAAAAATCCCCCTGTCGGAGAACATTCAATGGAGTTTGTTTGTTTTCGGGATCGTTCTCCTCATCCCTTGTGATGCACGCTTTTCCATATAAAACATATATAGAGTAGCATATATTGTACTCTGGAAATTTTTTTTAAAATTATATTCACACTGTAGATTTGTATATTTTTCTGATCTGACAGTAGTTGTATATTTTAATATCCATCAGCTTCGTCGTTTTTATCATCATCTTCTTTCATCATCTTTTCTCCACCACCATCATCATCATTAGCAGCATAATATTTTTTCTTTATCACAAAAATGAAAAATTAGGGATCAATTACTGAAAAAAATAACCAGTCCGAATTAAATAAGAGAAAATTTTACATAAAACTATAAATTAATTTTTTCCTAACTATAAAACATGAAGATATCGATAACTCCGAGTCTTCGACTCGGAGTGATCGATTTCTTCATGTTTTCTAATAATTAAAGATGATAAAATCATTATTAATTTAATTATTATTTTTAAGAATTTTAAACTAAAATTCTTCTTTAAATAGATTATTTTTAATAATTTTCGAAAAAGTTCTTTGACAATTTTCAAATCCATTTGTTTATTTACAATATTCAATTTTACGAAATTTCAATTATTCGTAAATTTTTCAATTCCACATATATATTAGAAAATAAAAACTTTAAACAATTTAAAAGAAATCCACAATTAAACATTTTTAAAAAAAAATTAATTTCAGAATTCAATTATTCCTAAAAATTCTTTTAATATTCAATTATAATACAAAATTTTAACTAAAATTCATTTTTAAATCAATTTTTAATAGAAAATTCTACTAGAATTCAATTATTTAAATACAAAAATAAACAATTTATTGAACAATTGGAATGTTTCTTAAAATTGAATTCCCATAAAGAATTTTATCAATAAATTTTTAAATAATTAAATTCTTTAGACGAATGTTAATACAATTTTTAAGAATAATTACTTGTTTTGAGAAATTCGATTAAAATTGTATTAAAAATAATTGAAATATTGCGATGAGTTTTATTATTTATGAAAATAATTGAATTCCTAAATAAATTTTATTATTTCCAAAAATAATCGAATCCCTGTAAAAATATTATTATTTATGAAAATAATTAAATGATTGCGCAGAAATTTATAAACAATTTGTAAATAATTGAATTCTTGTGAAATTTTTATTATTTTACTAAAATAATTAAAGGCTTGCGTAGATTTTTATTAAATTTTTTTTTAAATAATTGAATTCTTTTGGAAAATTTTATTAAAATAGTAGATATTTGAAAATCATTCAATTAAGGAAAATTTTTGAAAATAATTGAAATTTTGCCAAGAATTTTATTAAAATTTTCAAAAATAATTGAATTTCAGAGAAGAATTTAATTATTCCCAAAGATAATTGAATTTTGGAAAAGAATTTGATTACTTTTGAAAATAATTGAATTTATGCAATCATTTATAATTTTTCCAAAATTCAACTTTTTGGTGTTTTCGAGTAAAATTCGTCTATACATCGACTATTTTTAATAATTAATTAAATATATATAGTAAAATATATTTAACAAATTTCAGAAGAACTTGAATTATTAAAATGTTTAAAAACCCTAGTTATCTTTAAAATTTCTAATAAAATTCATTGAAAATTGAAATTTCATAAAATTTCAATATTCATCTATTTATGAAAATTGTAAACATAACTCTTTGAAAATTCAATTAATTTTAAACTACATAATTAAAATTATTATTTTACAAAATATATCAATATAATAGCAAATTTTCAAAAAAGAAAGAAACAAAGCATAGCTTTTTGTTGGCACAAATCTAAAAAAGGAGCTAAATAGTAGCAAATCGTTTGAAAAGAAGTAATAAAGGTTTTAGTGGATAAGTGCGAAGCTTGTAATAACAATATTTTGAAAATCTTCCCTTCAATCGCGCGCATAATGAAAGCAATAACAAACTGGATTTATTTAAATAGAAATGTTTTTCAGCAGATTTCCTAAATATATTTACATATATGGAGAGAGAGAGAGAGAGAGAGAGAGAGAGAGAGAGAGAGATTGAGGGATCGAGGGAGTGAGAAAGAGACTTAATCCATTAAAGGCAAACTCGAATTTTGTTGAAGCCTCGGCTTTTGAGTCGTTTCCTCTTTTTTTAAAGCCGTGCTCTTGATTGGTTACGTCGAATTGACAAGTACTTGGTTGCTGGGCTCGTCCAAACATTTCGGACAGCCTAAGGAAACACATTTGCCTGTGGGCAAACACACGAGGCGTCTTACCAGACTCGAAGTAAAGTGGAACACCGAATGCGTCTGGGACTGTTTGCATTGCAGGACAATATATTCCGAGTCTTTTGAAGACGAGCCGAGGAAACGTGAATTACTTCTCCCACTCTTCAGAAACCGTCTCTCTTTCTCCTCTATCTATACACACACATGCCATCATTTTATTCCTCTAACAATGTTCTGCACGAGTTCTTTCCAAAGGACACAAAACTGTTGAAAAAAAACGACGAAGCTGATGACGATGATGAAAAAAGAAGAAGGCGATGATGATGATGATGATGACAGAGCTCGAACTAGGTCCGTAAATTTGCTTCAAGTCTGTAAAAGACAGTTTTTTTTTAAAAAAAGGTCCGTAAAGTCCGTAATTTGATTGAGAAAAGACGAAAAGTTCGTAAATTGTACGATATAATTTGGAGAATTTTAGAGAAATTACAAATGATAGCAGAAATTTAATTATTTTAAAAAGTAATAAAATTCTACGCAGAAATTTAATTATGTTCAAAAAATTATTCAAATTCTCGTAAAAATTTTAATTATCTATAATTAAATTCTTCTTCGAAATTTAATTATTTTCAAAAATTTTAATAAAATTCTTGGCAAAATATCAATAATTTTCAAAAATTTTCCTCAATTCAATGATTTTTAAATATCTACTATATTTTAATAAAATTTTCCAAAAGAATTCAATTATTTAAAAAAAAAAATTAATAAAAATCTACGCAAACCTTTAATTATTTTCGTAAAATAATAAAAATTTCACAGGAATTCAATTATTTACAAATTTTTTCATAAATTCCTGCGCAATCATTAAATTATTTTCATAAATAATAACATTTTTACAGAGATTTAATTATTTTCGGAAATAATAAAATTGTTGTTTTAAATAGTAAAATTTTTGCAAAAATACAATTATTTTCAAAAAAATTTCACTAAAGAATTCAATTTTTTCTTTATTCGACATAAAATCTTTGCAAAAATTCAAAAAAATTGCACGAAACAATTTAATTATATTTATAAATAGCAAAATTCTTTGCAAAAATTTGATAAGTATATTCAAAACAATTTCACGAAAGAATTCAATTTTGTTTCTTAGTTCGTTATAAAAAATTTCAAAAGAATTCAATTATTTTCTAAAATTTTAATAGTTTCTTCGAAAAATATTCAATTATATTTGTAAATAGTAAAATTCTTTGCAAAAATTCAATTATTTATAATACAATTTTAATAACATTTCATGAAAGAATTCAATTTTAACAAACATGCTATTATTCAAAAAATTATTTATTTTTTCTATTTATCTTTTAATTATTATTAAATAATAATAATAATTGATAATTAATAAATTTTTTTTAAATGCAATTATTTTCCAAATTTGCAATTAGAATTCTTCAAAAATACGATTATCAATACTTTCTTTTATTCAGGATTGCCACAAAAAAATAATTTTCTTTTTCCCTGACTTTTCCCTGATTTCCAGACAAAATTTTGACTTTTTCCGTGACCCAAAAGAATATTCTGATTCTCAAATTTAAACCTTTTGAAATTTAATAACTTTTAAGAATATTATTATAAACATGAAGATATCGAGCACTCTGAGTCTTCGACTCAGAGTGATCGCTATCTTCATGTTTTATAGTAATTTAAATTTCTATAAATCTTTCCAAAAAAAAAAGAAATTAAATTACTTACAAAAATTTTAATAAAATCCTTCGCAAGAATTCAATTATTTTTATAAGTAATATAATTTTTCACATAACTTCAATTATTTAAAAAAAATGTAATAAAATTTCTCAAAAGAATTTAATTGTTTTCCAAAATAATAAAATTCTTTACAGGATTTCAATTATTTAAAAAAAAATGTAATAAAATTCTTCTCAAGATTTCAATTATTTAAAAAAAATGTAGTAAAATTCGTTGCAAGAATTCAATATTGTTTTCCTAAATACTAAATTTCTTCATAGGATTTCAATTATTTTTAAAAAATGTAATAAAAGTTGGTTGCAAGTCTTCAATAAATTATTTTCCTAAATAATAAAATTCTTCTCAGGATTCAATTATTTTTAATACAATAAGTAAATTCTTCGAAAAATATAATTAATTTAAAAAATTTTATTAAAATTCTACGAACAAAATAAATGAACAATTATCAATTATTTTCAATTTTCTATCTGAAATTTATTTTTAAAACAATTTGTATTAGAAAATTCTATGAGAATTTAATTATTTAAATACAAAAATGAAAAAATTATTGAATAAAGGAATGTTTTTCAAAATTGAAGTTCTCATAAAGAATTTTATCAACAAATTTTTGAAATAATCGAATTTTTTCGACGAAATTCAATAAAGTTTTCAAGAAGAATTATACATTTTTCGAGGAATTCAGTTAAAATTGTATTAAAAATAATTGAAATTCTATGTTGAGTTTTATTATTTATGAAAATAATTGAATTATTGCGAAAAAATTTTTTAAAAAATTTGCAAATAGTTGAATTTCTGTGATATTTTCATTATTTATAAAAAAAATAATTGAATTTTGGAGAATTTTTTTAAATTTTTGAAGAAAATTGAATTTTTGCAAAAATTTATAACTTCTTTAAAATACAATTTTTTTCAGGTTTTTAACTAAAATTTTCTTCTATAAATTCATGATTTTTAATAATTAATTAAATGTATATTCAAAAATAAAATAAAACTAATTATGAATCCTGCAAATTTAATTTTTTCCAGTACTGTAATAAAAATCCCTGATTTTTCCCTGATTTCCCTGACCAATTCTACTTTCCCTGACCTGTGTCAACCCTGTTATTTGTTTTCAGGCTTAAAGCTACTTTTTACTATTTTTAACGAGTGTGAAATCATTGAAAAAAATAGTGTTGAATTGAAAATTGGAAAATTTTGATTTAAAAAATTGTGGAGTTTGTTGAGTTTTGAAAAGTTGATGAAAAGCAGGAAATTTTACTTTTCGCGGCGACGGCGGCGGCTCCAGTTCGAATGTGTAATTTTTGAAACTAATTTTGAAACATAAGCTTCGTTCGTAGTTCCGGGACTTTCATGCGGTATTCTATATGGAACGAGATAGATTGTTAGAGGTCTGATATAACCAGCAGGCAGGGCATGCAGGTTGGTTGTGTATATATCTATATACGTGAAGGTATCTGCATCAGGTACATACCTTTGCATGAAACAACCCTGTACCCTAAGTACACACAAGTACAGAGTGGCGAACGCTGGAGAGTTCTCTGTGGACGTTACACGGACGGGACGGGGATGAGGTGGTGTGGTGACGGCGTTGGCGGCAGCTCGACGGTACACCGGAGCCAGAGGGTCGGGAGAGTTAGGTGTAATATAGAGAGCGGCTAAAGGCGGACGTAATTTCCTGCCCGCCTGACAACGTTGCAAACATGTTTGCAATCCCAACACATACAACCTACTTAGAGCCTACATGTGTCTCTACAACCATTGTTGTAGCGGCACACAGGAACCAAACTCTGTGTACGTGTATAATCCGGCCTGTAACGTCTATTGCAAGAGAGCCGAAGGCGCTTTGATCGAAATATACGAAAAGGGATGGAGGACGAGGCAAGAAACCAGAGAGCGAGAGCTAGAGCGAAAACCAAAGAGGAAATTCTTGATAAAATCCCTCCTCTAAAGAAACATCGAGACTATGATAAAATAAAACTTCAGACTTCATCTTTTTTCCCGATGTCACAAAATTCACTCAACTAATCACAATTTCAAATCACAAATATGAAAAGCAATTATTATAATTATATTACTGCCTTCTTTAAATAAAATTACCAATTTTAAAAATAATAGAATTTAAAAATTTTAATTTTTCTTGAAAACACTAAAAAAAATTCAATTTTGGAGAAATTACAAATGCAGAAATTCAATTATTTTCAAAAAAAAAAGTAAAACTCTTATAAAATTCAACTATGTTTAAAATTTAAAAAAAAAATTCTCGTCAAAATTCCAATTATTTTTATAAATAACAAAATTATTCTCCAAAGTTAAATTATTTTCATAAATATAAAAAAAAATTCTTGTCCTAATTTCAATTATTTTCAAAAATAAAATGCATTTTTCTAATTTTAATGATTTTCAAATATCTACTATATTTTATAATAAAATTTCCCAAAAAGAATTTAATTATTAAAAAAAAAAAAATTTAGTAAAAATCTACGCAAACATTTAATTATTTTCATAAACAGTAAAAATTTCCCGCAGGAATTAAATTATTATTTTCATAAAAAATAATTTTAAATTCTAAAAAATATAATTGAATTTTGGAAGAATTGCAATTTCAATTTTTAGAAATAATTCAATTTCAAAAGGTTTTTTATTGAAATTATATGAAATTTTAATTCCTGTCAAAAAATAAACAAGAATAAGTTTTTAATTTTGATGTTTTAAGTAATTTCATTTAAAGATCCCGATAAATTATTTCTTGACTTTTTTTGAGGAAGTACTTGACATTTTTTTTAAAGTAATTGTATTTCCGAAAATAATTTTAAAAAATTGAAACAATTGAAAATTTTGTCAAACTTCATTTGAAATAAATTTTATATTTTAATGAATTTTATTTTTTTACTTTTAAAAATTATTTTCGAATATAATTGATAAATTTTTTCAAAATAGAAGTTTTTTCCATTTGGCAAAATTAATATAATTGAGTTGCAACAAAAGTTTGTTTCCAATTTTTAAATTTTTATAAAATCTTTCAAAAATTCAATTATTTTCAAAAGAATTTCAGAAAATTTCAATGCAAAAATTTTTACTTATTTGATTATAACAATTCTTTAAGAAAGACAATGGAAATATTTTCTTCTTTAAATGAATGAATGAATTTTTGAATAATTTCAGATTCAAACTTTAAAAAAATTCAATTATTAACTAATTTACTAATTAATTATTCTTGTTCATTAATTTCAAAAATTGTAATAAAATTCTGCACAGGAATAAAATAAAATTTTAATAAATTCTTCGAAACAATTCAACCAATTTGATAAATACTAAAATTCTTTGCATGAATTAAATTATTTTTAATTAATCCAATGTATTTAAAATTACACGAAAGAATTGAAATTTTCAAAAATTTCCATAAAATTCAAGTTTAACAAGAATTTTAAATTCTCTAAAAATAATCCAATTATTCATAAAATATTAAAACAAATTCTATATCAAAAGTAAATTACTTTCAATGCAATTTTTAAAAATATTCATCAAAAAAATTGAAAGAATTCAATTATTTTCAAAAACTAATAAAATTCTTCTGTTGAATTCAATTATTTTGAATATTACTCAATTTTAATAAAATTCTTTACAGAAATTAAATTATTTTCGAAAAAACTGTAATTGAATTTCTCGAAAGAATTTAATTATTTTCAAATATTTCTATATAAAATTTTTAAAAACAATTCAATTATTTCCTAAAATTTTAATAAATTCTTCGAAACAAGAATTTTATTATTTACGAAAATAATATTGAATCCCTGTACGAATTTTATTATGTTTGGAAATAGTTGAATGATTGCGAAAAAATTTATAAAAAAATTTGTAAATAATTGAATTCCTGTGAAATTTTTATTATTTTATGAAAATAATTGAAATTTTGACAAGAATTTATTTATTTTATTAAAATTTTTGAAAATAATTGAATTTCGAAGAAGTATTTAATTATTTCTAAAGATAATTGGAATTTTGACTAGAATTTAAAAAAATTTTTGACCTTTTTTAAAAAAAACTGACTTTTACGGGACTTAAGGACCTAGTTCGAGCCATGGAATTGTGAATAAAATTTTAATTTTTTCAGAATTTGAAAAAAAGATATTTAAAACTTAAATAACATTTTAAATTTAAACAAATATTTAATTGTTTTTTTACACAGTTCTTTTTATCTTAATTTGATATTCTTAGAAAAACTGTGTATACAGCAATTGAAATTTTCAAATCCTTCTAGTTTAAAACCTAAAAATCATTTATTTTCAAAAATTGCAGCTGATTCGAATTAAAATCTTTTCTAAGTTGATTATAATTAATAACATTACGAAATTTACTTTAGAATTTAATTATATTTCACATTTTAATTACTTTAGAAATGAAAAAAATTAAGTAATGGTTTCAACATTCATATTATGTGGTTGAAAAGTTAGGAAAAAATTTAAGAAGAATTTAAAATTTCCAACACCAAAAAAAAATTATAAACTTTGAGGAAATTTGAAAAATTCATAAAACTTGGATTTCTATATTTCTCATGGTTTCGAGATATATTTACGACGATGACGTTGAATCGAAGAGTGGAAATATATATAGAGTCCTTTTTGGGGACGTGCTCGCACGTTCCAAGGACCTTGTTATCCTTTTTCAAATAATGAGTCACTGAAACAACATCCAACTTTCAATACTTCTTTCAAGCTATATCCAATATGTGATTGATCACTTATCAAAATTGAACAGCATTCACTTTCCTCCTTCCTCTCTTTCGAGATTTTTAACAAAATTGGAAAAAATATACGTTTTTTTTGCACAGGAAATAGAAATGTTTACTTACTTTTATTGAAAATTGGACATTTCTTTCGGACAAGTGGATTATTACTATTTACAAGATTGAAACAAAAATTTTAATTTTCTTTTTCCCTAAATGTTAAATTTGCAACTTTTTGAAATTAAAGAAGTTACAAAAATTGTTATACTCAGAAATTATTAATTCTTGATTTCAATTCAGTTATTTTCTATTTTTTTTTTATTTTTTAACAAAAATTCTTCTCTAATTCCATTATTTTCAATCATTTTTAAGATTTTTTTTTGAGAATTCAATTATTCGAAGGAGAAAAAGAAAATTCACCTATAAAATAATTTTGAAATTTAATTTTACGAAATATCAATGAATCGAAAATTAATCAAATATTTATGCAAAAATTCAACGAAATTTAAAAGAATTTAAATAGAAATTTTTTAATCTTCTATCATTTTCAATTAAAGTTGTTTAGAATTTAATTTTTAAAAAATTTCAATTTGAAACCAAATTCAATTTTACGAAATTTCAAGGAATCGAAAATTAATCAAATATTTATGCAAAAGTTCAACGAATTTTAAAAGAATTTAAATAGAAATTTTTAACTTTTCGAGCATTTTCAATTAAAGTTGTTTAGAATTTAATTTTTCAAAAATTTCCATTTGAAACTAAATTGAAAATAAAATTAAATTAAATAAGCCTTGAAATGAAATAAAAAAATAAATAAAAAAATTTAAATTTAAAATAGATTCAAATTCAAATAATTTTTTTTTTAAAAAATACCCGAATAAGTCTGAAAATTTAAGCTCTGATTTTCGAAATACTCAAATTTCGCACTAATTGTCAGGGAATATTTAATAGCAATTTCTCATTAACAGAATGGAAACAAGGGGGGGAAGGGGAAATTATTAATTTCCAAAGCACTTGTCGAAGAGAAAAGGGGGACAAAATGCGGTGAATGATTCAGGGGCGGATTTAAAATTAAATCGACACGTTTCTTGTGAATATTAGGGGTGCGGACTTATAAGCAAAACACGCATATTTCAACGTGAGGGTTGAAAAATTATGAATGTCAACTTACAATAATACCAGTCGCTAATGCCGTCCAAAATGCAAAACAGCACATCCATACTTGTTCGTTGAATTTCGACCTGCCACTTAACATTGTTTTCCTTTCGGGATACCCAAAGATGCGACTTTTGTTTTCTCATGCGAGCAAAAGGAAATCCCCCCATTAAAGGGGAAGAATTTTCAATATCCAATGAAAGGGGTGCCAACGATTCTTCGAGGACCTGCAAAAATAAATAATAATAAGTTTTTTTCAAAAATTCTTCAATCATTCGCAAAATGGATTATTAAATTATCGTAATATTATTTTAAATGTATTTTAAATGTTTTTAACTATTTAGTTATAAATATTTTCAATTTTAAAATAATTGTACTGAAAATCATTGAATTGCAAAGAATTTTATTATTTACGATGAAAGTAATTGAAATCTTCCAAAAGAATTTTTTTTTGAATAAATAAATTAATAATAAATTTTTTTTTATGTAATAATTTTAATTGAAAATTTTTAATGTAATTTCAGATTAACTTTTTTTCTTTTCTACATAAAGAATGTAATTTATTTTTGAAAATTTGTGATAAAGAAGATGAAACGAAATTCTTGGAGAGCGCAGCAAATGCGTTTATACTGCACAAGCTTTAGCGAGAGTATTTATGAGGGACCGGGTTGTAAAACAGGGTCTAAATTCTAAGGGCTTTGCGCAAATATCGTTATCAACAGCGGCAGTGATGAAATTCGCTATTAATGGTGCCGCGCGCACCACACCAAGGAGCTCATTGCTAACTTGGCACGAAATAGCGCTCGCAATAAATAATTTTCCAAACTAGCTGATAAGAAAAGATGAGAATTCAAATTCTCATCGCAAATTAAAACCCTACTCAATTTTTTTTTAATTCTATTTTTTATCTTAATCCAGGGTCTCTACAAATTTCTCCTTATAAAATTTCATGATTTTCAAAAAATGAAAATTAGCTTCTAATTTTTAAAAATTGAATATTTTTAATATTTTTAATTACATATTTCCAAAAATAATAAAATTTTAGAATTATTTTCAAAATTTTGGAGAAAGTAATAAGAAAATGCAAATAGTTATATTGTCGATAAGAAAATACAGATTCGAATGAAAAAAAAGAATATTCTGTCCATAATGATAAAAATTGTCGACAAATTTTAGTGGGAATCTAAATAGGCAATATCGGTATGTCGGTGTGCCAATGGCCCCAAGGTTGAGTGACTGGTGCTGATTGATGTTGCGATGTTTGACTAGAGGGTTGTTTCTGCGCTCAGCCTCCCTATATATGGTCCCAATAAGCACCTCACCCACATGAAAGATTGCACGAGTGTTGTTCACATATACATTTCCAAAAGATGGGACCAACACAAACTAAACCCTCAATTTTGAATGTATATGAATAGCCATCAAACATGCTAGGCGTTTCTTTTAAAGGAAGGAGGTGGTCCATTGTTTACACTAACTGCATCCCGTATGTCGTGAAACACTTTCTCTCTTTCCATATATATATTTTATTCTATCAAAAAACTCTCTGGGGACACTGTCAAAATTAGCAGCGGTTATATAAACTATATACACCCGAAAAAATATATTCAATCCCGACTTTCGTGCGTTCATTATTCTTTTTCCATCTTCTTCTTCTTCAATTTTTCATTATATTAAAAACAAGGCAAATGTTACGCTCGAAACGTGTTATTCCATTTATTATTAATATTAGGCAAATTACAAAACTTTTTATTTTCACATATGAAACTTGGTATAATTTCACACTCATGAATCAAACTTTAAAAAAAATTCAATTATTAACTATAAATTACTAATTAATTATTCTTGATTTTTAATTTCAAAAATGTTAATAAGATTCTTCTCAAGAATTCAATTATTTACATAAATAATAAAAATCTTTGCAAAATTCTTTATTCTATAGAATTGTGTAGGGCTCAGTCCCTACTATCATGTGATTTACAGATGATTAGATTTATTAAATTTAGAAGAAATACATTTTTAATGACGTTTTCACAAATTTTTGATTATCTGATAGCTTTCGGATGGACCTGCTACAACTTAAAAATTGAAACAAAATTCTCTATTCTACAAGATTGTGTTGGGCTCAGTCCCTACTAGAATTCTGCTGATTTGCTGATGATTAGAATTATTAAATTTGGAAGTAATAAATTTTTATTTTCTATTTTACAAAATTTTAATTGTCTGATAATGATCGGGTGAGGGTGCTACAACTTAAAAATTGAAATAAAATTCTCTATTCTTCAAGATTGTGTTGGGCTCAGTCCCCACTAGAATTCTGGTGATTTGCTGATGATTAGAATTATTAAATTTGGAAGTAATAAATTTTTATTTTCTATTTTACAAAATTTTAATTGTCTGATAATGATCGGGTGAGGGTGCTACAACTTAAAAATTGAAATAAAATTCTCTATTCTTCAAGATTGTGTTGGGCTCAGTCCCCACTAGAATTCTGGTGATTTGCTGATGATTAGAATTATTAAATTTGGAAGTAATAAATTTTTGTTTTCGTATTTACCAAATTTTGATTGTCTGATGGCGTACGGGTGGACCTGCTACTACTTAAAAATTGAAATAAAATTCTCTATTCTACAAGATTGTGTTAGGCTCAGTCCCTTTTTGAATTCTGGTGATTTTCAGATGATTAGAATTATTAAATTTGGAAGTAATAAATTTTTGTTTTCGTATTTACCAAATTTTGATTGTCTGATGGCGATCGGGTGAGGGTGCTACAACTTAAAAATTGAAATAAAATTCTCTATTCTTCAAGATTGTGTTGGCCTCAGTCCCTACTAGAATTCTGGTGATTTGCTGATGATTAGAATTATTAAATTTGGAAGTAATAAATTTTTGTTTTCGTATTTACCAAATTTTGATTGTCTGATGGCGATCGGGTGAGGGTGCTACGACTTAAAAATTGAAATAAAATTCTCTATTCTTCAAGATTGTGTTGGGCTCAGTCCCCACTAGAATTCTGGTGATTTGCTGATGATTAGAATTATTAAATTTGGAAGTAATAAATTTTTATTTTCTATTTTACAAAATTTTAATTGTCTGATAATGATCGGGTGAGGGTGCTACAACTTAAAAATTGAAATAAAATTCTCTATTTTTCAAGATTGTGTTGGGCTCAGTCCCTACTAGAATTCTGCTGATTTTCTGATGATTAGAATTATTAAATTTGGAAGTAATAAATTTTTGTTTTCGTATTTACCAAATTTTGATTGTCTGATGGCGATCGGGTGAGGGTGCTACGACTTAAAAATTGAAATAAAATTCTCTATTCTTCAAGATTGTGTTGGGCTCAGTCCCTTCTAAAATTCTGGTGATTTGCTGATGATTAGAATTATTAAATTTGGAAGTAATAAATTTTTGTTTTCGTATTTACAAAATTTTGATTGTCTGATGGCGTACGGGTGGACCTGCTACTACTTAAAAATTGAAATAAAATTCTCTATTCTTCAAGATTGTGTTAGGCTCAGTCCCTACTAGAATTCTGCTGATTTGCTGATAATTAGAATTATTAAATTTGGAAGTAATAAATTTTTGTTTTCGTATTTACAAAATTTTGATTGTCTGATGGCGTACGGGTGGACCTGCTACTACTTAAAAATTAAAATAAAATTCTCTATTCGTTAAGATTGTGTTGGGCTCAGTCCCTACTAGAATTCTGCTGATTTGCTGATGATTAGAATTATTAAATTTGGAAGTAATAAATTTTTGTTTTCGTATTTACAAAATTTTGATTGTCTGATGGCGTACGGGTGGACCTGCTACTACTTAAAAATTGAAATAAAATTCTCTATTCGTTAAGATTGTGTTGGGCTCAGTCCCTACTAGAATTCTGCTGATTTGCTGATGATTAGAATTATTAAATTTGGAAGTAATAAATTTTTGTTTTCGTATTTACCAAATTTTGATTGTCTGATGGCGTACGGGTGGACCTGCTACTACTTAAAAATTGAAATAAAATTCTCTATTCTTCAAGATTGTGTTAGGCTCAGTCCCTACTAGAATTCTGCTGATTTGCTGATGATTAGAATAATTAAATTTGGAAGTAATAAATTTTTGTTTTCGTATTTACCAAATTTTGATTGTCTGATGGCGTACGGGTGGACCTGCTACTACTTAAAAATTGAAATAAAATTCTCTATTCTTCAAGATTGTGTTAGGCTCAGTTCCTACTAGAATTCTGCTGATTTGCTGATGATTAGAATTATTAAATTTGGAAGTAATAAATTTTTATTTTCTATTTTACAAAATTTTGATTGTCTGATGGCGATCGGGTGAGGGTGCTACAACCTAAAAATTGAAATAAAATTCTCTATTCTTCAAGATTGTGTTGGGCTCTGTCCCTTCTAAAATTCTGGTGATTTGCTGATGATTAGAATTATTAAATTTGGAAGTAATAAATTTTTGTTTTCGTATTTACAAAATTTTGATTGTCTGATGGCGTACGGGTGGACCTGCTACTACTTAAAAATTGAAATAAAATTCTCTATTCTTCAAGATTGTGTTAGGCTCAGTCCCTACTAGAATTCTGCTGATTTGCTGATGATTAGAATTATTAAATTTGGAAGTAATAAATTTTTGTTTTCGTATTTACAAAATTTTGATTGTCTGATGGCGTACGGGTGGACCTGCTACTACTTAAAAATTGAAATAAAATTCTCTATTCGTCAAGATTGTGTTGGGCTCAGTCCCTACTAGAATTCTGCTGATTTGCTGATGATTAGAATTATTAAATTTGGAAGTAATAAATTTTTGTTTTCGTATTTACCAAATTTTGATTGTCTGATGGCGTACGGGTGGACCTGCTACTACTTAAAAATTGAAATAAAATTCTCTATTCGTTAAGATTGTGTTGGGCTCAGTCCCTACTAGAATTCTGCTGATTTGCTGATGATTAGAATTATTAAATTTGGAAGTAATAAATTTTTATTTTCTATTTTACAAAATTTTGATTGTCTGATGGCGATCGGGTGAGGGTGCTACAACCTAAAAATTGAAATAAAATTCTCTATTCTTCAAGATTGTGTTGGGCTCTGTCCCTTCTAAAATTCTGGTGATTTGCTGATGATTAGAATTATTAAATTTGGAAGTAATAAATTTTTGTTTTCGTATTTACAAAATTTTGATTGTCTGATGGCGTACGGGTGGACCTGCTACTACTTAAAAATTGAAATAAAATTCTCTATTCTTCAAGATTGTGTTAGGCTCAGTCCCTACTAGAATTCTGCTGATTTGCTGATGATTAGAATTATTAAATTTGGAAGTAATAAATTTTTGTTTTCGTATTTACAAAATTTTGATTGTCTGATGGCGTACGGGTGGACCTGCTACTACTTAAAAATTGAAATAAAATTCTCTATTCGTCAAGATTGTGTTGGGCTCAGTCCCTACTAGAATTCTGCTGATTTGCTGATGATTAGAATTATTAAATTTGGAAGTAATAAATTTTTGTTTTCGTATTTACCAAATTTTGATTGTCTGATGGCGTACGGGTGGACCTGCTACTACTTAAAAATTGAAATAAAATTCTCTATTCGTTAAGATTGTGTTGGGCTCAGTCCCTACTAGAATTCTGCTGATTTGCTGATGATTAGAATTATTAAATTTGGAAGTAATAAATTTTTGTTTTCGTATTTACCAAATTTTGATTGTCTGATGGCGTACGGGTGGACCTGCTACAACTTAAAAATTGAAATAAAATTCTCTATTTTTCAAGATTGTGTTGGGCTCAGTCCCTACTAGAATTCTGCTGATTTTCTGATGATTAGAATTATTAAATTTGGAAGTAATAAATTTTTGTTTTCGTATTTACCAAATTTTGATTGTCTGATGGCGATCGGGTGAGGGTGCTACGACTTAAAAATTGAAATAAAATTCTCTATTCTTCAAGATTGTGTTGGGCTCAGTCCCTACTAGAATTCTGCTGATTTGCTGATGATTAGAATAATTAAATTTGGAAGTAATAAATTTTTGTTTTCGTATTTACCAAATTTTGATTGTCTGATGGCGTACGGGTGGACCTGCTACAACTTAAAAATTGAAATAAAATTCTCTATTTTTCAAGATTGTGTTGGGCTCTGTCCCTACTAGAATTCTGCTGATTTGCTGATGATTAGAATTATTAAATTTGGAAGTAATAAATTTTTGTTTTCGTATTTACCAAATTTTGATTGTCTGATGGCGTACGGGTGGACCTGCTACTACTTAAAAATTGAAACAAAATTCTCTATTCTACAACATTGTATTAATTAATAATTAATTAATTAATTAATAATAATATTAATATTATATGATAATATATTATAATAATAATAATATAATAATAATAATAATAATAATATTATAATATTATAATATAATATAATAATAATATAATATTATAATATTATATTATTATAATTATATTATAATAATAATATATAATATTATATTATATTATTATATAATATAATAATATATAATATTATATTATATTATATTATTATATAATATAATATTATATAATAATTATATTATATTATAATAATAATATTATAATATTATTATTATAATATTATAATTATAATATTATTAATATTATATTAATATTATTAATATTATTATTATTAATATTAATTAATTAATAATTAATTATTTAATTAATTAACATTTGATTAGTTAAACATTTAAACGAACTGGTTATATTTATTTAACATAAAATATACTAAATAATTAATAGTGATTAGTTAATGTTTAAAACGTTATTTGCAAAAAAAATTTCTATGTGTGCCTAAATGTTTATTTCACAAGAATTTGTTTAATATTCGATTTAATTTGGTTTTAAATTAACCCAATTTTTATATTTTTCTTCATCATTCTCAACATTATCGCAAGAAAAATACAATTTTCGTTTCTCTTGTCCTTTGACGGAGAAAAAAAAGATAAAAATTCAATTTCTCTCCCAAAACAAATTACAAACAGGTCAATTTACATTTAATGTGTTTTTAAATGAATTTTTTCCCAAATTTCCAGTTAAGCGCTTGTGAAATATTCTGTTTGGACAAGTCAATGAAATAATAATTGCTACGCTTGGTAATTAAAAGTTGCTTGAATAATTGAATGCATAAAATGAAAAAAGCAGAAAAATTCTATTAAAAAAGAACAAAACTCTTGTGTTTTTGTTCAAATATTCTTTTTTTCGTTGTTATTATTATTTCTTTCGTATTATTATCAAATTTTGTATATAGTAAAAATAAAAAAACGGCGAAATTGAACATTTACAAAGAGCCAGATTGAGTTACGAGGAGGCAATGAGATTTACAAGGTACTAGAGTGAAAATTCAGTTAAAATTGCGTGCACAGTGGCGCATTAAAATTGAATTGAGAGTGCGCGCAATTGCAAAACACGCGCGACGCATTTTCCTATATATATATATATATATATATGTGTGAATATATACACATATATAGTCGAAAATACATTAATTATATCCCAGTGTATATACCTCACTGTTAAATAGTGTCGGCAGCACAACGAATATTTTAATCTACTTAAAAAGCCATCCGTTTGAGAGTAATTATCATGGATGAAATTAAAATGTCGCGCCGCTGCCTGGCGTACGTTGTATGTGTGTGCATGTTTGTAGTCGTCCTGTGTGGTTTCTGCGTCGCTCTGTTTACCTGCAAATCTAACTAATCTAAATGGTAATGCAAAGGGATTACGATACATTCCAGCTTATACATTGTACACTAGCTATTCACATTTTCCCGCGACTATTTGATGAATTTTAACTAATGAAATTCCCATCACTTGTCCCGCTCTATTTTTTTCCCCAGATTTTTGCGAAAAAAAAATTGTCCGCTTAATGCAATTTTTATTTAACCGCACTTTAAGACTTGTACGAATATTATTTTCATTTTAATTCCTATTTTTCTCTAATTTAAAAAATAATTATAATTGAACCAGATTTAATTATAAGCTATAGCAAATGATACGCGCGCCAGTGCGCGGAACGCGATGGTCCATTTATTATTATTTTGTAAATTAAAAAATGTTATATTTTCATGAATAAACATCAATTTTCGACATTATTACAGATTCAAAATTTTAAAAAATCAATTATTAAGTACATAATATTAAATATTCTTGTTTATTATTATTCAAAAATTTTAATAACATTTTTCGCAAGAATTTCATTATTTTCATTAATAATAAAATTCTTTAGAGCAATTCAATTATTTTCAATACAATTTTAATAAAATTTCTCGAAAGAATGCAATTATTTTTTGAAATATTAATTAAATTCGATTATTTTCAAGAATTTTAATATATAAATTCAATTACTTTTAACCATTTTGATTTTTGATAATATTCTTTTTAAAAAATCATTATTTTAAAATTTTTTTTATAAAATTCCAATTATTTTCAAAAATTAAAATAAATTCTTCGAAATAATTCAATTATTTTTAACAATAACATTTTTTGCAAAAATTCAATTATTTTCAACAAGATTCTAATAAAATTTGAGAAATGAATTCAATTATTTTCCATAAAATTTCACGAAAGAATTCGATTTTTTTTTCTTAATTCGTTATGAAATTTTTCAAAAGAATTTAATTTTGTGCTAAAATTTGAATAAATCCTTTGAAACACTTCAATTATTTTTTTTACAAATAGTAGAATTCCTTGCAAACGTTCAATTATTTTTAATACAATTTTAATAACATTTCATGAAAGAATTCAAATATTTTTTAATTTTTCATAATAATTTCGAAAAAGTTCAATTATCTTCTGAAATTCTAATAAATAATTCGATACAATTCAATTCTTTTCATAAGAAGTAAAATTCATAGCAAGAATTTAATTATTTTTTATAAATAATAAAATTCTTCTTTAGAGCAATTCAATTATTTTCAATACATTTTTAATAAAATTTCTAGAAAGAATACAATTATTTTTAAAAATATTAATCAAATATTCAATTATTTTGAACCAATTTGATGTAATTATTTTTAAAAAATCATTATTTTCAAAATTTTTAATAAAATTCTTCGAAACAATTCAATTATTTTTACGAATTGTAAAATTCTCCGAAAGAATTCAATTATTTTCATAAATTCTTGGGAAGAATTTAATTATCTTTGTAAATAATAAAATTCTTCTGAGAAATTCATTTATTTTCAATACGTAATTTTAATCAAATTTCTAGCAAAAAATTCAATTATATTCAAATTGTAATAAAATAATTGAATTCTTGAGTAGAATTTTATTAAAACTTTTTTAAATAATTGAATCCCTGAGAAAAAATCTATTCTTTCTACAAATAATTAAATTTTTGCAAAATTTTAAAAAATAAGTGAATTGTTGAGAAGAATTTTATTAAAATATTGTATTTAAAATAATTTAATTTTTGTGAAAAATTTACAATTTATTAATATTATTGAATTCTTTCGATGACTAAGAAATAATTGAAATTTTCGAAGAAATCAATTAATTGTGAAATAATTAAATAAATGAAAGCCTGATAAGAATTTTAATATTTATATAAAAATAATTGAATTTTTTCGAAGATTTTTATTATTTATAAATTGACTTTTTGCAAAGAATTTCATTGCAATTATTGGAAATAATTGAATTCTTGATAAAATTCAATTACTTTCAAAATTTTCAGTAAAAATTATTTTAAAAAATTCCACTATTTTCAAGAATATTGAAATAAATTCTTAAAAAAATTCGCCTTTTTTGAAAATAGTGGGAAAATATCCAAAAAATCATACAATCCGAGGCCTGATAAATTAATAAAAATAAGGAATATTAATTACCATAATATGGTTGGAACCAAATTTCGTCACTGGATTTGTTCTCGAGTCCGAATATTAAAAAAATTAATTCTTTCTGAATTCGGGCATTTTTTCCGGTTTTATTCATCAAGTAAAGATGAATTTTCCTGTAATAAAAAAAATAATTGTAGATTAATCTTGTTTTTTTTCAAATTTCGAATCAGTAAATTCACTAAATTAGAAATACATAGTAAAAATGGTGCATTTTAAATAAATACAGAATAAGAACAAAAAAAAAAATATGATAAATACACAAATGTGTATAAAAAAGCTTTTGGTACTAAGAATCGAATATCTTAGATAGAGTATTTTGGACTAAAATTGAAATTTAAGACAGAAAAAATTTTTCTTCTACTCCGTTTTCATCAGAAAAGAGGGAGGAAGGAAAAGTATGTGATTACAATATTTTAATTGTAATCTAAGAGGAATAATATTGCGATAGAAGGAATTTCAGTGCCATTTTATAAACGAGACACACCCGAGAAGAGAAGGTGGAACGAGGTCGTACAAATGGCGGCGATCGAACTTGGTACGTGAGACCTCGAGTTGTTGGAGTTCCTCGAAGAATGCAGCACGCATCGGCTTGTGCAGCCAATTTCAATATTTACAGAAACTCTGGGTAACGTCCGTCCTACGAAATCATCGGGTTAAGGCGAAAAATATGTGTTCTATCGTCGCACTGCAAAAATGGTCGTTAAAGTTACAAAACGACGTAAATTTTTTTTTCTTTCCATATATATATATACATACACCTTTTGCATTCACGTCATTTTTTTTTCTCGAAACTAGCCTTTTTCTATCTTTTCTTTTTTTTAACGACATTATTATCTTCACGAATGATTCTACAGGAAATGTACATGTAAACCTTACGTCATTTTCGTTTTATTCAACACATTTTTTTTATCATTTTGCATAAATAAAAGACGTATTTTATTATCTTCAATTTTATTTTTCGTCACTTTTAGAGAGAAGATTAAAAAATTTGTATTTTTTCAATTTTTAATTTTCTTTCTTGAATTATATTTCGAATTTCTTTTTCAATTTTGTAATTTGTTAGAAATGACTTCAAGTCTCATTTCTTTTTAAATTGTTTAAATTTGTAGATTTAAAAATTTTTTAATTGAAAAAAACTTTTTTTTTTTCAATTATAGAAAATGAAAATTTGATATTCTAGTGAACGAGGAGACTTGAAGAAGAAGAAGAAGAGAAAAAAAATTGCAGCAGGTGTGACAAGAGTGATAAGTCACATATATATGCATTATCGAGATCAGGTTAGTAACAGAAGCGGAAGTTGAGCTCTGGGCTAGGTTGCATTATCGAATGGCCACACAGGCTAGTCCCTACATATAGTCAACATTTCCTGCGCATACAAGCTGGCATGTTTCGTGGCGGCTGAATGTATACTGTATATTGTGTGTGCTCATAGATTTTCAACAGAGAAGATTGAAATTCTCATTTAATGGATGTGAAACTGGGGAAATTTTAATTGATTCAAATTTGTCGTTTCTTTGTTCAGAAAAAGAAAAATTCAACTCAAAAATTAATCACATATTATTATAATAAATAAAATAGCAAAAAACCTTTTAGAAAAGAAAACTTTTTTTTAAGAAAATTACCATTTTCATTTAAAATTTCACTGAAATTTCCTATTAATAATATTTTACTCAAATTCAAATTAAAATCTTTTATATTAATAATCGTTGTATTCCGGTAATCTGTTCACAGTTTGAAGTTACTTGCTTTCAGTTGCTTTTGTTTGCTTCTTGTTTCCTAACTGTTTTCTGATAATTTATCTTTTTAATATTTTTAATTTTTAATTTTATGAAATTCTAATATTTAATTAATGCATTGAAGAGTAAAAAATACCAAAAATTATTTTATTATTTAAAAAAATAATTTAATTCTTGGGAAAAATTTTATTAAAATTTTCGAAAATATACTCAAATTTTGAAGAGAAAATTTATCACAATTTTTTAGAATAATAAAATTATTTCGAGAAATGTTATTAATTTTGAATATAATTCAAATCTTAATAAGAATTTTATTAAACATTTTTAAAAATAATGAAGCTTTGGCGAAAAATTTTATTATTTTTGAAAATAATTGAATCACTGAAGAAAACTTTATTATTTATAAAAATATAATTGAAATCTTAATAAGAAAATACTCAAATTTTGTAGAGAAACTTGATTACAATTTTTTAAATAATTAAATTCTTTCGAGAAATGTTATTAATTATGAATATAATTGAAATCTAGATAAGCATGTTATTAAAATTGTTGTCAAAATAAGTAAATTGTTATAAAGAATTTTACCAAAATTTTTCAAAATAATTGAATTTCAGCGAAGAAGTTTATTATTTAGAAAAAGAATTTAATTTTTTCAAAATTAAATTTTTTTCTTTTAAAAAATTTCAATTTTGAAGAATTTTATTAAAATTTTTTCAAAAATAATTGAATTTCTGCGATAAATTTTATTATAGTTTTTTATAATAATTGAATTTTAGCGAAAAACTTTATAAAAATATGCAAATAATTGAAATCTTGCTAAAAAATTGTATTAAAATTTTAGTAAATAATTAAATTTTTTCTAGTAATTTAATTAATTGAATTAATTAATTGAAGATATTTCAATTTTCCTAAAGAATTTTATTGGAATTTTTGAAAATAATAAAATTTTTGCGAAGAATTTTATTAAAATTCTTAAAAATAAAATTTAATTTCTGCGAAAAGTTTTATTAAAATCCTTTAAAATAATAAATTGAAATCTTGCTAAGAATTTTATTAAAATTTTCGAAAATAATTGAATTTTTGCGAATAATTTTATTAAAATTACTAAAAATAAAATTTAAATTCTGCAAAAAATTTTATTAAAATTGTTTAAAATAATTGAAATCTTGCTATAAGAATTTTATTAAAATTTTCGAAAATAATTGAATTGTTCAAAGAATTTAATTAAAATTGTGTTGAAAATATTTCAAATCTCATAAAGAATTTAATCGAAATTTGTCAAAGCAATTCGAATTTTTTCGAATAATTTTACAAAAGTTTTCGAAAATAATTGAATTTCTACTTGTAATTTATTTAATTGAAAATATTTCAATTTTCATAAAGAATTTTAATTAAATTTTTTTAAAATAATTTTATTTTTGCAAAGAATTTTATTAAAATTCTTAAAAATAAAATTTAAATTCTGCGAAAAACTTTATTAAAATTGTTTGAAATAATTGAAATCTTGCTAAGAATTGTATTAAAATTTTCGAAAATAATTGAATTTTTGCGAGAAATTTAATTAAAACTATGTATTGAAAACATTTCAATTCTCATTGAATTAAATTTAATTCTGGCAGTTAAAAATCCAAAAAAGTAGATTCTTTCAAATCAAATAAAAGATTTTGGCTGATTGGAAATTGCAAAAATTGTATAAATTAAAAATCTCGAAAATTTACTAAATTCGGGCAACTTTAAAGTGGAAAAAAAAATGTATAAAACAATTCCGTTAAATGAAAATTTGACTAAATTGAAAATAAACAATTAGATTAGTATTAAGGGAAAATAAAAATTCTACGAGAATAAAAAAGTGGTTAATTGAATAGAAAGCAAATAAAAAGAAAAGAGAGAGACGGAACAAGTGAAAGAGAGAAAATATATGCGGTAAAAAAACGATAATGGAAATTGGCTCGATAATAATTAAAGTTGTCGCACTTTTGGGTCATACAAAAGAGTACATCGAGTGAGAGAGAGAGAGAGAGGCGTGAGTGGTTGTAGTTGGATCGGCAGACGAGTCGAGTCGAGTCAGGTTGAACCTCGCAAAGGTACCAACAGGGCGGTCGCAAATATTGATGTTTGGCAAAGACTAGCCTTGATCCGTGCCTCTTTCTCTCCCTTTTTTTCTCTCCCCCTCCCTCCTCTCTATCTACATCTCTTTCTCTCTTTTTCTCTATCATTCTCGTTCTTTTTTTTCCAACACACACACATACCTCTCGGTATTCTTTGTCCTTCTTCCCCGTCAGCTTCATCGAATGACACGCTCTTTATTCAGCTAAACCAAAATGAGATGTCAGCCAGCCTCCTCTCCTCTGCTTTCCTCACTTCTTGTATCCTTCTTTCTCTCTCTTTATCTCTGTGTAACCCCTTAGCAGATTCGTTTGCCATTTCGTATTATGAGGTTACATCCCTGAAACCCACTAAATGTCCTATTTGTTTCCACTTGAGTCAATGACAACAATCTCAATTCGCAAACAATCGGGATAAAAAAAATCGTTCCTTGTCTCCAAATGAAAATCATTCCCTGTGTAAAAAAAATTCAATTTTGTATATTTAGAAATAATTCACTTTAAATTGAATTATTTTTCCGAATTTGTATTGTTTGTATCTATTTAACCGAATTTTCGCATCTGATCGAATAATTAAACCGCATTTTCGCTAAATGTAGAAATTCGATTTAATGTAAAACTTCGAAAATTAATAATTAATGTGATATTCGATTTTTTATTGTTATGCAAATTATAAAATTTTTTATTTTCCAATATAAATTTTTAAAATGTACTTATTAAGCACAACATTAATTATTATTGTTAATATTTTCAAAAATTTTAATATAATTCTTCGCAAGAATTCAATTATTTTTAACAAAATTTTAATAAAATTTCACAAAAGGATTCAAACATTTTGTAAAATTTTAATAAATCCTTCTAAACAATTCAATTATTTTTTTTAAATAGCAAAATCTTTGCAAAAATTCAATTATTTTCAAAACAATTTTAATTAAATTCCTCAGAAGAATTGAATTTAAAAAAAAAATGTTTAAAACATTTCGAATAAATTCAATTATTTCCTAAAATTTTAATAAATCCTTCTAAACAATTCAATTATTTTGTTTAAATAGTAAAATCTTTGCAAAAATTCAATTGAGCCTCCGGAAAGTATAACAACACATAAAATTCTGACGCCCAATGAATTAGCATGGCGGTCAGAATTTTATGTGTGGTTATACTTTCCGGAGGCTCAATTATTTCCAAAAAAATTTCGCGAAAGAATTTAATTTTGTTTCTTAATTCGTATAAAATTTGTCAAAGGAATTCAATTATTTCCTAAAATTTTAATAACTCCTTCGAAACAATTCAATTATTTTTATAAATAGAAAAATTCTTTGCAGAAATTAAATTATTTTTAATCCAATTTTAATCGAATTCCTCGAAAAATGTAGTTATTTTAATGAATTTTATTAAAATTCAATTTCAACAAGAATTTAAAATTCTTTAAATAATTCAATTATTCTCAAAATATTAAAAAAAATCTATATAAAATTTAAATTACTTTCAATGCAATTTTTAAATATATTCGTAAAAAAAATCAATTATTTTCAAGAAATAATAAAATTCTTCTGATGAATTCAATTATTTTGAATATTCTTAATTTTAATAAAATTTTTTACAGAAAATCAAATATTTTCGGAACAACTTTAATTGAATTTCCTGAAAGAATTTAATTATTTTTAAACATTTCTATAGAATTCTGGAGAACAATACAATTATTTTCTGAAATTTTAATTAATTCTTCGAAACAATAATTCAATTATTTTTATAAAAAGTAAAATACTTCGTAAGAATTCAATTATTTTTAAAAATAGTACAGTAAAGAATTGAATTCCTGCAAAGAGCAAGAATTCAATTATATTTAAAACAATTTTAATTAAATTCTTCTAAAGAACTCAAATATTTCCATAAAATTCAATTATTTCCTAAAATTTTAATAAATTCTTCGAAACAATTTAACTATTTTTAGAAATAGAAAAATTCTTTGCACGAATTAAATTATTTTTAATCCAATTTTAATCGAATTCTTCTGATAAATTCAATTATTTTGAATACAACGATTATTAATATAGATTAATAATTAATAAATTTTAATAATAACAACATAATTAATAAGGTTATAAATACTTCGGCATTTTCTCTGGCGCTGAATTTTCTTCAAATTTTTTTCTCCAAAGAAAGAACGCGTTTTCTCCTCACCTGCAACAGAAGAAAAGTACGAAAAAATTATTAAATCGTCAACGAAATAAAAAACAATTATTCTATCAATAACATAAAATTAAATAAAAATAAAAGAATGAAATGAAAAGAAAAAAAATAAAAGGAATGAAATGAAATGAAAATAAAAAAAATAAAACGAAATTAAATTCCCAACTGAAAAGACAAAGCATTCTTTAAAAATTTATCTCCAAATAATAAATTATTCTTGAAGATACATATAATGAAAATCATACGATTTAAAATTTATTACCGGCGTAAATCAGTAGTGAATGACTGAATATACTACATTTTTTCCAAAGATATAAAATTGTTTTGGCAATCAGTTTAAATCCTCGTTTCCGCAGTAACAAACATTTATCGATGTTTGCGAACCGTGCACAGGCACCCTTTCAAGAGACTTATAACTGCAGCAGGGGCTCTATATATATATATATATATATATATATATATACATATAATTTTTACAGTAGATCGACCAAGAATGAATTTTATCCCCCTCACACCCAAGTCTCATGAAGAGGTTTTCCAAAAATCACTGGCCCTGTATACACCAAATGCCACAGTCTTTTGTTTAAAAAAACCATAAGTGCAAATGGTTTACGATTCGCTACTCTCGACTATTCGAGAGCCATTCACGAAAAAAGAGAAACCAAAAAACAAAAAAAACTATTCTACAAATGGACCACTTTTTATTTTTCTAAAAATTAAGATCCAATTTAAATTTTTTCCCCTAGAAAATTATTACTTCGTCTTCTTTATATTTTTCAAACCCATTTTTTATTCAAATCCAATTTTTCCGATTTTAATTTTTTTTCCCTAGAAAATTATTACTTCGTCTTCTTTATATTTTTCAAATCCATTTTTTGTTTTTCTAAAAATTCAGATCCAATTTCATTTTCTTCCCCTAAAAAATTATTACTTCGTCTCCTTTATATTTTTCTAATCCATTTTTGGTTTTTCTAAAAATTCAGATCCAATTTTTCCAATTTTAATTTTTTTCCAAGAAAATTATTATTTTGTCTTCTTTATCTTTTTTTGTAATTAAATATTCGAAAGGAAACTTCAACACCGAATTCGTAATTTACAACTAAAACTCGACTAAATAGAAATTCGACAAAATTGAATTTTGCTGAATTAAAGCAAATTAGAAATTCGAATAAATAGAAATTCGATAAAATGGAATTTTACTGAAACAAAGCAAAGAAGAAAATTTTGTCAAATGCGAGTGTCTCAAATAAAAATAGCCAAACGAAAATTCATCCTTAAAAAAATAAAGAGAAATATGCCAAAAAGAAGAATCGATCGTCTCCTTAAAAAAATATTTCTGAACACCTTATATATATCCAAGTGTTTCAGGAGAGAAAGCTACGAAAAAAAATATATTATTATTAAAAAAAAAAACTTTTCAAGACTCCGTAACGCGCGTGACAAAATTTTATCTCAGAAATGATAAAGAGAATAAGATAAGACCATCTTTCGAGAGAAAATGTACAATAAGTTTCTGTTGTTATCAATTTCAGTTATCACAGTGAAAAAAAGAGAATACATTTTAATAAAAAAAGAAAAGAAAAAAATTTTCATCTAAAATGAAAACGAAAGAAAAATTTTTCATCAAAATAAAAAAAAAGACATTTAAGGGAAAAATTTCATCTATAAGTAAAAATAGAAAATTTCATTAAAATGAAAACAAAAAATGTCTTCTGAAAAAAAAAATTTTTTATCTAAAAAAAGAAAACAAAATTTTTCTTCTAAAAGAAAGAGAAGATCGTTGAAAATAAAGACTTTTGAAATTTAGTTTGCCAAGTGGACAGGCGAATACATAGAATAAATTGACATTAAAATTGTACGTGCTTTAAGTAAACCTTGTCTCGTATAATGTATCACATTATTGGCAATAAAAACGAAACACCCTCTTGGATAATAAAATTCCTAATTGTCATGACACGAGTCCGCAGTCTTTGTTATACTTCTCGACCCTTAACACACCTTTTGGACTACAGATCGACCCCCAAGTCACACGTATTCAATCATTATTATCCAAACTAAAAACTATAAATAACACAAGTCTAATTAATCCTGAGGAAATGATTATTCAATATTTATTAAAAGAAAGAATTTCCCACTGAGAAATTTATACTTTTGAATTTTTTTCCCCACTAAATTTTGTTAGAGATCAAAAATTAAAAAAACCCTAAAAACAAAAATCTATATTAATATTCGTTGTATTCCGGTAATCCGTTCGCAGTTTGAAGTTAGTTATTGTTTTTTGTTTCCTAACTTTTTAAATAATTTTTCTTTTCAAATATTTTCAATTTTAAAATTAATGTATTAAAAATCATTATTAAATTATTGCAAAGAATTTTGTCAAAAAATTTAACAATAATTTAATTCCTTCGCAGAATATTATTATTTATGAAAATAATCTAATTCTCGTGAAAAGTATTATTCAAATTTTTTAAAATCCTAATTAAAATCTTTTGAAACATTTCTTTCAATTTTTCTTTAAATAATGGAAATTAAAATTTCCATTATTAAACTTAAAATTACTTTCAAAATTGAAAATTTTGAAAGTAATTGAATTTCAAGAACAATTTCTTTCGAGTTTTTAAAATAATCATGTTTCTTAATAATTTAAATTAAACATTTAATTATTGGATTTTATTAAAATTTCTAGAAAATAATTAAATTCTTCTCGGAATCTTTATTAATTTTCTAAAATAATTTAATTTAATTTAATTTAATTTAATTTAATGAATTTTATTAAAATATAGAAAAAAAAAATTTTTTTTCTTTTCAAGAATTTCTTTGTGTTTTTTTAAATATTGTAGTTTTTTGAATAATTTCAATTGAAATTTTTGAAAATAATTGAAATTCTCTAAAGAATTCAATTATTTAGGAAAAACATTGAATTCTTGACAAGAACTTGTTTCAAATTTTAGAAAATAATTTAAATCCTCCGAAGAATTTTATTCTTAATGAAAATAATTGAAATATTCCAAAGAATTTTATTTTTTATGATGATAATTAAATTCTTTCGAAGAATTTTATTAAAACTTTTAAAAATAATTGAAATCCTCCTAAGAATTTTATTACTTAAGAAAATTAATGAAATCTTCAAAAGAATTTTACTTTTTATGAAGATAATTGAATTTTTAGGAACAATTTTATTAAAATTTTTGATAACATAATTGAAATCCTTTGAAAAATTTTATTATATATGAAAATAATTGAATTCTTTACAAGAATTTGTTTCAAATTTTTGAAAATAATTTAAATCCTCTGAAGAATTCAATTATTTATGAGAAAAATTGAATTTTGTCAAAAAATTGGTTCAAATTTTTGAAAATAATTGAAATTTTCAGAAGAATTTTATTATTAATGAAAATAATTGAATTCTTCCAAAGAATTTTTTTTTATGATGATAATTGAATTCTTTTGGAAAATTTTATAACGAATTAAGAAAAAAATTAAATTATTTCGTAAAATTTTATTTAATAATAATTAAACTTTTGCAAAGATTTTATTATTTAAAAAAAAAATTGAATTGTTTCGTAGGATTTGTTAAAATTTTGTTAAAAATCATTGAAGTTTTGCTAAAAATTTTATTATTTTTAAAAATAATTGAATTTTTCCGAAGAATGTTATTATTTATGAAAATAATTGAATTCTTACGAAGAATAATTAATTATGTACTTAATAAGAGAATTTTTTAAATTTTGATTATGAAATTATTCAAAAATTTATATTTGAAAATAAAAAATTTTGTAATTTAAATAATAGGTAATAATAATAATTTGTAATAATTTTTTTTTAATTATTTTCAATAAATTTTAATCCTTTTCCAATTTTTCTCAACAATTAAAAATTTTTTCATTTGAAAATATTTGGAACTTCGATTTTTAAATTTCTAATTTTGTCAACAATGAAAATTAAAAAAATATTAGTAAATTCGATTAAATAAAAATACTACTGTGTAACTATTTTCTCTAATTTTTGTTTGTTTCCTTGCTCTCTTGTATTTTATTGTCTTTTTTAATTATGTTTCTGTATTTTATTGACATGGATGCTGCTTATTAAACTTTTATGAAAAAAGATATTATTATCTAGACATCTCTTTTGCTGAAGGTTTTTCATTTACAAGGTTATCCTTGGTGTTGATTTACAAAGGCACAAGGAAAAATATTTGCTTCAAAAAGATAAAAAAAAACCCGAAGCAATAAAAAAATGAGCAAATAAAAGATTAACGGAAATATTGTTAGAAATTTGTTTTTTCACTCTGGTAGAGGAATTTTTCTCAGCTTTATTATACGCTATTAGAAAAAAAATTGATTACACTAACAAGAATTACGTGATGATGACATTTCCATTTTTTCAAAGCTTAGAAAAAAAAAATAAAAAGAAATTAACAATTTTTTTTCGAATAAATAAAATGGAGTATTTAATATTTGTCCCCAATGGTAATTAATTTAATTAATAATTTAATAACGATAAATAGTGAAATTAAAATTGAAAATTAAAAACTCGAGAAAATACAAAATTGAAAAAAATTACTTGAAAAAAAACGTTTGTTTGATAAAATTACCTTGTATTTCTTCTTTTTCAAAGTATAAGATAATTTTAGCATTTTAACACGCGTTTTACAAACTCAATAATATTTTCAAGGATTTGCTGTCAACGACCTATTCTTATATATATATTTTCTGTCAATATAAATCAGCGAGAGATTTCTTATGATGAAATTAATCAACTAAGAGTAATCAAGTCGCGATACAAAATGATTTTAGTTTTATTTTGAAATTCAAATTTTCAGAATAAAAAATGTTATCATTTTTTATTTCACTGAAATCCAATTGAGAAAATAAAACCATAAATATTTAATGATTTCTATTATCTTTTTCATTTTCCTATTTTTTTCATCATCTACTTTTCTGTCATAAAATAATTCTCTTCCTGCTTTGAAGCAAAAATATAAAATTTTCTATCGTTAAATTTTTCCTATTTTTATTTGTGTACTTCAATTTTATATTTTTAATTATTTTCTATTTTTAATTTTATTGTATTTTTGTTTCTTGCGTTTTTTCCATATTTTTTATGTTTTTTATTTTTACATTATTTATGTAGTTAAAATTGAATTCAAAATTTAAATTGTTCTTCTCAATTGTCTACATTCAAAAAGTAAAATTTTCCTTTTCGTATTCAAATAGTACGAAGTATTTATATTTTGAAACATTTCTGGATAAGCTGTAATAATTTTTTATTTGAACAGTAAGTCAGCATTTTTATTTAATCGAATGTCCCAATTTAAATAAACAAAGTTTAGGTCATAATGCTAATTTCTCGATAAAAAAAGTTTTTAACGAAACTCATCAATAGAGAGTGAAAAATTGAAATAAATGTATTCAAAGAAATGAATTAAAAAACGGAATTCAAAAACTAGAATTAAAAAAAAAAATTGAATAAGCAACAATCTTAATATATTTTGAAAGAAAAAAATCAATATTTTTCAATCATTGAATTTCAGTATTCGGTTAAATAACAATTCTACTCAATAAAAATTCCCAAATATTAGAATTATGAATTCGGAAATGAATTATAAAAATTAGTGAACGAAAAATTCGAAAATATATCGTAAAATTGAAACTATTTTCGAAAATTATTTTTAATTTAATGAATTCCAATAAATTTTTGTGAAAAATTTCTATATTTAAAATTAGTTCTAAAAAATTGAAAAGAAAAAAAAGAAAAAACGAAAAAAAAATGAAATCTAGAATTAAGAATTGAAAATTCAAAAGAGCGTATTAACATGACTGAAGTGAAATAAATAAAAAATTCATAAGCGACCTGATCTTGACAATATGTTTTCTGGTGCAGTCTGCCTCTACTTGTGGTCCTATTGTTCACTAATCAAGTGCCATTAAAACTCCCCTCCTCTCCCTCTATTTCTCTCTTTCCATTCGCCTCTTTTCTTTACGAAATACTGAAAAATAAAAAAATATTCTTAAATACATTTACTTCTCTATATATCTAAAATATGAAAATTTGTAAATGTGGCACAAAAGTTATAAATACATTTTTATTATATTACATTTGTGTAATACTGAAAAATATGAAACTTGCACGTGGGAAGAACCTACTAAATATATGGTAATATAATTTAGTAATGAATTTGACGCGTGTCACAGCTGTGTGCGACTCTTCGGTGAGACACATTTTTTTTTGGGTCTTTTCATTCGACCTTCGTATTCACTTGAAATAAAATTTATACTTATAAATGAATATCAAGACACGTGCATCGTATCACGATATTGTCATGAACTTCCGGTCTCGACTAATTTTTCCCTACATGACAGGTTCCCGCAAATTAACCTCATATCCGCGTGGAAGAATTGATGAGTCCGAATTTCGACAAATTCTTTTTTTACTATTAATACTTAATTTAAATTAGACGAATTTTCTCGATTTTCTCATTGAAGAATTTTTATTTAACTGAATCTCTATTTAACGGAATCTTTAACTGAATTTTTATTAAACCGAATCTTTCTTTAACCGAAATTCCATTTAAAAAAAAAAAAAATTTTTTAAAATAAAACTGAAATTCATTCAGTGGAATATTTAAAGTAAAAATTTTATTTAACAGTAATGTTCCATTCAAGAGAATGTTAAGAGAATTTCTATCCAATTCAGTTTATTTAATTTTTATTCAATTCGTTATAGTCGAATTTTCATTAAAGGAGAAAAATCTGTCAATATATTTGATCGATTTTTCTTTTAATGAAAATTAGAAGTGTAAATAAATTTAAATAGTAAAAATAATACGCAAATTAGAAAAAAATTTAACTGAAAAATAATTTTTACTCTAAAAAATAAGAAATAAAGGAAAAAATATTAAAAAAGGAAAAATTACGGACTAATTACTGACAAAAATTTAACCAGTCCGAGTCGATTTCTTCATGTTTTATAATAATTAAAGATGACCGAGTGACAAAATCATTATCAATTCAATTATTATTTTTAAGAATTTTTAACTAAAATTCTTCTTCAAATCGATTATTTTTAATAATTTCCGAAAAAGTTCTTTGACAATTTTCAAATTCAATTTACAATATTCAATTTTACAAAATTTTAATTATTCGTAAATTTTTCAATTAAAGAAATATTAAGAAAAAATAAAAACTTAAAATAATATAAAAAAAATTTAATTAAACTTTTTCAAAAAAATTAATTTCAAAATTCAATTATTTATAAAAATTCACTCTATATTGCTTTAAATATTCAATTATTATCTAAAATTTTAATTGAAATTCATTTTTAAATCAATTTTTATTAGAAAATTCTAATAAAATTCAATTATTTAAATACAAAAATAAGTAATTTATTGAACAATTGAATATTTCTTAAAATTCAATCTCCATAAAGAATTTTATCAACAAATTTTTAAATAAATGAATTCTTTCGACGAATTTTAATAAAATGTTTAAGAATAATTACATTTTTCGAGAAATTAAATTAAAATTTTATTAAAAATAATAATTGAAATTCTGCGATGAGTTTTATTATTTGTGAAAACAATTGAATCCCTAACAAGACTTAAGAAAAATAAAAACTTGAAATAATTTCAAAAACTATCCGAAATTAAACTGTCCCAAAAAAATTAATTCTACATAATTGTTAGTTAAAAATGTAAAAAATTCAGATTTTCAAAGATTTTAATTTGAAACCTTCTCAAAATTCAATTATTTCTAAAAATTCACGCTCTAATGCTTTTAATATTAAATTACAAATCTAAAATTTTAACTATTAAAATTCATTTTTAAATCAATTCTTATTAGAAAATTTTACTAGAATTTAATTATTAAAATAAAAAAAAATTTATTGAATAATTGAATGTATTTTAAAATTGAATTCTCATAAAGAATGTTATCAATAAATTTGTAAATAATTGAAATCCTGTGATATTTTTATTATTTTATGAAAATAATTAAAGGTTTGCGTAGAATTTTATTAAATTTTTTTTAAATAATTGAAATCTTTTGGAAAATTTTATTAATAAAATAGTAGATATTAAAAATCATTAAATTTAGGAAAATTTTTAAAAATAATTAAAATTTTGCCAAGAATTTTATTAAAAGTTTTTGAAAATAACTGAATTACGAAGAAAATTTTAATTATTTCTTAAGGCAAATGAAATTTTGACGAGAATTTAAAAAATTTTTTTAACATAATTGGATTTCTGCAAAGAATTTTATTATTTTTGAAAATAATTGAATTTCTACAATCATTTGTAATTTCTCCAAAATTCTCTAAATTCGTCAAAAAGAAAATTCGAATTGTATTGAAAATTTCTTTTGAAAATTCAATTAAATTACAAGAAAACAATAAATTTCTATTTTTATTTAAAACCTTTTCAAAATTTAATAGTTTCTAAAAATTCACGCTCTAATGCTTTTAATATTCAATTACAAATCTAATTTTTTAACTGAAATTCATTTTTAATTCAATTTTTATTAAAAAATTCTACTAGAATTCAATTATTTAAATACAAACAAAACTATTTATTGAATAATTACATGTTTTTTAAAATTGAATTTTCATAAAGAATTTTATCAATAAATTTTTAAATAATTGAATTCTTTTGACGAATTTTAATAAAATTTTAAGAATAATAATTGCATTTTTCAAAGAATGCCATTAAAATTGTATTAAAAATAATTGTAATTTTGCAATGAGTTTTATTATTTATAAAAATAATTGAATTCCTAAAAAGAATTTTATTATTTACGAAAATAATTGAATACCTGTAAAAATTTTAATATTTATGAAAATAATTGAATGACTGCGAAAAAATTTATAAAAAATTTGTAAATAATTGAATTCCTGTGAAATTTTCATTATTTTATGAAAATAATTAAAGGTTTGCGTAGAATTTTTTAAAAAAAATTTTAAATAATTGAATTCTTTTGGAAAATGTTATTAATATAGTAGATATTAAAAATCATTGAATGGAGGAAAATTTTTGAAAATAATTGAAATTTTGCCAAGAATTTTATTAAAATTTTTGAAAATAATTGAATTTCGGAGAAGAATTTTGTTATTCCTATAAAAATAATTAAAATTTTGACGAGAATTTAAAAAAATGTTTAAACATAATTGGATTTTTGCGAAGAATTTTATTATTTTTTAAATAATTGAATTCTTTTGGAAAATTTTATTAAAATAATAGATACTAGCATAAGATACGCGCGCAAGCGCGCGTGCATGTTCTGAATGCATTGTTGAATAATACACTTTTTTAATTAATTATATTTTTAATAATAATTGAACTTTACAGATTTAAAATTGAATATTTTTGAATAATTTAATTTTTGAATTTTTTCTTTAAAAATTCAAAAAAATAATTAAATTTTATGAAATTTGTTTTTTTTTTTAATTTTTTTATAAATAATACAAACAAGTAGCCCGCCAAACGAAGTATTTCATTTATTCTATTATTGGTATGATAATAATGTAAATTACAAATTTTTTTATTTTTTTGAAATTTATTTGTGAATAATTTTGAATTTAAAACAAAAAAATTAAATTTTAATAAATTTCGTCAAAAATATTAATTTTTCTTAAATTTAATGAAACTTTTTGCTTGAGAATCAATTATTTTCAATAATTTCTCTATAGAATTCAATAATTATTTTTAATATAATTTTAATAAAATTTTTGGAAAGAATTCAATTTTTTTTTAAATTTTGTATAAGATTCTTTAGAAGTGTTCAATTAATAATTCAATTTTAATTAAATGTTGTATTCTACAATTTGGGGAAAAAGTAAAAAATTTTGTCTTGAAATCAGAGAAATTAGAGAAAAATAAAATTAATTTTTTTGTTTAGGGGAGAGTGGGGCAAACCGGCCATACTAACAGTTTTTTTTACTCTTGTGACTAAATGAACCAACCGATTTTACTTTGCGATGGCTTGTTTGAAAGATCATTTAATTGCGCAACTTTTTCCCAGAGACACCTATACTTTTAATTAAAGAATTATTTTTTTTAATAAAAAAAGAAAAATGTTTGTCATTATCAGGGAAACAATTTTAAAAGGTCCAATTTTCATTGGACGACAATTATTTTTCATTGTAAGTAAATATTTCAATGAAAGAAACATTTTTATTAAAAATAATTTTCATGCAACTTTAATACAATGGAAATATCCTATGGCCGGTTTGCCCCACAGGCTCATTTTGAGAAAAAATATTTGTCAAAAAAAACGCTTTGCAAATTCATCACAGTTTTTGGTGGTAAATATTCCTGAGGTGTGTACCTTCAAAACCCAAGACAGAATGTTTGGAAATATTACAAGATTTACTCAGAATTTCCTTAAGGCGGTGTCAAAATCGATGCTATTTTCCCATTGAAGCTCAATGTAAAAATCCAATCGACTTTGACATCCCCTTAAGAATAATTTTCAAAAGTGTGTGAAAAAGTAAGAAAAAAACTTTTGCTCCCTGTGTCGCACAAACGCAAGCTAAAACTGTCAGATTGAAAAAATGAGGTATACTAAACATGATTGTTTAAAATTTCTAAACAACACTTTTTCCAATTTTGCCATTTCGGAAATATTGAGACATGGCCGGTTTGCCTCACTCTCCCCTACTAATTAAAATTTTTTTTCAATATTGATTTTCTAGTTTACAAAATACATTTGTAAACTGTATTTTTATTATTATTATGCAAATAACAAAACATTTTATTTTCAAATATGAATGTTTGAAAAATTTCAGATTCAAAGTTTCAATAAAAAATGAATTTAGTTTTAATAAAATTTTATGGAAGAATTCATTTTTTTTAAATTTTTAATAAATTTTTTCGATAGATATATTCCTGGGAAGAATTCTATTAATTGTTGAAAATAATTGAATTCTTTCCAGGAATTTTATTATATTCGCGCGAAAATGTAATTGAATTCTTGAATACAAAAAAAATTAGTAAAATCTCCAGAGAAATTGAATTAATTTCAAAAATAAAAAAATTAATAAATAAAAAATTATTAAAATTTTTTCAAAAGATTTCAATTATTTTAAAAAGTTAAAAAAATTCTTCAAAAAAATTTAATTATTTAGAAAAATTCTAATAAAATTATATAAAAGAATTTCATTTTCAATCAATAATTTTTAATAAAAGTTTAATTGTAAAATTATTTATGAAAATTAATAAGAAAAATCGATGATATTCAATAAATTAAAGAAACTTTTTGTAAGAATTCAATTACTTTAATTGTTTTCTATCATTTCAAAAAATTCCTTGAATAAATTATATTATTTTAGAAAAACTTGAAAGAAATTGTTCATAAATTTTAATCACTTTAAAAATTTCCAATTAAAATTATTAGAGAAACTCAATTATTCAACAAAAAAAAATTAAAAATAATTCTTCAAAGAAATTTAATTAGGGTTTGAAACATTTTTTTTTATAATTTTTTGCGAGAATTTAATTATTTTCATAAATAATAAAATTTTTTGAAGGAATTGAATTATTCTGAAATTTTTCGCAAGAATTCAATGACTTTCAATATATTAATTTTAATGAAAATTTAAAATATTGAAAAAGAAAATTATAAAAAAAAGTTAGGAAACAAAAAAGTAACTAACAACTAACTTCACACTGCGAACGGACAGAATGAAAAACTACAGAGATTAATATAGTTAATTAAAAATCATTGAATTGAGGAAAATTTTTGAAAATAATGGAAAGTTTACCAAGAATTTTATAACAAATTTAAAAAAAAAAATTGAATTTCGGAGAAGAATTTAATTATTTCCAAAGGTAATTGAAATTTTGACAAAAATTTAAAAAAAATTTTGAACATGTTGAACTTCTGCAATCATTTGTAAAGAAATTTCGAAATATCGAAAAGGAAAATATTTACTTTAAATATTCAATTTTAATTAAGTGTGTAAAAATTGTGTTTTATTATATTCGGTAAAGAATTGCAATACTTCGTCTAATATATGAGGAATCAATTCGTGAAAAAAGTAAAAAAACTGACTTTTTTTTTAAACAAAAAAAATTGAAACGCAGAAAATTTAGTTTCGAAGGGAATAATTTGTAGAGCTACAAAAGCAAACTATACTACAGATATTTATGGTGAAAAGTCGAATAGTAATCTACTTTATTTTCCAGAGAAATGGGAATCGATATATGGTGACATGCTGTGTATTTCGGGGGTTGGAATTGTTACTAATCGAACAAATTCACGATGAACCTCTAATTATTACGTTCGGACAGTGGCGAATACTGTGTAATTTAAACGATTGAGTATATATAGAAGAAGGGGAGTGAACATATGGCGGTCATCCGTGATTTTACAGCTATACTTTGTCGCTGCTTAATCTGTTGAACGTGTGGGGGAGTGCGAAGGGAATAGGAATCGTTGGGTATTGTATTGGCTTGCAACATGCAATTTAGGTACAATAGCGATTGCTGTCGATACTTGCCTCACACCCCCTATTGTTAAACACACAATGTGCTAACAATACTCTAACTCTTTTTGCTGCACTATGAATTCTATCTTGAAATATTTATGTGTCCTTGCTAACAATATTCTCCCCTCCCATCACGCACAGTCCCACCTCAATCTGAGGAAAATGACTTTTCATTAATCCATCTAATTATTTATTTCCCTGTTTGGTCTTTTTTTTCCTCTATTTCTTCTTTTGTATTATAGAATCTTTCTTTTCTATAAAATTATTTTTTGTTTTGATTACTGTTTCTATTTAATTATCCATATAATTATCAGGGTTGCCACGATTTTTCTCATTTCAAATTCCCTGACTTTTCCAGGTTTTCCAGATTAAAAAACAGAATTTTTCCAGGTTTTTAAAACTACATTTCTTGACAACCAGAAATTAAATTTTGTTTTTCCCTGAATTTCCCTTGAACTCCAGACAAAAATTCTAACTTCTCCTTGACTTAAAAAATATCCTCATTCAGTTTAAAAATTATTTCTTAGAAAAATGTTCTATTGCTTCTTTTTTAAATAAAAATATTTAATCATTATTATTTTTTCATAGGAATTAAAATTCTTCAAAACATTCAAATTCAAACTACCTATTTTGAAATTAAACAATTTTAAAAAAACTGTTATAAAACATGAAGAAATCGATCACTCCGAGTCTTCGACTCGAAGCAATCGATATCTTCGTGTTTTATTAAAAATTTTTAACTAAAATTCTTCTTTAAATTAATTACTGTTTATTTATTTTTTGAAAAATTTCTTTGAAAAAGTAGGAAAAATTCAAAAACTTTCAAAAATTATAATTTGAAATCTTTTCAAAATTCAATTATTTCTAAAAATAATTGATTTCCTGACAAGAATATTATTATTTATGAAAATAATTGAATTCTTGGGAAGAAATTTATTTAAGTTTTTAAAAATAATTGAATTCCTGACAAGAATTTTTTTACTTATGAAAATAATTGAATTCTTGGGAAAAAATTTATTAAAATTTCTAAAAATAATTGAATTTTTGGGAAGAAATTTCTAAAAATAATTGAATTCCTGACAAGAATTTTATTATTTACGAAAATAATTGAATTCTTAGGAAGAAATTTATTAAATTTTTTAAAAATAAATGAGTTCCTAAAAATAATTTTATGATTTATGAAAATAATTGAATTCTTGAAAAGAAATTGATTAAAATTTCTAAAAATAATTGAATTCCTGACAAGAATTTTATTATTTATGAAAATAATTGAATTCTTGGGAAGAAATTTATTAAATTTTTTAAAAATAAATGAATTCCTAAAAACAATTTTATGATTTATGAAAACAATTGAATTCTTGGAAAGAAATTGATTAAAATTTCTAAAAATAATTGAATTTCTGACAAGAATTTTATTATTTATGAAAATAATTAAATTCGTAGGAAGAAATTTATTAAATTAAAAATAAATGAATTCCTAAGAATAATTTTATGATTTATGAAAATAATTGAATTCTTGGGAAAAAATTTATTAAAATTTCTAAAAATAATTGAATTTTTGGGAAGAAATTTCTAAAAATAATTGAATTCCTGACAAGAATTTTATTATTTATGAATTTTTAAGGAAGAAGTTTATTAAAATTTTTTTAAATAATTGAATTCTTGTGAAGATTTATCTTTATTTTTAAAAATAACTGAAATTTTTAGAAGAATTTTATTATTTTTGAAAATTATTGTATTCTTGTGAAGAAATATATTAAAATTTCTAAAATGAATTGAAGTTTTACAAAGAATTTTATTAAAATTTTTTTAAATAATTGAATTCTCGATTTTTTGTTCCAAGTTTTTAATATTTGTAACAAAAAATTAAATTCTCATAAAAAATGTTATCAACAAGTTTTTTAAATAATTAAATTCTTTGGACGAATTTTAATAAAATTTTTAAGAATAATTACATTTTTCGAGAAATTTCATTGAAATTGTATTAAAAATAATTGAAATTCTGCAATGAGTTTTATTATTTATGAAAATAATTGAAAACCTATATAGAATTTTATTATATTTATGAAAATAATTTAATTTCTGGTTAAAAAAATGTTATTCTTCATGAAAATAATTGAATTATTGCGAAGAAATTTATAAAAAAAATTTGTAAATAATAGAATTCCTGTGAAATATTTATTATTTAATTAATTCATTGAAAATTGAAATTTTCTAAAATTTCAAATTAAAACCTTTTGAAGTTCACCTATTTATGAAAATTGTAAACGCAACTCTTTTAAAATTGAATTAATTTTGAAATATTTAAGTAAAATTAGATTTCAAGAATAAGCACAATTAGAAAACAATAATTTTCCAGGATTCCGATCAAAAATCCCTGACATTTCAAGGTTTTCTAGGTTTTCAGGTTGCGTAGCAACCCTGATTATTCTCTTCTTCTATATTTTTTCTTTTATTTCTTCTTTTCTCCAGTGAAAATTATTTTTCGATTAGAATATTGCTTTTATTTAACTTCTAATTATTTCTGTAATTCAGGTCTTGTAAAGAATTTTATTAAAAATTTTTTAAATAATAAACAATAATAATTAATTCTGTGCTATGAATTTTTTAAATTTGAAATTCGAAATTATTTAAAAATTGAAGTTCATATTTGAAAATAAAAAAATTTATAATTTGCATAATTATAAATAATTTGCATAATTATAAATAAGAAAAGAATAAAAATTCGGTAAAGTAGACAGAATTTTTAATTAACAATTTTTTTTATTTTGAAGAAATCAAATAGAATTCTATTTTATCAAAAATTTGCAAATAAAAAAAATATAAATTTCTTATTAATGGTAATATTTCTTCATTTATAAATTTCCGATAAAATAAAATTCCATTCATTCAAATAAAAAAAAATTTTTTATCAATTAAACGACGAATTTCGAAACAAAAATTGAAAATTCCGCTTTCTAGATAATTATCATTCGAGCGTCTCAAAAATATTCGAAGCTTGGATAAATTTGTCAAAAGAGCTTTCCTTCCCGGAATTCCGGGACATTACAGGTGGATTCGCAAGAAACGAAACTGTGGGAACGAGGTTACGAGAAGAAAAAGAAGAAGAATAATCTAAAAAAAAATACTACACTAGATAACAGGTACCGGATGTCCAGGATTACGTGTCTCCCTAAAAATTAGACATGGCAATTTTTGCCGCTTACTACATATATGGTCCGATTTTGAAATTGAAACTCTCAACATATAATCTCACCAACATCGTTGGTCATCTTTAAGAAATGTTATTTCACTTCTCGAGCGTTGTCGACGACTCCGGAAAATTTGCAGTCAATGGAACTATGCACCCCGACCTTTAAAATTGCTTTCAAAGCGGGAACTCTATTCTTCAATGTACATTACGTATAAACAGGCTGGAAAATCGGCGATAAATGACCATCGGTAACTGCTGAACGCTAAAGAATTGTGAAACCTCTATCAAAAAATTATCTGGAACCAAGAAAAGAAATTCAAGAAATTAACTATTATGGGTTAGTTTCACTCAAAAAGATATATTTATATATAATAAGAAGCAACAGAAAATTTTATGGGAACATTTTATATATTTGTTAATGATTTCTGTCGAATATAACGAAAATAAATTGAATATGAAATTATTTCCTTTTCTAAAGTTCCTAAAGTTCCTTCTAAAATTATTTATTATCCTTCTATTATTATTAAGGTTCATATTTTTTTATGTTTCATATTTTCAAATATTTTAATAAAATTTCACGAAAGAATTCAATTATTTTCTAAAATTTTAATAAATCCTTCTAAACAATTCAATTATTTGTTTAACTTTAAATAGTAAAATATTTACAAAAATTCAATTATTTTCAAAACAATTTTAATTGAATTCTTCGGAAGAATTCAATTTTTAAAAAAATTTATAACACATTTCGAAAAAATTCAATTTTTTTCTAAAATTTTAATAAATCCTTCGAATTAATTTTATAAATAGTAAAATTCTTTGCAGGAATTCAATTATTTTCATAAATAAAAAAATTCTTCGAAGGAATTCAATTATTCTCTTATTTCTCTTATTATTATTCTCTTATTTATTTAAATTAGAGCGAATTTTTAAATTTACTTTTAAGAAGAAAAAATCACCCATAAGATAAACGAATTTTTTATTTTCAATTTTTGATAAGAAAAATTCAAATTTTACAAATTGTAGTTTTCAAGTACGATTTTTTTTAAAATAAAGATTAATAAACCATAAAGTAAAAAAATTTTTTTCTAAAATGTTTTTTTTTTAATTTAAATAATTAATGTTCTAAAATTATTTTCAATTTTAGAAAAATTACATCCAGGAAAAATTCTTTTTGCTGAGTTAAAGAATTAATTTGCTTTGACTTGTTTTTTCGATTAAAAATTAATTTTTCTTTGAATCAAAAAAAATTTGATTCAAAAAAATTTATTTGATTAATGAAAATTTATTAGAATAATAGAAAATTTATTTGATTAAAAAAAATTATTCGACTCCAAAACAATTTATTTGTTCCAAAGAAATTTTCCTGTTTAAATTCAAGAATTATTTCTTTAACCCTGTATAAAAAATAAAATTTCCTAGATTTAAAAAACAAATTTCTTGCATTCAAAGAAAATTTATTCAAATCAAAGAAAAGTTTTTCAACTAAAAATTTTCTTTGAATCAAAAACCTACTTTTTTCCTGAAGGCAAATTTTATTTTTAATGAAACAAAATGAGTCTAAGTAACTGATTTCTTTCAATTAACAAAAAGTTCTTTTTGGATGTAAAAAAATAAAAAAAAAGTATAAAGATTAATAAACCGTAAAGTAAAAATTTTTAATTTTAGAATTTTTCTTTTAATATATAAATTATTATTATATAATAATAAATTTTCTGAAAATTTAATTTATTGAATTAGAATTTATTAATTTTATACAATAAAATTTTTTAAAATTTCCCCAAAAATAGATTCACTAATAAATTTATACGAATAATTTGTTAATCTTTCTTTTTCACTTTCTGGTGTTTCACGAGTTTGGCAAATGGTTCTTGACGGACATCACGCCTGATGGGATTAAAATTCGGCAAATTTGGAACAGTTGGATTCGGCACTTCCGGTGGCCGTCTATTTTGATTACTATTTACTTGACTCGAATTTTCTTCCCGACTATTCGTCGAACATTTTTTACACTTTGATTTTCTTCTTCGTTGCTTAGAAATCTTTTTCTCCCGAAGTGTAACAAATCTTTATAGAGGAAAATAATTTTTACTGTATTTTATTTTCTTATTGACAATAAACAATTATTTTATTACTCATTTATTTATTTATTATTTATTTATTCAAATATATACGGGCTGTGCCAATTAATTAAAAGTAAATTAAATACTAATAAAAATACTAATAAAAATACTATAAAAACACTAATTAAATAAGTTTTTCCATTCAAATAAACACCAACTTATATTTTTCATCTTCTTCACTAATAATTCCGAAATCAATTCCCGTACGAAGGGCAATGCGAACTTCTTCCCGAATATTTGATTTCAAAGGGAAATTATATTTTTCTTTAAGTATTTTGACAATTTCGTTTTTCGTCAGACCTTGATTATTATTCGACTTTAAAAGTCTGTAAATAAGGACGGATTTTCGCACCATTTTTTTTTATTCAAGACAATAATTTAGTTATTTATTAATTATTAATTTAAATAAAAAGAGGAAAATTCATTTTTAATTTTAGACACATGTGTGTTTACAGAGTTCACGTCAACCACTTGTAAAAGTTGTTCGACCGGAAGTTGGTCATAAGAGAAGTAAATTGAAAGTGTTAATTGTGAAGTCAGAATTGAGTACTATCTTGAAAATATTTCAAAGTAGAAAAAATAAACGTCAAAATTTCATTTCACACCTTTTGTCGTCATGAGAATGGAAAATAACTTTTTAGAAAATTCTACTAGAATTCAATTATATTTAAATACAAAAAAACAATTTATTGAATAATTGCATATTTCTTAAAATTGAATTTTCATAAAGAATTTTATCAATAAATTTTTAAATAATTGAATTCTACTGACGAATTTTAATAAAATTATTAAGAATAATTACATTTTTCGAAGAATTCAATTAAAATTGTAATAAAGATAATTGGAATTTTGCAGTGAGTTTTATTATTTATGAAAATAATTAAATTCCTAAAGAGAATTTTATTATTTACGAAAATAATTGAATTCCTTCGAAGAATTTTAATATTTATGAAAATAATTGAATTCTTTCGGGAAATTATATCAAAATTTTGTTGAAAATAATTGAAGTTTTGCAAAAAAATTTATTAAAATTTTTTTTAAATAATTGAAATCTTTTAGAAAATTTTATAAAAATATTAGATATTAAAAATCATTGAATTGAGAATTTTTTTTTGAAAATAATTGAAATTTTGCCAAGAATTTTATTAAATTTTTTGAAAATAATTGAATTTCGGAGATGAATTTAATTATTCCTAAAAATAATTGAAATTTTGACGAGAATTTTTAAAAAATTTTGAAAATAATTGAATTTCTGCAATCATTTGTAATTTCTCTAAAATTCTCTAAATTCGTGGAAAAGAAAATTCGAATTGTATTGAAAATTTCGATTAAATTACAAGAAAACAATAAATTTCGATTAAAAAGGGAAAAATTCGGAAACATCTTCGCATTTCGGGAAATAATATTTTGATTTAACTATTTACTATTTTTCATCGGGGGGGACGAGATTTTCTCAAGAAGACAAAAATGTTCAATAAATCAGTAAACTGTCGGTTTGACCGCACCCGGTACATTCCCGGGATTCAGTGCTGCTGCAAGACTAGCTGGTGTTTGCCAAGAGGGATGCGAGACGCCAGAGAGAGAGGAAGCTTAGAAGCAGCAGCAGCAGCCATCCCCCAATGGGTGGTTGTTGGGCACGGGGCAAAGCCTGGTTGTTCACAAGGGTTTGGAGAGGACTTCTGTCGTCTCCTATGTTGTACCAAGGTATACCCTGAGACCAAAGAGAGAGGAATAAGGGGGTGAATGGCCAACGACTTTGATTTCCGTCGGGAATTTCGCGCTATCCTGTCCAGTCATGCGAAGCTGCCTTTAATCATTTGATTGCCGACGCTTTGATTCCTTCCCTGGGAAATCCGATACCAATTCCTAGACTTTAAGCCCAAGCATCTCTGACAGATAGTATATAATCCAGAAAGCCGGAAAAGGGTTCATCGTTAACTGTCCTGGCGATCTCTCTCTCTCTCTCATCTCAAAAGGGTAAAAATTATATATATAAACTAATTAAACACTTTTATTAGCTTCTACAGGGTTTCTATAAATATCTCCTAATAAAATTCAATGATTTTTCCATAATTTCCAGGTGATAAATGATAAAATTACCATAACACATTAAATAAAAAATTTTGTCAGTTGAGTCAGGTAAATATCATGAAAAAAATTGTTTGTCAGCCAAATTAAGAAAATTTGGACTATTTCGACTTATTTTCAAAAATTACGACTTTTTCGACTTTTCTTCCAAACATTGCAACAAAATACCACAATTTTTAGTAAAAAAATGCAACTTATTTTTTATCTCTGTATGCGGAACACCACTTGTATATATGTTTATGTATTAAGACAAGTGAATCTAAATAAATAAATAAATAAATAAATAAATAATACGAAAAATAACTATAAACAAATCTTTCAAAAATTGTTTTTGAATAATTAAAATTTTGTATAATTTAATTGAAAATAATTAATTTATTTCAAGTATTTTGTTACAATTTTTAAAAATCAACTTTAGAAGAATTTTAATTGCAAATTTTGAAAATAATTAAATTATCAAAAATTTTAATAAAAAATCTTTAAAGGTAAATTTAAAAATTAAAATAAGCTTCTAATTTTTTAAAATTCAATATTTTTAATAATTTTAATTACATATTTCCAAAAATAATAACATTTCAGCATTATTTTGAACATTTTTGGAGAAATTTTTCAAAATTGAAAATTATTATTTTAAAATATTTTTAAAAAATTAATTGTAAGAATTTTTTATTGTTTGTGTATTTAAATAATTGAATTCTAGAAGAACTTTTGGAAAATTATTTGAATTAATTGATTCAGAGATGAAGCTTAGTTGAAAATTGTAGAAAATAATGAACGTAAAAAGTCAAAAACAAATTTTTTCTAAGAAATTATTAATTAACTTCGCAAGAATTAAATTATTTTTATAAACAATTCTTCTTGAGAATTCAATTATTTTTAATAAAATTTTAATAAAATTCAATAATCAAATGTTTAATTTCAATTCTATACAACCATGATTATTTTAAAAACTTAAAAGAATAAATAATAAAATTAAATTACTTTAAAAATTTTCAATTAAGATTATTAAAAAAAACTCCACTATTTTCAAAAAAAAATTCAAAGAATTTATTCTATAGAATTTAATTAGATTCAAAAATTTTAATAAAACTCTTTGCAAGAATTCAATGATTATCAATATTTATTTTTTTATTAAATTTCTCAAAATAATTCAATTATTTTTAAAAATATAATAAAACTCTTCATAAAAATTCAACTATTTTTTTAAAGAATAAAATTCTTCGCAAGAATTCAATTATTTTCAATATTTATTCATTAAATAAAAGAAAGCAAATATGTTTGAAAATAATTGAATTCTTTTGAAGAATGTTATCAAAACTTTTGAAAATAATTGAATTTTATCGAACAATTTTATTAGAGTTTCTAAAACTAAAATTTCCTAACTCAAAGAATTCAATTATTTTCTGAAATATAATAAAATTCTTCGCAAGAATTCAATTATTTTCAATATTACATTTTTATTAAATAAAACAAAGCAAATATCAAAATAATTGAATTCCTTTGAAGAATGTTATCAAAAGTTTAGAAAATAATTGAATTTTATCGAAGGATTTTATTAGAATTTCTAACATTAAAATTTCTTAACTGAAAAAAATTCAATTATATTTTTCCAATAAATTCAATTATTTTGAATACAATTTTAATAAAATTTCACGAAAAGATTAAATTATTATTTTTATTTTGTAATAAAATTTAGTAAAAATTTTCAATTAAAATCTTTAAAAAAAACTACATTATTTTCAATAAATTCAAAGAAATTTTTCAAAAGAATTTAATTAGGTTTTTCAAAAATTGTAATAAAATTCTTTGGAAGAATTCAATTAATTTCATAAAAAATATTCTTTGAAGGAATTCAATTATTTTCAAATATTTTGATAAAATTCTTTGCAAGAATTCAATGATTTTGAATACATTAGTTTTAAAATAGAAAATTTACTTGATTACGTTTCTAATTTGAATTAATTAGAAACGTCAAAATAATTTGTAACAATTGAATTCCTCATAGAAATAATTACAATAAAGAATATTTTATGGAATTTTAAAAATATTTTCTTGATATAGTTAGAAAGATTTCGGTGCAATTTCTCCTGAAAATTGTTGAAATTGTTCTGAATTTAAAATTAATTCACGCATTTAGGAAAAGCTTCAGTTTCAAAATAAATAAGAAATTTTTCCTGAATGCAACTCTTTGAAATTAATCAAATTAATTAATTATTTAATTAATAACTTCAAAAGTAAAAATTCAAGCACTTGAAGCCAAAATAAATCGTTGCATTTTTTCATTTTTAGAAACCTCTCTGACTTCAGTTTCAGGAATAAATCGTCAATCAATCGAATATCAAGAAACGAAAAGAAAAAAGTAAAATAATAAATAAATTGTCTTACGTGGAGGCCAAAAGAATATAGCGACGACAATCATCCAGCGAAGAAAAGAACACAGGATCAAGAAGAGATGATTTTTTTTTCTCTTTTTTTGCAGAAAAGAAGGGCCCTGACGTTTTTTCCTCGTTTGCTCTTTCCAATTGAGTCAAAACCCCCGATGATGCAGTGAGTCCTCGAAGTCGGGGCAAGTGGATTATTGACGGCACAAAACAATGGCGTAAAGCTTTGTTCGCATTGAGTCCGTTTCGTTCTCTCTCCTCTGGTTTGTAATATGTTCGATATTCCTGTGTATGTGTGAGAGGGCCTGCCTGTCCATCCACCAGTTTTATGTACGAAAGTGCTCCGATAAGCCCCGGGAGTACTCCACGAACAACGAGTCAAGTACAGGTCTATAGTACATCTGGCTGTCTGATCCCGCGGTGTTTATTAAAAATCATGCCAAACACGATCAATTCTTTTCCGAAGATCTTGAAAAACTCCTGCCTGCCTGCGTCGGAACAAAAAATTATTTATAATTAATCCAATATATTCAAAAATAAATAAATATATGTATATTATAAATAAATATATAATAAATATTCCATATTTAATTAATTCTAGTCAATGACAATTATTACTTAAAATATTCTATGTTAATTAATTCTAGTCAGTAATAATTATTACTTGAAATATTCTATACCAATTAATTCTGGACAATAATAATTATTACTTGAAATATTCTGTACCAAACAATTATAGAAAATAATAATTCTTACTAAAACATTCATTCACACATTTTTTAATTTAATGCGCCTTCAATAAGGCGCATTTGTCAGAAATTTTCATCACTCGAAAATTTTTAAAGAAAAAAGATTTTCCTCGCGAATTCAAAAATTATAAACAAGAAAGAAAATTCCCATAGACATTAATTTGAATTAAGGTAAAATTTGTAAATCACGGAAAAATCGGTCAAGCGAAAATTCGGTTAAATGACAATTCGCGCAGTGAATACGAAAGAAAAAATTGTCCTCTATAGGTGAAAATTGAAAAAAATATAACAAGAGTTTAAATTTTTAATCATAAAATGTGGTTCACGAAAAAAACTCCCACACATCTTTTCGTATATTTATTTTCGAGTAGCCATATTTGAACATTCAATCTGAACCGCGATTTGCTGCGAGTATATATGGGATGGAGGCGAGGATGAGCAGCCATTCGGAAAAAGATCTAAAACTTTACTCTCAGGGAATGATTCTTACCCTGAGGATTGAGAGACTTGGGGGGTGACCTTATTGGTCTCTGCACGAATAAGCGTTTGGGGATTCACCCAAGGGAATTTTTTTATATATATATATATATATCAAGGGTGGAGGAGAATTTATTTTCTACGCTTGTGCGATCTTTGATTATATGGAGAATTTCCACCATAGCAATAAGATTGCGCAATAAAAATTTTATTTTGTTTTTCTCCGACTTTTCCCTGATTTTCAAATAAAATTTTCACTTTTTTCTTGAATTTTTAAAAAAATTCAAGGGGAGTTCAATTATAACAAAAATCATTTTTAAAAGCGAATTAAAACATCAAGGTTTTCTTTTTTTAAATTAAAATTAATTAAACCCATTATTTTTAAAAATTTCAATAAAAATCTCTTTAAAAAACTTCAATTATTTTTAATCCAATTTTGCAAAATTTCAATTCAGTTTATAAAAGTTCAATTATCTTTAAAAAAAAATAAAACAGAAATATTTTAAAAAATTAATAATGTGACGAACTTCTCTCGATTATTTTCAAGAATTTCTATAAAATTCTTCGAAAAATTCAATTACTTTCAATAGAATTTTCGGAAAATACAGTTATTTCAAAACTTTTTGATTATTTGTTTATAAAAATTCAATGACCTTTGAAAAAAGAACGGAAATATTTTAGAAAATTAATGTGGCGAACTTCTTTCAATTATTTTCAAGTGTTGAATAAAATTCTTTTAAAAATTCAATTAATTTTAATAGAATTTTCGGAAATTGGAATTATTTCAAAACTTTTCAATTATTTGTTTATAAAAATTCAATTGTCAAAAAAAAGAACTAAAATATTTTAGAAAATTAATCAACTTCCCTCATTTGGTATTTTCAAGTAATATTCAAAATTTATTTATTTAATATTCAAAAATTCTTTATAAAAAATCCAATTAATTTTCATAGAATTTTCGAACATTTCAATTATTTCAAAAAAAATCCAACTAAATTCTTAAAAATCCAATTAATTTTCATAGAATTTTCGAACATACACTTTTTATTTGTTTCAATAAAATGTTATTTGCTTTAAATAAACTTCTCTTGTTTCAAATAAATTTTATTTGCTTTAAATAAATTTTTCTTGTTCCAAATAAATTTTTTTTTGCTTCAAAAAAATGTTTTTGCTCCAAATAAATTTTTTTGCTTCAGAAAAATTTTTTAAATAAATTTTTCATGTTCCAAATAAATATTATTTGCTTCAGGAAAACTTTATTTTCTTCAAATACATTTTTCTTGTTCCAAATAAATTTTTCTTGTTCCAAAAAATTTTTTTTTGCTTCAAATAATTGTTTTTGTGCTCCAAATAAATTTTTTTGTTCCAAATAAATTTTATTTACTTCAAATAAATTTTTTTTTCGTACCAACTAAGTTTACTTTGCATTAATTTTATTTGTGTCGAACAAAATTTGTATTGAAAACAAATAAATAATTTAGTAGATTCTGCGACAAATATAACACAAATAAATTATATATTTGGTCTAGAAACATAATTTTAGCTGCATTGAGATAATTAAGAGAACCAGATATCAAGAATTCAATTTCTGTGATCAAATCTTGTATAATAATAAATTCTCCAATTTTTCCTCGCGAACAAAAAAGAAAATTTCCTCCAAGTTCCGCAGACGAGTTTATAAGCTGCCATAGTATACGAGTCAAGCGCGATTAATCGAAAAATCCCGTAACGTTTTATTACATACGAGGATGTGTATAATGGTGGTTTCCTTATCCATTAAATCATACGGACACGTTCTCGTATATAGGACCCGGTACATGTCAGCCAATGAATACCACGCTGTTTGCATAGGTCCAGAGGTGCAATAGGCATGATGGCTTCAAGGGGGTGGAAGGGAGGAGGAAATATAGGTAGGGGTATATTATGGGGTAGATTTAAAATGTTGACGGTAAAAAAGAGAGGTAGACTAAAAGTGAGTTTAGTACCATTGAGAAATGTGAGGAGACAAGGGAGGGGGGGGAGAAAAATGATATAACTGGGTAGAACACGAGGAAACTAAGAAGAGAGCGGCGAGAGTTGAGCCAAAAGAGAAGAGTCTCCCCCCTGTGTACACTCAGCTGTCGGCCCTGTTTTTACGGGCATTCTGTTCTTCTACGCGCCTCTTATTCTCTCTCTCTCCTCTCTCCTTCTCTCTGTCTCTCCGTGTGTCTCTCTTGAAAGCGTGCTGCAATACAAACGTATTCGTTAAATATATGTACATTTATTTTTATAACACATTCAATATTTATATGGACTCATGTCATATTTATTAGAATCTTATTTTATTCTTTTTTATTATTTTTTTATTTTTTCGCCCTTTTTCGTTCTTTTTTTTTATCTTTTCAGGGTTGTTACGCTTTTGCTCATTTTAAATTCCCTGATTTTTCCAGGTTTTCCAGGTTAAAGAAAGGAATTTTTCCAGGTTTTTAAACTACATTCAAAATTCAATTTCTAAAAATTAATACTTTCTCTCTAAATTTGAAATAGTAAAAATATTTACTAATTGGAATTAGTGACTGACTTTTTGCTTTTGAATTAGTAAATTCTACTATTAGATTAGTAGAAACGACTATCTATTACTAAAATTTGTTAATTTAAAAGCAAAAAGTGAGTCACTAATTAAAATTAGAAAATATTTTTACTAATTCAAATTTAGAGAGTCTAATATTCAATTATTATCTAAAATTTAAATTTAAATTCATATTTAAATAAATTTTTATTAGAAAATTCACCGAGAATTCAATTATTTAAATACAAAAAAAAATAATTTATTGAAGAATTAAATGTTTTTTTTTAAATTCTACTCTCATAAAGAATTTTATCAACAAATTTTTAAATAGGTAATACAAATTTTTTTGATGAATTTTAATAACATTTTTAAGAATAATTTCATTTTTCGAGAAATTAGATTAAAATTGTATAAAAAATAATTGAATCTCTGTATAAAAAATTTGATTGAATTGAGAAAAAGTTTTTGAAAAGAATTGAAATTTTTCCAAGAATTTTATTAAAATTTTTCGAAATAATTGAATTTCTGTGATGAATTTTAATAAAATTTTTAAGAATAATTTAATTTTTCGAGAAATTCCATTAAAATTGTATTAAAAATCATTGAAATTCTACGATGAGTTTTATTATTTATGAAAATAATTGAAAAACTAAAATGTTTTTTATTATTTATGAAAACAATTAAATATCCTTAAAAAATTGGATTACTTTTGAAAATACAAATTGAATTCTTTGGAAGAATTTTATCAACTGTTTTGAAAATATATGAATTCTTTAGAAGAATTTTGCAAAATATTTTTTAAAAAATTAATTATTTTGATGAATTAAATTGAAATTCTACTGAAAATAATTGAATTTTTGCAAAGATTTGTAAAAATTTGTAAAAATAATTGAATTCTTACGAAGAATGTTATTATTTATGCAAATAATTGAATTCTTGCGAAGAATTTTTCTTAAAATTTTTGAAATTAATAAACAAGAATAATCAGTTAATAATTGAATTTTTTTAAAAGTTTGAATTTGAAATTATTCAAAAATTTAAAAATTTTCATAAAAAATTGTATTTTCTTAAATAAGATAGATTATTAAAATTTTTGAAAATTCTAATTAAATTCTTTTGAAGAACTTCTTTGAATTTATGATAAAAATTTAATTTTTGCGAAGAATTTTACTATTTATAAAAATAATTGAATTGTTTTGAAGAATTAATTAAAATTTCAGAAAATAATTGAATTTTTTCGAAAAATTAAAAAGAATTTTAGAAAGATTTGAATTCTCTTTTGAAATTATATTAAAATTGTATGGAAAATAATTGAATTCCTGTATAAAGATTTTTATTATTTATAAAAATAATTGAATTTTTCCGAAGAATGTTATTATTTATGAAAATAATTGAATTCTTGCGAAGAATTTTTCTTAAAAGTTTTGAAGTTGATAAATAAATTTTTGAAAATAATTTAATTCTTTCAAGAAATTTAATTAAAAATGTATTGACAATAATACTTCAGTTTTAATAAATAAATTATTAGAAGGCTTTTTAAAATAATTGAATTTCTGTGATGAATTTTAATAAAATTTTTAAGAATAATTTAATTTTTCGAGAAATTCCATTAAAATTGAATTGAAAATAATTGAAATTCTGCGATGAGTTTTATTATTTATGAAAATAATTGATAAACTAAAATGTTTATTTATTATTTATGAAAATAATTGAATCTCTTTAAAAAATTTGATTAATTATGAAAATAATTGAATGTTTGCCTAGAATTTTATTGAAATTTTTTTTAATAATGTAATTCGTTTGGAAAATAAATTGAATTATTGCGAAGAAAAATTGTAAACGCAACTTTTTTAAAATTGAATGAATTTTGAAATATTTAAGAAAAATTAGATTTCAAGAATAAGCACAATAACTTTAAAAAACAATAATTTTCCAACAAATAATAAAAAACAAACAGTAATTTTTTTTTGATTCCGATAAAAATTCCCTGACTATTCCAAGTTTTTTGAAGGTTTATAAAATTCCCTGACATTTCCAGGTTTTCCAAATTGCGTGTCAACTTTCTCTTAATTTTTTGTTTCGATTTTCTTTTTCCATTATTCTTTTCGTTTCCTTTCTTTCGTTTTTCTTTATTCAAAAATCAATTTTTCCATATTTTCGTTTAAGACATAAATTTGGTAGAAAAAAAACAAGCGTGATAATAGATAAAAATTTTTCAAATTTCTCTTCACAATTTTCGAACAAGACATCAAATCAGGAAATCCTCGATTTAAGAAAGGTTTTCTCTCATTCCTCTTTCGAGAAGCGTTTCGCTCGATATACGAGAAGGAAGGAGGGTTGATTTGGAATTGTAGCCGAAGGAAAAGTCCCGTGGGATGCGAATGCTCGAAATCGGTATGTTGCTTTGGGAAATATCAAGAGGGAGAAAGAAGACGAAGAATAAAAAAAAGAACTAAGAATGAGATAGTACGAGAGGAAAACTAAAGGAGAAGGAAAAAAAGAAGACCAAAACGAGAAACACGAAGTGCGCTTCGTCGAGCGTAAATTCACGATATTGCCTCTATTCCGACGCAATCTACTATATTTATAGCGCTGCTACCAAATCTCTAAAAATCTAACAAAAAAGTAATGCTAAATTTTATATTAAATATTTCCACTCTTCACCTTCTCTTGTCGTTTATCGACAATTATTTCTCTATTTACCCAAAACTTAACCAATTTTTTTTTTTAGAAAAGAAAAAGAAAGAAAAAATTGTCAGATGAATGGAAATGAAGAACCATTAGAGATGGGAAATTTGATCTGAGGATTTTGGTTGGCTCTTGAAAGCTCCGCCTTTCATGAAATTCGATCGTAACTTAATTCCAAAGGGCTTGCCGTAATAACCTAGGGTTTGGGAAACGACAAAAAAAAGAGAAGAAGAATGGCAGGAAATTTTTTTCCATTTCAAAATATTAATATTTAGAACAAAAGAATTTATAATTCAACATGAACTCTTTTTTCAAAAATTTCTTTCTGTCTAAAAAAGACAATTTTTTCTTTAATTTCCAATTAGTGCGGCTCTTGTAGGGTTTCAACAGGAAACCACAAAAATTTCGACCTTTTCTCTAATCGCTATAAAAAAAATTGAATTTTACGAAATTTCGATTGTTGAAAATTTTAAATTCAAATATTTTATTAAAATAAAAAAAAAATTGAATTCTTTCATCGAATTTTATTGAGTATATTCATAAATAATTGAATTTCAGGGAAGAATTTTGGTAAAAATATTTTCAATTGAGAAATTAAATTAAAATTCTATTGAAAATAATTGAATCTCTCGGAAAAATTGAAAATATTTTTCTTGTGAAGAATTTTATTATTTATAATAAAAATAATGAAATTCCTATAAAGAATTTTATTTTCTTTCTGAAATTAATTAAATTCTTACGAAGAATTTTATTATATATAAAAATAATTTCATTCTTGTAATGAATTTTATTTTATTTCGGAAAAGAAATAAATTCTTGTAAAAAATTTTATTTTATTCCTGACAATAATATTGAATTCTTTGGAAGAATTTTTTCAAATGTTTTGAAAATAATTGAATTCTTTCGAAGAATTTTGCGAAGAATTTTACCAAATATTTTTAAAAAATTAATTATTTCGAGGAATTAAATTAAAGTTCTATTAAAAATAATTGAATCCCTTTGAAAAATTTTACTATTTATAAAAATAATTGAATTCTTGTGAAAAATTTTATTTTATTTCTGAAATGAATTGAATTCTTGTGAAGAAATTTTATTATTTATTAAAATAATTGAATTCCTAGTAAGAATTTTGTTATGACTAAAAATAATTGAAATCTTGTAAAGAATTTTATTTTATTTCTGAAAATAATTGAATTCTTTGAAAGAATTTTATCAAATGTTCATATGAATTCTTGAGAATTTTTCAAAATATCTTTTAAAAAATTAATTATTTTGAGGAATTAAATTGAAATTCTACTGAAAATAATTGAATTTTTGCAAAAATTTGTAAAAATAATTGAATTCTTACGAATGATTATAATAAATTTGTTAAAAATAATTTAATTCTTTTGTAGAATTTTATTAAAATGTTAAAAAATATTTATTTATTTATTTATTCATATTGGAATTCTTTTGGAAAAATTTTTTTAAAATTCTTTTGAAAATAATTGAATTTTAGCGAAGAATTTTTTTTATGTTTAAAAATAATTGAATTCCTTTGTAGAATTTTATTGTACATTATATAGAAAATAATTGAAATTCTTTGGAGGAATTTAATTATAATTGAATATTGGAAATAATTGAATTTCAATTATAAATTATAATTAAAAAATTTAGATGTCAATTTTTCAAAATATAAATTCGAGAAAGTAGAAAATATCTGCGATTAAATATATGAAATTCCGAATCAATGGAAGAAAATACTTTTAATGCCGACGAATATTCCATACGTATATAACAAATAAAAGAAAATATTTTCCATCTTTTTTTTAAGACTCTCGGTAAATATTTTACTTGGCACTTGTGCGTCTCAAATACATATGAATAAAAATCTATTTAAAAAAATCAGACTCCAACTAATTTAAAAAGCAATTTCAGCGGTGAATAAATACATTATAGTTAATTGGCGTATAAATTTATGTAAACTCACTCCTTTATACATATAAACTTGTAGCTAATCTGTATGATTTGTCCTAAGCAATTGGAATTAGGCCATAGAAATGTACACATTTGCAGTTGTGTGTGTATGTGTATATATACTCTCGCGCGACGGCGGCGGGTTCAACCCAAGTCCACAAACGCGATTCGCTTTGCTCTTTCGCCATGTAATCCTCATTTTACGAGATAAAACGATGTGCAATCCCCGATACTCAGATTAAATACTGTTTGTTTAATCGAAACTACTGAACATAAATTCACGCCATGTATATATTTATCTCACTCGCTCTCTTTCTCTTTTCGACAAAAACTCTCTACAAAATTTATACGTGTTGATTAATAATGCCATACACACACACACATACACCTTTTACTTTTTCAACCAAATATCTCCTTTTTTATTGACTCTCAATTTATTTCTCTTGTTTATTTACTTTTCTACTTAAAATCAAAACTGTCATATACGGTTTGACTTTTACGATGTTGAGTTTATTATAATTTTAATCTATTACCTGTTGGTGTTTATTCGATAATGGGAATAAATGAAGATAATATTCACATTTTGTCTTGATTCAAAAATTTTTTCTATGAATTTTTGAATAATTTCAGATTCAAACTTTAAGAAAATTCAATTTTTAACTAATTTACTAATTAATTATTCTTTTTTATTAATTTTCAAAACTTTTAAGAAAAATTCTTCGGAAGAATTCAATTATTTTCATAAATAATAACATTCTTCGGAAGAATTCAATTATTTTTATAAATAATAAAATTCTTTGCAGGAATTCAATTATTTTTCATACAATTTTAATATAATTTCAAAAGAGAATTCAAATCTTTCTAAAAATTTTTTTAATTTATTGAAAAAATTCAAATATTTTCTAAAGTTTTAATAAATTTTTCGAAACAATTCAATTATTTTGATAAACAGTAAAATTCTTCGCAAAAATTAAATTATTTTCATAAATTCAAAGAAGTTCTTCAAAAGAATTTAAATAGGATTTTCAAAAATTTGAGTTAAATTATTTAAAAGAATACAATTTTCTATGAAAATTTTTAACAAAATTCAATAGTAAAATTATTAATTAAAATTATTAACAAAATGAATTGTCTTAAAAAACTAGATAAATTTTTTGAATAATTTCAGATTAAAACTTTAAAAAAATTCAATTATTAACTAATTTACTAATTAATTATTCTTGTTTATTAATTTCAAAAATTTTTAAGACAAATTCTTTGCAAGAATTTAATTATTATTATAAATAATAACATTCTTCGTAAAAGTTCAATTATTTTTACAATTGTTTACAAATCTTTGTGAAAATTCAATTTTTTTTCAGTTAAATTTCAATTTAATTCATCAAAATAATTAATTTTTTAAAAAATATTTTGCAAAATTCTTCTAAAGAATTTGAATATATTTTCAAAACATTTGATAAAATTCTGACAAAGAATTCAATTATTTTCAGAAATAAAATAAAATTCTTTACAAGATTTCAATTATTTTTAGTAATAATAAAATTCTTACCAGGAATTACATTATTTTAAAAAATAATAAAATTTCTTCACAAGCATTCAATTGATTTCAGAAATAAAATAAAATTCTTTACAAGAATTCAATCATCTTCAAGAATAATAAAATCCTTCACAGAATTTCAATTATTTTCAAAAGTTTTAATGAAATTTTCCTCAAGAATTCAATTATTTTCAAAAATTGTAATAAAATTCTTCCCAAGAATTCAATTATTTTCAAAAATATTCAAAACAATTTTCTTTAAATTTTTTGAAATAATTCAATTTTTTTTTAATATTGTAATAAAATATTCACAAAACTCGCAGAAAATAGAATATTTTCCAAAATTTAAATAGAATCATCACAAGAATTCAATTATTTTCAAAACTTTTAATAAAATTCTTCCGAGAGATTCAATTATTTTCAATAGAATTTTAATTAAACTCCTCAATATAATTAATTTTTAAAAAATATTTTTACCAAAATTGTTCGCAGAAATTATTAAATTATTAAATCCTAAAGTATTAAAATTAATATTTTAGTATTTAATTACGCTTATACAGAACATCAAATTTACCAGAGATTCAAGCAAATAAAAATTTATATACTCGATAGTTTTTCGTCTATAATTTTGCTCAACAGAAAAATCCTTAGAAATCGAATTCCATTATATATAAAAAAAAAAATAAAATAAAATCTAAATGATATATATGACATTTAATTTCTATTCGACAAGTCCTGTGAAATTTCTCGCAGGGAATTGCTACGCTCCCTGGGGCGACGTCGAAATTGAAAGAGCGGCCAAATTATCGGGAAAGTGCTGGTGACAGTAGCTGCGCAAGATGACGACGACGACGACGACTACTACGATGTGGCGGCAAGAAGGAGTTCGAAGAGACAAGTCTTGAGAAGTCTGAACCCCGCAAACTTTCAAGGGGAGTTCGAGGGTGGAGTTTCAGTTCAGTGGCATTAGACTGGCAAATTCTGGATTCGAGTTACCCGTTCTCTCTCTCTCTCTCCCTCTTGCATTTCCCATTCCCTCAAAAGCGAGCTTTCTCCTGGGCTCCAACACGTTTTAGCAAGATTCACTATCCTTTACTTTCTCTCAACTTTCATCACCCTCTCCCTCTCTTCTCTTCCGCACTTTTCCACCCTTCAATTCAAGCTCCTTGAAGCTTCCTTTAGCGTGCCGTCTATATACATCTATATATATATACACTCTCTTTCTCCAGCAGCGAACTTGGATTTTACTTCCGAGAGTAATATAACGGAAAAGGCGCGGACACAGGATGAGGAGAGTGGCGGTGTGCGGGCAGCTAGTTTTATTAATTTCGAAAGTTCCCAAACTGATAATTAGATCCCCACGGAGCTGCTCGGAAACCCGCTTCCCTTAATTTAGAGCAGAAAATGATGAAGATCTCAATTTCTGTCTCGTGGCATAAGCGACACGCCTTCTATAAATTTAATTCCTTTTTTATTGCTCTGCTCACATTTCCCATGAGATTTGTTAATTGATTGTTAATATCTTAGCTCGGAGACAAAATTCTTCCAGTCCTGCATTTTTGCTTTTTGTAAATTTTGTAATTTAAAAATTTTTTTTTCTTCTTGTTTCCAACTTTTATTTTATACCTTTTTTTCTGCTCCGAGTCGAGTCATTTCTTCTTTTTTTTCTAAATATACACCTATATATAATTTATTTATTTAGAATTTTTATTTTCCAGCAATTTATTTTCCTTCGAATTTTCTCGAAATAATATATAATTTATTTGTCATCATCTTATGTTGAATTCAAGTTGAAAATTCATTATATAGAAAAATGAAAGTACTTCCATGGAAATGTCTTATGTCATTATAACTTGATAGTTGGCGACGCTATTTTTAGAGTTAATACTACTCTGTTGAAATTTCCACTCCAATAAGTCGATATTTCCAGTTTGTTTATTCCATAAGATTCCTTCGTCCCACTTGTGCGATGAAAAAAAAATCACCAGTAGTTTAATACAGTGAATTTAATCTCAATTTCCTCCTCGCAGCTTTTTTTTTGTCCTAAAACATTCTATTTTCCATTAATTTATCATATTTCTCTCATAAACAATATAAAATTATGACACTTCGTTATTAATTTTTCAATTCCATTTAATCGACTTCTAGAGTAATTGAAAGTCATTTTAGTAATTGAAAGTTATTTATACGAGGCGGGATTTCAAAATAATTATAGAAAATTAATTTACTAAAAATGTTAATATCAACAAAATTTTCCAATTTTTTCCAAATTAATTTCAATTTATTATAGATTTCTTATTTAAGGGATGCGTTTCTATTTTAACAAAACTTTTATCAAGAAAATTCTCTAGTTCGACCAAATCACTCATTAACTAATTAACTAATTATTATTACTTATTATTTTCAAAAATATTTAATACAATTCTTCAAGAGATTTCAATTTTTTTTAACAAATTTAATAAAATTCTTCCAAAGAATTCAGTTATTTTCAATATTCAATTTTCATTAATTACATTCTTCCAAAGAATTCAATTACATATTTTCAAAAATAAAATAAAATTCTTTACAATAATTCAATTATTTTCAGAAATAGAATAAAATTCTTTACAAGAATTCAATTATTTCTAAAAATTATAAAATTCTTCACAAGATTTCAATTATTTTTATTAAAAATAAAATTCTTGACAAGAATTCAATTAATTTCAGAAATAAAATAAAATTCATTACAAGAATTAAATTATTTATTTAAAAAATAAAATAAAATTCTTTACAAAAAATTCAATTATTTTTATAAATAATAAAATTTTTACCAGGAATTCAATTACTTTCAAAAATAAAATAAAATTCTTTTCAAGGATTCAATTAATTTCAGAAATAAAATAAAATTCTTTACAAAGAATTCAATTATTTTTATATATAATAAAATTTCGTTACAAGAATTATATTATTCTTATAAATAATAAAGTTCTTCACAAGATTTCAATTATTTGTATTAATAATAAAAATTCTTGACAGGAATTCAATTATTTCAATAGAATTATAAAAATATTTCTCGAAAGAATTCAATTATGTTGAAAAAAAAATAAAATTCTTCCAAAAAATTAAATTATTTTCAGAAATAGAATAAAATTCTTTACAAGAATTTTAAAAATTTTATTAATATTCTTTAAAAAAGTTGAATTATTTTCAATATTCAATGTTAATTAAAATCCGCAAAAGAATACAATTATTTTTAAATATAAAAATAAAAATTTTTACAAGAATTTCATTATTTTTATAAATAATATTATACTTCGCAGATCGCAGAAATTGAATTAAAATATTAATCAAACTTAAAATTTTGTTAATATTATATTTCGGTTATATAAAAATTGTTTTTAAAGGAAATTCCAAAAAGAGAACTCCAGTAAACGAAAGTTCTCAAACTGAAAAAATTTTTAAACAAGAGAATTTTGCTCGTAACAAATTTCGTAAAATAAAAATTAGCTATAATCTGAATCTTCTGATCGAAATTTAAATATTGAATGAGTATTTTGCTTGAATAAAAATTCTCCAAAATAAAAATTACCCTCGTTATGAACTCGTGTTTATAATGTTATTCCATTTTCATCAATTTTGAAAAATTATCTCCCAAAAACAGAAAAAAAATTGTGAAGTACAAAATAATATTATCAGTTTGGAAAAATTACCTCCAACAAAAAAAAATCGTGAAGTGCGAAAGAATAATTTTATCAGTTTAGATAAAAATTACCTCCCATAAAAAATCCCGTCAAAGTGCGAAATAATATAATTTATCATCAGTTTGCAAGAATTATCTTCCACAAGAGAAAATTCAAGTGCGAAAGAATAATTTAAAAATAATTTTTGACTTTTTAACTGATAAAAATTGAAGTATATTTATAATATATATGTATGTATAATGTGTCTATGATCGTCGTGAAGCTGAATGAAACAGCACAATATTTGAGTCGACCATACCCTTGCTTGCTTCGCTTCTCCTCCATTGCTAGACAAATATACTCCGAGTCAACATTCACAAAGCCTCACTCTCTGTCTGATTGTGCAGCTAGGTGAGGATGTATTCTGTACAAGCTGCATTTACACATTTATTCCTATCTATATTTCTCGGCACATAATCAACAATTTTCATAGCACGTGTTTAGTTTTCCTGTTATTTCAAATTTTTTTTCTCTCCTCTTCCTATTTTTTGTGATTACAAATTGAAATCTCACACTTTCAGTTTTTTTTCTCTTCACTCAAAGTTTTATTAATAATATTTTCCTTCTCAACAAAAAACGTAGCCAGAAACTTCTTTTTCTTTGACATTGACAAATTAATTAAAAACTGAAAATTAATTAAAGAATTTAGATTTTTGAAAAATAAATAAAAAACTCAACGCAAAATTACAATTTTAATCGAATTCAATTAATTATTATGAATAAATATAAAAGAATAAAAAATAAATTTAAATATGAATTTTAGTTAAAAACACTAAAATAATACATTTTTTAGAAAAGTTACAAATGATAGCAGAAATTCAATTATTTTCAAAAATAATAAAATTCTTCGCAGAAATTCAATTATGTTCAAAAATTAAAAAAAAATTTCGTCGAAGTTTCAATTATCTTTAAAAATAATTAAAGAATATAATTTATAAAAATTTCTTCCCTTTATTTTTAAAAAACTTTGAATTTTATTAAAACAATTGAAATTAAGAAACAGAATTGATGCAAATTATTTCCTTATGGAAATTGAGAATTTTCTAGAAAAAAATTAAGAAACGGGAATATCTCATTTTTTTCTTCCCAAAAGAAAAAAAATATTAATCGTCTAAAATTTTTTCATTTTCTAAAATAAAATTTCTTTTACCTAATCGAAAAACGAAATGAGAGGAATATGATGAATAAAAAAAGTGTGAGAGAGAAATAAAAATTGAAAGTAACGCCATGGGCTTTTCGTAATTTCGTGAATGAAAAGGGTCCGAGACGACACTTCTGTAGCAAAATGACGTTGAGTGTACTCGAATGGCCACGTGGGACGTTCATCTCTTCCGTTCGCCATCAACTTTCGGTTCTATACATATACAATATATACGAGAACTACGCGATTCACATGCGAGCAATGTTACGTGTTTCATTCGACAAGAGTCCTAGAAAATAATTCGATGTCACACCAAGCTGCGGTTTTACATCAAAATTCTCAAGGACTTGTGGGTATTCCAACCAGATATTAATATATATAACACTATTAAGTGTGCGACAAGACACGTGAAAATGACACGTGCAAATCAGTTTCATATTTTTCGCAACATTTATTATTTCACTTTTCATCTCAATTTTTCATTTCTTCTCGTTTTTCTCAATTTCATTTTTCTCAGCTTGTTTTCAATTTCTCGAATATTTTTTATTGTTTTTATTATTTATTATTTTCCTATTTTTTCACTATTTTTCTAAAATTCATTTTGAAACCTTATTTTTAATTCTTCGAATATTTTTTACTAACAAAACTTCTCATTTTTCTCCATATCATTTTTTCTCTTATTTCTGAAATGTTTTTTTATTGTTTTCATTATTTATTATTTTCTTAAATTTTACTACTTTTCTCAATTCAATTTTTTCCTTACTTTCAATTCTTCGAATATTTTTTACTAGCAAATCGAAAAAAAATTTCTTTAGCGATCGAAATATGATATTCAATTTATTATTAAGTCAGTTGCAAAATTGTCTATTTTCAAATATAAATTTTTAAATCCTAATTTCAGATTGAAAATTTAAAAAATTCACATATTAAGTAAATAATTATTATGGTTCCTTATTTTAAAAAATTTTAATAAAGTTCTTCACAAGAATTCAATTATTAATTTTAATGCAATTATAAAAATTAAATAATCAAATTTTTAATTATAATCATAATTACTAACAGTCGCAATTATTTTAAAAAGTTGAAAAAAATTCCTTCTATAATTCAATTATTTTCAAAATTTTCAACAAAAATTATTTATAAAAGTACATTATTTTCAAAAAATTATAGAAATTCTTCAAAAGAATTTAATTATTTCTTTAAATAATAAAATTCTTCCCAGGAATTCAATTATTTTCAATAGACTTATAAAAATATTCCTCGAAAGAATTCAATTACTTTCAAAAATAAAATAAAATTCTTTACAAGAATTCAAATATTTTTAAAAATTATAAAATTCTTCACAAAATTTTAATTATTTCTATTAATAATAAAATTCTTGCCAGGAATTCAATTATTTTCAAAAATAAAATAAAATTCTTTACAAGAATTGAATTATTTTCAGAAATAGAATAAAATTCTTTACAAGAATTCAATTATTTTTAAAAATATTATAAAATTCCTTACAAGAATTCAATTATTTTTATAAAAAATAAAATTCTTTACAAGAATTCAATTATTTTTAAAAATTATAAAATTCTTTACAAGATTTCAATTATTTTTATTAATAATAAAATTCTTGACAGGAATTCAATTATTTTCAAAAATAAAATTCTTTTCAAAAATTCAATTATTTTTCAAAATTATAAAATTCTTCACAAAATTTTAATTATTTCTATTAATAATAAAATTCTTGCCAGGAATTCAATTATTTTCAAAAATAAAATAAAATTCTTTACAAGAATTGAATTATTTTCAGAAATAGAATAAAATTCTTTACAAGAATTAAATTATTTTTAAAAATTATAAAATTCCTTACAAGAATTTTCAATTACTTTCAAAATTAAATTTTAATAAAATTCCTCGGAGATATTTAATTATTTTGAATTTAAATAAAATTCTTCAAAAAAAATTATTTCCTTTTAAAAATTTCCGTAATATTTTTTGCAAAAATTAAATTTTTAAGATCGTTATAAAAAATAGTTTGAATTTTCAGAAAAGACCACAATTTCCAACATTTTTCAAAAAACGATTAAAAAATGTGAAATTAGCTTTTTTTTGACAAACTTAAGAGCCAAAAATAATTACTAAGACCACAATTTTCGGGAAAGACCATAATTCCCATCTTTTTTCAAAAAACGAACCAAAAATGTGAAATTGACTGTTTTTGATAAACTTCAAAGCCAAAAATCAAAACGAAGACCTCGCTAAATTTCCAAAATACCTATGTATTAATGAGTTGTTTATTTAAAGAAAAGAAAGAAAATATTTTGAATTTTTGAAAACGGACACAATTTCAATCTTATTCCTATAAAAAAGAGCCAAAAATTGTGAAATTTACTATTTTTGAGTCAATTTTTATTCGCCAGAAGTAAACAAAAATTTAATTTTTATTTTCCCCGCTGGGAAACGAACTCAATTGACATTTAACCCGGAGGAAATAAATATTTTCAGGAAAAGTAGAAAATAATTTTTCTAAACACTCTCTCACCCTAATCTAAATATTAAGAGAGCAGTATATTTTCCATAAAAGCAGGAAAAACTCCTCCTCGCTTTTTGATATTAAAAGGCGTCGTCCTCGTGTACGTCCTTCATGTAAATATATTCGTGGGGGGATAAAATCGGTATTCAAATCCCAAAACAAATTCGTGCCAAACCGAGCAATATGTAGCATTTAGCTGGTATTATTTTGAGCCTTTCGCTCGTCATCGCAGGTTCATGAAAGACAGAGAGAGAGAGAGGGTGCAAAGCACAATACGAGATATTCCGCGCGCATATTTTCCCTATGGCTCGCTCTTGTATTTAATGCAACCATTCCCTTCAGCAACTACAACCCACATATATATACATATAGCTAGGGGGTCCCTAAGCCGTCCTGTCGCTCAAGCTTACCCCTGATTTACTTCGCGTTTACTGACATTCCAGTCAGGAACCACATTTGACGCCGGCGGGCAAAGTCCAACGAGAAAAATCACGAGGGCGAGTGGGGGCAGAAATACAACTCCAAATCTGCTCAATTGTTTTCCGATACCCCTTGATAAAAATGAACCTCATCCCACCCCCCCTTTTTTGCTTTATTTGGGGTCACGGGTTAAACCGCGTAGCTAATAAATTTATATACACATTATTATTTATATCTCTCTTCCCTTCAGAAAAAAGTTTCTATCATTTCTCTCAATTTGCCAAGAAAGAAAAAAATATCAACCAAAAAAGAAATCAACTAAACGAATGAAAGATTTCTTAATTCAAAATTTAACAGATTATTTGGCTATTCAGTACAATTTTGTTTGCTACAAAGAACAAGGATCACATTACCCTTTTTTTGTTAAATAAAAAGGTGAATTATTTTTTATACATTACTGAAAAAAATTTCGAGAAATTTAATGAATTTAAATTTTCTTCGAAACGATCGAATTGCAATTTTTACAAAATTTAATAATTTTCCTATTATTTTCACAAATTATCAAATTTAATTACTTTCAATATTCAATTTTAATTAAATTTCTCCAAAGAATTCGATTATTTTCAAAAAATACAATAAAACTCTTCACAAGAATTCAAATATTTTTATAAATAATAAAATTCTTTCGAGAAATTCAATTATTTTAATAAATAATACAATTTCTTCACAAGAATTCAATTATTGTCAAAAAAATTTCTCGAAAGAATTCAATTATTGTTCATAAAATTTCTCGTAAGAATTCAATTATTTTCAATAAAATTTCTCTAAAGAATTCAATTATATTTATATATAATAAAATAATTATTATTTCAATTTTTGATAAAATTCTTAATAAGAGTTCAATACTTTTTAATCCATTAATTTTCAATTAAAATTGTTTTAAAAAACTCCATTATTTTCAAAGAATTCAAAGAAATTCTTTAAAACAATTAAATTATTTTAAAAAAATTTAATAAAGTTCGTTGTAAGAATTGAATTTTTTGATAATAAAGATATTAATTCAATTATTTAAAAATTTTTTAATAAAAATCGTTGCAAGAATTAAATTTTTTTTAAATTTATAAAATTATTCGGAAAAATTCAATATTTTCTATTCAATTTTAATATAATTTCTTGATAATAAAATTTCTGATTCAATTATTTAAAAATTTTTTTATTAAATTCTTTGCATGAATTCAATTTTTTTCAAAAATTTCGATAGAATTCTTTAGAATAATATTCAATAATATTCGGTAGAATTTTAATTAAATTTCTTGAAAAAAGTTAATTATTGTCTAAAGTTTTTAATAAAATTCGTCCAGAAATTTAAATTCTTTTTAAAAATTTAAATAAAATTCATCGAAAGAATTAAATTATTTCAAATTCGAAATTGCAAAAGTCAAAAAAACTAGGATCGATTTTTTTTAACAAAAATGTTTAAAATTTAAATAAATAGAAATTCTGATCAACTAAATCCGAGTTTAGTTAAAAATAAAACGAATTGTAATTCTTAAGATTTAAAATTTGGACGAATTAAATTCAAAGCCAATACTAAGATTTTAATTGATTGAATTTATAGCAAATTAAAATTAAGATTTACAAAAATATAAATTAATTAAAAGTTTTTAGAAGCTAAGCTTTCGATTAAAAATATTTGAAAAATTTACAAAATAAAAGAAATTATTTTCCTTGCGCGTAAGGTAATTCTTTTTTAACTGTAACAATTTACTAGTGACACTATTAATATTTTGTAGCAAACATATCGAATAGCTCAAATTTAATAATCCTTTTATTAAATTTCAAAATAAAAGTCTTTCCGTCGAAGAAGAATTCCAAAAGTTAGAGTCGACAAAAAGCGTCAGGAAATTCTCTCTTTCGCGAATTTAAAAAATTGAACATTTTCTACAAAGTTTTCGAAATTTTAACTGCTGTTAAAAAATAGTAAAATCTCCGAAATCGGTGACTAATTTCCTTTTTCGCCAGAAATCTCGAAAACTAGTTTCCAATGCTGATCGTCGACGCCAACCTGAATCCAAATTCGAATTTCTCTATTTTAACAGAAAAAAGGACTAAAAACAAAAAGTCATAAACAGTAAATTTTCAAATTACGATACGATTTTTTCGCAAAACAAAAAATGGATATAAAAACCAAAAATAGAGAAAAAAAAACTATTTTGGAATAAAACAAGAAAATTATCACCAAAGAAATAATTCATAGAAGGTACTTACTATAAGTCTGTTCTCTTTGTTTTCAAGGAGCTAGCGATAATTTCACCATGAATTTTAATTCAACAGCGCTCGAAGCGTTCATGAATTTTAATTTGCCTCTTTTCGCTTGGCCCCCGTCCTCTCCCTGCATCCTCTTTCCTTGTCTCGCTTCCAAGCTTTTTTCTCTTCTTCTCCGTCGAGAATCATCTTTTTTTTTCTCTCTCTCGTTCTTTGCGAGTTTTTTCCTTTTGGGTTCATAGTAGTTGTGTCCCGTTACCAAAGAGAGAACAAGATTTCCTCCTTGAACAGCACTCGATGCCGCTTGTGACTCTTGGTCTCGCGTGTACGAGTTTTCGACGATTTCACACGTATTGCCATCACCATTCAGCGTCCCACTGGTCCTTCAAGTCATCTACAAGTTTATTCAAAGTTAGAATTTATCAATTTTGCAATTTAATTAATTTCATTTATTTTCATTATTTCAAACGAAAAATTGAATTTTTTTTCTTAACTATTTATAATTGATTTCTCATTGTGCAATTTTTGTATTTTTCATTTTGCAATATTTAGATTCTTTCAAAACAGAATAAATTTTAATTTTTTCAATTTTTTCTTTTCCTTCAATTTTTTCATTTAGTCGAATGATTTGCAAAAATGAAAATTAATTAATGAAAATTAATTCTCAATTTAATTAAATTGGAACTGAATTTCGCACCGATTTATCTCTTGTTATTTTTTGTCCCCTTCATCGTCTCAATTTTTACTCATTCAGGAATTTTTTCTAGACAAATTTTAATTCAATTTTCTAATTTTTCTGTTTTTTTTATTATTAGAATTAGAAAAATAGAAAAATTATTCTGTTTGTTTTTCTTTTCTTTTTTATTATTAGAATTAGAAAAATAAAAATTGAAAAATTATTCTGTTTGTTTTTATTATTTTCTATTATTCTAATTCTAATAATAAAAAAAATCTATTAAAAAATATGGTCTGATTTTTTTCATTTTCTTTATCATTAGAAAAAAAACAAAAAGATTAGAAAATATTCGTCAAAGAAAAAAATATGCAAGCTTCTAAATTTTCGAGTGAATTTTCATTATCAAAAGAAATATTTACGATAATAACGAATAAAAAAAAGTACAAAACTAGAATGTCTTTCAAAAGAAAAAAAAAATAAGACGTGAAATTGAAAATATTTTTAGAGATAGTCGCTGCATATGTAATTTTTACCTGGTTGAGACTTGGTTGCCTCTTGTTAGCACTTAATTAACTACCAGCGTCTTTAACCAGTCTCGAAAGATACGACTCTGTCTCATACGACAAAAAAAGGGAAGAGAAGAAGAAAAAAAATCGTATAGAGAAAATGCATCTTGTGCTAAAAACGTTTCATATATTCTATGCACACGACAAAACCGGACGACATTCCACACAGCGAGGAAATTGAAAATAACAAGAATTTAATAAAATACCTTCCAGAAAAGGGACAATTTTCTTTTTTAAATTAGAAAATGGAAATTCAATTGCGAAAAATAAAAAAATTTTGCGGATAAAAAATTTTGAAAAGGGAAATTCAAATGCAAAATTGTTTCCAATGTGACACAAAAAAAATTAAGAAAATGAAAATTTAATTGCAAATTTGTCTTCAAAGTGACACAAAAAAATCCAGAAAATGAAAATTCAATTGTAAATTTTACTCCAAAATAGTCACAAAAAAATTAAGAAAATTAATAAATAATAATAAATAAAAATAATAAATTTTTTTCTAAAACGGACACAAAGAATTTATAAAACGAAAATTTATTTCCAAATTTGTTTCCAAAGCGACAAAAAGAATTCAAATATGAAAATTTCATTGCGCAAATTTGTCTTCAAAGAATCTAAAAAAATTCAGAAAATTATAATTCAAATTGCAGAATTTAGAAAATTTAGAAAATGAAAATTCAATTCCAAATTTTACTTTAAAGAGTCATAAAAAAATAAGAAAATTAAAATTCAATTGTAAATTTGTTTCTAAAGCAAAACACAAAAAACCTCAGAAAGTAAAAATTCAATTTCAAGAAGCAACAGAAAGAATTCAATTGTACAAAATAATCGACGAAAAATTTATAAATGAAAATCCAATTTCAAATTTGGATAATTTCTTTTAATTCAGACAATAGAAATCCAATTAAAAAATAAGCGATACAGAAAATTAAGAAAATAAAAATTCAATTTGCCAATTTCTCTTTAAAATGCGACACAAAAAATTCAGAAAATAAAAATCAATTGCAAATTTGTCTCTAAAGTGAGATAAAAAATTAAGAACATTTAAATTTAATTGCAAATTTCTTTCCTAAGCAATACAAAGAATTCATAAAATAAAAATTCAATTGTAAAATGCGTCACATAAAATTTGGAAAATAAAAATTCAATTGCAGAAAACAAGTGACGAAAAATTAAGAAAATGAAAATTCAATTCCAAAAATGCGACATAATTCAGAAAATTAAGATTTATAAATTTGTTTTATTTTTTTTCAAAATTATTTTCATAATTTCAATTCAATTATTATTCCCAAGAATTTGTAACAAAAATTCTTTTAAGAACAATTATTATTTTTAATAATTTTCCAAAAAGTTCTTTGACAATTTTCAAATTCATTTGTTTACAATTCAATTTTATTTTCAATTATTCGGAAATTCTTCAATAAAATATATATTAGAAAATAAAAATTTCAAAAAAATAATTTCAAAGTAAAATTGAAACAAACATTTTCAAACATTTGTATCTAAAATTTGAACTAAAATTTATTTTTAATTCAATTATTTTTATAAAAAAATAATTTATTGAATAATTGAATTCTCATAAAGAATTTTATCAACAAATTTTTAAATAATTGAATTTTTTCGACGAATTTTAATGAAAGTTTTCAGAATAATTACACTTTTCGAGAAATTCCATTAAAATTGTATTGAAATTCAGCATTGAGTTCTATTATTTATAAAAATAATTGAATTCCTAAAAAGAATTTTATTTACGAAAATAATTGAATCCCTGTAAAAATTTTATTATTTATGAAAATAATTGAATTATTTAGAAGAAATCTATAAAAAAAAGTTGGTAAATAATTGAATTCCTGTAAAATTTTTATTACTTTAAGGAAATAATTAAATGTTTGCGTTGAATTTTATTAAAATTTTTTTAAATAATTGAATTCTTTTAGAAAATTTGACTAAAATAGCAAATATTAAAAATAAAATTGAGGAAAATTTTTGAAAATAATTGAAAGTCTAAGAATTTTATTAAAATTTGTGAAAATAATTGAATTTCGAAGAAGAATTTTGTTATTTCTAAAAATAATTGAAATTTTGACGAAAATTTAAAAAAATTTTCAAAAATAATTGAATTTCTGCGAAGAATTTTATTACTTTTGAAAATAATTGAATTTTTATAATCATTTGTAATTTCTCTAAAATTCTCCAAAAAATTATATCGTACAATTCACGAACTTTTTGTCCTTTTTCTTTCACATTACGGACTTTACGGACCTTTTTTTTTTTTTTTAAAAAAACGGACTTTTACGGATTTGAAGCAAAGTTTACGGACCTTTACGAAATTTATGGACCTAGTTTGAGCCCTGTACTTTAGAACTAAGTGAAAATAATTCTTATTGGACATTTTTGAATATGCACAAAAATTTTTAAAATCGAGTGTTGCATCTCGACAGGTGTAAATTCTCAAACATAGAAAAAAGTATCTTTTACACTGAAAAAAAAATTTAATTGTTTCAAATAACCGATTAATTGACTATATTATCAATTAAATTATTTACTTGAATCAAATAATATTTATTGGAGTCAATTAAATGGTATTTGAACCAACAATATTTTAGTATTTGAAGCAAATATTAATTGAAACATTTAATTGACTCCAATAAATATTATTTGATTCAATTAAATATTTAATTGATAATAGTCAATTAATCAGTTATTTGAATCAAATAAAATTTTTTTCAGTATAGTGTCACAAATCTAAAAAAAATCTAAATAGTATAAAATCGTAAAAAAGTATAGTAAATAGGTTTTGAGTATCTACGAAGCCAGAATTGTAAAATTTACAAATTAAAATGCAAAAAGTCAGTCACTACTTAAAAAATATGTAAAAAAAAATGTCAGGTGTAAACATTTTTATTGATTCAAATTTAGAGAGTAATTCAGATTTTGAGCTTAATTTCATATGTATATTTAGGGACAATACACAAAATTAAAGTTGATAAAAATGTTATAAGGCATATTATTCGATATCAGCAAATATTTGTCAATCGTTAAGAGTTTGGAGAGATTGATATCGAAGAAAGAAAATCGGGCAAAGAAGTGAGCTCGCGCGATAAGCGGTAAAATATTTATCTTTATACTATATTGAGAGAGAGTGAGAAAGAGAGAAACGGTAACAAATTGACATTACCAGGTGCAATTGTCCTGCGTTTGAAATACACAACAATGATGATATACACAAGTATGTGTGTGTATTATTTGTATGTATACCGTAAACATTGCTCGTGCAATGTGTTGTATCTAGGATTTTGAACTGTCAATACACACACAGATAGGAAGCTAAAAGTGAGACACATGTTTACCAAATATACGCCTGTCCAAGCACAAACGACACCTATTTGAGAGTATATACATATTTTGCGCGCACACACAAGCGTGTGGTTATATTGTACGAAAAAAAAGAATATACACATATATATGTATGTGAGTCGATATATAAGCTTTCGATTACCAAAGGCAACATTTCTTATTTACCTCTCAAATATTGAGTCATAATATTTTTTTATTTAAATCTTCCTTGTGTAGACAGAATCACTATATTATATATTGTTTCCCTCTGATTGTTCTTCTATTGCTCGTTCACAAAATGTAAACCAAATGTTGTTGATCTCAATCAAACTTGATATGAGTACGTGATAATTTATTTAGTACTTTGGAGAGAGAGGGAGAGAGAGAGAAAAAATGTGCAAACTGATATGTACTTTACTTTATTTCAATATTATATGTGAAATCAAGATAAAAAAGTGTGTGAAATTTTGTTTTGGAGACGAATTTCCATATCTGACAAATGTACACATTTTTTAGTTGATTATTTTGCAATTCAATTTTCCATTACGATGATTTTGGAATTGAATTTTAATTTTCTGAATTATGTCGCATATTTTGGAATTGAATTTTCATTTTCTTAATATTGTCTCATATTTTAGAATTGAATTTTCATTTTCTGAATTATGTAAGTCGCGTATTTTTTAATCGAATTATCATTTTCCAAATTTTCTATTTCAATTATTTTGGTACTGAATTTTCATTTTCTAAATTACATTGCATATTTTGGAATTAAATTTTTATTTTCTGAATTTTCCATTTGGATTATTTTGGAATTGAATTTTCATTTTTTAAATTATGTCGCATATTTTGCAATCCAATTTTCCATTAAGATGATTTTCGAATTGAATTTTCAATTTCTGAATTTTCTATTTGGATTATTTTAAAATTGAATTTCCATTTTGTGAATTATGTCGCGTATTTTGGAATTGAATTTTTATTTTATAAATTATGTCGCGTATTTTGGAATTGAATTTTTATTTTGTGAAATTTTTCGCGTATTTTGGAATTGAATTTTCATTTTGTGAATTGTGTCGCATATTTTGGAATTGAATTTTCATTTTCTTAATATTGTCTCATATTTTGGAATTGAATTTTCATTTTCTGAATTATGTCGCATATTTTGGAATTGAATTTTCATTTTCTGAATTATGTCGATTATTTTGAAATTGAATTTTCATTTTTTGAATTATGTCGCATATTTTGGAATTAAATTTTCATTTTCTGAATTATGTCGCATATTTTGGAATTGAATTTTCATTTTCTGCATTTTCTATTTCGATTATTTTGAACTTGAATTTTCATTTTCTGACTTTCGTATTTCGATTTTTTTGGGATTGAATTTTTATTTTGTGAATTTTTTCGCGTATTTTGGAATTGAATTTTTATTTTGTGAATTGTGTCGCATATTTTGGAATTGAATTTTCATTTTCTTAATATTGTCTCATATTTTAGAATTGAACTTTCATTTTCTGAATTATGTCGATTATTTTGAAATTGAATTTTCATTTTTTGAATTATGTCGCAAATTTTGGAATTGAATTTTCATTCTCTTAATATTGTCGCATATTTTGGAATTGAATTTTCATTTTCTGAATTATGTCGCATATTTTGGAATTGAATTTTCATTTTCTGAATTATGTCGCATATTTTGGAATTGAATTTTCATTTTCTGACTTTCGTATTTCGATTTTTTTGGGATTGAATTTTTATTTCGTGAATTTTTTCGCGTATTTTGGAATTGAATTTTCATTTTGTGAATTGTGTCGCATATTTTGGGATTGAATTTTCATTTTCTTAAGATTATCGCATATTTTGGAATTGAATTTTTATTTTCTGAATTATGTCGCATATTTTGGAATTGAATTTTCATTTTCTGAATTATGTCGATTATTTTGAAATTGAAATTTCATTTTTTGAATTATGTCGCATATTTTGGAATTGAATTTTCATTCTCTTAATATTGTCGCATATTTTGGAATTGAATTTTCATTTTCTGAATTATGTCGCATATTTTGGAATTGAATTTTCATTTTCTGACTTTCGTATTTCGATTTTTTTGGGATTGAATTTTTATTTTGTGAATATTTTCGCGTATTTTGGAATTGAATTTTCATTTTGTGAATTGTGTCGCATATTTTGGAATTGAATTTTCATTTTCTTAAGATTATCGCATATTTTGGAATTGAATTTTTATTTTTTGAATTATGTCGCATATTTTGGAATTGAATTTTCATTTTCTGAATTATGTCGATTATTTTGAAATTGAATTTTCATTTTTTGAATTATGTCGCATATTTTGGAATTGAATTTTTATTTTGTGAAATGTGTCGCATATTTTGGAATTGAATTTTCATTTTCTGAATTATGTCGCATATTTTGGAATTGAATTTTCATTTTCTGAATTATGTCGATTATTTTGAAATTGAATTTTCATTTTTTGAATTATGTCGCATATTTTGGAATTGAATTTTTATTTTGTGAAATGTGTCGCATATTTTGGAATTGAATTTTCATTTTCTGAATTATGTCGCATATTTTGGAATTGAATTTTCATTTTCTGAATTATGTCGCATATTTTGGAATTGAATTTTCATTTTCTGAATTATGTCGATTATTTTGAAATTGAATTTTCATTTTTTGAATTATGTCGCATATTTTGGAATTGAATTTTTATTTTGTGAAATGTGTCGCATATTTTGGAATTGAATTTTCATTTTCTGAATTATGTCGCATATTTTGGAATTGAATTTTCATTTTCTGAATTATGTCGATTATTTTGAAATTGAATTTTCATTTTTTGAATTATGTCGCATATTTTGGAATTGAATTTTCATTTTGTGAATTGTGTCGCATATTTTGGAATTGAATTTTCATTTTCTTAATGTTGTCGCATATTTTGGAATTGAATTTTCATTTTCTGAATTATGTCGATTATTTTGAAATTGAATTTTCATTTTTTGAATTATGTCGCATATTTTGGAATTGAATTTTTATTTTGTGAAATGTGTCGCATATTTTGGAATTGAATTTTCATTTTCTGAATTATGTCGCATATTTTGGAATTGAATTTTCATTTTCTAAATTATGTCGCATATTTTGGAATTGAATTTTCATTTTCTGAATTCTCTATTTCGATTATTTTGAACTTGAATTCTCATTTTCTGACTTTCCTATTTCGATTTTTTTGGGATTGAATTTTTATTTTGTGAATTTTTTCGCGTATTTTGGAATTGAATTTTCATTTTGTGAATTGTGTCGCATATTATGGAATTGAATTTTCATTTTCTTAATATTGTCTCATATTTTAGAATTGAATTTTCATTTTCTAAATTATGTCGATTATTTTGTAATTGAATTATATGCTGCATATTTTGGAATTGAATTTTCGCACTGAAATTCATTTAACATAAATTTCATTTCACGAAAATTTAATTTGAAATACATTTTATTTAAAACACAAATTTTTATTTGTCACAAAGTTCATTTGACATAAAATTTATGTGACACAAAAAGATTGGTGTGAATTTAAAAAAAAAATAAACTAATATTATTAAGAAAATTGATAAATTATCAATGAATTTTATGTCAATTAAATTTTATGTCAAATGAAATTGATGACAAATTAAATTTGTCTTAAATGAGTTTTATGTAAAATGATATTTATGTCAAATAAATTTTATGAATTTATATCAGATGAATTTCATTCTAAATGAGATTGATATCGATTGGATTTCATGTTAAATTGAAATTTAAATTAAAGAAAGTTTCCTAATATTCTTGTCAAGTAACGCAAAATTATTGTATAATAAAATTTTAATTCTAAGCAGAATTAAATAAATTTCATTTAAACGTTTAGAACTTTAAAAAATACTAGAAAAATACCAAAGTAATATTTATTAATTCAGTAAACATTTATTATTATTTGTTAAAAATTAATTGTTGTTTTGTCAATAATATTTTCTAGTATCCAGATTTATTTCTCTAGATAAAACAAAAGCCACTTTTTTCAAATTAATTCAGCAAACAAAATAAACAATTATAATTCACAAACGAATGAAGTAGAATTTAATTTAATTTTGATATGATGATATGATTGTACTTAGAAATGAGACAAGTGGATATAATTTGATTTTAGCAAACGACCGCAAAATGCTTTGTATTAGCACTGCACATATAGACACGTTCATTCCGCGCGACAGAAGTTTGACGACAAAATATTTGTCGTTCAAACAGCCCGGATCCTGAAAGTCCCTAGGATTGACGTTGCGTCAAGCCTCGATTTACTTGACCGAAGCACACTTTGGGAAAAAATTTTCTTTTTTTTTTCTTCCGAGAAAAAATGACCTCATGGCACCATGACCTACCTCATCATTGCATGAATAAATTCCCACATTATCATCTTCATCATCATCATCATTATGTACTTTGCAATTACAAATAAATCCTTCGAACGTGTTAATAATTCGCCAAGAAGAAATATTTTTTCAAAATATTGTCAGACTATAGTAGGATAAACTAGAAAAAACTAGTAGGCTAGAAAAATTAAAAAAAATTGTAATACCAGAATCAAAATCAAAAGAGATATCAAAAACAGGGCTTGAACCAGTATTTTTGATTTCAAAATGAATTTCAATTTAAATTTTAGATAATAATTGAATATTAAAAATACGGACTTTTTGGACCATTTACGGACCAATGACTGACAAAAATATAAACAATCCGAGTCAAATAAAAGAACATTTTACTTTTAAAACTATAAATTAAATTTTTCATAATTCTATAAAACATGACCGAATGATAAGATCATTCACAATTTAATTATTATTTTTATGAAAGTTTAACTAAAATTCTTCTTTAAATCAATTATTTTTAATAATTTTCGAAAAAGTTCTTTGACAATTTTCAAATCCATTTGTTTACAATATTCAATTTTACGAAATTATTTCAATTATTCGTAAATTCTTCAATTCTTTTATTCTTCAAATAAAAACTTAAAATAATATAAAAAATCCAATTAAAGTTTTTTAAAAAAATTCCAAAATTCAATTATTTCTAAAAATTTACGCTATTTTGCTTTTAATCTTCAATTATTATCTAAAATTTTAACTAAAATTCGTTTTTAAATCAAATTCCCTTGGAAAAATCTACTAGAATTTTAATATTTAAAGACAAAAATAAATAATTGAATGTTTCTTAATATTCAATTCCCATAAAATAGAATTAATAAAATAGATAATAATAAAATAGAATTCTATGAACATATTTTTATATAATTGAATTCTTTTGACGAATTTTGATATAATTTTTAAGAATAATTACATTTTTCGAGAAATTCGATTAAAATTGAATTAAAAATAATTGAAATTCTGCGATGTGTTTTATTATTTCTGAAAATAATTGAATTATTTTTAATAATTTTTGAAAAAGTTCTTTGAGAATTTTCAAATTGATTTGTTTACAATTAAATTTTACAAAATTTCAATTATTCGTAAATTCTTTAATATTAAATATATATTAGAAAATAAAAACTTCAAATAATATAAATACAGTTCAATTAATTTTTTTCCAATTCAATTAATTTCGATCAATATAAAACGAAATTTCTCAAAAAATTCAATTTTTTTCAAAAATTTTAATAAAATTCAACACAAACCTTTAATTATTTTCATAAAATAATAAAAATTTGAGAGGAATTCAATTATTTATTAATTTACAAATTATTTACAAATTTTAATAAAATTCTTGTGTCAAGAAGTCAATTATTTTCAAAAATAATAAAATTCTATGCCGAAATTTAATTATCTTCAATTCAATCTATAGGTAAATGAAATTTCTCAAAAGAATTTAATTATTCTTATAAATGATAAAATTATTTCCGAGAATTCAATTATTTTTTCATACAATTTAAATGAAAATCGTCGCAGGAATTAAATTATTTTTATAAATAATAAAACTATTTCCAGGAATGTAATTATTTTTATAAATAATAATAAAATTCTTCGCCAGAACCTAATTATTGTCAATCAATATAAATGAAAATCTCGAAAAGTATTTAATTATTTTTTAAAAATTTAAATAAAATTCGTCACAAGAATTCAATTATTTACATAAATTAAAATTTTATTCAAAATAATTGAAATTCTGCGGTGACTTTTATTATTTGTGAAAATAATTGAATCCCTAACAAGAAAAAAAATTCTCGTAAAAATCCCAATTAACTTTATAAAATATAAATAACAAAATTCTTCTCCAAATTTTCAAAAAAGTTACTAATTTCAATTATCTTCAATATCTACTATTTTAATAAAATTTCCCAAAAAGAATTCAAATTTTAAAATTACTATTTTACTAAAATTTTTCGTAAGAATTCAATTATTTTCAAAAATAATTTAATTCTTTACAAAATTTCAAATTATTTTCAAAGATTTTAATCAAAATTCTTGTAAAGAATTCAATTATTTTTATAAATACACTGAAACCCCACTTATTTGAACATGGTCCACGCAATTCTACACGAAGTGTCGCGTTTATTTGTATTTTGGTCGACATAACCTATTTTGATGACGTAATTCGATAAATTGACATGATTGGTTGATTTTGTTTGAACTCAACCAATGGGATTGTAAGTATCTTTCCATTGGTCGCGTACTGCGCATGAGCTAAAATAAGTGAGGTTAGGGCTGATTCTAACTACAAATAACTGAAGCAAAAACGGGTTCAAATAAACGCGACTTTAAGTAAATGAGACTTTAAATAAGTGGGGTTTCAGTGTAATTAAATTTTTTAGGGAATTTCAATTATTTTTATAATTAATTAAATTTTTCAGGAAAATTAAATTATTTTTGAAAATGTTAACAAAATTCTTCATAAAAATTCAATTATTTTTATAAGTAAGAAAATTCTTGTGAGAAATTCAATTATTTCAAAGATTTTAATCAATTTTTTAGAAAGAATTCAATTAATTTTATAAATAATGACATTTTTCTTAAGAATTTAATTTTTTTTCAATTAAAATCGATGCAAAAATTTAATTATTTCTATAAATAATAACAATCATTGTAGAATTTCAATTATTTTTTTATATAATTTTAAATGAATTCCGCGAAAAGTGCAATTATTTTTAAAAAATTTTATTAAAATATATTTATAAAATAAAAAATCTGATTTAAAAACGAAATTGATTTTTTCGAAAAATATTTAAAATAAAATATAATATAATTTTCAAATAATTGCAGAAATTCAATTATTTGAAGAAAAAATAAAATTCTTCTTATAAAATTCAACTATGTTCAAAATTTGAAAAAAATTCTCGTAAAAATTCCAATTATCTTTATAAATAACAAAATTCTTCTCTAAAGTTCAATTATTTTTATAAATACTCAAAAAAAATTCTTGTCCTAATTTCAATAATTTTCAAAAAATTTTCTCATTTTAATGATTTTCAATTTAAATTTAAATTTATGCAAACATTTAATTATTTTCGAAAATAATAAAAATTTGACTGCAATTCAATTATTTTCATAAATAATAAAATTCTTTCAAGGAATTCAAAATTATTAATTTTCATGAAAAATAATTTTAAATTCTAGAAAATAATAATTGAATTAAAATGATGAAAATAATTTTGATGAAGTTAGAGTAACAATATTCTTATAATATCAAATAATAATTTTATCTCTCGGTCATCTTTAATTATTAGAAAACATAAAGAAATCGATCACTCCGAGTCTTCGACTCGGAGCAATCGATATCTTCATGTTTTATAACAATAACTTTTATAATTAAGGAAGATTTAAAAAAAAAAAATGTTTTAAATAAAAAATAAAAAAATTTTAAAAAAATTTAAAAAAATTAAAATTATTATTATTTAAAAATTTTTTTTTTTATTAATTAATTAATTAATTTTTAATTAAAATTCTTAATCAGCAAATAGTTTCCTACATTATTAATACTTTTATAAGTTGTTTAGTTTAAAACAGGTTTGAATTTGAAATTTTTGAATGTCTTAATTCCTGTGGAAAATCCTGTTCCAAAAATAAGATTAAAAATAGGAATTGTTCAAATCTTTTCCTACTTTTTTTTCTAAAACAAAATAATAGTTTTCTTAACAAAAATTGTGATTCATAAACCAAAATAGTGCAAAATAAATAAATTTTCTATTTCCGAATCACTTGTTTAACAATTTTCTAATCTTCTTTAGAAGTAAAGAACAAAATTGATAAATTGAAAAAACTAAAAAAATTCCATGATCCTATTAGAAATTCCATGAGATTTCCATGATTCCATGAATCAAAATTAAATCCCGTGACAATTCCATGATTTCCAGGCTATTCATGACTTGTAAAAACCCTGTATATGCTTTTCGAAGAAGAATATATTATGTCTAAGGTAGAAAAATTTTTTTAAAAAAAATTACAGATTGCGTAAATGTTAGAGGCACGTGTCGTGGAATGTAAATACTTGGCGCTACCTTGGTGCCACGTGTTAACCAGGCTAACCGAGATAATCACTCATTACAGACATTTAGCGTCGAACACCGAGAGAGTACTTGCGGTTTTTCTCGAGACGTGCGAGAGACTCGCTCTCTTATTGGATAAGAATAACATCACGTCAATAATTCCTACAGCAAACATATCGGTCACTCTGTTTAGCGAGTGATCTCAAAAAATTTTTTTGTCACATCTTTTCGAAAAGAAAAAAAAATCACAACTGTCTCTTCTTTCCAAGAAATAGCAGACACTCGTCAAAAAATTCATTCCTCATCTCAAGTGCATCTTAATTATTCTTATTCCACATATCAGAACCTTATACGCACAAAATATATACCTTTTCTGTCTCTAAACATTATTCTCTTTAATGAAAAAGTAAAAAAGAGAGAATTAGAGAATTTAGAAACAAGAGAAAGAGAAATAAAAAATTTAAAAATTGTATTTAGGTGCATTTTTTCAGATATGACAATAACACAACGACCATGTATGACATTGCGATGTTCGATCGCATTCACATGTGTGTTTGGAAGGTCGAGTGACGTGGTTCCAGTCCCGGCTGCGCAAATATTGATCGACGGTTGTCGTTGCGTTCGAAAAATTCCACCAAACTGATGGCATGAAATATAATTGACAAGGCGGACGGGCATACAAACAGGACATATATATATACATATACGTATATATACGTCCTCCTTGTTCTTCTCTATCCCTCCACACAACGATTATTTATAGCCATATCCGCCATACTCTCAACGAGCCTCCATTTTGCTTTGCACATCCCCCTTTTCATCGTCCAGTATTAATCATTTCTTCTCGCATCAAACATCATTTTGCATTCCATCAAATATGAACTGGTGCATTATATGAAAAACGAAAATAGCAAATAAAAAAATATTATTATATAGAAGAAAAGTGCTCTTTCACTTCGTGATAATTTACATCTATAAACAGATGTTCCTATATAGATATCTGCGTGAACATTTCATAACTTACAGCTGTTACCTCAAAAATCGGCCTAATTCTTGATTCTTCCCTTTGAGGAGCACTTTTAGAGAGGTACTATAGTAATTAATCAAGTTAAAACTCTCATAATCAGTAAAAAAAAAGTCGATTTAAAGTAACTAGAATATTGGTTATTCTTTATTTTTTTCCGCTTAAGATCTTTATACTATTAAATTTTTATTCAATCATCCAAACCAAAGCTCTACATTTGTTTAGTACAAATAAACTACAAATAAAATTTTTCCTAATAACCACAAAAGTCCTCATGGATTCAAATTACTTTTCTCTAAAGTCTACTCTGAAAGGAGTAATACTTTTCAGGCTAAAAAAGCGTGGCGAAAGTAGAACTTTTCTCGACTACTCTGAACAAAGTAGACAAAGAAAATTTAGCGTGGCGAAAGTAGAACTTTTCTCGACTACTCTGAACAAAGTAGACAAAGAAAATTTAGCGTGGCGAAAGTAAAACTTTTCTCGACTCCTCTGAATAGAGTGCTCATTATTCTCCTAGGGCAATAATGATCACTTTATTGACCGCTTGCTGATCAATAAAGTACCCATTATTATCCTAGGGCAATAATTGTCACTTTATTGACCATGATCACAGGTCAATAATGTACTCATTACCCTAGGGTAATAATGGACACTTTATTGACCATCTGAGCAGTATGGATCCTTAGCTTAGCATGCAGGTCAATAAAATACCCATTACAGAATTCGCACTCGATAATGAATTTTAAAAAAGTAGCAAAAAGTAGCTTTCAAACTTAAAAAAATTAGTAAAACAGTAGCTATCGAAAAATTAAACTTGACGACCAAACAAACTCGTTTTAGACACTTCACAAAACTGACAAAAATCCCATTCAATATTTTATTTTCCTGATTTTTCCCTAATTATCATCAAAAATATTTAGGCACTTCTTTCTTGTCCTGCTAATAAATTGAATTGACCTGCACAGAAAAAAAATATCTTTTTCCAAAAGAAATTTTCCTCTTAAAAAAAGAATATTTTTTTCAGTGTGTAACGAATTTTATTATTCATGAAAGAATTTAAAACTTTATAGAAATAATTTAATTCTTGCGAAGAATTTTATAAATGTTTTTGTAAATAATTGATTTTTTTCTACTAATATTATGCAAATTCTAATTTAAATAATTAAATTCCTGAGAAATTTTTATAATTCATAAAAATAATTAAATTCTTACGAAGATTTTTACAAAAAAATTTTTAAATAATTGAATTCTGTTTGGAAATCTTTTGAAAATAGTATAGATTATTGAAAATCATTGAATTGCGAAAAGTTTTTAAAAATAATTAAATTTTATAAACAATTAAATTTTCTGAGAATAATTGAATGTCTGTGTGGTATTTTATTAAATTTTTTTGAAAAAAAATTGAATTCCTAAAATGCATTTTATTATTTATGAAAATAATTGAATTCTTGCGAAAGATTTTATTAGAATTTTTTAAAATACATCATTTAATTTCCAAGAAGAAATTTATTACTTTTTACAAATAATTGAATTCTTGTGATGAATATTGTTATTTATGAAAATAATTGAATTTTGCAAAGAATTTTATTAAAATGCCTCAAAATTCAATTATTTTAAAAGAATTTAATTACACACTAAAAAAAAAGTTTTACTTTCAGCCTCTTTTTGAGGCTGAATTTAAGGTGTAAACGGAGTCCGACTATTTTTTCCTGTGTAGAATTGTATTTAAAATTTTAAAATAACTGATTTTTTTCGAAAAATTTTATTAAAATATTTAAAAATAATTGAATTCCTGTAAAAAATTCTAATACTCTTGTAAACAATTGAATTCTTCCAAAGAATTAAAAAAAACATTTTTTTTTTAAATAATTGATTTTTTCAAGGAATTGAAATTAAATTAAATTGAAACTACATTTCTTTAGCAATTCCTATTAAATATTGTATTAAAAATAATTGAAATCCTGTGATGAATTTTATTATTTATAAAAATAACTGAATTTTGCAAAGAATTTTATTAGAATTTTCAAAAATAATTGAATTTCTTAAAAGCATTTTATTATTTATGAAAATAGTTGAATTCTTGCAAAAAATTTAATTAAAATTTTTTTAAATAATTTTATTAAAATGCGTCAAAATAATTGAATTTTCGGGAATAATTTTGTTATTTATCTTTAATAATTGAATTCTTTCGAAGAATTATTTATGCAACCAATTGAATTCTCGGGAAGAATGTTATTAAAAACTGAAAGAATAATTGAATTATTTCAAAAAAATTTCATTAAAATTGTATTTAAAATAATTGATTTCTTTTGAAAATTTTATAAAAATATTTAAAAATAATTGAATTCCTCTGAAAAATTCTAGTATTTTTGTAAATAATTGAATTCTTCTAAAGAACTTTAAAAAACATTTTTTTAAATAATTAAATATTTTTGTCGAATTTTAATAAAATTTTTAAGAATAATTACATTTTTTGAGCAATTCTTGTAAAATTGTATTAAACATAATTAAAATCCTGCAATAAATTTTATTATTAATGAAAATAATTGAATTCTTTCATGAAATTTTATTAAAATGTTTAAAAAGAATTGAATTTCTGTGAAAAATTTTGTTATTTTTGAAAATAATTGAATTCTTGTGGAAATTTTATTTGTGAAAATATTTGAATTTTTCTATTAATTAATGTTCAATAGTATTAAAAATAATTGGTTTTTAAAATTTTTTTTTGAAAATTCTAATTAATTAAATTCTTGTGGAAATTTTGTTATTTAAGAAAATAATTGAATTTTGGATAAATTTTATCAATTTTTTTTTTAAATAATTGAATTCATTTGTAAAATTTTATGAAAATGCTAGATATTGAAAATAATTTATTGAATTTCGAATACTTTTTGAAAATAATTGAATCGTTTTAAAGAATTTGATTATAATTTTTGAGAATATTTTTTTGATTTCTAGTATTAGCGAATTTAAAGTAGTGGAAATTGTAAAAAAAAACAGAAATAGTAGTTTTTAGTTGCTGAAATCTAAAAAAGTACCCAAATAGTAGCATAATGTAAGAAAAGTACACTGGAACGCCGGTTTAACGGACATCCCTTTAGCGGATTTTTTGGGTTGTGGTTAACGATTTTCGTTGTCCTGACTCGTTAAAAATATTGTTCGTTTTAACGAACGACTCCCCTCCCCCGACAGTCCACTAAACCGGCGTTCAAGTGTAGTAATTAGTAGGTTTTAGTAGATAAGTGCGAAGCCTGAGATTGGCGAAAGTAAATTTTAGCGTCGAAGAAAACGTCGTGTGCAACTCGTGGTGAAAAATAATTTTGAAAAACTCGAGCAGCAAACTTCACCCTCGCAAAATTATATTTCACCGCACGAGTTGCATTATACTATTTTCCGACTATCGCCACCCGTGAAAAAAAAGAATAACAAAAACTACATAGCAGAAAATCATCGCACATGTCATCTGACAATATTTCCGGTTATAGTGAAAATTTTAACGACAGAGGGTTGATTAAGAGACGACGATGGACAAATTTAAATGCGTCAATAATATTTAAGTGTGTTTACAAAAACGGTTTAGCGCCATCCGTGAAGTTGGAAATTCGAATAATAAATACGAAAATCGCGTCCCCTGAATTTCGAACGTTGCTGCAGGGGGGCCTTTTTTTCAAGTGGCAGTGTACTACTTTCCTCTTTTTTTTCTTTTAAAGGGGTAGTGAGCATTTACACGGCACCCAGCTGTGCCTCCTAAACTCTAGGACATGGTGTATTACGTACCATGGCTTACCACGGGGGTGGTTTTGACGCGTGCTACCCTTCCTCGTCCGTCTACCACCTGTTCTTTACTCGATTCATATTATAACAACACAAAATAGGGTACTATCCTTCAATTATGTCTATACCTAACACTGACCGCCGACAAATTGATATCACGATAAGATTTATCTAATAAAGGGACTAAAGTGATCTTGAAACCATTGATTTTCATCCCCCACTAAACAATATATACTGTATAACGTCTAACCAATCAAGTATTATATACAGAATCTCAAGATCAAGATTTATCAACAGAAGTTTAACAAACGACATTTTCTCTAAAACACGAAATTCAAACACAATCTTAAAAGCATCAAATTGCAACGAATTGATACCAAAAAATGTGGATCAAATCAAACATTGATCCAAATTCTCGGCATCAATTTGATTCGCTTTAGTATCAATTTGCTACTTTCAAGAAAACTGTGAAATAATTCAATCGCCGCATTTGGTTACTATACCTGAAAAGATTAATTTTTGTTCCGTTAAAACATGGCGAAAATAACAAAATTCCTTTCTGACAAATAATGATCAACCAATTGAATCGCATCATCGTAATTTCGGGCATTATAATTGAAAATTGAAATTTTGTGTACTATTGCGAGGAGAGGATAGAGATTCAAATTTTCACTAAAGCAGAGAGCCGAATGCAATGTTAATCGCATTATCGTTTTATTGTCGATAAATCAGACAATTAGCGACCGTAAGCGTATCGTAAATCGGAATTATCTCTCATCGATTGAACTGAAAAGCGCGTTAGTTCTCTTTCTATATATATATGCGAGAGAACATATTTGTTGCACGCATATCAGATATGAACATTTTGCGGTGACAAACCGATGATTCAACAAAAATTATCGTAAAAATCTTCACAATTCGAAAATAATCCAATTGTTCTCTATATGTAGACAATTATTCATTCGTTTAATTTAATCTCTCAGGAGGTAAAAAGAGATCGAAAGTACCTGGGATAATTAGTGTGGGACAAACAGATATAGTGGAATTTTTAATTTTTATTCTGGATTTTCGTTTTATTTAGCGGTATTAATTGTTTGGGCAAATTGCCACTTCACCGAATTGACATTTATCCGAACTGACATTTAACCATTTTGCCAATCAACCGAACTGACATTTAACCATTTTGCCAATCAACCGAATTGACATTTAACCATTTTGCCAATCAACCGAACTGACATTTAACCATTTTGCCAATCAACCGAACTGACATTTAACCATTTTGCCAATCAACCGAATTGACATTTAACCATTTTGCCAATCAACCGAACTGACATTTAACCGAATAGCCATTTGAACGAATGGCTACTAAACTAAAGTGCCATTTGTCCGAACTAAAATACAACCAAATCTGTAATTATTATTAACTAATCAAGCAATAAAAATTGGTCGGCAAAATTTATACCAATTCTTCACAACATTAAAAAAGAGACGAAGAAAACATCAGCGAATGAAGTATATATCTATATACAATGAGAAAGAAATTTTCTATTATAGTACTCGGGTGAGAGAAGACTTGTCGAAAATAATTATGTTATCTTTCTTCTCACACTCGGTCCCTTGGAATATATCTGAGCTTTCCCACACGCATAGTCCCGGGTACTTAAAAAGCAATTACCGTTGGAGAGGGGGAAATTAATCACGATTCGCTACTCGACGATGTAAACCACCTTTCGATGGTACTCCCTTATAAGGGTTCCGACGGTACATGAAACCACTAAATTCCCTGAGGCTTTTGTCGTCCACGTATGTCACAAGAATTTTACACACCATTTGCCGCATTGATTCCTTTTTTGACTCAATTTGATATCCTTGGAAAAACTGTGTTAACAAATTTTCTTCGAAATATTCTAACACCGTACGGATGTAGAAATTACCATCCACGCGTCTCTTAATTCCTATGAACTCGTCTCATAATTAATTTATTCTCATGACAAAATGAAAAAAAAATGGATTATAATAAAAAAAACTTCAAGTGTCATCTAAGGACAAGTTTCAGTCAACCATATTAGTCAGGTTATTAAATTCAAAAGGCACTTTCGAGTCTCGCAAATAGCTTATATATGAATGGTATTACTGAATTGATGAACACGCCCGAGTATTAATTCCCCGGGGCGTTTTTCGTCCTTTCCAATAAACGTTCACGTGAGGACGACTCCAGTTATTTCCCATGCATTCGTCACGATACGTCTTTCGTTTATTTCATCGAGAGAGTATATACTGTATTATACATAGTGTAAGGGGTGGATCAGAGTAGGAGACACGCGTATACCTACTGGACCACCGCACTGGACCCTTTGCGAAAGAAACTGATTTCCGTATGGTACACACGCGTGTACTAAAAGTACATCATATAAAGTTTGGTGTATGTGTGTGATACTAGGCCATAGGGTTGCTTCAGGGAAAAGTGGATACGAAAACTTGGAATGTTTTGACAGGGCGCGTACACGTGGCGAATAGCTGTTTGTAAAACATTGCAGCCGCCTTTGTTACACCGTTATTAACCGCCTTGCAGCACGTGACCTTTACGATTGTTCGCATTGTTGTGGCTTGAGGACCAGAGAGTGATATGCCCTTGTCACCTCTACGCTGTGATTTTTATGATTCCCTTTATTGAAACTCGTCTTGTCGATAATCTAATTGAAATTAAGTTCGAGATTATTATACCCTAGCTCTTGTATAGGAGTAGCTTAAACGAGAATCATTGTTTCGATTCAAAGTTGTTTCTGTACCTGCAGATTTCTGCAGCGACGCAGTTACCCAGCCCCCACTCTGGACTAAAAAAGCGTCGGTAAATGTCGGTGCAGGAATCTGTAAAGAACCAGCCTTGCCAAAGTGCCTTTGTTCCCCCTCCTGTGGTTTAAGTCTAGGCTAACAATTGTCGGTAAATATCGGTGCAGAAATCTGTAGATAGAACCAGGAACCTAGCAATTCGTTCGAGTATCAATTCGATGAAACTAAATTCAATTAAATAGCAAAATAAACTCGACTGCCATACAAATCCAACAAGTCAATCATCAAATCTTCATTATACTTTAATGAAAAATGAGCAATACTTGAAAAATTCAAAAACTAAAATTTACTATCGACGCACAAACTTTTGATACACACTCTCTTTCTCTTTCTCTCTGAAAAACTCGAGGGATATACGATGAGAGATGAAAAGTTTGAGGAGTTTTCAAGTACTTACATTTTTTTTTCTTTGTTTCTCTCTCTCTCTCTCTCCTTTTTTTTAGATGGTGAGACCAAAGTGAATCGCGGTGAAAACGTGACGGATACAATGTCTGTATTGTTTGTGTAATGAAAGTAGTAACCCACAGTAACCCGCATTTTGTTTACACGAAGTAAATAAGCAAACAAGAAATTGCAGCGGCTCGTCCATTGACTTTGCCTGGAAGGCCTCTCCTGGGCGACGATTAAGAACACCCCTTTGATGGAAAACAAGAAAAAAAAATAAGACTCTTCTTTTTAAAACCTATATAAGATAATAGAAATAAATTTTATCAACAACGTGGTTCACTTGTCAAGCTATTATCTCATCGATCACAACAGGAAAATGTAGATTCTCCGTAGAGACAAAACTTGTTTTGGCCTCAACATTAATAAAAAGTTTAGAACAGAAAATTTTACAATAAAATCAGTTTGCAAAACTAAAGACTAAATTAAGACTGAATTAAAACAAAATTAAAACCAAGATTTATGTTTAAAAGATTCATTTCCTTACGGATTTCGTCTTAAAAATTAATTTAATTCACAATTCATAAAAAGTAACCACAGCAGAAGATGAAAAATTATTTTTTGAGCGAACTTTAACAACTTTAACAATTTAATAATTGTACTAACAATTATTGTTAGTACAAGAATTATTTGCTGGTCCCAAACTGTAGCTAGAAGAATTCCAATTAATGTCTGCGTAATCAAAATTAATTTAATTTATAACCTTTTTCTAAATTCTATACCTTTTCCAGGTTTTCCAGGATTTTCAGGCTCTGTGACAACCATGTATAAATTAATGGGGAAGAAATTTTTACATTGTAGCAAAGAATAAAATTATCACGGAGGTAAAAAATAAATCTTGTGTATAATTCATTTTGACCTAAAATGAAATGAATTGGTTATAACTTGAGGTTATACTTGTGGTCAAGATGACCGAAGAATAAGGTCACGAAAAGAATAGGGCTTATAAACGTGATGATTCCGAATGGCCCTCTCGCCATTATATTATTAGCCCTTCTCGGGAAAACTATACCGACAATAACCATCATCACATTTCTTCTTCTTTTTCTTCTGTCTGACAAATGGGGATCTTTATTGGCAAAAGCTGCTAATTTGACAAATTTTTCTTTTTCTAATTAATTAATTCTTTTATGCTATGACAGAAAAAAAATCAAAAGGCTGCCTTTAAAATATACTTTTCAGCATTCTGCTAAAATTAATAATTTTAATTTACCTAACAAACCGCTAATCGAGATAAATTCGCCTTAATTTTTTGCCCATCGTAGATTATAACTATAGACTAACTATAACTATATCTATAGACTAACAAGCTTTGAAAATGTTCGAGTACTCAACGTTTAACTTGAACCTCCTCCAAAATTAAGAATCCCTTTATCAGTAAACTATCAAATTGCTTCTAAAAATATTCAATTTTCACGGCATTAAAAAAAATCGAAACTATCCAGTGTACAATCAGGTCATCGTACTGAACAGTGTTACAAAAAAAAGAACACACCGAGTGCTTTATAACAATTGTTTAGATTTGATCGGTGAGTTAATTGCGATAATTCAAAAATAAAGGGGACGTGTCTCCTATAGTGCGACAGGGGTCATATATAAACTATAACATATGCCGTTCTCCATGTTAAATAATCAGACCTGTACCTCGTCAAGATCTCAACGTGTATTCGTATACATATATATGAGTGACGAGGTTTCGTGCAACACGTTAGGTTGTATAACTTGCTCTGTCCGAGTAAACTTGCGTCACACGATATCCGCCATATGCTTTGCTTTTGCAAACGGCGTCAATCCGTAGTTCGTTTGCTCTCGCTCTTTAATTATTCGTCGAGCTGCCTAATTGCAAATTTCGCATGCTGTACATTTTCCACCGTTTCTGTTTCATTTATATATAATACATCTTCTCTTGATGATAAAAAAAAGCAACAAAAAAATTATAACTCATCGAAATTATAATTTCAAAATTTAATCTCCTTTATTGGATTTAATTTATCAAGTAATGTTCATTTAAATCATAATTCAACATTGATTCAATAATTAATCATTCAATAATATAATCATTCACAATTCCATAATTGAAACTGCGGAAAAGCAGAAAAAAGGAAACAACGAATATTATTCCTAATATTCCGTAGTTTTCTTATTTGATTACTAAAGAAAATTAGACCAAAACGAAGATTTTATTGAGAAAGAAAGATTTTTGCGAATATAAGTTATAATACGTGGCTAAAAATAGAATCATACACCTATATATGACTGTGGGATTTTATCGGGGAGAGATTAAAGAGGGTCAATCGTCGGCTAATCTTTCGTTTTCTCTGGTGGGTGCTTCGATAAAACGATGAACTCATATTAGCAGCGAGCAAGTCGATACCTCGATAAGGTTCTAATCGATAAACGTTGGTTGGTGGGTGAAATTGGTTGGTTGACTGAGGACTGACTAGCTGCCAGGGGTTTTGTATGTGAATATATACATATATACCTTTGGATAGGAAGACTGCCAGGGCAAAGCTGCCAGTATAGATTGAGCAAACAGTGCATTTACAATATATATATATATATATATGTATGGAACTCAGCTAGCTTCTGAATTTTCTCACCGTCAATCGATAACGGTAATCGATTTCCGATTAACGATTATATCACGCAAAGAAATAGTTATATACTTCAAATGTATATTCTCGCTTTTCACTTCTCCAGACACCTGTTCTTCAAATGCTTTATTTAAAAATACACTTTTCTAAAAAATTTATACTATGTTCTCTTATTGACACTCGACAAAATTCTTAGTCGATTTTAGTACATCTTGGGAGATTTTAGCAAATTTTTAGCAGATGGACAATAAAATTTCTTCAATTTTATGAGATTTTTGTACCGATAAATTTGGATCTATTCATTGGAGTCGGCTCTCCATTATTCGCGAACGGATCTTTTGGCTTAAGGTCGTAAAAAATTCATTACTCACCCGAGGAGGAATCGATCGCGAGTCCATGTAATTACGCATACCAGGGACGTTGATCTCCAGCTTTCGAGTGACCATCCTTTGAAGACATAAGATCGCCATCCACCATTTTCTAAAAAAAATAAACGAAAACTTTATGTATTTTTCCTTTACGCTACAATTTTACAACATTTGACGGGATTAGCCCCTTGAGTCACTCGGATTTTTTCCCAAACATTAAAAATTACTCATGGGAGAATCTAGTGTATCACCTTTTTGAAGAATTTATCACTAAAATTACTGACTCAACCTATAAATTAATCTACGATTTTTGTTTTACGATTTTTAACCTACGATTAACGGATGAACGTTTTTTTTATTAACAGATTTATAAATTTATAGAATTAACGGACTTTTTCTACATTTGGTACCATTTAACATTTTCGGACAATTTGTAATTATCAATTATTATAATTACAATTTGACAAATTGTCTGCTTTTTGTATATAATTTTCGTTTTCTTCTATAAATTGAAACAAGAGAAAAAAAGAATTACCCAACAATTTCCTGAAGATTTAAAAGCAATGCAAAAGAAAAGAGAACATATAACTTGGCGCGAAGAGATATTTACTTATTCACTTGGTTAAAAGATAAGATTTGTACCAACATACCAGATAAGATTCTTTTCTCAGAAAATGACTCCAAAGATGCCGTGTACCGTCGACTAAAGCCATTACCACGCAGGAGGCGAAGGAAAATGATTCACAATCCTCTAATGACCCCAGGAAATTTACTCTTCGATTTCACAATCGAATATACTTCCGTCACAAGCATCATCCGTTCCCTCCTAAATTTTTCTCCACGTCATAAAAAAAGTCCAAGAACTAAGAAAAAAAATAAATAAAACACGAAAAATGAATAAAAAAACTTGAAAATATTTATTAAAATAAAAATTAAATTAATTCTTTAAAAAAACCAAAAATACGAATAAAAATAAAAATAAGAAAATAATTACGAGAAACGAAAGAATACTAAAAAAAGAAAGAGATTTTCTTAATTAATCGTCATCGATATGCGGAAAAAATGGTTCTCATCCTTGACAATTAACAAGGGAAATAATTAAACGAATAAAGGAAAGTTAATTTAATTTGCCAAAACTCGTTCGTTGAACTAAATACAATTTCGTTAATTAATTGTATCAACTGCTGGCAAGGTAACGAAGCAACGAAGTGAACCTGATTTGGCTAACGAGGCAAAATCTTCTTAAATTAAAGAAAGCACTCGCCGTACCTTTCCGCCATTACAGATTCACTTTGTCCTCCTCGTTCCACACCCGCAGCTCTGTTCAACTTTAACGAGAATCGATTCACAATTATTTCCTTTTAATTCATCATCATTATTTGCCACTCACTCACGCGAACTTTCTTATTTCAACTATTTTTTTTCTTTTGATATTTTTTTCTCTTATTATTTTTAATTCAAAAAACACGAACATTAAAAAATTCTTCTATATAGCTCAACGGTCAATAAAGTGCCCATTATTACCCTAGGGCAATAATGGTAACTTCATTAACCGCTTTCTGGTCTATAAAGTACCGATTTTTATCCTAGGGCAATAATTGTCACTTTATTGACCATGGTCACAGGTCAATAATGTACTCATTACCCTTGGGTAATAATGGACACTTTATTGACCATTCTATATTTTATTTTACTGACTTTTTCCTAATTTTCATCAAAAATATTTACTTTTTTCTTATTCTGCTAATAAATTGAAGAATTTTATATAAAAAATTTTAAATAATTGAATTTCTGAGAAATTTTTATTATTCGTGAAAAGAATTGAATTCCTACGAAGATTTTTACGAAAATTCTTTAAAATAATTGAATTCTGTTTGGAAATTTTATGAAAATAGTAGATATTGAAAATCATTGAAATGCAAAAAGTTTTTAAAAATAATTAAATTTTACAAAGAATTCTATTAAAATTTTTTAAAATTGAATGTCTGAGTTGGATTTTATTAAATTTTTTTGAAAATAATTGAATTCTTGCGAACGATTTTATTAGAATTTTTTAAAATAATTGAATTTCCAAGAAGAAATTTATTACTTTTAAAAATAATTGAATTCTGGTGGTAAATATTGTTATTTATGAAAATAATTGAATTTTACAAAGAATTTTTATTAAAATGCATCAAAATAATTTAATTTTATTAAAATCTAAAAGAATAATTGAATTATTTCAAAAAAATTTAATAAAAATTCAAAATTGTATTTAAAATAATTGATTTCTTTCGAACGATTTTATTAAAACATTTGAAAATAATTGAATTCCTGTGAAAAATTCTAATATTTTTGTAAATAATTTAATTCTTCCAAAGAATTAAAAATAACATTTTTTTAAGTAATTGATGTTTTTGAGAAATTGAAATTAAATTAAATTTAAACTATATTTCTTTAGCAATTCCCAAAAAATTGGATTAAAAATAATTGAAATTCTGTGATGAAGTTTATTATTTATGAAAATAATTGAATAGTTGTTATAAATTTTATTAAAATTTTCAAAAATAATTGAATTTCTGAGAAGAATTTTATAATTTTTGAAAATAATTGAATTATTGCGAAAAATTTTATTAAAATATTTAAAAAGAATTGAATTTCTATGAAAAATTTTGTCCTTTTTTAAATATAATTTAATTCTTCATAAGAATTTCTTAAACATTGTTTTAAATAATTACTTTTTTCGAAATATAGTAAATATTTTGAAAATATTATTTTAGATAATTGAATTCTTGTGATGAATATTGTTATTTATGAAAATAATTTAATTTTGCAAAGAATTTTATTAAAATGCCTTAAAATAATTATTTATGTAAATAATTGAATTCTTGGGAGGAATTTTATTAAAATCTAAAAGAATAATTGAATTATTTCCAAAAAATTTAATTTAAATCGAATTAAATTTAATATATTTTATTTCTTTCGAACAATTTTATTAAAATATTTTTAAATAATTCAATTCTTCCAAAGAATTTAAAAAAAAACTTTTTTTTTTAAATAATTGATTTTTTCGAGGAATTGAAATTAAATTTTTAAGAATAATGACATTTTTTTGAACAATTCCTGTAAAATTGTATTTAAAATAATTGAAATACTGATGCAATGAATTTTAGTATTTATGAAAATAATTGAATAGTTGCAAAGAATTTTATTAAAATTTTCAAAAATAATTTAATTCCTAAGAAGAATTTTATAATTTATGAAAATAATTAAATTATTCCGAAAATTTTTATTAAAATTTTTGAATAGAATTGAATTTCTGTGAAAAATTTTGATATTTTTGAAAATAATTGAATTCTTTATAAGAACTTTTATAAACATTGTTTTAAATAATTAATGTTTTCGAAATATAATAAATATTATGAAAATTTTATTTTAAATAATTGAAATCTTCTGATAAACTTTATTTGTGAAAATAATTGAATTTTTCGATTAATTAATGTAAAACAGTATATTAAAAATAGTTGAAATTCTTCGATGAGTTTTATTATTAATGAAAATAATTGAATTCTTGCTTAGAATTTTATCAAAATTTTTTATAAAAAATTGGAATTCCATAAAAAAATGTTATCATTAGTGAAACTAATTATATTATTGTGAAGAATTGTAAGAAAATTTTGTTAAATAATTGATTTTTTCGAAATTCTTTTGAAAATGCTATTCTAAATTCATTGAATTCCTGTAAAAATTTTATTATTTATGAAAATAATTGAATTTTGGATGAATTTTATCAATTTTTTTTTAAATAGTTGAATTTTTTTTCGAAATTTTATGAAAATACTTGATATTGAAAATAATTGAATTTCGAATATTTTTTGAAAATAATTGAATCGTTTTAAAGAATTTGATTATAATTTTTGAGAATAGTTTTTTGATTTCTATAATTAGCGAATTCCAAGTATAGTGGAAATTCTTTAAAAAAATAGAAATAGTAGCTTTATTAGTGGCTGAAATCTAAAAAAAAAAAAATAAATAGTAGCATAACGTAAAGAAAGTAGTAAATAGTAGGTTTTAGTAGATAAGTGAGAAGCCTGTCATTATTACCCTAGGGCATTATGGTCAATAAAGTACTCATTCCCTAGGGTAATAATGGTCACTTTATTGACCATCTGAACTGTATGGAGGAACTTAGCATGCACATAGGTAGCGACTACTATTATTATTTTTATTTTCTCACACTATAATTATTAATATTATTTCTTATATATTAACAACAACAAATGTGAAATCTTGATGGGATATCCATATCCAATGGTTATAGAAATATTCTCTACGCTAACGAAACTTACACACGCGAACATCTTCACTTTCTTCGACGTTATACCACTCCGAATAATTGAGGGGGGCTAATGGATACCCGCTTCGAGTTTTGTTTGCACAGTTTTAAAACACGAGCGTGGAGTACGGACGTTTTTCGCGAAAGAGCCGAGGTCGAAGGGGCTTCGGTATATATCTTCTCTTTCTGTCTCTTCTTTTTTTTCTCTACTTTGCGTGTGACTGGAGTCAAAAAATAAAAAAAATAAAAAAAAGAATCCAAAGATAGCTCTATAATAGATATTTAAAAAGACTCGAGTAAGAGAAAAATGCAGAGGCAAAAACATCTTCAAATAAAAATTTCTTAATCGGAAATTAAAAATAAAACATTTTATTATAATTTTAATTTCACTGGCAAAATATTTATTGAATATTACATTTCAATACTTATTAAATATTAAATTTAAAGATTTATTAATTAAACTTTAAATATTAATATTTATTTAGCATTAAATTTTAATACTTATTAAACATTAATTTTATAATATTTACTTAATATTAAAATTCAATGTTTATTATTTATTCGAACTGCCAGTAAAATAAAAGGACTTAAATGTACTTATAAATTCTTACAAAAGTACTTAAATTTACAATTATTATAAATTGTTAAAATTTAAAAATATACTTAAATGTACATAAAAATTGTTATAAAATGGAAATATTATTTTTAACGCTTTGTGCGCTATAAAAGAGAGACCATTTTTTTTTTACTGAACATCGCATGTTTCTCAGGGGCCATACTATCTTATCAAGACACGACGCAGTCTCTCTTATCAGAGAAATATATTTATGGGATGGGACATGAACCTGGAGGATAGGTAGATATTAAACAAAAAAGTTCATATACAATGAACTGAAAGTGTAATATAACTTTGCAATATTTTCACGTACCTTTCCTTATACTATTAAAAACGAACTTAAAAATTAAAAACTAAATAGAGAAATACATTTTTTAAAAGAATTATTTTTTCAAAAAATTCAAAAAAATTAAAGTTGTAAAAATACTGAAATTTATATCAAAAATTTATGATTTCTTGAGCAATTTTCTAAATTTCCACTATAATATTAAACCGAAGCATTGACATATACGAAAACTATGAAATAAACTAAAACACGATGTATAAGGTTATTTACTCAAGTGTCAGGCGTTTCGTCAATCAGTCCTTGCCACTAATTAGGCGCCATAAATTTTAATTCACTGTTTCGATCGTTGCGCAATTACAAATGCGCGCATCAAGGCGAGACACTAAAATATTCACGTTCTCGTGATATAAAGTACACACGTATATAGAAAAAATATAAAAAAATATTTTCTATTTAAATTGAAAAATTAAATTAAGAACCAAAATTATTGTTTTTACAAATGCTTTATAAATTTTTTTTTTTCGAAACTTCAATGAAAAATTAAATATAAAAAATGCGTGATATTATGTCAATTCATACATTCGTATATTATATAGTTTGCAGAAGAAATTATAAAATTAAATTTACAAAAAGAATAATTATTATTTAACAATATTGTGAGAGCTAATAAAAGTTTATTTGAAGAAATCAAAATATGTTTGCATTTAACAAATTTTTCATGTAAATCAATAATAAAATTTCATTCTTTTGTTAGACAGTTGCTGCGCTTAATTAAATCATATTTCTTTAAACTCAATTGGAATATATATGTTATTATAAATTTATAAACGGATTATTTTTTCTCCTTTAACATAATCATAAATGAAAGAGAAACAAAAAAAAAATGTTTGAAATAATTTTCTTTAATTCATTGAATAAAAAATTTAACTTAAATTGACACAGACAAATAAAACACATGTTTTTACAGAAAAAAAGAAATTATTTATATCTGGAATGAAAGATTTCTTGTTTTTTCCAATGACTTTCAAAGTTATTGTGTATGAGTAATATTTTTGTAATTTAGGACAAAAAGAATTGGGTGACCTATTAAAATTGATCAGAATAAAAAAAGAAGAAATTACTATTTAAGAAATGTTATTATTCCTATAATTGACATTAAAATTAATTTCCATTTAAGCAAATTGTCATTAAACCGAATTTGATATCATTTTTGCAACGGTTTTGCTCTTTTCAAATTCCCTGACTTTTCCAAGTTTTCCAGGTTAAAAAACGAAATTTTTCCAGGTTTTTAAAACAAAAATTATTCGAAAACATCAACAACTTCATTTTTAAATAAATATTTAATCATTATTTTTTTTATAGAAATTAAGATATTCAAAAATTTGAAATTCAATAACATATAAGAATATTATTATAAAACATGAAGATATCGATCACTCCGAGTGTTCGACTCGAAGAGATCGCTTTCTTCATGTTTTATAATAATTAAAACTTTGCTACATTGTTACTGTAACTTCTTCAAAAAATGATTTTCATCATTTCGATTATTCATTTTTAGAATTTTCGACTAAAAGTCTTCTTTAAGTCAATTTTTTTAAAATAATTTTCGAAAAAGTTCTTTGAGAATTTTCAAATCCTTTTGTTTACAATTTAATTTTACGAAATTTCGATTATTCTGAACAATTTTTAATTAAATATTTATTAGAAATTAAAAACTTCAAATAATTAACAAAAAATTCTACTAAACTTTTTAAAAAAAATTAATTCTACAGAATTCTTAATTCACACTATAATGCTTTTAATATTCAATTTTGTAATTAAAAATTTCTGACTGAAATTAATTTTTAAATCAATATTTATTAGAAAATTTTAAAAAAAATCAATTATTTAAATACAAAAATAAATAATTTATTGAACAATTGAATGTTTCTTAAAATTGAATTCCTATAAAGAATTTTATCAACGAATTTTTAAATAATTGAATAGTTTCGACGAATTTTATTAAATTTTTAAGAATAATTTCACTTTTCAAGAAATTTGATGAAATTTGTATTTAAAAAAAATTGAAATTCTGCCAAGAATTTTAGTAAAATTTTTGAAAATAAAAATATCAAAAAAATATCAAAAATTCGAAAAACCGAATTTCCTAAAATTTAACATTTTTTCTCTTCATTTATGGCATTTAGTTTCAATATTTTTGGGCTCTTCAAAAATACTTTACTTATTTAATAGTCTCCACTTTTTGGTAAAAAAATATAAAATTGTCAAAAATTCGAAAACCCGAATTTCTTAAAATTCAACACTTTTCCTATTCTTTTACTGCATTTAGTTTCAATATTTTTGGGCTCTTAAAAAACACTTTACTTATTTAATATTCTTCACTTTTTGGTTAAAAATTTAAAATTATCAAAAATTATCAAAAATTCGAAAAACCGAATTTCCTAAAATTCAACATTTTTTCTTTTCTTTTATGGCATTTAGCTTTATTATTTTTGGGCTCTTCAAAAACTTTTACTTATTGAATGTTGCCAATGTTACTCGAACATTACGTGCTACTGGGGAAGTAGAATGAAAATAATTATTAGGTATCAATTTTAGATTTAAAATTCCTAATTTTTTAAATTTTTATGATAAAATTGAAATTAGAATTACCAAAAATACAAAATAATTAATTAATCAGACAATATCAACACCAACTTGATGCAAGAATTAATCAATATTTAACCCTTTGAGGAGGAGTGATACATTCAATTCATATGAACATTTTTTTGTTAACTCGTACTAGACTTTAATTATTTTTCTAAATAATAAAATTCTTCACAGGATTTCAATTATTTTTAATTGAAATTTTAATTGAAATTTTACTAAAATTTTTGAAAATAATTGAATTGTGGAGAACAGTTTAATTATTTATAAAAATAATTGAAATTTTGAGGAAAAGTAAAAAAAAAAAATTTACATAATTGAATTTCAGCAAAGAATTATATTCCTTTTGAAAATAATTGAATTGTTTTTTAGAATTTTATGGAAATCTATGAAAATAATTGAATTCTTGTGAAGAATATTATTTAAAAATAATATTCAAAAGAATTTAGTAAATCGGAAGAATTTCGCTATTTAATGGAAATAATTGAATTCTTGACAAGATTTTTTTTTACAGTTTCTAGAAATAATTGAATTCTTTTGACGAATTTTAATAAAAATTTTTAAGAATAATTACATTTTTCGAGGAATTCGATTTGAATTGTATTAAAAAAATAATTGAAATTCTGCAATGAGTTTTACTATTTATAAAAATAATTGATTATATTACGAAGAAATTTCTAAAAATAAAATTATAATTACGGTGACTAACTTCTTTTGATTATTTTCGAAAAATTTAAATAAAATTCTTTAAAAGAATTTAATTATTTTTAAAAGAATGTAAAGAAACTTTAATTATTTCAAATATTTTCAATTATTTGTTTATAAAAATTCAATTCTCTTGAAACAATAGTATTGAAAAATTTCAAAAATCTTATTTTTCAGAATTTTCAAGAAAACTTGGCGAAAATTCAATTATGTATTAAAAAATTTTCAGTATCTTTTTTTAAATTAACTAATAAAAATTTTAATTATTAATCTTTGCAATAAAAAACATGAATACGTTAGAATGTGACTCTTTATAAAATTCAATTGTTTATTAATTATTAAATTAAAATACTTTGAAAATTCGATTTGTTAACAAGTTTTTAATGAAATTCTTTAACAAGTTTAATTATTTTCAGTTGAATATACTTTTTTTTATACTTTTTTTATATATATAAAATCTCTATTAATTCGATAATTTTTTAAAAATTTATTTGCATACTATATTTGAATCAGTGACTGATTGTTTACTATCAAATTAATTATTTTTAACTAATTCAAACTGCCATTTAACCGAATAGTCACTCTTGTGAATTCTATTAAACCAAATTGCCATTTAACCCGAAAACCGTATGTGACATATATGTGTACAACCGTATAGTGACAACTCGGCCAAATGACAACTGGGTTAAAGGTCAATTTTCTTTTATTCGTTTGCAGGAAAAGAATATATTTTTCCCTCAACTTTGTTGTGACAGTATAAATATCGACCATCATAGATATACTAAATATATAAAGAATCAATTGAAGATCTTGTTAGAGGACGATTTCTGTGTTAGTTTACTGATTCTCCGGCATATATTTGGAGAGACCTTAGTTTTATTTGTTGGCATTAAAAATGTCAACCCCCAAGTACCGTCAAGGAGCACGCTTTTAAAGGAGGTGGTTTAGTCTCTTCTCCTTTCCCTTTTAAAAGAATTCAACACCTATTTTATTGTCCCTGTGATGCATAATGTGGAAACAATACTTCCTCCCTCATTTTCTCCTCATATATATGTAGTTTAGATATTTAAATCAATATTTCTTCTTGTTGAAAAAAAGCGAAAAAAAAAAATTTTTTTTTCCTGAATGCCTATATACATACAATTTACTTGAAATTGTGAAAATTTATTGTTGACTTTTTGTTTACGTGTCTCATGTTGAAGAAAACTAAATTGTAGATATTTGCTGTTTATTCTAGAGTTGGCAAAATTAAATTTACTATATTATCGGGTAATTTTTGAATTCAGGTAACCTTATGAGTATTTTAAATTTCCTTTTTTCACCATTTGGAAAATTGATAATTATATGACACTGTCAAACGTTTTGACGTTATATTATCGTTAATAATACCAATAGGTGATTTATCGAAAAGTAATGTAGGTCGGGTGTAAATAAAACTCATTCATTTTATCAATTGATTGTTATCGATGATAAAAACTATCAATGATATCAAGCTACTGACATTCTCTAGAAATGAATATACATCTAACGACAATGATGTATATTATTTATATATATTAGAGTGTGCGGGACATATATATATGTTGTATAGTGTGTACATTTGTCTCAACAGATATTATTCTCCCAATGATCAAGGCTTATTGCTCTTAAATCCGTAACTAAAGTCAGTGTTTTTATCGCTGAAAGGGTCGAGAACCTCATATCGGTCAATGATGAGACAATAAGCAAACTTTCTTATAGAGAGGATATTTTTATTCCCTTTTTTATATATATATAGATGCATTCTCATAACATGAGAAGGTATTCATTTACAAATGATTTATTTATACACAATACACCTTGCCTCTATTACAGAATTTCGTTTGCATAATTTTCGCAAAGCAAATGAATAATTTCATTCATTCATTTGCTTTGCGAAAGTCGAACATTTAAGCATGTTTCGAGCACGTGTTCTTGTTTCTTTTTTGAGTAAAAAATTTTACGACGTTTTAGGGTTCGAACTAGGTATACGTAAATCCCGTAAAGGTCCGTAAATTTGCTCAAAGTCTATAAAAGTCAGTTTTTTTTTAAAAAAAAGATCTTAAAAATCCGTAATTTGATTGAGAGAAGACGAAAAGTTCGTAAACTGTACGATATAATTTGGAGAATTTCAGAGAAATTGCAAATGATTGCAGAAATTCAATTATTTTCAAAAGTAATAAAATTCTTCGCACAGAAATTCAATTAATTCCAAAATTTTTTTAAATTCTCGTAAAAATCTCAATTATTTTTAGAAATAATTAAATTCTTCTCCCAAATTCAATTATTTTCAAAAATTGAAATAAAATTCTTGGCAAAATTTCAATTATTTTCAAAAATTTTCAAAAATTCAATGATTTTTCAATATCTACTATTTAAATAAAATTCTCCAAAAGAATTTAATTATTTAAAAAAACTTTCATAAAATTCTACGCAAACCTTTAATTATTTACATAAAATAATAAAAATTTCACAGTAATTAAGTTATTTAAAAATTTTTTTTATTAATTTCTTCGCAATCCTTTAATTATTTTCATAAATAATACAATTTGTACAAGGATTCAATTATTTTCGTAAATAATAAAATTCTTTTTAGGAATTCAATTATTTTAATAAATAATAAAACTCGTTGCAGAATTTCAATTATTTTTAATAAAATTTTAATCAAATTCCTCGAAAAATGTAATTATTCTTAAAAATTTTAATAAAATTCAACGCAAACATTTCATTATTTTTATTAATAATTAAGATATCACAGAAATACAATTTATTTATTAGAATTTAAATATTATTTTCAATACATTTTTAATTAAAATTCTTCAAAGAAATAAATTATTTTCAAAAATGTTAATGAAATTCTTTGTACTTATAATGAAATTTTTTTCAAAATAATTTTAACAAATTTCTCCGTAAAAATTTAATTAATTTCAAAAATTTGTCAAAATTCAATTATTTTCAATGTCTACTATTTCAATAAAAATTCACAAAAGAATTCCATTATTTAAAAAGAAATTTTAATAAAATTCGTCTCAAGAATTGAATTATTTTCAAAAGATAATATAGTTCATCGCAGAAATTAAATTATATTCAAAAATTTACAAAAATTCTCGTAAAAATTTCAATTATCTTATTATAAATAATAAAATTTTTCACCCAAATTCATTTATTTTCAAAAATTTTAATAAAATTCTTCGCAGAATTTCAATTTTTTTTAAAATACAATTTTCATCAAATTTCTTAAAAAATTAAATTATTCATAAAATTTTTATTATAATCTGTGAAGGGAATTCAATTATTCAAAAATTTGTTGATAAAATTCTTTACGAAAATTCAATTTTAAGAAACATTCAATTATTTTATAAAATATTACTTCCTCATAGAGGAAGTATTTATTTTTGTATTTAAATAATTGAATTCTCGTAGAAATTTCTTATGAATTTTAGTTAAAATTTTAGATTATAATAATTGAATATTAAAAGCATTAAAGCGTCATTTGAGAATTCTGTAGAATTAATTTTTTTCAAAAAATTTATGAGAATTTTTTTTTGATAATTATTTCAAGTTTTTAATTTCTAATAAATTTATAATTGAAAATTGGCGCGGAATAATCGAAATTTCGTAAAATTAAATTGTAAACAAAAGGATTTAAAAATTCTCATAGAACTTTTTCAAAAATTACTCAAATAGAAAAAAATTGACTTAAAGAAGAATTTTAGTTGAAAATTCTAAAAATGAATAATCGAAATGATGAAAATAATTTTTTGAAGAAGTTACAGTAACAAAGTAGCAAGTTTTAATTATTATAAAACATGAAAAAAGCGATCACTTCGAGTCGAAGACTCGATATCTTCATGCTTTATAATAATATTCTTAAAAGTTATTGAATTTCAAAAGGTTTAAATTTGAATTTTTTTAAAATCTTAATTTCTATGGGGAAAAAAATGTTTAAATAATTACATATTTAAAAAAGAAGTTAAAGAGTGCGCTAAAACAAAGCATTAAAAGTTCAAATTTTTCGTAGGTTATAGATTCGCATCAAATTTGACGTTATAAATCCTTTTCTGTACAATATTTGGTTAAATCAGTAAAAAATTAATATTTATAGTTAAACTTTATGATGATTACAAGAAATTTTTTATTATCAATAAACTGATATTAATTATTGATATTTGGCTCTAAAAGTTAAAGTGTCGTGTTGGCGGATACATCTTTGTTTCAGCAGGCACCCTTCAGTTATTGACGATCCACAAGTTTTGAACGTTCAAATGAACGAAATACTTTTTATTAAAAATATTTTCATAAATTACTGATTGCAATACAGATTAAAAGCATAAATTTTATATTTAGAATCTTTATAATTAATTTTATTCACAGTGACACAAAATATTATAATAAAAATTTAATTTGTAGAAGAAGAAAATAAATTTCGTTCATTTGAACGTTCAGAACTTTAGGATCATAGTTAGTGATGTTTTTGAATAATTTTATAACTAGAGAAATTCGTAAATACAGGACATTTTATTTGAGTATATCTAATAACTTTTAGAGTGAATCCAGAATATTCGTTAGGGTCAAGAAAAAAATCAAAATCAGTCACGAAAAAGTCTGGAAAATTAATTTTTTGTAGCAACCCTGTTACAGCAAACTCACAACATATCTTTATAATAGTTATGTACATATATATTTAAAACAAGTGTCTTTAATATTTGTACATAGTATGAAGAAAAGGATAAGACTCGAATTATCCGGTGTGAACGAAGCTCCCGGGTACCCAAAATATTTAACCTGCGATTAACCGCTCGTCGTATACAGAGTGATTCAAGAATCAAACACCGGAGAGTCAACCGCGGGGTATACTGGGTACATATTGTACCGAATACGAACTTAGGTTTACATATATATATGTAACTTGGCATATATGTCTATAGATATGTAGAATATAATAGTATGCACACATTCACATGTTTAATCATACACGCACACACATATATACATATTTAGACAACTTTGTGTATATATATATATCTATAAACCTTCAAGTGCTCCATAGTAAAGGGAGAAAATGGTGAATCAAGAGAGAAAGCGAGATGGAGAATTTTAGTGATTGATGTTTGAAAGGGAGGTGCAATAGAGAAAGTGAATGTGAGAGAGGAAGACGATTTGTGGAAACAGAAGGAGAAAGAGAGAGAGAGAGAGAAAGAAAGAGAGAGAACGAGGGAGAGAGCAATAGACGCGTAAATGGAAAGAGAGAAATGGAAGAGATGTTGCTGACATTGCTTGAACATATTTGAGTTGCTCTGCTCTCATGACCAAATATTTATTTATTTGCCAGCGAATACATCGCATTTGTATTAACTTGCGCAGTGCAATTCTCTTCTCTTTCTCTCTTGCTCGCTAATTTTCATCGTAATTCCCCTAACTGCTAATTAATCGCGTATTCCATTACCTCGCCTCAATCATAAAAATTATCAACTGGTTAAAATTCCTCTCAAACGATTAGTTAACGATTCTGATTGCGTACTTGCTATTTTGCATAACTTATACCGCACGTTACATCACTGCAGCTATTATTAAAAAAAAAAAACACTTCGTTTTGTAATTAATGCCAAATTGCCAACTATTTGAACAGATCTTTCAAATTTGTGCATTGACCATTACTAATTAGTAATTACTAATCACTAATTAGCGTAGTTCATAGTTTCTTTATTTCAAAACAAACAAACCTTTTTTCCGCACAACAGAAAAATTTCCAATTTATTCTAATCTTTACCATATTTTCAAAGTTAGGATTACTATTATTTTAACCGAAACAACTAAAAGTAGACATTTTGTACTTCCAAACTTTTTATACCATATTATCAGAGTTAGGATTAGTATATTATTTTAACGAAAACAACTAAAGTAAACGCATTTAAACAAAGATTATTTAAACAAATGAATCAGTTAAAATCAAGCATTTTTCGATTATTTTATTGACGTGTTATTTAAACATAACTTATTAATAGAAGTTTGTGAATTTGACAATATTTCTGTATATATATTATTCCGTTTCTGGGAATATTTGTTAGCAAATAATTGCAGAGTCATAAATGGCACGTGAGCTCAATTGAGCCAAGTTACGTTATTAGGATAAGTTGAGTTAAGAAAGGTCAGGACAGGAAGTCAAAGTTACAATATTGCCAACAAAATCCAGTAAACTCTCGAGCCAAGCGTTACTCCAAATATTACCAACTCAAACAACCATCCAAGTGAACCTCTCATTCTCTCTCTCACTCCCTCTCACACCCCCCCGAGTACTCCCCACCCTCGAATCAAAGGCAAAGATTTGTTCGGTCAAATAATAGCTTGAGCGAGTGAGTGAGACAGAAAGAGCGAGAAAACCATTTTCAGTGTGTCTGCTAGCTGATATGTGTGTCTGTGTGTGTAATACGAATCTTATGAGCTGATAAACCATCATCAAATACGCGAAATCGAAACGAAAATCAAGTCAAACACTTTTCCGAATAGAATTCCCCGAAAAACATTGTTTTACACAGCTATTAAAAATAATTCATTATTCTATAATTAGTGCGGGTGATTTATGGGAATTTTTATTATTGAGTTTCTTACGCATATTCTGATAAATAAAAACGGGACAGTTGCATTTGACCACAATTCAAACTGTATTTATAGAAAAACTCCAAACTAGAAAATTAATTTTTAATAATAACTGATACCGTTCTATAAAAATTTGTCAAGAGAAAATTCTGCCAAACGATTTTTAATCACCGGAATATACCAACAAATGACATATATATATATATACAGGGCTGCCAGTGTAAAAAATTAATTTTGTTTTTCCCTGACTTTTCCCTTATTTCCAGACTGATTTTAACATTTTCCCTGCGACCTTAAAAAATATTCTGATTAACTCCAAAAATAACTAGACACTCAAAAAACTGTTCTATTACATTTATACGCAAATATTTTTTAAGCTAAAATTATTCGAAAACAATTTTTTTTTAAATATATTTAACCACTATTACTATTTCATAGGAATTAAACATTTCAAAATATTTCAAATTCAAACCTTCGTAAAATTCAACAATTTATAATTTAAATTTCTATAAAATGAAAAAAAAAAAAATATTTACAAAAATTTTAATAAAATCCTCCCCAAGAATTCAATTATTTTTACAAGTAATACTTTCACATACTTTTTTTCACATGAATTCAATTATTTAAAAAAATGTAATAAAATTCGTTGTAAGAATTCAATTATTTTCATAAATAATAAAATTTTTCATTGGATTTCAATTATTTTTAATACAATTTTAAATAAATTCCTCGAAAAATAAAATTATTTTCAAACATTTCTTTCAAGAATTCTATTACATTTTACAAATTTTAGAATTCTTCGTTGAAATTCAAATTACAAAATCTACTATTTTCATAAAATTTCTCAAAAGAATTCAATTATTTTTATAAATAATAAAATTCTTCACAAGATTTCAATTATTTTAAAAGAAATGTAATAAAATTCGTTGCAGGAATTCAATTATCATATTTATAAATAATAATATTCTTCATAAGATTTCAATTATTCTTAAAAAAAATGTAATAAAAATTCGTTGTAAGACTTCAATTATTTTCCTAAATAATAAAATTCTATGAAATTCTATGACGAGTTTTATTATTCAAGAGAATAATTGAATCTCTGTAAAAAAATTTTATTACTTATGAAAAATAATTAAATTATTGCGAAAAATTTTATAAAAAAAACTTGTAAATAGTTGAATTTCTGTGAAATTTTTATAATATATATGAAAATAATTGAATTTTAGAGAAGAATTTTATTATTTTTAAAGATAATTGAAATTTTGACGCGAATTTAACTGTTTCCATTAAAAATTTAAATGTTATTACAGTTTTACAACAATTAAAATCTTTAACGATTTCGATTTAATAATCTCTTAAAAATTAGTTACTTCTAAAAAAATCGTACTATAACGCTTTTAATATTCAATTATTATTTAAAAATTCTACTAGAATTTGTTTTTAAATCAATTCTTATTAGAAAATTCAACTGAAATTAAACTATTTAAATACAAAAATAAAATAATATATTGAATAATAGAATGTTTCTCAAAATTTAATTCTTTTAAAGAATTTATCAATTTTTAAAAAAATAATTGAATTTCTCAGAAGAATTTTATTATATTTACGAAAATAATTGAATTTTGGCGAAAAATTTTATTTAATTTTTTTTTAAATAATAAAATTCCAGTTAAAAATTTTATTATTTGTGAAAATAATTGAATAATTTATAATTATGAAGAATTAAAGAAAGAATTATCAATTTATTAAAAAATAATTGAATTTCTAAGAAGAATTTTATTTATTTATGAAAATATTTGAATTCTTGAGAATAATTTAAAAAAATTTTTTAATTAATTGAATTCTCGTGAAAAATGTTATTATTTGGGAAAAAAATTGAATGATTGTGAAGAATAAAAGAAAGAATTCAAGAATTTATCAATTATTTCTAAAAAGAATTGAATTTCTGAGAAGAATTTTATTATTTCTGCAAATAATTGAATTCTTGCGAAGAATTTTATTTCTTTTTAAAAATAATTCAATTCTTGTGAAGAATATTATTAAAATTTTTAAAAGCAGGTAATTGAATTGTTGAGAAGCATTTTATAATTTATGCCAAAACAATTGTACTCTTGCCTGGAATTTTATTAAAATTTTTATAAATAATTGAATTTTCGCGAAAAATGTTATTGCTTGTGAAAATAATTCAATTCCTGTAAAAATGTTATTATATATTATAAAAAAAAAGTTGAATGTTTGCGAAGAATTTTATCAAAAATCTTTTGTGGAATTTCATTAAAATTGCAAACTTATTGAAAATAATAAATTTTCGTAAAGTTTTTAAGAATATGTAATTGAATCATTTTAAATAATTTTATTATAATTTTTAGAATATTTTTTTATTTCAACTATTAGCGAATTAAAGGTGATGTAAATTTCTCCAAAAAATAAAGAAAAAACTACTTTTTTCTTTATTTTTTGGAAAAAATTTGTCTGAAAAAAAATATCCAAATAGTTTATTTGACCACTAGGTGAAAATAATAACAATTCTCTCCCGTTACGTGCCAAAATTTAGCCGAATTACATCAGAGTTCAAGCATTGAAAAAAAATACTACTTCCTCTCTAATTTTTCCAAGAAGTTTCAAAAAATAACGCAACATACTCCATATCTCTTTCAATTATAACCTTTTTTTTCTCTGTTTTGACACGTTACCTCAAAGTGAAATAAAAGAGGATGTTTTCTCAACTAATAGAACCTAAATTTCTAGATTACATACAGAAAAAAAAATCGAAGTCTTGTTTTTGTGCAGGTGCAGACTTTGAAAATATAATTCAAGAGAAGAAAAATATATTAACGAAAATGAGGAAGAGTTTCAAAAAATAAAAAAAAAACCTATAGTTTCTCATCGTGTGGCCAGGTGTCTATTTGCGTATGTCGAAGATCGTCAAGTGGCGAAAGATTTTCCATATAAACACACGATCTTTGTCGGCACAGTGGGTGGCTTTTTTTTACCTATATATGCTCTCCAAAAAGTTGGTCATCTTTTTCTCACACATCTATATTTCATTCTTTTATGTTTATCAATCTCATGAGAAAATTTTCCTCGGCAACAGGTCTGCTTCTCTCTTATACTCTCCCTCAGCCTCAATTATAATATACTATATTTGTTCTAATTTTTAAACTGGTTTTTATGAAAATGAAAACTTATACTGAATGAATGAAATTTCCCACACTTATTAGAAATTTTTTTTAGTATACTAGTAGTGAAGGGGTTCATTCACAAAACGTATTTTTTAACAATCAGTTAAGTTTCATTGTTTACCATTACGAAAATTTTTATGTTCGAATAAACATTTACTGAACTGTAAATTTATTAGATGTACTTTCAAACCAGAATTTTTGGTGAACTAAATTTTCCTACGTCGCAAAAAGTTTTAAGCAATTTTTCTGCTTTAAATTGCTTAAAACTTTTCTAAACCAAAAATATTGAAAAAATACTGATTCCTCTAAATTGTTTAGTAAAATTTTCATTTAACATAGAATTTTTGTCAACGAACTTAACAGACCATATTTTTTAGAACTCAAAAGCAGAACTCCGGAATTCAGAATCAGATTTTTCATTCAACAAAACATCCTATGATTTTATTTAACTGCATTTTTTTTTATTTATCAGTATGCGGTTTATAGATCTTTTTGAAAGGCAATTAAAGCAAAAAGCTTTTTTTATTGCTGAAAATGCTCGAGGAAAAAAATATTCACATACACTCATGTATCTTAAAAGTTTTCTATATATATTGATTGATATATGTTTGTGATGAACACAAAACTATATAACCAACGCGAATAGACTCGAGCCCTGAAACGACGATGAAACACACCGAGCCAATATTGGCGCGGAAATTACGTAAAACAAAGGAAACGCTTCTCTCTCTCTCACTCTCGACAATTCGCTCAATCGATGGCAGTTATTGTGCAGCAAAGAAAAAAAAGAGCAAAAAAACCGAATCAATGAAAATGTTGATAAATTTCTATATTCATTGATTGAAGAAAATAAATTTTTCACCATTTTTCACTTGGTTTACAACAATTTTCTTTCAAATCAGAGTTACCACAAATATTTAATTTTATTTTTCCCCGACTTGTCCCTGATTTTCAGACAAAATTTTGACTTTTTCCCTGACCCTGAAGAATATACAAATTTCTTTAATTGTAAAATTATTCAAAAACATCAATAACTTCTTTTTTAAATAAACATTTAATCATTATTATATTTTTCCGTAGGAATTAAAATTCTTCAAAACAAATTAACCTTTTTGAAATTCAATAACTTGTAATAATTTAAATTACCATAAAACTTTTTAAAAAAAGTTAATTATTTACAAAAATCCTTCGCAAGAAATCAATTATTTTTACAAGTCGTAAAATTTCTCACAAAAATTCAATTATTTAAAAAAAAAATGTAATAATATTCGTTGCATTATTATTATTTGGTAATTCATTTATAAATCAATTTTTATGAGAAAATTCCAGAAGAATTTAATTATTTAAATTAAAAAATAAATAATTTATTGAATAATTGAATGTTTCTTAAAATTGAATTCTTATAAAGAATTTTATCAACAAACTTTTAAATAATTTAATTCTTTTGACAAATTTTAATAAAATTTTTGAGAATAGTGACATTTTTTTATTCAAATTTTTTTAAATAATTAAATTTGACAATAATCAATTATTAATTGTAATTAATTGTTTTATTAATTGTATTCTATGTTCAATTTTATTATAATTGTTCAAATTCATAAAGCATTTTATTAAAATTTTGTTTAAATCATTGAATTCTAGAGAAAAATTGTATTATTTATGAAAATAATTAATCTCTTGTGAAGAATTTTATTCCAATTTTTTTAAATAATTCAATTCTTAAAAAGAATTGCATTGAAAGAAATTGAATTATAAAGGAAATTTTTTATAAAAATTGCAATTTTATTAACTAAATCTTGTAAAGAATTTTGGCAAAATTTTTTTAAATAATAGAATTTTTTAAAGAATAATTTATTTAAACTTTTCGAAATAATTGAATTTCTCAGAACTATTTTTTTCAATTCTCTGAATATATTTGAATTCTTTCAAGAAATTTCATCAAAAAATTAAAAATGATCGAATTGGTGTGAAGAAATTTATAAAAAATTAGTATTTGAATTCCTGTTAAATTTTTATTAAAATTTTGTTTAAATAATTGAATTCTTTTGAAAAAATTTATTAAAATAGATGTTAAAAATAATTGAAATGAGGAAAATTTTTAAAAATAATTGAAATTTTGTCCAGAATTTTATTAAAATTTTTTGAAAATAATTAAATTTTTGAGAAGAATTTTATTATTTATAAAAATAATTGAAATTTTGACAATAATTTTTTTTTAATTTTTAAACATAATTGAATTTCTACAAAGAATTTTATTACTTTTAAAAATAATTGAATTCTTGCAATAAATTTTATTCACGTTTATAAAAATAATTGAATTCTTGAAATAAATTTTATTCACGTTTATAAAAATAATTGAATTTTTTCAACAAATTGTATTCCAGTTTATTTTAATAATAATTGAATTTTGGAGAAGAATTTTATTATTTATAAAGATAATTGAAATTTTGACAATATTTTTTTTTTAATTTTTGAACATAATTGAATTTTTACGAATAATTTTATTACTTTTGAAAATGATTGAATTCTTGCAATAAATTTTATTCACGTTTATAAAAATAATTGAATTTCGGTGAAGAATTTTATTATTTATAAAAATAATTGAATTCTTGAAATAAATTTTATTCACGTTTATAAAAATAATTGAATTTTTTCAACAAATTTTATTCCAGTTTATTTTAATAATAATTGAATTTTGGAGAAGAATTTTATTATTTGTATAGATAATTAAAATTTTGACAATATTTTTTTTTTTAATTTTTGAACGTAATTGAATTTCTACGAAGAATTTTATTACTTTTGAAAATAATTGAATTCTTGCAATAAATTTTATTCACGTTTATAAAAATAATTGAAATTTTTCAACAATTTTTATTCCAGTTTATTTTAATAATAATTGAATTTTTGGAGAAGAATTTTATTATTTATAAAGATAATTGAAATTTTGACAATATTTTTTTTTTTAATTTTTAAACATAATTGAATTTCTACGAATAATTTTATAACTTTGGAAAATTATTCAATTCTGGCAATAAATTTTATTCTCGTTTATAAAAATAATTCAATTTCGGTAAAGAATTTTATTATTTATAAAAATAATTGAATTCTTGCAATAAATTTTATTCAAGTTTGTAAAAATAATTGATATTCGGTAAAGAATTTTATTATTTATAAAAATAATTGAATTCTTGCAACAAATTTTATAAATATCTTTTTAAATAATTGCTAATTTTCGAAAAATTTTATGGAATTTTGTATTTTAAATAATTGAATTCCTGTGAAAATTTTATTTCTTATGAAAATAATTGAATTATTTCGATGAAATTTATAAAAAATTCTCAAGAATTTTATTAAAATTTTTTTAAATAATTGAATTTCAAAGAAGAATTTTATTATTTATAAAGGTAATTAAAACTTTGACGAGAGTTTAAAAAAATGTTCACCATTTTTCCTTGATTTACAACAATTTTCTTCTAAATACAGTCGAACCTTAATGCAGTTTTTGACCAATGGATAATTTTTACAATACCGAAAAGAAAAACCAGCTAATATTAAAAGACCACCAAGAGAGATAAACCAATATTATGAATGACACATCATTTTCCCTCTATATTTTGACTAACCTTCTTAATATCCCAAAGTCAAAAATCAAAAGTGCAACCGACACTTTAAAAAAAGGATTTTCTCCTCTTGATCTCAAATTTTCAAATTTCTACTGTCAAAAAATATGAGCGACCCTTTTTTTCAAAGACTAAAGATATCTTTGGTTTTTTCAAGTGCCTTGAGGTCCCATTACACACACTGCAAGTAGTATATATCACTGTCCCTTCCGACAAAATTCAAAAAAAAAAAGAAAGAAAGAGAAAAGACAAAAAAAATGCCGCTGTTTGTAGCGCAAACATTGGATCGTGCGCTCTCGTCTCTTTTACCTGGGCCCTTTGGTGCCCAGGTCCTAAAAAAAATATTCCAACAGATTGAGATTGTACCTAAAGGTACTTAGCGGCTTTCTCAAAGTTTTTTTCCTTTTGATTTGATTTTATTTTTTCAAAAGAAAACGCGACACTTAATGTGTCTCTTAAAGTACAATAAAAAAAAACTAATAAACGTGTCGCGTGTATTTAGCGTGATTGCGTAATAATGAAATATAACCTTGAATTCTAAGTACAATTAGATGTACCATGTTAAAGGTGAGTGGGAAAATAATTTATTTATCGCAATGTATAAAAAATTTAAGAATAAAAAATTATTATTTTTCCCCTCAAAAAACAGATGATATTACATTTTTTTATATTTAAAAGAAAATTATTCTTCTTCTATTTTAAAAATTGTAAAATTGATAATAGAACGAAGGAGAAACTAATTTTATGTTTACACTAGTGACAGAAAAATTTAATATTCAAATTAGACGAAGGTTGTGAAAAACTCTTAATTTCAAGCTATAATTATGCGGAGGCTATCTGTATAAGACATATTTTCAACTGATAAAAAAAGTGGTTATTTACGAAACCTGTGGTAATTTTACCAGATGTTTTTTTTCATTTTCCAAAAAGCAGGTCTTGTCTTTATATAAGAAACTATATTTCATATTTCATATTTCATATTTGAAAATATTTCTGTTAATAAATTTTTCATTCAATTTCAAAGTTCTACTTTTCCGAGGATCCATTTCAATTATAAATGAAAAAAATTCCTTTTATTTATAAAATTATATTTAAGAAATATTTTTCCCTTTTTTATTAGTAAAATATTACTAATTGTTAGTAAAGTTTTACTTATTTTCTACAGTAGAATTAAATTAATTGCAATGAAAAAAAAAATTATTTGATTCAAACAAACGATATTATACTTGACTTATTATCAATTAAATATTTACTTAAATCAAATAATTTTTATTTGAGACAAATAAATATGCGGTAATTGCTTCAAACACTGAAATTATTGGTTCAAATACAAAGTAACTTAAATAAAAATTATTTGAAGTAAGTAAATATTTTATATGAAAATAAGGCAAGTAATCCGTTATTTGATTCAAATTATTTTTTTTCAGTCTGCTAGTTATCTATAATTCACTAAATGAATCAGTAAAACTTATTTATATCGACTTTTAATAAAATAGTTCTAACATAATCATCAGTTAAAAATCATTGTTTTAACTGGCAATCAGTGACAGACCTTTTGCTTCCGAATCAGTTAAAATTAAAAATAACTGATTTTCAATAATCCACAAATTTTGAACTGAACGAAATATCTTTTATCACAAATAATTTCGTAAATTACTGATTGCAATGAAAATGAAAATTTTAAATTCTACATTTAGAAACTTTGCAATTAATTTTTTTGATAGTAACGAAAAATTATTGATAATAATAATAATGATGATAATAATAATAAAAATAATAATAATAAAAATAATAATAATAATTAAAAATTGTAAAACCGACAACGAATACATATAATACCTATAGAATATTGTCGTGATATACTGAAAGCTGGCTTATTTGCGTGACGACAGGGCTTGTTTGATTAACGATAAACGAACTAGAATCCGGCGCCCGTCGCTTATGATACTCTTCAAGGTGCAACACTTTAAAGCTTTGCCTGTTCTCTCTTCCATTTTATAAACACATACATATAAATTTTTATCGTCGAAAATACATTCCCTGGAAATGCATCTTGCATCTGATAAGTAAAATATATAATCTTCCCATAATATTTAACATTTTTGCTACTATTTTATAAGGCAATAAGCTGCCTAGGTAATAAATAAACTCAATTCTGGCTATACAGCAATTAGTAAAGAATTTTACAGATATAATCAAATCAAATTTTACTAGTTCAAATTTAAAGAGTGCCTGATATCCCCAGTAGCCGTTCGCATTTCTTAAGATTTCTTCTATGATACCCGTTCAGAAATTTTCCTAGTTCTTCAAATTGAATTGGTGGTTTAAGGGGCCAGACAGTTTTCCTAGTTTCTAGGCCTACGCTTAGAAATTTTCCTACTTTGCCCTATTTAAAATAATAAGGTTTTAGTATTTTAGTATGGTTAAAGCTTTATTTTTAATATGGCTTAAATCCTTATTTTTAATATTGGTAAAGCCTTATTTTTAACATGGCTAAAATGTAATAAAAAAATAATTGTGGACTAAACTAAAATAAAAGTGGACAACAACTGGTACATCCACAGTACCTATACACAAAAACGAAAAATTTGTCAAACTTTTCCGAAAGAAAAAACACGTCTTTTATCTAAATGTATATATATATGTGTATAGAGCAATAATAAATCTTTTATTTTCAAGTACAGGAGCGCTTCCTTTTCAGAGGGATGATGCCAAATGACTGGTTGTACTTTAGGGATGGTTGAATAGGAATACGGCTTAAGATCGCACCGTTTAACACCAGGGTTTTTACTTCGACCCCCGCAGACACACCGACTCGTCACACCCCCAAATAAAGCCCCCATGAAATGCTAACTATACGTGTTGCGGGCTCGCCCTTTTTCTCCTCGGCATTCATCAAGTTCACACGAGCACACATCCATATATACATATATATTTGGAGAAAGAGAGAAAAAAACAGAAATGCATACAAGATCGCGGGGGTGCATTCAGAAATGTAGAGAGAGAGAAACAGAGTCGACGTGTATATATATAGTTGTCAGTGATTCAGTCGAGGGACCGATGCTGAGGGATTGTTCGTGGAATTAGCAGGAATATAGCAGCATTTAGTAGCCGGGATAAATCGTTCCAGTTGTTTGTCGCGTCTCCAGCTTCCACGGGACATTTCCCGCTTCGGCAATCAAGCCAATAATTTAGCCATTTGCTTATTTCTCAATAGATGCTGTACAGCATCTATATGCTGTACAGCATCTATATGCTGTACAGCATCTGTTGAGCAATAAACAAATACCGAAATTATACTCACATTCCAGTAACAATAATCTATTTCTACGATACACTGAAAGAAACTTTGTTGCAAAATTTAATATTGTGGAGTCACTTTTTAGTATATTTAGTTACAAGTGTAGGACATTTTGGTATGGTAATGATTTTCGTTACTACTTTTAGGAATGTTTAGAAGTAAAATAAGGAAGTACAATATATATGAAAAGAGAATTTAGTATAATCTTCACAAAATTCAAAATGTTTGTAATAAAACTCAAAATGTCAAATTCTGATACGCTGTTTAAGAAGTATTATAACCAAATATCTCAAACTACGTAGTTAGAATTTTATTTTATTCTATAATCGTTTCAAATTTTGATAAAGTTGATATGAAAAACCGAAAAAATTGACGAGAATCGTCGAAACTTGCCGAAGTTGAACGAATCAGTGTGAACGGAATTAACCGAATTTCAAACATAAGCAGCGCGAGACTGCTTCCGTAAGCGAACACCAGGGCGCGCAAGTTTCTTTTCTCGCTGACAAGTTAATTTACCAGCTCTATATAAGAGGAGACGATTGAATGCATTCTTAAACTTAAAGACAAATATTATTTTTGTCTCATTTTTATCACTCTGTTTTTAATAGAGTGTTTCAATTAAATTAATTCCCTTTCCTCCTTCAAACTAATACTAATTAAATAATGAATGGGTGCAAATATATATAATATAATATTATATATAATAATTTTAGAAAATTACGAAAAAACCGTTCTGAATTTTCATATAAATTTTTCAAATAACGAATGGGCGCGTCTGTTTACTGACTACTGGTTTTTCGTATACTTTTATCAATTTTCAAAGATTCTTGAATATATTTACTGTAAAAGCAATTGGTAAAATTATATCAATTTTTAATACCAACCCTGAATTTCCAAAGTTTGAAAAATAAAATACTAAAATTTCCTTTTGGCTTTATCATATATATTGTAACAAGGTTTCTTTCAGTGCACTCACTACTGGTTGCAACTGTTTTTTCGTATACTTTTATCAATATTCAAAAATTCTGAATTTAAAATAAGAAATAATACTTTTAATTTCTTGAATATAGTTACTTTAAAAGCTATTCGTAAAATTATATCAATCTTTGATATCAACCCTGAATGTCCTACGTTTGAAAAATAAAATACTAAAATTTCCTTTCGGGTTTATCATATATTGTAACAAAGTTTCTTTCAGTGTAGATACCGCAAAACCAGAAAGCGAAACAGTTCGAACTGTCTTTTTTAACTCATTATTTAAAAAAATCTGTTCGAACAAAAATTTTATCACAATTTTAACATCTTAAACCCTCTTCTGATACTAAAGGCACTTATGGTAAAAAATCATCATTTTGAACGGTAACAAATTCTATAGTACATTAAAAGAAACTGTACATTATACTTAAGTACATTCACTATTTTAGTTTCAAGACTAAATTATTAGTAACGCGATGAATAAAAAGCCAATTGATTTAACCCAGCACACAACATACAACAGAAAAGCTAAAAATCAAAAATGATGAACGCCAACTATTCCTATCAGAATGGCACAGCCCGATCGACGCTGGGTTGAATCTATTATCCAGACTGACCTCCCGTCACGGACTCGATGATGGATGATGGTGATTAATAATACCATGTCCTGAATCTCCCTGAAACCATCCGCCCACCTCCTCTCATGTAAATATAATGTCCTTCCTTGTTTATCCACATCGTCGATATTTCAAGGAAGAAGCAAAAAAAAAAACCATACTCATCAAGCCAAAACACTATCTATACATAACACTGCGGGAAATTTTAATCTCCTAAATTGCCTTCTATCATAATTACGAAAAATAGGTACGAAAAATAGGTACAAAAAATCGAGCAAAAGGAAAAAAAGTCAGAAAAATGAAAAAGAGAAAAAAGAAACAGAGAAAAGAAGAGAAAGAGAAAAAAAGAAACAGGAAAAAAGAGAAGAGAAGAGGAAGGTTCAAAAAATCGAGCAAAAGGAAAAAAAAGAAAAAGAGAAAAAAAGAAAAGAAGAGAAAGAGAAAAAAAGGAAAGAAGAGAAAGCAAAAAGAGAAAAGAAGAAAAAGAAAAAAACAAAATTGAAACACGAATTATGTACTATATAGAGATCTATCAGTGCAACGTGTCATAGCGAACGGCGCGTGGATTTGCGGGCCGACGACCTGGGGTTGACCAGGCTGTCGATGGTCATTCCGGAAACCTGAGGCAAGGGACATCCCTCCTCTTTATCGTTCATGACGATCGATCCCTCAACAATATTCATTTACTCTAGAAAATATTTTTGCATGAAAAAAAAAAGCAGCATTTATTTTGCGCAGCAAAAACGAATAAAGCAACTTTTACTATACTTTCAACATCACTGCAAGAAAAACAATTGGTATTGACTACTGTTCAGTTAATAAAACGATCACTACTAATTTTTATCACTTTAGCCATTTAATTAGTAACCTAACTACATCCAGTTTCACCAACTCCGATTAAAAGTTAATCAATGATTAATGACATCAGTCTAACGACTCATGTTTGGTCGGTTAAGGATTACTGATTAACTTTTAATCGCGGAGTTGATGAAACTGGCCCTCGGTATACAATGTTGACACTAAAAATTTAATGTTGTTTTCTCTGATTTCCAGGCAGAATTTTGATTCTTCTTCCTGACCCTAAAGACAAAAAATTCACTCTAAAAATTTAACTCAAAACAATGTTTCCTGATCTGTGGCAACCCTAATATAGTTTAGAACTCTTCTTAGTTCAAATCAAAACTAATTTATATATCGAAAAGTACAGTTAAAAGAATAAAAAATACAGTGAATATACAAAAGAATAATTTCCATCCAAAAGAATATGAGAAATCAGTAGTCATAGTAGTCAGAAATCAGTAGTTTATTCTTTGAGAAGAAAAAAATAAAAATATTGTGACGAGAGATTAATTCGTAAACATTAAATCTCGAATTATAAGAACACAGTGGATCTGGCGTTGATCCTATTAAGGACAATAATAGCGCATAATTGGGTATGGTCATGAATTTAAGCTCTCGGCATCATTCTCGCCAGGGGAGCAACACGAGAAATGCAACATGTGCGATCTCTGATCCCTTACACCTGATATCACACTGACACTTATTCCCTTTTCTGATTTCCACTCATTTCATTTATCCTCCAATTTATCCAAACAAGAAGACAAGCCAAATGAAAATGAAAATCAAAAAAATTAATTTGCAAATTAACCATATAGTCAAGGGAAAAAAAGGAAAAACAATGTACATCTATATAAGTCATGAAGAAAAATATTCCCTTGGGTATAAAAATTCATATATATTATACTTTATATAACGTGTATTCAACGTTTAATAATGTATTTCACGTAGGATAAAAGAGCGTTCTACGCGGATATATGTACGAAAAGATAAAAAAAGAAAGTATACCCCAAATGAATTTCTGGAGAATGAAAACCGCAGATTTAGGGAACCGAACTCTCCGCTTTCATACATGTATGTTGTGTATATATAGGTATATAAAGACGTGATGGAATTTTCTACTATTGAAATTAACCACCAACCGCGCATATCACAATTGGAACTGTAAAAAGCGCGAAAACGGGAAAATAGTAATGAAAGAGATGCGTAAGTTTATACCAGTCACAAAATTGTGAAGCGCGACGCGACGTGAATAAAACGATATTAACTTTATTAACCCCACTTTATTTTCTCTAACTTTATCCAAGTTAAAAAAAACTATAAGAAATAATACTTATAACAATAACAATAATATTAATAATAATATTAATAATAATAATAATAATAATAACAGTAATGGTAACAATAAAAATACAAATTATAATTACAATTATCAATAATAATAATAAAATTGCTAAAAATAATAAATTAGCAAACTAGTGTTCGAAAAAAAAGAAACAAATTGACAAAGTTTGTCAATTTTCGTCCCGAAATCTTTGTCCCGAAACGAAAGATTAGATAGTCATTCATAAAGTGTGAACAAATAACTACATATATAAATAATCAAATAAAATCGATAAATAATATACAGAGAAATTGAGTGAAAAAACAAGGAAACAAGAATCTCTGAAGAAAGCAAAAGACTAAATTATCCCTTTCGTCGTCTTTTAGACAAACCCTTAATTTAAATAACTCTTCTCTTTACAGAGGATATGCAAACAATTTCAAATAATTGTTCAACATTTTTTTGGTATTCAAATATTTGAAAGCTGAAGGTTTTAATTAGTTCAACGCGGGTACTGGAAGTAAAGAGAAGTTCCATTTTTTTCTATCGCACTTACATATACATATATATATAAAACCTTTTAATATTAGAGGTTATATATATACGCGACGAGGAATATATAAATTTTTATTAATCTTTTTTTCTCCCAGTTTCCTTTAAAGCCACTATTCATAATTAATTGGAGCTAATAAATATACAAATGCTTCCGACAAAATATATATATATATATATAGAAGATATATATGCGTAAATATAATCTCTACGAAAAAATGCTAAATTATAAATTCTAATAATATGTGCGAAAAAGATTTAATGCACACTAAATTATCATATTATTAATCATTGCTGGCGATTAGAAAATTTTGATGATTCATTATTATTGATAACAGTGAGAGGAGATTAAATTAGAATTTAAGTTGAAAGTAAGATTGATATCACTTACACCTGTATACAAATATGGGAATTAGCATTTGGCATAGTAGAGGCAAATTCTTATTTTATAGAACTAATGTTTAAGTGGATTTCGGATTAATCGTATTTGTCACCGAATCGAATTGCCATTTAACCAAGTGGTCTGATACTTCTTTGAATTGCTATTAAGCTAAATTGCCATCTTACCGAATGGGCGAATTGCCAATTTGCCATTTTACCGAATTGCCACATAATTTGCCATTTAAACGAATTGCTACCTAATTATACCATTTTACCGAATAGCCACACAATTTGCCATTTTACCGAATTGCCACCTAATTATGCCATTCAACCGAATTGACACACAATTTACCATTTTACCGAATTGACACACAATTTGCCATTTTACCGAATTCTAATTATGTCATTTTACTGAATTGACATACAATTTGCCATTTAAACGAATTAACACTCAATTTTCCATTTGATCGAATTTCCACCTAATTATGCCATTTTACCGAATTGGCATACAATTTACCATTTAACCGAAATGACATTCAATTTGCCATTTGATCGAATTGCCATACAATTTGCCATTTAAACGAATTGACACTCAATTTGCCATTTGATCGAATTGCCACCTAATTATGCCATTTTACCGAATTGCCATACAATTTGCCATTTAACCGAAATGACATTCAATTTGCCATTTGATCGAATTGCCATACAATTTGCCATTTAAACGAATCGTCAACTGATAGAAATTGAAAGTTAACTAAATTGCCGCGTTCAAACAAATTGCTTTTCAACCGATTAGAAAACTAACTGAACTGACACAAGGAGCAAATTGCCAATTAATTGCATTGTTACTTATCCAAATTGTCATTCAACCAAAATGGTATTTAACCGAATTGTCATTTGACCGAATTGCTATTTAACCAAATATCCATTTTACCGAATTGCCTCACAATTTGCCATTTGAACGAATTGCCGCACAATTTGCCATTTTACCGAATTGCCTCAAAATTTAAATGCACTAAAGTCTTATGCCAACGAAATTGTTAAACAATTTCGCTAAACCAACAGCTCGATAAAGTGCGTATAATATGGCAAATCGGTCGAACGGCTATCTGGCTATTTGTAAATACAATCAATTCCCAATTTGTTCAATTGGAAGTTAATTTTCCCGCCGACAATTTGCATAGAGTCAAGTGCCATTCCAGTTAATTCCCAATTGGCTCAAGTACCACTTTGATTATTTGTCACTTTAGTGCCAAATACTTCGACAATTTGGTATTTCAGTTCAATTTCGCCTTGAATCTTTATAGGACAAGAAACGGAACCTAAATTAAAACCGCGAACCTAAACCAAATAAAAATTTGAAACACATGATATGAAAAAAGAAACTTGCTGAATGGATCGACTTTTCCAGAGAAACTTCCCATATCAATTTGAAGCAGAATGCATAAAATAATTAGATATGTTATCCATAGAAAATAATTGATAGAAACCTAACGTGAAGCCAATTTGAGAAAAAAAAGACAGTACACTTCTTTTAGTGAACAAGAATGAGTGAGTAGAATTCTCCTCGGCACATAGTGATAGTGAGGAGGAAATATATACGTGTGTATGTATATTTGTGTGGGTAAAGAGTTCGAGGGCTAGTTGGTGCGTGAGTGCATGGGAGGAACACGGCCATGTTGAATGAGCCTGCGTAGTGAGGTCCTCCTCTCTCCTCATGGCAAGTCAATACCTCGTACATTGAATCCCCTTACCCCGTACACTTCCTCGAGGTTCTCGCGAGAACATTTCTCTCGTCCAACCAGAAAGCGAGCTGATATACCCGCCGTAGCGATGGCAACGCTTGTTCTTCCTTGCTAAAGTCGCTTCGCGTTCTCCCACCTCCTACACACCAATATATATATATATACATACATACACACAATTCTCCCTCCTTGCCCATCATAGTATTTCAGCGCAGAGAAACTCCATCCTTTACCCAACACCTTCTTTTCCTTTTATATTCCATACATATATATTTATACGAAAAAGTAGGAAAAAAAAGAAGATAAAGAAGAGAACCAAATACGCAAGAAAAGCTCGTCTCTACTCGCCTCTCTAAATCCACTATACATCCCGAGAGTGACGCCAAGTCGACAACATTTTCATCGCGCATATCGACTACTATTCTTAGTTTTTTCCCTTTAAGCCACGTTCGCGTTTATGAAAATCATGGAAAATGTAAAAAAAAAAATGCACTCTTGTTGTTGTTATTATTATTGTTAATAATTATTATCACTATTATTATCATAGTTATTATCATTGTTTTAATCTTTGTTATTATTATTGTTACTGTTACCATTACTATATAAGAACCGAACCCAAAGCTAAATGCTACAAATGTCACTAAATTAACCTTTAGAGGGCCGGTAAATCTGCATAAATTTTAGTAGTTTTTTATTAAGAAAAATTTATAAATAAGAAGTCAATTCGATAAAAAGATGGTGGCCACCATTTATTTTGACGAATCTTTTTATTGAATTGACTTTTCCCCGGCCCTCTAAAAGTTAACGAAATTTTTAGTTTCAACTAAAGAACTTGCTGCAAGTTTGCTGTAAACTAACAGGTTACTTACCCCCCAATTTTGGGGTAAAAGTGTCAATTACTGCCCGATTGCAGTCAATTTGCCGTTGAATATCGCAAATACGACATTTAATGTTTATTGGAGGGTGTTTAAACAAATATACTCCCAAATAGATGAAGAACATTTGAGCTTCATATATTGTGTCCATGCTTCATGTCAATTTTACCAATATTATGTCGGGCAATATTGCAGACTTCGCATTACTCATCTATACTAAATCCTATACTATTTACTATATACTTTTTTCACAATTTGCTACTATTTGAATACTTTTTTTTAGATCTATGACACTAAAAGCTACTTTTTTCCTTATTTTTTGAGGAAATTTGCATCACTTTAAATTCCCTAATAGTTGAAATAAAAATAAATTCTAAAAATTCTAATAAAAATATCTAAAATGATTCAATTATTCTTAAAAACTTTTCGAAAATCAATTATTTACAATATCTATACAATTTTAATGAAATTCCAGAAAAGATTTTTGATAAAATTCTTCTCAAACATTCAACTTTTTTTTATAAATGATAACATTTTCACAGGAATTGGATTATTTTCACAAGCAATAACATTTTCTGCGAAAATTTAATTATTTATAAAAATTTAAATAAAATTCCAGGCAAGAATACAATTATTTTCGCATAAATAATAAAATGCTTCTCAACAATTCAATTACCTCTACAGGGTGTCTAACAAGGATTGAGAAAATAATTCCCCGACTTTTTCTTGACCTTTCCCTGACTTTTTACTTTTTACTGACTTTTAATCAAAAATTCAAAAACCCAATTTTTTCTAAATTCAACATTTTTTCTTCTCTTTTACGGCATTTAGCTTCATTATTTTTGGGCTCTTCAAAAACACTTCACTTATTTAATAGTTTCCACCCTTCGGTAAAAAATCAAAAATTATTAAAATTTATCAAAAATTCAAAAACCCAATTTTTTTAAAATTCAACATTTTTTCTTCTGTTTTACTAACATATTCAACAATAAATTAATATCTAATAATAGAAACAAACTATAATCAAAATCTTCAAAGTTTTGTTAGATTAAAAAAATTTTTTATTCACAAAAAATTTAATTATTTTAATTTTAATTATTACATTCCTTGACTTTTCCCTGACCAAAAAAATTCCCTGACTGTTAGACACCCTGCTCTACTTTTAAATATTTTAATAATATTCTTCACAAGAATTCAATTATTTAAAAAGAATTAAATAAAATTCTTCGCAAGAATTCAATTATTTTGCAGAAATAATAAAATTCCTCTTAGAAATTCAATTATTTTTTAAAAAATTATTGATAAATTCATGAATATTTTATGCAACTCAGGCGTATAATGATCACTTTATCTACCTGTACAAGCGCCTACTATATTTCCCCATTATAACCCAGCTGTCAATAAAGTGCTTATTATTGCCCTAGGACAATAAAGTACTAATTATTGCCCTAGGATAATAAAGTACTTATTATTGTCCTAGGACAATAAAGTACCAATTATTACCCTAGGGTAATAAAGTACCCATTATTACCCTAAGGCAATAAAGTATACTTTATTGACCAGCTGAGTTACATGTATTTTTTTAATTTAAGGGCATTTGAACCTTGATGACGTTACAGATTGTGCAAAGCATGTGTGACGTCATCAAGGTTCAAATGCCCTTAATAAAAAATTAATTAAAAATGAAGCAAGAACTCTCTAAAAAAGATATTACTATACCAGGGGCCAATTCTTCTACTTATACGTGCTACAAAAGATGTTAAAACAAATGAGAACCTTTTACGTCGAAGAGAATAAGTGTCGAAAAATGTAGTACTATTACTACTGACGCTTTTCGGTATTCATGAATGAAGGACAAAAGTGAAAAATTCTTCATTCGAGTATATCAAATCGTATACTTTTCCATTATTCCCTTCTCGTATCTTTCCTTTTTTTTATTGTCTTTCTTCCTTTTTCCCCAAGACTGACTTTGATCATGAGTGTCTACGCGCGCACATTGAAGCTTTACTCTCCTACTCTCTCTCTCTCTCTCTTTCTCTCTTTAAATATGCAAGCACCCGCGAGACACGTAAGTCTCCCATGTTCTTCGTGCTTTCTTTCCCTTTTTCCCATTTCCTCTCTCCTCGTCTTTTTCTTTTATTATTTCTCTTTTTCTTTCACATGCACATTCTCTTATGATGATGACTTCTACGAAACTACGGAGAGTATAACTACTAACGCCTTAAATAAACTGCTTCCGGCTAGTTTACGCCAAAAGCAGGCGACGGGGTTTACTGCGCGATATTTTTTAGTTTTAGTAGTTGTTTTTTCTTTCTTTTCTTTTTTTTTTCTTTTTTTACTTTAGAATTCGAGGTGCGGCAACGTAAACGTTTTAAAGTGTTTCCTCGCACTGTGTGACTCTCTCCAGGGAATAAATTATTTCCAAGTCCTATAGCACCATCAGGAATTCTATATATAATATTATTCTTTATTTTGTCTCGAAATTTTTAGTTTGACTTTTTTATTTTCGCCAATTTTTACTTTCTTAGATAGGTCCGATTGACATTAAACGATAATTGAATTAAAAAGGGGGAAGTAAATAATTATTATGTACGAGAAACTAAATTTTTACAGGGTTGCCACAATTCAGGGAAAAGTCAGGGGAAGTAGAATTGAGGCGTTGGATCCAATAACTCGCCCGACGCTCGAAGGCACGCGCAACTGCCAGTCAGTGAGCAGTGAGCGCCTCTGGGCCACTCACTGCTACCCGACTGGTATTGGCGCGTGCCTTCGAGCGTCGGGCGAGTTATTGGATCCAAGGCCTCAATTGGTCAGGGAAAAAGTCAGAGATTTTTATTAAAAGTACTGGAAAAAATTAAATTTTTAGAATTCATATGAAAATTCAGAATTTTTGGTGTCTTTTTTGTTTGCCTCATAAACTATATTATAAAACTACCACGAATTCTAATTTTTTCTAATTCTGACAAGAATGAATTTTTTACTATTATTTAATCAATTCAAAAGTTTTAACGCAATTATCTTGATACATAACAAAATTCTTCGAAGAAATTCAATTATTTTTAAAAATTTTAACGAATATCTCGTCAAGAATATTCAATTATCATTACAAATAGCAAAATTTTTAGCCAAAAATTCAATTATTTTCGCAAAAATTTTAATAAAATTCTTTGCAAAATTTCAATTATTTTCAAAAGTTTCTCTCAATTCAATAATTTTTAATACTTACATAAAATTTATCAAAAGATTTAATTATTGAAAACAAATTTTGATAAAATTCTACAAAAACATTCAATTATTTTCCAAATTCATCACAAGAATTCAATTCTTTTGAAAAGGTAATAAAATACTTTGTAAAAATTAAATTATTTTCAAAATTTGTTTTTAAATTCTTCTCAACAATTCAATTATTTTTATATAAATAGATAGGAAAAATTCTTTTCAAGAATAATTAAGTTACTGTCAAAAATTTTAATAAAATTCTTGCGAAAATTGTAATTATACTTATACAAAATTTAATAAAATTCTTTTCATGAATTCAATTATTTTCAAAAATAAAAAAATTCTTCACAAAAATTCAATTATTTTTATAAATAAAAAAATTTCTATAAGAATTTCAACTATTCTATAAAAATTTTAAAACAATTATTCCAAGAAATACAATTTTTTTCAACATTTTTGATAAAATTCTTTACAAAAATTTAATTATTTTGAAACATAAAAAACTTCTTCCCGAAATTTCAATTATTTTCATAAATAAAAGAATTTCTAGAAGAATTTCAATTATTCTATAAAATTTTTATAACAATTATTTCAAGAAATACCTACAATTATTTCCAACAATTTTGATGAAATTCTATACAAAAATTCAATTATTTTCAAAATTAAAAAAATTCTTCACAAAAATTCAATTATTATCATAAATAAAAAAATTTCTAGAAGAATTTCAATTATTTTATAAAATATTTTAGAAAAAGGACAATTTCGTTCAAGACAACCATTTAAATTTTTATATTACAATTTTTTTGCATTGGATTTTTAATTTCTTTTTAGTTTTTGACCAGGACAAAAAATCCAAAAAAATAAATCCAAAGTGAAATTTTTTTTTTACTATTTTGAATTTCATTTACTTAGGATTTTTTGATTTGGACTTTTTGTTTTGGATTTCTTTTGTCCGGATACCATTTTCATAAATTATTATTTAAATTCATCTCAGGAATTCAATTCCTTTCGAAATTTTAATAAAATTCTTCAAAAAGTTTTCAATTATTTTCAAAAATTGTTATAAAAAATTCTTCAATATAATAAATTTCAATTAAATTTTAACTAAGTTCCTTAAAAAGAAATGAAATGTTTTTAAAAGTTGATTAATAAAATTCTTCGTAGAAAATAAATTTTAAGAAACATTCAATTATTATTTTTCGTACTTTTAACTATAACAATACTGTAGAATTAATTTTTTTTTTAAATTTAATTCAATTCTCTTTGTTGAAATTATTTGAAGTTTTTATTTTCTAATATATATTTAACTGATGAAGAATTTTCGAATGATCGAAATTTCACGTAAAATTGAATTGTAAACAAATGGATTTGAAAATTCTCAAGAAGAACTTTTCAAAAATTATTAAAAAGAATTTTAGTTAAAAATTCTAGAAAATGTTAATTGAGTTGAAATGATGAAAATAATTTTGTAAAAGTTATAGAAACAATATTCTTATAATATAAAATAATGATTTTGTCACTCGACCAGTTTTAATTATTTTAATTATAATATAAAACTCATAGGCTTATGAGTTCAATTTGAAAAGGTTTGAATATGAAATTTTTGAACATCCTAATTAAAAATAAATAAATTATTATTAAAAATAATGATTAAATATTTATTTAGAAAAGAAGTTATTAATGTTTTTGAATAATTTTACTTTTGAAGAAATTTGTAATTAAATGTAATTTATGTATATGTATCAAATGTAATTTGAACATTGTTTTGAGTATTTAATCATTTTTAGAGTAAATCAGAATATTTTTTAAGGTCAGGGAAGAAATCAAAATTCTGTCTGGAAATGTCAGTGAAAAACAAAATTAAATTTTTGTGGCAACCTAGTTTTAACAAATTTCGACAAAATTAAACATAACCCACGAAATTATTTAAACTGTTCTTCCTATTCAAAATGGGGAATTAAATTTAAATTACACGCCAGGTACAAATTCCGCACAATAATGGAATAAGTAACAAGGGTCCTTAAACAATCCTTTTTGCAAATATATAGTGAGTCTAGTGTGGTAAAACTTATCTTGCTTTTAATTCATATCGGGGTGGACCCTATAATATTAAGACCCTGGATTACATTCTAATTAACAAGGAGTTTGTCGTGGTGACCATTTTCTCTGGCTCTAATCCGTTTACGAAAATTTCAATTTCTCTCCTCACTTAAGTAAACTACAATTTCTATAGTTTTATCTGTATAGATATATTTTCACATACCTTATGTAATACATCTGTATATATAGATCCACATACCTTAACACACGAGATGAAATTGTTCCTCCAATACTGAGATCAAATTATAAACGATAAATGATAGACTTTATCTTTCTCCGCAGGACCGCAGTGGCACTATATAGATGATTAGAATTCTGCAGCTTGGGATGAAATGTCCATATCAAGAAAAAGGAGCGCACTTGTCGAGGAATTCAATTTTCATTATTATCGGCGCGATATTGTCTTCCACTCTTCCACATACACACTCACCAAAAAAAAAAATTTATCTATAACAAAAAATAAAATACACACTTTAAAAAAAGTATTCTTCGGTAATTAGTCCTGAGATCTAAATTTTAGCGTAGTCAATATTTAAAAATATATATATATATACATATCAAAGTTATAGTGACACTCTTTTTGTAAACTATTGAAAACTTTAGAAATATTTTTAATAAAAATTTTAATTTCAAAGAATTTAAATATATTAATCAAACTTTTAGTTCTATTTATTAATTAATTTTAAATATTTATACTTCTATAATTATTTATAATCAAATTTAAAGAGTTTGACAATTAATATAAACGACTTAATTTTTAATTTATTTTCCATTTCTAAATTTTTATCCTGCTCAATTTTTTTACTGCGTCATAGAATTAATTTCTTCACTATAAAATTGATATTTAAAATATCCAATTAGAAATAGTATCATTTGTGGCTTTTTTTTAACGAAAAAGGTTCTTTTTTTTTTCTTTAGTCCGTAAATTATAGGATATAATTTGGAGAATTTTAGAGAAATTACAAATGATTGCAGAAATTCAATTATTTTCTAAACTAATAAAACTCTTTGCAAAAATTCAATTATGTCAAATTTTTTTTAAAAATTCTCGACAACATCTCAATTATTATCTTTAGAAATAATTAAATTCTTCTCCAAAATTCAATTATTTTCAAAAAATTTTAATAAAATACTTGGTAAAATTTCAATTATTTTCAAAAACTTTCCTCAATTCAATGATTTTTAATATCTACTATTTTAATAAAATATTCCAAAAGAATTCAATTATTTAAAAAAAAATTTAATAAAATTCTACGCAAACTTTTAATTATATTCATAAAATAATAAAAATTCGCCAGAAATTCAATTATTTACAAATTTTTTATTAATTTCTTCGCAATCATTCAATTAGTTACATAAACAATAAAATTTTTACAGGGATTCAATTATTTCCAATAAAATTCTTTTTAGGAATTCAATTATTTTCATAAACAATAAAATTCGTTGCAGAATTTCAATTATTTTAATCAAATTCCTCGAAAAATGTAATTTAAAATTTTTATTAAAATTCGTCAAAAGAATTCAATTATTTAAAAAAATGTAATAAAATTCTACGCAAACCTTTAATGTTTAATTATATTCATAATAAAAATTTCACAGGAATTCAATTATTTACAAATTTTTTATAAATTTCTTCGCCATTATTTAATTATTTTCATAAATAATAAAATTTTTACGGAAATTCAATTATTTTCGTAAATAATAAAATTTTTTTTTAGGAATTCAATTATTTTCATAAAAAATAAAATTCGTTGCAGAATTTCAATTATTTCAATATACGATTTTAAACAAATTCCTCGAGAAAAATGGAATGATTTTTAAAAATTTTATTAAATTTCGTCACAAGAATTCAGTTATTTAAAAATTTATTAATAAAATTCTTTATGAAAATTCAATTTTAAATAATATTCAATTATTCAATAAATTGTTTTGTTTTTATTTGAATAATTGAATTCTATAGTAGAATTTTCTAATAAAAATTGATTTGAAAATGGATTTCAGTTAAAATTTTAGACAGCAATTGAATATTAAAAGCAATTAGCGTGAATTTTAAGAAATAATTAAATTTTGAAAAGGTTTCAAACTAAAATCTTTGAAAATCTGAATGTTTCATATTTTTAACTAACAATTCTGTGGAATTAATTTTTTTAAAAAGTTTCATTGCGGATTTTTTAAAAAATTATTTGAAGTCTTTATATTTTCTAATATTATATTTTATTAAAGAATTTACGAATAATTGAAATTTTGAAAAATTGAATTGTAAACAAATGAATTTTAAAATTCTCAAAGAACTTTTTCAAAAATTATTAAAAATAATTGATTTATAGAAGAATTTAAATTTAAAACACGAAAAAAATTTTTTATTTTGGAAAAGTTACAAATTATTGCAGATATTTAATTATTTTCAAGAGTATAATAATGTTCTTCGCAAAAATTAAATATTGTTCAAAAACAATAAATTTCTTCTTAGGTATTCAATTATTTTCGCAAATACTAAAATTTATAGGAGAATTTCAATTATTTTTAATACAATTTTAATCAAATTCCTCGAAAAATGTAATTATTCTTAAAAATTTTATTGAAATTCGTCAAAAGAATTTAATTTTCAAAATATTTATTGGTAAAAATCTTTACGAAAATTGAATTTTAAGAAACATTCAATTATTCAATAAATTATTTATTTTTGTATTTAAATAATTGAATTCTATTAGAATTTTCTAATAAAAATTCATTTAAAAATAGATTTCCGTTAAAATTTCAGATATAATAATAATTGAATATTAAAAGCAATTATATAGCGTGATTTTTTAGAAATAATTGAATTTGAAATTAATTTTTTGAAAAAGTTTAATTGAATTTTTTTTATATTATTTGAAGTTTTTATTTTCCAATATATTATTCAATTAAAGAATTTACGAATAATTGAAATTTCGTAAAATTGAAATATTATAAATTTGATTTGAAAATTGTCAAAGAACTTTTTCGAAATTTACTAAAAAGAATCGATTTGAAGAAAAAATTTAGTTAAAAACAGCGAAAAAAAATTTAATTTTGGAAAAGTTACAAATTATTGCAGAAATTCAATTATTTTCAAGAGTAATGATATTCTTCGCAAATATTAAATATTGTTATCACTCGGTCATCTTTAATTCTTATAAAACATGAACGAGTCGAAGACTCGGAGTTATCGATTTCTTCATGTTTTATATTTATAAAAAATTTAATTTATAGTTTGAAGTAAAATGTTTTCTTATTTGACTCGGACTGATTATATTTTTGGCAGTATAGTTGGTCCGTAATGTTTCATTTTTGGTCCGTAAAGTTCGTATTTTTAAATACTTTCACTGGTTCGAGCCCTGCAATTTGGCAACGTATATTTTGCTCTATTTGCAATTCCGAATTCGGTTAAATGCGGTAATTTGGATATACAAAACGAAAATTTACTATTTACTGCACTGTAAAATATTTAGAGAGTTTTGACGGTCAATGGAGTTGGGAGTGAAATTTTTCTAGTTAAAAATCAACTCCAAAAGGGAGTTAATTATTAAATTAACTCCCTTTTGGAGTTGATTCTCATTTTTACTGTGTAAATTTTAACTCCCTTGGCTTTAACTCCTAAATGGGTGTGACTTTTATAGAATCCCCTGGGGAGTTAAACTTTAACTCCCTTTTATTACAGAGTGTACGAAAATTTTTACTAAATCAATAAAAAATGTTACTATAATATAGGTAATCAAATTTTTATATTTCAGCTTTCCTAGATCATGGTAAAGCTTTCTTTTAAGCTGCGAGACATCAAGTTCACCCTCAAGCACTCACTAGAATCACAATAAGCTAACTTATATCCAATTTATCATTTGTATTAAGCAAAATTGATATCCTATCTATACAACTTTCATAACACATGAATAAAATGGATCGAATTTTTTTTCCTTATCGATTACAAATACGCGAACGATTATCATCATAGAGTATAGTAAAATTATACCCAAACACATATGCACTCACAGCGAGCATATGCACGAATCATCCCTTTTTCTCTCTTATACACACCGACATACCCAATTATGCTTTATGCATTTCCCTCTATACTCTCTCTCCTCTACTAGTATACCCAACCCAATATATCGAGCAAAAGCTCGTTTCACGTTATTTATGTATGTGTGCATGCAGGTGTAATGCTCTGCCTGTTTCACATACACTCATATACATATAGCATATACATGCATAAAAGTACACAAGTACGCGTGGATCCAGATGTATGCATGCGAAAGTGTGTACAATCAAACATTGTTCATGATTTAGTCAAATATTGGCGAAATACACAGCTTTGTAGTACCTCCCTCTCGATGTATCTACCTATGTATCATCGTGCCAAATAATCCGCGGTAGATTGCACTTCGATTGTCCATTGGTTAAATAGCACTCTTTTTTTTTAGTATATACACATATATATTCGACAAAAATAAAAAAATTTTTTTTTCTGTTTTCATGTCAATAACGATAAATATTTGCTTAAATATATGTACACAAAAGCTCATATTGTATATTAAATGTTACACTCTATTAGTAAAGCAATATATATATATATATATATATATATATATATATATATATATATATATATATATATATATATATATATATATATAATATATATATATATATATATATATATATATATAATATATATATATATATATATATATATATATATATATATATATATATATATATATATATATATATATATATATACACAATTTAAAAATTAAATAAAAAAGTAGCAAATGATTTCTCCGCACTGTTTGTTGTTTCCCCGAAAAGAAAAAAGGATCTCTGATTTGTTTAGTTTTGCAATCTACTTACAATGTAATTAATATATATAACTATATAATCGAATATAGTTAAATTAGTATAGTAAATTATAATTCGAATTCTTCATTCTTGTAATTAAAAATATTATTCGAAAAAAGAGCCTAACACTACTCTAATTTTTAATTTTTAATTAAGTAAAACTGTTTACTAATTTGAATTAGTGATACCTACTTTTTGCTTCTAAATTAGTAAATTTTACTTTTCTGCTACTATTATTTATTATATTTCTGCTACTTTATTAGTAAAACCTAATTCAGAAGCAAAAAGTCAATCACTAATTCAAAGAATATTTTTTACGAATTCAAATTTAGAGAACAGACTTTTTTTTATTTATTACAAATAAATTTTATTTTCATTAAATTTAATTTGGTTCAAATAAATTTTCTCTGGGAGAAATAACTAAATATAAAAATTCAATTATAATATAAACACAATTTTTCTAAGAATATCAAATTGAGACAAAAAAAAAGAATCAAAAACATTGCTTCACAACATTTTTGATTCGTTTTTTGTCTCAATTTGAAGCAACTTGAAGACAATTTGAAGCAAATTGAGACGAAAAAAAAAATCAAAAACGTTGCTTCGCAACATTTTTTATTCGTTTTTTGTCTCAATTTGATATCTGCAGAAAAATTGTGAATCCGCGAAAAATGGAAAAATTCCTAATGACAATTTTCATTATAAATTTCTTATTTTCTTGCAATCTCTATACATTATATTAATTTATCAATATAGAATTTATCTATACATCAGTTTCATCATACTATTTTATTGTGATTACAAGTATAAAATAACTCTGAAAAATATATTTATATATCTATATACCTTCAACTAAAAAGGATTTCTGAGGCTGACGTCAAAAAAAAAGATAAAATTCAATGTCATTTTTAAGCTTTTGTAATAGAACTCTAAATATTTTGTGTACTATACACATATATGTGTACGCAAAAGGTGTAAATGTGTATAATAAAGTGCGAGTGTAAGAAAGTTAATTATAGAACGATTATCATTCTCGATATCTCAATGCGAATGTATGTCTGACTAAATAAAAAAATAATTTTTTTTGTAAAAAGAAAACATCTTATTCTTTAGAGGGCGAAAATTTTGCACAAGTCTCGTATGCAAATTGTATACATTGTAATTAAAATTTTTTTTAAAGAATTCAATGGCATTACGAAATTATAATTCTTAATTTAATATTATTTATTATTTAATTAATGTTTAATTTAATTTAATTAAAATATTATTATAAAATTAAATATTATTATTATTATAATAAATATAAAATTGTAAATATCGAAATTATATATAGAAACATTGATTAATTATAATTAATATTAATAATTAAGATTTCTTAATTCAAAAAAAATTTCTCTGATTTAACCAATTTTTCTTTGATTCAAACAAAGTTTCTCTGAATCCAAGAAATTTGTTTTTTAAAACAAAGAAATTTTATTATTGATATAGGACGGAAGAAATAATTATTTATTTTAAAAAGAAAAATATCTTTGAAACAAAAAAATTGTTTTTGAATCAAATAAATTTTTTCATGAATCAAATAAATTTTCTTTACATCAAATAAATTTCTTCCTGAACACCGTTTTTCTAAGGATATCAAATTGAGACGAAAAACGAATCAAAAGTGTTGCGAATCAAATAAATTTTCTTTATATCAAATAGATTTTCTTTGTATTGAATAAATTTTTTCTTGAAGTAAATAAATTTTCTTTGCATTAAATAAATTTCTTCCTAAATCAAATAAATTTCTTCTTGAATCAAATATATTTTCTTTGTATTGAATAAATTTTTTCATGAATTAAATAAATTTTCTTTGCGTCAAATAAATTTTTTCCTGAATCAAATAAATTTCTTCTTGAATCAAATATATTTTTTCTTGAATCAAATAAATTTTTTCATAAATCAAATAAATTTTCTTTAGCATCAAATAAATTTCTTCTTATGAATCAAACAAATTTTCTTTGTATCAAGTAAATTTCTTCTTGAATCAAATAAATTTTCTTTTTATCAAATAAATTTCTTCCTGAATTTAAAGCGAAGAAAAAAATCAAAGCAATAATAATTTCTCCATAATTGTCACCAAAATCATTTTTCTGGGTAAATTTTATAACTATTTATTAAAATAAAATATAATTATATAGTCACTTTAATATTATAAATAATAATTAGCTGTTAATTAATTTAATTAAAATAAAAAAAAATTTTCCATTCGGAAAATAGAAAAGGTAGAAAAAAATATTCAAAATAGATGTTCATAGAAATACGTGAATTTATTGAAACATGTACACCTCTCCTAGTTCATCTCGTCGTCATCGTTTTTTTTTTTTTATTATTTTTTTTTCTTTATTTTTCGTTTCATTTTCATGATGGACAAAAAGGTATTTTCTTTTAAAATCAAATCTCGATTCTCGTTTAATATTTATATTTATATGTATATGCAATGTTAGAAACTACAAAGAAAAAAATATATATTTTATAATATAAGAGAAAACAAAGATTCAACAACGATGAAAAAGTCATGAAGTGTTTTTTGAGATTTTTTTTTATCCAAAAAAATATACATTTTTTTTCTCGCGCGCACTCTCAATATAATTTCACAGAAATTTTCACAGTAATTTTTTATTTTTTTAAATTTTTTTTTCTCTCTTTTATTGCTGCAGATAAACTGAAAATTTATTGCGAAATAAATCTTATAGATAAATGTGTGTTACTAATAATGTACAATTAATAAGTGTCAATAAAGAAAAAAAAAATTTTTTTTTTCTTAATATTCTACATGTGTGTATTGTTTTTTTTTTGTTTTGTAAATTTTTTTTTAAATGTCTGATATTTACAGATGCATTATCGATTTTTGGGCATACTTCAAAGGTTAGAAAATTTTTCATTTTTTTTTTTTTTTTTTGGAAAATATAAAATAAAATTCCGATTATTGTAATATGTATAATAAACATATTTTTTAAAATTTCTATCAGAATTATTTTCGTCAATAAATTGCGTCTAAAATACCTTATCAAAGTTGAAACCGTTTAGGATGAGTTTTATCTTTTTGATAAAACGAGTTCGGTATTTTTAAATATATTTTCTATAGTATATATATAAACGCACCCCGATTATGAGGAATAAAAATTTGAAACTAATTTTCCATAGCCTTTGAAATATGCAATAAAAAGTATTTCTTTACGTCGTTTCTCTAGCTCAATAATATATATCTATATATATATAATATCGTCAAAGATTCCATTTACATATATATCTATATATTTATTTATAATATTTATATTTTTTTTATAACATGTATATTACTGTGCATTATACGCAATAATGTCCGTGCGACTATCTACAGATATTGTACAAAAGCACCAAAAAATGACAAAAAAAAACGTTCTTTTTTCGGTGCTACTTTTCTCTTAAAAAATAATACAATAAGAAAAACGAAAAATATAATTTACATCATTGCAGACGAATATTAATATATTTTTTTTTTTATTTTCTTTGTAATATATATCTCGCGAGAGTCAATATATACATTTTTCATTCAATATAATATATAATATAACGTCTGTGAATTTTTCTTATCGCAGGTTTCTTTTTGTACCTTGAAAATAAAATCCGTCAAATAACTTATTATTATATGTACAAGCCTTCAAAATAACGATTCAATTTGACTATTGCCTCTCTCATTTTTTAAAAAAAAGAAAAAAAAAACATTTAATCTATTTTTATTTTCAATTTAGTCCCATTTTTGAATTTTTTTTTTCAATTACACCGAAAAGAAATTAGCAAATTGTAGAAAAAAAACTTTACAAATTATACTAAAGGGAAAAAAATTTAATTTTCCAAAAATTTTAAACTCTTCACTAAAAAATTATTCTGGAAATGTTTCCTTCAAGTATTATTATTTAAATTAATATTTGCGAAAAATAAATATTTACCAAAAAAAATATTTAATTAAAAAATTATTAAAATAATTATTAGTAGATTATTAATAATTATCAATAAATGTTAAAAATAAATATTATTAATAAACATTATTAATAAATATTGATAATTTTAATAAACACTGTTGTCAAATAAATATTTATTTGATATACAATCTTTTTAATTTGATTTATGGATTCAAATAAATTCAATTTCTTCAAATGCATTTTTTTCTTTTTAAATTGTAAATTTTGAAACATTTCCCCTTCTCATATAAATTGTAAAATAATTTTATAAAATATGATAATTATTTTTTAAAATACAAAAATTTTTTTTGGTCTAAATTGTGTAGAATTATTATAATTTGTAAAAACGGTGAATTTTTTTTTTGCATTTTTTTTTCGTAAATATTTTGTGAATAATATGGGACCTAAACTACAACTCATTACATATAGATATATGTGCAAATGCGTTCATTTTGTTAACTTAATTTTCATTTCACGAATTATCACAATTTTCGCTCTTCTCAACCAACACCATCGTCGTATCGTTCAATTTGCACCACACACTCGCGATTACGTTAATTTAACGCTTCTAGTTTTCAAATAATAAACTTTTTTTTACGAGAGACTCAATACTGTATATAATTGTCGATGACTTTTCAAAAAAGATCATTTCTTTTCAATAATAATTTATTTCAATAATTTTTTTTAAATCATTTTTTAAATCATTTTTTAAATCATTTTTTAAACCATTTTTTAAACCATTTTTAAATCTCATTTTTTAAATCATTTTTTTTAAATCATTTTTTAAAATCATTTTTCAAATCATTTTGTAAAATTATTTTTTAAAATCATTTTCTAAAATCATTTCTTAAATAATTTTTTCAGTACACAATTTTTGTCCAGTTAACACACACAATTTTGAATTAAAATAATTTTAACTGACGAAAATTGACTAAAGAATAAAATATTTTTTAATTCGGAGAGAAGAATTTAAACAATTTTTTTTAACACTATTACAAACAGTGACATTTTTTTTTATAGACAAAAAATGAAGGATCGTTTTATAAAGATTTACATATTATATATATTTTTTCGTATTGCAAATAAAATGCGGAAATATATTGTTTGACAATATACACATGTTTTGTTTAAGGTTTATAAATCGCGCGACGATAACTTGAGGACACTCGAGAGATCAATGACCACAAAAAAGAAAAAAAAAAAAAAATTACTCTTACAACAATCATTATGATCAAACAAAAGTCCACGCTAGAGAATGTGTTTGCTAGTGCTAATCTAAAAATCAAACACCGATATCGCTCTCTATCGTCTCGATCTTGCAAAGTCTGAGCGTATTACGAAGTCAAGTTCGAGGATAAATTGGCATTTTCATTTTCATTTCCGGCAATAAAAAAAAAATCACTTTTTGATTTGGAAAAATAATTTTTGAAATGTTTTCACAATATTTAACAATAAACTATTAATTCTGTTATTTAAGGTCCGTGTAAAGTTAGCGTCGACGTTGAGCGTCGCAAACGATTTTTTCAGCAAAAGTTTTTAGCAAAAAAAAAAAAAAAAAATGAATCAAAATTGTGTTCTGAACTTTTTTTAATTCCCTCGGTGAATGAAAATTAACCTCTTAGTTTAAATCACTAAAAATTTCAAGAAAAAAATCACAAAAACCTCAAATAGTTTTCGAAGTTTGCGACGCTAAACTTCAGGGACAATATTATACTGAACCCCCAATAATTGAAAGAAATTTTTTTTCATTGCATAAAAAAATTTGTCTTTTTTTATATTTCCTTGTCATTAAATAATTTAAAATATTCAAAAACGAACGAAACTTTTTTTATACATTAGTTAAAAATCCTATAGATATAGTTTTGAAAATAAAATTTAAAAATAACTAAAAGTTTTAAAGCCATTTAGAAGGGCGTCGCTTACTTTTCCCGTCGCTACTTTAAAAGAGAAAAAAACAAGAAACTATAATAAACGATTTTCAAAATCAAACAAAATAAAAGTAAAAACAAATTAAAATATTTGTTTTTTAAACTACTTTTTTAATGAACTATATCGTAGGAGTTCTAACAAAAAACAAATTTCGTCAAAAACCATAGCAATTACTATTACGATTCAAGTTTTTTACTTTCCTTCATTTTTCACATAAACATATTCAAATAAATAAATTCGTTTAACGAAAAAAGACAATAGATTTAAAAATTCAATAACGTGTGACTTTTTCGTGTTCAATGAGAAAACAAATTTTCAAATTTTAAATTATATTCAAAATTCAAATTGGAAGATTCCAATTAAATTATCTGAATGTTAGCGTCGACGCTTAGCGTCGATAGCAATTATTTAGTTTTTAGCAACGAAAATTTCACTAAATTCACTTTTTTTATTCACCTGGGGAGTTAAAAAAATTTTTCAGAACACTTTTTAACTTGAAATCTCTGAAAAAATTGTTTAATTTGGTTTTTGTATAAAAAAAAGACATTTTCCGACGCTTAGCATCGACGCCAACTTCAAGGACTAATTAAATTGTAAATTTTTTCTTCAATTGTTTTCATAAACTTTAATTTTCTTTTTCTTTTCAACTTTTTGAATTTTTTAAACTTTTTCGCTGCTAATAAGTCACTCGTTGTAAGAATATATTTTAGGAATATTAGAAATAAAAGTTTCTATAAATTTACAGACAAGGATTGTAAAAATAACTATATAATAAGTGTCATTTAAGTGAAAAAAAGGGACAAATAAGTCGAAAAGTGACAATAAATTCATTAAAGTTCAAAATAAGTGATTTAAAGTGATCTGTAAATCTAAATTAATACTTTTCTGCTAAATTAAAAAAGGCGAAATCGTTTACCACTTAAATAGTTAGAATTTTACTGATTTTTAGTAGAAAGCTACTAAATTTTAGTAGAAAACTACTAATTTTTCATAGAAAACTACTGCATTTTAGTAGAAAGCTATTTTTTTATTAGAAAACTACTAAATTTTAGTAGAAGACTACTAATTTTTTATAGAAAACTACTGCATTTTATTAGAAAACTACAAAATTTTAGTAGAAAACTACTAATTTTAGTAGAAAACTACTCATTTTAGTAGAAAACTACAAAATTTGTATAGAAAATTACTGCATTTTAGTAGAAAGCTATTTTTATTGGAAAACTACTAAATTTTAGTAAAAAAAAACTACTAATTTTAGTAGAAAACTATTTATTAGTTTGAAAAGAACAAATTAATAGTAAAAAAAACTACTAATTCAATAGTAGAAAAATATTAACTGAAAAAATAGTTTCACTCTTTTAATAATTATAGGTTTATTTTTCTGCATTTACTAATTTACTATACCAAATTAGTAATTTTCCACTATTAAATTAGTAGTTATTTACTAAAAATCAGCAAAAATCTTTGCTATTAATTTGAATTAAAAAATCCGTTGCCTCTAATAAGTATAGAAAACAACTAATTTACTAGCAGAAAACTACTAACTAAAAGAATAAAGTTTCCTTTTTTCAATAATTACAAATTTTATAATTTACTACACTATTAATAATATTCTGCTATTTAATAAATAATTATCTGGACTCACTAATTGATAGAAAACTACTTATTGAAAGAGTAAAGTTTAAATTTTAGAAGAAAACAATTTTTTAGTAGAAAACTATTTTTAAGTTTGAAAACAACAAATTAATAATAAAAAAACTACTAATTTAATAGTAGAAAAATATTAACTGAAAGAGTAAAGTTTCTATATGTTTAATAGGTGAACCAATCAATCTTCTTCTATTTTTTAGTAGAAAACTACTAAATTTTAGTAGAAAACTACTAAACTTTAGACGATGTTGAAGTCCACAACGTTGATCAACGAAAAAAATTTGTTTCATCTATTCGAATATTATTTTTAATTTAATATTTAATTGTATAACAGTTATTATCAGAACATAAACATTAATCTATTTTTTCGAAATATTTTTGTGTCAATATTGCTGCGATATATTTTATTAATTTACTAAGTAAACAATTTTTTTCGTTGATAAACTTTGTGGACTTCAACGTGATAAACTTTAGTGGAAAATTACTAAACTTTAATGGAAAACTACTAAACTTTAGTAGAAAACTACTAAACTTTAGTAGAAAATTACTAAACTTTAGTAGAAAAATATTAACTGAAAGAATAAAGTTTCACTCTTTTAATAATCACAGATTTGTTCTATATTTACTTTATTTATTTATTATTTAAAAAAATTTTTTTCTATATTAGTAGTTTTTTACAAAAAATTAATAAAATCTTTGATGTTTAATCGGTGAATCAATCCGCATTCTTTAATTAGTATAGAAAACTACTAATCAGATTGAGAGTGAAGAACTTAGTGACAAATAAATGTCCCAAAGTTGTAGAAAATTATGAAAATAGCAAATAATAAAAAATTATAAACGAATTAAAAGTTGCAAACAAGTTACTGATGAAGTAATACAGTTTTTCTGCATTTATCAAATTGAGAGGAAAAACGAATCAAAAGTGTTGCGAAGCAACATTTCGATTCGTATTTCCTCTCAATTTGATATATCTGCAAAAAACTGTGATAATAAAGTCATATAAGAACTCGGAAGAATTTAATTAAAAAATAATCATAAAAATAAAATTAAAAAGCAAACAAAAATTAACAACAAGTGACTTAGAGCACCAAAGATACTGGCAAAAAAATTAATTGGGGAAGTTTCTTAATGTAAAATTTAACTTTTCAATTTTCACTGTAATCAGTAATATTGATGAAAATATGTTTGATAAAAAATATTTCGTTCATTTGTACGTTCAAAACTTGTGGACCATAAAGAAAACAATTGCTGAATAAATTACCAAAAATGAATATAATATTTAAAAAAGTTTTGTATAGAATTGAAATAGAGATAAAAGTGCGGACCTAAAAGTATAACTTAAAGAGCCTGCAGATATCGAATCACCTCGTTAATGAAAATTCTATAATGAAAAATTAAAAACGTTCCTACAGAGTGTCATCTTCATCCTCGTCGTCCTCCTCTTCTTCAACGTCGTTCCAACATGAAGCACCATTATCGTTATCAGCCCGACGACGTGAAATGTAATCAGAACAATTTGGGACGGTGTTGGAAGCGGCGTAGGCCGCGGCAGCGACTCAGGCCAGAGCGTAAGGATGTGTGGCGTGATGTCACAAGCCCGGCGTGGCCGTCACAGATGGAGGCGGCGGTGCACTTGATGCACTAACACTACTATGATGATACAATTGACTGTGATAATAATCCTGATGATGATTGGCCATATTGTGCATTGGTCCAGGATTTGAGCTGTGTAATCCATTGTGATGATGATGTCCAGGTGGTATCGAATGTGGATGTGGATGATGTGGTGAACCATAATTCGAGTAACTTTGATGTAATTGCTCGTACATTTTTATTTCTGGTGGTTTTGTATCCTGGGCACCTGGCGATGTACCAGCTGCGCCTGGAAGTAGCCTCGTGATACTGAAGGGATGATTTGCAGCCGGGAATGTTGGCTCTTGTTTCAGTGTTCCCGCCATACTGTGATGAAGACCATTGGGATCGCTGAGAAGATGTGGATGAAGACTTCTTCCAACCATTGCGGCTAATTCATCGTGCGCTGCACCGAGATCGGTGCCCAATAGACCGCCAATGTCCGATGTATCACTCTTGAGATTCGTGTGATGCGGATGAATACCGCCGGCATGGTGATGATGGTGATGATTCACGAGTGAATGGAGATCTTTTTCATCTTGCGGCTGACCGTGATGTAGGGACGATGGTGTTTTCTTGCCATGACTGAGTTCATGGGACGGAGGACTTCCGTGACCGGAACCAGCACCCGAACTATGATGACCTTGATGTGTGTGCTTTGTGGTTTGCCTGGTGAGTTCTTTCTTCTCGTCCTTGAACCTCTTTTGACGTCTCAGGTAGCAGCCATTTTCGAACATGTTCCCACTTTCTGGATGCAGAGTCCAGAAGGAGCCCTTGCCGGGCTTGTCGGGTGTTCTTGGTACTTTGACAAAACAATCGTTGAAACTGAGCGAATGCCTGATGGAATTCTGCCAGCGTTGTTGATTTTGTCTGTAGAATGGAAACAGGTCCATTATGAATTGATAGATCTCGGAAAGTGTGAGCATCTTTGTGGGTGCATTCTGTATGGCCATGGTGATGAGGCTGATGTAGGAGTACGGTGGTTTCGCGTGGGTGTAACTTCTCCTGTATGATTTGTCAGTTCTGGCTCGTTGTAATGCTGAATTCGGTGAATCTGGTTCGGTAAGTGAAATTCCCGAATCGGTGATTCGAGAGCCAGCTGTTGATGCAAGGGATGCATAGCCGCCGGAATTCATGCAAGCACCACCACCACCCATCACCGAACCACTGTAACTCATTCCTCCACTTCCCATTGACGCCATTCCGATTGCAGAGCTCATGCTACTAATGTTAAAGGCCCCGGGACTCTGAGGACTGCAATTGGGTCCAACACCCATTGACATCCTCTCCATTGGCATCATGGGCACACAACTCATTGAATTAATGGAGCTGTACGACGGCGCCATGCTGCCCATGTTTGACATGGCAGCGCTCGTCATGGCACCGCCAAGGCTGCCAGCATCGCTGTACAGCTTCTGCGACTGAAGCATTGTCATAGAGCTAATTGGGGGTGGGAAATCCTGTTGTTGTCAAACTGGAATCATGTAAATAGCCAGCGTGGCGATATAATGACGACAAAATAGTTCGTCAACACACTGAACCCCACAGTCACTGACGATAAACACTGATCCGTTGCATAATAATGTTTTAAAGACAAAGTCACACTAAGTTTAATTTCTCAATCACTTGTTTCACACTGTTATCACTGTTTAGTTATACGTCACTAGGAGATTCTTCAACACAATCTATTTGCAATTGTCACAAGTTAACTGAAATGGACAGTTGGTTAGATTGCCAAAAGTAAAACAACAAACAATCGCGACCGATCCGCCTACGAATAAACCAACCGCAGTCCTTAGCGAACAATGTCCGCGACACACGACACTCAATGACGTACCGATAGGGGTAATTGTTGTTCCAACACAACACGACGCTCTATGTAACGACACACGTTTGGAATCGCGGTTATTTGCAGGTCTGTTTGAGCGGGCGCACCCTCTCACACTCACTCTCTCCTTCTTTCTCTTTTTCTCTCTCTCACTCTTTCTCCTCTCTCTGTGTAATGTAGTGTGGATGGAGGCCGGTTAGCGAGTGTACTCCGGTACTCTTGAGCTGCCGAGTCTTGTTCAAACATCCCCCTCTATAATGACTACGCTATCGAGGTTCTAAGCTCCTCCTTCACGTTCCCTTCCAGCCAATCGTGTCACAAATTCATGTTTCAGCTGTGGGAAAACTTCCCTTACGAGCACCAGTGACGTAACAAAATGGGCGTGTTCACACGATAAACGTTTCGGATGTAGGTGGCCCCATCCCCGGGACATGTGTTACATGTGACGCTTAACGGATTCCACTAAACGCAGGCGCATCGTACAGAAAAAAAAACATGAAGCTACTTGCGCAGTTTGCAATGCCTTTTACCTGGTGATATCCGACGTCACGACGATCGCGACGACGACGAAACGATATACCAAGGCGTCGCGTGTCATGTCAACTGCCACTCATTTGACACATCGCGAAACGCATCCTTGTGAAATTTTTATCTTTCTTTTTTTACTAATATTTCCCTAAATACCCTCTCTTTCACAATCGGTCGCATATAGAGAAAACGTTGCAATGATTTTTAAAGAGGTTTTTGCGAAAAATTCTTGTGAAAAAAGTATGAAAAAAAAACGGGAGCCTCTTGGAAATAAACATGTGTTACAATGAAAGGTAATTATACTCGGAATTAATAAGTAAAATTACACTGGTTTTCAGTAATTTAAAGTATATTGTTCTTTCGATTTTATAGATCATAACGCGAATAAAAGAATCGCTGAGAGAAAAAAGGATAATTCTGTAATTTCCAATTAAGCAAAATTTCTATTTGCAACAATCAAATTTTGCTCCAAAAATCAAACATTTAATTTCTGCACTAAAGATTACAGATGCAATTTTCAAAATATAATCAAAAATTTAGTTTTCGATAAGGAAAAACTGGTTGCACGAGTTTTGCTGTTGGCCAAATATTTTTCTCCTGTTATCGCGAAACAATTAATTAGCCAAACAAAACATTCAGATTTGCTATCACTGAATTCGTTTCTGTTTGTTTGCTACAATAAAATTTTGCCTCAACAATATACTCTTAATCTCTCAACTATAATTTAAACAAGTTTTTCTGTATGTTATTTAGTTCAGAGTTTTCTTGAATGTATCAAATTGATACCAAACAAAATAAGTGTTAAAAAATTGCTGTTAAATTTTATAGTTGAACTGCATATAAGGAAAAATGTTTGACAAAAAAAAATAGTTGTAGAAAACAAAAAATTTTTAGTCATACAATAATTTTCTTTGACACAATAAAATAAATAAAATGTATGCTACAATAAAATTTTCAACAATATAGTTTTGCTCCTTCAACTAAAATTTAAACAACAATTTCACTGTTTTAAAGATGTTTCATTTAAAGATAATCGAAAAAATTGCAGTTTTGCATTAAAAATGTGGATTAGCAACTATAGTTACCAATAATTGAAACTCTATTGAGACATTTAATTTTGCATTGTTCAAAACAAACATTCATTAAACAAATATACAAACCGAAATCTGTTTGTTGTTGAGAAAATTTTTCTCTAGTTTTCCTCATAACAAAAACATGTTCATTGATCTACAAATAAAAGTACGACTTCAAAATCTTTCTGCCCAAACGAACACGAACATCATTTATTCATTCAGAAATAAAAAAATATTTGATATTATAATCATTTTCATCATCATACTACATATTCCATTTATCTTTATTCAAACAAAAAATCCCGTGTATAAATTTAATGTAATTACTCTTTTATTTGCCAACAAGACAATAATCTGTTAATGTCATTAAAATAGTTTGAAAAATTTTGTCGATTCAATTGCAGACAAGACGAAAACAAACACCATCTAAAAATCTACATCTTCAAATCTAAAAACAGGTACTAAAGGTTATTTACTTTTTGCGGCTTTTGCGATAAACACTTAAAAGGTTTATTATACACCCCAGGATTATCCTTTTCTTTGCTTTGTAGGTGTGCATTGTACATTCGTTGCAAACGCAACTATAATAGAAAGTGATGCACAAAAAGTTGGCGCCCCAAATCTTCATAAGAAACTCGGGGTTTCTTAATATTCTCTTTTTTCAACGTCTGTCGAGAGAATCGCTTTTTGCTATCTTTCTTGAGCGTCATCACTATATAGCAAAGTTTATCTATTTCAATAGATTCCTTCACTATGTCCTTAAATACAAATTCTTTAAAAATTTGTCTGATGACTAATGGGAACAACAACTACAACGACGACGACGACGACGAAGACGAAGACGTCGACGAGGAAATATTTATCTACATACCATCTCTACTGCACTTAGAATGAAATTATGCACAGATACGTCATTTATTTAGACACAGAAACATAATATAAAAGCAGGAAATATTTCTTATCAAAATTTTTTTTTCTCCAGGACAAACTTAATTAAATCTCTTATTATATGATGCAGACTTTTCCTTGAGGAAATTGCATATATTATCTTTAAATACGAGAATATGTAGAAAAATGTTTAAATTTTTCTTTCAAATCCTAAGCAAATAGGGAATTTTGTATATGAGGAAAAAGAAAAATTTTCCTTTCCTTCAAAAAACTAACATTGCGGATATGCACTTGTTGTATAAATAAGGTGTAAATTTTCGCTTATTTAATTTTCTTCTGTTTGTTGCATTTCTTTTATATACAAACGATAATTTGATCCGATTTTTCGAGTATATGTATAAAAATACTAAAAGATTAAACGAAAGGGTGCGAAAATGTCGAGTAAATAAATTCATCATCTCGTATAATAATGATATAAAGGAAAGTATCGAGAAAAAAGTTTAGAGAGTGAGAGTGGGGCATAAAGAGTCAAGATGAAAAAGCAAACTCAAATACCAATAAATATGCATAGCTACTTATTTGGTATGTATTTCCAGAGACCGCGACTAGTGCATTAAAGTTAGATCCATAGTACCCACCTGAACTGGGGGTCTTTATCGAGCCTCGAATTGTTTGCGGAATGAAAATATTGTCCTTGTAAACAAGTGGTCGTATTGTGCTATCCCAGTATTCTCGGTTGTAACAAATCGTCCTCGCGGTAACAAGTGTTTCGAGTCGACCTCCTATCGAAATGCGACTTCAGAGATAAATTATTATATGTTATAAAAGGTACTTTTATTGTTTAATTATACGAAAACAAGAGGAATTATATGATAAATAGTCGTAATTATCGACAAGTGTATCTTTTATGGAAATCTAATAGAATTTAATGTCGAATAATTTACTAAATTCACTAATAGCAATTTTACTACCAACTTACTGACAATTTACTGTCAGTTTACTAACAAATTTATTAACAATTTATTGCCAATTCACTACCAGTTTACCACCATTTTACCAACAGCTTACTACCAATTTTCTACTAATTACTACCGCATGATTTAGCCCATACAATAGGTTTCAGTTCAATCTAATTTGCATTTAACCAAATTATATATTTTAATCAAATACTAATATCCTAAATTTTTTGCTACAAACTATATCTACTCGAATTCAATTATTTGAATACAAACAAAACAATTTATTGAATAATTGAATATTTCTTAAAATTGAATTTTCATAAAAAGTATGTCAACAAATTTTTAAATAATTGAATTCTTTCGACGAATTTCAATTAAACTTTAAGAATAATTACATTTTTCGAAAAAATTCGATTAAAATATTGTATTAAAAATAACTGGAATTCTCCGATAAGTTTTATTATTTGTGAAAATAATTGAATCCCTAAGAAGAATTTTATTATTTTTGAACAATATTTAATTTTTGTGAAGAACATTATTACTTTTGAAAATAATTGAATATCTGCAATAATTTGTAACTTTTCCAACATTAAATTTTTTTTTCGTTTTATTATAACTAAAATTCTTCTTTAAATAAATTATTTTTAATAATTTTTGAAAAGTGCTTTGTGAATTTTCAAATTCATTTTTTACAATTCAATTTTATAAAATTTCAATTATTCGTAAATTTTTTAATTAATATATATTAGAAAATAAAAACTTAAAATAATTTTTTAAAAAATTCGCAATTAAACTTTCCCATAAAAATTAATTCCACAGAATTGTCAGTTAAAAATATGAAAAATTAAGATATTCAAAGATTTTAATTTGAAACCTTTTCAAAATTCAATTATTTCTAAAAATCCACGATCTAATGATATATAATATTAAATTATTATAATCTAAAATTTTAACTAAAATCTACTTTTAAATTAATTCTTATTAAATAATTATACTAGATTAACAGGGTTCCTACAGAATCTGGAAATCATGGAAATCATCATGGAAATGGTATGGAATTTTTAAAAGGCTTCTGGAAATTAGGGAAATCATGGAAAAGGCCTGGAATTTTTAAAAGTATTCTAAATTTTTCTGTTTTCTATTTTTTCTCTTGAATAGAAATTCAAATAATAATAAAGCTGAATGGCATAAAAGAGAAGAAAAAATAATGAATTTTAAGAAATTCGGATTTTTGAATTTTTGATAATTTTCGATAAATTTTAGATTTTTTACCAAAGAGTCGAGACAATTAAATAAGTAAAGTATTTTCCAAGAGCACAAAAATAATAAAGCTAAATCCCATAAAAGAGAGGAAAAAATGTTGAATTTTAAGAAATTCGGTTTTTTGAATTTTTAATAAATTTTTGATAATTTTAGATTTTTTACCAAAGAGTCGAGACTATTAAATAAGTAAAGTATTTTCCAAGAGCACAAAAATAATGAAGCTAAATCCCATAAAAGAGAGCAAAAAAATGTTGAATTTTAAGAAATTCGAATTTTTGAGTTTTTGATAATTTTTGATAATTTTAGATTTTTTACCAAAAAGTTGAGACTATTAAATAAGTAAAGTATTTTCTAAGAGCACAAAAATAATAAAGCTAAATACTATCAAGGAGAAGAAAAACTGTTGAATTTTAAAAAAATCGGTTTTTCGAATTTTTAATAAATTTTTATAATTTTAGAATTTTTACTAAAGGGTGGAGACTATTAAATAATAAGTAAAGTGTTTTTAAAGAGCCCAAAAATAATGAAATTAGATTTAAAATTCCACTGGAATTTTGTAAAAATTTGACCTGGAAATCATGAAAAAGTATGGAATTTTAAATTCGGATTTCTGTATAGGAATCCTGTTAGAATTCAATTATTTAAATACATAAATAAATAAGTTTAATGAAGAATTGAATATTTTTTAAAATTCTATTCCCATAAAGAATTTTATGAAGAAATTTTTAAATAATTTAATTATTTCGACGAATTTTAATAAAATTGTAGAAAATAATTGAATTATTCTTTCGTGAAATTTTATTAAAATTTTGTTAAAAATAATTGAACTTTTGCAAAAAATTTTACTATTTATAAAAATAATTGAATTCTTCCAATGAATGTTATTATTTATATAAAAATAATTGAATTCCTAAGAAGAAGAATTTTATTATTTTTGAAGAATATTTAATTTTTGCGAAGAATAAATTCTTGAAAATAATTGTATTTCTGCAATAATTTGTAACTTTTCCAAAATTAAATTTTTTCTTCATGTTTTTAACTAAAATTCTTCTATAATGCATTTTATGAAAATAATGAAAGGTTTGCGTAGAATTTTATTAAAAGTTTTTTAAAAAAATGTAATTCTTTTGGAAAATGTTATTAAAAAAGATAATAAAAGTCATTGAATTGAGGAAAGTTTTTGCAAATAATTGAAATTTTACCAAGAATTTTATTAAAATTTTTAAAAATAATTCAATTTTGGAGAAGAATTTAATTATTTCTAATTTTCTAAAGATTATTGAAATTTTGACGAGTATTTTTTGAAATTTTTGAACATAATTTAATTTCTGCGAAGAATTTGTCTGTATAAATAAAATTTGGTCGAAATGTTTGGTAATAATTTAATGTTAGGTCATTATTTTTTTCAGACATAATATATAACTTTCTATTAGTGTATGAAGAATATATTTATATGCGCAACATTAGAGCGCATATGATTAAAAATGCAGAAAGAAATTTTTGAACACACGATTAGTTTTATCAAGTGAAAGGATTATTCTGAAAGACTGTTTTCTTTTTTTCAAGTTTGAAGAGCCTGACCTAACAGGGTGCCATGCCGCTTGATAAAAGTGTTTTGTCATTTTTATAAGCGAGACAATAGAAGAGCGGCACGGGCGAGCACTAAAGTATATATCTACATTCGGCATTGTCAGCGAGAACTTTGTGAGTATAGAGATCCTTCAGTTTAGAAGAGATGACTACCTGGTACTGAATGTGGGTGGTCCCATCTTTTCTTGTATTATTAACACCGATGATAACCAGACGCATGGAAAAATGACTCCTCTCTTACCCCTTTTTCTCATATACACAGACACTATCATCATAAACTCCAAGATAATATTTAGAAACTTTATTAGAGACTATAATGTCTCTAATAAAGTTTCTACCATCATATAGATTAAGATGTTAGGAAATTATTCTTTTTTTTTGAGAATTCTATACACTAACATTGAATTCGAATAAACTAATAAAAAGAAAGAGATAAAATTAGTCAATAAAAATATTATCAAGTTTAAAATTTAACACCTATCTTTTAACAACATTGTAACAATACTTTCGGTCCGAAAGAGTGAACGAAAATTGTCAAATGGTATACAAAACTTAATTTATACGCAACAAAGCAAAGCTTTTCCTCTTACAATAAAAAAAAATATGTAGTAAAAATTAATTTGCTTATTTATAAACTATTCAAAAAAGCAATAAAACCAATAAACCAATAAACAATAAATAAACCGTCTATCAAAAAATAATGTCCAAACTTCTTTGCAAAAAGGAAATTATTTATTTTTTTTTTAGGGGAAAAATCAACAAACTGCATATATACAGTATCCAATAAAGAAGGCAATATCAAATATATTTCGTAAACAAAAGAGAAAGAAAAATATCAAATTTTCATGATACGTGATATTTTTAAACTTTTCCCTCGAGTCCTTGTCAATTATTGTTTTTGAACGTGACCAAAGGAGCAGCGCACCTGATTTTACAAGAACGCCGCGGCATTTCTTTAAGGGGAAAAAAAAGAAGACGAAGAAGAAGAAAAAATTGACTTTTGCTCGGGATTTTCGTTTTTGTTATTCGTACGCGTTAAAACAACAAATGTCAAGGAGTTACAAAAGGCAAAACCTTTCTAATCGTATATGACAGGTATTTTTAACTCACACAATTCCCATTTTCCCCTAAACCTTATTTTAGTAATACGCGATTCTCGGTATATATATTTATTTCTAGGATTAAATTGACTTTTGCCGCATCTATTATTGAAAATTAAAGTTAATTTTATATGTTTCATAAGTTCTTTCTTACCGAGAAGAAAATTAAATTATAAGTGCTCACGCATTTTAAAATTGCATTGAGATTCCTTGGAAAATAATAGAATTAATTAGTGCAAACGACAATAATAATAATAATAATAATAATAATAATAATAATAATAATAATAATAATAATAATAGTAAATTCTGAAAAGAATTCTGGAATTCCCTGCGTGCATTATTAGTTGAAACCGTATATTTTCAAACGTGACCTGTTCCTCACAGCTTAAGTTTAATATCTTATGACAACAAACAAACAATGGCCAAATTGCTAAATCACTACAAATCCGATGAAAAAAAGACAAGAAAGATGTTTTCAAAATCAACATTCATACATATTTTTCCTGCACCTTTCAATTATTTGCTGTAATTATTTTACCGAAATTTGTATATAATTACAAATTTTTATTGTCCCGGAATTCTCTTTAAACCGAATTTTCTTCCATTTCTTACACTTTAACAAATTTTTTTATATATTTAAAGAAACACTTTTTCTTTTCTCACTGTAAATTTAAATTTATGAAAAATGTTAGCCAAATAAAAAGTTTTATAATAGCCGATAAAAAATTTTTATTAAGCCAAATTTTTATTCTTCCAAATATATGTGCGGATTTAGCACAATTTTCCTTCAAAAAAAAATTTATTTATCCTAATTTTTTTTTGACAAATTAAAAAATTTCTTTGCCATATAAACTAAAATATTTCGTTTTACCAGAAATTTGATTAATGAAATTATTTAAATGCTAAAGTTCAATTATTTTTAATAATTCTAGCAATTGATAATTTCAACACTTCGCATGATTTCTCTTTAAAGTTATTAAAATGAATTATTAAAAATATCCAACCGACAACATTGGAAATAATTAAACTTTAAAAAATTATAATAAAAAAATTCCTAAAATTAGTTTTTAAAAATATTTCAAAATAATTTTATAAATGATAATACATTTTTCAATATTGTACGTAATTGAGAAATTTCCAAATTGTTCAAATTTAGTAAAATCTTTCGACAACAATTGACTTTTATAAAAGAATTTTTGAAAAATATTAAAAAACAATCAAGTTTTTCAGGAATTTTTATTAAAAATTAAGAAATTTTTTAATTTTCTTGAAAATATTTTAAATAATTTTGAAAATTTAGATTTTTTAAAAACATTTCTTATAACTAATTATTTTTTGATAAATATTTGATTTTTTAGAAATATATAATTGAAAATATTGAAAACAATTGAATTTTAAAAAATTATAATTAAAAACTTCTTAGAATTAGTTTTTTAAAATAATATATATATAAATTTTTTATTGAAGTTAATTTTCATTTTTTTTTCATTAAAATTTTTGAGAATTAAATTGTTATAGAAATTTGGCAATTAACATTTTTTAAAATTTTATTTTCAGAACTTTTAATGAATTAATTAAAAAAAACAATTGTTTTAAATAAAATTTTACGAAATTTCAATTTTAATAACAAGCCTCGGACTTTTTTTTCTCATCAAATTTAAATTTACTTGATTTCAAACATAAATAAATCTACAAATGGATTCCAAAATTTTTATTATTATAGTTTTTATGAATAATTAAATTCTTTCGACGAGTTTCTTTAAATTTTTTGAAAATAATGTTTTTTGTAATAATTTTAATTAAAAATTTGGAAAATAATTGAATTAAACAAAGAATTTTTTCAATTTTTAAAAATAATCTTGTCTGTTCATAATTATAATTGAAAATTTGATTAATTCAATTTTATTAAAATGTATATAATTGAATTTCTGCAAAGAATTTTACCATTTATAAAAGTAATTGAATCCTTCCAAAGAATGTTATTATTTATGAAAATAATTAAATGTTTGCGTAGAATTTTATTAAAATTTTTGAAAATAATTCTTCGACGAATTTTAATAAAATTTTTAAGAATAATTACATTTTTCGAGGAATTCGATTAAAATGGTATTAAAAATAATTGAAATTCTGCAATGAGTTTTACTATTTATGAAAATAATTGAATATATTGCGAAGAAATTTTTAAAAATAAAATTATAATTATGACTTACTTCCTTTGATTATTTTCGAAAAATTTAAATAAAATTCTGTAAAAGAATTTAATTATTTTTAATAGAATGTAAAGAAATTTCAATTATTTCAAAAATTCTCAATTATTTGATTATAAAAATTCAATTATATTGAAACAATAGAATTTTGCTAAAATTCAATTTTATTAAAAAATTTTAAGTGTGTTCCTTTTTTTAAATTAACTAATAAAAATTTTAATTATTAATCTTCGCACCAAGAAACATGAATTATTTTATAATTAATTATTATATAAAATTTATCAATTTTTAAATTAAAATACTTTGAAAATTCGATTTGTTAAAAAGTTTTTAATAAAATTCTTTAACAAATTTAATTATTTTCAGTTGAATTTCACAAAATTTCTATTTATTCGGTAATTTTTTTAAAATTTATTTACTAACTATATTTGAATCAGTGACTGATTTTTTACTATCAAATTGATTATTTTTAACTAATTCAAATTTAGAGAACAGTATATATAAATATCTATAAAAATTGTAATAAAAAGCGATTTTTTAAAAACAAATTAAAATAATAAAACTTTTTTTAATTTGGTGAAAAAGTTCCCAGTTTGGCATAAAATTCCTACCTTATTCCCGGTCAAATTAAATTCCCGGCTAAACTATACTTATTTAGATTTAAAGAGTACAAATCCGTACAATTAAATAATTTCATGTAAATTAAAATTTAAAAAATGCAGGTATTTGAAAATTTACTTATACAAATTTCGGTTAAATGAATAATCTCAGCAATTGAAAAGCTTCGGGAAAAATAAATGTTACCCTACGGTTTCTGAAATAACAATAACAATGAAACGTGAGAAATAGTTACAGCAAAACATTAAAAGCGCATAAGAGCAAAAAAAAAAAGAAAAAAAAAACGCAAGCAATTTTTCCATTGCGTAAACCCATTGCACAATATTCTCACTTTCATAATTTTCACCCTTTCACAATTTCCACTAGGCTATAAACATTGAATTTTCGAAAATGTGCAGATTATAAAGGATTTGTAAAGGAATCTACGTCTCGGCTTAGGATAATCCCTATACAAAGCGCGCGCCCAACGGATAGTATCACAGTGTAAACTAAAAGATGTCGCGAGACTCTCGACATTGCATTTTCAACCAAAAAGCCAGCCACACTTTTGCACCATGAACATCATGTGCCTACCTACCGAAAATCTTTATCTTAATTGCTCGCCCAAAAAAAAAAAAAAAGAAAAAAAAACAGAAAAAAAACCGGAAAATTTCCCCTTTTCCTCCAAAAATTATACCAAAGATACATTTCTCGAATATAATACAAAAACGTGATTTTAATTTTGGGATTCTTATAAGAAGATTTAGGGATCTACTTAAAGGACTGAAATTTAGTCTCTGAAAAAAAATCATGATTCGGGTGTGCCCTATCAGTTGCAACAAGAAGCAGGCGTGAAATCACAGTGAGTGCGTGCTTTCACAGAGTTTTCCCAGATTTGCAACCCCAAATTATTGACCCCTCACCTTTCTCTACCCTCTCGTATAGCCAATGGATCTAATCAAAATAAAAATAATAGACTACTCTCCCTCACTCCCCTTTCGTATATACTATATATACACTATGTGAATTTTTTTATTTCCTCTAAAAAGAAGATCCCACATATATACAGAAATTATAGAAATCCTCCCACGCATCGTCAAATCGTAAATTTCCTCTTATCACAACATTTATAAACTGCAAAAAATATATAAATATTAATATATATGAGAATGCATAAATTAATTGGAAATAAAACTGCAATATTTTATGAATATATAGGGAATTCAATCAAGGGTGCATAACAATATTTCAAATAATGGTATTATTGAAAAAATTTCCACCTTAATAAAAAGAGGGTGTGACTAAATATTTATTTAACCCACTTGACACTTGACCCTTCGCTGATATTTCATCGAATTTTCATTCAACCAAAATCTTATACATATATCAAAAATCAGGCACTGAAAAAAATCTATTTCCATCAAATAACCAATTACTTGTCTATTATCAAATAAATATTTCCTTAAGTCAAATAAATTTTACATATTTAAACCAATAATTTCAGTATTTAAAGCAAGTATCATTTAATTGACTTAAATAAAAATTATTTGATTCAAGTAAATATTTACTTGAATCAAATAAATTTTATTTGAACCAATAATTTCAGTATTTAAATTAAATATCATTTAATTGACTTAAATAAAAATTATTTGATCCAAGTAAATATTTAATTGAAACAAATAAATTTTATTTGAACCAATAATTTCAGTATTTAAAGCAAAGTATCATTTAATTAACTTAAAAAAATTAGATTCGAATAAATAATAATATCTAACAATAATAATAAATTTAAAAATAGACAAGTAATCGGTTATTTGATTCGAATAAATTTCAATCAGTGTAAATTTTATAAAAGTATTTTACAATTTCAAGGAGAAAATGCAACACAGCCAACTAAATTATTTTTAGTTTTAAATAAAAATGCTATTCGAAACAAAAAAAATTTTGTTCAAATTAAATTTTAATTGTTTAATAAAAATGTTATTAGAAAAAAAATTGTATTAGATAAAAAAACTTTTATTTGAACCAAATAAAACTTAATTTAAACCAAATAAGATTCATTTGCATCAAATAAAATTACTATTAAACCAAATAAAATTTATTTGAAGCAAATAAAATTTTTATTAAACCAAATAAAATTTAACTTGAACCAAATAAATTCTAAAAATAAAATTTGGTTCAATTAACATTTAATTTGAACCAAATAAATTTTAAAAACAAAATTTGGTTCATGCAAAATTTAATTTGAACCAAAAAAGACTTTATTTAAACCAAATAAAATTTCTATTAAACCAAATAGAATTTTATTTAAACCAAATGAATTTTAAAAACAAAATTTGGTTCAATTAAAATTTAATTTGAACCAAATAAAATTTAAAAATAAAACTAGGTTCAAACAAAATTAAAAAATAAAATTTGGTTCAAATAAAAATTGAATTGTTAAAAAAAACTTTCATTTGTACCAAATAAAATTTCTATTGAAGCAAATAAAATTTTTAGTTAAAACAAAAAAAATTTGGTTTGAACTAATTAAATTTTATAAATAAACTTTGGTTTAAATGAAAATTGAATTGTTAAAAAAAACTGTTTTTAGAAAAAAAAACTTTTTATTTGTGCAAAATAAAATTTCTATTAAAGCAAATAAAATTTCTATTTAAAACAAATAAAATTTAATTTGAATTGAATAAATTTTAGAAATAAAATTTGGTTAAATTTTAATTTTAATTTGTTTTAAACAAAAATTTTGCTAGTCAAGAAAACTTTTATTTGAACCAAATAATAATTTAAAAATTTTGAAACAAATAAAATTTAAAAATTAAATTAGTTTCAAATAAAATTAAAAAATAAAATTAGTTTCAAATAAAATTAAAAAATAAAATTTTGGTTCAAATTAAATTTTAATTGTTTTGAATAAAAATTTTTTCTAGTCAAAAAAACTTTTATTTGAACCAAATAAATTTAAAAACCAAAATTTGCTGCAATTAAAATTTAATTTAAAACAAATAAAATTAAAAAATAAAATTAGATTCAAATAAAATTAAAAAATAAAATTTGGTTCAAATTAAAATTGAATTGTTAAAAAAAATGTTTTTCGAAAAAAAACTTTTATTTGTTCCAAATAAAATTTCTATTGAAGCGAATAAAATTTCTATTTAAAACAAATAAAATTTAATTTGAACCAAATGAATTTTAAAAATAAAATTTGGTTCAATTTAAATTTTAATTGTTTTAAATAAAAATTTTGCTAGACAAAAAAACTTTTATTTGAACCAAATAAATTTTAAAAATAAAATTTGGTTTAAATAAAAATTAATTTGAACCAAATTCAATTTTAGAAATAAAATTTGGTTCAAATTCAATTTTAATTGTTTTAAATAAAAATGTTTGTTCGACAAAAAAAACCTTTATTTGAACAAAATATAATTTCATTTGAGCCAAATACAATTTACGTTCAATCAAATAAAGTTTTAATTGTTTAAAATAAAAATTTTATTAGACAAAAAAACTTTTATTTAAAATAAAATTTCTAGTATTTTAAATTTTATTAGACAAAGAAAATTTCACTTCAAGCAAATAAAATTCAAATTGAATCAAATAAAAATTGGAAAACAAAAGTTTGTTCAAATTAAAGTTTAATTTGTTTTAAATAAAAATTGTATTAGACAAAAAAACTTTTATTTGAACCAAATGTATTTTAATTTGCACCAAATAAATTTTAAAAATAAAATTCTGTTCAAATGAATTGTAATTTGAACCAAATAAAATTTAAAAATAAAATCTAGTTCAATTTAAATTTAAATTTTATATTAATTAAATTTTAATTGTTTTAAATACTAATTTTACTCGACATAAATAAAATTTGTTTATTCGAACCAAAGAAAATTCAATTAGAATCAAATTAAATTTTTATATTTGAACCAAATAAAATTTTACTGGAATCAAATAAAATTTATATATTTAAATAAAGAATCAACAATGCGAAAGAATGAAAAATCGAAAAATCGCAAATATATATATATAAAACACATATTGTTGCGCTGCTCACTTGATCAAATTACCAACAGATATATTTAATTTGTGCAAACAAATTTAAACAGAGAATACAATTATTGTCACAATCTACTTATCAAGATACACATATAAATTACTTTTCGCGCTATGAAGTACACACCGTACATACATATAGTTTGCAAGCATGTGAAAATAATGAGGTTATTTAAATTCTCTTATTACTTTAAATAAATGAATAAATATAAATATATACACAACAAAAAATAATCAATGACTACTCTTTTATGTATGTGATAGGTGAAAATTTAATTTACGTTTCTTTTTTCTTACTGTTTTATATTTATTTATTTATTTATTTTATTACTTCTGAATATAAGTCAAGTGTTTCAACAAACTTTATTTATCCCAAATAAAGAGTTATTTGCTTCGAATCAACATACATCCTCTTACATCTGATGTACATAAAAAGTGTGCTTTAAAAAGTAAATCTATTATTGCATTTATTTAATGGATGAATCAATATTTTTCAAGATACTTTCACAAATATACATAATATGCGTATATATATACTTCATTGTTTAATGGCAGATTATATACTGCTCGCACAAATCTTTTGCGGTATTTAATTTTTCTCTTTTCTAGAAACTCATTTTTTAATCGTTTTTAATTCTAATTTATTTATTTATTTATTTAACAATAGGGACATTTTTTCGGAAATTAGCTAAAAAAGAAAAGATTTACTGATTTAAATTTACACCCGCAGAAAAAAATAAATTTGACAACTGAAAATTGTATTTGTTTCAAATAAAATTTTATTTGGTTCAAAAATAAAAATTTTATTTGTGTCGAACAGATTTTAATTAAAAACAAATATTTTAATAGACTCTGAAATGAATTTATTTTCATTTTACCGAAATAAATTCAATTCATCGATTCAAATTAAATAATTAATAATATTTTTTTCCATAAACGGGCTTTCCTAAAAAATAAAAATGAATGAAAATTATTCCTATAGGAGTCATTAAACAATTTTCATGAATGAAATCTTGAGAAATATATATATAAACAAACAAGAATGCGGCACGAGCTCCCGTCTTTTGTAATATCCTTTAACGACTCTACTATTATATATAATTATTATATTATTTTGAAAACGACTGACCGAGTCATAAATTATTCTATCTCAAAATTCTTTTCACCAAAAATGTGTCATCTGAATCCTTGGTCCATAGGTCCTTATTTTATGACTCAGTTTTTTTTTTTGTTACAAATACAATATGAATTAGTCACACAATATATAGATCAGTCACACTATAATTATCGCAGTTTAAAAAATGATACAGTTCTTCTTTTTTCCGAATGACGTGTTATTTATTCTTTAAGCATAAATCTGTATTTTGTCGATATAGAGAAAAAACGATAATATAGTGTCAAAAGAAGAAAATGAACAAAAGATTTTGAGTCAATCTTCTGGAAACTTTCTCTCTTTGACTCAAGACCAATAATATGATGATAATATAATAATGAAAAGGCGCGTATCTTAAAAATGTGTTTTTCTCGACTATATAAGATAAAAAAAATTCCATCAATATATTTATTTAATTTTCAAGATTGGAAAATAATTTTTCAATTCTACTTCAAATATCTCACAAAATTCCAATAATTAGAGTCAAATATATTATAAATAATTTAATCTACAAAATTGATAATTGATAATTAAATGTGCAATGTTAAACTATTAGATCATTAATGTTCATTTACAAAAAAATGAAATTAGAATAGAATAGAATATATTTATTAATTTAGAAAGTTTAATTAAATATTAAACTAATATGAATAAAAAAATAATTAAAATTGAATTTGTTTATTTAAAGTAAAAAGTTAATATTAAAAAAAAATAAAAATTCCAAATTGACAAAATTGATAAACATTTTCTTTTCTTTTCAATATTGCAATGAATCACGTTTACCTTCTATTATATACAACAAAAATAGAAAATTTCAGTTAAATATTTGTTTCGAATTTTTTTTTTGAGTAAATGAGAAAATTTTTAACTTGATATTTGGTATTTGGAGTTTCATACTCAACAAAAGCTGCGTTCCACAGTTATGTTAAACTACGTGCGGATCGATTGTGCAAACAAACGAACCATCCCCTCGTTTTTTGAGTCTCTCTCATCCTCACTCTCTCTCTCTCTCACTCTCTCCTCTCTCTCTTACACTCACTCACTCACTCTCATCACAATTCTTCCTTTTATATTTCATTATATATCGTTGAAACGATGAAAAAAAAAAAAATTTTAACCATGAGTAAAAAATTGAGACAAACGTAAAGTTTGCAAATTTTTTTTCAATTTGCTCTAAATATTTCGATTATTCATAAATAAATATTTATAATTTGCAGCCGGAGGAAACTTTTATTTGAAGCAAATATAATTTATTTGAGTTAAATAAAAGTGTATTTGTCTCAGAATCTATTAAATTATTTATTTGTTTTAAATACAAATTTTATTCGATAGAAACTTTTTAATTATAACAAGTAAAATTTTTTTGCCATCAAAATCTATTCCAAAACTACTAAATTATTTATATTAATTAAAAAATTTATTCGACAAATAAAGTTTATTTGGAAATCACTAAATTATTTATTTGTTCTAATTTAAAAAAACTACCAAATAACATCAAATAAAATTTATTTCAAGCGAATAAAATTTATTTATGAAACAAATAGAAAGTTTCTTAGAACAAATAAAAGTTATATTTGTAATTTACAAATTATTTGTTTTAATGAAAAAAAAATTAACAAATAACACCAAATAAAATTTATTTCAAGCAAATAAAATTTATTTGAAACACAAATTTTTCTGCAATCAAAATCTATCCGAAACTACAAAATTATTTATTTATATTTGAATTGAAAATTTTATTCGACAAATAAAATTTATTTGGAAATCACTAAATTATTTATTTGTTTAAATTTAAAAAACTACCAAATACCAACAAATAAAATTTATTTCAAGCGAATCAAATTTATTTGAAACAAATAAAAAGTTTTTTGTTACAAATAAAATTTATTCGTAAATTACTAAATTATTTATTTATTTTAATTGAAAATTTTATTCGACAAATAAAATTTATTCGAAAATCCACTAAATTATTTATTTATTTTAATGAAAAAAACTACCAAATAACACAAAATAAAATTTATTTCAAGCGAATAAAATTTATTTGAAACAAATAGAATGATTTCTAAAACAAACAAAAGTTATATTTCTAATTTATAAATTATTTGATTTAAATTTTAAAAAAATTAACAATTAACACCAAATAAAATTTATTTGAAACAAATAAAACGTTTTTTGTAACAAATAAAATTTATTTGGAAATTACTGAGTTATTTCTTATTTATTTTAATTGAAAATTTTATTTGACAAATAAAATTTATTTGGAAATCACTAAATTATTTATTTGTTCTAATTTAAAAAACTACCAAATAACACCAAATATAATTTATTTCAAGCGAATAAAATTTATTTGAAACAAACAAAGTTTTTTTGAAACAAATAAAAGTTATATTTGCGATTTACAAATTATTTGTTTTAATTAAAAAAAAAATTAACAAATAACACCAAATAAAATTTATTTGAAAGAAATAAAAAGTTTTTTGTAACAAATAAAATTTATTTGGAAATTACTGAATTATTCATTTGTTTTAATTAAAAAAAACTACCAAATAAAATTTACTTCGAGCGAATAAAATTTATTTGGAATTTACAAATTATTTGTTTAATTAAAAAAAATTAACAAATCACACCAAATAAAATTTATTTAGAAATTACGAAATTTGTAATTAAAAATGTAAGTTTTAATTAAAAATTTTATTCAACGAACAAAAAGTTTAGTATATGCTCTGAAACAAATTATATCTTTTTCTAAATGTATTTTTTTGTATGTATAATTTGTTTATTTATAAAAAAGATAAATGCTCGGCATTAATTAAAAATCACAAATTTAAAAAAAAAAAAATTTCTCGTGATGGAAAAGTGAATTAAGTTTTTTTTTATCAGTGAGCAGGTGGTGAATGAAATGTCGAATTAAATTGGCAACGATTTCTTGACGCGAACACCCCCTTTTAACTTTCACGCTAACTCAAGATCGTGTCAAGTCGATTTTAATAATTCCTAATATAACTCAATCCGATGACTTGGCTACAATTTTCACTCTATACTCACATTGCACGAGACTAATAATTTAAATTCGAAATTAAATCATCAAATTAAATAAATTGATTCCTTCAAACCTTGCACATAATCTCAAAAAGAAGAACTATTAATATCATAACCGTAATTATAATTAAATTAATTTTTTATTAATAATTCAATGAAGAATAAAATTGTTTAGAAATGTTTCAATTTTTCATTTTTCTGCAATAATTCTGCATATTTTTCTAGTTTAGAAAATAAAAAAAATTAAATCCATTTAAAAATTTAATCAATTTAGAAATCAATTTTTTAGACTAAATATTTAAGCGAAAAATTACTAATTACCACCGAATAAAATTTTCTACTAATTTAAAGTAATAAACGACTTTACAATTCAGAAAAAAATTTATTCAGTGAAAAGAAACAAAATTTGTCATTTTCAAAAAACTAATATATAATTTTTTGAAAAATATTTTCCCTTTTTTCCATTTACGATCCGTTTATCGTACAAAGAAATATAATGGAACGAATAAATAAACTTTATTATTGTATAACGTTAAAACTGTTATTTAAGAAATGAGTTGTGAAAAATTTACGATAAAACATATTTTAGAAGATCTCTTTGTTGTTTTTGTTCTTTTCCTTTTTTCTTTTTTTTTTTTGAAAAAAATAGAAGTAATGACAGACCGCAGTTGTAAAATGATAATCTATTTAAAGTGGCGGTATTCTTTTTGATCGTTTTTTTTCTACGTAACAATTTTCGACTACTTTGAAAATATTAGAAGATTCTATCTTATATATACCATATATACTAACGGCTATAAAGTATAAACTCACAGCAGACCTAACACTAAGGTGTCATAAATGCAGATAAGAGAGAATAATGGGCTTTCCGGTTTTTACCCGGGTGAAAAGCATAATTTACTTTACGACATGTAAAACCTGCGAAAACGCCAGTCTCCAAAAAAAAAATAAAAAATTTGTCTGTGTTTTATACGTATACTTTTAAAAAGTATATTATCTCCGAAAAAAAATAATTTCTCAATTGTGTTTTTCGTTGGGCCAGATAAGATTTTTTTATTTCAAATGATGGAAAATAAGTAATTTTTATATAAATTTAAACGAATCGTTTTACTTAAATTTACAATTAACAATTCACTAATTATTACGAATACGAAAAATTGGAAATTAATTTCAAATCAAACAATTTATTTAATATTTAAAAGTGCGTGTGGTTTATTTTTCTTTTTTTTTTGTAAACTAACCACTTCTTTGTTATTACTTTGGGGATTTTCTTTTCGGAAAAATTGTCTTATAACAATAATATATACGAACAGGGTCGATTATAATAACTCTCGAGTTCAGTGGTTCTCCCTAAAGTATTTCTAGAACGCGCGGGGATCTTTTATAAAAACACTTTATTCAGGAAAAAAAAATTCAACTTCAATCAAAAGGTCACTTTTTTCATGTTTCGAGAAACTCCAAAGGGACCTCTGAGATTTTACATTTTTTTTTCTTTGTGAAAAATCCCTAACGAATAAAATCAAGTTTCTGATGTTTCACCACATACTTTAGAGAAAAGAATATCAATTTAAATATTTAAGTATTTATTTAACTTTTTTTTGATTTTTTACTATTATTTACTAAATATTATTTAAATATCTAGAATTTTTTTTGGAATTTAAAATTATTTTTTTCATTTTTATTGAGAAAGTATTGATTTTCTATTTTACGAAAAATTAAAGAAAATCCCGCAATTAGCTCTTAAATTATAATTTATTTAAGAATTTCTGTATAATTGTAAAATTAATCGAAAACATCAATTATTATTTTTCCATAGGAATGAAAATTTTAAAAAATTTTAATTTGAAAATTCTATGAAAATTTAATTATTTAAATACAAAAATAAATAATTTATTCCATTCTCATAAAGAATTTGATGAACAAATTTTTAAATAATTAAATTCTTTTGACGAAATCAAATAGCATTTTTAAAAATAATTACATTTGTCGAACAAATTGGATTAAAATTGTATTAAAAAGTAATTGAAATTCTACGATGAGTTTTATTAATGAAAATCATTGATTTCCTAAAAAGAATTTTATTATTTATGAAAATAATTAAATTTCTAAAAATAATTTAATTATTTATGAAGATAATTAAATTCTTGACTAGAATTTTATTAAAATTTTTGTAAATAATTTAATTCTTTAGAATAATTTTAATAAAATTATAAAGAATTGAATTTTTTGAGAAATTTAATATCAATTATTATTTAAAATTTTAACTGAAAGTAATTTTTAAATCAATTTTTATTAGAAAATTCAACGAGAATTAAATTATTTAAATATAAAAATAAATAATTTATTGAATATAATTTAATGTTTCTTAAAATTGTACTAAAAATAATTGAAATTCTGCGAAGAATTTTATTCATAATAATATGAAAATAATTGAATTCATAAAAAGAATTTTAGTATTTATGAAAATAATTTAATTATTGCGAAGAAATTTATAAAAAATTTGTAAATAACTGAATTTCAGTGGAATTTTTATTATATTTATGAAAATAATTAAATGTTTGCCTGGAATTCTGTTAAATTTTCTAAAAATAATTAATTAAAAAAGATTTTAACAAAATTCGACGCAAACCTTTAATTATTCTTTTGGAAAATTGATCATTGATATTGAAAATCATTAAATTGAGGAAAATTTTTGTAAATAATTGAAATTTTTGCAAAGAATTTTATTAATATTTTCGAAAATAATTGAATTTTGGAGAAGAATTTTATTATTTTTAAAAACAATTGAAATTTTGACGAGAATTTTTTTTAATTTTTGAACATAATTGAATTTCTGCGAAGAATTTTATTATTTTTGAAAATAATTGAATTTCTGTGAAGAATTTCATTATTTTTGAAAATAATTGAATTTCTGCTATCATTTGTAACTTTTCTAAAAAAATGTAATTATTTCAGTGTTGTTAACTAAAATTCATATTTAAATTTATTTTTTATTTATTTTTATTCATAATTTATTGAATTCAATTAAAATTGTAATTTTGCGTTGAGTTTTTTTTCTATTTTTCAAAAATCTAAATTCTTTAAAATTTCTAATTAATAAATTCATTGAAAATTGAAATTTTATAAAATTTTTATTCAATTAATTTTAATTTCTTTATAATTATAAATCATCAAATTAAAAAAATACAAATAATACAAAAATGGATAAATAAATAAAATAAAAATGTCCTTCGTCCAAAACAGTTTTCTGAAAACCATAAAAAAAATAAATTTTTTCCGTCGTTAAAAAAATTGTTTTCACTTCCTTATAATCGTGTTATTATCACTATCAACACGCAATTATTTTTCATGTTTCAGGGGATTCTCGGTGGAAGTGGATGAGACATTTATATATAACCGAAGATACATACGCAAGAAAAACACTATTCTCTTTCGGTTAATCATAACATGAAGTAGATCCAACCTTTACCAATAATGTTTAGAAGAGAAACGATGAGACTATGTATAAGATAATATTTCTCTACTTGATATTACTTTTCGACAAAATAAGATAAAATATAGATTTTTGACAAAATATGTTTTATATTTTTTCAATAAAAATGAAAAGAATTAATTTCGAATATAAAAAATATATATTTTATTTCAAATATTACGACTTTTTAAAAAACCTGTTCCTATTTATATTATTTTTTCAGAATTTTCTACGCATATTTATAATTTTTCAGACGTTTCCATTTTATTTTACGAAATTAAAATTCGACGCCATTGAATTCTTTTTATATTTGTATAATAATAAAATTTGTTTTAAATTTCTACTTACTCATTTAAAAAATTTGTTGTAAATTTCTACTCACTCGTTTAATTTCCGGTTCAAGTATCATTTTCCCGAGTTTCCCATCAACAGCAAAAATAACTATTTCGATGTTTTCGTCTTTTTATGTAGATTAATTGCAAATTGTAAATGTCCAGTCTTCAATTTTTTATCTACAAAAAAACATATCATAAGAAACAAGAAAATAATAAAACATTTATAAATAAAAATATAATATTAAATATAAATTTAATTCACAAAAAATTTGTTTATTAAAAAAGTAATTTCAATTAAATTTACCGCATTGTTATAGATAAAAATAATTAAAATAATAATAGCAGAAAAACTGTCAAGATAATTTTCTTCAACAATTTAACAGAAAAATAATAACTTGTAACATTCGTAATTTTTTTTTATCTCTTAATACTATGTAAAGTTTCCTCATTTTTCAAAGTTATAAAAAAAACTCTTCTAAAGATACTGATGTGTTCTCTTTGCACAGTAATGGGATTTATACAATTAACCTACTTAAATTTAAAATAAGATAATACGAGAAGGTATAAATTAAAAGAAAACATTTAGTATTTTGAAGTTCAAGTAATTTTGAAAATAATTGCGAAAAATAATATTCCTGTTGTCCAAAAAAAGAGGAAAAAATGTATGAAATTAAAAAAATGTAATTCTTAGTGCGATATATATAGCAAAGAATATAATTTCGTTTATTACGTTCAATTAAGAAATTAAGTTTATAGAAGCAAGGAGAAATATAACAGCCATTGCTTCGCATGATGAGGCTAATGGAAGGTTTGTAACCTGAGAAGCTATATCAAGAGGAGGAAAAAGAGGCCGAGGGAGAGGCCCCCCTGACAACCTCTAAGTGACCCAAAGCTCTTTCTCTATCAACCAGACCCCTTTCTTTTCCCTCCACGCACATCCCTTTATATGAAATCTAATAACCATACACTTAATACACATTTTACCTTTCCACCCTCAAATAATCCCTTAAATTCCAAAATCCTCTCATATTCATTTTAAAACACATTAGAATCCATATAAATTATTTCATTTTTAATTAATTGACAGGCACATTTTCACGGAAAAATAATTTCGAAATCTTATTTTTGAACTAATATATTCGTATTTTCTTATTTATTTTTACTATTTTAAAATTTGCCTTTTGATATTTTATTAATTTTCTTTTATTATTTATTTACAATAACAATTATTATAACAGGGTTGCCACAAAAATTTATAATTTTGTTTTTCCCTGATTTTCAGACTAACTTTTTCCCTGACAATAAAAAATATTCTGATTCACTCTAAAAATGATTATTAGATACTCAAAAATATTTAATCGCATTACTATTTTTTCATGGGAACTAAGATTTTCGAAATTTCTAATTCAAATCTTTTGAAATTGAATAACTTACAATAATTAAAGATGACCGAGAAATAAAATCATTATTTTATATTACAATATAAGAATATATGTTACTAAACTTCATTAAAATTATATTTTCATCATTTCAATTCAATTATTATTTTCTAAAATTTTTAAATAAAATTCTTCTTTAAATAAATTATTTTTAATAACTTTTCAAAAAGTTATATTTGAGAATCATCATATAATTCATTTGTTTACTATTCAATTTTACAAAATTTGAATTATTCGTAAATTCTTCAATTCAATTCCTGTGAACTTTGTCAAAATTGTTTTTAAATAATTGAATTCTTTTGGGAACTTTTATTAAAATAATAGATATACAAATTATTTAATTAAGAAAATTTTTCGAAAATAATTGAAATTTTGCAATGAATTGTATTAAAATTTTTTAAAATAATTGAATTCTTGCGATGAATATTATTATTTATGAAAATAATTGACTTCCTCCAAATTATTTATTTTATTATTTATAAAAATAATTGAATCCCTGAAAAGAATTTTATTACTTTTGAAAAAAAATTGAATTACTGCGGCGAAGAATTTAATGCCAAATTTTAAAACATTTAATTTTTCCGACAAAATTTATGCAAATTCTATTTTAAAGAATTAAACTTTTGTGAAATTTTTATTTGTTTGGAAAATAATTTAATGTTGGTATTACTTTTAAAAATAATTGACTTCTTGTGACGAATACTATTATTTATGAAAATAATTGAATTTTACAATCAATTTTATAAATAAATTCCTGAATATAATTGAATTTCGGTGAGGAATTTTGCTATTTATAAAGATAATTGAAATGTTAACAATTTTTTTTTAGATTTTTTGAAAATAATTGAATTTTTGCAAAGAATTTGATTAATTTTGAAAATAATTGAATTTTTGTGATGAATATTTGTGAAAATAATTAAATTTTACAATCAATTTTATAAATAAATTCCTGAATATAACTGAATTTCGGCGAGGAATTTTGCTATATTTCTAAAGATAATTAAAATGTTGATCAGAATTTTTAAAAAAATTTTTGAAAATAATTGAATTTCTGAAAAGAATTAAGATACTTGAATTCTTTCAAAGAATTGCGTTAAAATTTTTTAAATAGAAAATGTTACAAAACAAATGGATTGAAATTAAAGTCAGAAGAAAAAAAATTTAATCACTAATTGAAAAAATTTGTTTTAAATTATTTAATTCAATATTAACAAATTTATTATCAAAATTTAACATTAATTGTATTCATTATTAAAAAAACAGTGCACTGTAGTGACATCAGTAAAACATTGTTAAATAAATGATTCCAAAAAACAAATTGAAACTTAAAGTCAAAAAGGAAAGAAACATAACCTCAAATTAGAAAAATTTTAAATTAGTAAATTAAATATTGACAAAATATATAAAAAAAATTTTTTTTAACGAAATTCGGAGAAAAATATTGTATTTTTCGCTCAGACTATCGTATACCATGTTTTAAAAATGAAAAATGAGAATAAAAACGATCCGTGGTGATCGGTCACCACCTGGCTTGTATGTCCTAATCAAACATAGGTATACAAGAAAAATTGTGCAAACAATATTCACCCGTGAGTAGAAGCGGAAAATGACGTTAAAATTGATGAAATTATGATCAATTGGAATAAATTTTGTTTTTTTCACTTCGAAAAAGAAGTGAAATGTTGAAACCCAAAACACGTTTTTGTCTAAATCGTATCAATTGCCTATATTATTTCGCTCGCTTCGATTATTTTTAACCGCAATTACCATTTTCGCCTTATTTTCTCACATTGTTTGCCTATTTCTAGCAAAAAAAAAACGTTAAATAAGCTTAAAGTGTAAATTAATTGATAAAATTAAAGTTCCAATCGAACTTTTTATGTACAACGAAATGTACGACTGGTTGCCTGATCAAGGGGCATTAACAAGTATGTATCCAATACATACATATACTGAAAATTTTACAATCCCAAATCTGAAAAATATTGATTTTCCAGATTCAGGATGAAAAATATTCAGTATACCAACAATTTCCTTCGTATATTGCGAATACAAAGGGAAATAAACATATTTTTGATTGCAAATTTGCGTAAGTTCGCAATCAATGCCTTGAGTATTGTCTTACCGTATTTGACTCAATCCATCAATATTTTTATCAAATCAATACAATATTTGTCGTATTTTTCACAAACTATCCATAATTGAGATAATTTATGAAGAAAAATAAACTAAAAGCTGTAAAATACTTACTAAAAATGAAAACTTTTGAGAGAGAGGAAAGAATACGTCCGGATTGATCGGCAGCCATCTTGGTTATATCTCGAATGCTGCAATCGATTGTTGGGCGCGACTCTCTGGAAGTTTCGATATTCGATATGGACTAACTTCAGAGCACTCTGCGATTCTAACCTGAAAAAAACAGTTTTGTGTTATTTGTGTTGTTGGTGTTATTACAACATTGACAATTAAACGCACTTTGCTCTTTTATTGAATAGTATATCTAAACATGCATGTTTGAGTTTCTGAATAATTTATATTGATTTTTAATATTATTAATTGTGCAAAAAAATGGGAAACAGTTCCAGTTTATTGTTGCGGGAGGAGGAAATTGCTCAAATTCAGGAAGCAACTGGATGTTTGTATTATAAAAATTTTATTATTTACATTATGATATGATTATGGTTATCAAAAAGTGTAATTTAAAAATAATGTCCTACTCGTTAAGTATTTTAAAAAAGTGGAACATTACATTCTCAGCATATTTTTGACATCGAAAATCAATATTTTTTTATAACTATTAAAAACTTTTTATTATTGCAATAATTATCAATAAATGTTACGTCATTTTTTATTGTTACGTCAAAGTAAATTGTCATTTTTTGCTCTTTAAAATAAAGTTCTTTGAAGTATTTTATTAATTTTATTAATTTCATTAATAAAAGTATTTAACTTTTTCTTGTTCAGTTACTCCGAATCAAATTGAACGTCTCTACAGTCGATTTACAAGTCTTGATCGTGGAGATTGTGGAACATTGAGTCGAGAGGACTTTTTGAGAATACCGGAATTGGCAATAAATCCCTTGGGTGATAGAATTGTTAATGCATTCTTCGATGAAAGCGGCAATGATCGGGTTAATTTCCTTCAATTTATGCAAGTGCTTTCTCACTTTAGGCCTATTAAGAAGAATAGTCCTAATCGTTTAAATTGCAGGCAGGAAAAACTGAGATGTAAGTCAAATCAAAACGTAAAAATATATATAAAATATCTTTATATACTTTGAAAAATATTCAAAGTATATTTTTCTTTCAGTTGCATTTAAAATGTACGATCTGGACAATGACGATTTAATTTCAAAAGAGGAACTATTGGCTATTTTACACATGATGGTTGGGGCGAATATAAGGTAAACAATTTCATCAAGTTAATAAATAATTTCAATCAAATTTCTCGATTACTAAAAAAGAAACTTGTATTATTTAGTGAGGAACAATTAACGAGTATTGCAGAGCGTACAATTTTGGAGGCAGATGAAAATGGCGATGGAATGATATCGTTTGAAGAATTTTGTAAGGCACTGGAAAGAACGGACGTCGAGCAAAAGATGTCTATTCGATTTCTCAGTTAAATTAAAATTTTATTTATTAAAATTCTGGTCAAGTGGAAAAAATTTTTAGAACATCTTGTTTTGAATTTAAATCCATAAAAGCAATTGGGTAAATTATTTTTTCCCGATTGGCCAAATCAAAAATAAGTTCTAAATTAACGAGCAATAAATTAATTGCAAGCTTCTCCCAAAAAAAAATTAATATAAAAAGCATTTTTTGTTTGTAAAGAGAAAATTAATAGACGAATGTATTTAAAATACATTCGAATTATTATTTATTAAAAGTGACCTTGTGTTTCTATAATGTAGTTATGTAAAATATTATTTTTGGTATTGAAACAACAATACCATAAGTGTGTAAAAAATGGTTAAAGTTTGTGAAATATAAAAATAAATATAATAAATTAAAGTATCAAACTTATTTGCGTTTATTTTATATTAATAGTATTAATATATTAATTTATTAACTTGATATTAAAATTTTAATATAATAAAATTATGTAAATGTTAATCACATTAATAATAAATTAATATTAATTCAAAAGATTATTTATATTAATAAACAAATTTAAAAATTTGGTAATATCTTTTAGAAAAATCATTGAAATTTGGTAAAATCTTTAAAAAATAATTGAAATTTGATAAAATCTTTGAAAAATAATAATTGAAATTTGATAAAATCTTTGAAAAATAATTTAAATTTAATATAAAATTTTTAAAAATAATTGAGTTTTTAAAAACTATAAAGAAAATAATCAAATTTTTGAAGAATTTTAATTACCTATAAATAATTTCTCCAAAATTTTAATAGGTTTAAAAAAAATAAATTTAAAAAAATTTTAATTTACTTTGTTTAAAGGTAATTGAATTTTAAACAATTATTATAAAACAATTTTAAAAATTCGTTTTTTATAAATATTTAATGTAATTTTTCGAAAATAATTGAATTTATAAAAAGAAGTTTTGTATAATTTTAAAAAAATATATTTAATTTTTTGAAGAATTTTAATTAAACATTTTGAATATGATTATTTTCTCCAAAATGTTTTTTTTATTATTATAAATAATATTATAAATTATTATTTTTTGTATTTATTTGAATTTTCGGGAATATGTAATCGAAAATATTGAAAACTAGCCAAACTATCCGCGCGCAAGCGCGCGGGAATGTTGTATGGGGCTGCTTATTTTAAACAATTTAAAAAATTTTAAAGAAATAATTATTATAACCTAACAAAGAGATTTAACTAACTAAAATTCAAATAATTTCACTCAATGGTCTCAATTTAAATAGAATTTACATTACTAGACTTAAACTATGGCTAGAACAATTACAATTAGTATCTGGGTCATCTTTTGCATTGCTTATTTTATAAACCCATTTTAAATTAAATACTTTTTAAAGAAATAATAATTATTACACACTGAAAAAAGTTTTACTTGAAATAGCGATAAGTTTCTCTAGAATAACGAAAGTATTAATTGAAGCACTGAATAATTTCGCTACTAAAGTGAAATCTGTAGTTCATCCAGCTAAATATTTTTTGCCGTGCATAGCGAAAAAAGAATTAAATTAACATCAGATTTTCTACATTAAAAAAAACGAATTCAAATAGAAATTAATTATTTTACAACTTAACCAAATTCACCCCAGAAATCACTGAATTCGATAATTTAGAAGAAAGTCAGACAAAAGCAGGGTTCCTACAGAATCACGAAATCATGGAAATCATGGAAATGGTATGGAATTTTAAAAGGCTTCTGGAAATCAGGAAAATCAAGGAAAAGGCCTGTAATTTTTAAAAAATTCTAAATTTCTTCAGTTTTCCATTTTTTCTCTTGAATAAAAATTCAAATAATAATAAATCTAAATGGTATAAAAGCAAAAAAAAATGTTAAATTTTAAGAAATTCAATTTTTCGGATTTTTGATAATTTTTAATAATTTTTTATTTTTTTCCAAAGAGTCGAGACAATTTAATAAGTAAAGTATTTTCCAAAAGCACAAAAATAATGAAGCTAATTCCTATAAAAGAGAGGAAAAAATGTTGAATTTTAAGAAAATCGGATTTTTGAATTTTTTCGAATTTTTGATAATTTTAGATTTTTTACCAAAGAGTCGAGACAATTTAATAGGTAAAGTATTTTCCAAAAGCACAAAAATAATAAAGCTAATTCCCATAAAAGAGAGGAAAAAATGTTAAATTTTAAGAAAATCGTATTTTTGAATTTTTTCGAATTTTTGATAATTTTTGATTTTTTTCCAAAGAGTCGAGACAATTTAATAAGTAAAGTATTTTCCAAAAGGACAAAAATAATGAAGCTAAATCCCGTAAAAGAAAAGAAAAAATGTTGAATTTTAAAAAAATCAAATTTTTGAATTTTTTCGAATTTTTGATAATTTTAGATTTTTTACCAAAGAGTCGAGACAATTTAATAAGTAAAGTATTTTCCAAAAGCACAAAAATAATAAAGCTAATTCCCATAAAAGAGAGGAAAAAATGTTGAATTTTAAGAAAATCGGATTTTTGAATTTTTTCGAATTTTTGATAATTTTTGATTTTTTTCCAAAGAGTCGAGACAATTTAAAAAGTAAAGTATTTTCCAAAAGCACAAAAATAATGAAGCTAATTCCCATAAAAGAGAGGAAAAAATGTTGAATTTTAAGAAAATCGGATTTTTGAATTTTTTCGAATTTTTGATAATTTTAGATTTTTTACCAAAGAGTCGAGACAATTTAATAAGTAAAGTATTTTCCAAAAGCACAAAAATAATGAAGCTAATTCCCATAAAAGAGAGGAAAAAATGTTGAATTTTAAGAAAATCGGATTTTTGAATTTTTTCGAATTTTTGATAATTTTAGATTTTTTACCAAAGAGTCGAGACAATTTAATAAGTAAAGTATTTTCCAAAAGCACAAAAATAATGAAGCTAATTCCCATAAAAGAGAGGAAAAAATGTTGAATTTTAAGAAAATCGGATTTTTGAATTTTTTCGAATTTTTGATAATTTTAGATTTTTTACCAAAGAGTCGAGACAATTTAATAAGTAAAGTATTTTCCAAAAGCACAAAAATAATAAAGCTAATTCCCATAAAAGAGAGGAAAAAATGTTGAATTTTAAGAAAATCGGATTTTTGAATTTTTTCGAATTTTTGATAATTTTTGATTTTTTTCCAAAGAGTCGAGACAATTTAAAAAGTAAAGTATTTTCCAAAAGCACAAAAATAATGAAGCTAATTCCCATAAAAGAGAGGAAAAAATGTTGAATTTTAAGAAAATCGGATTTTTGAATTTTTTCGAATTTTTGATAATTTTAGATTTTTTACCAAAGAGTCGAGACAATTTAATAAGTAAAGTATTTTCCAAAAGCACAAAAATAATGAAGCTAATTCCCATAAAAGAGAGGAAAAAATGTTGAATTTTAAGAAAATCGGATTTTTGAATTTTTTCGAATTTTTGATAATTTTAGATTTTTTACCAAAGAGTCGAGACAATTTAATAAGTAAAGTATTTTCCAAAAGCACAAAAATAATGAAGCTAATTCCCATAAAAGAGAGGAAAAAATGTTGAATTTTAAGAAAATCGGATTTTTGAATTTTTTCGAATTTTTGATAATTTTTGATTTTTTACCAAAGAGTCGAGACTATTAAATAAGTAAAGTATTTTCCAAAAGCACAAAAATAATGAAGCTAAATCCCATAAAAGAGAAGAAAAATGTTGAATTTTTAGAAAATCGGATTTTTGAATTTTTTCGAATTTTTGATAATTTTAGATTTTTTACTAAAGAGTCGAGACAATTTAATAAGTAAAGTATTTTCCAAAAGCACGAAAATAATGAAGCTAAATCCCATAAAAAAGAGGAAAAAATGTTGAATTTTAAGAAAATCGTATTTTTGAATTTTTTCGAATTTTTAATAATTTTTGATTTTTTTCCAAAGAGTCGAGACAATTTAATAAGTAAAGTATTTTCCAAAAGCACAAAAATAATGAAGCTAAATCCCATAAAAGAGAAGAAAAAATGTTGAATTTTAAGAAAAACGTATTTTTGAAATTTTTTGAATTTTTGATAATTTTAGATTTTTTACCAAAGAGTCGAGACAATTTAATAAGTAAAGTATTTTCCACATTAAAAAGTTTGACATTAAAAAATATATAAAAAATGCCAATACTTAACCCACAAAATTAAATTTTTAAAACAAACAAATGAATGCAGATAATTTGCTAACGGAAAGGAAACTTACGATTATTATAATGTATGTATATGTATATGTATATTTCTATTTTCTATCAAAACGTATAAAAAACAAAAGAATAACTATAACTAACTTCAAGTGTGGACAGAGATCCGGAAATCTGGAATCACGACGATTATTATATATAATAATAATTGAATTTCAATAATTAGAATGAATGAAGAATTAAAATTTTTGGAGAATTCAATTATTTTAAAAATTTTGCAAATTGAAAAGTTGATTTTTCAAAATTTATATAATAAAATACTTGAAAAAAATCAATTATTTTCAATTGAATTTTACAAAAATAATAATAATATTATTGAATAATTATTATTAAAAATAATGAAATAATATTAAGTAATATTAATATTAAAAATAATAAAATATAAAATAATATTTTTGAATAATTTCTATTATTCAAAAGCTTTTTAATTGTATATTTCGAAAATTTCATTAGAAAAATTATTCAAAAATAACTTTTCAAAGAATTTTGTCTATTATACTTTTCAAACTAATAAAAATCGAAATAAGTTGCAGTTTATGACAAAAATGTAGTATTTTGTCGCATTTGTAAAAGAAAGTCGAAAAAGTCGCTTTTTTTAAATGTAATTCGATAAAAGTCGCATTAAAAACGAAAAATGGAAATTATCAAGTCACCTATTTTATTAATAATTATTTAATTTTATAATTTTTTTTTACAATACGAGTTTTTAAAAAATGCATTGTGGTACATTACATTGGAATAAGTTCACGACAATAACCTCCACTTTCTTAATATACGTAAACTTGTTTCATTAAATTAAATTTAAGATTTATAATTACAATATAAATTTCTTTCTTCTTTTTTTTTTTGTTGCACATACTTCTACATAATCTTAGAATTTAAATTTAAACAGTGGACGAGACAGCTAATTTTTTTAGATGCTCCATAAACACTTGAAGACTCACATCGTCTGTTAGAACAGGAGCTCCACTTTCCTGAATAAAAAATAAAATAACAATCAGAGAATAGAAATTAAGAGAAAAATATCACGTAAAAAATCATAGAAGCAAATATCAAAAAAGCACCTTCACCATTTCGAAAAATAGATTATTTCACGTGTGACTTTTTTAGCATTTATTTTCTTTTAATTTTAATTGCGCATATTTCTCAATAAAATTATATACATTTTATTATTATAACATTTATCAAGAATAATTTGACATTAATTGATATTTACAATATTATTTAATATCAAACTATTTTGTGATAAAATTATAGTTTTCTTGTTAATGAAAAGCGTAAATATATATATACAAAGATGTTATATTTGAATGATAATAATTCGAATGATAAAGGGCAAAGTAGAGGTGATTTAAAAATTTAGTGTTAGTTTAAAGTGCGAAAAATTATGAATTAAAATAATATCTTTTTTTTAAAAAAAGACATTTCACCAAAAAAGACCCCATAAAAAAGTATTCAAAGGAAAAAAAATTTTATTTTCTTAAAAAAACACACCCCGCTAGGAATCGGCATCCCCTGGTTCACAGGATCATGGTAACATAAAATATCATTAAATCAAATGATTGAAATGATGTTACATTTACAGCTTTATTAAATGATTTTTCAATAATTAAAAATTATCTCTTATTTTTGATAATTATGAAACAAAAATTCTTTTACATTCTCGTCAGATGAGAAAGTATTAAATTTTTTTCTAATTAATAAAATAAAAATTGAATATTTGAATAATTTTAAAAAAAGTGTCAACTTACCGCTCCATAAGCGTACATATTATTATGTGTTTGACTTGGATTCACTTTACTCAATAGAAAACGAGCTTGCGAGCCACCTTGTTCCGTGTCAATGTACCTGGGAGCAGGAAATCTTACTGCTAAAATTTCATCTGCATCATCTTTTGGAGCAACGAGCAATTGACGGAAATTCTCATACTCTGGAAGATCCTGATATTTGGACTGTCGCCATTGTGCTATTGTCTAAAAATAAAAAAATATTTCGTGTCAGTTTTTAATTAAATTAATTCTTTTCGTTACTTTATTAAATATATTCTTTTGAATTATTAATAATCAATGATAAATAAATAATCACAACATACTTCTCCGTGGAATATTAAAATTTGGAAAAAGGTGTCCATCAAAAGAATTCTATCAGGTTGAATTGACGAAGTGTCAAGTAGAACTGGTTCAGGTGGACCACCAAAACCATAACTGTACAAAATGGGCTGAACCATAATCAAGGAATTAGTTAGGTCTTCTCTCATTAACATATGCCTGAAACAAAATTATATTAGCATTCTCCTCTCAGATAATTATTTTATTCTTATTAATACTTATTTACTAATTAATAAGAAAAAAAGTTATTTTTCTTTAAAAATTGCTCACCTGTAGAAACTTGTTTCATCAGGAGAATTATTAAATACTTGAAGAAATTGCGATCTACGCAGATGATACATAAACTGAGGGTATAAAGAGAAATTTTCAGCGAGTCTAAAGCTGTTCGGATCGTCTTTCGAATATTCTCCGAACTTCTGACACTAAAAAGTTATTTCAAAAAAAGATTATTAATTATGGAAGATGATTTTCGTTTTTAATCAATTTTTCCAGACATTAATAAAAAGAATCATAATTCAAATAAAAATGATTATAATTTATACTTGTCTTTACAGGGCTCGAACTGGGTCCGTAAATCCTGTAAAGGTTCGTAAATTTGATTCAAGTCCGTAAAAGTCAGTTTTATAAAAAAAAGGTCCGTAGAGTAGGTAATTTAATTGAAGAAAGACGAAAAGTTCGTAAATTGTGCGATAAAATTTGGAGAATTTAAGAGAAATTACAAATGATTGCATAAATTCAATTACTTTCTAACGTAATAAAATTCTTCGCAGAAATTCAATTATGTTCAACAATTTTTTTAAATTCTCGTCAACATTTCAATTATCTTTAGAAATAATTAATTTCTTCTCCGAAATTGAATTATTTTCAAAAAGTTTAATAAAATTCTTGACAAAATTTCAATTATTTTCATAAATAAGAATATTCATCGCAAGAATTTAATTAATTTCAAAATTAATAGAATTCTTCTTCGAAATTCAATTATTTTCAAAATTAATAAAATTCTTTGCAAAAATCCAATTATTTTCAAAAAATCTAAAAAATTTATCAACATTTCAATTATCTTTATGAATGCGAATAGCAAAATTCTTCAACAAAATTCAATTATTTTCAGGAATTTTAATAGAATTTATAGCCAAATTTAATTATTTTCATAAATAATAGTATTTGTCACAAGAATTCAATTATTTTTAAAATTAATAAAATCCAATTATTTTCAAAAATTTTAATAAAATTCACAGCAAAATTTAAATTATATTTTCAAAAATTTTTATTAATTCAATGATTTTCAATATTTTACTATTTTAATAAAATTTCCCAAAAGAATTCAATTATTAAACAAAAATTTTGATAATATTTTACATGAACATTCAATTATTTTCCAAACAAATAAAAATTTCATAGAAATTTAATTATTTAAAATAGAATTTGCATAAATTTTTTCGAAAAAATCAAATGTTATAAAATTTGGCATTAAATTCTTCGCAGTAATTCAATTATTTTGAAAAATTTTAAAATCATTTTCAGGAATTTAATTATTTTTATAAATAATAAAATTATTCGGAGAAAGTCAATTATTTTCATAAATAACAATATTCAGCACAAGCATTCAATTATTTTCAAAAAATTAATAAAATTCTTAGCAAAATCAATCAATCAATTATTTAAAAATAAAGAATTTATAGAAGAATTTTAGTTGAAAACACGAAAAAAAATTTAGTTTTGAAAAAGTTACAAATTATTGCAAAAATTCAATTATTTTCAAGAGTAATAATATTCTTTGCAAAAATTAAATATTGTTCAAAAATAATAAAATTCTTCTTAGGGATTCAATTATTTTCACAAATAATAATAAAAATCATCGCAGAATTTCAATTACTTTTAATACAAATTTAATCGAATTTCTCGAAAAATGTAATTTTATTCTTAAAAAATTTATTCAAATTTGTCGAAACAATTCAATTATTTAAAAATTTGTTGATAAAATTCTTTATGGGAATTGAATTTTAAGAAACATTCAATTATTTAATACATTGTTTTGTTTGTATGTTAATAATTGAATTCTAGTAGTTTTCTAATCAAAATTGAATTTAAAATGAATTTCACTTAAAATTTTAAATAATAATTGAATATTAAAAGCATTAGAGCGTGAATTTTGAAATAAATTTCGTAAAATTAAATATTGTAAACAAATGGATTTGAAAATTATTAAAGAACTTTTTCGCAAATTATTAAAAATAATCGATTGAAAGAAGAATTTTAGATATTCTTGAAAATAATAATTGAATTGATAATGATTTTATCACTCGGTCATCTTTAATTATTATAAAACATGAAGAAACGATCACTTCGAGTCGAAGACTCGGAGTTATCGATATCTTCATGTTTTATTGTTAAAAAATTTAATTTATAGTTTTAAGTCTTACTAAGTCTCTTATTTGTCTCGGACTGGTTATATTTTTGTCAGTAATTGGTCCGTAATTATTAATCTTTGGTCCTTAAAGTCCGTATTTTTAAATACTTTCACTGGTTCGAGCCCTGTCTCTGATAAATGAAGGGAAAAAAACTCACGAGTCTAATTAGCATTCTATCAACCCAACGAAGAACATCAGCTCCATCGTCAGATTCACTTCTAAATACTGCTAATCTCGACATTAAAACTGCAGCTGCCTCTTGATCGAATCCTGCACTCACGTGATGTAAAGACGTCGATGCATCAACCCAACTAAAAAGAAAATTTATATTCAATTTCAATAACTTAAAAAAAAGAACCTTTCTTAAAAATAATTTATTATTATCACTAATTTTGATTAAAATTTTTGAATTTAACTCACTTTCTCGCAATTGTCGTGACACGAATTCTCCGTTGACCGCTGCAATGTTGATACTGAGTGATAAATTGAATACAACCCCGACCACCTTGAGGAATTGGCGCTGCCTGTTGATTGACGACATCGAAAAATAATGCCGTCGTTGTCGAGGGTGTTAATGAGCAAAATTTCCACTGACAAGTACCACCCAAACCAATTTCCTGATCAGCGACACTCGCGCCCTTAACGCCAAGCGACACACACGGACCAATTGCGCCGCAAACTTTTATTTCACGCGATGTTTTCACCTCGAGCGTTGCATTAAATGCCATTTTCAAATCGCCCTTTGAATCCTTTGCAAAGACACGTTGCCACGTTTGTTTGAATAATGTTGAATTGAATGAATCGCCCATCACCATATGACCGCCGGTTGAATTGCAACATTGTCGCATTTCCAAGAGGCCAGTTTGATCGAGAGCACAGGAATAAATATCAATGACGTGACCATTTGCCGCTGCACGCGCAGCTAAACCGTCATAATGTTTTGTCGCCTTTTTCAAATGTTTCGCATTGTCCTTGTGTATGTCGTGATGGGATCTTATCGGTTGACGGAGATCGTCAGTGACAACTTGGCCCGGTCCTTGGGAGCATGGACCTCCAACGAAGAGCATAATTCTTTAAGAAAGAAAAAAAGAAGAAAATATTAGCTATGATTAATTAAATTAACAAAAAAGAAAATAGTCAAAATTATCTATTTTTCAGTTAAAGAAAAGAATAAGAGAGGAAAATTGTTGGTATTTTTCTATTTACCTTGCGCCAGTATTTGCGTAACTGGCCTCGAGTAATCCGGTCGCAACCGCGAGGGCAACGCCCGTCGAGCGGAGATAACGTTTACCGGACGCAACTGGCCAAGGATCTTTTTGCAATTCTCCTAAAAGATCAGTTAAACTCATGTCACATTTGTGAATCGGCTGAAGGAATCGATTCGCAGGTGGCAACGGTTGTGCGTTTGGTCCTCTTTGCTGATTCGGATTTTGTCCGGGAACTGGCCTTCCAATGCCTGAAAATACGAATAAAAAATAAAATAAAAATTCAAATGAAAGAAAAGAAAAATATAAATGCAAAGCTAATAAAAATGCGAATGAAAAAAGAAAAAATCCAGATTGTAAATAAAAGGCGAAAGGCAAATGATAAATTAAAGAGTTCGGAAAAAGGCAGAGCTCGAACTAGTGAAATTATTTAAAAATACGAACCAAAAATGAAAAATTAAGAACCATTCAAGGGCCAATTTTTATAATTTTCGAAAAAGTACTTTGACAATTTTCAAATTCAATTATTTCTAAAAATTCACGCTACTAGAATTCAATTATTTAAATACATAAACAAATAATTTATTAAACATTTGAATGTTTCTTAAAATTTAATTCCCATTAAGAATTTTATCAAAAAAAATTTAAATAATTGGATTCTTCTTCCGACGAATTTTAATAAAATTTTAGAGAATAATTGAATTCTTTCGTGAAATTTTATTAAAATTTTGTTAAAAATAATTGAATTTTTACCGAAAGTTTTACTATTTATAAAAATAATTGAATTCTTCCAAAAAATGTTATTATTTATATAAAAATAATTTTATTAATTTTTTATTTAAATAATTGAAATCTTTTGAAAAATGGTATTAAAATAGTAAATATTAAAAATCATTAAATTGAGGAAAATTTTTGAAAATAATTGAATTTCGGAGAAGAATTTTATTATTTCTAAAGATAATTGAATTTTTCACGAGAATATAAAAAAATTTTTGACTATAATTGAATTTTTGCGAAGAATTTTATTACTTTTGAAAATAATTGAATTTCTGTAATCATTTGTAATTTCTCTAAAATTCTCCAAATTATATCGTCCAATTTGTGAACTTTTCGTCTTTTCTCAAAAAAATTAAGGACCTTTTTTTTAAAAAATTGACTTTTACGAACTTGAAGCAAATTTACGGACCTAGTTCAAGCCCTGTCAAAAAGGGAAAATAAATTTTGTTTAAATAGTGAAAATACAAACCTAACATATCTTGGATTTGCTTAGGTTGAAGGTCCTTGGTGCCTCGGAATACGTAACTTTTACTGCAACCCTCGCAACCTAATTCATGAACTTGAACCATTTTGCCGAATGTAATGAGTCCAATTAGAGCATTCGGTGGAAGCAAAGACAAAGACATTTGTAGGGAATCTTTCAAAGCGCCCAATTCTTCATCATCCATACAGGTATCGACGACAAGTAAGAAAATCGGTGGCAAACATTGTGCTCTCTATTGAAAATTAAAAAAAATAAATAAATAACAAATTAAAAATACACTCGGTTCAAGTAAAATATTAATAAACCGATTAAATAAATAAATAAATTTCTATTTCAATTATTGTATAGAAAATACGTTAATACTACTCTCGAAAATATACAGAAAAACTCACCATAATCGTATACTCGATTGTCGAGTACATTGGAATTAATTCAGCCGGTTGATGTTGTTCAGAAATCGCAGCATATTGAGGTGGAAACTGTTGACGATAATATTATTAGAAAATAGAAATAGAAATAAAATAGAAATAAATATAATATAAAAGATAATATAATAGAAAAAATAATAAATCATTAGATTTTCTATCGAATAAAACGGAATCTTACTGGATTTCTTTGAAAGCAAAAATTGCAAACCCAGAGTTTTGCACGATAATCAACTTGACAGAGAGGATTTAAAATTGCTCTGCAATTTGGCCTATTACATGGCACCGGATCATATTGAATAGCTGGAAGATCGCTTCTTTCTTTAATTGGCTGATAAAGTGTTCCTAATGACACAACAAGTCGTGTTGCATCAACTCGTGACAATGGCCAAACATTCCATGTAAATCGAACACCATCGCGATCCTCATTTTGCTGTATAAATTCCTCATAAGTTGTCATTTTACTGGAAAATAATCGTCTCAATAAACAAACAAAATTTGCTTATAAATAAAGTAAAATTACATCCTAATCAATTTGTCAATTAAAATTCCTCTTCAATTCCAATTAATTAACATTTAATTATGAACGAAGAATAAATAACACAAACGAACTAATAATACAAACTAGAAATAATAGAAACTAAAAATAATAGAAACTAAAAATAATAGAAACTAAATATAATAGAAATTAAAAATAATAGAAACTTAATATTATAGAAACTAAAAATAATAGAAACTAATAATAATACAAACGAACTAATAATACTACAAACAAAGTAATAATAATACAATAAAATTAACAAATTATATTCAAATATAACAAAACAGATTGAATACATATGACAAGTAATAAACCATACCAGATTGTTAAAATTGACCAAATTCCGAACCAGAAAGAAAAGACAAAAAATAATTGTTTCGAAATTTGGGTAAATAAACAAAATATTAAGGAAATATAACAATTAAGGAACAAATTGAAAATCTGACAACTTTACAATGATGGGTAAAAGGGAGGAAAGAGGTTAGAAATGTCAACTTACCAGCGATTACAATTCCCTTGTCGTTTATATTGACAAAATTAATTAACAAAAATATTTTAAACACTTTCTAACACATTTTTTTACAACATTTTTCACAAGCAATTAACAAAAAGAACTTATTAAACACACATTTTTTTTTTAATGACTCGTGTAGCCGTCACTTGGGCCACGTCACACTAGAATCTTTTGGTAACGATTGCAACCACTAGAGGCGTAAGAAGAGAGAAAAAAAATTCGTCTGCTCCTTCAACAATAAACAAACAAAAATGCAAGAAACGCAAGGAACGCAAGAAATAAACAATAGGAAAAATATTATTATAAATGTTATAAAATGAAATCAACTTGAAAAATTGTTCTAATACGGGGCGAGGAGATAAATATTTTATTCACGATTTCAAAAACTTGAAAATAAGGTAAATTTGCAAAAACATAACCTCAAATGTCAAAAAAGTGTCAACTGTCAAATCATAACTAAACTTCTTTGATTAAAAATTATTATTATTGTATTTTTTTCATGAAATACAATCAATATTTAAAAGTATCTTCAATAAAATAAAAACCCCATAAATTCTAATTTCTTTTTCTTGTTTTTCTTTCAGATTTTAAATTCCCCGCCACAATAAGTAAACAATGCTTTTTACCATTAATTAAAATTATATTTTATTCCTAAACAATGAAATATCAATGTTCCAATTGTCAGAGTTGCTTATTCTAAAAATATAAATAAAAAATTACCGATTGCGGGGCTGTTTTATAATTATGATGACGTAATCAATCCCCCTTCTCTCTCTACAATAAAATTGCCTGTTGATTGAGGGAGTTGGAACTCGGACTTTTACCCCAAGCTCCAGATCATTGTAAAACATTCAAGACGTTCTGCTTTTAATTATAATTCTGATTCTAGGTCAATTTAGTGTTAAATTGTTTTTTCTGTAAATTAAATTTATTTGTTAAAAATAAAAGAAAAAAATGGCACGAGTTCTTGTTGGAGTTAAAAGAGTAATCGACTATGCAGTTAAGGTAGGAAAAAAAATGACATCTGTCTGTATTTTTAAAATTATCTAGTATCCCCTGAATAAATTTAATTTTTTTGTTAAATTTTCTATTTAATCTTTAAATAAGAAGTAATTACAATAGTTTGTAATTACTACAATAATTATGCAAGAGATAATTATTTTTCAATTGAATTTTTTTTATCTTCAATTATTTATAAATCAACATAAACGAAGGTCATCAGTTTTTAAATAGCTAAAATTAAATTAATTTTTATCGAAAAATACCTCTTTTGTATATTTTTAATTTTTTCGATCGTCTTTTTCATTGTTGAGAAATTATTTCAGATTAAAAACTTATTTGGACGTAAATTTTAATTTTAGAATTCACTGCAATTAATAAAATTAAGTTGTTTAATTAGAATTATATTTAATTAAGTTATTTAATTTTATGGATTTAATTTAATTTGGAATATAGATGTTAATTTCAATTTTTTGTGATCGATAGATTAGAGTAAAGCCGGACAAGACAGGAGTGGTGACAGAAGGAGTGAAACACTCGATGAATCCTTTCGACGAAATTGCCATTGAGGAGGCAGTTCGAATGAAAGAAAAGAAATTCGCTCAGGAAGTAATTGCCGTTAGTTGTGGACCAGCACAATCTCAAGAGACAATAAGAACCGCCCTCGCAATGGGCGCCGATCGTGGAATTCATGTCGAAATCTCCGGTCCGGAATACGAATCCCTACAACCAATTCACGTATCAAAAATTCTCGCAAAATTAGCACAAGAGGAAAAAGCAGATATTGTTCTCGTTGGAAAACAGGCGATTGACGATGACTGCAATCAAACGGCACAAATGATTGCCGGAGTATTGGACTGGCCGGCAGGAACATTTTGCAGCAAGGTAACAGATTTCTTTTTTTTAGTCAGAAAAATAGAAAATCATGGTTGCCACAAAAATTTAATTTTCTTTTTCCTTGATATCCAGACAAAATTTAGACTTTTTCTCTGACCATAAAGAATATTTTGATTCACTCTAAAAATTATTAGATACTCAAAAATATCATAAAAAAATACAATAAAAAATAAATTTAACCAATAAATAGAAATTAACTACACGGTAAAAAAATATTTAAAAAAAAGTCTCCAAAAATTTGATTCTTTGTTCAATTAATTTGAACCAAAAAAAAATGATCCACTAGTTTTAAACTTTCAAATGAAGGAAATATTTTTTATTAAAAATATTTTCATAAACAAAATAATCTATCTTTTTCTATCTATCTATCTATATTAATAATCGTTGTATTTCGGTAGTAAGTTCGCGAATTGTTGTTGATTGCTTTTTTCTTTTCTAATTTTTTAAAAAAAATTTTCTTTTTAAATATTTTCAATTTTAAAATTAATTTATTGAAAAACATTGAATTCTTGCACAGAATCTTATCAAAAAATTTCAAGAGAATAATTGAAATCCTTCGAAGAATTTTTTTATTTATAAAAATAATTGAAATTTTAAGAAATAAATTAATTTTATGTAAATATTTAGAAATAATTAAATTCTTTTGAGGAATTCTATTAAAATTATTTTGAAAAGAATTAAATTTCTGCAAAGAATTTTACTATTTATAAAAATAATTGAAATGATCGAAGAAATATATTGAAATTTTAGGAAAAATTAAATTGTTTTGAAGAATTTTATGGAAAATTGAAATTGTATAAAGTTTCAAATTAAAAAATTTTTGAAAAACAAAAAAGACACCAAAATTCAGAAATTTCTTAGGAATTTTTATAAATTTAATTTTTCCAGAACTTTTAATAAAAATTCCTTAAAAATTCCCGGATTTCCCTAACTATAGACCTGACCTGACCCTGACCTGTGGCAACCCTGAAAATTAATTTCCAAAATATTCTCACAATTCTAAAATTAAATATTCAAATTTAGATTGAACATGGTCAGGGTGATTTGACAATAACCCGAGAAATTGACGGAGGATTGGAGACAATAAAAATAAAAACACCAGCAGTGTTGAGCGCCGATTTACGATTAAACGAGCCACGCTATGCGACACTGCCGAATATCATGAAAGCAAAAAAGAAACAAATCAAGAAAATGACACCAAAGGATCTTGGCGTTGACACTTCACCAAGAATAGAAGTCGTTTCAGTCGAAGATCCACCTGTTCGACAATCGGGTTCAATTCTACCCGACGTCGACACTTTAATCACAAAACTCAAAGAAGCCGGACACGTAAAATAATAATCAATCAAAAATTAAAAAAAAAAATTGTTCATAGAAACAAATTCTTAGATAAAAAAAATATAATACAATTTAAAGAAAATTTTTCGATAAACTTACAAACTAGATATTAAAAAGATGAAATAATCCTTACAAACAAGAATAAAAAGAACTATAAATATAAAGAAATTATAAATAAAGAAATAAAACTTACGAGCTATTAAAAAAAATAATTATTGAACAACGTGTGAATGAAAAAAACATTTTATCCGATTGCTACACTTTATTAAATAGTGATATAAACAGAATAACATTGTTTTTTGTACATTTTCAGAGATATATAATAATTGTACATTACACATTGTTTATAAATTTGTACCGCTCGGAGACGTAAAAAATGTCTCATAAAAATCATATTTTTTTAATAAAATACTCTCTTATACAATTACATATAGTGTTCTTTGGTAAAATTTCATATATTATAGATAAAATCTCTAATTTTTGATTGAATCCTGTCTTTCTAATTATGAAAAAAAAGAAAATAAAATTACTGCCATAAAAATCTTGTTTTTTTTAATCTAAATTTTCCTATTCTTCTCTTGGAAAATCGAAATATTGTGTAATTGACCTCTCTAAGATTAACATTTTGAAGAAGCGTAAAAGTGAATGTAGTTTTTTTTAAAGGGAAATTGCGACAAAAATTGACGTCCACTAAAGTGTGATATTTTTTTTTCTCTTTTTTGTTTATTTTGTTTCCCTTTCTATCTAGCTACATTTAAGGCCATAACATTAAGATTTGTTATACTAGTTTCTTTTAAAGAAATTTAGCGGTTGAAAATTTCTCTAAATCGAAAAAAACGGGAGGAATAGACATTTTACTAGATGGAAATATTTCTAACATTAAGATATAGATAATATTCAATTCGTATATAAGAAACAAAAATAAAATTTCCCCTTTGGAGAATATTTATATATATCTACGTTCATTAAAAAATATTTTGTCTACAATCTAATCCACTTTACAGAACAATTTTTCTTTTATCTCCCACTGACGAAAACTTCTTTTTTTTGTTCCGTAAATTTGAAACATTTACTCTACTTAAATAATTTGATTTTCCATTCATTTTTTTTTATAAAGTACACTTTTTGTGGTATGTTTTTTTTAAAGAACAACTTTAACATTAAATGTATATTTTTCTCTTTACTCCCCTTAACAGAAAGTCGTCAATATTCGATGTCAGAAAAGAAAGATTTCGCAAAAAAATAAAGTTTTAAATAATCAAAGGAAACAATTGTGAAATTTTGAAAATAATTTTTAAAAATAATATGACGACAATCTTTAAATGGTGTTCTTAATAAATATTTTCTTTAAATTGGTATTTATAAACTTCCTAGCACCATGATTTGCATGCAGGTTATTTCTTTTAAGTTAATTTTCAATTGCAAAAATTCTCATAAAAAAGAAATAAATTTCTTTCCCAGAGAATAAAAATCTTTTACTGAAACAAAATTGACAAATCAAAATTTTTGCTTAAATATAAAAAATAAGTTTCAAATTTAAATTTTACCAAAAGGTAAAATTGTGTATAAATTTCTTGTCCCGCATAAATCACACTTATAGAAAAATTAATATCGTTGTATTTAAATGTACTATTAAAATTCATTGGTCTGGACCACGCAGTCACGTTAAATATCATCAAAATTGGAAGAATTTCACGTCAAAACAGTAACTGACCTCGAGCCACAAGTTTAACTACTTGTAATTAAAAATAATGCAATAAAAAATAATACAAAAAATGTATTTAAAAAAATACAATACAAAATGTCATAAAAAAATACAATAAAAAATAAATTTAACCAATAAATAGAAATTAACTACACGGTAAAAAAATATTTAAAAAAAGTCTCCAAAAATTTAATTCTTTGTTCAATTAATTTGAACCAAAAAAAAAATGATCCACTAGTTTTAAACTTTCAAATGAAGGAAATATTTTTTATTAAAAATATTTTCATAAACAAAATAATCTATCTTTTTCTATCTATTTATCTATCTATATTAATAATCGTTGTATTTCGGTAGTAAGTTCGCGAATTGTTGTTGATTGCTTTTTTCTTTTCTAACTTTTTAAAAAAATTTTTCTTTTTAAATATTTTCAATTTTAAAATTAATTTATTGAAAATCATTGAATTCTTGCACAGAATCTTATCAAAAAATTTCAAGAGAATAATTGAAATCCTTCGAAGAATTTTTTTATTTATGAAAATAATTGAAATTTTAAGAAATAAATTAATTTTATGTAAATATTTAGAAATAATTAAATTCTTTTGAGGAATTCTATTAAAATTATTTTGAAAAGAATTAAATTTCTGCAAAGAATTTTACTATTTATAAAAATAATTGAAATGATCGAAGAAATATATTGAAATTTTAGGAAAAGTTAAATTGTTTTGAAGAATTTTATGGAAATATTTGAAAATAATTAAATTCTTTCGAAAAATTAAATTAAAGTTGTTTCGAAAAAAATTGAATTTCTGTAAAGAATTTTTTTTTTAAATTAAGCATCAGAAGAATTTTATTATTTTTTGAAAATAATTGAATTCTATCAATTTTTTAGAAGAATATATTTAAAAATTGCATTGAAAGTAATTTAATTTTCATATAGAATTTTTTAAAAATATTTTGAGAATAATTCAATTATTTTTAGAAAATTTTTAATTCTTGTTGAAATTGAATTTTATGGAAATTTTTGAAAATACTTAATTTAATTCTTTCGTGTAATTTTATTTAAATTGGATTAAAAATAATTTAATTCCTGCAAAGAATTTTACTATTTATAAAAAGTAGTTGAATTGTTTCAAAGAATTCATTAAAATTTTAGGAAATAATTGAATTTTATGAAAATATTTCAAAATATTTTAATTCTGCCGAGGAATTTAATTAAAATTGTTTTGAAAATAATTGAATTCCTGCAAAAAATTGTATTATTTATAAAAATAATTGAATTCTTTCGTGACATTTTATTAAAATTTTGTTAAAAATAATTGAATTTTTGCAAAAAAATTTACTATTTATAAAAATAATTGAATTCTTTCGTGAAATTTTATTAAAATTTTGTTAAAAATAATTGAATTTTTGCAAAAAAATTTCTTATTTATAAAAATAATTGAATTCTTCCAAAGAATCTTATTATTTATATAAAAATAATTGAATTCTTGCGAAGAATTTTACTACTTATAAAAATAATTGAATTCTTGCGAAGAATTTTACTATTTATAAAAATAATTGAATTCTTTCGTGAAATTTATTTAAAACTCTGTTAAAAATAATTGGATTTTTTGTAAAAAATATTACTATTTATAAAAATAATTGAATTCTTTAGAAAAATTATGTTAAAATTTTTGTAAATATAAACAATAATAATTAATTTTCTTTTGTACTTAATAAGTGAATATTAAAAATTTTGATTATGAAATTATTTAAAAATTTATATTTAAAAATAAAAAATTTTGTAATTTGCATAACAATAATAAATTGAATAACATGTTGCGCGCGTATCATTTGCTAGTAATAATAATAATTTTCATAAATTACCGATTGCAATAATTGATTGTAAAATTAAAATCACAAATTTTACTATTAATTTTGAAAGTGACACAAAATTTAACTTGAAGAAAAAATAAATAAATCCCTTTCATTTGAACATTCAGAACATTTCGGATCATGAAAAATAAAAGAATTCCAAAAAAGTAGCGACAAAAACGTTTGCTAAATATCTCAGAAGGATAATAAAATTCTGTACTAAAAAATTATCTACATTAATATTTTCCAATCGAATCGACTATTACTTGTATGAGTGACCGGTGGAAATGGCGGTGGATGTAATTGCCAACCATCAATACTCTCACGTGCCGTCAAACACGCTAAATATGGAACTCTTTGCACCAATCTGGTAACTTCCGCTGCTGGCGGTACTTTACCACCAGTCAATTGTTTCGTACAAGCCGCCAACGATGCGGCATGCGCAACAATTAATATATTACCCCCCGTATTATCAATAATATCCTTCATTAATGCATAACTTCTTTCATAATACTGAGCGGCATTTTCTTTCGATGGTAAATTTTCCGCCTTTATCACTGGACAATAATTAACGTCAATATTAAAACCAGCTTTCAATAATTCATCGGCATTCATCCATGTTGGCGTTCCATTTGGATACCAAGCGAGCCATTCAATTAAACCCGGTTCAATTTTAATCGGTACATCCCAATCGAGACCCTTGAGTATTTGCGATAATGTCTGAATACAACGTAACGATGGCGATGCAAATGCAACGTCGATTTTCACATTTGCCGCCTTCATTGCCTCGCCAACTAGACTCGCTTGTAATTCACCCAGTGTCGTCAATGGACAATCATTTTGAAAGTCTTGAATATTTCTCTGTGGTATTTCTTTCGGCATATTTAAATCACGACGTATGTAAGAGCCATTTGATTCGAAACAATAGGGAATCCATGCACCGAATGTAAAATCAACACGTTCCCCATGTCGGCAGATGAAAATTTGTCTCGAGGCAGTTGATGGCGGTTCAGACGCTTCCATCTGAATAAAAAGTGTTTGTTAATATACAGAAAAATATACTAGTACATTTTTAAAATAGTGCCAAAAAAAAGTAAAAACAAGGTTGCCAGAAAAAAATAATTTTGTTTTTCACTGATTTCCAAGAAAAAATTTTGACTTTTTCCCTTGACCTTAAAGAATATTCTGATTCACTCTAAAAATTATTAGATACTCAAAAAAATGTTCTACTACATTTATTCACGAATTTTTTTAATTGTAAAATTATTCGAAAATATTAATAAACTCTTTTTTAAATAGAAAAAAGAATTCAAAAAAAAGAAAATAGAAAAAAGAGTTCAATTATTTTAATAAGTAATAAAATTTTCACATATGATTTTTCATATAAGATTTTAATTATTTTTAATACAATTTTAAATGAATTCCTCGAAAAATATAATTAATTTCAAAAGTTTTTTGCAAGATTTCAATTACATTTTACAAATAACGAATTTCTTTGTTGAAATTCAAATATTTTCAAAATCTACTATTTTAATAAAATTTCTCAAAAGAATTCATTTATTTAAAAAAATGTAATAAAATTTCTTGCAAGAATTCAATTATTTCCATAAATAATAAAATTCTTCACAAGATTTCAATTACTTAAAAAAAAATGTAATAAAATTCGATTCAAGAATTCAATTATTTTCATAAATAGTAAAATTTTTCACAAGATTTCAATTATTTAAAAAAAATTCAATAAAATTCGATGCAAGAATTTAATTTTTTTCCAAAAATAGTAATTTTTCACAGAATTTCAATTATTCAAAAAAAATGTAATAAAAATTTGTTGCAAGACTTCAATTCTTTTCCTATTATCAATTATCAATTATTTCTTATAAATTTTACAAAAGTTCCTTGAGAATTTTCAAATACATTTGTTTAAAATTCAATAATAATTTATTTATTTACTTAATAAGTGAATTTTTCAAATTTTGATTATGAAATTATTTTAAAACTTTGCTAGTTTATGAAATAATTTTTAAGTAATAATGTTATGATAGTCCTTCAAGAATTAAGTTATTCAAAAAGGAAATTATTGTCAAAATAGAAAAAATTGAAGGTTCTGTATTAGAATTCGTGGTAATTTCCTAGTTTTTGATGCAAAATGGTAATTTTCTAGTTTATGACAATAAAATATTTAGAATTATTCTAAAAATTTAATTTTTTCCAGTACTTTAATAAAAATTTCTGACTTAGTTCTGATTTCGCTGACTAATTTTGCTTTCCCTGATTGTTCCCTGACCTGTGGCAACTCTGAAAAAGGCAAAAAAATGACTTACAGGATTATTTTCAGGAGCGATTCCATCCGGAGTGTCAAGCGATTCAGTGCTCGATAAAACAGGAGGCCTTCGATTCTTAGGAATTTCATGTTCAACATTCTCCGTATTTCTATCAGCAATTATCGAAATTGACGTGTGCAATGTCCAGGAATCAGATTCCGCTGATCGTTTCGTATAATTCAGAGGCAAATAGCCAGAGATTCCGGTTAACCATGAAATACCCTCGACCCAACCATCGGGCGATTCATTGCATGCTCCTTCCGGTAAATAAATATAATCACCAGGTCTTAATTCCAATTCGTCATGTTGTCTTGGCCCGTGTGTATGCAATACCCCATGAACATGCATATTTCTCAATCGTGAATCCCTCGAGTACAATCTCAATTCCCAATTAATCGCTTGACTTGTCTCCAATTTTTCCACCATTGAACGAAGATGTTGAAAATGATTACTCGAAAATTGATAGGCAAGCGAAAGATGCAATGATTTCGTGTGCGGTTCAACTGTTATTCCGAGATTTGTTAATTTCTTACAATATTGGACGGCTAATGATTTCAACCATTTTGCTTGTTTATCCTCAACAAATAGTCCCATAAAATTTGGCGACACATAAGTTTCTAAATTAATGTACTCTGGACATTCGTTGCGATTCACTAAATTTTCAAGAGCACTTGCCATTTTTTCGGCCGTTTCGTCCGGTGCCTAAAAGAAAATCAGAAATTTTAAAAACAAGGCAAATTAATAATTAACAATTTTGATATATTTTGAATGTATTTTTAAAAGATTTTTAGTTTTAGCTTCTACGTTCAAAGATTGTTGGGTATACTTTGAAGAACGAGATGAGAGTAATGTGGGGCATGTAATTATGAGCTCCATTCCAACCAAGTTCTTTACTCTCGGTCCAAAATTTCACGAGACTTTCGGCAAAATGTCCAGTTGGACAGGCATACAATACGTATTCTCTGGGTTCATCGGAATTCAATGTTGGATCACGAACATGAGCAAGAAGCCAATCTGAAGCAAGTTGAACACTTCGATGTCCCGTTGCCGTCAATGCTTTCTCTCTATATTAACAAAAAGAAAATGAGAACGTAAAAATTCTTAACCTTTCAAGAACAAACACAAAAAACTCCAAACAAAAAAGCAAAAATAATATTTCCCAAGTGGAAATTTAGGCAAAAAGTACGAATTTTATAGCAAAACAAAAGAATTAGAAAAAAGGAAAATCGTACAGAACATTTTTTGACAGCTGTTTGTTTACACTATGAAAGAGGTGAAATAATTTCTGAAAAAAGGTGCTCTCTGCACTAAAAAATTTGTCTTACAATAAATGTAAAAAAAACACAAATTCACTTACGCTCTATGTTTTGGAAATCCTAATTGTAGTAAAATTTGCAACGGTGTGAGATGTTCTTTGGATATTTTTGTTGGAGTTGGATTCTTTCTCGGCGGTAAAGTCGCCATGACATCACTAATCACACAATTTTAATTCAGCTCAAAATAAAATATACACTTTTCTTTGGATATTATGCGCGAAAATATCAACAAAAATAAAAGAAACAGGTGTGTTACTTTCCAGTATTTTTTTTATATTCACACATAAACTCACACACACACACAGAGACACAGTTTCACAAAAGAAAAAAAGGGAAAAATAAATTATCACCCGTTTTTTTTCACACGTGTCGTAAGCACGCGAAGAAATAAAAAAAACCGAATTCCAGAAAAACCTATTTATTTATATATTTATATATAAATTATTTTCTAGTAATATTCATGCGTAAGCGCAATCGTGTAAACAACTTTAAAATCACAATCGCCTGAAATTTTCCCTTTTCTCACGTAAGATAGCGCTGGGAGTGAAAAATTCTTGTTTACAAATAAATGTCAAATGTCAAACGTGAGAATCATTTTTGTTTCCAAAAAAAAGGGAATTCGGTGAATTTTAAAAAAGAGCAGGTATTTTTTTCTAGTGTAAGTATAATTAACATTTTCTTTTATCTTTAAAAACAGAAAATAATTAGTCGAATTTGGAATTCGAAGGGAAATAAAAAATTCTAACCTCACTCTTTCATGACGATAGAAAATAAAAATAAAGACACTGATAAAAACTAATCTAAATAAAATGTAAAATCTCTCAAATATAAAAATTTTACAACTGTATATTCATATTTTATACACATTAATATTGCCACACGATTTTCTTTTTATTTCTACTTTTTAATTTGATTTTTCCTCTTATTTTTTCTTTTTAATAAAAAAATATCGCTAGTTATGTAATTTAATGAAATTTTGCAGTTTAGATTGCACAATTAAATTTTTGTTCGCTATTCCGAGAAATAATTCTACTAATTTTATAAATTACTGAATACTATACTAATTGCGTAAATATAGAAAATAAAATTGTATTTTATTTATCAAAACGAAACGTTAGGTTTTACGAAATTTAAACTATTTTTGTGATTAAGAGTTGAAAAAATATTATTTTAATCGTTTCATTACTTGGACATACATGAAGCAAGTAAATAATAAATAAGCCATAAAAGAAAAATAAAAACTGTAAATTAATATCAGAATATTGTCAAGAATTTCAAGTTAATGTCTAATTATGAAGAAACTACCAGGACTGAATTTTAAAGATTTTAAGCATGTTTTGGAGAAATTAAAAGAATTAACAATCCTAAGTGGATCTAAAGGTATTGTAAAGATCTAAATTATAAATATCAAATGCTTAAAAAATAAATTCTGTTTCTAATTGAAAATATTGAAAATCTCTGAATTCTTGCGAAGAATTTTACAATGTATAAAAATAATTGAATTGTTTTAAAGAATTTTATCACAATTTTAATAAAATTGAATTAAAAATAATTGAATTCCTTTGAAGAATTTTATTATTTTAGAAAATAATTGAATTCTTGAGGAAAAAATTTAATCAAAAGTTTTGAATATACATAGTTGAATTCTTCAAAGAAATTGTATTTAACATTCTGCGAAAAATAGTTTTTAAATTCTACAAAAAGTTACTTAATTTTTCAAGAATTTGATTTAAAAATTGTGCCATTTTCTAATTTTTATAGAAAATAATTTAATATTTTACAATAAATTTCTTAAAAATTGTGAAAATAATTGAATTTTTAAAATAAATTTTACAGACAATTTTAAAAATAATTGAATTTTTGAGATTAACTCAATTTTAGAATTATTTTAATTATTTTTTAAATAATATTGCATTTTGGAATTATAATTGAAATTGCCTAAGTTTTAAAGAAGATATTTGAATATTTTTCAAGAAACGAGAATGAAAAAATTTAATAATTGAAAATAATTGAATTTTTGCAAAGACTTCACTATTTAAAAAAATAATTTAACAGTTTAAAAAAATAATAATTGTTTGAATAATTTGCATAATAAAATATTAATAAATTGAATACCAAGTTCCGCGCGCAAGTAATAATTTATAATTAATAATTAATTTAAAATTAAATAAGAAATGGAAACTTATAATCTAAAATTTTTTTTTCCCCAGTGTCAAAATTATTAAACCAGCAAGAAATGGAAGCGCTACCAAGACACGAAGCTCTAGAACCAATTTGCTGGCTAGAAGGAACATGGACAACGAAAAATGCCGGAAAAGGAAAATTTCCAACGATTAGTCCTTTCGAATATAACGAAAAAATGTCATTCAATTCAGTTGGCCAACCAATGTTTAATTACAAATCAGAAACCTGGCATCCTGAGACAAAAAAGCCACTTCATTATGAAACTGGATTTCTGAAAATAATTCCAAATACAAATAAATTAAATTTTCTCTTGGCTCACAATTTTGGAGTGACGACAATTGAAGAAGGCGAAGTTTGCGATAAAAAAATAATACTGACAAGTCTCTCTGTCGAAAGACCGAGAGAGGGTACAAAACCACCGAAAGTTCTTCAGGTAATTCAACTTTAATTCCTTTTAATTAAAAAAAAAATTTTTTTAATTTAATTAAATTAAAAGTTCAAGTTAAATTAAATGTTTAAGTTTTTCAATTTCTAACATTTAATAATTATAATTTTCATTGATTCAATGTAGACAAAACGAGAAATCACGCTGGTCGAGGATAATTGTCTAGAATATGTTTTCTACATGTCAACGGAAAAAACACCAGAATTAACGGAACATTTGAGAACAATTTATCATAAACAATAAACAATTTTGGTCAGAGAAAAAAAATTGAATCTATTCCTTTTAGTTTAGTCACACAAACGAGATGCAATTTTAGAGTGAAGAGACGTAAAGGAATTCTTGTAACGAGCCTCCCATTATAATCTACCAGTGTCCTTGTTCTTTATTTCGTTTAAAGTTATTTCCATACTTTTTGTTTTCAACTGAAAATTAATGAAACTATAGTCTGGAAAGTAAATTTACGCCTGACACGCAACATGCCAGCATGCTTTAACATTTAAGCTTTTATGGGAGAGTGAGAGAATTACTCGACTTATTTGGCCCTCGGGGTCGTCTTCGATAATTGAAGACAAAAAAGAAAAGAATAATTAGCGACTAATAAGAATTCACTAATGCAATTCAAAAACTCAACAAATTAAACGATTCAAATTTTTTAATTTAAGTTTCAAGACAAAATTTTCACTATTTTCGTAAATAATTTTTCTGTCAATTAAAATTTTTAATTTTAATTTAATTAATCAATTAATTAATTAATTAAATTAACTAAATTAAATCTCAGAAATCTTAAAGTTCATAACGTTTATAATCAACGACTTAGAAGAAAAAATATTTCTTTATTTAAATTTTTATATATTTTCGTATAAAAAATGTTTTACTCAAAATTGATTTAATTTGTAATTATTTTTCAGAGAAAATAAATAATCAGAAAATGTAATTTACAATTAAAAAAAGTACAAATATTTCGAAAAATAGAATTAATAACTTCATTTGGAAATTAATTTTCAAATTCGTTTCGAAATAGAACAAAAAATGAATTTTGGAAAAAATATAATGATTGAGAAAAAAATGAGAAAAAATATTAATTGCTGCAGTTCGGTGCTTTATAATCTCGGAATATTATTGCAGAGTCATTAAAGCATTATTGATTTTCTTATCTAAATCATGCGAAGTTGAAGGTATATGAGGTATAATGGTATTGGGAAGGGGTAGCACCTGTACGTCGACCTGCTGGAACAACCCTCCGAATGCGACAGTTGTTCATCGCGTCGAACTAACGAATGGTCGTGCCAGGAAAAAACTTATTTGCTTCCTGGTTTTTATAAATTTTCTCATAAAAATTATTTTTTCCCCATTGACAAAATTCTCTATCAATTTTTCACAGAAGCTTTACACACGTTAAATTAAAATTTAATCAAATTTTTTTCTTCAATATTTTATACTATAATAAACAAATTTAATAATGCTTTGAATCATAATTTTTATGTTTGTTTTCTTTGATACGAATAGAAAAGAATTAAATCGTTTCAATTTAAAATTATTTTTTTATTCAATGAAATTTTTATTTTTTCAGTGAAATTTTATTTTTTTAATGAAATTGAATTAATTTAATAATAATTTATTTATTCAATAAAAATAAATTTATTTTTTCAATTAAATTTTGTTTATTTAATAAAAATTAATTTATTTTTTCAATTAAATTTTATTTTCTCATTCAAAATTCTGTTTTCAATGAAATTTTATTTTCTCATTCAAAATTTTGTTTTCAATGAAAATTGAATTTTTTTAATATTAAAATTGTTTTCAAATAACAAATTTTTAGCGATAGCCTTTAAAATCTAACGCGAGAAATAAATTTATATTTCATAATTATATTTCTCGAAAATTGAACGTAAAAGATAATTTTTTAGAGAGCAAATTTAATAATTAAGTGCTACAGTGAAAATTTTGTTTACAGGAAAATTCCCTGAATTTTCCACTATTTGAAATGCAAAAAATACACTCTCTCAATGTCACAGATTTTTCTAAAAGAAACGTTGTCGATGTGGCGTTTCAAATTCGAATTGTTTCGAATTTTTAATCTGTGAATTTTTCGTTCTTTTTGTTTTTTGCTAAAAAAAAAGAAATGACGTTTCTTTATTACGACAAACGGGATTTTTATAAAGGAATGTTGGATATTCAAGAAAAATTGAGAAAGAGGTGCGTGAATTATAAATTTTCCTAAAAAAAAAATTCCCTTCTTTTGACAGTTGATAAACTTTTTTTGATTTTCATTTATTTTCCAGTGAAGAGGAAAGAATACGATTGGAGGAACGCTTCAAATTATTGATACAAGAGTCAAAGAACAGGTACTTATGAAAAATGAGTATTTTTAGAAAAAAATTTCAAAAGAATTTTGAAGAATTATTTCTATTTTTTTGTCTTTTTTCCTGTTCCACTTTTAGAAAACTATCAAATTCTAGTCGAGATTGATGACTTTAGAGAATCGATAGCTCAATAAAATTTTGAAGATAAGAAAGAGATGGAGAATTTTTCACAAAAAAATAAATTTATTGTTTGCTTAATCGATTCTGCGACAAAATATTTGAATTAAATGCTGCAAAATTATTTTGTATATATTTAGAAATAGAAGAATTAAAAGCGACCTTCGTCTATCTCGTGACATAAAAATCACGACCAGTCGTTCAATGTCAAGCTATCATGTTTTGGGACTATAAAACTTCGTATTGTTATTTCTTTTTTCGTTTTCAATTCTCTTTTTATAGTTTCAGATAGAAATTAAGTCATTCAAGGTTTATATCGATTCGTCATTTTATTGAATATTGGAAATTTTTGAAAATAACTTTTTGTAATGATTGTAAATTTTGTTTCTTTTTTTCTTTTCCTCTTCTAAAAGCTAAATGATTAATATTGTTTTTAGGCATGACGCTTGTATTAATAGACTTCGTCTAAGGTACATTGAATTTCTCGAGGAGCAACGCGATCGTGAGGAGAGGAATAATAAATTACGAGGAGCACTTGATAAAGTGGATAACCATTTGGCGTTAATCACTGCAAAAAGCAATCGTTTAAACGCACTTCGAGTAAGTTTTACTGCTTTTTGACTTTTCAATTGTCAATTAAGAGAAGAACGCGAGAGTGTTGCCAAAATCGATTTTGAGCTTTACTCAAATTAGGACTGCATGTTGGCTTGGAAATACATACTCAAAACCTTGAATAATTCAAGGTTACACGCCAAGTGCATACGTCCTCTTCCTATACTAATTAAAACAAAGTTTAACTTTTGTCTATTTTAACCAAAACTCTCCACCTGCCGAATAAACAAAATTTCTATTCATAAACGCATTTTTTAAACTAAGACAAATTTTCAGCTATTTTTAAATCACTTTAAATTACTTTAAATTACTCGAAATTATTTTAAACTACTTTAAACTACTTTTGGAAATATTGAACACGATTTTTCGTTTTCAGAAAAATTACGAGATATATCTTCTGCAAAATCAGATCAATCAACGTTCAACGGGAAGTTACACCGCTGACAGTGGAATAACGAGTCAAGATGAAAGATATTTTCGAAAAGATTTAATACCCTACAATCGGAGATATTCAGTTCAAAGTATTTCAATACCGCCGAGTACGCCAACAATGACAAATTTTCAAAGTCGAATTTTAACACCAACTTTACCAAAATACGAACCTAGATTCATTGATACTCCAAAGAAGGAAACATTAAATTTACCCTCACAATCATTCTACACTTCTTCTTCGAAAATAAATCAAACACCGGAAATATTTTATCAACAATCGCAAATTATTCCCAAAATTCACATAACTCCATCCGTTTCAAAAAATATTCAAACCGATAATAAACCAATTAATTTATTTTTCGATCCATCCGTCATTTCAATGGAACCTGGCCAAATATCAGGAATTGGTCGAATTTCTTCTTATCAACCTTTATCCCAATATTCCAGTCCACGTGCCGACAGTAATATCAGTCAATACCTCTATAGCCTCCCCTTGCCAAAGATTAACGATTTTTTGGAAAATAAACGACAAACGAGTAATTTTCCATCAAAAATTGATAGCACTTATCCCGACTATTCGTGGAGGTCAATCGGCGAGTCTAGATTCGAGACCAAGAGTCCTCAATTCGAACGAAATTACAGACAGCAAAGTCAACGTTACGAAAATAAAACACCAAATCGTTTCTTCAAGAGATTTGATTTTAACACAACATTCAAGAGAAGTGATTACTCTCTACCATCGTCCAGGGAGATATTAAATTCCTCAAGGGGGAAAATTTCATGGAAACCAAAATCGAGTGGATATAAAAGTGACTATGATGTTTATGAACGATCAAAGAGAATGAATAGCGAAATTGATAGATATATCGGGAAAATAAGAAATCTCTACAGGGATTTAGATATTCATCATTATGATTTCGATCAGGAGCAAAATACGAGTGGTGATATTCTCAATGTTACACTATCCGACGACGAGGACGAGGAGAAATTTAAACAAGTTCCGAAAAAAGGGGATGAGAAGAAAGAAATTGAAACAAAACGTTCGGATGTGAAATTATCTTCAGAGTCTCTTTCGAAGGAGGAGAAAACAGAAACTGAGAATGAAGTTGAGAAACTTCACGAAGGTTCAGATCTAAAGATTAAACTTCCTGACGGTTCGGATCCGAAGAGTAAACTTCAAGACGGTTCGGATCCAAAGATTAAACTTCAAGACGATTCAGATCCAAAGAGTAAACTTTCAGACAGTTCGGATCCAAAGAAACTTCAAGAAATTGAAAAAAAGGAAAAAAGTGAAATAAATGGAATAAATGGAACAAGATTGGTAAATATTCAGGAAGAAGTTAATCAAGAGGGAAACATTCCGGAAAAAGAAAAAAGTGAGGAGACAAATGGAGAGCAAAGAGAAGAAAATGCGAAAGAAGAATTAAAATCGGAGCAAGCGGAAGATTATCAGTACAATCAGGATTATAATTACGATCCAAATTACGAACAATATTCTGCTTACCCCGAAATGTATGAGCAATCCTATCAGAATCAAAATCAAACCTCTGATCAACAGGATCCCAGTCAACAATACGATCCGACTCAATATGAGCAAAATCAACAATACGATCCGACTCAATACTCTGCTAATCAATACGATCAGGATTCTAATCAGCAATATGATCCGAATTCCGAATATAATCAGACTTCAGAACAAAATCCGAATTTGGAATATAATCAGAATTCGGAACACAATTCAAATCAGAATTTGGAACAAAATCCAAGTTCGGAATACATACAAGAGGGAAGTAAATTCAAAAGCGAAGAGTTGAAAGATTCAAAGCAGCACAGTCAGGAAATCGATCAATATAATCAGGATGCTAAAAATTCGGGGGAACCTTCGAAACAAGGAGATGGGAACCAATACGCACCTGCTGCGGCAGAAGATTATGCTCTGAATTCAAATCAGTACGATGCCAATCAACATTATCAGGATCCTAGTCAGTACGATCCGAATCAGCAGTATCAGGATCCTAGTCAGTACGATCCGAATCAACAGTATCAGGATCCTAATGTTCAGTACGATCCAAATCAGCAATATCAGGATCCCAGTCAGTACGATCCCAATCAGCAGTATCAGGACCCAAATGTGCAATACGATCCAAATCAGGTTTATGATGCGAATCAGCCTTACGACGCGAGTCAGCCTTATGATCCCAATCAGGTCTACGATCCAGCTTATGAAACAAATCAAACTTATGAAACAAATCAGAATTATGAGACAAATCAGACTTATGATTCTAATCAGACTTACGATCCTAATCAGACTTACGATCCTAATCAAACTTACGATCCAAATCAAACCTACGATCAAAATCAGTCCTACTATCCTCAATCACAGGATGAATCATATTCTCACCAAGATGAATCGTACAGTCAACAGGAACAACAAGCTTATAATTCTGATCAGTCTCATAATCAGAATTTAACATCGGACGTGATTCTGGAAGAAAGTTCGAATATTAGTGCTCAAGAGAAGAAGAATAATAAAGTGGAGGCGAATATTAATAGCAAAAAGGGTGTAATTACTTTAGAATCAGATACGGAGAGTACAATAGAGAGAAATGCATCGAATACTGAGAGTGATTTTGATTTTAATTAATTCTACAGTATATAGAGACTATATTCTACAGAATATAGAGAGAGAGGTAATTTAGATAATAGGTATTTTAAAAATGAATTTTTTTTCTCTCGTCCTTTTGTGTTTTTTTGAAAGAAAACAAATCTATTGGACAAGTAGACAAATATCGATCCTCAAGTTGTTTTTGTCGATAATATTATTAATTATTTTGTCGATAGAAAAAAGAAATTCTAAACTAGATTTTTATTTTAGAAACTGAAGAGATTATCAGTTTTGTTATTATTTGTTAATGAAGAAGACAAATTTTCCGTCCATGAGAAAGAATATATTTTTTGTTAAGATCTAGTCAAATAGATTGTATATCTTTAAATAATTAGAAATAAATTTAGATTAAGAAATCTTTGGCATTTTTTTCTTTTAGTAAACTTTAAATTGTTCTTTAAGCAAACATTTAGTGAACTTTAAATTGTAATTATTTGTAAATTTAATTAATATTTCATATTAATTTTACTATACGAATTTAAAGAGTAAAGATTCTTTTGAACGTTCAAATATATAAAAGAAATATTTTCTATTAATATTTTCATAACTTACTGATTGTAAAAAGAATTAAAAACCTAAAATTTACATTTCGAAACTATAATTAGTGACGCAAAATTGAAAAAAAAATTTAATTTGAAAAAGAAATATATAAATTTTGTTATTTATTTGAACGTTCAGAAGTTTAAAATCGTATATAAAAAAAAGTTTCGTATTAATTAAATTTTACAAATTAAATTTAATTTTTTCGGAATTAAAATTAATTAGAAAGAAAAATAATAAAAATTATCTAATTACATAAATTTTTCGAGAAATTTTTTATCCTTAAACTTTTTTGATGACATTCGTATTTCATTGTTTAGAATAAAAATTCAGTGAATTTGTTGTACATTCTGAAAATTGATTTTTACCTAAAAATTTTTGTTGACATTCGCAAGTTTAATAAAGTTTAATAAGTTTAATAAAGCTCATTTAGATTTAATTTCGTGTTGACTCGAAACTAAATTAATAAATTGAATTTATTTTCGTGTCGACTCGAAAATAAACTAAAAAAACTAAATTTAAAAATAAAAAAATTGAATTTATTTCAGTGCAGATCCAGGATTGCCACAGGTCAGGGAAGTCAGGGAAAAGTCAGGGATTTTTATAAAAAGTACTGGAAGAAATTGAATTTTTAAAATTCACGAGAAAACTCTATTTCTGACAATAATTTCTTTTTAAATAACTTAATTTTTCAAGAACTATCATAAAATTATGATTTATAAATTATTTAACGAATAATTTTTACAATTTTCATAAACACTAGATAGATAGAAGAATTTTAGTTAGAAATACTAAAAAAAAGTTATAAAAAAGTTATAAATATTCCTCGCAGAATTTCAATTATATTAAAAAATTTTTTAAAAATTCTTATCAAAATTTCAATTGTCTTTGTAAATATTAAAATTCTTCTCCGAAATTCAATTATTTTAGAAAAATTTTAATAAAATTCTTGTGAAAATTTTAATTATTTTCATAAATAATAAAACTCATCACAGGATATTAATTATTTTTGATACAATATTTTAATCGAATTCCTCGAAAAATGTAATTATTCTTAAAAATTTTATTAAAATTTGTCAAAAGAATTAAATTATTTAAAAATTTGTTGATAAAATTCCTTATGAGAATTCAATTTTAACAAATATTCAATTATTCAATAAATTATTTATTTTTTAATTTAAATAATTGAATTCTTCTAGAATTTTCTAATAAAAATTGATTTAAAAATGTATTACTGAATAATCGATTTATTATTTATGAAGATAATTGAATTATTGCAACGAATTTTATTACATTTTTTTTAAAATAATTGAATTTTTTTTTGATAAATTTTACTACTTGTAAAAATAATTAAATTCTTGCGAAGGATTTTATAAGGATTTTTGTAAATAATTAACTTTTTTTTGAAAAATTTTATGGTAATTTAAATTATTACAGAACATGAAGAAGGCGATCATTCCGAGTCATTCCGAGTTAAAGAATTTTAATTCCTACAGAAAAATAATATTGATTAAATATTTATTTAAAAAAGTGAAAATTTTGTCTGGAAATCAGGGAAAAATAAAATTAAATATTTGTGGCAACCCTGAGATCGAAAATAAATGTCTGAAAGTAATACTACTAAAAATTGAATTTGACCTGAAACTTTTTCGTAAGTTTAATATAAAAATTCAGTCAATTTATTATAAAATTCATTAAAAAACGAAATAATTTTCACTCCCTGACTGAAAATATTTTAATTCTAAACGCTTATGTTTAGAATTAAAATAACCTTCTCCAATGGAATGAAAAAATAAATTAGTTTTAACGAAACATATGGTTTCAAAATTCTAATTGAATAAATTCGAGGGGAATTTCCGAGAAAACGAAAAAATGAGATTGTAGATAAATTTGAGAATATAAAATTATATCCGAATTTTACTTTACAATATATAGATATATATTATTGAAAAAAAGCCGAAAAAAAGCAGTCATTCATTGTTCTGAGGGGTTTTATGGATTTTCGCGGGGTCGAAGGCGTGAGTCTGCGCCAATCATTTGTCCCAATTCAGTGGCATCGTCGACAACGCTCCGCCAATGGTTGCAAACAGCGCAAAACTCAGCAAAACATTACGTGTATATCAACCATCTCATCTCAACTCCATACGCATTAAAACATTCTGTGTTAGTTTATAAAGAACAGTCCTTGACTTTATAACGTTTTCATTCCAGTAACTAATTCTATTTTACTGCATACAGTGGCGACGTGTCAACAAAAAAAATTATTCCATTCGAATTAGATTGAAAAAATTGTAATTTTCCCCGTTTAATTATATTTTTAATATTGCGGCAATTCTACCGACAAAAAAAACTTCCTCAAAAGTTATTTTCCCTTTTGACTTCTTTTCTTTGGATATTATTTCTCTCTAAAAGTAAAATAGTTCCATTGTTTTTAAATATCGTTATTATTGGCTAATTTAGAAAAAAGGTGCAACAAAGAGTGACCAAAAAAAAAGTGTTGACAACGTGCGCGTGGTGAGAAAATTATAGTTGAAAACTGAAAAGAAAGAAAGCTATTGGTTGTGTCAGATTCCACGCTGTCAAACTACGTGCACGCGATTCTTTAGCGGCACCCACGGAAAAATCGAAACTCTTTGTTTTGGTGGCTCATTTACAATTTAGAACAAAGAAAAAATTATTTTTCTAAATAAACAATTAGGTAACAATTTTTTTATCTAAAATAAATAATTTAATAATTAATTCTGAAATTTACGTATATTAATAAAAATATATAAAACGTAGGTATATAACGTATATAATAAAATTATCAAAAAATAAAATATTTAGAATTAATAATTATTAACAATAAATAATTTAAAATACGAAAATACCCGAATTAGCAAAAATGTATTTTTAATACTGTTAACAAAAAGTTACTCTATTTTCTTTTTGCATGTTTGGAAAAAAATATTCGAATCGTTTGCTTTTTCTTCCAAGAATTATTAAAAATTTTAAATAAATATACTTTTTTTCAACCAATAGCTTTGTTTCTTTCTTTCTTTGTATTTTTGATTCGCTTTTACCTCGAATATATATCATCAAAGAGATAATTCGCGCTTGATTTATTTAGGAATGCCTTTGATTTCAAATCCACTCACCTGAAACAAAAAACAAAAACCAAACATCATAAATAAGTTATTATAAACTAAACGATTCGAAAGCCAGAACCCTCTCATTAAAAAAAATAAATTAAGTAAAATTATTTCAAACTAAGATTTAAGACAAAAAAAAAATAGAAATTCTTTTCCTTTTCGGAAAAGAATTCTTTTCGGTAACTATAATTAAAAAAATAAAAAAAACTAGTTTTCGATTTAAAAAAGATAATTACCACGAATTTCAAATCATATTTCAGGTGAAAATTATTTACGTTATTTTTAAGAAAATCGATAAAGAATTTTTGTTTCATGAAAAATAAATTACTTTCTGTATTATTAAGTATATTTCTGGAAATTATTTCCCACTGAGATCCAATGAAAAGGTTTCTCGCTTAAAGACTAAAAATATCTTTGATCGACCAGAGCGACCTTCTTTAAAATTTAAATGATTCACAAAATATTGCGAATAAAATAAAATATTTAGCAACATTATCTTTAGTTTAATGATTTATTGAGAAAAACATACTTTATTAAAAGCGAATTGGAAAATACATTTTTTTAAAAGGAGATTTTTAAGAGAGAAAAAAAGAAAGAATTTTTTTATTTGCTAATTTAGTCATGGAGGATCCACTTTCTACAAATGGCAATATTAATGGTGAAAATGGTGCAGTTTATTTTGGTTTAAATGAAAATGAAGATGCAGACAGTACGAATCAAGCAAGTAACATCGATTCCAATGGCAGTAAGTAATTTTTAATTTATAAATTAATATAAAGATAAATCAGGGTTGCCACAAAAAAAATTTCCAAAGATAATTGAATTTCTGCGAAGAATTTTATTACTTTTGAAAAATAATTTAAATTTTGCAATCATTTGTAACTTCTCCAAAATTCAATTTTTTATAGTACTTTAATAAAAGTCCCTGACTTTTCCCTGAATTCCCTGACCTGTGGCAATCCTGTAAATTAAAATAGTTCACATTTTCTAATCATCACTTTTTAATTTTTTATCCCATCCATGAAAAAATTGACTTAATTATACATTAGGTTAATAATTGATTTTTAATTTTTAAATTAAACTTAATTTAATTTCAGCTTTAAAATAAAAAATAACCTAAATATATTTTATTTTTAAAATTCACTGATGAATTTTTTATTTTTTTTCCGAATAGAATTTTTAAGTGACTTAGATTCTTGCTAAAAAATATTTATATTTTATTAATAAATCAAACCTTGAAAATTTTGAAGGTTCATATGAACGACAGTATTTTTATTACTTTATTAAATTTGAATTACGAAATAAAAAAAATGTATAAATAAAATAAAAATAAAAAGGGTTTTACAAAATATTGTTTTTAAAATCAAAAAATTCAGTTTTAACCTAAAGAAATGGTCAGTTATAATATTTTTCATTTGAGTTTAATAATTTTTAAAAATATGGGAACAAAAAAAAATATTTCGTTAATTGAACGTCCAAAAATAGAAAAATAATAAATCTTTTTATGAATAAAAAATTACCTGGTGTTTGGCGATTTCTCGAAGAGAGCTCCAACTTGCTTGTGGCTATGAAAATTTCCTATTGTTTCCAACTTATTTCCGATTTGCAACGAGTCTGTAAAAAAATAATATTAATGAAAATTGTAGAATTTAAAAAAGTTGAAATTTTGAATATTTTCTCTTTTTCTTTTGTATATAACTCTAGAATTTTTCAAACAACAACAACAATGCTTTTACTATTATAATATTATGAGACGGGAACTTATGAGTAAACAAAGTAATTTAAAATTAAATTGTAGTCAGTTTAATGAGAGAATTTTTCTAAAACGTGTTAAAATTTTCGAAAATTTGAATAAATAAAAATAATTAATAATTAATAACAATAACATTAATACAAAAACAAGGAATTAATTTAAAATCCAATTTTTCAGTTTAACAAGAATTCATAAAAAAAATAATAGTGAGCAGATTCAATTTTAAAATTTCAAAAAAAGGAATAAATTCTATATTCAACTAACTTCATTTTTTTTAATTACTAAAAATTTATAGTTCTTTTTAGTGACTCAGTAAATCGTTGTCAGATAATTTAAAAAAGAAATTTGAAAAAGTGATTTTTATATTAAGATAATTATTATTTAAATAGTAACAAATAGAACAAATTTCGATACAAAATGTATAGAAATTTAGAAACTCATTCTGTGGATTCCGATTCTCCAAAGTCTGTCAGATCATTTGATTCAGAAGGTTAGTGACACATTAAATTTTTTTTTCTTCCCTTTAACAATAACCATTGTTTGGAAATTAAAGAATGTTGCTTCATCACGAGGAAACTTAATTTTTTTTTGTATTTTCGAAACTGAAAAAACTTGTAAATGTTACTTTTTTTCTCAGGTTGATTATTTAATTTTCCCTATCGAAAAATAAATTTTTGTCTCTCATTCCTTACAACAAAAATTTTTTTTGCAATCTGACAAAGATTTCTTTAAAATCCAGAATATAAAATTCATAACTGATAAAAAAAAGATAGAAATAATAATTAGCAAATAATTGATTTTATCAATTCAATCAACAGATTTATCAAATATTTTTATTTCTATCAATTTTTAATATCAAATTATGTACCTGAGTTTATTTGCTTTAAATAGAAATCGTTTCAAGTAAATATTTATTTGATAATTCATGATTCGCAAGTTTTGAACGTTCAAATGAACAAAATATTTTTTTTAATAATAATTATTTTCAGAAATTACTAATTGCAATCGAAATTAAAAAATTAAATTTTATATTTAGAAACTTTATTATTAATTTTTTTATTGTGACGCAAAATTATTGTAGTAAAATTTCATTTTAAGAAGAAGTAAAAAAATTTGTCATTTGAACGTTCGGAACTTTATGATCATAATTCGTTAAATAAACCAAAAAATAATTAATAATTAAATCAGGGTTGTCACAAAATTTTAATTTAACCCTTTTCAAAAATCAATTATTTCTAAAAATTCACACCATCATGCTTTTAATATTCAATTATAATTTAAAATTTTAACTGACATTCATATTTAAATCAAATTTTATTAGAAAATTTCTCGAGAATTCAATTATTTAAATAGGTACAAAAATAAATAATTTACTCAATAATTGCATATTTCTTAAAAATGAATTTTTATGAAGAATTCTATCAAAATTTTTAATAATAATTGAATTTTTTTGGCGAATTTAAAAAAAAAACATTGTAAGAATAAATGCAATTTTATTTAAAATTGTATCAAAATAATTGAAATTCTGCGATAAGTTTTGTTATTTATGAAAATAATTGAATTCTTGCAACGAATTTTATTAAAAATTTTTTTAGATAATTGAATTCCTGTGAAGAATTTTATTTGTGAAAATAATTGAATTCCGGAGAAAAATATTATTATTTATGAAAATAATTAATTTCTTGTGAAGAATTTTATTCAAATTTTTTTAAATAATTGAATTTTTTAGAATTTTTTAAAACTTTTTAAAAATAATTAAATTTTATCTAGAAATTTCATTAAAAAATTGAAAATAATTGAAATTTGACAAAGAATTAAAAAAAATTTTTTTTAATAATTGAATTCCTTTAAAAATATTTATTTTTGAAAAGAATTAAATTCTTGGGAAGAATTTTATTAAAATTTCTTAAATAATTGAATTGCTTTGAAGAATTTTATTTTTTACGAAAATAATTAAATGGTTTCGAAGATTATTACAAACATTTTTTACAATAATTGTATTCTCAAGAAAAATTTTATTATTTATAAAAATAATTGATTTCTAGAGAAGAATGTTATTCAAATTTTTTTAAATAATTGAATTCCCATAAAAAAATGTATTATTTTTTAAAATAATTGAATTCTTAAGAAGAATTGTAAAGAAAATTAAATAAATTTTCATATTATTGTAATAAAAATTAAAAACTTAAATTTTTCATTTAGAAACATTATAATTAATTTTTTTTACAGTGACGCAAAATTATTGTAATAAAAATTTATTTTGAAGAAGAAATTAAATAAATTTCATTCATTTGAACGTTCAGAACTTTAGAATCATATTACTAATAATTTATTATTATTATTATTATTTAAATTTTAATCATAAACGATTATTTTGAAACAATTACATACATTTTTTGGAAGTGTATAAAAATTTAGAAAAAATGAATTTTTTAAGTATTTACTAAAAAAAATGTCTCAAGGACGAATCGAGTGAATTTTTGATAATTCGGATAAAATTAAGAATGAAATTTTGGCTTGATTATTAACTGAATGAGATGTTTAAAAACAGCTGACTGGCTTGAGTCCCATATTCACTGTTCTTAACATTCCTGATGCTTTTTATCACCTACAACTGACGTTTTGGCAAGTTGTTAAATGTGCACGTGTATTAGAATTGGAGTTTGTGGTACGTGAATAGAAATAAGACAAACTAGAGCAGACTCACGGCAGTGTCTCGGAATCGTCAGTTACGAATTGGCCATTCATTTAAACAATTTCCCATTTTTTTTTAAACAAATATTTGAATATTTATATTTATTTTCTTTATATAAACATTTATGTAAGTTATTGATTTCTACTCAAATTACCCAATATTGTGTTTCATATTTCACAGTGTTTGAAAAATCGATTTTACATAAAAAAAAAGAAAGAAAAGCGAGCGCAAAATCCACTAGTGCTATTTCGTTCATGCGACAAAAATATGTGATTTTGTTATTTTGCGCAATATTCTTTTTTCTCGGGCAAGGAAAAAATTTACCTTTTTTTCTTTAAAATATACCTACACGAAATATTTAATTTAATTTTCCTTAACACAATTGTTATTTGTTAATTAATTTTTAACTTTCTAGTAGACGAAACAACAAATGTTTTGAATTTTTTTTAAAGCTCTGAATTTTTAGAATATTAAAAATATGAAAATAGGAAAAAAAAAAAATTTCTGGCACAATTTAACACTTGACGCTTGAAAGGTATATTAATTTTTAATTTACACGTATATTTATCATAAAATCCTTCACGCTGGCTTTAGCACAGTGACGAAGTTGACGTCGATTAGTGCGCCAAAGGAATTTTTTTCAAGTGACACTGCAACAATTATTCCCGATCTGAAAAAGTGTTACAATTTTAATTTATTGTTTAAATAGTAAAATTTGCGAAAAGAAGTAGAATTTTACGAAATGTCTAGTAGAGGAGTTACTACTTCGAGGGATAGGCCATTCATTAGTATTTTGATTCCACAAAATCTTTTCATCGATCCTGATGAAGGTAAAAATATTATTCAAAAATCTATTATTTAATTCAATTGAATTAACAATAATTGTTAAATAAATCCTAGATTTGTATAATTGCGAATAAGAAGAACAAAATAAAATTACTGACGAAATTCAAATAAATATAAAGCTAAGATATTTTTATTCTTTCTTTTAAAGATATTTTTATATTAAATTTTAATTTAATTTTATTTATTTTGGTTATTTTATATTTAATTTAAAAAAAAGTTAAAAATAGATTTTTCTGTCGTAGATTTTGTCTCGCGATTTTATAGGCTCGCGTTATCTTATCGTTTACTCTGTCGATACAGTGAATTTACTCAACTATTCCGCAGAGCTGATAAGTACGTTTACTGACATTCTAACATATAGAATTACATTTATCACTTGTGCAATATAATTAGTAATAATTTGCAGTCGCGTATTTTCATTGCTTTGGTAACTTTTTGATAGCTTAAAAAAAACATTTTTCTTTTAAAAAAAAAATAAAAGTAAAGTAAAATAAAAATAGAAAATATAAACAAAAAATAGAAAATAAATCTCATGGATATTAAGAACTTTTGGTTAAATAATGACAAATTTTCAACGTCTAAAAAAGGTAAATAAAAAAAAAAATTGGTGGTAATTTTAATTTTTCTTCTACTAATTTCATTCTTTTGTACGAAATAAGATTAAAACTCTAGAATAGAGATTTTTATATGAAATTATTTTTGCAAAATGAATTAAATTAAAGAGAAAAGGGAAATATTTTGAAAATCATTAAAATAAGTTAAATTTTTAGAATCGAAAGAAAATAAAATAATTTAAAAACTATTTTTTCGTCAAGAATAGATTTTCTGAAACTTTACTTCTTTGTTCAATAATGAAGATATTTTTTGACACGACGCCAATTGAGAACTCATTTAGAAATATTATTTTAACTTCGAAAAATTCAATCCATTTTTCAGTATTTTCGATATTTTCTAAAAAGTCAATTTCAATTTAGACGTTTATTAATTAACAAAATTATTGATTCAATGAGGTTTATATTAATGTTCAATTTTATATTGTAGTTCACAAAACGTTTATAATCAATGATTTCGAAGAAAAAATATATTTTTTTTTAAATTTTTACTGTTTTATACAAAAAATGTTTTGTACAATTTTTTCAAGAATAATTTGTAAACAAAATATTTTATTGTTTTCTTTAAGAAAAACATTTTCTTATTTAAATTTTAAATTTTGTACAAAAAATGTTTTGCACAATTTTTTCAAGAATAATTTGTAAACAAAATATTTTATTTTTTTCGTTAAGAAAAACATTTTCTTATTTAAATTTTTAGTTTTGTACAAAAAATGTTTTGCACAATTTTTTCAAGAATAATTTGTAAAAAAAATACCTATTTTATTGTTTTTGTTAAGAAAAACATTTTCTTATTTCAATTTTTAGTTTTTTACAAAAAATGTTTTGCACAATTTTTTCAAGAATAATTTTTAAGAGAAAAATTTGTAAACAAAACATTTTATTGATTTCGTTAAGAAAAAATATTTCCTTAATCAAATTTTTATATATTTCTGTATAAAAAATCTTTCACATAATTTCTTTCAAGAATAATTTGTAAAAGAAAAATTTGTAACAAAACATTTTATTCTTTTCGTTAAGAAAAACATTATTATTTAAATTTTTATACATTTATGTATAAAAAATGTTTTGCATAATTTTGTTAAGAATAATTTTAAAAAGAAAACTTTATTGTTTTCGTATAAAGAAAAACATTTTCTTCTTCATATTTTTATATATTTTGGTATAAAAAATGTTTTGCATAATTTTTTTATCAATAATTTGAAAAAGAAAAATTGTAAATAATAAAATATTTTATTATTTACGAAAAGACAATTTTTCCCCTTCAATCGTTGAGCATAAACATTGTGAACTCTATTGAGACGTAATTTTATTGGAAAAAAATATTATTTTAATTTTTTTCTTTAATTTCTCGGAAAAATATTCACTGATTCATCATTTAGTACAGCTGCTGAAATATATATAAAGTAGAATAATCAGAGGCTTATAACGAAGTAAAAATTATTAAAACTATAAATAAAATGAAGTATTCAATATTTTTAAGGAAAAATTTAAAAAAACAATATTGATAAGCTTGTCTAAAAATTAAAATTCTGTTAATTATAATGTATTTACAAACAAGTTACGCAAATTCCAAATATAGTAAAAAAGATTATATTATTCTGGTGTCAGATTGCAAATACTCGATTTATTCAGCAATTTATATTCTGAAAACTGAACGACACTATAGGAAGTCTATAGAATCTAGAAAATAGCGAAAGAAAGTTTTCTTCGGAATTCATTTGGTATTTTTCCACGATGAAATTTATTTGATTATTCACTTTGACACAAAAGTATATATAATATTGAATGTCTCCACGTGTCTTTAATTTTCCTTCTTCGTGAGAAAGCTTTTTTTTAATATTTCGATATCAAAAAAAATTGTATTAATAAATGAAAAATTAATAAAATTGATAAAATAAATAAAAATAATTTTTAAAATTTTAAACGAATATAATAGTTAATATTTGATAATAATTTAATAATTTTAGTTATAAAAATAATAATAATAAATTATTAGTAATAATAATAAAAGAAGTACTAATAATAATAGAAATAATAAAAATTGTAATAATAATAAAGAATATCTATTATTACTAGATATGAATAATTCAATATTTCTCGTTTTAAACCGTTATTTTCTCGCATTTATTTCAATACAAATGCTCTAGTTTTATTAACGTTCAAGAAACTCGATCACATTCCTAACATCGAGTACTTTCATCAAGAAAAAAAATTCTTGTTCAATACTCTTATCATTCTGAAAATAAATTCAAATAAATAATATTATCTTTCGCGATTTTTTTTAAAAAAACATAAATTATTCACAGGAAAAAAAGAACCTTTTTTCATTCGTATTTTTCAAATGGCGTGCATAGTAGTAATTTTATTCAATGTTTTCGAATGCGATTCTAAAATAGAAATGCAGTGTTACTATTAATAAAATCTTTATGCTATTTTGAATGTAAACATTTGTCTCTCGCTAGACAAAGAGAGTTCAAGTTCCTTCAATTAAATATTACTACTGAATGACTCGTGTGTCGTAATTTAAAATTTAATTTCATTTAATATAATTAAAGGGTGAACAATTTTAGTTAAAAAAAACTCGGGCTTTTCTATATTTTCAAAATTATAAACATATTTTGTTCGTGGCGAGGTAAAAAAACGTGCTTTTTTGCGAGAAAAACAAATCATTTTATGAAAAAAAGATGCGAAATTGTCGCAAGTGGAAAAAAACGCGGAATTGTAACATAACCTAAAAATTTTGTCTCACAATACTTATCAGTATGAATATTTTTTTGTGTAATTTTATATTTACCTCTTTAATAATCATTAAAAACAATCTTTTCTTTCTTTTTTGGGACAAAACATTTCGTAAATTCACGAGACGATTACAGATGAACTTTGTGTCTCTGAGGTCCCTGAATGTGCTCTCTATCATTTCCAAATTGCAACTTTTTATCAATTTCCCCGTCCATAATTGAATTTCCCTTTTATCACTTTCGAAATAGATGCAATTTTAGTTTCAAATGACGTATTTTATTATATTCTGGAATGTCCGATGGATGAAATAATGGTAAACTTTCGCAACAAACAAGCGACAAGACAGGCCAAGAGACGCTACAATGAACCGGAAGTAACAAAATATAACCGACAATCCCGCCATAATGATTATTGATTTTTTTTCAAGGTCGTAATTCAAAATTCGTTTTTATTCCAATTAATTTAATTCGAAAGACTTTAAATAACTTCTATTAAAAATATAAAAAAACAGTATATTTCTTGAAGAAACTTCCGTTTTTAATATTTCTATTATATAAACACAATTAATATAGAGATTATAAATTTTTAAACTTTTCCATCCCCTCTAAAACCCTTTTAACGAACTTTACAGTATTTCACTTCCGATTTTTCAAATAAGTCAAATGTCCAACTATTTAAATAAAAAAGTATTTTCTAATTAATTAATTTTCTAAACAAAAATCAATTTGAAAATTTATCATATTAGTAGAATTTATTATATCTTTATATAATTATACTAGAATAAGGAATATTCTAATTATAGTTTATATAAATATTCACGTAGTAGTTGTTACCATATATAGTATATTTATTAAAGCATTTAAAGGGAAATGAACTTTGACGTGCAGAGAAATAAACAAAGATTAAATAAACAATTACGAAATGAATAAAAAACAATTTTGAAATATATACAGTGTATATAGTAAAAGAATGAAGTTATCAGTGAAAAAAAGGAAATAATCGAAGAAACAGAGAATTGTTTGTTAATAACAAAAATGCCGCACGAAAATAATTGCAAACATGAAATTACAAAATTTATTCACGAAAAACATCTTATTTTTATATATGTCTTTACAAGTGCGTGAATGCGGCCTTGATTATTCATGAAACATTTATGAGAGTACGAAGAGTGTTTTGTGTGCCAGCTGCACACACGAGCAGTCAGTAATTTCTATACTGGCGAAGGGGATGGTCAGTGCCCTTTATATTGTTGTGCGCATTTTTCTTATTTAAATCAGTGTTTTTTTTCTCAGTGAATATATCCAATCAGAACTAAATTAAAAAAAGGGAAACTGTGATTCAATAGATATTCTCCCGGCGTATATTTTATTTCTTTTAAATTCGATTTTCGTGCTTTTCTATTTATAATCGTATTTGGAGGTTAGGAATTACTTTGTTTATTTTTGGTTTAATATTCATTGTGTCTTATACGCATTTAAAATATTGAGAAAGGTTAAAAACAGTGTTATATAACTTGATTGTTGTAAATTAAATTGTTTTCATTTTATTTTTTCATTATTTCACTTTTTTCTTCTTTTATTGTTGAAAACTTTTTCTGGCTGAGTTAAGAAAAGAAGTTTATTTAACTTCTTTCTGAAAGTGTCACAAATAGTTTTATGTGATTCACGTATTTTATACTTTATTCTCTGGAAATTGACTCATCCTTGTCTGCTGTATTGCATTTTACGTGCAGAGATTCGAAAAGTGTGTTTTTGTAATAAGATTCTTGAATTTGATTTTAACTTCTAGTGAATCATAGTTTCCTATACTACAGATTCAAAATTTAAGAAGAATTTTACAGTTAATATTGTGATTATTAATCAAAAAATAGTTTTAAAAGGGGAATTTTTACTTTTTGTTTTTATTTTTTTACCTCTAGTAATTTTTTTCTGTGCAAATATATTGACATTATGGTTTTGGAGCGAGAAGATGAACTGTTTAAGACCGATTCATCAAGTATTGTAGAGTGGTTGCAGAAAAGTGGTCAATTGAAAATCGAGGGTAAAATTTAAAAAAAAATACTTATTTTAAAAGGGATGATAAATTACGTAGAAAACCTTGAAAAAACCTGGAAAAGTCAGGAAATTTTTATCGGAATCCTAGAAAATTGTTGTTTTCTAAAGTTATTGTGATTATTCATGAAATCTAATTAATTTTTATAATTCATAAGAAAATTTTGAATTTTGGTGTTTTTTTTGTTTGCTTCATAAACTAAGAAATTTCCACGAATTCTAATATACAAAACCTTCCATTTTTTCTATTCCTGACAATAATTTTTTTTAAATAATTTAATTATCTTTAACAACAGTCATAAAGTTATAATTCATAAATTATATTTAATGAATAATTTTTCTTAAATATTTCAAAATTAATTTAATTTTAAAAGTGTTGCGTATACAATTTTAAATAAATAGATGAACATCTACACTAACACTAAAAAAATTCAATTCTTTATAATTTTATTAAAATTTATCTAAAGAATTAAATTATTTTCGAAAATTGTAATAAAATTCCAGTCAAGAATTCAATTATCTTCATAAATAATTAAATTCTTTGTTAGAAATTGAATTATTTTTGTAAATAATACAATTTTTTTAGGAAATCAATTATTTTCATAAATAAAACTCATCGCAGTTTTTAAATTACTTTTTAATACAATTTTAATCCAATTTCTTCGAAAAATGAAATTATTCTTAAAAATTTTATTTGATTTCGTTAAAAGAATTTAATTATTTTAAAAATTTGTTGATAAAATGTTTTATGAGAATTCAATAAATTATTTATTTGTGTATTTAAATATGTGAATTTTCGTAGAATTTTTATATTAAAATTTTTTGAATATCTTAATTTTTCATACTTTTAACTATAACAATTGGGTAGAATTAATTTTTTTGAAAAAGTTTAATGGATTTCTTTTGCAATTATTTCAAATTTTTATTTTCTAATTTATATTTAATTGAAGAATTTCCGAATAATTCTTATAATATAAAATAATTACTTTATTTTTGTAATTATTTTATTTTTATCTAGTTATAATGATTTTTCTCTAATAATAATATTTTTTCTAATAATAATTTTTCGATAATTTTCAGGGAGTGAAAGTCCGGTATTTGGTCATGAAGGTGGATCGGGAAGATTAGCATCTCATGAACTACCAAATGAAATTTCTGCACCATACGAAGTGCCACAATTTCCAATTGAGCAAATTGAGAAAAAGCTTCTTATTCAACGACAACTTACAGTAAAGTAAGCAATTTTTTTTCACAACGACAATAATTTGAATTCCTCTTTTATGACGTGTTTGAAGAACAAAAATCCAAAAAGAGAAGAGATTTTTTCATTTCAAATAGCTTTTCATCATTTTCAACAACTTCCTTTTTTTCGAGCTTAAAAAATGTTTCCTTTTCATCGTCGACAAAAAAGCTGCTATTTCTTGTATAGAAATTGAATCCTTCACACTTTTTTTTATTAGAAATTCTTAAACCTAAGAATACTTTGTGGATCAATAATGTTCCGCAGTACAACTCACGTTGCTTGATGTAACGCCCGAAACTAATTTAATAAAAAAAAAATCTTATCGGCACGAAATTGGAAATTTTAATAAATAAAAAATATTAATTTAAAAAAAAAATTGAAAAAATTACCTTGTTAATTATTATTGCTAGAGTATTTCTAACTTTTCCTTCTTTTTAAAATAATCTTTACTGAATTCGATTCATGATTTATTAGAAATTAATTAATAATTATTTTTGTCGTTGAATTATTAAAAATTGTCTAATTGGGAATTAATTAAAATTGATTAGTTTCAGTTTTTATATACAATTGTAGAATTTTTATTGATAAGTGTGAAAAAAAGTGTTCAGTTTGGTCATCAATTAATACACTGTATGTATATAGTTGTGTAAAGTAGGGGTTGCAACAACCGTAGGTCATCTCAGTCTTTGCGCGTCTGCCGAGTTGAGTGCAATGTTTTCGTTCTTCTTAACAACCCTTGGCATTCATTAAGAAAGAAAATAATACTTTGTAAATTTGTTATTAGGAAAGATTTATTAGTGCGGAAATTTATTCTTTTTCATTTATTTACAAACATTTTTATTTTTTCGGTTAATATTTTTTATCTAATTTATTTATTTATATGATGCTTTTTATTTAAAAAAAAAATTGTTCGTTAAGTGTTGTTAAATTTGAATCACCGGAGGGATAAATTCCATGACATCTACAATGTACAGTGAAAAATTTACGAGTAATAATTTTTATTTTGTTAATTATGTGACACATGTTGATTGTATTGAGAAAATAATTAACAGAGATTGATTAAATTATTTTAAAGAAAATAATGTTTGCCGGTGCCATCGAATCGAAACGATGGTTGAGAGATTGTAAAATACTCGTGAGGTAATTGTTATTTAAATTTTCATAGAATTATCGCAAAAGATAATTATTAAATATTATTCACTGTTTAATAATTTTTATCTCTTTTTTTTCTAAACAAAAAAAATTCTATTTCGTTTTGTCTACGTAAAATTTTATTTGATAACGTAAATTGAATTTTTAATACAAATTTAATTTTTGTTATAAAATTTAATTTATAATACAAATTTAATTTTTGTTATCAAATTGAATTTATATTAAAAAAATTCGTACTATCAAGAAAATTTTTCTTGCTTTGGAATTTTTATTTTAGTCTTATCCTTGAGAAAAGGGATATCTCGAATTTAAGATTGCAAAGTATGTGTTTATTTGAGATGAAAAATGTTGCATTAGATGATCTCTATCTGATATATAGTATTATCTGACGTCAATTCATATAATGTCTTATGCAGTTTATTTTGGAATAGTTGATATAGAATATCGTTCCATGAAACTAATGTTGGCGTGCGAATACTTATTATTGCTTCAACCTGATAACAAAATCTTCAAAATTAACAATCTAAACATTAATTCTCGTATCTTGAAGCTTTAAAGGATTATCATTGTTGTTCAATTGAATATTTCAATTTAAATGAAATTACATACTCTCAATATTTTAGTAATAATTATTTAATGATATGTAATAAAATTTACTTTTCACACTAAAAAATTAATAATGATAATAATAATTAATAGGTAATTAAATTTTGTTTTTAAATTTCATAACTGTAAAGAATTACCAACCTTTTTTTTCTCATATTCTTTCTGTTTAAATTACGAAAATCTATTTTTAAATTGTCATTAATTTACCTATATTTGTCGCGAGGGTAGTTATGAAGTAAATTTTTGGCAATAATCATTTCTTAATGGGGAATGTAATTAATTAATTTAATAAATTACCCTGATAGAAGTGGTCAAGATATTTATGTTTCTTGAAACACGATTAATTTATTAGCTATAATTTATAAACAAGATTTGATACATTTATTTATTTCCTGAATAAATTTCAATTTTGCAGCCAGACAAGTTTATCAGCTTCTGTAAATTTTTCTTTGATATTTATATATTCGTTTATATTTATTAATTTTATCAATCAAAAACTTTAATTATGTTCTCTAAATTTTTTTCACCAAACTATGAAATAATTTATAATAAATTTTGTTTGGTATAATTATTTATTTAGAAGAAATTTAAACGAATAAAATATTTTAGTGAATAACAGTGATAAAAATTTAAAGGCGGTAAGAATTTTAAAATTTTTGTTTTAATTTAATTTAATTTTTAATTTCATATAAAATTTGTTGTATTTGAAATTAAAAGTTTTCTAATAGTAAAATGATTCGATTTCAGGGCTGCGAAGGATCTCGAGGAAAGACGCAGTCATTATGAGCCATCTATTGGACCAGGAGTGCCGGATGATATCGAACATCCCTTTAAACTTGAAGAGAATGACTTTGTACCGCATTTCCAACGAGTTTCCATTTCTGGAGAGGATACTTCCGGGGTAAATTTTACATACTAGGACAAATAATAATAAATAATAATTATTACTAGTAATAATTTTAAATTAGTAATATTATTACTAATAATAATATAAAGATAGTAATTATTACTAATAATAATATAATAATAATAATTATTTCTAATAATAATTATTATTAATAACAATTATTGTTAATATCAATTATAATATTATTAACAATAAATGTAAAGTAACAATAATATAATTGATAATAATAGATAAAGATTTAACAACACAAAATTATTTTTCATTATTAAACGAATTATAAGAATTCTTCTCATTTTTCGCAATTTATTAATGTTAATTTATTTTGCCAACTCTTAATTTTAAGGAAATTGTAAAGTGAGAAAAATAATTAAGAGAGATCAAGTTGTTAGATTAGTGAGCTTGATATACGTATCTCTTAATAGAAAAAAAAAAGATTCTTAAAAGAGAAGCCTGGAAAAGTCGGAAGAAACCCTTGTTAACAACCACCTTTCATCCCTTTCTCGATACGTTGCCTTGAAAGTCTCTTTAATCCTCACTTTTATAATCAACGTAGTTCACATTGACCTTGTCAGATGATGTCAGTCAATGGAATTTTCAATTAAAAGTGCTCAAAAATATCTCTATGAAAAAAATATGAATTTTTCTTCAATGTTGGTGATAAAATTTATGAACAAAAAATTATTTACGAGTTGAGGAAAAATTTTATTATTAATATTATTTTCATTATTAATATTAATGTTACTATTTTTATTATAAATATTAATATTATTTATTATTATATTATTATAGAGTTAATAATTCTTAAATTCTTCTTCTTAATTTTATTATTTACAGGACTTGGAAATTATGACTTTTTCGACTATTTTCAAATAATGCGACTTTTATCGACTTTTATTAAAAAAAAATGCGACTTTTTCGACTTTTTTTGTTACAAATTTTGCGACAAAATTCCACATTTTTAGTATAAACTGAAACTTATTTCGATTTTTATTAGTTTGAAAAATATAATAGACAAATTTTTGAAGTTATTTTTGAATAATTTTTCTAATGAAATTTTCGAAATATACAATTAAAAAGCTTTTGAATAATTGAAATTTTGTAAAATTCGATTGAAAATAATTGATTTTTTTCAAGTATTTTATTACAAAATTTTGAAAAATTAATTTTTGAAGAATTTCAATTTGCAAAATTTTGAAAATAATTGAATTATCAAAAATTTTAATTTTTCATTCATTCTTATTATTGAAATTCAATTATTTTTAATATTTTCGATTACATATTTTCGAAAATTCAAATACATACAAAAAATAATAATTTATATTATTTATAATAATAAAAAAAAAACATTTTGGAGAAAATAATAATATTCAAAATTTTTAATTAAAATTCTTGTGACAAAACTGAATTAAATAAACGACTTTTTCGACTTTTTTTCTACTTTTTATCGAAAATTTTATTTTTATTATTACTTTTATCATTATTAGTATTTGATTTGATTTATTGTAAACAGGAGTGTATTGTTATAACTTTTTTAAATTATTTAATTTATAGTAAAAGATGAAAAATTTGTTTTAATTAAAATAATATAGTAGGAGATGTCAAATTTGTTTTTAAAAAGTCCACATAGTTAATATTTTATATTTTATATATTTTTAGCTTTCACCCCTGCACGAAATTATTTAATTTATATTATTATCTGAATAATAATCTAATAGTTAATTCGAATTATTATTTATTTATCAAATTAATGGGAAAAAGCTAATGATATTGAATTAAATTTTCGACGCACACATTTATAAAATATTATTATGTATATTCATATAAGTAGATTTAATTTGAGAGCGAACATAATCCTCATTATGTAACTTTGATTGCATAATTTCTTAGTTCCTTACAAAGATAAATCTTTTGTTAAATGCAACAATAATTATTGTATTAATCGTTATAGAGAGGAAAAAAAACAATCCAACTACTAAACTAGTCTATGATATTAAGAAAAACTAATAAACAAAAAAGAAAAATACTAATAATTCTAGAAAAAAAATATTAAATACTCGGGGGAAAAAAATATGAGAATAAATTTTTATCCTTAAGAATTTTGTTGTTTGGGAAAAAATTTTTTTTTAAATGAAAATTAATTGTATAATAGTTTCATTCGCATAATATGTACATCCCTCTTGAAAAAGCGGTTCGATATGACTTACATCATAAGGAGACAGTGAAGGTCGTAAAATATGAATTAAGACAATAGAATGTCTTAGTTAATTTTTTTTTTATTTATTCATTTTTCTTTTTAAATAGAGCGATTAGTATTAGATATTTGATATTTATCTTTTTTTGAAATTTAATCGCAATAATAATTTTTCAAGTTTTTATATTTTTTTTAGTTTCTTTATTAATATTTTTATTTAATGTATCGAATTATTTGTTATAATTATTATTTAGTCTTATTTATTAATTTATAATATTTTTCAGGTACCATTGGAAGACTTACATCAAGCATCGCAATTATTGGTTCAGGCACTGGCAACTCGCGAGAAATACATGAATAATTCCAAACAAACATTTCCTACAATTACGTCAAGATTTTTGCGAAGTGTTGACAAAAGGCCTCACTCGACAGAAGACGATTTTCAACACGATGATCGAAAGACCATTAAAGGTAAATGAAAAAAAATTATAATATTAATTAATTTTATAATTTTATATTTCTATATTTAATTGAATACTTAAATGAATTTTATTTATTTAGTTATTCCATTTCTACTTTTGGAGATTAATATCATAATTTGTAATAAAGTAATGAATAATTATTATTTAAATAGTAATCATTATTTTTAATTAAATAAAAAAATAACTTTAATTCATTAATTTTGCGGTTTATTTCTCAAGGAGCGAGTTCAACTTGTCTCAGTGATGAAATCTCAGAAATTCGCTCTGACGCAGACATCGACGCCGTCATCAAGAACTTGAATTTAACAGGTCCTTTTCCCTTCCCTTCCTTGTTTTATTCACTTCATTTACATCTTCTTTTTATTATTTTTCCTTCTTCCTTGACTAATGATTGATATTTTAATTTTAATAATCAAATTTTGTTTTATCCTCGTCTGTTTTCAAGTTTCATAATTATTTTTTTTTTCTACTTTTTTTTGTCTGTTTTTTTTGGAATTTCTTAAATACGTGTAAAATAAAAAAAGAAATATAATTTTGTCAAATACATTAATTATTAATTGTAGAATTATTTTCTCTCTAGATCATCCAGTTCACGTACCAGCATCACGTGGCGATCCATGGGAATGTGAATTCCCACCGACGAAAAATTACCGAATTGCGCCTATTAATGGAGTTTTTAATTTATTCGCCACTGATGAAGATTTAGAAAATAAAAAACCAGTTCCTTATTCATATCCAGATTTAGCGACATTTGTTGGTGATATGAATGTTCTTTGTGCAATGATTGCCGATGGACCATTGAAATCATTTTGCTATCGAAGACTGAGTTATCTCTCATCGAAATTTCAATTGCATGTTCTTCTCAACGAACTTAGGGAACTCGCGAGTCAAAAGGCGGTTCCTCATCGAGATTTTTATAATATTAGAAAGGTAACGAGTTCATCATGATTTTTTTCTTTCGAATTTGAGTTTGAATTTCACTTTGAAATTTAATTTAGAATCGAAATAAAAATTTGAAAATTAAATTAATTAAATATTTCTGAGATAATGAGAATATGTTTAAAAAGATTGTTACTATTTTTTTTGAATAAATAATTTTTCTCTTTTAGGTTGATACACATATTCACGCGGCCTCTTGCATGAATCAGAAACATTTACTGCGATTTATCAAAAAGACGCTTAAAAATCACGCCGATGAAGTAGTGACATGTTCGAAAACTGGAGAAACAATGACACTTCGAGAAGTATTTCAATCAATGAATTTGACAACCTATGATCTCAGTGTAGACATGCTTGACGTTCATGCTGTAAGTTTTCTCATTTTTCTAAATTCAAATAAAATTTTGAACCACTCACGATCAAAAAAAAAAATTACAAAATAAAATTTTTATCGAAGAAAATTCGCTTAAATGGAAAATAAAAAATTGAAAAATAACGTAAATACAAATAAAAGAATAAAATTTATGTATTTATGTATTAATTACGTATTTTCTTTCAGGATCGAAATACTTTTCACAGGTTTGATAAGTTTAATGCAAAATATAATCCAATCGGTGAGAGTCGACTGCGTGAGGTTTTTCTAAAAACGGATAATTATTTAAATGGCAAATACTTTGCGCGAATAATTAAAGAAGTGTCGAGTGATCTTGAGGAATCAAAGTACCAGAATTCTGAACTTCGTCTTTCAATTTATGGAAAGAGTCCCGACGAATGGGACAAATTAGCGAAATGGGCAATTGAAGGCGATGTTTCTTCTGACAATGTTCGCTGGCTCATACAAATTCCCAGATTATAGTGAGTTTATATTTTTAATTAAATTGATTATTATTAAACGTAAATTCTAAAATTTTTTATTTTCAAATTTAAATTTTTGAATACTTTCATAATCAAAATTTAAAAAATTCACTTATTAAGTATATAATTATTACTACTGTTCATATTTTCAAAAATTTTTATATAATTCTTCGCAAAAATTCAATTATTTTTATTAATAATACATTCTTCGGAACAATTCAATTATTTTCATTAATAGTACATTTTTCGGAACCATTCAATTATTTTCAATGCAATTTTAATAAATTTCTTAAATAAAATTTCATGAAAGAATTCAATTATTTTCTAAAATTTGAATAAATCCATCATGAAATAATTCAATTTTTTTTTAAAATAGTAAAGTCTTTGCAAAAATTCAATTATTTTCAATTATTTTAATTTATTCCTTCTTGTTTCCTTCTGGTTATATAAAATCTTTTTTCTGTATAAAATTCCTTTAAAAATTCATTAATTTTCAAGACGTTTAATAAATTTCTTGAACAATATTCAAATATCTTTTTTAAAACTTCAAAAATTTCAACTATAATTCCAAAAATTTAATTTTTTAAAAAATAATTCTATAATTGAGTTAATCTGAAAAATGCAATTATTTCTAAAATTGTCTGTGAAATTTTATTTTAAAAACTCAATTATTTTCAAAATTTTGAAGAAATTTCTTGTAAAATATTAAATTATATCTATAAAAATAAAAAAATAACACAATTTGTTTATATAAATTTAATTAGGTATGTCAATTTTTTAATTAAATTATTGAAAAATTATATTACTTCTTATAGAATTTAAATACTAATTTTTCAGCATTTTAAATACAATTTATTTTAAAGAATTCAAACTATATTAAAAAATTTTGATTAAATTCTTCTTAAAATTTTAATTATTTTCATTAATAATAAAATTTTTCGGTGGAATTAAATTATTTTTAATTTAATTTTAATAAAATTTCTCGAAAGAATTCAATTATTTTTTAAAATATTAATTAAATTCAATTATTTTCGAAAATTCTGTTCAAATTCTTCGAAAGAATTCAATTATTTTTATAAATAATAAAATTCTTCAAAAAAGTTCAATTATTTTTAAATATAATTTTAATAAAATTTCTCAAAAAAATACAATTATTTTTAAACATATTAAATAAAATTCAATTATTTTTATATAATTGTAAAATTCTTCGCAAGAATTCAATAATTTTAAAAATGAAAATATTTGATAAAATAGTTAGAAAATAAAAAAGCAAATATAATTTTATTTTTAGAATCTAATTACTTTTTTATATTTACAGTGATATTTTTAAACTAAACAAACTTATGAAGAATTTTCAAGAAATACTTAACAACATATTTTTACCGCTTTTCGAAGCGACAAACGATCCTAATTCGCATCCGGAACTTCATAAATTTCTTCAATATGTGAGTATCGTTTAAAACAACGGTTGGACATTTTTTTTCTGAAAAACTGTAAATTTTTTAAATTTTATTATTTTTATACTGAAAAATTTGTACTATATAATAATTTTTAATAATAGGTGATTGGTTTCGATTCCGTCGACGATGAGAGCAAACCGGAGAATCCTCTCTTTGACAAGGACGTGTTTCCACCGGAAAAATGGGATGATATTGAAAATCCTCCTTATGGATACTATCAGTACTATACATACGCAAATATGACTGTTCTCAATCATTTCAGAGCGTAAGAAATCACTTGAATATTTTTCTATAGTAATTTATTAATAATATAAAATTAAAATAATAAAAAATAAAAATATAAAATTCATTATTTTGAATTAATTACAATTTTAAATTTTGGCTTTGAAGTTTGACAAAAAAAAAGTCTATTTCACAGTTTTGGCCCTTTTTGGAAAAAGAAATTTAATTTAATGAAAAATTTAATTTTATGGATAAAAAATTAAGTGTAAAAATAATTTTATTTATAGGGAACAAGGACTAAATACGTTTGTTTTGAGACCTCATTGTGGAGAGGCAGGACCGATCCAGCACTTAGTTTGCGGTTATATGATGGCAGAAAACATCTCCCACGGTCTTTTGCTAAGAAAAGTACCAGTGCTTCAATATCTTTACTATTTGGCGCAAATTGGCATTGCAATGTCACCACTCAGCAATAATTCCCTATTTCTCAATTACCATCGCAATCCACTACCGGAATATTTAGCGAGAGGACTTTGTGTCAGTCTCTCAACTGACGATCCACTTCAATTTCATTTCACCAAGGAACCCTTAATGGAGGAATACAGCATTGCCGCTCAAGTTTGGAAATTAAGCTCATGCGATATGTGCGAACTTGCGAGAAATTCTGTCATTATGAGTGGATTTCCACACAAGGTATACAATTTTTAATTCTTATCACTTTATTAATACACTGGCAAATGATACGCAATAATAAAAAATTACAAAATTTTTTATTTTCAAATATAAATTTTAAAATAATTTCATAAACAAAATTTTTTAAATTTACCTATTACGTACAAAATTAATTATTATTGTTTATATTTTCAAAAATTTTAATATAATTCTTCGCAAGAATTCAATTATTTTTATATAAATAATAACATTCTTTGGAAGAATTCAATTATTTTTATAAATAGTAAAATCCTTTGCAGGAATTCAATTATTTTCAAAACAATTTTAATTGAATTCCTCGGCATTGAATTCAAATATTTCCATAAAATTCAATTATTTCCTTAAACTTTAATAAATTCTTCGAAACAATATTCAACTATTGTTATAAATACTAAAATTCTTTGCAGGAATTAAATAATTTTTAATCCAATTTAAATAAAATTACACGAAAGAATTTAATTATTGTCAAAAATTTCCATAAAATTCAATTTCATCAAGAATTTCAAATTCTCTAAAAATAATTCAATTAGGTATTCTCAAAATATTTTTAAAAAATTCTATATGAAAATTATATTACTTTCAATGCAATTTTTAAATATATCCGTCAAAAAAAAATTGAAAGAATTCAACTATTTTCAAAAAATAATAAAATGCTTCTGAAGAATACAATTATTTTGAATATGCTTAATTTTAATAAAATTATTTACAGAAATTCAATTATTTTCGAAACAACTTTAATTCAATTTCTCGAAAGAATTTAATTATTTTCAAATATTTCTATAAAATTCTTCAAAACAATTCAATTTTTCCTAAAACTTTAATAAATTCTTCGCTCATTTAAACTACTTTTATAAATAGTAGAATTCTTTGCAGAAATTCAATTATTTTCAATACAATTTTAATAAAATTTCATGAAAGAATTCAATTATTTTCTAAAATTTGAATAAAAACATTAAAAAAAATTCTATTTTTTTAAATAGTAAAGTCTTTGCAAACATTCTTTTTATAGAATTTAAAAACTAATTTTCCAGAATTTCAAATACAATTTCTTTAAAGAATTCAACTGTATTAAAAAATTTTTATTGAATTCTCCGCAAAATTTCAATTATTTTCATAAATAATACATTCTTCGGAAGAATTCAATTATTTTTATAAATATTAAAATTCTTTATACAAATTCAATTATTTTCAATTTAATTTTAATAAAATTTCATGAAAAGGTTCAATTAATTTTTTTCCAATTTTTAATAAAATTTTTCGAAAAAATTCAATTATTTTCTAAACTTCTAATAAATTTTTAAAAACAATTCAATTATTTTCATAAATAATAAAATTCTTCAAAGGAATTCAATTATTTTAATTCAATTATTTTTAATTCAATTCTAGTAAAGTTCTTCTCAAGAATCCAATTATTTTCTAAAATACTGAAATTCTTCGAAGAAATTCAATTATTTTCATAAATAATAACATTCTTTAAAGAAATTCAATTATTTTCATCAAAAATGAAATTCTTCGGAGGAATTGAATTATTTTTAATACTATTAATAAAATTTCTCTAAAGAATCCAATTATTTTCAAAATTTTTAATAAAATTCTTTCAAAACATTAAATTATTTTCAAAAATTATGATAAAATTCTTCAAAACAATTTAATTATTTTTATTATTTGTAAAATTCTTTGCAAGAATTCAATGATTTTCATGACATTAATTTTAAAATAGAAATAATTTAAAAAGAAAAATATTAAAAATGTTAGGAAAAAAAAACAAACAACAATTAACTTCAAACTACGAACAGATTACCAGAATACAACGATTATTAATATAGATTTTCTTTATCTTTTTAGAGCAAACAATATTGGCTGGGTCCAAATTATACAAAAGAAGGTGTCGCTGGAAACGATATCACTCGAACAAATGTGCCAGATATTCGTGTTGCTTATCGATATGAGACAATGGTCGATGAGCTCTCCAATATTTTCAAAGTCGTTGAAAAATTAGATTCATTCTAGCGTCTACCGTTCTCTTGTGTTCCGTCCCTCGCCCTCAATAGAGTTGAAATTTAATTGTTTCAACTCTTCAAATCTTATAAAAGCGAACACAAGAACAAAATCGACAAGCTTAATTAATTTTCAAACGGATTATAAAATCCATTTTCCGCTTTGCGGCATTTATGGAAATTGATTTTCTCCAAAAAAAAAAAAAAAAAAATTTACCTCGCAAAACCTAATGTTATCTGATATAAATAGTTTCTATTTTAACAATGGCTGTTAAATCATGTTTAGCAATTAAGAAAAATTATATTAAAAATCTATTTCTTATGAAGACGAAAAAAAAAAGTTGTACTTTAAAAGAGAGAAGATATTGTAAAAAAATAAAATTGTTTCTCAACAGACTTCTATGAATGACCAAAATAAATTTTTTAGTAACAGCTAAATTTATTAAAATGTTCAATTTTGGCTGAAATAAACTAGTAGATTGAATGAAAAATAATTTTTTTTCCAATTTGCATAATATATTAAATGAGAGAAAATTTTAGCTAAGGCCTTTAAATTTATTTTATTACATTTTTGTACATTTATACCGCCATAATTTTTATTTCTTCATTAGAATTTCATTACAAGTGAGAAAGTAGGAATTATTTTATATTGCCAAATTGTAAAAAGAAACTTTATGACGCATTGCGATTGAAACTATTGTAAATTTCAATCATATAGTTTATATCCTCGATGATTTGCTTTAATTTGTATAAACTAGTTATGTACATCATATTTCACAAATTGGTTATTACATTCTGTAATAAATATTATAGACAAACATATTTTTTTTTATTTGATTTATTCAACGAAATTATAGAATGTATCTGTTTTTTTCTAATTTGATGCTTTATAATAAAAATTGTGTTTTTTTCTCTAATTCATTATTGCGTTAATATTTCTGTTCCTTATCGAAAAAAATTGTCTAAAATTCTCTAATTATTTACAATTTCTAACTTTAATTAAAATGTCAAAAATATCAATTGTAATATACAATTGATATTTTTTTTCAAAAATATGTAATTTCTCTAGTTATTTAAAATGAAGCATTCGGTAAAAAATTTATTTTATCTAATTAAATAATTAAAAAAAAAAATTTTCGTTATTAATTGTCTAAATTCTTTGGTTATTTCACTTTCTTTTCACTTGGAACACTTATTAAGTTTTGCTTAATTTTTGGTAAAATTTCGGTGAATATAATTGTTCCTATAAAAACGAGACTCGTTCCAACCCAATGGTATAGGGTGAATGGATTTTTAAAGTACAATATAGAAAATATAAGTGACAAAAATTTACGTAGAGTTACCACAAGTGTTACTGTGAGGGAAGTACACTCTGTCGTCAAAACGTACACCGATCCAATGCACATGTATCTGTTTGAAAAGAAAATATTAAGGAAAATAACAAAAATTAAATATTTAATGTAACAGTGAATTAAATTAACGATTTAATTAAATAAATCGATGTGTAGAATGTATAACTATTACTATTAGATATTTTTACTTTAATATAAATAAATAAATAAATTTTATCTAAAATAAATAGTGATCTAGTTATTAATTAATTAAATTTGAATAAATTAACAGGGTTGCTACAAGTCAGGGAATTCAGGGAAAAGTCAAAGAAAGTAAAATTGGTCAGGAAAATCAGGGAAAATTCAGGGATTTTTCTTAAAAGTACTGGAAAAAATTGAATTTTTAAAATTCATGAGAAAACTCTGAATTTTTATGTTTTTTTTCTGTTTGCCTCGTAAACTATGAAATTACCACGAATTTTAATACAAAACCTTCAATTTTTTCTATTCTTGACAATAATTTCTTTTTAAATAACTTAATTTTTCAAGAACTATAATAAAATTATGATTTATAAATTATTTAATGAATAATTTTTACAATTTTCATAAATACTAGGTTGATAGAAGAATTTTAGTTAAAAATACTAAAAAAAATTGAATTTTGGAAAAGTTAGAAATGATTCCAGAAATTCAATTATTTTCAAAAGTTATAAAAATTCTTCGCCGAATTTCAATTATGTTCAACAATTTTTAAAAAATTCTCTTCAAAATTTCAATTATCATTAAATATAATAAAATTCTTCACCGAAATCCAATTATTTTAAAAAATTTTAATAAAATTCGTGGCAAAATTCCACAGGAATTCAATTATTTACAAAATTTTTAATAAATTTCTTCGAAATAATTCACTTATTTTCATAAGTAATAAAATTTTCACAGGAATTCAATTATTTAAAATACAAAATTTCATAAAATTTATCGACAAATATCAATTATTTAAAAAGATTTTTATAAAATTCGTCGCAAGAATTCAATTATTTAAAAAAATTTAACAAAGTTCTTTTCAAGAATTCAATTATTTTTATAAACTTGAATAAAATTTGTTGCAAAAATTCAATTATTCATATAAATAATAAAATTCTTCACAGAAATTCAGTTATTTTTATAAACTTAAATAAAATTCGTTGGAAGAATTAAATTATTTTCAAAAGTAATGAAATTCTTTGCAGAAATTCAATTATGTTCAAAAATTAAAAAAAAATTCTCCTCAGAATTTCAAGTATCTTTATAAATAATAAAATTCTTCTCCGAAATTCAATTATTTTAGAAAAATTTTAATAAAATTCTTGGGAAAATTTTAATTATTTTCATAAATAATAAAACTCATCGCAGGATTTTAATTATTTTTGATATAATATTTTAATCGAATTCCTCGAAAAATTTAATTATTCTTAACAATTTTATTAAAATTTGTCAAATGAATTCAATTATTTAAAAATTTGTTGATAAAATTCTTTATGAGAATTCAATTTTAACAAACATTCAATTATTCAATAAATAATTTATTTTTTAATTTAAATAATTGGATTTTTCTTAGAATTTTCTAATAAAAGTTAATTTAAAAATGGATTTACAAATAATCGATTTATTATTTATGAAAATAATTGAATTTTTGCAACGAAATTTATTACATTTTTTTAAATAATTGAATTTATTTGAGAAATTTTACTACTTGTAAAAATAATTGAATTCTTGCGAAGGATTTTATTAGAATTTTTGTAAATAATTAATTTTTTTTGAAAAATTTTATGGTAATTTAAATTATTACAAAACATGAAGAAGGCGATCACTCCAAGTCGAAGACTCAGATTGATCGCCTTCTTCATGTTTTGTATTCTTTAAAGTTGTTGAATTTCAAAAAGGTTCGAATTTGAATGTTTTGAAGAATTTAATTCCTACAGAAAAATAATGACCTAAATATTTATTTAAAAAAGAAGTTATTGATGTTTTTGAATAATTTTACAATTAAAGAAATTTGTAAATAAATGTAATAGAACATTTTTTTTGAGTATCTAATAATTTTCATAGTGAATCAGAATATACTTTAGGGTCAGGGAAAAAGTGAAAATTTTGTCTGAAAATCAGGGAAAAATAAAATTAAATATTTGTGGCAACCCTAAGTAAGAAAAGTGTTCTAATTTAAATTATTATTTTCTAAGTCAAATTTTTTTAAAAGAAAAGGATACTGCGTGAGGACATTTCCAATTAAATAGACGACTAATTTTGGTAATTGCACTCCAATTAAGGGGACTGCTATTGGTGCAGAAGCTAATGCCACATTCCAATGTTGCCATATATTGGGTCCCAATGTGAGAAAAAATGGCAGTGGCAAAAGATGCTGAAAAATTAATAATTTAAATTATTTTAAAAATTCAAATTCAAATTATTGTTATTCAAATTATTATTTTTTTCAAAAAGGAAAATTATTTGTTTTACGAACAGTATAAAAAAGAGCTTCCTTAGGATGCTTTCCATAACGTTTATATAAAACTTCCTGATAAAGTCCCATTCTGGCACTGATAAAAAGTGCAACAGTTAATAAAATAATTCCAACAGTCCACCAAAAGAAATCGTCCCAAGGCGTCGTTGGCTGAACATTAACTGTTTGCGTCGATTTAATATCCTGTCCACTTATTAACGTACACAATGCAATTCCAACAGAAATCATAAAAACTGACAAATATTTACTAAAAGTATACGTCTTTTGTAAAATAATTATACCCATTATCATATTTGCTATAAGAGAACCCTGAAAAAGAAATAATTACAATTTTTCATTTCGTTTATATTCAAAATTCACAACTTTAATTCTTTTTATTCAAAATATCTTCTATTCAAAATTATAGTTGAATAGTTAGAAGAATTATTTTAAATAAAAAAAATTATTCATAAACAGAAAAATATATACTCACTGCTCTGAATATCATGTGAAGTGGCATAGGCACATTAAAATCGAATGCATAATTATTACATACACTACTAACGAAAAACATTGTAACTAAAATTGTATAATCCTTTAGTCCTATTTTTGGTTTTACAGTACCACATTTTGATGTAAATAAAAATCCTTCTATTGAAATGAATAAAAATTGGGCGAAAGTTATAAGATTCCCACTGCCAGGATCTCCACTGAAAAAAAACATTAATTAATAAATTAAAATTGTTCATTAATTACAAAAAAAAAATTGTTACCCTATATTTTCTATATTTAAATTGAAAAAATCATGTTAAGAACCATTCTGCGATATAATAATCAAAAAGAGGTCAAAGAGATAAATTTCAATCGTTATATTAACATGAATATCTAAATTTCATGTGATAAATACGCTTCAATAAAGAAACTATTGAGAAAAGAAAAAAGTAATTCATTTAAAGCTTTATGTAATAAATCTTCTTTATAGATAATGTGAAGAATAAATTACAACTCTTAGTTTATTTATTAAAAAACTATGTTTCCAAAAAGTGAAATAATAATTAATAAAGGAAATATATTCTTTCTTATGTAATATGTAAATATTGCAAAATATGTCCTTTCGAATATAAATATATTATATGACTAGAATTACTAGTAATAATTTGCCAAATAGTATTATTAGTAAAAGTTCACCTAATAAATGAAAATTTACCTAATAGAAGGTACTAATAGTAATTAAAGAAAAATAAAATACTAATAGTAACAATTTTATTAGTAATCGTGATAAATCAATTATCATTTTTGAATGACGTGTCAGTTAAACGACTAACTTATGTTTATATAAAAATACTTCGAGTATTATTTTCCTCAAAATCTTCCAAAGTTTGATAAGTGATAATGAATGTAAATAACAACAATAGAATATAAAGTACGTAGAATATTAGGAATATTAGTCAAAATTATCAAAATAATTCTACTTGACGTTGACTATACTAGGTTAGAAAAGCATAAACATTTTAAATTCCATATACTTACATGACAAGTAGTTCCAGAAATATAACATTTAAACAACAACCCAGAAAAACTAGAAAAATTGCTAAAGGTGCCTTGTTCATTTTCTTTTTGTTAATTTAAAAAAGAAAAATACTGTCTTTTATGTTCTAACCTATAAATTGCTTCCTCACTAAAAGAATATATAAAAATCACGAGCAAACGCTTATAACATCTGATTATGAACTAATATTACTCTGACGTTCTTTAAAGATAAGAAATAAATACTTTTGTTGCACTGTCATTTAGGTATATAGTCTTAATATACTTGAAATTACAGTTAATACCCATCATCACACACTAATTAGAAAACTTCATATTTTTGCAATGTTTTTGCATTGAAATGACCTTGAACTTTAAATTTATTTTTTGTGGAGAGGGAAAAAAGCGGCAATCTTCTTGGCGGCAATTTTCAAAAATTGTGAATCAGAAATAATTTTTATCTGTTACTATTTTTTTTGTTTAAACAAAAATTATACGTAAACATTTTTTTGAAATAATTTCTTCTTTCCATCAGTATAATAAATTTGCAAAGATGTTTTATTCAGAATTTTCATTGTGTAATTTCATTCATTTCATTTCATGCACTTCAAGCATTTCATGGTAAATATAAAAAAATTTTGTAATCTAATTTGAAATACAACTTATAAGTTGTTAATTAATTTATTTTATTATGATAATAATCTTTTAATAATATTTATATTAATTTTAGTAAAAGTAATGTTATAGAATTTAAAATCTTCGCGCCATTTAGTAACTCTCTATTCCGCCAGGTGGCACATTTTGGCGGTTAGTATTTATTGAAATTGTCGCAAATGTGTCAATCGTTTCGTTGTTTTGTTAATTAAAAAAGTATATATTAACCATTAAAATAGTGTACGGTAACTTAAATTTACTTTAAGAAGTTTATTTTTACTTATTGATATGTGAAATTAGTATCGGTTTACTATTTTGATAGTGAAAATGGCATAAACTCAAAGAGCGAAAGATTGCATACTTTCTAACCTAAAAAATTTAACGTGCAGCAATTTTAATAATATTATAGTTAAAGTGTAATTTTTAATTGTGCAAGTGTTTTAAAAAGTGAAATGAACTGATGTTCGTATACGTGTAAATAAAAAGTGCCTTGAGATGAAGAATTTGAAAATGACGAGTGTGCCATCATTTCTCGTGAGTCAAAACAAAAACTTTTAGTCCTGATTAGATTTACAATTTATAAAATTAATTATGCCTTAAAAAAAGAAAAAAGTTGCCGAATAAGAATATATAGAGAACACTGTTGATTCGGTTAATAATTTTTGTAATAAACTAAATTGCGAAATTAGATTATTGTAACAAGTTTTGAATTTTCGCGCCAATTTAGTAACGCTCTCTTCCGCTAGACGGCTCTGCTATTTTCCGTTTTAGCTTTTTGGCGCGCTGAGCGGCTGAGCAGCCATTAAACGTCATAAGTAAACAAATTTATACAGTTCTCAATATTTCTTCATGTTTTATTTTATTGAAAAAGTGTATTTTAGTACAAATTTATACTATACAGTGACTTAAAATAACATTAACGAGTTTATGTCTACATAATGAAGTATAAAATTACTATTGCATTTCGTTTGTGAGTGAAAATTTAAACAGTGAAAGAAGTCGTCGAATTTCCTAACCTACAAATGTTAAAACCAAAATAATATCAATTATTAATGTTCAAATAACTCAAATACTTAAAATTAATTAAGTTTCAATTAAATAATTAAATTTAATTCAATTTCAATTAAATAACAAAGTAGTGGATCGTTGTTACATAATATTTGTAGTACATAAGAAGAGCGACGATATCGAGGTGAGAAATGTCTTTAAATCTTTTTAGTCAACATATTTCAACAAATCACTTGTAAGTAACAAGCCATTATTTCTACATAGGCATATTATCAGGGCCATTATTATTCCTATGCAATTTATACGCTTTTTTTATAATTTATACAATCAGCCTTGAAATTAAGGCAAAACTCTAAACAATAATACATTTTGTATATACAATGTTTTTATTTTCACTTGTTGAAAATAATCACTTACATAAAAAAAAAATATGCGCGTGCTTATAATTGTTAAGTTTTCTATATCACGTACATTTAATTAACTAAATAATCGACTAGGTAATATACAATTTTTTCTAAAATGGTAAATTTTATTTAACAGTCTTCTTTTTTGGAAAAAATTAAAACAAACATTTTCTATTATTTCCCCAAAGTTCGTCCGATTTAAATAGAAGAATTTATATTTTGTTTCAATGTTTTCAAATATTACACACTGGTAGAAAAATAAATTAACCATAAAAATTATGGAAAAAATAATTAAACATTTTAGTCAGGAAATTAATTATTTTCAAAGAATAAAATCAAATTAGCGGAAACTTTAGGGAAATTTGACCAAGTTGAAGTCCACAACGTTGATCAACGAAAAAAAATTGTCCACTTAGTAAATTAATTAAAAATGACGCATTAATATTGACACAAAAATATTTAGAAAAAGAATTGGTGTTTATATTTTGATAATAATTATTTTACAATTAAAAATTAAATTAAAAATAATACTTGAATGCATTAAATAAATTTTTTTCGTTGATAAACGTTGTGGACTTCAACTTCGTGAAATTTGTCGTTGGATTCTCTCGATCTCTCTGTATTATTCTCATAATTATCTTTTACTGTCTTGAAAAACAAATTTTTTTTTGGTATTTTTTACCATCCGCCATTGCCTCTATCTTTTTTCAATATAATAATATATCGAGTGTTAAAAAATAATACATTACTTTCTCAGTGAAAGAGTTTTTTCTTCTCCTCCTCGCATTTTGTTGTATACTTTAAAAAATACTTATATATTTGTTCTATAGTATCGTAGATAATATCGAATAAAAAAATGAATTATCAGTCATTTGTGCAGATCATAATTTTTTTTTTACAGTTGTCTCGGTTTGATTTGAATAGGAATTCCACCAGCGTTATCAAGCACAAGATTTGCAACAAACTTGAGTTGATCTTCACTTTGAATGGAATAGACTTCAAATGCTCGAAGTATCGATAGAATTGTGACTTTAACTTCCATTTGAGCGAATTTCCAACCTATGCAGTTCCTTGAACCGGCACTAAATGGAATGTAGGTGAATGGCGGTGGTTTTGGTTTGTCAGGCAAAAAACGTTCGGGCATAAAAATATCGGGCTGAGAAAAATATCTTGGATCACGATGAAGTATGTAGGAATTTATCAACACTGTCGTACCCGCTGGAATTTCTTGTGCAGCTGAGGAGAATTTAAACAAAAATTTGGTATTTATTATTGAAAAACAATTTTTTTGTAAAATAATTTCTATCATAAAACAATTTTTTCGTAAAATAATTTTTATCATAAAACTATTTTTCCGTAAAATAATTTTTATCATAAAACAATTTTTTTCATGAAAAATTTTATTTAATAAACAGGGTTGCCACAGGTCTGTAAAGTCAGGGATAAGTCAGAGAAAGTAGAATTGGTCAGGAAAATTAGGGAAAAGTCAGGAATTTTTAGTTAAAGAACTGGAAAAATTGAATTTATAAAATTCATAAGAAAACTATGAATTTTGGTTTCTTTTTTATTTGCCTCATAAACTATGAAATTACTACGAATTCTAATAAAAAACCTTCAATTTTTTATATTTCTAAAAATAATTTCATTTGAAATAACTTAATTTTTCAAGAACTATTATAAAATTATGACTTACAAATTATTTAATCAATAATTTTACTTAAATATTTCTAAATTAATTGAATTTTAAAAGAATTGCGTTTACAATTTTCATAAATATATCAACTTCAAAAGGTTTTAATTTTAAATGTTAAAGAACTTAGATTTTTGAAAAATTATAATTATTCAAATTCTTTTGAAATTAGTTCCTTCCTTTAATATGTATTTAAATAATTATTTAAAATAATGCATTTATACAAGAATTTTAGTTAAAAAGGACTAAAAAAATTGAATTTTGAAAAAATTTCAAATGATGGCAGAAATTTAATTAATTTCAAAAGTAATAAAATATTCTTGGCAGAAATTCGCAATTATTATTTAAAATTTTTTTTTAAAATTCGTGTCAAATTTTCAATTAATTTCAATATTTATTATTTAAATTAAATTTTTCAAAAGAATATTCAATTATTTAAATAATAATTTAATAAAATTCTTCGCAAACATTTAATAATTCATAAATAATAAAAAATTCCACAGGAATTCAATCATTTACCAATTCTTTATAAATTTTTTAGCAATAATTTCATTATTTTAGTAAATAAAAACATTTTTTAAAGAGATTCAATTATTTTCATAAATAATAAAACTCATTGCAAAATTTTAATTATTTTTAATACAATTTTAATCGAATTCCTCGAAAAATGTAATTAAAAATTTTATAAAATTTCGTCAATAAAATTTAATTATTAAAAAATTTTTTGATAAAATTCTTTATGAGAATTTAATTTTAAGAAACATTCAATTATTCAATAAATTATTTATTTTTGTATTGAAATAATTGAATTATCTTAGAATTTTCTAATAAAAATTGATTTAAAAATGAATTTCAGTTAAAATATAGCGTGAATTTTTAGAAATAATTGAATTTTGAAAAGGTTTCAAATTGAAATCTTTGAAAATTAAAATTTTTCATACTTTTAACTGACAATTCTGTGGAATTATTTTTTTTGAAAAAGTTTAATTAAATTTTTTTAAAAAATCATTTCAAGTTTTTATTTTTTAAAAATTGAATTGAAGGATTTGGAAATAATTAAAAATTCGTAAAATTGAATTAATTACAAATGGATTTGAAAAAGTTCATTGAGAATTTTCAAATCCATTTTTCTTTCGATGAATTTTAAGAATACTTTTTAAAATAATTACATTTTTCGAAGAATTTACTTAACATTGTATTAAAAATAATTGAAATCCTGTGAAAAATTTTATTATATGTATTTATAAAAATAATTGAATTCTTACAACGAATTTTGTTACATTTTTTTTAAATAATTGAAATCATGTTAACAATTTTATTGTTTATGAAAATAATTGAATTTTATTAAACGAATTTTATTACATTTTTGTTAAATAATTGAAATCCTGTGAAGAATTTTATTAATTATGAAAATAATTGAATTCTTACAACGAACTTTATTACATTTTTTTAAATAATTGAATTCTTTTAAGAAATTTTATTAAAATAGTAGATTTTGAAAATATTTTAATTTCAGCGAAGAATTTTATTATTTGTGAAAAGTAATTGAATTCTTGCAAAAATTTTCCGATACTTTTTGAAAATAATTACATTTTTCGATAAATTCATTTGAAATTGCATAAAAAATAATTGAAATCCTGTAAAAAATTTTATCATTAATGAAAATAATTAAATTCTTATAACGAATTTTACAATTAAAGAAATTTGTAAATAAATGGAAAAGAAATTTTTTTGAGTATCTAACAATTTTTAGAGTGAATCAGAATATTATTTAGGGTCAGGGAAAAAGTCAAAATCAGTCAGGAAAAAGTCTGGAAATCAGGGAAAAACAAAATTAAGTTTTTGTGGCAACCCTGATAAAATAGTTTTTATCACAAAACAATTTTTTTTCATGAACAAAATTTTATTTAATAAAATATTTTATAAAATTTCTTTCATAAAAAAATGTGATTTGGGGTGAATTATTTATTTAGTGAAATTAAAATTCCGTGAGTCGAAAGTTTAGAATATTGTTTAGTAATTTTATTGTGAATTTTGTGCTAAATTTAGTGTTAGACTATTTCAATTAGTAGAATATTTTTCAATTAAAACTTACATAATTTAAGAGGACTGTAGATTTGTCTCGCAATTATTGGAGTAACTGGATAAATTCTCCAACTTTCTTTTAAGCAAGCATCCAACCAAACTAATTTCTGAAGAAGGTCCAATGTGAGTTCTTGCGTACCAATTACACTTTCATATTCGTCGATGATTAATTTCTGTCAATCATTAAATTCAATTAATGAATGGAAATAATTAGAAAATATAATTAAAAGAATAACATTTTTATTTTACATACAAGAATATTTTTTTGCTTATAAAATATTTATTTTGTTTGTAAAATATTTATTTTGTTTCTGAAATATTTATTTTGCTAAAAAAATATTTTTTTGCTTACAAAATATTTATTTCGTTTGTAAAATATTTATTTTGCTTAAAAAATATCTATTTGGCTTATAAAATATTTATTTTGTTTGTGAAATATTTATTTTTCTAAAAAATTATTTTTTTGATTTCGAACTATTTATTTCGTTTGTGAAATATATTTATTTTGCTTACAGAAAATATTTACTTTGCCTATAAAATATTTACTTTGCTTGTAAAATATTTGTTTTGCTTATAAAATATTTAATTTGCTTACAGAAAATATTTAATATGCTGATAAATATTCATTTCGTGAATATTTAATTATTATATTTTACTTTTTCTAGTATAATTACCTGATATTCGGGATGTCTTCCTAATGCATAGAGAAACCAGGATACACTCGTAGCGATAGTGTCGTGTCCGGCGAACATAAAAGTATTCACTTCATCTCGCAAATCTTCGTCAGATAATGTTTCCCCATTGTGTGTCGCATCTAATAACAAGTCCAGCAAGGCTTGGAATTTTTTCGGTGTCTCATTGCAATTTCCATCGAATTTCATTGACCACTCTAGTTTCCTTTCGAAAATCACCTGCAGAAGTTGAAATATTATAGAAATGTTTGGACATTTCCCTGAAATTTTCTTTTAAATGAAACACAATTTTTTCTTTGCTTCAATATTTTAAAAAATTGTAAAACAATTCACAAAAGAGAATAATAATTGAAATTAATTCACTAAATTGAGAATTAATTTCTTCACAAATTTAATTTATAAAAAAAAAATTACATTTAAAAAAAATATAATTAAGAAAAGTAAAAATTCGTTTGACAAAATTGCAAATAAATTTGAAATGCCAAAAATTAAAAAAATACAGAACTATTAAAATTTAACACTTTTAGTTTCTTGAATAAAAATGAAAAATAGAAGATAGTTTCCTATATATTTAAAAATTGAATTTAAAAATTGACACAAAAGTTGGTCGCAAATAAATTTGAAATGCCAAAAATTAAAAAAATACAGAACTATTAAAATTTAACACTTTTAGTTTCTTGAATAAAAATGAAAAATAGAAGATAGTTTCCTATATATTTAAAAATTGAATTTAAAAATTGACACAAAAGTTGGTCACTTGAAAAGATTTTTTTTTTCGAAAAAAGTTAATGAAACCTTGAAGATTTTTTTTTCGCTTAAATATGATAGATTCTTTTTTTTTACTCTTGCACTGACCTTGTCGACAAAACTGTGAATTATGTTGATCGAGCGTGCCTGTTCCTTTCCCCAAGAAGTCCTGTTAAAAATAGGATCCCATTTTATCCAAATGTTCGTGAACCTCATCTGCATGAGTTTCGATAATCTGGAAAAAAAGGAGTTCTTTATTTTTAATCCTTTTTTCTTTTTTTGTATTTTTTTTTTATTTTTCTATTAATAAATTCGTTTCTTTTATTTTTAAATTTTTTCAATCAGTTTTTTTTTTCTTGCAATTTTCAACTCACCTTTCAACAGCCAAGACGTACTCGTTTTTGTGATTCGTCTGAGCATTGATTGGATAGCCCATGGCAGTGTCTGTTTTAAAAAAGAATCTAAATTTAGCGAAAATGTTTTATATACTGACGTAATAGTAGTAATTTTAGTAAATAAATAAAAAATAGTAAAATTACCTATTGAAGAAATAAAAAAATTGAATTAAAATTAGTAAAATAAAATAATAGAAAAATATAAATAATAAATAATAAATATTAAAATATCTGTTAATATTTTTTATTATTTATTCTTATTTATATTTTTCTATAATTTGATTTTACTAAAATTGAGTTTTTTTTATTTATATTTTATTTTTTCTCTTATTTCTGAAACAAAATGTAGAAAATTAAAAATTTATAAGAATAAAATATGAAGATCGACAAATGAACACAGTGCAAATAATTTTTCTCTTTTTGGCAGATTTTTTTAACCTTTTTTTTAAGAAAATTGATATAACTACAATAAAAATGAAGAACAAGTCAAAAGAAAAAATTGATTGAAAGATAAAATTAATTACCAAAAAAAAAAAAAAAAATCAAATAATAACTCTTCTAAAATGTGACTGATTGAATATAATTTTAATTCATTAATTACTAAGTTAATAAATTTAGAAAGAAAAAAATGTCTTTTGAAATAAATCTCTCACAATCGAATTCTACAGATTCTTTAGGAAGTATTCTACTTAGAGAAAATCCTCTTTGGAATCATCGCGTTAAACAATATGTCAGTAAATAATTGTTTTGAATATTAAGAAAGAAAAATTTTTATTTATAAAATTTATAAAAGAAAAATAAACCGCCATGTAAAATAAATGACAAAAATATTTAAATTCTCAGGAAAAACGCCCAAGGAAAATAAATTTAAATAATACCATTTCAAAGGCTTTAATTTCTGCAGTAGAAAGAACGAAAAAGGAAATTAATAAAAATCCTATCAATAATATATTTCGAGTGCGTAAATAATTTTAGTGAAATTTTGTTTTTTTTCATATAAATTCAATTCAATTATTAACTATTTCAAATAAAAATATATAGGTATGCAAATAAATTTAAAAACTTTTTTTATAATTATAATTAGAAAAATAAATTTAAAAACTTTTTTTCTATAATTATAAAATTAGAGAAATAAATTTTAAAACCTTTTTTTCTATAATTGTGAAAATAAATTTAAAAACTTTTTTATAATTATAATTATAGAAAAATAAATGTTTAAACTTTTTTTTTATAATTATAATTAGAAAAATAAATTAAAAAACTTTTTTCCATAATTATAATTATAGAAAAATAAATGTTTAAACTTTTTTTTTATAATTATAATTAGAAAAATAAAAAAACTTTTTTTATAATTATAATTAGAAAAATATATCAATAAAAACATATTTTTCAAATTCAGGTCAAATCGTCCGCATTGTTATATAAAATAACAGAACGAACTAATAAATTAGCACAACCAAGAATTCATATAAATCGTGAAAATAAATCTCCCCAAGAAAAGGATTTTAATAAAATTAATCAAATTCTCGTCGCCTCAAATCGTTTAATTGAACTCGCTAAGCCAAGAGTACCTTTTAAACAAAACTTAAAACCATCATTCAGCGTTTCTCCAAATGCCTTAAAAGCTATCGGTTTGTTTTCCCAAAACGAAAAAATAAAAACAATTATTTTTTGAATTTTCCAAAAAGGTCCCTTTTTTATTATTTAAAAAAATAGTTTATTAAAGGAATTATTATTTTATCATTTTATTACTTATTATTATTACTACTATTATTAAATATTATTAATATTATTATCATTAAATATTATTATTAATATTATTATTATATAAAAAATTTTTTCTTTTTCTTGTTAGCGACTCCGAGAATTCTTGAACTTTCAAAGCCTCGAATTAAAAAGAAATTAAAATTACAACGTAAAAGAAATTTTAATTTCTATGCGACTTGTAATTCACGAATCGAATTTCTCGCAAAGCCAAGACTTTATCACCATTATCATCATGAACAAGTGAAAAGAAAATTTCCGAACCGAAAAACATTGTCAAAGAAAGCAAAGTAGGCTTTTATTTTTATAATTTTTCTATTTTTGTTTATAAAATTATTTATTTTTTTAATTATTATAAATATATATATTTTTTTAATTTAAAATTATAATCGTACGGTAGTTAATGATTAATTAATTAATTAATTAATTATTGATTTTGATGACCTAGAGAAGTTACTGTTCAATTTATTCTTAACATTTTTTTTTTTTAATTTATAAATATATTCATTTTATTCTTAAAATTAGAATTTAAATTTAGAAAACTCTCAACATTAAATGATTGATTAATGAATTTCAAAAATTGAAATAGTAATTATATATGAGTATTTAAATTATTATTAGAAACATTTAAATTATTTTTATTAGAAATATTTCAATGATTGTTATAAATATTTGAATTATTATAAATATTTAAATTAATATTAAAAATAATTAAATATTTATATTATTAAGAAATATTTTAAACATTTTTATTATGTAAATTAATCTATTTTTAGAAATACTAATATTTAAATTAATTTCAAAAATCTTGAAATGAAGTGTATTAAATTTATTTATAGACAGTATTTCTAATTACAAAATTTTCCAACTTCTAGAATTTAATTTTAATTTTAATAATAATGAATGATTTAATTTTGGAGTAAATTTTCTTTTCTCGATTTTAAATTCTATAAAATATTGTTGTAGGAAAAAATATTTAATTTACCTCCCAAAATTTTTAATTGACAGAAAAAGAAAAAAGAAGTCGCGTGTTAAAGAAAATTTCCAGAGAGAATATCAAAATAGTGAAGAGAATTATAATTTACATTCAAATTATTCGAGTAGATCGGTGATTTTAATTTCAAATTTTGATGAATCTTTGGAAAAAGTGAATTCTCGAAGAAATCGTTTTAAGAGAAAAATGAAAAGAAAATTAACATGGATGAGAAAATTTATCAAAAATTATCCGTTGAGCACTTATTAAGTAACAGTATTATTATAATATTTAATCATTGTGTCACATCTTAAAAAAAAAGATGCTTTCGATTACGATTATTATGATTAAATCATTGTATATCGAGAAATATATAAATAACATTTTTCTTTTAAATTTAGCAAACAATTTATATATTCAATCGAATTAAAAGTTTATTTTATTTCTTTATTCATATTTTGGAAAATAATTTTAAAAATATAATAATAACAACGAAATAAAAATTTATAACAATAAAAAAATAATAATAGAAATAATAATAATAATAAAAAATAAAATGTTTATTTACTGTCCCTACTACTGTAGGGTTCGAGGCTATATAATAATTAAAATCGAGTAATAATTAAAAGTATAAAAAATGAAAATTAATAATAATAATAAAAGTATTTAATCAATTTTGCAATGTTGCAGAGAAAAATTAAAGCAATATTGTTGGATATTTATGGCGATATTTTTTTCTCCTATTTTGAATCTATTCAAAAATATTTTCTACATTTTATTCCAGTAATTATTTAATTAATAATAATAAACCCAACTTACTGCAAATAACATCGAGAGCCGCTCGTTTAGCATAGGGAACAATATCGAAAGCATTTTTTCCAATTTCCTGTTGCAAACAACCTATCAGAATATTAACTTCCTTCATTGTTATTTTGAGATAATCTCTCAAAAGTTCACAGTGAAATGTTGGCGACAGTAGTTTTCTTCTAGAGTGCCATTTTAAACCTAAAAAGCAGAAAATCAGGCGTTTTATTTAAAAATTAGATTTAAGTAAATATTCATTTGATAAATAGACGAATAATCGAATTATTTGAATAAAATACATTTTTTTCTCATATTAATATTTTTTAATAATAAAATTTTTATTAAAAAAACATACGATTGGAAATTTAGAAATTTCGAATTTTAGATTTGGAAATTTAGACAATTTTTTGTTTACTTATTTTGGTAAAAAAAAAATGAAAAAAAGAAATTGTTAGTTTATTTATTGTTTATCTTTTTAAAGCAACCTTGTGTATGTCTGCTCAAAGATTTTCGATGGAAAATAACATCTTGGCACGCGCGTTCATTTCTTTATCCATGAAACTTGTATAAAACGATAAGAATGCATAAACGCGATATTTAGCCTCGGGCTAATCAACAATCAATAAATAATCAATAGGGCAACTAAATTTACGTAAAACGTTCATTAAAAGTAAAAACAATGTTCATCATAATTTTATCCACACGTGGAACCTTTTAGAAAAAAAAAGAAAATACTTTTACTCCTTTTTGCTTTGCTTATGCAGCTATTATTTATTTACTATTTCTGAACTTGATTTCTGAAAATAATATAGATTTATTTTTATTTTATGTAGACTAATTAATTAACTAATCAATAATCACATACTTTTTAATTACTAATTATTATTTAATACATTAATAATTAAATACTTTTAATTTACTAACTGGTAAATTAATTAAATTAATAATAATATAGTAATTAGTAATTTCATTTAATTATAGCAAATTATTAAAATTATAAGCAATTATTAATTTAATTATTAATTAATTATTAGTAATTATAATTATTAGTAAATTATTAACTAATTAATGATTAAATGTTTTTTAATTATTAGGAAAAGAAATTTAACCTTAAACAGCGATAAATTTCTCTAGAATAGCGATTTTATTTTGAAATATAAATTTTTAAAGTAAATTCATAGTTAAAATTTAAAAAATTCTCTTATTAAGTACAAAATTAATTATTGCTGTTCATATTTTCAAAAATTTTAATAAAATTTCACGAAAGAATTCAATTATTTTCTAAAATTTTAATAAATCCTTCCAAACAATTAAATTATTTTTTTAAATAGTAAAATCTTTACAAAAATTCAATGATTTTCAAAACAATTTTAAATGAATTCCTCGAAAAAATTCAATTTTTTCTAAAATTTCAATAAATCCTTCGAAAAAATTCAATTATTTTTATAAATAGTAAAATTCTTTGCAGGAATTTAATAATTTTTAATATAATTTAAATAAAATTACACGAAAGAATTTAATTATTTACAAAAATTTCCATAAAATTCAATTTCAACGAAAATTTAAAATTCTCTAAAAATAATTCAATTATTTTCAAAATATTTTTAAAAAATTCTTTGTAAAAATTAAATTACTTTTACAATGCAATTTTTAAATATATTCGTAAAAAAATTGAAAGAATTCAATTATTTTGAATAAACTTAATTTTAATAAAATTCTTTAAAGAAATTTAATTATTTTCGAAACAACTTTAATTGAATTTCTTTAAAAAATTTCATTATTTTTAAATATTTCCATAAAATTCTTCATAACAATTTAATTATTTCTTAAAATTTTAATAAAATCTTCGAAACATTTCAATTATTTTTATAAATAGTAAATTTCTTCGCAATAATTCAATTACTTTTATGAATAGTAAAATTCTTCGCAAGAATTCAATTATTTTCAATACAATTTTAATAAAATTCTTCTTCATAAAATTTAATTGCTTTCAAAATTTTCAATTAAAATTATTATAGAATCTCCATTAGTTTAAAAAAAAATCAAAGAAATTTTTCAAAAGAATTTAATTAGGATTTTTTAAAATTTTAATAAAATTTTTCGCGTGAATTCAGTTATTTTTCTAAATAATAAAATCCTTTGAAGGAATTCTATTATTATCAAATATTTTGATAAAATTCTTTGCAACAATTCGATGATTTTCAATACATTAATTTTAAAATTGAAAATATTTGCAAAGAAAAATTATAAAAAAGTTAAGAAACAAAAAAGCAAACAACATGTACTTTATTATTATTATTATTATTATTATTATTATTATTATTATTAGGTATTATTAATAATAATTTGTAGTTGTTTCAGGAAAAAAATTTTTTTTCGTGTAATTGGTTAACTTTTCTAAAAAGAATTATTAATTTGGAAATTTATTAAAATCTAACTTGCAATTTTTGTAAAATAAATATTTTTTTCTAGATTTCTGAAAATTATTTCCGCATTAAATTAAAATTAAATAAAGTTGATATTATTGCAAACTAAGTAAAAAAAAAATAACGAAATAAATTGATTAAGAATTTGATAAAATTTTAATTATTAATAAATAAATAAAATTTAAATAAAAAATAGTGAAATTAAAAAAATTTGCATTTATTCAAAATTTAAAAAAAGGATAAAAATTTTTCTTCTTTTTTGTTTTTACAAAATTTCTCTCTGTGTATTTTTATATTTTCTCGCGAGTGATTCACACTTTATTTCAAGTTCAATTTTACGTTACTATATAGATTTTGCCGGTGTTATAATTTAAAGCGAAATGCAAATCTATTTTCACATACAAATACACATTTAGATACAGTAGCGAGAATCATCGTCATTGATAAATTTCTGATTACTGAGGAATTATTATCTCGCGAAAGGATCTTTTATATTTCATTTCTGATTTATATCTTTTTCTCTTCTAATCTGAAAACGCGTCAATGGAAAAACTTGATTTTTTTTATTTTGTTATGTAGAAACAATAAATAATTATATTTTTTTTTAGAAATATTATTTCTTTAGAAATAATTAGGAATTTTTATTATTTATTTACTTATTGTTATTAATTTATTTGAATTAAAATTTAGAAAAAGAATTTTAATTTAAATAATTCGAGAAATAAAATATTTATTTATTTAGGTACAAAAATTAATAATAATCTATCGGGTGTATTTTTTGGTCCAAATAAATTCATAATAAATTAATAATAAATAAGAAGTCGAAAGATTTTTTCAAAAAAAATATAAATTCAGTTTTCGAAAATTTGATCAGTATTTATAAAATGAAATTGTCCGTCTCTAAATTTTTGATCGTCGATAGAATTTTTTTTTCTCAACCATTAGAAATAGGACTTTGATACCTAAAATCTGGTTTTCTATCCTTTAATTATTCTCTCGATTCATTCACGATTTCACGTTTTTAATTTCGAGCGAAGGATTAACAGGATATGAAAGAAAAAAAAATAATGACAAATCCTTACCGTTACTTGTTATTAGTCCTGTACCAATCCAGGGCCTTAGGAATTCGTATTCTAGACTTTTGTCTATGTGAATGTTACTGCTCAGCAATGGTTGAACTTGTTCCACTCGATAAATCCACAAAAATGGCCTCATGCCAACCCAAGTTATAAAAATGTCTCCAAATTCCTTGCTCCATTTTATCAATTTTTTGAAAAATTCTGAAAATATATGCATTTCTTATTATTTTTCTGAAAAAAAATTATTTTATTGAAAAAAAACAGATTAATTGTTTATTATTAAATAAATATTTTCTTGAATCGGTTAATTTTTATTTAAATCAAATAAATATTTACTTGGATCAGTTAATTTTTATTTAAATCAAGTAAATATTTATTTAAATCAAGTAAATATTTACTTGAATCAAATAAATTTTATTTGAACCAATAATTTTAGTATTTAACGAAAATAAATTTTATTTGAACCAATTATTTCAGAATTTAATGAAAATAAATTTTACTTGAACCAATTATTTTAGTATTTGAATCAAATTGTTTTTATTTGAACCAATTATTTTAGTATTTGAATTAAATAAATTTTAAATTTAAATAACATTTAATTGATTTAAATAAACTACTAATTTAAAAGTAGAAAAACTAATAATTTAATAATAGAAAAACTACTAATTTAATAGTAAAAAAAATATTAATTTTACAGTAAATAAACTTTTAATATTTTACTAAAAACTTAGTAGTTTTCTACTCAAAAATTAATAAAATCATTACTATTCAATTGGCAAACGAATCCGTATTTCTTTAATTGATAATTAAAATATTTAATATTAATTAACTGGTGAAAAAAGGTTTTTTCAAAACGTTGCGAACTTTAGCCTCATTAATTCGAATGAGCATTTTTGACCCGTGTAATTAGAAACAAATAAAAAATAAAATATTCATTATTATTTTGTTGCAAAAATATAATTGTTTTCGAAATGAACGAAGTTAAAATTGTTGAGTGAACAAAATTTATTTATTTTTAAACTTTAAATTTTATTCTAGTATTATTGTATTAAAAAATAATTTCCAAAATTCATTAATTTTTTAATAATTCAAAAATTTCCAAAATGTTTAATTTACTTTTTTTTTATTTTTTAAGACAGACAGTAATTTTTGAAAATATTTTTGTATATTATTATTGAAAAAATATTTTGTTCATTTGAAAAATTCAGAATTTTTTGAAACTTCTATAATAAAATGAAAGATTATGGATTAATTTTGATATGTAGTTAATTGAGAGTTCGATGACCCGATTTGGCAGAAAAAAAATGTTGGCAGCTTCCTGAGAAAATAAATTCGGTATTAGGCAATGATGAATTGAAGGTACAATATATGGGTGATTCTACGATGAAAGATAGATTTTTTGATCGTTTTTGATTTCGTGGTCTTTGAATTTATTTAATTTTTCGTGTTTTTTTTATGTTTTCTTAATTTTAAATTGATGTTCGTTATTTTCTTTTAATTTTAAAAGTAGTAGAAATTTTCCTTTGTTCTGATATTTAAATTTTATAGATTTTTAATTACAAAATATCCAACAACTTTTTTTTAGTTATTAACTTTTATGTTCATTTATTTATTTATTTTTATTAAATAAATAAAAAAACAAATTTTTTAAACTGAATTCAGATAAAAATGTATTTAGTACTTAATGAAAACAAAATTTTAATTGAACCAATAATTTCAGTATTTTTCAAAAATAAAGTTTACTTGAACCAATTATTTCAGAATTTAAAGCGATTATTATTTTAGTATTTGAAAAAAATAAATTTTATTTAAACCAAAAATTACAGTATTTAACGAAAATAAATTTTACTTGAACCAATTCAAAAAATAATAAAAATAATTTTATTATTTAATTCAAATATTTTTTTCGAACCAATAAATTCAATAAATTTGAATAAATTATTTTAGTATTAAAAGCAAATGAATTTTATTTGAACCAATATTTTTAGTATTTAACGAAAATAAATTTTACTTCAAACAATTATTTTAGAATTTGAATCAAATAAATTTTATTCAACCAATAATTTTAATATTCGAATCAATTATTTTAGTATTTGCAGCAAATGAATTTTATTTGAACCAATAATTTTAGTACTCAGCGAAAATAAATTTTATTCAACCAATAATTTCAATATTTGAATCAATTATTTTACTATTTGAATCAAATAAATTTTATTTGAACCCATTATTTCAGAATTTGAATCAAATAAATTTTATTCGAACCAATAATTTCAGTATTTGTTGCAAATACAATTTAATTGAGTAAAAAAAAAATTATTTAATACAAATAAATATTTATTTGATAATAGACAAGTAATCGTTTATTTGAATCAAGTAAATTTTTTTCAGTGTATTATTTTTTCATTAATAATGAACTATTATTTATTAATTAATAATTAACTATTAATTGTGACGTGCTGCGAAAAATGGTATCTAAGAAGCAAATTATTTGAAGGTTATATTTGTGTTACTTTTACCTTAATTAAAAATTTCTGTTTAATTAATTAAAGCTAAAATCAGTTTTTATTAATTATTTTTGGTGCAATGAAGAGTTAAACGTCAGTAGTTTATACTGAAAATTGATCTTCTTTACGTATTTTCATTAAAAAAATAACTAACATAAGCTCAATTTTATTTGCTTCTTAGGAACCTTTCTCCGGAGCGCGTCACAATAATTAGTTAATAATTAACTATTAATTGTTAATTAATAATTAACTTTCAATAATTAGTTAATAATTAACTATTAATTGTTAATTAATAATTAACTATCAATTATTAGTTAATAATTAACTATTAATTGTTAATTAATAATTAACTATCAATTATTAGTTAATAATTAACTATTAATTGTTAATTAATATTTAACTATCAATTATTAGTTAATAATTAACTATTAATTGTTAATTAATAATTAACTATCAATTATTAGTTAATAATTAACTATTAATAATTAATAGTTAAATTTTTTTTCCTTTTCTTATAAATTTTAGTTTATTTTCTCTAATTTTGTTTTTTTATTTATTATTTTATTTTTAATTTTAATTTATACATATAGTTAATTATTTAATTAATAATTAACTATATAAATTTAAATTAGAAATAAAATAATAAATAAAAGAACAAAATTCGAGAAAATAAACTAAAATTCATAAAAAAAAGAAAAAAATTTTCCTTTGAAAAAAAATCCACTGACCCTATCGTAGAATTGCCCTTAGCGATTTACAATAAAAGGATTATGATGTCCCGATCTTTGATCATAGAAAGTAGCAATGAGTGTGCAACGTGCAGCCATTTATAGTGCCGCTGACCGGACATTGACCGGAAAAAATGGCACGCATTTTTCTCGCGGAACCAGTTACATAGATGCATCGAGGGAGATGTCTTATGTATATGGCGTCCTTCGTTTAGAAGACTATATATATACATATATACAACCATACGTATATTAATGTATTTAAAACTATCACTATATAATGCACGCAAGCAAAGTCATTCTCATCGTGTCATTGCGCTGCCAAGGCTGCACGTGTACGACCGCTTTTTTTCACGGGAACTTTCGATTTTTAAACGTCAAACAAAATTTCATTCATCGCCGTTCTCATTGTATTGACCCTCTCTCCCCCCCAAAAAAAATGAAACGAAAATTACGTAATTTTATTTTTACTTCATATTTTTTGCAAAAAATGGGATAAACTATTTTTTTTTCTTAAAAGCGGGAACTGAATGTAAATTAAATCGAAAATTCAAAAATTTTAATTCTTTTCTTCTTTTTAATTTTAATTTTTAAATTTAATTTAATTAAAATATTATTTTTTGTTAGATTTATTATTATATAATTATTTTTTGTTAAATTAAAAAGAGTGATAAAAATTGTAGCGTTCCGGGACATAATTTATTTTGCTGAAGTTAGCGTCGACGCTCGGCGTAAAAACTTATTATTTGAGGTTTTTTTAGAGATTTCCCTAGGGAGTTAAGAAAATTTTAATTCAAAATAGATTAAAAATCTGTAAATTTCGAAGGTTTTTTTAATTTTGACAAATTTTTTTTTTTTTTTGGTTTCGTCAGTAAAAAAAAATATTTTTAGGGTAACGTCCCTAAAAATATTTTTTTTTTTATTATAAGTGGGAAAAATTGAAGTAAAATTTACTGTACTGTTATGGTAAAAGTTACTTTATATTTTTGTCCCTAAAAAGAAAATTACGAAATTTTATGTAAAATATTTTCTTCTTTTTTTATTTTCGGATTTAAAAAAAAATTTTTTTTTTAATAATTCTTATTCTTCTTGTGACAATAAAAAATCATTTTGCCACCACTGTTGCTCTTATTTTACACGTGTGTGCTGTGCATTATTTGATAAGAGAAGTAAAGGGGGATAGATACATCGTAAGTCATTTTTTTTTTCGACCCCAATGTACAACTTTTTATTCATTTCACGTCCTCGACCTATTTCTTCCAAATCATTCATGTACATTATTAACCATCAGTAATAATAATTGATGACTCTAAGTGTTGATTGAATGGAAAAAAAATCGCGCTCTTAGACTTGAAAATTGCATTTTCTTTTCTTTAAAGAAAACTTGCGACATATAAAATTTGAAATTTTTTTTTTAATTTAGAGAAAATTTTCTCTTTTGGTCAAATTTTTTGATTTAATAGTTTTTTTTTAGTTAAAGTGAATAAAATTTGATTTTTGGTAAAATTGTTAATATATCGATGGGATATTATTATAAATGATAAAGAGTTGTAGAGAATAAATAATCGGGGAGCAATTTTATTTAATCGGAATCATGCGCGCAATTTAAAAATTTTTATAATGTTACAATGATACATGTGTTATTTTGCCAAGAGTGCAATGATCGACCTTAATAGAGCGAGTATTCAATGAATTTGCTGAACGCTTGTCTTCCATGTCTAGTTTGTTATATCTTTGTTCTGATGGTTCGAGAAGAAAACCCTTTTTTTCAATTATAAATTTACTTTATAGTAAAATTTTTACCAAACTTTACTTTTTTCAATTTTTTTTTAATTTTCTTAATAATTTTCTTAATTATTAATTATTTTCTTAATTATTAATTATTTTCTTAATTTTCAATTATTTTCTTACTTTTTAATAATTTTCTTAATTTTCTTAATTTTCTTAATAATTTTCTTAATTATCAATTATTTTCTTAATTATTAATTATTTTCTTACTTTTCTAAATACTTTTTTCTAAATTCTTTTTCTTTATACAAAAGAAAGGAAAATTTTTTCATTCAGAAAGAGAACTGAAATGTTAATTTATCTTTGAATTTTTTTACGAATAAAGTATATTTTTTTGATATAGAGAAAGAGCGCGCACAATTCAAATGTTTTGAAATTCAAAAAATTTTTCACGAAATTATAGATGAAATTTGCAAATAATTTGAAATATGTTATCAGTGATATTTCAATCGTTTTCACTGATATCTAAAAATTTTTTATTGATTGTATCTCTATAAGAATTTATATATCTAAAATATTGCGGAATAAAGATTTTTCATTTTGATAAATTAATAAAATTAGTATTCATTAATTATAGGGATATTTATTATTATTTGTATAATTAAACAAATGAGAGGAATTAATTGTTACTTGATATACTCGGCAGCAAAAATTTTTGTTCCCCTCCCATGGTATAGTAAAATTAAATTTTTATTTTTATAAAACTTTATAGTATGTACTGAAAAAATTTATTTGATTCAAGTAAATGATTATTTTTCTATTTTGAAGTAAATATTTATTTGTCATAAATAATTTTTATTTTAATCATATAATTTTTATTTTAATCAAATAATTTTTAATTGAATCGAATAATTTTTATTTATATCAAATAATTTTTATTTGTATCAAACCATTTTTATTTGTATCAAATCATTTTATTGTCAATAAAAATTTTTAAAAAATTTGTCAAATACTCAAATTTTTGGTTCGAATAAAATTTATTTGATTCAAATACTGAAATAATTGGTTCAAATAAAAACAATTTGATTCAAATACTAAAATAATTGGTTCAAGTAAATTTTCTTTTCGTTAAATACTGAAATTATTGGTTCAAGTAAAATTTATTTTCTTCAAATACTAAAATAATTGATTCAAATTCTGAAATAATTGGTTCAAGTAAAATTTATTTTCGTTAAATACTGAAATTTTTGGTTGAAATAAAATTTATTTTCGTTAAATACTGAAATTATTGGTTAAAAAACTAAAATAATTGATTCAAACTCTAAAATTATTGGTTCGAATAAAATTGCTTTGCTTTAAATACTAAAATTATTCGTTTAAATAAAATTTATTTGCTTCGAATACTAAAATTCTTTGTTCAGTTAAAATTTATTTCCTTTAAATACTAAAATTATTGATTCAAATTTAATTTATCAGATTAAAAAGAAAATTGATTTAATTCAAGTAAAGCGCGCGTGAAAATTATATTATTTAATAGTAGACAATTAATCGGTTATTTGAATAAAAAAAAAATTTTTTTCTCCCTCTATAACTATAATAAAAATGTCACTTTCAATAAATGCGAAAAAATTTTTAAAATCCTACCTTCCAAATCACAATTAAGTTGATGCGCGTTTCCAATAATTGGCACAGCAAACGGTGAAGGCACTTTTCTCAATGTATACAAAAAATGCGCTCTTTTCGCCAAAAGCATCAAGAAAATTGATGAAAGACAAAGCGAAAGAAGAACAGTAGTCCAAGAATTTATTATAAAACTTGTTTCCAAAATTGCCGCCATTTTTTCACTTGAAAAAAAAAACAAAAACCAAAAAGTTCTTTTTTTCCCGTAAAAATTCGTCTATTTTATCCGATCACAAAAATGGGGAAAAAAGAAAATTTTTTCAAAGGGTAAAAAAACACTTAATAATTCACGAAACCATCGTTTTTTTTTTTGTTTGGAATTTTTTTTTTCGAAAATATTGCGGATGGAAAGGAGATGATAATTATTTAATTTTTTGAGTCGCGATGAGAAGACGGTAGAGTTGTATATCGTGAATCTGAGAAGAACGGTGTGTATATATACCACACGACCAGTGGCTAGCTCTCAGCCAATAAAGAAACACGTGGTCGGCTTCAACCTCCCCGATAACGCACACGATCGGTTAAGATTTTCTACAATCCAGTCCACGTGACACAGAACCACAAAAAAGAAAGAAAAGAAAAGAAAGAATCACTCTATTGACCCTATCCTAAAATTCATCAGAACCATTTCAACCCCCTTTTAGTTTTTGTTTTTTTTAAATTTAATTTCGTGGTTTTATTCTCTTTCCTTTTTTTTTACGATGTACAATTTTTTTTCTTACACTATACGTACTCGATAGTTCATTTCATATAGACAAGAATTTCTGTTTCATTTAAGCAGACTATACAAATAAGCTGTTATGCAAATTTTCGTAAATTTACTTGAATAAAACCTTATCGGAGTTTAGATTAATATACCTATATAAAAATGTTTTCAGTCACAATTCCGTTGATTTCGAAAAATGATTTTTGGTTTTTTCTTCGATTCACAATTGCAAGAAAAAGGAGAATTTTTTTTTGTTAAAATTAAGATCAGTTATTGAAACTATTAAATTTAGAAATTTCCAATAAAGATACAATTACAATAAATTTAGAAAAAAATATAATTTAGACGATGAACAATTATTAAAGAAAACAATTTTTAAACAATACACATTGAAGAATAAACAATTAATCAATTTAGACGATAAACAATTATTAAAAGAAAACAATTATTAAACAATGAAAAATATTGAATTCAAATATTGAAGAATAAACAATTAATAAAGTTGTCGTAACGTAAAATGTTTTTATAGAAGATAGCAAAACTTTTAGGTTCCTTAGTAGATAAACATAAAGGAACCTAAAACTAAAATTTTAAAAAATTGTCCTTAAGGGCATTTGAATCATTATGACGTCACAGTTTGTTCAGTTCAAAGCATTTTGTTCTAAAACTAAAACGTCATAATGATTTAAATTTAATCAGTTCTACTATTGTTGACTTAATTGATTTTTAACAATATGGAATGAACTTTGAAAGAATACACAAACAAAGTTTGTTTTAAATATTTTACGCGTGCACTTTTCCCAATTAGAATGAAAGAAGCATATTATTAAAAAAATTTAGGCGTAGATGCTTTCTTTATAATGTTAAAAAATTTAAGAACTGGAGGATAATAGAGGATTTATTCATTTATTTTTATGCAGTCTGAGTTTGAAAACGAGAACCAAGGACGTCTGGTTTTAGAAAAGAGGAGTCTAGACGAGAAGACCCTTTTTTTTGTACTAGACTAGTAGTAGGTCTTTGAGAACCGGGATTTCCCTATCTGCTAATGGTCTTATTTATTTTGTTTCGGAAAATTTGTTTTCTTTACTCAAAACCCTTTTTTCTCAAACAACTTGTTTCTGAAAAATGAAATTACTCCTTTAAAATAGAGGAATTTCGATATAAATGAAAATAAAATTCTACTACTTAATTGCTCTGTTAATACAGATCAAGATAATAGAAATCAGCTGACAATAGGTACCAAACAGGATATGAAATTTACTCAAAAAGTGTGTAATTAAGAATTCATTATCAAATATTCATACATAATACATTCGATATATGAATGAATAACATCTGCAAGTTTGTATTTTCCGAGAATAATAATAAAAAGAAAGAGGAGAGAATGTAGTACTGAATCTAGAGTATGTCAAGTATGAAAATGAAAAAAGTATTATATCTTATCGCAAAATCCCAAATCTCTATAGTTGTCATTGTTAGTTTAATGTTTTTTTTTTCTTTTTGGTATCTGTAGAAATTCAATTGCAACGAGTTTCTTTTTTTCCATCTCGATAGACACTTCTATGGCTGCTTTTGTTATTAAAAAAGGAAAAAAAATGACATGTATCCCCAAAGAAAAGTATATATGCTTCTTTAGAAAATTATACTGTGAAAAGTTGAATTTCCATAAATTTTCGTTGCGGGGAAAATATAAAAGGCGAAAAATATAAAAATAACTATACTATTGTCTTCTATAATAAAAATTGATTATAAACAGACTAATAAATATCATTCAATTTGATAAATGAGGATAAAAAACAAAGATTTAAAGCAATTTTTTTTTATTCTGACTATTATAATTAGGATTCGACACGTGTTTCATGACTTGACGATTTAAATCCACGAGGCGAATATGATATTATGAGAGATGAAGATTCTTGCAGGAGCAGTTTTAAATTAGTCCCACCAAAAATTTCGAGGAAATATTTTTCTTCTTTCGTTGATTTCTAACTGCTGGAGTAAATTAAGAGTTGTTTTGGATCTAATTATAAATTGAATACTGATCATCTGGCTATTTTAAACTTTTATTGGTAGTGTGAAAATTAGTATTTTTTCTGATAGAGAAAATATTTTTGATTGTCGCAGTTAGAAATATTAAATTTAACTTAATTTGAATTCCAAAATAAATTATAGTTTTTTGTTTCAGAATATCCGAAAGTGGTTTACGATAAATCAGAAACGATTCGCAACAAATTCGAAATGATTCTATTCTTTTCGAATAAGAACAAGGCTAAAAAGTATTATTTATAATTAGTAGAAGAAAAAACTAAAACTTATACACAGGGAAATTATGCACTAGAAAAGGTTATAAATTTCACTCTATTAACGAAATTTTAGTTGTTTCCCTTAAGACTTTCGCTATTCTGTAAAATAGAAGAGAAATTCTCTATCAAGAAATTTTTAATTTTCGAATGAAAGCTCTTTTTTTGTTAGATCCAAAATCGAACAGGAACATCGCTTGGAATCTGCAAATCGTGTTTAGTTTAGAAAATAATCTATATCGGAAATCAGGAGCACTCTATAAAATCTTTTTGTTATAAATCAGCAATTCATAAAAATAAGATTCGTTTCAATGTTGTAGTTTACAATGTAGTAGAATTTTCCTTTGTTGACAAGAGTAACTAGAAACTGATTCAGCAGTCATTAGGGATTCTTTGTGGAAAATTTCTTTGATTTCTTGCATAACACTTCTGGATTTATTAATTATTCCTGAAGATAGAACGCAAACTGTTGTAGACTTTGTATTGCTTCAAAAATTTCAGACTTTACTAGATTTTGCTTCGAAGTTAGTTGAGACATTACTGTACGAATTCCAATCAGTACAGCAACCGGACAATGTCTCCTAAGTTAGCGTCTTCAAATCATCTTCAAACTATTATTTCGATTCTTTCATTCATAGGACACCTAGATCTAGGGAGCTAAAAAAAAGTTCAGAGTAAATTTCCAACCTGTAATCTTTGATTCTTTTCGATTTTCGCGAAAATAAGTTTTCGACTCTGATGCGATAGGGATTTGTTGGAGTTCACAAACCTCCTAATTTGTGAACTTGGTTGCTAAAATCGATAGTAATTTCAATTGCTTAGTTCTCGTAAACTAATTTAGTATCCAAAGTTGTTATTGTTAATCCGAAAGATTAATAAAAATAACTATTTTTCGTATGCCCAAATGACCAAGTATGTAAAGAAATAGAAAATCTACATATTGTAATACCATCTGAATTGAGACCCCAGATGAAAAAATTTCGATTGGCACGTGGACGTAAATAATTCCCAAAAAGCCTTAGAATAAAAACAAGAATTCTTAAAAATACAGGAGCGGTAATAATTAGTATACAATCAATTCAAATAAAAACTGTTAGACAAAATTATCATTTCGTCATAATTTTATTCATGTTTCCCTATATAATGCTGCATAAATTAATACGGCATTTTTGCTAGATTGGATACATTAAATCACACACAATTAAATTTCTACGAAATTATAATAATAAAAAAAAACTTATTGACATCCAGTACGGTGAACTTTTCTCGATCGGATATCGAACTTTCCTCACGATATTTGTATAAATTAGATGGGCTTCCACGTGTGCGACCTCATCTTATTTGAATCATTGATCGTGCAAACAACAGTATTGCATAATGTGAACAGGTTTCCACGTGTAATTATAATAAGGACAGTATCTCAGAATATTTTTTCAAAAAAAAAAGAAAAATTGCTTTTCTGTTTATATATAGGCATTGTTAATATTCATTTTGAAAATTTTACGCAATAGAGAAAAGGAATAAGTAGTATCGCGAAGGTGGGAAATCGATACGTGCGGAAAAAGAAAAATTGTTCGTCTTTTTTCTATGTTGTCTAAAGATTGTTTAATCGATTTATCATTTTTTTTTTCTAATGTCGCCTTTTTGACAAATTTAAAACCTGAATCATTTAGAAAATGTAAATTAAAACTTCTTTATTGACATGAATTATTTGTTATTTCATTTTGTAAAATTGTTAAAGACTATTATGTACGTCATCATTAGACGCGACGCACTTTTTTACTTTCTGAAAAATAATAGATATAGTTTGATTATTTTTTTTTTTTTTGCTTTTCGTAACTTATTGATTTACATAAAGAATAATGAGTGTTACATATATTTGAAATTTGGATTCGACAAATATTTGACTAACGTCACGATTTTTATGACCTTCGATTTATATAGGAAAACTACAACGAAGTTTCCAAACTGTCTCGCACATGTTTTTTCGGGAATAAATTTTTTTTTAGTCCCTTTTTCTACTTCCTTGTGTTTAATTATAAAATTGAATAATTAGAATGCTATTAATAAATTTTTACGAGTCAGTGAACAGCTGCAATGTCTTATACAGTGAAATTAATTACATACAAGTGAAATTATATTGATTATCTTTAATGATAAATATGATCGTTTGCGATAAATTTTTTTTGTTTCTAGTTTTGTATTATCGAGTACATTTTGCAGTCACTTAAGTGTAGACGAATTTTGATAGTGAGTTAATTGATAATAATGACATACATAACTTATGATATAACTCGCATGTCAAAAAATTTCTTATCGCATAATTGTAGCGTTTCCTTTTCGCATATCAGCTGATTTCGAATTGATCATATATATATATATGTATATATTGGGTGGCTGTCTGGTCCACTAGCATAGATAACATTTCTAATTAAGATCCATTAGCGAAAATAAATGTTTCTAATTAATTTCGTGACTTGAAATCGTATCTTCTTGAAAATTCTATTGTCTCCATAGAAATTGATATTTAGGTACAATTTTCGTCTGCGTACAATAATTACTTGATCTAAATCATTGATCAAATAGCGATATAAATAGCGTTTATAAATTCTTTTTTCTATTTATTTTTAGTTTAATTAAAGAAATTAATTTTGTGTTATCTTTAATAAGAATAAGATTCATTGGATCCAATTATACATTAGAGATTTATCTGACAATGCTGATCAATCATTTTATATAAAACGTTAACTATTTTAATACTTTTTTTGAAGGGGAGTGATATTAACTTATTTTATATTTCAAGTTGATTGAAACTTCTTTTTTTTGAAATTGAAATCTCTTTTTTTTCCCGCCGATGATGATGATTCAAGAAACTGGGTCGTACTTACGATTCAGAAATAGTTTGATCAATAAAAGAAATTGACCGGTTATATGTACCATATACTGAATGCGCTCTTTTGTAGCGCACGTGTCGATCTGACTTCATCTTGTGTATTGAGTTTGCAAAATGAAATAAAAACTTCTTTCACAGACTTTGCAGACATATAGACAGATACGTAAGCGCATATAATGTCCAAACTTTCGCGATTATATATCCAGTCAATGAAAAAAAATTGTTTCCGCCTCAAACTGGTTTTTAAAATTTGCATATTTTTTTGTTTTTATTTATAGATTATTATTTATTTTATTCATTTTATTCATATTTCATTAAAAGCAAAATGGTTGATAAAATTTTCTTTCTTCATTCATACAACAAAATTCAGAATCACACATTTTTGTTGTGATCCCTTCCTGTTTATATACACGGTATGCAATTTAAAGAAAAGAAAGTTTTAGTTTGTTCTCGATGGGCTGTTTTCGTTGATTACTTTTCTTCTTTGGTGAAATTGTGTTTTGGAAAAAAAAGTTGCTTTATCGTTACTAATTATTATGTTTGTGGTATTGTAATTTTTTCGGTTCGTTTATATTGCTTCGAGGAAGAGTGTAAAAATTGAATATGATTTCGGATTGTATATTTGAAATAACCCACTTATTAAACCCTAAATTTGAGTAAGGACGACGGGTCGCTTTCGAGTGCATGTTTTTTTTTCATGAAATCGCTTCGAAATGCAACATAACGTGTATTATGTGCCGAAATTTCGTTACCTCATCTCCTATCACCTGATCTGACTTTCGAAGGCCATTGTCGAGGATTTCCCCCTTAAAATATTCATTTTTTGCAATTCGGAATTTTTTTTCGGAAAAAAGAACAGAACTTTCAATTATGCAATATGTTTTCTTTTTCATTTTTTTTCAATTTAATTCCTCTGACGATAAACTACAGGAAATTCTATTATCACCGTAAAAAGATAAGTATCAATTTAGAACCAATTTTGGGTATTAAAGAGTCAATTGGTTTCAGTTTAATACCAGAAATCAGCTCTAATTTAGCACTTTCTTTTTACAATGATGTTTGAAACTTCGAAAATCCTTTACCTAAAATAAAATTTAAATACTGAATATTTTAAATTTTGATTTTTTACTTTCAAAATTGAAATCATGTCAATAAGTCCGATTGACTTTTTGACATGATTCCAATTAGTAGAATTGTTTTCATTTAGATTAGTTAAAAATTAAAAATCTATTAATAAAAAAAATTCCCAACTGTTGTTGTTTTGTTTGTATAAATTTTTTTGTTGAGAAAATTCTTTTGGTGAAAAATATTTTACCTGGTCCCCAGTGTCTATAATTTCAAGGACGTGGCAGGGTTACACGTGCCAACGATTTCAGGGCGACAACCCCTGGCAAAACAATGTCAGTTTCAGACGGTTATCTCTAAACTGCATTCAATTCGATGGTATATTTAGTTTTACTGCCGGCGAATATTCATCAGGAAAAAAAATAATTCCTGCATCCTTTCATGCAACAGATACTATAATCATTGAAAAAAAAAATCCCCTACCTTTAGAGGTATCGAGATTTAGCTAATAATAATAGATAATCAAGATAAGGGATTTTAGATTTTATCAACAAAAAAAAATGATTTTTTTTTGTTGTTGATCTTCTTTCTTAGAGAGACAATTTGTTTTGTGTCTAGATTATTGAATTGAGAGAAAAATTTGCGGTGCAAAGTACAAAGTACAGGAAATTTGTAACAACTTTTTTTTTAGAGAGAGAGAGAGAGAGAGAGAGAGAGAGAGAGAGAGAGAGAGAGAGAGAGAGAGAGAGAGAGAGAGAGAGAGAGAGTTATGTAAAATTGTTTTTATTGTGTTACGAATTTTTTTCGTTTATGATTATTATTAGTTATGTAATTTCTTGACAAATTTTTCTCTAAATTTGTTTATGTTCAGAGAGGTGTATTTTTGTATGTTCTTTCATTGTTCGCATTCAAATCTCCAGTATTCGGTGATATTTTTAATGAAATAGCTACAGATGTTATATGTTAGAATTAGTTGTTCATTCGAAAATTAGTTCGTTAGGTTTTTTTTTCAAAAATTGGATCAAAAGTTGGATCATTATCTAATCTTTGATCTTGTTTTCATTTTGGACAGAAAATTTTGATTCAAGGCAAAAATAGTTTGAAAATTTTGTTTTCCACAATGACATCATCCGGCATTAATATTTCATTTTCTTTTTTTCCGTTATACAAGCAATGATGATTCAATTTTAAAAAGATCTTTCTCGAGAAAGAAGATCTGTAGGTATAATACTTTTTGGGCGCGGAAAATTAAAAAGAAACTGAAAAATATGGAAAGCGATTAGGAAAAATTGTTCTAATATTACGTAAGCTTGAAATTTTCTGAAAAATGATATTATCTAATTATTTTCAAATGTGTCATATTTCTGTATATCTGGCCACGTGGATTTATTCAAATTTCATAAAAATTAAAAAATTAATCGTTTTTTAAAATGTGAGAAAAAGGAATCTTTCCTCAAAGCTTAATGATAGTGATATACATTTATTATACTATGTTGTTTATGGAATGTTTACATTTTATTTTTTTTAAATAGAATTTTTAGGTACTGACTCAATGTTCTTTTGTTTTATTATAATATTGTTATCTTATGTTTCTAAGAATTGTGTATTCAATCTTTTCACAAAATTCTCCGTAGTAATTAAAATAAGTTATTATTATTTAAATTTTAGCATTGTCTTTTTTTATAAATTTTTTCTTTAAAAAAATGGAATATTAGAGGCAGTATAAAAAAATACACTCAATTAAGAATGAAATATTATATTAAATCACGATAAATTGCATTGAAATAAATGTCATCGATATATTCTTATAATTTTAGAATGTATATATTTTTTTCGGCGAAGAGAAGCACGTGTTTGACCTTCATTTGACTTAAATGGGACCATTTTAATGCATTTCTGTAAAACTGCATTAATATGCTGCGTTCTTTATTTATGGACAAAATGAGTGTCTTCATTTGGAATGAAACTGAGATAAGTGTGTTTCTTAAAGAGCATCATTATTATATAAAAGTTTCAAAAAAAATAAATAAATTGTAATCATTTATAAATTAACAAAGTATAATGTATACAAAAACTATTCATTAATGCTAAAAGATTTTTGAAATTCTCATATTTTATTTATACCATATAAAAGGGCAGATAATGTTAATTGAAAGAAGAAGAAATTTTAGCGCCTATATTTCGGTTTTATTAAATAAATTTAATTTATTTCTAATGTAATGTATAATATTTAATTTTTTGTCCTTAAATTTTATGTCTGATATGATAAATATTTTGAATTAGGTATACATGTATGCCTTCTAACTAGATTTGTCTGGAAAAACTGACTTTTCTTCTCTTGAGAAAAATTTACGTATTACCTTGACAATAAAACTTAAAAAGTATATACATTTGTCAAAACTATTTTTATTTTACCTGAAAAGAAAGTTGTTTCACTTGAAAGAAGTCAAAAAATTATTGAAATTTTTTTCGATAATTTATTATTATTAATAATTTAATAATTAAAAATATTTAACATATATAATCATAAATATTTTTTATCGTGTTGTAATTGTAATCTAAAATAATTATACTAAGGCGTCATGGTAGGCATTCGCATTAATATTTGAAACTTTTCAAAACCGAACGATATTCATCGCTGCAACAACAATTGGCTATTAATCGATGTTCGCGACAAGTATTCGCGTGTAGAAAGCTGCAATCGGCGAGTTGACATTGATAGGGTAATTGATAATTAGATGTCTTAGTGCAACAGCAGGCGTCGTGCAAAAGTCTTTCTCCACAATAGGAATAAACTGAACTGTCGCACAATGGGCATCTTTGACTGTAAATGGAGTTTATTGTTTATTAGTCATTAGTAGAAAATTAGCATAATTAGAAAAAAATTATTCTCTAGTAAGCAATTAAATTTTGTAATTTTAATTATAGATATCTATTTTCCAAGTGTCTAGACATTAATTCAGAAGAATGATTAAAAATCATAATCATACTTACAATTAATTGAGTAATAATATTATTATAATTATTTTAACTATTATTAATAATTAATTAATAATTAATATTATTACTTATTAATTGATTAATAATTAAAAAATAAGTTTTATAATCAGTAGAAGAAAATTGAAAATAAGAAATTCATGTGCTTAATTAAGCAAAATACAACAGCTTCCTTGTGAATGATTCTTAATTTCTTTATTTAATATTATTTTTCATTATATTTATTTATTTATTAATTTATTGAACAAACGAGACTATCAACTATTATTATTTATTAATTGATGAATATAATTTAAAAAAGTAAGTTTTATAATCAGTAGAAGAAAAATTAAAGATATTAAATTCATATGCTTTAATAAAACACAACATAGATTCCTTACAAATAATTCTTAATTCTCTTATTTAATATTATTTTTAATTTCTTAATTTAATATTATCTTTCATTATATTTATTTATTGAACAAGCGAAACTAAATCAGGGTTTCTACAAGTCATGGAAAACCAGGAAATCATGGAATTATTGTCATAGGATTTCATTTTGATTAATGCGATCATGGAAATCTCATGGAATTTCTAATCGAATTATGTAAATGTTTTAATTTTTATTATAAACCCGTGTGATTGAAATTTGCGCTCTTTTATTACTCAGAGTGGTCACAAGTTCCAGTTTATCAATTTCCCTGTCAATTTACTGACATTAAAATTACTTTCCCTAACAAAATTCTTTTTACAGTAGAAAAATATTAATGTTTACGAAAAATGAATAAAATTTACGAATTTTAATAATATTTATAAAAATTACAATTATAACCCTTCCTGAATTTAAATATTTTCTGCAATTTTCAACTAAACTTCATCTCTGAATCAATTAATTTAAATAATTTTCCAAAAGTTCTTCTATAGAATTCAATTATTTAAATACATAAACTCAATTTTTTATAATAATTGTGACTCTCCATAGTTTTTGTTAAGTTATTAAGGTATAATATTTTCAAAAAATTATAATAAAGAAATTCTTATATAATTAATTTTTTAAAAATATTTTTAAATAATTTTTGAAGCATAATAGTTTTCCAATTTTGAAAAATTTCCAAACAATTAAAATTTAGTAAAATCTTCAAAAAATAATGGAATTTCTCAAAAGTATAAATAAAAAAGATCAAATTTTTGAAGAATTTTAATTATAACCAGGACTATGATTTCTCAAAAATTTTAATAAGTCCAAAAAATAAATTTTGAATCTTAAAAAATTATTGCAAAACAATTCTAATAATTAGTTTTTAACATAGTTTATTAATGTAATTTTTCGAAAATAATTGTATTTCTTGAAGAAATTTTTGTATAATTTAAAAAAACTAATGAAGTTTTTGATGAATTTTAATAAAAAATTTTGAACATTATTGTTTTCTCCAAAATGTTAAAAATAATTCAAAAATGTTATTATTTTTGGAAATATGTATTTAAAAATATTAAAAAATATTGAATTTTAAAAAATTAGAAGCTTATTTTCATTTTTAAATTTACCTTTAAAGATTTTTCATTAAAATTAAAATTTCTTTCTTCCTAAAAATTTAATTTTTTTCACAAATAATAAAACTCATCGCTGAATTTCACTTATTTTTAATTCAATTTTAATCAAATTTCTCGAAAAATGTAATTATTCTTAAAAATTTTATTAAAATTCGTCGAAAGAAATTAATTATTTAAAATTTTGTTGATAAAATTCTTTATGGAAATTGAATTTTAAGAAACATTCATCAAATTATTTATTTTTGTATTTAAATAATTGATTTCTAGTAGAATTTTCTAATAAAAATTGATTTAAAAATTAATTTTAGTTAAAATTTGGAGATAATAATTGAATATTAAAAGAAATATAGCGTGAATTTTTAGAAACAATTGAATTTTGAAAAGGTTTCATATTAAAATCTTTGATAAATTAAAATTTGATAAAATCTTTTAAAAATAATTGAATTCTTGAAAAGTATAAATAAAAATAATCAAGTTTTTAAAGAATTTTAATTATAAACAGGACCATGATTTCTCAAAAAATTTAATAAGTCCAAAATGTAAATTTTAAATCTTAAAAAATTATTACAAAACAATTGTAATAATTAGTTTTTAACATATTTTATTAATGTAATTTTTCGAAAATAATTGTATTTCTTAAAAGAATTTTTGTACAATTTAAAAAAAACTGATGAATTATTTGATGAATTTTAATTAAAAATTTTTAACATTATTGTTTTCTCCAAAATGTTAAAAATTTTTCTAAAATATTATTATTTTTGGAAATATGTAATAATTGAAAATATTAAATTGAATTTTAAAAAATTAGAAGTTTATTTTCATTTTTAAATTTAAGTTTGAATATTTTTTATTAAAATTTTTGATAGTTTAATTATTTTCAAAATTTCCATTAAAAATTCTTCAAAAGATGATTTTCAAAAATTGTAATAAAATATTTGAAATAAATTAATTATTTTCAATTAAATTTGTAGAAACCCTGTAAATGCTTTATAGATCTTTATAGTCCCTTTATAATGTTTTATAGTTCCTTGCCCAAAAAATGTATTCTTAAATTAAAATAAAAATATAAAATATTATACAAAAAAAATATATATCAAATACTTACTTAAATGGTAATGATATGTACGTTTTTGGGTCTTGAGTCGGTATCAGTTTTTGTAAGAAAGAAATGACGCCTAACTGACGACCACTTGGCATTACAGTCGTTGTGTTGTGGTCCTCAACACTCAGGGGCACTAAAATTAAAATTTTCTTTTTGTAATTTTGGCGGTTATTGATAGTTAAATTTTCCATACTTCATGAATATGGATTTTGAATTTTAAAATTTGACCGAGTAGTGTAAAAATATCGATTTAGAAGGTTAATTTTAATTCACAGTTTTATTTATAGATAGGTATATAGATAGAGTTTAAAAAAAAGCTTTTGATAAATATGTTATTAAATAAATTAAAATAGCTAAGAAAGATAAAATCTAATAAATTGTAAGCAGAATAATAAATTGTTAATTATTTTTTTCTAAAACAAGGAAAATTGTTAGTAAATATTTTTCGCTATTTCAGGAAAATATTTACTCTGCTCTTATTCTTATTTTCTTTTTTAAATAATCTTTACATAGATTAATTAATTATTATTGTATTTTCATCTTAATTAGTAGCGTTTTTTAAAAAATAATTTTCTCAATTATTAATTTTTAAAAAAAAGTTTTTAATCATCTTTTTTATCCTTGTGATTTTGTGAATTATAAATATTCTACTAAACAAATGTTCTACTTACGTTCGTCGTCGGCGAAACAAAAATTTATAGAAACAAATAGAAGAATCACTTTTTTCAAAAATGGCATTTTTACTAATATGCTTTTAAAAATTAAATTGTTTAAAATTTTTCTAATTGTTTTTTTGCGCTAGGAATTTTTTTTCTCAATAAAATCCCTTTTTGTTTGTGGTCCACGTTTAGCACTTGAAACTTAAAAGAATTGTGGACAATAAGGACTAAGATTTCTATGTAGATCAACGCGATTCCGTTATTCATAACTGCGAAAATCCTCCTCTCTATTCTTGAATTTAAAGGAGCATGGCAGAAAAAAAGTTAACTGACTGTAAAAAATTTTGTTAACTGATCTTGAAAAACAAGAATTGTTTTTTAAAAGACCAGTTGACAAAATAACAAATAATTGTTCTTTTTAAAATTATTTCCTTTTTTAATGGGGTCGTCCATAAATTACGTGTCACTTTAAGGGGAAGGGGGGAGGGTCAAGCTGTTAACTAAGATAAGAGAAAAAAATGGGGGGGGGTCAAAGTTTTCAAAAAGTGGAGCTTAAGTAGTTAATGGACTACCCCTAATTAGTAACTAGAATATAAATTCTTACAGTTCTTTTTTATTTTGTTCAATTTTTTTTTCAATTATTATTCAATAATTGCTATTGAACCGTGAAACATTTTTCGATTTTTTTAAAAACTTTTATTACTATCTATTTATTTCAAAATTTCATGATCCACAAGTTTTGAACGTTCAAATGAACGAAACACTTTTTATTAGAAATGTTTTTATAATTTATTGTTTGCAATAAAAATTAAAAACTTAAATTTTACACTTAGAAACTTTATAATTCATTTATTTTATATCGACAAAAAATTATTGTAATAAATATTTAAATTAAAGAAGAAAATAAATAAATTTCGTTTATTTGAACGTTCAGAACTTTAGGATCATAAAATTTCCCCCTAAATATCATTTTTCTAAACAAATTTTTAAAATACAAACAAATTATTTGATTAGAATCTTAAAATATGTACATATTAAGTAAATATTTATTTGGACCAAATTACTTCTATTTCAATAATATACAAATTGTATTTGATTCATTATAGTTAATTGGCTCACAAATAATTATTTGATAAAATTAAATATTTATTTAATACACAGTAAAACGTGAGGTGTTAAAATAACACCAGAATTTGATTAAAATAATCTGCAACAATTTAATCCCTGTTTTCCAAAAGAATTCCATTATTAAAAAAATTTTGAATAAAATTCTACTCAAGCATTCAATTATTTTCATAAATAATAAAAATTTTTAAAGGAATTCAATTATTTGCAAATTTTTTTATAAATTTTTTCGCATAATAATTAAATTATTTTCATAAATAATAACATTTTTGCAGGGATTCAATTATTTTCATAAATAATAACATTTTTTTTACAAAAATTCAATTATTTTCATGAATAATAAAACTCATCATAGAATTTCAATTATTTTTAATACAATTTTAATTGAATTCCTCGAAAAATGTAATTATTCTTAAAATTTTTATTAAAATTCGTCCAAAGAATTTAATGATTTCAAAAATTTGTCGATAACATTTTTTATGAGAATTTAACTTCAAGAAACATGAAATTAATAAATTATTTATTTTTGTATTTAAATAATTAAATTCTCGTAGAATTTATTAATAAAAATTGGTTGAAAAATGAATTTCAGTTAAAATTTTACATTATATTTAAATATTACAAGCATTATAACGTGGATTTTTAAAAGTAATTAAATATTGAAAAAGTTTCAAATTAAAATCATTGAAATTTTTAATTTTTCATATTTTTGACAAACAAATTCTGTAGAATTAATTCTTTTTAAAAGTTTAATAGGATTTTTATTGAAATTATTTCAAGTTTTTATTTTTCAATATATATTTAAACGCAGAATTTCTGAATAATTGAAATTTTGTAAAATTGAATTGTAAACGAATGAATTTGAAAATTCTCAAAGAACTTTTTTAAAAACTATTAAAAATAATGGATTTATTGAAGAATTTTAGTTAAGAATACTGGAAAAAAATTTAATTTTAAAGAAGTTAGAAATTATTGCTGAAATTCAATTATTTTCAAGAGTAATAAAATTCTTCTTAAGGATTAAATTATTTTTACTAATAATAAAAATCATCGCAGCGTTTCAATTATTTTTCATACAATTATAATTGAATTCCTTGAAAAAAGTAATTATGTTCATGCAAGTTTTTATAAAATTCGACAAAAGAATTCAATTATTTAAAAATTTGTTAATAAAATTCTTTATGAGAATTGAATCTTGAGAAACATTCAATTATTCAATAAATTATTTACTTTTGCATTTAAATAATTAAATTCTTGTAGTATTTTCTAATAGAAATTGATTTTCATTTCATAAAAATGAATTTCAGTTAAAATTTTACATAATAATTTGAATATGAAAAACATTATAGCGTGAATTTTTAGAAATAATTGAATTTTGAAATTAATTTTTTTGAAAAAGTTTAATTGAATTTTCTTTTATATTATTTGAAGTTTTTATTTTCTAATATATACATTTAATTAAAGAATTTGGGAATAATTGAAATTTCGTGAAATTGAATATTGTAAACCAATGGATTGAAAAATTGCCAAAGAACTTTTTCGAAAATTATTAAAAATAATTGATGTAAAGTAAAATTGTAGTTAAAAATTTTTGAAAATAATAATTGAATTGATATGATGAAAATAATGTTGAAGATGTACAATATTCTTATAATATAAAATAATGATTTTATTACTTGGTCGAGTTATCGATATCTTCATGTTTTATAGTTTAAAAAAAATTTAATGAACTAAAAGTTCATTCATTGTAAAAAATAACGATATCTTTATGTTTTATAGTTTAAAAAAAAATTTAATGAACTAAAATTTCATTCATTGTTAAAAATAACACCAAAATTGATTATTTTAATCTTTTTTTGGTGTTAATTTAATCTGCAACACTTTTTTATGCCTCACGATTTACTGTGTAGTAGTCATAAGTATAACTGCGCGCAAGTAACCGATTATTTGAATGAAATAAAATTTTTTTTTGTTTCCCTTGTAATTTAGTCATTATTAAACTACCTAATAGTTGATAGGAAATTAATCCCTGAACTTTTAATGATTCCCATGAAATTACAAAATGCTCAAAGGATACATGACCTTTGTATAATAATGATAAAATGTAGACAATGCTTTGCGTGCATGGTAATTTGCGTAATCGATTTTATATCCTATTACTTTCAAGTATTACCAAGAAAACTTTAAATTATAGTGCTAAACTTGCGTCGATAATAAAGCTCTCTGTCCTATCATTTTATCATAAGAACAATTATACACAACTTTGATTGTAATAACAAAAAAGCAACATTTCACATTTTTGAAAAATTTAAAATTCTCTTTTTAAAAAATGATTGTTTTTAAACATATTTTCTATTATTTTGCAGTCGTTAACATTTTTTTTTTTACTGCATGTTTCGAAATTATGTTTAAAAATTGATATCCTTTATTAATATTTTGGAACAAGTAAATATTTTAGGGTTTAAATAACATTTTTTTATAAACTGTTTTAAAAATGGTCTTCAATTTTAATAGAAGTTATCGACGTTTAAAAATAGATTTTTTTTTAAAATAAATTTTTCTAAATTGTTTAAAACAGTAATTGCACAGTTTAGCTTGAATGTATCAAATTGGATCATATACTAAATTGAATCATATTGATGCCAAAAATTAGGATTAGTTTTTGGAACCACATTTTTGGTATCTGGTTGCAGTTTGATAATTTTATGTTAACAGTATGTGTTTATCAATTATTACGAATTTAAAAGTAGTGACAATGAAAAAAGTACTATAATGAATAGAAAACTTATTTATAGCATTGAAAAAATAATTTATTAAAATAAATGACGCTGTACAGTTTTTTTCTTTTTTTTTGGTGTAAAAAGCTATAATTATGAAAATAATTTAAGCATCAGGAGGACGGTCAAGATCGTTGTAAAATTTATCTCCATGCGTGATGAATCTCCTGCTAAATATTTCCCTGAAAAAGAAAATGAATTATTTCAATTATTTTGTATTCTGAAAAGTGATTACGTGGATTATAAAAAATGCTCTCCTCTTATTTTTACTTTAAGATTTAATTTATGAAAAAATTTTTTTCCCCAAGTATTACATGCAGATTTTTTTCTTTTTTTTAATACGAGAAAAACAGAGACATAATTTTGCATAGGAAGTGAAAATAGATATTTATTTGTATGTACTTACAATAAGAAGCTAAATGAGCATGACAACAGCATTCGCGAAGTCTTGTATATTCGGCACAATCTTTGGCCAGTACTTTACACATTTCCGGTCCTACTCTACATTCATGTTCCACGAACGGAAAAGCTTCTGTAAAATAAATAAAAATTGTTAGAAAAATAGAATATAGAATTTAGACCAATTTTTATATTTTTAAATGACTATTTCAGTGGTTAATTCTGATTTTTCCTAATTTTTCTTATCTAATTCTTATTTGGCTTAATGGTCTGATTCTTATTTGTCCTTATCTATACTTGACCTGAAGGCAAGTTAAAATTAGGTCAGAACTATATTAAGAAAAATAGGAATTAGGTCAAATAGAATTCTGTAAAAAGTATCAATTTAGATTCGATTTTGGGTGTTTCAAATCGTTATTTGCTTCCACTTTGATACCTGCAATCAGCTCTAATTTACCTCTAATCAGCTCGATTTACTTCCTAATTGGCTAGTTCGAACTAGGTCCGTAAATTCCGTAAAGTTTCGTAAATTTGTTTAAAGTCCGTAAAAGTCAGTTTTTTTTTTAAAAAAAAGGTCCGTAAAGTCCGTAATTTGATGGAGAAAAAACGAAAAGTTTGTAAATTGTAAGATATAATTTGGAGAATTTTAGAGAAATTACAAATGATTGCACAAATTCAATTATGTTTAAAAATTTCAAAAAATTCTTATAAAAATTTCAATTATCTTTAGAAATAAATAAATTCTTCTTTAAAATTTAATTATTATAAAAAATTTTAATAAAATTGTTAGTAAAATTTCACAGGAATTCAATTATTTACAAAATTTTTAATAAATTTCTTCGAAATAATTCAATTATTTTCATAAGTAATAAAATTTTCACAGGAATTCAATTATTTAAAATACAAAATTTCATAAAATCTTTCGGAAAATATCAATTATTTAAAAAGATTTAACAAAGTTCTTTTCAAGAATTCAATTATTTTTATAAATAATAAAATTCTTCACCGAAATTCAATTCTTTTTATAAACTTATATAAAATTCGTTGCGAGAATTCAATTTATTATTTATATAAATTATAAAATTCTTCACAGAAATTCATTTATTTTTATAAACTTGAATAAAATTCGTTGAAAGAATTAAATTATTTTCAAAAGTAATAAAATTCTTCGCAGAAATTCAATTATGTTCAAAAATTAAAAAAAAAAAATTCTTGTCAAAATTTCAAGTATCTTTATAAATAATAAAATTCTTCTTCGAAATTCAATTATTTTAGAAAAAGTTTAATAAAATTCTTGTGAAAATTTTAATTATTTTCATAAATAATAAAACTCATCGCACGATTTTAATTATTTTTAATACAATAAATTTTAATCAAATTTCTCTAAAAATGTAATTTTTTAAAAAAAAATGTATTAAAATTCGTGGAAAGAATTCAATTATTTAAAAATTTGTTGATAAAATTTTTTATGAAAATTGAATTTTAAGAAATATTTAAATATTCAATAAATTATTTATTTTTGTGTTTAAAAAATTGAATTCTAGTAAAATTTTCTAACAAAAGTGGATTTCCAATTAAAAATCTGAATTTTTCATAATTTTTTACTAATAATTTTGTGGAATTAATTTTTTTGAGAAAATTTAATTTTGAACTTATTTGAAGTTTTTATTTTCTAATATATGTTCAATTGAAGAATTTACAAATAATTGAAATTTTGTAAAATTGAAGTGTAAATAAATGAATTTAAATATTCTCAAAGAACTTTTTCAAAAAAAAAAAAAAAATTAAAAATAATGCATATATTTATTAGAAGAATTTTAGTTAAAGACACGAAAAAAAATTTTATTTTGCAAAAGTTACAAATTTTTGCAGAAATTCAATTATTTTTAAGAGTAATAAAATTCTTCTTAAAACTTCAATTATTTTCACAAATAATAATGAAACTCACCGCTGAATTTCAATTATTTTTAATACAATTTTAATCAAATTTCTCTAAAAATGTAATTTTTTAAAAAAAATTAATTAAAATTCGTCGAAAGAATTCAATTATTTAAAAATTTGTTGATAAAATTCTTTATGAGAATTGAATTCTAGTAGAATTTTTTAATAAAAATTGACTTAAAAATAAATTTTAATTAAAATTTTAGATAATAATTGAATATTAAAAGCAATATAGCGTAAATTTTTAGAAATAATTAAATTTTGAAGTTAATTTTTTTGAGAAAATTTAATTAAAAGAAATAATAAAATTCTAACGGATTCAATTATTTTCACAAATTTTAATAAAATTCATTGCAAAATTTTTATTATTTTCACTTTCAAGAAATTGTTCTCAATGCAATAATTTGTATATATTTATTATTTTAATAAAATTTCCCAAAAGAATTCAATTATTTAAAAAAAATTTTGACAAAGTTCTACACAAATATTTAATTATTTTCTAAAATGTACCCTAAAAATTTTATTAAAATTTGTCGAAAGAATTCAATTATTTAAAAATTTGTTGATAAAATTCTTTTTGGGAATTGAATTTTAAAAAAACATTCAATTGTTCAATAAATTATTTATTTTTTTCTTTAAATAATTGAATTTACTAATAAAAATTGATTTAAAAATGAATTGTTAGTTAAAATTTTAGATTATAATTGAATATTAAAAGCAATAGGTATAGCGTGAATTTTTATAAATAATTGAATTTTGAAATTATTTTAAAAAAAATTTTTTTTTTTTTATATTATTTTAAGTTTTTATTTTCTAATATATATTTAATTGAAGAGTTTACGAATAATTGAAATTTTGTAAAATTGAATATTGTGAACAAATGGATTTAAAAATTGTCAAAGAACTTTGTCCAAAATTATTATAAAAATAATCGATTTAAGGGCATTTGAACCATTATGACGTCACAATTTGTGCAAAGCGTGTGTTCTAAAGCTGTGACATCATCATGGTACAAATTCCCTTAAAGAAGAATTTTATTTAAAAATTCTTGAAAACAATAATTTAATTGACTTGTTATATTTTTGTCAGTAATTGGTCCCTAATTTTTCATTTTCGGTCCGTAAAGTCCCTATTTTTAAATACTTTTACTGGTTCCTAAAATAATTTCTTTCTTTCATTTTCTATACTATAGCGAAATAATAATTAGGTCAAGTGAAGTTAGGCCAAATAGAAATTGGGTCAAATAAAACTAGTCGAAATAAAATAAAATAAATAATAAAATAATAAAAATAAAATTTAGAATTTAAGAGTTTGATTAGTAAAATGTGATCAGTATAGAGAAAGAGAAGAGAATATTAGCAAATTCATTCACTGGAACTAAAAATACTTGACGTAGGTATAAAAAAATCACCCACGTTCGTTTTGCTAACATATGTATAATTTTTCCCTCATTACCTACTGATTATTCTTTATCATGAATACAATTATGGTTATTGAGGATCTGTCGCAAGTTGTATGTACCGAAGACTTTTTATCAAATAAGATATAAGATTTATCGTGCATGTAGTTTAAGAAAATATTAGGTCATACGAGTCGTGAAATGGGTAGCGTTTAACAAGCGACACGAGAAGGGATTTTACACCGTCTCGTTGACAACAAAACGATCCCTCCGTTATATGATGAGATATCGAAGTTTCCGCTCGGATATCAATTTCACATTGACAATATGCCGACTATATGCTTAATAATAATAATAATAATTTCAATATAAAATATAATTCAATCGGTTAATAATTTTCCATCCGTAATCTATGACTCTATGAGCTTTGAATACATTTCTTTTTTCAATTTTTGTAACATTCGCAATACATCGCAGTTAAAATGAAAAATATGTTTCTTTTAAACTATTCCTTTTGTATCTTTTTGTATTTTTTTGTATTTTTTTGTATCTTTTTGTATCTCTCTGTATCTTTTTGTACCTTTTTGTATCTTTTTCTATCTTTTTGCATTTTAAAGAATGTATAAAATTTTTTAAATATATTATTCATTTCTATATTGTTGCATTATAGAAAATTGTATTTTCAAAGGACTTTTGCATTTAACTGAAATTGACAAGAAAACATTTACAATTCATAGAACATGATATAGTCGATCTTGAGAATTAGTTTGCATTATTCTGCACCAAACGTGTAGTATGCGTGTTGCAATGCAATTTTTTTTCTAGACTATTGTAGTATACGTGAGTTGCCTAGGTTAACCTCTGAAAATTTTTCGTTTAAATAAATTTGCAGCGAATATAAAAAAAAAATTGTAAATATCCAGAAATTAACTTCTAATATTTAATTTTGCAGCTAATTTATTTTATTTAATTATAATAAAAAAAAAATAAAGACTAAATTCTCCTCTTTCTTTCTTTGGTATAAAACTGGAAGTCTTTGAATAAAGGAAACATTGCATAAAGATAACATCTTTTTTTTTTTTTTTTTTTTTTGCTTTTGTAGAATCGATAATTGAGAATAATACGTTTGAATTCGCGAAAATATTATCTAAACGGCAAGTTTATTGTGAATGATTCACGTCAGTAGTGAATCACACACTGTATCATTCCCCTCTTAAGAAAATTCAAGAAGTGCACACGTGCATTTATACGCATCGTACATACGTGAGTTTAAAATAAGCAGCTTGCAATTTGCGATACGAACGATTAGTTTCCTGAACAGGTGATTGCCCTTCCGTTCCAGCAATATTGTTCGGTTTAGAATAACAATTAAATGAAAACCGGTAAAGATAACAACAAAAAAGTGTCGATTTTTAAAGAAAAACAATAGGTACGCAGAAACTAAAAAAAAGTATAGCGTAAGGTTTAGAGTTCTACTACTTTCTTTGATAATTTTTAATAATAAGTTTGATTCTTCAATATATATTATATACGAAAAAATACATAGGATAATACAAAAAAAAATTAAGTTTAACGTAGAATAAATAAAATTAACGCAGGAGAGGAGAATCGAACCTAGAACCAACGCACTTGAAGTGCAACGCACTAACCACTAGACCACGTCACTCACTTAACTGTAAAAAACTAAAAATGTTTTCAGTAATATTTTAATAATAATAATGTAATTATATTAATTATTAATTAATTATTTTAATTTAATTTAATTTATTAATATGTATTAATAACTTATTAATTAACTTATTAATTGTGTTATTATTATAAATGTATTAATTGTATTATTAATTTTAGCGAAATTGTAAAATAATAAAAATTTAAAAACTTATATATAGAACACAGAGTAATTAAACAAACAGAATATAGAATTGAGTACAAAGTGAAATCAGCAGAATTTTTGTTTCTAATAAATTAATTGCTTCTCTTTTTTTTAAATATTTTAATTTATTAACTGCAAGCTATTCGTAAAGAAAAAGTTCATAGTCGAGTAATAACATCACGTTTCTCTATTCACATAATATCATCGCGAAATATATACGCAGCTATAATACTGCATCGATCGTTTTGATATAGCAGGAGCGGATTTATGTCGTATTTTTGAGTTTAGAAAAGAAAAAAAATTTTAATAAAACTTTAATCTCGAAAGGATGGGAAAAATTATTAAAAATTCGTCCGCTATTTCGAATTTTGAAAAAGTAACATCATCAGATTAGTAAACAGTGACTCCAAAAAACCCCCTGAATATCAAGTTTCAAGCTAATTCAATGAATTTAAAATAATTTGTTCGCCATATTGCATCCGCCATTTTGAATTTTGAAAAACTGAATCTAAATATGAATTAGTTAAAAATAATAAATTAATTTGATTGTAAAACATCAGTCACTGATTCAAATATAGTATGTAAATGAATTTTAAAAAAAATTGTGGAATTAATAGAAATTTTGTGAAATTCAACTGAAAATAATTAAATTTGTTAAAGAATTTTATTAAAAACTGTTTAACAAATCGAATTTTCAAAGTATTTTAATTTAATAATTGATAAATAATTGAATTTTATAAAGAGTCACGTTCTAATGTATTCATGTTTCTTAGTGCGAAGATTAATAATTAAAATTTGTATTAGTTAATTTAAAAAAAGATACACACTTAAAATTTTTTAATAAAATTTAATTTTCGCAAAGTTTTTTTTTAAATTCTGAAAAATAAGATTTTTGAAATTTTTCAATTCTGTTGTTTCAAGATAAGTGAATTTTTATAAACAAATAATTGAAAATTTTTGAAATAATTAAAATTTCTTTTCATTCTATTAAAAATAATTGAATTCTTTTAAAGAATTTTATTTAAATTTTTCGAGAATAATCAAGGGAAGTTAGTCACCGTATTTATAATGTTATTTTTAAAAATTTCTTCGCAATATATTCAATTATTTTCATAAATAGTAAAACTCATTCTTCTCAAGAATTCAATTATTTTTATAAATAGCAAAATTCTTCAGATTTACTAAATTCTTTTAAATATTGTTTTTAAAAAATATTCTACACAAGAATTCAATTATTTTCATAAATTTCCATAAAATTCTAAAGAAAACAATTCAATTATTTTCAAAAGTAATCAAATACTTCGCAGAAATTCAATTATGTTTAAAATTTTTTTTTAATTCTCCTCAAAATTTCAATCATTTTCAATATTCTGCACAAGAATTCAATTATGTTTATAAATTTTCATAACATTCTAAAGATCAATTCAATTATTTTCAAAAGTAATCAAATTCTTCGCAGAAATTCAATTATGTTTAAAAATTTTATTAAATTCTCCTCAAAATTTCAATTATTTTCAATATTCTACACAAGAATTCAATTATTTTTATAAATTTTCATAAAATTCTAAATATCAATTCAATTATTTTCAAAAGTAATAAAATTCTTCACAAAAATTCAATTATGTATAAAATTTTTGTTTAATTCTCAAAATTTCAATTATTTTTAATATTCTACACAAGAATTCAATTATTTTTCTGAATTTTCATAACATTCTAAATATCAATTCAATTATTTTCAAAAGTAATAAAATTCTTCGCAGAAATTCAATTATGTTTAAATTTTTTTTTAAATTCTCCTCAAAATTTCAATTATTTTTATAAATAATTAAATTGTTCTCCACAATTCAATTATTTTCAAACATTTTAATCAAATTGTACGCAAACATTTTATTATTTTCATAAATAATAATATTCTTTTGAAGGATTCAATTACTTTTATAAATATAGTAAAATTCTTTGCAGAAATTCAATTAGTATCAATTCATTTTAATAAAATTGAATTAATCAAATTTTCAATTATAGTTATGAACAGACAAGATTATTTTAAAAAATTGAAAAAATTCTTTGTTTAATTCAATTATTTTCTAAATTTCTAATTAAAATTGTTAAAAAAATATTATTTTCAAAAAATTTTAAGGAAACTCGTCAAAAGAATTTAATTATTCATAAAAACTCTAATAAAAATTTTAGAAGCCATTTGTAGATTTTGTTTATGTTCAAAAACAAATAAATTTTATTTGGTTTAAACAAAATTTTATTTGGTTCAAATAAAAGTTGTATTCTTGTGGATTAAAATTTTTATATAAAACAAATAAATAACCTAGTTGGCTCTGAGACAGACTTTTATTTAATGGTTTCAATTTAAAACTTTTCTTTAGGTATAATATGTAGTAGTAAAAATAAAATTTTATTTTACGCTGACAAAGATAAAGTACGAAAAATTGAAATATTTTTCTTGTTTCTATATCGGCTTTTCTGTTGCGTACTATTTTTTAAAAAACCATCTTGACATTATTCTTTAAAGTATATTGTGTATACTTTTAAAAAAAAGATACAGTCGTTACGCCACTACTCGTCTTAACCGAATTATTCATTATTCTCTCGTCCCCTATATCCAAAGAAGAGAAGCCTATAACGTTCGTAGTATTATTTCTAAGGTTCTATTCGCTTTATGGCATTAGATGCGCGACATTCAATGCAGCTCTATATATTTTCTTTAAATGTTGTGTAAAATTCAGAGAAAGAAACAGATGAATGCACACTGACAAAATAAAATTGTGACAATTTTTTTATGTAGTCACTTTTTGGTATATCCTCTTGTATAGCCTCGAAGATTTATGTTTTAAAAACAAAAAATCACTAGTTTTATTCCCTTTTTTTCTCGATCTGTATAGCATCGATGTTTCAAAAAACAGTGCAAACGTATAAAATATAACCTTTGTTTCTATAGCTTTCCCTACGGCCTTTAGTGCGACGTGTGATATTGTACTTTACGGTAATTTGAAACGACATTGATTGTTGTAAATGTATGCGCAATCGTTCTTTAATTTTTTTTTTCTTTTGACACTTTACGCATGAATTGTCACCTCTAATTTTCTGTTTTTAGCTCGCAATAATTCAACCGTTTTAGGGTCAAATTTTTTCTGTAGCATACATTGACCATGTATTGACCTTTTTGAGATTTTTTTGTTCTTGTTTGTTTATTATTTGTTTTGTTCCGTTCGGTTTTTTTTAGTTTAAATGTGTCCTTGAAGTCTATCATAATATTTATTTATACCGCTGAGGTTTTTAAAAATTAAGAGCGCAGTAAGAATTTAAATCTAATTTCAAATTTAGAGAATCTGGTTTAATTAAATTAATTTTAGATTAAGAGATTTTAGTTTTAAATTTAGAGAATCTGTTTTAATTAAATTAATTTTAGATTAAGAGATTTTAGTTTTAAATTTAGAGAATCTGTTTTAATTAAATTAATTTTAGATTAAGAGATTTTATAGTTTTAAATTTGGAGAATTTGTCTATTTTATTTGTGAAAGAAGATTTATTTTATTTTTTGCAATAATTTTCTCACCATTGTAACTAAAATCACAGCAACAATGATCGGCAATGACACTTCCATCCTTGCAGTACATCATCTCCTGGGAGGTGCAAGCCTTACATCCAGGAATGACTCCTGTAGAAAAAAATTCAATTTTAGACAAATTTGCTTTTGTTAAATTTTTTACGCCCTTTCTTGAAGCTAAGAAACCTAAGAAGCAGACGAATTATAGATGTTATGATCGTGTTATGTTTAACTCGATTAAAATTCTCTTTCCGTATTTTTAGTTTAAAAATTATGTAGAATTATTTGCTTTTTATACTTTTTTTGGGAGCGCGTCACATTTATTAATTCATTAAATTTTTATGCCTTTAAAGTTTTGAGCGTTCATATGAGCAGCGTTTGGTAATTTTTTAAAAATATTTGAGCACAAACAAAAATATTAAAAGAATTTAAATAATTTTCAAGTCTCTAAAGTTTTGAACGTTCATATAAACAGCCTCTCTGGTAATTTTTGAAAATCTTGGAGCACAAACAAAAACATTAGAAGATTTTAAAAAAATCTTGGAGCACAAACAAAAATATTAGAAGAATTCTTAAAAATCTTGAAGCAGAAACAAAAATCTTGGACCAAAGACAAAAATATTAACAGATTTTTTAGAAGAATTCTTGGAAATATTGGAGCAGAAACAAAAATATTAACAGATTTTTAACAAAGAATTCTTAAAAATCTTGGAGCACAAACAAAAATATTAGAAAATTTTTAAAAAATCTTGGACCAAAAATATTAGAAGATTTGTAAAAAATAAATCTTCAAAATCTTGGAGCAGAAATAAAAATATTAACAGATTTTTAAAAAGAATTTTTAAAAATACTGGAGCACAAACAAAAATATTAGAAGAATTCTTAAAAATCTTGGAGCAGAAATAAAAATATTAACAGATTTTTAAGAAGAATTCTTAAAAATCTAGGAACAGAAACAAAAATTTCAACAAATTTTTAAGAAGAATTTTTAAAAATACTGGAGCACAAAAAAGTATTCAAAGATTTATTATTATGTATATAAATGAATTGAAAAAAAAGAAACAGTGGCACACTTTGTTTTATACCTGCACGTGCTTTTTAATTGAAAGTTACGTTTTCATTATATTCCCGATCGAAAGAACATTTATTAATCCGAACGGCAGTTGCATAAATACAAACGGTTATGCATACCATTTACATCTCTATTAGTTTCTCGTCACTTTACGCAACTGAGGGATAGAGACAGGCGTGTTAATTATTGTCAGACTTCTTCAATTCCTCTTTCTTCCTTTTATCCGGCTTCCAAGTGCTTTTTTCTATTTTTTTCTCAGCAAAAAGTTACGACTACAAACTTTATTGTATTTATATTTTTTACTTTCGCCTTTTCTTCCTCATACTATGGTAGAAAGTCATAATTTTAATATCGAAATTAATAAGGAAAAAATCAATATCAAGCGGATTCGAACGTATGACGATTGACCTGTGAACTATCAGCGCCCTAACGATCGCGACCAACGCAAACTCGACTTTTTTCCCCTCTTTTTGCAATTTTTTAATTTAAAAATTCATTTAAAAAATTATTAGTAAATTAAATAAAGTTGTAAAGCATTTGCAGCTTCAAGAAAAAATTTATTTTACCAAAAAAAAATAGTTTTGAAATATTTTTTATTGGGAAATCTATTATTTGGTAATTATTAGTCTGGGATTTGTAGTGACAATGAGTAAACTTTGGATTTACAGAAATTAGTACATATTAACAAATAATAAGGATAAGATTAGATGAAACTATAATTTTTTTTCTTGTGATTTTGTAAATAGAAAATATCTAACGTCTCTAATCTGTACAGAGGTGAACTAGGGAATGTTTGCTTAAGAAACAAGGTGTTCTTTCAAGAACTGCAAATTCTAGGCTTGACTTTTCGAATACAGAAATACGTGTGTGGTAAATATTGTTTCTGCTTACACGCGTTTACTAGTTTTGTATATATAAATCGTACCTTTTCCGTCCTTGCCAACTGTCCAGGCAGAAAGAACGGTATACAATAAAATTTATTTCCTTTTTTTACCAAAAACGAATTTTTAGCTTTTTTTCGAGAATTGAAATAATTTGAATGAATCAGGTCCATAATATTAGCGTCGACGCTAAGTATCTAAAAGAATGTCTTTTCGAAACCGAAACAATTTTTTCGAAGACTTTTGGTTGAAGAAGTTATTCTGGAAAAATTTATATTGAAAAATTATATTTATATAGGTGAATTTAGCAATATTTTCGTCTCTAAAAGTGTTAAATGATGGTTTTTGACGCTTAGCGTCGACGCTAATTTCAGGAACGTAATTTTTTTAATTGTACACTAAAAATAGAAGAGTGCAAAACTTACCCGGATAGAGAGTGAGATTATGAGCCTTATTAATGGCATCTTGATAAATGACTCTGTGTTCCAATAAGTACTCATCATCGTGATGATGTTTTACCACAGAAACAGCTTCCAAATTATCGAAAATGGCGACTGTTAGGGCAAAAATTATCCAACAGCCAAAGGGGAACATGCTAAGGCCTCTTCTTCGTCATTCTTGAGTTCTTCAGTTCGCCACTAGCTCAAAATTTTGAATCTATCGAAAAGAAAAAATTGTCAACTTTCGTATTTCAATTACGTTCCTACTTTATGCAAAAAAAAAATAATAAATAAAACAAAAAGTAATTTTTACCATACAATTTTATAGCAGAATGAACCTGAAATTTTCACGTTGGTGAAGTTCCGAACTCTCTAAATTTGAATTAGTAAAAATTTTTACTAATTTCAATTAGTGACTGACTTTTTGCTTTTGAATTAGTAAATCTTATTAATAAATAATAATTTCTACTTATTTATTATCATTATAAAATAAGTTGTTTTTCATTATTGACTTTCTGCGTAGACGCCTAAATTTTTAGGGATCTAAAATTTTACCAGAAAAATTATTTTTTATATTATAGTGACTGACTTTTTGCTTTTGAATTGATAAATTTTAATAACAAAACAAGTTGAAATTACTATTTTCTACTAAATTGTTAGTAAAATTTACCAACTAAAAAGCAAAAAGTCAGTCACTAAATCAAATCAGTAAATTCCGTGTCTTTTTTTCTCATTAAATTTAAATTTATTTGTTTTTGAACATAAACAAAATCTACAAATGGCTTCCAAATTTTTTATTAGAGTTTTTATGAATAATTAAATTCTTTTGACGAGTTTCTTTAAATTTTTTGAAAATAATGTTTTTTTTTAATAATTTTAATTAAAAATTTGGAAAATAATTGAATTAAACAAAGAATTTTTTCAATTTTTAAAAATAATTTTGTCTGTTTATAATTATAATTGAAAATTTTATTAATTCCATTTTATTAAAATGTATTGATACTAATTGAATTTCTGCAAAGAATTTTACTATATTTATAAAAGTAATTGAATCCTTCAAAAGAATGTTATTATTTATGAAAATAATAAAATTTTTGCGTAGAATTTTATTAAAATTTTTGAAAATAATTGAATTGTGGAGAAAAATTTAAATATTTATAAATATAATTGAAATTTTGAGGAGAATTTAAAAAAAATTTTAAACATAATTAAATTTCTGCGAAGAATTTTATTACTTTTGAAAATAATTGAATTGATCTTTAGAATGTTATGAAAATTTAGAAAAATAATTAAATTCTTGTGAAAAATATTGAAAATAATTGAAATTTTGAGAATTAAAAAAAAATTTTATACATAATTGAATTTTTGTGAAGAATTTTATTACTTTTGAAAATAATTGAATTGTTCTTTTAGAATTTTATGGAAATTTATAAAAATAATTGAATTCTTGTGTAGAATATTTAAAATAATTGAAATTTTGAGGAGAATTTAAAAAAAATTTTAAACATAATTGAATTTCTGCGAAGAATTTTATTGCTTTTGAAAATAATTGAATTGTTTTTTTAGAATTTTATAGAAATTTATGAAAATAATTGAATTCTTATGTGTAGAATATTTTTTAAAAATAAGATTCAAAAGAATTTAGTAAATCTGAAGAATTTTGCTATTTATGAAAATAATTGAATTCTTGACAAGATTTTTTTTCAGTTTCTAGAAATAATTGAATTCTTTCGACGAATTTTAATAAAAATTTTATGAATAATTACATTTTTTGAGGAATTCAATGAAAATTGTATTAAAAATAATTGAAATTCTGCAATGAGTTTTACTATTTATGAAAATAATTGAATATATTGCGAAGAAATTTTTAAAAATAAAATTATAAATACGGTGACTAACTTTCATTGATTATTTTCGAAAAATGTAAATAAAATTCTTTAAAAGAAGTTAATTATTTTTAATAGAATTTAAAGAAATTTCAATTATTTCAAAAATTTGCAACTATTTGTTTATAAAAATTCAATTATCTTGAAACAACAGAATTGAAAAATTTCAAAAATCTTATTTTTCAGAATTTTCAAAAAAACTTTACGAAAATTAAATTTTATTCAAATATTTTAAGTGTGTATCTTTTTTTAAATTAACTAATAAAATTTTTAATTATTAATTTTCGTACAAAGAAACATGAATACATTAGAATGTGACTCTTTATAAATTTTAATTATTTATCAATTATTAAAATAAAATACTTTGAAAATCCGATTTGTTAAAAAGTTTTTAAGAAATTCTTTAATAAATTTTATTATTTTCAGTTGAATTTCACAAAATTTCTATTAAAATTCGATAATTTTTTTTAAATTCATTTACATACTATATTTGAATCAGTGACTAATTTTTTACAATCAAATTAATTATTTTTACTCTCTAAATCTGAATTAGTGCGGATTCGTTTACCAATTTGAATTAGTAACATTTTTTACTAATTTTTAGTAGTTTTTTACTAATTGCTAGTAGAAAATTACTAATTCAATTAGTAGAACGTATTTTTTACTATTTCAAATTAGTAAATTTTCTACTAATAATTAGTAAAAAACTACTAAAAATTAGTAAAAACCGTTACTAATTCAATTGGTAAACGAATCCGCACTATTTCATTAGTAGAAAACTACTAATTCAGATTTAGAGAGTAACTAATTCTTTAGAATATAAAATAATATCTATGAAAATTGAAATAAAAAGCGAGTTTTTAAAAACATATTAAAATAATAAAACTTTTTTTTAATTTGTTGAAAAAATTCCTGATTTGGCATTATGATGATAATATCAACTCTAAAAACTCCAAATAATTGTTTTCTACGCTAAATTTTGACGCTAACTACAAGAACATAAAATTTTCATAAATTTTTGTCTTGAAACAAAGAAAAAATATTTTTCCCACTGTTAAAATTTTTACAAATATGTTTGTATTAATGTTCTTTAAATTCTTTCTAGATTTATTATTAATGATTTAATTTATTCTTAATTTGTTAATCAAAAAAGTATTTATTATTAATGATTTAATTTATTCTTGATTTATTAATCAAGAAAGTATTTTTAAAAACAAGTTTAAAAAAATTTCTTTTAAATAAAAAATTTTATTGTTTTTTTTGTGAAAGAAAATGAAATTTTCCTTTCGTGATTCTGTTACGTGAACAAAATGTGATACACTCAGAATAAGGGAAGTGGCTCCAACTTGGGTCACGGTTTAGATATCGATCGGCGAGGAATTCTCATCATTTTGAGGGGTGATTCATCCCCTTGACCCCCAGCACCCTTGATACTTAATTTTATTTTCCCTCTTACTACGCGGAGTCACGCGAAAGAACGCAATTTCTTTGTAAAATCAGTGCAAGCGTATATTTATATATATAGTAAACATCTGTTTCTGTTACATTATACACGCCATGTATAATAAATGCATTTCTGTTAATGACCTTTTTCATTTTTAATTCGTGAATTTTAAAAAGCTCTGAATAGAAAATAAAACCTGTTTTCTTATTACAAATTTTAATCCTAGTGACAATTTTATTTTTATGATTATTTTTCTAGCCAAAAAAAATTTGTTATGTTTTTATTATTATTTTTCTAGCCAAAAAAAATTTGTTATATTTTTATTATTATTTTTCTAATAAAAAAAAATTTTGTTTGGCCTAATAGTCAATAAAAAATGAATAAAAAAATTTTTTTAACTCCAATATAAAGTAAAGGTTTATGAACAATAAATTAATGGATGAAGGAGAAAAATAAAGACAGTAAGAAAAAAATTTTATGTTTTACTAAATTTTTTCTTCAATAAATTAGTGCACTTGAGTACTTGAAAAAAAAGTCTATAATAATGAATGATTAAATAATTGGACATTAAACCATAAAAGTGTCATGAATGTTTATTTCCCCTATATATATGATATTAACACGTGGGAATTATTTGGACACATAAAAGTGCCTAAGAACATTATGTGAGTCATGTGGTTTAACAAGAAAAGCGATCGGTAATTAAGTTCAATTAAAGACATCGTCCAAAGACTATATGAAACTTGATCCCCCATAGAATATTGTTTTTTCTGTCGCGGTTAAAAAAAAATTGTTTACACTTCAAAAATTGGGAAATAATTGAGAAGTGATGAAGATAGCGAATTTCGTTATTTCTAAATAATAAATATATTGTCTAATTAATTATAAATTTATAATAATTTCATATAGTTAATTACTCAATTTAAGGCAATTCTTTAAAAAAGAGTCCGAATTAAAGTAAAATTGTCAAAATTGTATATAGAAATTGCAATTTAAAATTTTTTATGAACCCTTTTGGTGTAAAAGACCCTTTTATAAAAAAAGCATTTTAATTAATTAGAAGAAAATTCCACAAGAAAGCGGATGTACTTTATACAATTTAAATTATTATTTCATGACGTAACTATCACTTTCATTTAAAGAAAAATATTAACTATTTGAGTTTGAAATAAAAGTAGTTTTTAAATTATGAATGAAAATTGAATAAATGAAAATGTTAAATAAAAAATTATTGTTGATAAAAGAAATTTTTAAAGCCAATATAGTTTTTATTATTATTATTATTATTATTATTATTATTATTATTATTACTATTATTATTACTATTATTATTATTTATTATTATTTATTTGTTGAATAAAGATCTTTAACTTATTTGTTTGGCCTATAATGACTAAATAAGTTTAGAATCTTTATTATTTAAAAAATCATATTAATTAAATAATAGTTAAAAAGAAAATTTTAAATGAAAAGAAGAAAAATGTTTGCCAATTCCATTTTTTTTTATGTATTACGAATTTTAGTGATGATAATAATGTAGTTAAATATTTACAGATACAATTAATAGACTAAAGTTTATCTTATTAGTTTATCTCATGTATTATTATTTAACTTGTCCGGCAATAAGCAAACAACACTATTTGTATTTTCTATATAGAAAATTTGTAAAGATTAAGATGTATTTATCTTTTGCTCTTTGAACTACTTTACACTTTTTTGGGTTGCGAGAGAGTCTATACGACACTTTTTTTTCTTATTTTATTCTCAAAAAAAAAAAAAAAAAAAAAAAAAAAAAAAAAAAAAAAAAAAATGATTGTCAAAGTAAAGGAGTTATCTTTCTATAGCTATCGATAAGGGCATGACCTACTCACGAAAAATACAATCATAAATGATGATGTTAATATTTTGTAACGTCTTTCTTCAGTAATAAAAATTTTTTATTGACAAATTTTAAAATTCTTTTAACAATATAATATCTTTTTTTAACAATAATATCATCTTTAGTAAATTATAACAATAATAATAATAATAATAATAATAATAATAATAATAATAATAATTATAATAATACCTAAATATAGTAATAATAAATAACAATTTAAATATTATTATTATTAAATTAGAAAATTTTTTATTTTCAAATACAAATTTTTTAAATAATTTCATAATCAAAATTTAAAAAATTAACTTATTAAGTACAAAATTAATTATTACTGTTCATATTTACAAAAATTTTAATAAAATTTCACGAAAGAATTAAATTATTTTCTAAAATTATAATAAATCCTTCGAAACAATTCAATTATTTTTATAAATAGTAAAATCTTTGCACAAATTCAATTATTTTCAAAACAATTTTAATTAAATTCCTCTAAAGAATTCAATTTTTCAAAAAATTTTTAATACATTTCGAATAAATTCAATTATTTTTTAAAATGTAATAAATCCATCGAAACAATTTAATTATTTTTATAAATTGTAAAATTCTTCGCAAGAATTCAATTAATTTTATAAATAGTGAAATTCTTTGCAGGAATTCAATTATTTTCAAAACAATTTTAATTGAATTCCTCTGATGAATTCAAATATTTTTAAATATTTCCATAAGTTTCAATTATTTCCTAAAATTTTAATAAATTCTTCGAAACAATTCAACTATTTTTATAAATACAAAAATTCTTTGCAGGAATTAAATTATTTTTAATCAAATTTAAATAAAATTACACGAAAGAATTTAATTATTTTCAAAAATTTCTATAAAATTAAATTTCAACAAGAATTTAAAATTCTCTAAAAATAATTCAATTATTCTCAAAATATTTTTAAAAAATTCTATATAAAAATTAAATTACTTTCAATGCAATTTTTAAATATATTCGTAAAACAAAAATTGAAAGAATTAAGCTATTTTCAAAAAATAATAAAATTCTTGTGATGAATTCAATTATTTTGAATATGTTTTAATATTAAATTTTTTAATAAAATTTTAATAAAATTCTTTAAAGAAATTCAATTATTTTCAAAACAGCTTTAATTAAATTTCTCGAAAAAATTTCATTATTTTCAAATATTTCTATAAAATTTTTCATAAAAATTTAATTATTTCTTAAAATTTTAATAAATTTTTCGAAACATTACAGGAATTCAATTATTTTCAAAACAACTTTAATTGAATTTCTCGAAAAAATTTCATTATTTTCAAATGTTTCTATAAAATTTTTCATAAAAATCTAATTATTTCTTAAAATTTTAATAAATTTTTCGAAACATTGCAGGAATTCAATTATTTTCAAAACAATTTTAATTGAATTCCTCGGATAAATTCAAATATTTAAAAATATTTCCATAAATTTCAACATATTTCCTAAAATTTTAATAAACTCTTCGAAACAATTCAACTATTTTTATAAATAGTCAAATTCTTCGCAAGAATTCAATTATTTTCAATTCAATTTTAATAAAATTCTTCTTTATAAAATGCAATTGCTTTTATAATTTTCAATTAAAATTATTGAAGAAACTCCATTGGTTTAAAAAAAATTTTTTTAAATTATTCAAAAGAATTTAATTAGGATTTTTAAAAATATAAAAGAAATATTATCTTTAATAATTATAAAATATTAATAATTGAATTATAATTAGAAATAAATTAATAACAATCTAATAATAATAATAAAATCAAATGTAAAGAAAAGAAAAGAAAAAAAATAGAAAAATAGTAATTAACAATATAATGAATAATAATAAAATTAATATTAATAATTATTAAAAATTATTTAAATTTTGTTATAATGTTATTAAATCGTTTTTTAATTCTTTCTCCAACTGTTTGGCTAAAAAAATAATATAAAATTTTGTTAATGTTTTTTCTTGTTTGTTTATGTTTTTTTGTCATTTTTGAATAATTCCTCCTAATGTTTGATGTTAAAAAAATATTAGAACAAAATTTTGTTAAATAAATGAAGTTGTTGAAGTTGAAGTCATTGTGAATGTTATTTTGTTTATGTTTTTTTAATAACTTTTGAATTATTCCTCCAAATGTTAGGTGTTAATCAAATAGTAATATAAAATTTTGTTAAAGTTTGCTAAATTTTGTTAAATTTTGTATAAAAAAAGTTTTTGATGTTTAATGAAGTTTAAAGTTAAAAGAAAAAAGTTTCATCTGGAACAGCGATAAGTTTAGCTCTGAAATAGCGAAATTTTTAACTGAATCAATTAAAAATTTCGCTATTTCAGAGCTAAACTTATCGCTGTTCCAGATGAAACTTTTTTCTTTTAACTTTAAACTTCATTAAACATCAAAAACTTTTTTTATACAAAATTTAACAAAATTTAGCAAACTTTAACAAAATTTTATATTACTATTTGATTAACACCTAACATTTGGAGGAATAATTCAAAAGTTATTAAAAAAACATAAACAAAATAACATTCACAATGACTTCAACTTCAACAACAATTTTTATGATTATTTTTCTAGCCAAAAAAAATTTGTTATGTTTTTATTATTATTTTTCTAGCCAAAAAAAATTTGTTATATTTTTATTATTATTTTTCTAATAAAAAAAAAAAAAATTTTGTTTGGCCTAATAGTCAATAAAAAATGAATAACAAAATTTTTTTAACTCCAATGTAAAGTAAAGGTTTATGAACAATAAATTAATGGATGAAGGAGAAAAATAAAGACAGTAAGAAAAAAATAATATTCTAACAAAAATGTTAGCTGCTCAAAAAAAAATTTCTTTTTTCGTGTACAAAATGATAGAAAATCATTATTCTTACCGGCATCTCATTTACAAATCGAACACTTTTCCCCATAAATCCTCAATGTCGTCGCACCTCTTTCCACATTTCATTTAAAAAATTTCACTTCACTAAATGCATTTTATTTTTTTTTTGTTTCAGTTTACAAGAAGAGATTATTTCTACAAGTAAAAAAAAATATTGTAACAATAATTTATTGTTATTGACAATATTTATTTTTTATTCTTTTGTTGAAGAATAAAAACTATGGCACGCAATCAAATTAGAAATAATGGAACTAGAGGAAAATTGTCATCTTTATAAGTCAGGTATGTGGTTTTATTTTTTAAATTATCAAGAGCACTTTTATTCTTTTTTTTTCGTTTTGTTTGTATTAATGTATAAGTTACCGCCGCAAAACACAGTTGTCAATCGAAGGAACGAAGGCGCTCAACTGCGCCAATCGAGAATGGTTAGATTGGAGGGCTGAAAAGACTATCCACCACTAGCGACACACGCTTACCACTACCACGACAATCACTAAACATTTCTTATTCGCACATGTTTTATCTTGTTTTATCGTGCCGGGAAAAAAAGAATAGACTATGCTCGTCAAAACACTTGAAAATTACAAATTTTTTTAATGGAGAAAGATTTTTCATTTAATTATTTTATTACTTAGCTGGAGAAAATTAAATAACTCTAATATTGAAACAATCCACTCTGTGAAAAATTGTTTTCTTTGAAATTTGAAATTTTAATTTTAATTTTATTTTTAAATTTATTAGTAAAAAAAACCGTTTACAAGAGCACTTAAAACTATTTTTGACTGAATTTTAAACTCAAGAGAATGATTTTAAGTTCTAAAATTACCTAAATTTGGTTTAAAAACAAAATCTGAATCTGTTTATTTTTTAAAACCAAAATTATTGAAAAGTAGCCTATTTTTAAATTTAAAACTATGCAGGCTTCGCACTCATTTACTAAAACCTACTATTTACTACTTTTTTACGTTATGCTACTATTTGAATACTTTTTTTAGATTTCAGCTATTAAAAGCTACTATTTCTGTTTTTTTTTAGAATTTCCACTACTCTAAATTCGCTAATACTAGAATTAAAAAAACTTTTCTAAAAAATTATAATCAAATTCTTTAAAACGATTCAATTATTTTCAAAAAAATACTCGACATTCAATTATTTTCAATATTTAGTATTTTTATAAAATTTCGCAAAAAAAAAAATTCATGAAATAATTCAGCTAAAATTCAATTATTTTCATAAATAATAAAACTCAACAAAGAATTTCAATTATTTTTTAAACGATTTCAAATTAATTAATCGAAAAATTCAATTATTTTCACAAATAAAGTTTTCCAGAAGAATTTAATTATTTAAAATAAAATTTTCATAATATTTATTATATTTTGAAAAAATTATTTATTTAAAAAAATGTTTGTAAAATTTATATGAAGAAATCAATTATTTTCAAAAATAAAATTTTTCAATGAAATTCAAATCTTTTTAAACATTTTAATAAAAATTTTTGCAATAATTTAATTATTTTCGTAAATAATAAAATTCTTCTCAGAAATTCAATTATTTTTGAAAATTTTAATAAAATTCTTAGTAACTATACAATTATTTTCATAAATAATAAAATTTATTGCAGGATTTCAATTATTTTTAATAAAATTTTACAGGAATTGCTTAAAAAAATGTAGTTAATTATTTTAAAAAATTTAACTTCAATTTCCCGAAAAAATCAATTATTGAGTACTCCAATTATTTAAAAAATTTTTTTTTTAAATTCTTTGGAAGAATTCAATTATTTACAAAAATATTAGAATTTTTCACAGGAATTCAATTATTTTTTAAATATTTGAATAAAATTGTTTGAAAGAAATCAATTTATTATTTTAAATGCAATTTTAATAAAAATTTTTTGAATTAATTCAATTATTCTTTTATAGATTTTAATAAAATTCTTCCCAAGAATTCAATTATGTCGATAAATAACAAAATTATTCCGAAAAATTCAATTAATTTGAGGCATTTTAATAAAATTCTTTGCAAAATTCAATTATTTTTATAAATAACAATAGTCATTACAAGAATTCAATTATTTTTTAAAATGATAAATTTATTCTTGGAAATTCAATTATTTCTATAAATAACAATATTCATCACAATAATTCAATTCTTTATAAAAGTAATGAATTTATTCTTGAAAATTCAATTATCTAATTAAAATTCTAATAACATCATTCGCAAAAATTAAATTATTTTCATGAATAATAAAATTCTTTGCCGGAATTTAAATATTTTTGAAAATTTTAATAAAATTCTTAGCAACTATTCAATTATTTTCATAAATAATGAAATTTATTGCAGGATTTCAAATATTTTTAATATAATTTTACAGGAATGGCTCAAAAAAAGTAATTATTCTGAAAAATTTAATTTCAATTCCTCAAAAAAAAATAATTATTTAAAAGAATGTTTTTTTTTAATTCTTTGGAAAAATTCAATTATTTACAAAAATATAAGAATTTTTCACAGGAATTAAATTATTTATAAATATTTGAATAAAATTGTTTGAAAGAAATCAATTATTTTAAATACAATATTTTAATTAAATTTTTTTGAATTAATTCAATTATTCTTTTAGATTTTAATAAAATTCTTCGCTAGAATTCAATTATTTACATTAATAATTCTTCGAAAGAATTCAATTATTAAAGATAAATAACAAAATTATTCTCGAAAATTCAATTATTTCATGAATTTTGAGTCTTTTTAATAAAATTCTTTGCAAAATTCAATTATTTTTATAAATAACAATATTCATCACAAGAATTTAATTATTTTTTAAAAAATAAATTTATTCTTGGAAATTCAATTATTTAAAAAAATTCTAATAACATCGTTCGCAAGAATTTAATTATTTTCATGAATAATAAAATGCTTTCTAGGAATTCAATTATTGAAAAAAAATGTAATAAAATACTACACAGACATTCAATAATTGTACAAAATTTTAATTGAATTCTTTGTAAATATTAATTATTTTAAAACACTTTTCGCAATTCAATGATTTTCAATATTTACTATTTTCATAAAATTTCCAAACAGAATTTAATTAGGTATTTAAAAATTTTTCTGTAAAAATCTTCGTGAGAATTCAATTCTTTTCATGAATAAGAAAAATTTCTCATGAATTCAATTATTTAGTTTAGAATTTTCATAAAATTAGTCGAAAAAAGTGAATTATTAAAAAATGTTTATAAAATTCTTCGCAAGAATTAAATTATTTTTATAAATATTTAAATTATTTCATGAATAATATAAAATTCGTTGCAGGAATTCAAGTTATTAGCAGGATAAGAAAGAAGTAAATATTTTTGGTGAAAATTAGGAAAAAGTCAGGAAAATAAAATATAGAATGAAATTTTTGTCAGTTTTATAAAGTTAAAGTCAAAGTTTTATAAAGTCAAAGTAGCATTAAAACTAAAAAAAGTAGTAAAAAAATTTTAAAAAATTAAACTTGACGACAAAAAAAACTCGTTTCTTTTTGTCGTCAAGTTTAATTTTTCGATGACTACTTTTTTACTACTTTTTTTAGTTTTAATGCTACTTTTTGCTAATTTTTTAAAATTAATTATCGAGTGCGAAGTCTGACTATGGTTTAAATCATAACTTTAGTTTACTATTTAAAGCAGAAAGGAAGTCTCGATGCAACATTTTTAAGACAGCCAATGCTGAATTTACTGTACAAATTTTTATGTTCACTATTAACTTAATAGCATCAAACTGCAACGAATTGATACTAAAAATGTGGGTGAAATCAAAAATTGATCTTAATTTTTGGCATCAATTTGATTTTATTTTAGTATCAATTCGATGCTTTCAAGAAAACTGTGTTGAGAATTTCACAAGTATACGCAAACCTGAATTTAAGACTATTATTGCCTTGAAATAAGACCTTCTTTTTACACAACTATCAACTACACACAGAGAAATGTTTTTATTTAAAGTTAAACCAATTTAAATAAAAATTTGTCTTCACACTCTAAATTTTGTTGAAACAAGTGCGCAGTTGAGTTTTGAGAACAAACGTATTTGTTATTTAAGAGAAAAAAAACTGCGTTTTTTCTACAACAAAGAAAGAAAAAAAGCGCCCCACCCTGTATATATAAAACAAGAAATCCCTTCTCACAGGATCAATAGGTAACATAACGAAAAGCAACCAGACCCTTTTCTTATACACATTCGAATATATGTCGTCCCTCTTTGACAATCTTCCTGCTTCCTCGTCTGTATAGACATTATTTTTTTCTTTCTATACTTTCAAATAAAAATATATACACATATAGAGAGATATGTGTTTGTGATTCACGCGCAAAAGGGATTTTCAGCTGCTTGAATAGATCCCCAATGTACATGATAAAGGAGCCTGCATGCTACGGATGAATGGTACAGGAGTTACAGACTCACAGTGACCGACGACGGTTTACTTTATGGTTTTTTTCATCATATAATGAAAAAGGATCAAAGATCTTCTTTCAATCTTTGCTTTTTCTATTTCCAAAAACCACCTTAAAAACCTGACCTTCTTTTCTCAAAAAAAAAAAAATGTGGCATTGAAAATGTCTAATATCAAGACACGTGAATTCAGGGCATCGAAGGGGAATGAAAAAAATTATTTGGTATTTGTTGTTGATTGTTGAAACCGAATATCTTCTTTGATGCAGTGTATACGAGTGCTTGTATTTAGAAAGAAAATACCGCAATAATTTTGAAACAAAAGATGTGTGTTTCTTTTAAAAAATTATTTTTAGTTATAGTGTTTCCATCACGATTAATATGGTTTACAAACTAAAATAATTATTTAACAAACTAAATTAATTATTTTGACCACATTAACTACAAATACAGTACAACTAATATTCACTAAAAAGAAGATCAGTTTTAAATTCATCATTATTTGCTTGAATGCATAAATGTATTATATAATCTAAAAATATTGCCCTTCAACAATTTTTATAATCATTGACTACACAAATTATTATAAGAATTTTGACAAATGAAAATCGTGTTAATTACATATTCTGATAAATCTGCTATTAAACAAGATTTCCTTTTAGTATACAAATTAAAAAATAAAAAATAATTTTCATCAGGGCAGAATAATTTTCTGCCCTGATAAAAATTATTTTTAAAAAAGTAATTATTAAATTAATAAAAAAAAAATTTTTTTTTATTTCTCATAATTTTTGTAAAGAATTTTACAAAAAAAAAGAGTAAAGAGAGTAAAGAGTAAAGAGTAATTCTATTTAATTATTCAGATAAACATTTTGCTTTCTATATTAAAACAGAATTCCTTTAAGTATAAAATTATAAATAAATAAAAAGTATTTTTGAATTGTGTATCAAAAAACACTATTTCGCAAAAATGAATAGAATATATAACGAAAAAGATGGAAGGATATATGAAAGAATTTTTAATTTGTATGAAAAATGCACAGAAAAATTTCCAATATAAAAAGAAGTGCTTCCTTTCAGGGAAAGAGAGAGGAGGTAATAATTTAAATGTAATTTTTTCCGAGAGGAAGTTATATATTGACGAATTGAATATTGAATTTTACGAGTAGATTGAATTACTGCCATTGTTCATCAAATAATGAAAAAAAAAATAGTCGTATGGTATTTTATTGTTGCATGTCATCTTGTGATCATCTATGTGCAATAAATTCGTTATATTGTTACGTCTATACGAGCAGCTTCCTGAAGAAGTGAATTTATTAAACGTTAATAGATCGAAAACAAAAATAGTCGACATTTTTCAATATAATTGTGAGAATAATGCATTATTTATATTTTCTCCTTTAATTAATCAGTTTCGATATTTTTTTACATTCTCATGAAAAAAATGAGAAGATATTTTTTTACGCAAAAAAATTGTTGTAGATTCAGATTATAAAAATTTTTCTATTGACATTCTTTTCAGATTAAGAAAAGATTAAAGTTATACAGAATTTATCAGTCATGTGAAAAATCTATTAGGAAATGAATAAAAAGGAAATAATAATTTTATCACTCGTTTATTAACAAATTGTTAATAAATAATTTTTTACTGGTGCTAAACTATTGTTAAAACAGTTCTAAAAATTATCCGGGTCATTAGAAAAAATTAAATTCAAAATTAATAAAAAGTAACCACAGCCGATAATCAGCAGAAGATGAAAAATTATTTTTTGATCGAATTTTATTATTTGTTTATTAACAATTGTTGGTAAATAATTTTTTACTGGTCATAGACTATTGCTAGAACAGTTCTAAAAATTATCCGGGTCAACAGAAATAATTAAATTCAAAATTAACAAAAAGTAACCACAGCCGATACAGAAGATGAAAAATTATATTTTAATCGAATTTTATGATTTGTTTAATAACAATTTTGTTAGTAAATAGATTTTTAATAGTTTTAGACTATACATAGAACAGTTCTGAAAATTATTCGGGTTATCGGAAAAAATTAAATTCAAAATCAATAAAAAGTAACCACAGCCGATAATCAGTAGAAGATGGAATATTAATTTTTAATCGAATTTTATTATTTGTTTATTAACAATTGTTGGTAAATAATTTTTTACTAGTCCTAGACTATTGCTAGAACAGTTCTTAAAATTATCTGGGTCATCAGAAATAATTTACTTCAAAATTAATATAAAGTAACCTCAGCCGATAATCAGCAGAAGATGAAAAATTATTTTTTTAATTAATTTTATCATTTATTTATTAACAATTGTTAGTAAATAATTTTTCACTGTTCCTAGATTATTGCTAGAACAATTCTAAAAATTATCCGGGTTAACAGAAATAATTAAATTCAAAATTAGCAAAAAGTAACCACAGCCAATAATCAGCAGAAGATGAAAAATTTTTTTTTGATCGAATTTTATTATTTTTTTATTTACAATTGTTAATAAATAATTTCTTACTTGTCCTAAACTTTTGCTAGAACAGTTCTAAAAATTATCCAGGTCATCAGAAATAATTAAATTCAATATTAATATAAAGTAACCACAGCCGATAATCAGCAGAAGATAAAAAATTATTTTTTGTTCGAAGTTTCGCATTTGATTATGAACAATTGTTGGTAAATAATTTTTTGCTGGTCCTAGACTATTACTAGAACAGTTTTAAAAATTATCCGTATCATCAGAAATAATTAAATTCAAAATTTAGAAAAACAGGGTAGCCGCAAAATTTTATTTTTAAAATTCCCTGACTTTTTCCTGACTAATTTTTTATTTTCCCTGACTAACAAATTTTTGAATTATTTAATATTCTACATTGAAATGTCCGTAAGAATGTATAAACTTATAAAAAATGTCACGTTCTAATCCTCCTGGTAGTAAAAAATTTTCCATTCAGATTTATTATTTTTAACTGAAAATAAAGAGAGCATATTTGTGTATTAATTTTAAATCAAAGATTTTTAGTTATTATTCGATAAAAGCAGCAGTCAAATATTGAAATTAAGGCTGTTTTTCTATAATTAAGGCTTGCAAATTTAAAGACGTTTAATTACTTATTAAATAATTGGGTAATAATTAATTATTAAAATAACTAATTATTTACTTAATTATTAAAATTATTAATTATTTAATTAATTGTTCAAATAACTAATTACTGAAATAATTATTGGATTGCTTATTAAAAGAATTAAAAATTGAATTATTGATTAAAATAATGAATTAAGGACTAAATTAATTAACAGGGTTGCCACAAATAATTTTATTTTTCCATGACTTTTTCCTGATTTCCAGTCATCAGATTCAGAGTTTTCTCTTGAATTTTAAAAATTTAATTTTTTCCAGTACTTTTCCCTGATTTCCCTGACCAATTTTACTTTCCCTAATTGTTCCCTGACTTCCCTGATTTGTTGCAACTCTAATTAGAGACCAAAACGAAAATTGAGACCATCGAAAAAAATATAAATTCAAATTTATATCGAGATTATATTTAATCATTTTAGTAAAAATTAAGGATTTAATTTTTTAAATTGATTTCAAAGACGTATCTTGAAATAAAGATTGAATTTTTATAGTGAAGATTTTTTTTTTTGGAATATTTAGTGATTCGTAAAGAGCAGTGATATTTTTAATGTTAACCCGCATGCGTGTTTCATTAACATAATGTATTATTCTGTAAGTCGGAAATGGAATTTTTATCTTTTTAACAATTTGCTGTCCTCTTTTATATAATAATGTTAAAAAGAATATTGAAAATATCGTGCATTTTTTTTCGCTTGAACTAATTATAATTATATATCTGTATGATTATATTGTTAGAGTTAAAATTTTTTTTTCGTTGGAAGTAATTTAATGCATTTTTTATCTATCATCTATAAAATCATGGGTGTGTCATCAAATCACATAGCCTAGCCCACTTTTTTACATGCTCCAGTTCCATTTCATTGTTTTCGTACCATACACATTATCAGGATGATTAAACCATTTGTATTTAATTTTTTTTTTTTTATTAATATTTTTTATTGAAATTTAATAATAGTTTCATATGTCGCCTTTTTTGGATCAAAATTGACGCCTAGTGGAAAAAAAAATGAAAGAAAAAAATTTTAATCCATTTTTGGTCACAAGTGCTAAGGCGTGATGTATACGAGATAGTGTCGTGCGTTCGAATCTTGTCTAATGTTACATTTTTTTAATTGCTAAAAATTTTAGGAAATATAATTCGAATTGAGAAAAAAACACTTTTACACTCAATTGTTATGTAAAAAAAACTTGAAAAACATTTTTTTTTTAAAAAGGAAAGAAATAAAATAATTGAAATTAGTGATGAAAGTGAAAAAACTTATGTATGAATGAAAAAATTAAATACAAATTGCTTGCTAAGGACATATTACTGTAGGCGGATTTAGTCGTCTTGTTAATTAATTGAGCGTTCTTCACTTCACCTTAATAGAACATAATCGACGTAATCTTTTTACTTTATTTCCAAGAATAATATTTTTTTTTATAATAATATAATATTTTGTATAGAGATATATAATTTCACAATAGATTATATTTTTAGATTTAACACATGTACATAAGTTTTATAAATAAATTTTTTCTTTATAGAGAAAAAAATACAAAAAATTATAATAATAATTAAAATAAAATAAAATAATAAAAAATAATAATAAATAATATTTATTTTTAATAAATTTTATTTATTAAAATAAAATAATTTTTATTTAAATCAATTAAATCGTATATTTGCTTGAAATACTGAAATTATTGATTGAAATAAAATTAATTTGATTGAAATAAAAATTATTTGATACAAATAAATATTTATTTAGACAAGTAATCGGTTATTTGAATCAAATAATTTTTTTTTTCAATGTACTACTATCAATTGGAATATTATTTTTAGAATCAAACATAAAGTATAATGAAAAATAAGAGAATTATATTCTTTTTTAATAATATTTTTTTTTATACGCGAAACTCTTTTTTATATCTTTTGGATGATTATTCACCCACGGTTTCTGGATGCGAGATAAGAATGGCAGTATATTTATTTTCTTGGTAGCCTTCACAGTTTATAAGGATCACGTTTCCAAGATATTCCAAATGAATGAAAGCAGAGCAAATATTTTTGCTTTAAACATACAAGAGCGAAAACTTTCTCAATAATTTATAGGAAAAATTTTTCTAATTTTAAAACAGAAAATTTTGAATCTATTTGGAATTTATTAATTATTTTTTCATCTCTTATTCTCTTCTCATGGATTTTGTCTGCTAAAATAAATTTTATAAATAATTTTTATTCACGGCTAAAATTTTAGACAAAAAAAAATTCGGGAAGAAAAAAATTTTATTTCTTTTAATCAACTTTTTTCTTCGTTTTATTTATTTATAGACACAATTTATTGTTTCTCTAGTTATTATTCTACTTATAATGGAATTGGTCGCAGGTGTTGAGTCGTTTAAAAGTGTATTTATGTGTTTTGCGTTCGAATCCTTCTGACTTGGAAAAATTTTTTCGCATATATTTACACATATTTTTCACATATTCACAATTAATTGCACTTATAAATAATAAACAATTGAATCTATTTATTTATTAAACATCATTTTTAGGTTTAATAAACAATTTTTTTAAAACAATTGTTAATAAACAAAAGATAACCTTCGATCAAAAAATAATTTTTTCATCTCCTGATGATTATCGGCTGTGAATGCCGAGAATTTTACAATTTATAAAAATAATTGAATTTTTATTAAAACTCTTGAAAATAATTGAATTTAATTATACTTTTCAAAATAATTGAACTCTTCAGAGGAATTCAATTAAAATTGTATTGGAAATAATTGAATTCCTCCGAAAAATTTTATAATTTATGGAAAATATTTTAATTCTTGCGAAGAATTTTCTTCTTCATGAAAATAATCGAACCTGTTAGAGAAATTTTATTAAAATTATCTTAAATAAAATTGAATTTTTTTCTAGAAATTTTATTAAAATTGTATTGAAAATAATAATTAAATTTATCAAATGAATTTTATTATTTTTACAAAAATAATTGAATTCTTGCCAAGAATTTTACAATTTATAAAAATAATTGAATTTTTTCGAAGGATTAATTAAAATTTTAAGAAATAATTAAATTTTTATGAAAAATTTTATAGAAATATTTGTAATTTAATTTTTATATAGAATTTTTTAAAAATATTTTGAGAATAATTGAATTATTTTTTAGAGAATTTAAAAATTCTTGTAGAAATTAAATTTTATGGAAATTTTTAAAAACAATTAAATTTTTTCGTGTAATTTTATTTAAATTTGATTAAAAATAATTTAATAAATAATTTAATGAAACTTCTTTTGAAGTTTCACTTGCTAATAAATAAGAAAAGAAAAAATTTATTAAAATTTTAAAAAATAATTGAATTTCTGCAATGAATTTTACTACTTATAAAATTAATTGAATTCTTGCTTAGATTTTTACAATTTATAAAAATAATTGAATTGTTTCGAAGGATTTATAACATTTTAAAAAATAATTGAATTTATTCGTAATGTATTAAAATTTTTTTAAAAAATCTGAATTCTTCAGAGGAATGCAATTAAAATTGTATTGAAAATAATTGAATTCTTGCGAAGAATTTTACTATTTATAAAAATAATTAAATTGTTTCGAAGGATTTATTAAAATTTTAGAAAATAATTGAATTCTTTTCAAAAATTTTATAACGAATTAAAAAAAAATTTAATTCTTTCGCGAAAATTTTATTGAAAACAATTCAATTTTTGCAAAGATTTTACTATTTAAAAAAATAATTGAATTGTTTAGAAAGACTTATTAAAATTTTAGAAAATAATTGAATTCTTTTCTGAAATTTTATTAAAATTTTGTTAATAACAATTGAAATCTTGCAAAAAATTATACTATTTATAAAAATAATTGAAATCTTCCGAAGAATGTTATTATTTATGTAAAAATAATTGAATTTTTGCGAAGAATATTATATTAAAATTTTTGAAAATATAAACAATACCTAATTATTAATTTCGTACTTGATAAGTGAATTTTTAAAATTTTGATTATGCAATTATTTAAAAATTTATATTTGAAAATAAAAAATTTTGTAATTTGCATAAGAATAATAAAATTAATTAAAATTAAGTAAAAATTAGATTTAGTTTGAAATTAATTAAAAATTAGAGTTAGTTAAAATTATAAATATACATATATTTATAATTTTGACTAAATAATTAAATAATTAAAAAATTACTAAATAATTCATTAAAATTATTAATAAATTATTAAAATTAGAATTTGTTAAAATTGATTAAAAATTGAAATTATAGTTAAAATTAATTAAAAATTAAAACTCGTTAAAATTAAATAAAAGTTAGAATTATTTAGTTTAAAAAAAATAGTTTCAAACTGTTGAGAACTTTTGAAACTATTTCGAAAGTAATCAACGCGACTCCGTTGATAAACTGTTGACGTGAAACTATTCTATCAGCAACTGATACATAAATTTTGTTTAGAAAACATTTTCCTAATTTAAAAAAAAATACTAATTTTATTGTTAATTTCTCTTTTTCCTAATTTCAGAATTTTTTAAATTTAGTTTAATTTAATTTTTCATAGTAAAATTTATATTTTTCTTATGTAGTTTTTTTTCATGAATTTATAGCTCATCACGTTTTCCCCTCTTTTTTCCCAACTAAATTCCTGAATCTTCAGATCAATTTCTACTCGGTTTATACTAATACCTAAAACGTCAGTGCTGTAAATAGAAGAGAATGTAATTGTCACTGTTGTAATATTGTAAAATCAAAAAGGCGCTGGTCGTCTCAGTGTATGCGCAGTAATTTTCTAAAATTTCAGTGTGTTTCAGTATATTGTAGTGTGTTATTATTTTGGAGCATATTACACGAAATCTTATTACAAGAATAGTGCGCATTTTGGAATTTTTAGACGAAAAAAAATGTCCTTTCAAGAAGTTAATAATCCTGTGAGTATAATTTGTAATTTATTTTATATACAAAAATATTTTTAATATATATGACCTACTTGTTTTCTTTTCGATAATTATTTGAAATATTGATTACAAACTGAAGGAAAAATTTATCAATACCTCTGCAACCTATGAATATTAAATATTGTTTGAATACAGTTATAGTAATATTTATATATCTCTATATTTTTAATGTATATGTATATACAGCTTGTTGGTTTAATTTTATTTCCAGTGTCAATTAAATTTTTCTGCTATGAATTTGGAAAGCGATGAACGTAAACATTTGTTAGTGCCAATAAAATTTATCACTCGTGGCAAAAGGAAAAATTTTCTTTATTTTTTTACAAGGAAGTTTGTTTGAAAATTTAGTTTCTTTTTACTGCATTAAAATAAGGAAAGAAATAATTTTACAATTATTATTTTATTTATTTATGTATATATATATATTTTTTTCAAAATTATAAATTTATTTCAAAGTTTTGTTTGTTTAAATTTTGTTTTTCATTAAAACAATAAAGAAAAAGTTTTACAAAACAAAACTATTTGTATGCAAATTTAGTTTTTTATTACATTAAAAAAAAGGAAAAGAAATAATTATACAATTATTATTATCAGAATTCAGAATTATTTTTTTCAAAATTATTTTGTATAAAAATTTAATTTTTCATTTCATTGAAAAAAAGGAAAGAAATAATTTTACAATTATTTTATTTATTTATTAATATATTTTTTTCTGAATAAACATTTGTTTCAAAATTTAGTGTTTTTATTGTATTAAAAAAAAAAATGAAAATTACTATTATTTTATTTAATAACAAAATTATTTCTATGGAAATTCAGTTTTTTGTTGCATTTTAGAAAAATGAATAGAAATAGTTTTACTGCATAAAAAATACTATAAGTTTACTTTAATTTGAAAATTTTTTATTTTTCCCGAATAATTGAGAGAAATTTTTTTCTCCAGGATATTCCATACGTGGGAGAAGTCGAGGGCGGCGTTTTTCCAGGGAAAATGGTGAAAGTTCAAGGAAAAACGTCATCGGATGCTGTGCGATTTGCCATCAACTATCAATTGGGACCAAATTTAAATCCCAGAGATGATATTGCAATTCATGTGTCGCCACGTTTTAATGATGGAATCATGACGAGAAATCATATACAATTGATGAATTGGGGCGAGGAGGAGAATTTTGGTCCACTATTGATTCAACCTGGACAGGACTTTGAAATAATTATTCTCTGCAAATACGATTGTTTCAAAATTGCCGTTAATGGACGACATTTTGCCGATTTTATTCATAGACTTCCATTTCATAAGATTAGCCATTTAACAATTGACGGCGATGTGGAAATTTCTTCTATATTCTATGAATCACTTCCCGATCCACAACGTTCTCAACACTCTTCGGCACCGCCTCCCATTCCTCATGATCTTCCACCAGCTGATTTTGGTCCACCGAGTAAGTTTTCTGTGAATGGAAGAATTTTATTTATTTTTATTAATTAAAATTAAAAAAAAAAAATTCATCAGTTTTTTTAAATTATACAAAAATTCTTTTGAGAAATACAATTATTTTCGAAAATTTTTTCAGAACCTGGCAGTTTATATCCAAGTTTGGACCCTCAGGCTCCGAATGGAGCGCCACGTGGATTTCCTCCTGGAGGATATGATCAGCCTTCGAATTATGGACCAGGGGCTAATAATCACGGGGGTTATAATTATCAACCTGGATATCAAAAGCAAGAACAAGAGGAGGACTCTGGTTTGGATAAAATGGGATTGGCTCTTGGAGGATTGGTCGCTGCTGGTGGAGCAGCGGCAGCTATTTATGCCTACAATGTAAATATTGACTTTGAATTTTTACAAAGCAGAAAATTCAGAAAATTCCAAATTTCTCCATTGATTGATAGAGAAATTTCCTTTTTGTCAAATTTGCACCTTAGTTTAATTTCTAATTAGACGAATTTCCAGTTTACTCAATTTTCTATTATTCGAATAATTCGGATAATAATAAAATATGAATGAAAATTGAATTTAATGGAAATTGTCAGAGAAAAATTATTTTTCTCTGACAATTTCCATTAAATTCAATTTTCATTCATATTTTTTTATATTTAGCAAAATATTTGCTAGCGAAAAGCAAAATTAATTAATATTTCGTTTTAAGAAAAGAAACTTAAATTTTTTTGTAGAAAAAAAGGAAAGGAAGAGGGAGGAAGAAGAAATAATTAAATTAACGAGAGAAAATAAAATTTTTCTTTTACAGAAGAAAAAGCAACGGGAGAGGGAGGAAGGTGACGGTGATCACGAGAAAGAAGACGCTTCCAAATCGCAAACAGAAGGTGGATTAAATTTAGGATCACTGGGCGCTGCCCTGGCGAGTAGTTTGGCAGCAAATGCCCTCCAAGGAGGAGGTACCAGACCACAATCGGCTGGATATCCATCACAGGAATCCGGAGGCTTTTTGGACTCCCTTCTTGGTTCAATAGGTACATTCTGAAAATAGAAAAAAAGAACTAATTTTTTCTTTATATTTTAACTCCTCCTTATCTAAATTATTCTAAAAACCCACTAATTATTCTGAATAACAGATTACCTATAATTACTACTAAAGTTACTAATGGACTCTCTCAAATATTTTCTTCCTAATTTCTTTCCTTAATTTCTACAAAATTATATACATATATACTAGTAAAAGTACTTGAGGAATTTTTAATATGAAAGAAAAAGGAAAATATTTGAGTAGCAAGAAAAATCCATGTAATGAGTCACGCAATTGCGTGTTCTATTAAAAGAAATCTATTATTAAATTCAAGGTTCTATCAAAAAAGTCATCACAGATCATGAACTTATCACGAAATATTGTTGGAATAAACAAAAATTAATTTTAATCCAAAAATTCGAAAATGTGTAGACTTAAAAATTTATATTCAAGATGGAGATTATTATCTTCATCTTGAATTTAAATTTATATGTCTCTCTCATTATTTTAGTTGACTACAAAACTTGATCTTAGATAAGAATGATTAATTTTTCAAGTAATTTAAACTTATTATCTTCATTTTCTATTCACTTCATTTTATTCTTTAACTACATAGTTCATTTTCGATTTTATTACGTCGAAATTTTAATATATGAAAATTTCTCGTAAGAAAAAAAGGATTTTGAATTTAATATTTAGAAATTCCAGAACAATTTTTATATTACAATTTTTTCGAATATTTTTACAAGAATCTGTATTAATAATAATCGTATTCCGGATGAATGTTTTCAATTTGAAGTCGTTTTTCTTTGCTTTTTTGTAGTTTTTCTTTCCTTATTTTGTTGGTATTGAATTTATTTATTGAATCGTTTCGAAAAATTTTATTACTATTTTTGAAAATAATCAAAATTTTTCCGAAACATTAAATTAAAGTTTTATTGAATGTAATTTCATTCTTATATTTAAAGAATATCAAAATTTTTAAAAATAATTGAATTCTTTCGAGAAATTTTATTCAAATTTCAAAATATTTAAATTCTTGCAAAGAATTTTATTATTTAAGAAAATAATTTAATCCCTTACTAAGAATTGAATTATTATTATTAGAAGTAATTGAATTTTTGCAAGGAATTTTATTATTTATGAAAAATAATTGAATTTATAAGAAGAATTTTATTTTTTAGCAAAATAATTAAATTTTTTGCGAAGAATTTTATTAAAATTCTAGAAATTATTTTAATTCGAGAAACTTTATTAAAATTGTATTGAAAATAATTTAATTCCTTGCTAAGAATTGAAATATTTATTGGAAATAATTGAATTTCTTGCAAGAAATTTTATTATTTATGAAAAATAATTGAATTTTTCAGAAGAATTTTATTATTTAAGAAAATAATTAAATTTTTTCCAAAGAATTATATTAAAATTTTGAAAATTAATTGAATTCGAGAAACTTTATTAAAATTATATTGAAAATAAATTAGTTTCTCGCTAAGAATTGAATTATTATTGGAAATAATTGAATTTTTGGAAGAAATTTTATTAAAAATTTAATTATTTTTATTACAATTTTAATAAAAATTTCTCTAACAGGTCCAATTACTTTTAAAAATTGTAATAAAATTTTAATAAACAATTCAATTGTTCTCCATATTTTTTAATCAAATTCTTTGTGAATTTCAATTATTTTCGAAATTTTCAATTAAAATTATTTTAGAAAATTTCATTATTTTTACGGAATTTAATAAAATTCTTTAAAAAAAATATAGTTATTTACAAAAACTCTAATAAAATTGTTTAAAAGAATTTAATTTTCTATGAATAATTTTCAATATAATTTAATAATTTAATTATTTAATTATAAATTTAATAATAATGTTTTAAAATACTCCATTATTTTCAAGAAAACTGAAATAAATTCTTCAAAACAATTCAATTATTTTCAAGAATTTTGATAAAAATCTTGACAAGAATTAAATTATTTTCAATACAATTTTAATTACATTTGCTCGAAAGAATTCAATTGAAAAAATGAATTAATAAAATTCTTGAAATGAATTCAATTATTTTCAAATTTTTTTTAAAAATATTTTACAAGAATTCAATGATTTTTATTACATCGACAATTAAATTATTTCTTAAAATATTTAAATTCTTGAATAGAATTTTATTAAAACTTTTTTAAATAATTGAATTTTTGTCAAATTTTAAAAAATAAGTGAACTTTTGAGAAGAATTTTATTAAAATTGTATTTAAAATAATTGAATTTCTGTGAAAAATTTACTATTTATTGATATTATTGAATTTTTTCAAAGAATTAAAAAAAAATGTTTAAAAATAATTTAATTTTCCCTGAAATCCAATAAAAATTGTATTGAAAAGAATTGAATTCTAGCGAAAATTTCATTATTTTTATAAATAATTGAATTTTTGAATTTGATGTTATTAAAATTTTTTTAAACAATTATTGAACTCCTGTGAAAAATTTAATTATTTTTTAAAATAATTGAATTTTCTCGGAGAATTTTTACAATAAGATTTTTAAAAATAATAATTGAACAAATCAATTAAAATTGTATTGAAAATATGTGAAATCCTGACAAGAATTTTACTATTTGTATAACAATAATTGAATTTTTTACGAAGATTTTTATTATTTATAAATTGACTAAAGAATTTTATTAAAATCATTCAAAATTATTGAATTCTTCGCAAAATTCAATTATTTTCAAATTTTTTTATAAATAAATCATTTTTTTATAAAAAGTTTTATTAAGAGAGTTAGGAAACAAAAAAGCAAACAGTAAGTAACTTCAAATTGCGAACAGATTACCGGAATACAACGATTATTAATTATAGATTATTAAAAAAATGAATTTTTGTAAAGAATTTTATTATTTATGAAAAATCATTGAAGTTTTGAAGTTGATATTTGAAAATAAAAATTTTTTTGTATATTAATAAATATTGTAGATGAACCTAAAATTTGCTAGAATATTATTATCTTTAATAAATTATTTTTAATTAATTAGGTGGAGGAGGTGGAGGAGGACATCATCAGCCATCCTCAGATCCTCTCGGTGGATTGGGTGCACTTTTAGGTGGAGGAGGACATCAGCAACCATCCTCAGATCCTCTCGGTGGATTGGGTGCACTTTTAGGTGGAGGTGGAAATCGTCAGCCATCGTCAGATCCACTCGGTGGATTAGGTTCACTTTTAGGTGGTAATCAATCGGGTGGTCATTCTGGCTCCGATTCTCTAGGTGGTTTGGGATCACTTTTAGGTAATTTCATGGGCGGTGGACATCAACAGCAACCCGCTTATCAACCATCAGGAGGCTATGGAAATAATCAACCGTCACAAGGCTCTCAAGGTTCCGATCTTCTATCAAATCTCGGATCATCTCTTCTCAGTTCGGCTTTCGATGGTCTAAGCAAACGCAAGGACGTGAGTAAACGAATATACAGAGTGTGAAATAATCTCCACGAATAATCTTCAAATTGCTTATTTTTTTAAGCCGCTCAATTTTATTCTAATCCTTTTCTTTTCTTTTCTTGACTTTAGTTTAAAATTAGTTTCATTTTAAAATTCTGTGATATTTGCATGTAAATATTTTTTTATACAATTAATTTTAATTCAAGACTGAAATTGTATATTTTTCTAACAAAAAAAAAATGTAATTTTGCATGTTGAATTTTTGTAAAGAGTATTTAATAAATCAGTGAATTAATATTTCGGCTTTGCTCCTGTTTGGGGGTGAAAAGCAGCTTGTGACTAACCCTGAAAAATGCGATTTTTTCATGTAGGTCGACGCTTTTGTAAAAGAAGTTCGTCATATCTTAGAAGAGGTATGGATGTTGTTAATTTTTCCGATTTTCTGCTTCTGAATTTTTTTTTGAAACTAACCGCTAATAGGATAAAAAAATTTCTGTATTGATTTAAGGATATTTTCCGCTTCTGAATTTTTTTTGACTAACGGCTAATATAGAATCTGAGGATAAAGAAAATTATTTTATTAAGGAATTTAAATAATTTCTATACAGAATCCTCCTACACCTCATCATGAAGATCGTCCCTCGTACGCTCCGCCTCAAAATCCAGGAAGGCAACACGATTCAGGACCTCCACAATCTTCTCCACGATCACCGAGCCCTCCAGCGCCCGGTGGTGGAAAATTGTCCGCCGCTGAAATTTCCCGGGGGCTTGGTCTTGGAGACGATGAAGATTAGAAATATGCTTTTTTTTGCCAACAAAAATTGAATCTCAATTTCGAGGATACTTTACCAAAATTATTTATTTAAAAAAACGAAAATTAATATTTGCAAAGCAAAAGAAAAAAGTAGAAATAGAAAAATTTTACATTCACAAAAAAATGTTTTTGCTGCGCTTTTAACACAAAATAGAACAAAATATATTCCGTATGTTGAAGAATTACAGATTTTAAAAATAATAAGCTATTTTTTTACACCATGTTGAGAAAAATGCTACGATTTTTGATTTAAATGACAAAATCGGTGCACTAACTAATGTTTTTAAATATTTATGTAAACACGATTGCTTTTTTCAAGAGAGAGAGAGACAAACAAAAGAGAATAAATAAATATTAAGGAAAGTTAAAAATTTATCAATCATTTTGACTCGATGAACTTGATTGTAATTTTTGCTTTCGTTTTCTCTGCAAAAAAAAGAAAGAAAGATAAAATTAATGCATTATTTTGGTTGAAACCAATTTTTTTTTAAATTTTTAGAAAACTTACTCTTCTATCGGCTTTTAAGGCGTGAAGTTGTTGTCTTCGTTTTCGTGTGAAAAAACCAAATTTCGTTAAAATTGAAATTAAAAATATTAAAAGAAGAATTCCAAAAAGTGTTGATAATATTAAAATCCAGGTGGCAACTTTTTGCTTAATAGGCAATCCTAAAAATGTTGTTCCCACTAATACGATGTTAGTTTTTGTCTCAATGACATTTGAAAATCCCTCGGATTTCGTGACAGTTACTCCTCCTTCCGTGATGAAGAATAAAATATCCTTCTCTTGCAATTTCATAGCTGAAAAAAATTTTCAGACAAAATTGAATTTTTATTCAAGTTTGCAAAATTAGTTTTCAAACTGTGACAGAAAATTAATTAAAAATTAAATATTTAAAATAAAAAATAATAATTGTAAATGAAATTAATATTATAGAAAAGAATAAATTGAAAAAATTATAGATTACAAATAAAAACAATTATAAAAAGTAAATTAAAATAATTTTTATTATATTTTTTCTTTACTTTTCTTTTTTTTAGCTCGCACACTTTATAATATTAAATCTTTATTAATCCATAATAAATGTTACAATTTTTGTAACTTTTATCATTTTTATTCTGAAATAACCCTTTAACGACGAGATGTGCTACTTTTCAACATGAATTTCAATCTCTTACAATTAGTAGAAAAATGCCACAAAAGTTTTTAAAAGTACATACCCTACTATTTTTGGGGTCGCTCTTTTGAATGGTGTGGTCAAAATTTTCAAAAAATGATATTTAACCCTTCTTTTTTCAAAAATACTAAAAAATGTCAAGTTTTTTTAATGTAATTTTTTTCAAAAGAATTTTTTTCTCTGTCATAACGCTTTTCAAATACAACAAAAAGTATCAAAAACGTGTTCCCGATATTTGTACTTGAAAAATATTCATTTATTATTTTTATTTTTTTCGATTTTGAATTTAAAATGGCGCTTGAAGGACAAAATTTTTCCCTTATTTTACGTAAGATGACAAACTTTTTCAAAATTGCCCAAATCTGATTGAAATTTGTTACTCGGGGGTTTTTGGGGTCGCTGATTACGATTCTGATGTTAGTTTTTAAAAATTCAAAATGGCGGATCCAATATGGCGGATGACTTTTTAAAAATTGATCGGATTCGATTGAAACTCGTTACTCGGGGGTTTTCAGGGTCGCTGGTTACGAATCCGATGTTAGTTTTCCAAAATTTAAAATGGCAGATCTAATATGGCGGACGAAATAAAAAAATTGTTTAGATTTCCTTGAAAATTGTTGCTTGGGGATTTTTAGGGTCGCTGATTGCGAATTTGATATCAGAATTTTAAAATTCAAAATGGCGGATCTAATTTGATAGATGACTTTTTTAAAAATTGATCGAATTTGCTTGAAATTTGTTACTCTGGGGTTTTTGGGGCCCCTAATGACGAATCTGACATTAGATTCCACAAATCCAATATGGCGGATTCAAAATGGCGGACTAATTTTTCAAAATTTCTCAAACCTGATAAAAACTCGTTACTCGTGGGTTTTTGGGGTCGCTGGTTACGAATCCGATGTTAGTTTTTCAAAATTCAAAATGGCGGATTCGATATGGCGGACGAGGTTTAAAAAAATATTTGGATTTATATATAAATTTATACTTAGGGTATCTTAGGGTAGATAATTACGAAACAGATGAATTTCTGGATTTCTATGTAAATAAGTATTTATTTGTATTAATGGTTTGTCCTTACCAATTCTTATAGCTATTTTATACCAAGCATTTTGAATTTTAAAAAACGAACATCGGATTCGCAATCAGCGGACCCAAAAACCCACAAGTAACAAAATTCAAGCGAATCCGACTAATTTTTTAACTTCATCCGCCATATTCGATCCGCCGTTTTGAATTTTGAAAAACTAACATCGATTTTTTCGTACCGTAGATCACTTTTAACTTTCCCTGTCCAATATTGTGAAATATAGATTAGTTGATACTGATAGAGTAAGAGCAAATAGAGTATAATAATTTCGCCATTTTGATTTCAAGCAAATCAGAACAATTTTTTTATTTCGTCCGCCACATTAGTTCTGCCATTTTGAATTTTGAAAAACTAACATCGGATTCGTAACCAGCGACTTCGAAAACTCCCGAGTAACGAGTTTCAAGCGAATCCGATCAATTTTTTAAAAAGTCATCCGCCATATTGGATAAGACATTTTGAATTTTGAAAATCTGTTATCAGATTCGTAATCAGCGACTCCAAAAACCCCCGAGTAACAAGTTTCAAGGAAATCTGAACAATTTTTTTATTTCGTCCGCCATATTAGATCCGCCATTTTGAATTTTGAAAAACTAATATTGGATTCGTAACCAGCGACCCCGAAAACCCCGGAGTAACGAGTTTCAAGCGAATCCGATCAATTTTTTAAAAAGTCATACGCCATATTGGATCCGCCATTTTGAATTTTAAAAATCTGATATCAGATTCGTAATCAGCGACCCCGAAAACCCTCGAGTATCAAATTTCAATTAGATTTGGGCAATTTTGAAAAAGTTTGTCATCTTACGTAAAATAAGGGAAAAATTTTGTCCTTCAAGCGCCATTTTAAATTCAAAATCGAAAAAAATAAAAATTATAAATGAATATTTTTCAAGTACAAATATCGGGAACACGTTTCTGATACTTTTTGTTGTATTTGAAAAGCGTTATGACAGAGAAAAAAATTCTTTTGAAAAAAATTACATTAAAAAAACTTGACATTTTTTAGTATTTTTGAAAAAAGAAGGGTTAAATATCATTTTTTGAAAATTTTGACCACACCATTCGAAAGAGCGACCCCAAAAATAGTAGGGTATGAACTTTTAAAAACTTTTATGGCTTTTTTCTACTAATTGTAAGAGATTGAAATTCATGTTGAAAAGTAGCACATCTCGTCGTTAAAGGGATAAGTGAATTTTTAAAGAATTTTATTACATTTTTTCAAAATATAATTTAATTATTTTGAAGAATTTTGTTTCAAAAAATTTAATTAATTTACTAAAATTTTTTAAAAAATTGAGTCATTTCAGAAATTTTATTAAATTTTAATTCCTGGGAATAATTTTATTATTTTTTTTAAATAATTGAATTATTTGGAAAAAATGAATTAAAATTGTAATAAAAATAATTGAATTTAATAAGCGAATTTTACCCAAAATTTTGAAAATAATTAAATTCTTTTAGAAGAATTTTATTAAAATTTTTTAAAATAATTGAATTACTGTGAAAAATTTTATTATTTTTAATAACAATTGAATTCTTGTAAATAATTTTAATAAAATTTTAGAAAATAATTGAATTCTTTTGAAAAATTTGATGAAAAATGTATTTTAAATTAATAATTTAATTTTTTGGAAGAATTTCATTGAAATTTTTGAATATAATTGAATTTCTGCGAAGAATTTTATTATCTTTTTTGAAATAATTAAATTGTTTCAAGAAAATTAATTGAATTTTCCAAAAAACAATTTATAAATAAGTCTTGATAATTTTTTACTTACATTGAAGAATTTTCGGCTGAAATTCCATATTGAGAATAATTTTCATTGACGTTGAATTTAAAAGTCCCGTTAATTTACACTTGAAACTAAGACAGGAAATTATTGAATTTGAACAATTGACATATAATGTTCTATTTTCAGGTGGCATGTACTTAAAGGAATTCTCTCCATGATGAAAATTCTTGAAAATTTCGTTTTTCATTAATTTTTCAATATTCGTTGACATTGAAGAATTATGATTTTCTTTTGGAATTAAATTTTCATTATTTAATTGAGAACACAAAATTTCACGATCATCAATTAATCCTTTAATTTGTTGAATTTCAATAATTGGAAAATTATTTTTTCCATCTTTCAAGAGAATGGGAATTTTAAACAGTGCTTCAATTTCATCAATTGAACATGAGCCGAATTTTTGTATCTCATAAATGTGAGTAAAATTTTTTATCTTCATTATATTTTCCTCTTCTGTATAGGAATACGAATCCTCTTGAGCTTTCCTTAAAGAGAAATACAATTTTTTATTTTTCTGCAAATTTAATTTTGAAAATTAAAATTTAAAAATTAAATTAAATTTATTATAATTCAAATTAAATTAATATAATTTAATTTAATTTTAAAATGAAAAGAAAGTTAGTAAAAATCTTTTGAGTATTTTAAAAAAAAATTAATTTTCAGTGTTATAGAATATTTATTAATTTATTTACCTAGTTAATTAGTTTCGTGCTTATTTTTATTCTTTTTTTCATATTTTATTTTTTATATTAATTTATTTTTTATATTTTATCAATTATTATATTAATTTTGTTTTAATTATTATATTTAATTTTATTAAACTCACCCCAATAAAAGCATATCGAGATCAATGGCAAAATGAATCGCGATTTTGAAATGATTATTTTCGTTTGAATTTTCACTTTGAGTGAAAATCAAAACTTCCAATTCACTTGATGTTGAATTGCACGTGACGCCAATTGTCGACAATTGTAATTCTATTGTTTTCTGTAATAATTCCAAAACAGTGAATTAAAATTTTAATTAATTATTAAAATTAAAATTAAAAGCAAAATTTAAATTAATAAATGTAACACAAAATTTTAAGTAATTTTAATAAAAATTTTAAGTAATTTTAACAAAAATTTTAAGTAATTTTAACAAAAGTTTAAAGTAATTTAAATCAAAAATCAAAAATATTTTTAACTTCTTTCCAATCAATATTAATTTCGTCTTACGTTTTTTCGCAAAGGATTTCCAACATTACAAGTCATGTCAATTTCATTTTCATTGCAATCCGGTGGAATGTTCGCCAATTGTAAAGGCCTAGGAATAATTATTCGAATTTCACTTTTATACGCGGGTTCACCATCATTAACAATATTGATAAATAATGAAAAAGTCTTTCGTGATCCAAGAATAAAATGATTAATCGTCAAATCCGTGAACATTGTTATTGTTAAATTCGAAGTGCAAATATCATCATAGCCACACTCGACGGCAAATGGTAGCAATAATGATTTTTCAATTATTGAAAATTCTTTATTTATAACCGGACAGTTTTTGCAAAATTCGTCCTTGACAGTTGTTGAATTATCATTTGTATTTATTGTTGAATTCAATTTCATTGAATTTAAATTCAATGAGAGCCATATTTCAAGTGGATTCATAAATTCTTGAATTTTATTCTGAAAAATAAATAAGTGAAAATTAATTTTTTTCAATATAAGAAAAAAGAAGAAATGGAAAGAAATAGAAGAATTTGAAAATAGAGGAAAAGTATAATTCGAAAAAGTATTACGTTTAAATATATTTTAAAATTGTCACATAATTGTGTATCTTCGATTAAAGTTCTCTCGAGTTCATAAATCGTTGCATTGTTCGCTTCAGGTGAAAGTCTCGCCCTACCGAAAATTTCGTCGATTTTCCACTTTAATGTCACATCTGAAAGGTGAAATTCAAATTGAAATTATTTTGAATTTGAATCTTTTGAAGAATTTTAATTCCTTTTGATAAATAATAATTAAATATTTATTTGAAAAAGAAGTGGCAACCCTGAAAAAGGAAACTTACTCAATTTATTTGGCACATGTTTTCCACTGTAATAAAAGCAAACTTCAATGTCGAAAAATGAAGAACTCGCTTGTAATTTCGTTCTCAGGAGGGCTTTCATTTTTGTTATTTTCAAAGTGACAATCGGTTTTGTACGAAGAAGAACAACGGCGTCAGATAAATAGGCTCCAACAGCAATATCGGGATATCCATTTTTATCAATATCACGAGCTTCTGAAATTGAATTTCCAAATCCTTGCAAGTGTGACGAAATTTCCGAGGCGAATATTTTTTGACTCAATTGTAGACCATTTTCCGTTCCTCGATAAATAAAAATTGCACCACAATTATTTTCATACGGTGCTCCAATCGCAATATCACCATAATTATCATAATCAATATCACCGATACAGGCTAAAGTTGAGCCAAATCGTCCTCTAATTGCCTCGCCATGAATGTACTGAGCTTCCAAATAATCCTGAAAATTAGAAAAATGGAAAATAGTATTATAAATATTTTATCAACTAAAATTCTGGTTTTTTCCAAACTACATCGTAAATTAAACTATTTTTCCTTAGAATTAGTTTTCTAATTATAATTCTAATTAAAATAAAAATGTTGTTAATTAAAATTTTGTTAATTAACAGTAAAATTTTGTTGAAATTAATTAACAGTAAAATGTTGTTGAAATTAATTTTTCCAAATTGTTTCATACATTATCGTTGCCCTTGCTACTGAAAACGTAGACTCTGCCCTCTTCCAAATTATTCGTCCACAATGGAGCACCGACAACTAAATCGTCTTTTTCGTCATTATTCAAATCGCACGACGCCAAAGTGTAACCAAAATATTCCCCGTGCTGCTCTCCGTTCAATGTATTTTTTATAATAAAATCCTGCTTGGTGCTTCTGTTCGGATGGGAGAATATTAAAACTCTTCCATTTAAATTATCCCCTCTGGGAATTCCCGACGAATACCATCGTTCTTCTCTTTGAAAATAACAACCAGAACTCACCGAGTATCCTAAAGAAATATTCAACATTAATATTAGTAACAATTTAATTTCTTCTAAATTCAAAAATTGCAAATTACAAAATTTTTTATTTTCACATATCAAATTCAACTAATTTTTAAATGATTTTATATTTAAAATTTTCAAAAATTAATTTATTAACTAAATAATTAATACTGTTTATTATTTTCAAAAACTTTAATAAAATTCTTCGCAAGAATTCAATTATTTTCAATACAATTTTAATAACGTTTCACAAATTTAATTTTTATTTTAAATTTTAAATAGATTCTTTGCAAAAATTCAATTATTTTCTTAAATAATAAAATTCTTAGCAATTAATTCAATTTTTTTCAATAAAATTTTAATAATTTTTCACTAATTAAATTATTTTTTAAAAATTTTAATAAAGTTCTTCGCAAAAATTCAGTTTTTCTTATAAATAGTGCCATTTTTTGCCGGAATTCAATTATTTTCAACAAAATTTTAATGAAATTCAATAATGAAATTTTTAATTATAATTATTAACAGAAACGAATATTTAAAAAAAAGTTGAAAAAAATTCTTTGTTTAATTCAATTATTTTTATGATTTTCAATTAAAATTATTAAAAAAATTACATTATTTTCAGAAAATTTAAAGAAATTGTACCAAAGAATTTAATTACTTACAAAAACTTTGTTAAAATAAGAATTTAATTTTCTATTAATAATTTTAATAAAATTTAACAGTAAAATTATTTATTACAATTATTAACAAAATCGATTTGTATTAAAAAAATTAAGGAAATTGTTTTTAAAGAATTCAAGTATTTTCAATATTTTAATGAAATTTCTTGAAATAAATTAAATTATTTAAAAAAATTGTAATAAAATTCTGAGAAGAATTTAATTATCATTTAAAATTTTTAGGAAATTTCAACAAATCTGTATAAGTTATCACTCTATTGTTTTCAAAAAATTCAAAGAAATTCTCTAAAAGAATTTAATTAGGATCTGCAAAAATTTTAATAAAATTCTTCGCAAGAATTCCATTATTTTCATAAATTATCAAATTCTTCAAAAAGGAATTCAATTATTTTTAATACAATTTCAATAAAACTTCTCGAACGAATTCAGTTACATACTTTTAAAAATTTAATAAAATTATTCGCAAATATTCAAATTATTTTGAAAAATTTTGATTAAATTCTTTATGAGAATTGAAATATTTTCAATAAAATTTTAATAAAATTCCTTTGAAAAATCCAATTATTTTCGAAAGTTTTAATAAAATTTTTTATCAAAACTTTAATTACATTTTAATAAATTGGAAAGTTTTAATAACATTTTTTAGCAAAATTTTAATTATTTTTATAATTTATAAAATTTTTAGAAATTTGGTATTTACTTTATTTACCAGATTTTTGAAATCTGGTAATCTAATTATTTTAAAGAATTTTAATAACATTTTTCACAAAAATTTTAAATAAAATTATTTAAATACTTTGAAAAAATTTAACTCTTTTTCTGAATAATAAAATTCTTACCAATATTTCAATTATATCATAATTAATAAAATTTCTCGAAAGAATTCAATTATTTAAATAAATGTTAATAACATTCTTTGCAGAAATACAATTATATTAAAAAGTTTTGATAAAACTTTAAGAATTTAAATATTTTTAATGTTATTTTTATCAAATTATCGTGAGAATTCAATAATTTTTGAAGATTTTAATAAAATTTTTCGCAATAAAATTTAATTATTTTGAAAAATTTGGATAAATTTCTTTCCAAAAATTCAATTATTTCAAATTCAAAATTATAATTAAGAAATATTATAAGATAAAAAAATTTAAAACAAAATGATAGAAAAAATTTATAAATACCAAAATATTCATTGTAATGAATCGAAGGTTGCTCTTGTATGGCTTCAATTGTATCGTAAACATTATTATATTTAACTGAGAAACTTTTGATATTTTTGTAAATAATTTCCTCTCGCGTTGGCACACGCTCCTCGACTTGTACCAATAATGGAACACCAGTCCAATTCAAAATTCCCGGACTGCCAAGAATTAAATCCTCATTATTTGGCACCATGTGCAATGAAAAGCCCGCTTGTCCCATGGCAAAAAAATATTGATAACGTCCATCGACCATTTTCACTTGACGATAATAATAAAATGGCGATATTTTACTCTCAAACAATGAATTGATTTCCGTCTCGAAAAAATTCGAATCATTCGCACGCGTTCGATAGCAAATTCCATTTAAAAACCAATCATATTGATTTGATCTCCGTCGAATTCTCACTTTCCAACGAGGCGCACAAACCTTCAACAAAAAAGCAAAAATTAAAACTAAAATTTAGAAATTAAATTAGAAATGGAATTTTTTTTCGTTTTGAAAAATAAATAATAATAAATACCACAACTGTGGGATTGATTCCACTTTTGACAGCAATTGTAGCTCCGGTCCAGGCGTTATCTCTCAATTGAACAGCAGTGAGACTACGAAATTTAATATCACCATCCTCGGTCGGATCCAAAATCCACTCCTTACAGGATTCATTTGATTGAATTGAACATTTAAAGATACTCCCGGGTTCAATGACCGTTTTAATTTGACTCACATTTGCCCGCGGTGCACCAACGAGAATTAAAGAATTTTCCAAAAAATTCTCATCAACATATAAAGCAACTGAAAAGCCAAAATAATTTTTCCTCCCATTTTCATTATTATCCTTGGGATAATGGAATATTTTTGCATTATCCACGTCGACATTATAGGCCCACAATTTAACAATCGACAACAATGAAATTAACAATAAAAACATTATTTGCTTATTTTAATCACAATATTTTCCTTTGATATTTAATTTTTTCTCACGAATCAAATTTAGATGATTTATTTATGAAACAATAGAATCGTCACTGTTTCCTCCCACACACTCAAGAGTTGTGATTTTGATAAGAGTAGATGACTAATTGAGTGTTTTTCCTTTTTTTAGAGAAGATTTTCAGAGAAAAAAAATCTTAAAGAGAGAAAGAAAAAATACAAGTTAGAATTAATTTATTTACTTGGAAATATTTTTTTTTTAACTGTTTTTATAAAAAACAGCGATGGTGAATACAAGTACATATATGTGTGTTTATATACAAAGTAGTTTGCAACTATTGTATAACTATATATTGACTTCGAAAATTATCGAAGTTTAAAAAATTAAAAATTCAAAAATCGATAATTCTCGAGTTTTTTTTAAATACATCAAAGTACTATTTTAGTTCACCTAAAAACATTTAGATAACTATCTGAAAAATATTTAATCATTTTTAATCAATTTCTGACTCAGTTGTCGAATAAAAGAAAAATTACAGTTTTTATATTTATAAATAGAAAAAAATACAGAATCGTATAAGTTTTTTTTTCTTTAAATCAATTTTGAATCGAAATTTGAATAAAAATGATTGTTTTTATTTTAATTGAAAGCGATGATGGGTACAATGAACAATAAAATGTTAAAGAAAAGAAAAACGCGAAAGAAAAAAAAATGAATAAAATAATTATATTATATATATGATAAATTTTCGTTTTGTTTGGGATTTTAACTTAGTATTAGAAAAATATCTCAAGGAAAAGGAATCACAGCTCCATTATTTACAAAGAGGAAAAAAATAAAAAAAAGTGGTTAGATTTTTTTGTTTTTAGTCAGAAGAATCGGACGCTTCTGACATGGTACGTTTACGATAAGTGCGTTTTATAGCGTCGACTTTCTTTTTAAATGACTGAAAAGTTCGTAAATTTTCCTCGTCATCTGAAGTCTCGGCACTTTTGCTATTACTTTGGGCGGACGATTGACTTTTTTCTGATGTCGATATACCCATTCCACTGTCTGGAGTTGAACATAATTGTTTCGCTAATTTATTCGTTCGTTTTGCCGGCGTTTCATTTTGATTGCTTTCCGATTTAGTACCTAGAACTGTAACAATTTTTGTTATTTTATTTTTAGTAATTTTATTTTATTTTGTATATATTTATTCTACTTTTTTAACTTTTGTTCTATTTTAGATTTTTATTGGTTCATTTTTATTTGAAAACAAAAAAAATATAAATTAAAATAATTACAAAATCCATTGAAAGTTTTTTGAAAATTATTGGAAATAAAAATAAAAATATTCGATTTCTAATTATTAATTCCAATAAATTGTAGGTACGTTATTAATACAATTTCAACGGTTTCTCTAAAGTCTTGAAATTTCAAAATGAAGAAAATTTACTTTTCAAATAAACTTTAATTTCTGAATAATTTCATTTTCAAAATTAAAAATAAATTCACTTATTGAACAAGTAAATTTTCGAAAATTTTAATATAATTCTTTGCAAGAATTCAATTCTTTTAAAAAATATAATAATTTTTTTTGCAAAAAATCAATTATTTTCAAAAATATTAATGAAATTCTTCCCAAATATTCAATTATTATTTTTAAACCAATTTTCATCAAATTCTTTGACAGAATTCAATTATTTTTTAACATTGTAATAAAATATTCGCAAAACCCGCAGAAAATCAATTATTTTCAAAACTTTTAATAGAATCATCTCAAGAATTCAATTATTTTCAAAAATAATAAAATCATTTGCAGAAATTCAATTATTTTCAAACAATTTTAATGAAATTCTTCTCAAGAATTCAATTATTTTCAAAACAATTTACTTCAAATTTTTCGAAAGAATTCAATTATTTTCAAAATTTGTAATAAAATTCTTCCCAAGAATTCAATTATTTTTAAAATTTGTAATAAAATTCTTTCCAAGAATTCAATTATTTTCAAAATTTGTAATAAAATTCTTTCCAAGAATTCAATTATTTTCAAAATTTGTAATAAAAGTCTTTCCAAGAATTCAATTATTTTCAAAATTTGTAATAAAATTCTTCCCAAGAATTCAATTATTTTCAAAAATATTCAAAACAATTTTCTTTAAATTTTTTAAAATAATTCAATTGCTTTTTAAAATTGTAATAAAATATTCACAAAACCTGCAGGAAATCAAATATTTTCCAAAATTTAAATAGAATCGTCTTAATAATTCAATTATTTTTAAAAATTGTAATAAAATTCTTCCCAAGAATTCAATTATTTTTAAAAACAATTTTCAAATTTTTCGAAAGAATTCAATTATTTTTTAAAATTGAAATGAAATATTCGCAGAAAACTCAGAAATTCAATTATTTTAAAAACTTTTAATAAAATTTTTAAAATTTTTTTTAATTCAATTATTTTCAAAACAATTATCAAATTTTATGAAAGAATTCAATTATTTTTTAAAATTGAAATAAAATATTCGGAGAACCCGCAAAAATTCAATTATTTTCAAAACAATTATCAAATTTTATGAAAGAATTCAATTATTTTTTAAAATTGAAATAAAATATTCGGAGAACTCGCAGAAATTCAATTATTTTCAAAACTTTTAATAAAATTCTTCCTAAGAATTCAATTATTTCCTTAAATTTTAATAAAAGAAATTTTTTCAAACAAAATACTTTAAAAATTTTAATAAAATTCTATGCAAGAATAAAAATATTTCAGATACAAAGTTATAAAAATTACAAAAATTATGAATTAATTTTAACAAACATATTATGTTTTATATTCATGGAGGAAATTTTTAAGCTATTTTATTAATTATTTAATTACTTACTTAATCTTTATTAATTAAGAATTATTGAATTAATCAGTTCAGTAACAATTTTCATGTTATAGAATTTTAAATTAAATTTAAAAATTAAATTCTGATTTTCAATTCAAAACATGAAATTTAAATTTCATTTATTTTAAAGTTCAAAACATTTTGAAATAAAATATCAAAAGAATTAGGAAACAAAAAAGAAATTGCGCTACGTGTATAAAGTTAATTTATAAAATTCTTAAATGTTTAATTTACGCTTTCGATTTTTAATAAAGTTAGAAATTTTTTTTAAACATTTTTGTCGAAAATAATTTATTCACTCGAACGTTTAAAATTTTTGGAACTTCACTAGAAATTAATTTGGAAAAAAAGAATTGAAAATATTCGCAAACGAATTCTTTCGAAAATCATAAATATAAATAAATAAATATAAATACCTATAAAATATTTATTTTTTAACATAATTATTTTGAATATTTTTTTAAATATTATTTTAAATAATTTTTTTGAAATTAAAACGTATTAATTAAATAATTTTTCTTTGTTAATAAATAAAAAATGGTTACATACCCATTTCTTTCCACCACTCATCATCGCTTTCGTTTTCAACTTTTTGCTTCTTTTTACAACTCTTTCCACTTTCACGTTTAGCATGATGCTTACATTTTTTGTGCTTCTTTTTTTGACATTTTGGCGAACTATCTAAATCAACTTTTGTTATTTTCCTCTTAACTGCAGCACCATCATTATCATTATCATCAGAATTACTCTCACTCGATTGTTTATCCGAATACGATGTTGAATTGTATTTTGAAACCTGTGAAACAAGACCTGAACTTGTACTCGGTTGCATTGTATCCAATTGCTCATCGTTTTGAATTTCAATCAATGTCGATGATCTTTTTCTTGTTCTACTAGCACTCGTTGTGGTTGTTGCTGTTGTTGTTGCTGCTCCTGTTGTTGTTGTAGTCGTTGATGAAGATTTACTCGTTTTTCTCTTTGCGCCTTTTAATTTTGATTTTAATTTCGATGTACTTCCAGTTTCAGAAGCAGTAACAACACTGGCACCATTTGCATTCGGTGATATTGTTGCTGCCTCCGGTATTTCCTTACCAGCCAATCTCATTAATTTTGTTCGACAATTAATTATGAGACGTGTTATTCGATTTGGAGATTTTGATGAACGCTCGGGTGCCATTCCAGCGGATATATTTCGTGAATTAACCGTCGGGCCGAGAAATGAGAGCATTAATTGACGATCCGATGCTGTTGAATCTGGAATATTTTTTATATTAATAATAATTAATAATTATTTTTTTTAATAAATATTAATTAATAATTATTTAATGAGGAATAAATTTGATTAAAACTACCATCTGAATCGGTTGCGTTGAAAGTATTATTCACGAGGGAATTATCATTATCGCTTGGTGTTTGCGGCGCTGTTACGTCCTCGGAACTCCAGTCTTCGATTTCACGTTGAACGAGAGAATCAAAAAAGGCCATCATTCGAGGATCTTCCTTTGTCGATTGATGACTGTAGTCGTGAGTCATAAAATGTCCACTTCGTAGAACCAATTCAATATATTCACTGTGCGCGAATACTCTTCGTTGCTTTTCCTGAATTCCGCAATTTTTCTACAAAAAGAAAAGAATTGTAATTTTTTTTGTATCCTCTATCGAAAAAATTCAAAAAATTAGTTCTTCAATTTTACTTTTAGTCCGCCCAAACATTCATAGCCCAGGGAAAATGGACTCCAGAGTTTGATCATTTTTTCCACTCCCGAGGATGCGAGAATACAACTACTTTTATTGTAACGCACTTGATTTACAATCGATCGATGACCGCATAGTTTCATATGTGCCGAATCTACCCACTGAATGTCATCGGCTGGAATTTTCCACATGTATAAATTAAAATCGTCAGAACCTGTAAGAAAAAAGAATTTTAAACTTTAATTTATCTCTCTCTTTAAATTAATTTACAATAATTTGCTTAGATTAAATATAAAACAATATAATAAAAATTAGGTATAAAATTGAGTTTAAAAAAATAAAATACTATTTATAGTAAAAATACTATTTTTGATTAAAAAAACATCTTGCCTGATAGAACATATTCATCATTGTCTCCTGCAAAGCAGCAGGATTTCATGGTACAACTATTGTAGTACTCGTAGTGATCGAATTGACAAAGATGTTTCGGAGAATCGATTGAATACAAAATCGGTGGTAATCGCCTTCGAAGGGCGAGTAATTTATTTCCCGCTGAATTAAATCTCACGTACATACAACTTTGCGATGGTCCTTCCGTTCCATATTGTAAAACGGGTCTGAAAAATTGTACACAAATTTATAAGAATTTATTCTAAAATAATACAAAACAAACATAAAATTTATTCTATAATAATAATTAAAGAAATCGATATGTATTCGAAATCGACATATTTATATTATAATAAAAGTATTTATTATAGTAAATCGAGATAAAAGTATTTAAAAATCGAGTAACTTTTTGACCACTACTTTTTTTCAATAAGAAAAATTAAAAAATTAGAATTATTAAAAATTAGAATAGAATTAGAAATTTAAAAGAAGAATTACTTTAATGGTTTTCGAATGTCCCATATGCTGGCGCCTTCTTTTGCGTTTGCAGTTGCCAACATTTTCGAATCAATTGGATTGAACATAACAGAATGAAAAGCACTTTTATATTGTGCCAAACACAGAGACTCCTTGGAACCTCGAATATCGTAAATGAGAATTCTCCCATCGTCGCAAGCACTTCCAAAAACAAAATCATTTTGCGGATGAATTGACAGACCAAAAACTGCCTTCTCGTGGAGAAAATAATTTAGTGGATCTCCCCTAAAAACAGAGAATCAATGTAAAAAGATTGTCAAATCAAACGAAATAAATTACTTAAATTAATATATAAACAAACCACAAAAAATATTCATCTAATTGAAATAAATTATAATGATAATGAAAAATTTGAAACAAAAAAAATTCAATTACATTTTTTAAAAAACCTAATTTTTTCACAATTTCTAAATTAAATTATACAAAAATTTGAGTACTCAAAAATTCAATATTTTTGTAAAATTAACAATTTGAAATTTTAATTATTTATATTTAGACAGAAATTGAAATTTCAAATAAATTCAATGTAAAACCCTTTTCAAATTTGATTATTTCTAAAAATTAAAATTGCAAATCTTCTAAAATTCAATTTTAATTAATTAATTCAATTCTTACTTAAATTCAATTTTAAAAAATTTTTTATTAAAATTATTAAAATAATATAAAATAATATATTAATAACTTTTTGTAATAAACACTTAAATACAATTATTATACTTTTACAGCGATTACAATTTTCAAAGTTTTGAATTTAAAAATCTTTTAAAATTGAATTATTTCTTAAAATGACTGTTATAGGTAGTGCTTTTAATATTTAATTATTAATTTAAAACTGAATTTTTTTTTAATTAATTTTTACCAGAATTCAAATTTCAAATACGAGAATTTATTTATTTAAACATCAAATTTTTTATAAAATTCAATTATTTTCCAAATTTTTAGTTAAAAAATACAATTATGTTTTGAAAATAATTTTTAAAAGTGATAAAATAAAATTCTTTAAAATTTAAGTTTCATTTTAATGAAATCTGAGAAAAATTCCAATTGTTTCAATTTTTTAAAATCATTTTTGGGAATTAAACTAAAAATTTTAATTACTATTTTTCATAAACTTATTTTTTTCAGAATTTCTAAATTAAATTTTTCAAATTGAAATAGTGTTTGTTAAATAAATATTTAAATCTTACTTATTGCTATAAATTTTTCACAGGAATTGAAATTTCAAATAAGTTTAATGCAAAACCCTTTCAAATTTGATTATTTCTAAAAATTACAATTGCAAATCTTTGGAAATTCAATTATTTCACAAAATTTTTGATTAAAATTATTCAAATCTTACTTATTGTTATCTATTTGTCAACAGGAATTAAAAATTTTAAATAAAATGCAAAACTTTTTGAAATTTAACAATTTCTAAAAATTATAATTGCTATTCTTCCAGAATTGCATTAGTTTTTTGAATTTTTAAATAAAATTAAAGAATATAATATTATTTTGTACGTAAAATTAATTAATTCAATTAATTCGAAATCAAGTAAATGTTAAATTTATATTTTTTTTGCAATTTAATGATCAACAAGTTTTGAATGTTCAAATTACAGAAATATTTTTTATTAAAAATATTGTCAGAAATTACTAAATGTAATAAAAAATAAAAATCTTAAATTTTACATTTAGAAATCTTAATTTTTACATTTATTACTTTAAAAATTAATTTTTCTCCTCGTGAAGGAAGCTTTTTTTATAGTGATGCAAACTTACTAAGATAAAAATTTAATTTAAAGAAGAAATAAATAAATTTCGTTCTTTTGAACATTCATAACTTTAGGTTCATTGCAATTTAAGTAGTAATTTCTTGGAAATATTTAAATTGAAAATAATTTAATAAATTTCATTAATTTAATTAATTTCATTAATTTTAAATTAAGGAAGAAATTCCGTTCAAAATTTGAATGCAATTAATTATATAAGTATATAATAATAATTAAAATTGAAAATAAATATTGTAATAGACTGTTTTTGAAACTAAATTTTCGTTAATTATTTTAGTAATTAATTTTCAGGTATGTATGAGGAGATGATTATTCTTACGTTTGAAGATTATGAACAATAACTTGATCGTCATTTCCGGCTGAAAATATTTTTGATGTACTGTTATCGAAACCTAAACAAAATATATTGCTTGAATGTTCGGCTCTCATCACGGCAGGTTTCTCCGTTCCCTGAATCGCTTGTTCCACTTTCCATAATAGAACTCTTCTGTCATCACCTCCTACAAAAAGATTTTTTTTTAAAAACATATTTCTCTTTATAACATTTTTTTTACTTATTTCTTACTTTGGATTCATTTTTTTTTGTAAATTCAGCAAATATTTGATACTTTAAGCAAGGCAAAAATTACGAAAGTGGAAAAATGATTTTAAATTAATATAATTTTTTCTAAAATTGAATATTTAATTAATTAAAATGGTTCCATATTGTAACGATTTTTATACTATCAATACTTGTTTTGTTAAAATTTCATGATTTCAAAAAAGAATTTAAATAAAATCAATATGAGAATTGGGAAAAAAAAATAATTATTTTTATTTTTAAAGGAAAGAAAAAATATCACAATTGACATGAAAATATTAAACATTTCTGTAAGAATACATTTTAAAAAATATCGAAAAAAAGTTAATATATTTTACTATCACTAATGATATCGAAATATTTAATGGATATTAATCGTTTTATAAATATTCCTTCAGTACTTCAATAGACTAAAGTGTTTTTAAAAATAAAATAAAAAATACAGAAGAAAATTAACATACATTATGGTTCGGGCCCAGAATATTCTCTTTCAAAAATAAATGATCGAACCAAATCGAGTCTTCGTTTTTATATAGAGAAAAAAAAATCTATTGAATAAAATTTTTTACCTGACACAAGAAGATCGCCGTACTTTGAAAATTCGATTGCATTCACGCATCCATAATGTGAAAGAAGATTTTTTCTAAAGAGATTTTCCGAATGTTCAAATCTTGCCTTCACCAATCTTTGACGATGATTAATTTTATCATTAATTTGTCGATTAATAACAAACGACAATGGATTGTAAAGTGTTGGATAAGCCATTTTCTTTTCGACTCCAAAATTTTATTTTTCCTCGCTATTATAATCTTTCCATTAGATTCTCACCATTCTCGAGCACTGTTACTTTCTTCATATAATTAATAAACCATTATTTGTTTATCAAAATTCTTCACCGTTTATTTAAAATAATTATGTTTGATTATAAAAAAAAAACAATCTTAAATTCTCAATAATTTTGCAAATAATTGTGCAATTGAAACAAACATCGGACAAAATGACGGAATACACATACACACAATATATACTTAAAAAAAACGTACACAGGAATATCCTTTCTTTGAAATCAGCTGATCTGATTTGTTTTCAGTCACTTCACTTTGCTCCAAGTTTGTGAATATTTTTCATTTCTCAACGTTTTCTGAAAGTTCTTTTGACTATTTACTTGGTCCATTATTAAAATGTTGAAAGTGTAAAATTTAACTTCGCATTAGAGAAAATAATTTTTATTGGGAAAAATTATAATTTATAAAGACAACCGGTGCTACTACTTTTCTGAAAGTGAATATGACAACTGGCGACGCGACACGGTTCACAAGAATACTTCTCACTGGACCACCAGGTATATATTTATTAATTTTGAATTATTTATTATAATGATTATCAATTTTAAAAAACACAAGATAAATCTTTTATAATTATAATCCGTATGTAATTGTATAGAAAATTATTTTGACAGTATTTTTTTCAATTTTTTATTATTATTGACAAAATAATTATTCAGTAAGTTGTAAATCAATATTATTTAATTAATTATAATTGTTAATTTTACTCGTAATAAAACTGATTGCTCAGGGAGATCGATTCTAATTAAAGTAATTTATTCATTTTAATTTATTTCCAACTTCTACGATCGAGCAATTCTTTTGAGAAAGAGAGAAAAAAAATTAAGTAAATAAATTGAAATTTTTAATGAAATTATTTAATTTTTATGAAAATCTCCATAATTTTCTATATACTTTTGTGACGAATTCCAAAAAGTAGCAATAAATTATCACAGTTCAGTTATTTTTAATTCAATTAAACATTTAATTTTTCAATAAAACTCAATTTACTAAACTTTCAATTCTTATAACAATTAAAAATTCAATTTTTAAAATTAAGAAAACAAGTAAACATAACCTCAAAATTCAATTTATTATTTTGTTTAGTAATTTAGATAACTTGTAATTTCTTTAATAATTATGTAAATGAACTATCTTTAAATATTCTCCGATCATTTTAAATCAATAACTTTTCCTTTTAAATTAAACGAACACTGACAAAAGTTTGTTTACATTCATACCCATAACGTAGTGTCAATAACAAAATTACATTGCACTTAATGAAATGTAATGATAATAAAACTCTTTTGATAAATAGCTTAATTGTAACCTAGTAAATGATTTACAATCACATTACAATTGTAAAGTCAATTAAAAACTTGGAATTAATTAATGACAAAACACGTTAGATCCAGTTTCTACTTTGCATGCTCTGCATAGACTGACAGTTCTGTCAAGATTTTACTAACTAATATAATAATATAAAATATAATACTAATATTTTTTAATAATTTACTAAATTATACCTTTTTAAATGATCTACATTCATATTAAAACAATAAAAACAATTATTAATTGCGTAAATTAATTAATTAAAGTGAAAAATCGTTAGTTCCGGGTTTGTCCACGAGATATAGGTAGATGTCGCCCCAAAAAACGGTCTTTTTTGGTAGTTTTTGAGTTTTCCATTAAATTCGTCTTCGTCCAAACTAGCGCCCTAATTGGCTAGATTCAAATTTGCGCGCGAACTGAGCCGGCCAATGAGAGTATTGTAAAACCTAAAGGCGCATTCACACATGGCACGCAGTAATTGCTCTGTTATTCCCGCGCTAATTTAAATCTAGCCAATGAGAACTCTAGTTGCGACAAAGGCGAATTCAATGCAAAACTCGAAAACTACCAAAAAAGGACGTTTTTTGGGGCGACATCTACCTATATCTTGCGGACAAACCCGGAACTAACGATTTTTCAACTTAATTAATTAATTAACGCAATTAATAATTGTTTTTATTGTTGTAATATGATTGTAAATCATTTACAAGTATTTAAATGAATTATTTATCGAATAAAATTATTATTATAATGCTAAATAGTATATATAATCATATTAGTATATGTTCCACCTGTCAGCTGTCAACACTGTTATTCTGTGTAATTGTTTACAAGTTTTACAAGTGTAGAAAAATCTTTAAAAATGTTTTATATAAAAAATTATAGAAAGAATAACAAATTTCAAAGATTGTTAATCATAAGATGGTATTTTAAAGAAATGTTATTACTTTTTTTAGTATGAATGAACATAAAAAAAATTTTTTATTATATTTTTTTGTTTTAAATACCTAGTGGTAAAATTTTTTAATTTTAGTTCAAAGGAAAAGAAATGATTTTTTTAGGTTATGTTTACTTTTTTTATTTTAATTGTAATTTAAATAAAGATTCTATTGTAAAGTTATATTATTATAGTTATGTTTTATAAATAATGAAATTATTAAATAAATTTTTAGATTGTCTTTATTAAATACTCGAAAAGAAAGGTTTTGTTTACATTATTATTTAAAGCAATACAATATTTTTATTTTTATAGGAATTGGAAAAACAACGATATGTAAACAACTAATTCCCTTGTTAGAGAAACAATATTCCATTGATGGATTTTATACAGAAGAAGTTCGTGATTCAAGTAAAAAAAGAATTGGTTTCGATGTAGTTTCAATAAAAAATTCTGAAATTCGATCTCCACTTGCTCGTGTGGCGTAAGTGTTTTAAAATTTTAATTTTTTTTTTTTTTTAAATTTCTAATATTGTATTTTTGTGTTTGATTGTAATTATAAAATTGAAAACCAGTTATGAATAATAATTATTAAATTTATTTTTTTTTCAATTTAGGAACGTATTAAAGCCACAACAATTTCAAAAACATTGCGTTGGAAATTATCACGTCTTTATTGAAAATTTCGAAAGCACTGCATTAGTAAATTTGGATTCAAAAATGGTGAATATAAATAATTTACAAAAAAAAAATAATTAAATTTGCAAATTAGTTATTTAAAAAAATATTTTGAAATTATTTCCTTTTTTTGCAGGACGTATTGTTTATCGATGAAATCGGAAAGATGGAATTATTCAGCGATAAATTTTTTTCTACTGTGAATAATCTTTTTTTTGAAGGAGACATTAAGAAGAACATTATTATCGCCACAATTCCTCAAATGCATAAAGTTCCACCGAAATATATTTCATTTTTTAAAAAATTTTACCAAGACTCTAGATGTAAAATTATTGATGTTAATCGTGAAAATCGAAATATTTTACCAAAAGAAATTTACGAAACCATTTGTCGAACATCTCCAAAAAATTGAAAATATAATTAAAAATATACCTCTAAGAATATAGATTTCGATAAAATTTATAAAAAAATGTTACTATTTCATTAAGAAAGAATAAAATAATGATTTAAAATATTTTAGTCATGGTTATTCATTTAATTTTTCTTTTGCAATAAATCTTTTTAAATTTTAAACTTTGAATTATTCAAAACTAATATTTTCTTGGCAAAATTTTACAAGAATTAAATTATTTACAAAATTTTAAATAAATTTCTTCGAAATAATTTAATTATTTACATAATAAGTAATATAATTTTCACAGCAATTCAATTATTTAAAATACAAAATATCATAATTTTTTTTTTGAAAAATATCAATTATTTAAAAAGATTTTTATAAAATTCTTCGCAAGAATTCAATTATTTAAAAAAAATTTATCAAAGTTCTTTTCAACAATTCAATGATTTTTAGAAATAATAAAATTTTAAACCGAAATTCAATTATTTTTATATTGAATAAAATTCTTCGCAAAAATTCAATTAGGTTGAAAAATTAAAAAAAAAATTCTTATTAAAATTTAATAATGATTATATATACTATTTAGCATTATAATAATAATCTTATTCGATAAATATTTCATTTATATACTTGTAAATGATTTACAATCATATTACAACAATAAAAACAATTATTAATTGCGTTAATTAATTAATTTAAGTGAAAAATCGTTAGTTCCGGGTTTGTCCGCATGATATAGGTAGATGTCGCCCCAAAAAACTGCCTTTTTTGGTAGTTTTCGAGTTTTGCATTGAATTCGCCTTTGTCGCAACTGGAGCTTTCATTGGCTAGATTCAAATTAGTGCGGGAATAACAGACCAATTAGTGCGCACCATGTGTGAATGCGCCTTTAGGTTTTACAATTCTCTCATTGGCCGGCTCAGTTCGCGCGCAAATTTGAATCTAACCAATGAGGGCGCTAGTTTAGACGAAGACAAATTCAATGGAAAACTCAAAAAACTACCAAAAAAAGGCCGTTTTTTGGGGCGACATCTACCTATATCTTGCGGACAAACTCGAAACTAACGATTTTTTCACTTAAATTAATTAATTAACATAATTAATTATTGTTTTTATTGTTGTAATATGATTGTAGATCATTTAAAAAGGTATAATTTAGTTAATTATTAAAAAATATTAGTGTTATATTTTATATTATTATTGTATTAATTAGGAAAATCTTGTCCGACCTGTCAGTCTATGCAAAGCATGCAAAGTATAAGTAGATAGCTGGATCTAACGTGTTTTGTCATTAATTAATTCCAAGTTTTTAGTTGATTTTAAAATTGTACTGTGATTGCAAATCGTTTATTTGGTTACAATTAAGCTATTTATCAAAAGAGTTTTATTATGTTTACATTTTATTAAGTGCAAGATTTTATTATTAACACTATACACATGTCATAGGAATAAATATAAACAAACTTTTGTCAGTGTTTCTTTAATTGAAAAAGAGAAGTTATTGATTTAAAGAGCTCAGAGATGCGATAGTTTATTTACATAATTATTATAGAAATTACAAGTTCTCTGAGTTATCAAACAAAATGAGAAATTGAATTTTGAGGTTATGTTTACTATTTTTGTGTTGACAATTTCGTCATTTTTTATGGGCGCAGAAAATAAAAAAACATTTGAATAAGTATTTTAGAATCTTTGATTTATATATTCTACGTTCTGGGTATGAAATCTTAATTAAACAAGGAAGAACACGACAAAATTAATGTTTAAAGAAGAATAAAATTGAAAAGTTTTTATTAAAAATTTGCTATAGAAAAAAATGCAGAATATGGTAAGTTTCAAGAATCATTTTAATTGTACCAAAATAAGAAAAGTAATGAAAGATAAAAAAAACTGTTCTTGTAAAACAGATTTATCAGTTTAAATATTCCCGGTCATTGTGTAAATTAGAGACGAAGTCTCTTTAATGGAAACGCGACTTAAAACTTGACTTCCCAGATGATGATGACTCCGATGACTCCCAAATGATTTACGACGTCAAAATAGGAGTGAAAAAAAATCGGAGCATGTCGCTCAGAGGTGGACTGATATTAGACGATAAGTGAATGTGTTTTACAAAGCAGTTTATTTATCGAGTTTAGTTTAATGTTTAATCACTGTTACTTTAATTTGTGTTGACGCATAAGAAGAAGCCTTTTTTAATTCTATAATTGTTAATAAACATTTAGATCATGGCGTCCGCGAAGAGAAAGCAAGATGAGAAAAACCTGAAGACGTTACGCGAGCTGGTCTCGCAACCGGGAAACAAAGAATGCTTCGATTGCCGGCAACGAGGTCCAACTTATGTGAACATGACAATAGGATCGTACGTTTGCATGTCCTGCTCAGGATTATTGTAAGTTCATTCATTTTTCTCCACTTCCTGGTAACACACAAAAGACATCCGTTAATTCTGACTTTATCTCAAAGTTGTTTCCTTTTTTGATAAAGAGAAAGAGAAAAAAACGAAATAATTTTTAAATCAATTTTTTAACTATATAAATGTAAACCTTTAATTGAAAATGTTTTATTCTTTTTTGGTTTCATTGGTATTTTAAACTAGAAGTTTCTTTAAAGAATTTCCACTGACAGGTGGCTTTGTGTTTTTGAGAGTATGAATCAGAGTATAACAGTTGATGGAATTTCTCAGAAAAAGAAAGAGATTTGACTTACAAAGTACAATTTTTAGATAATAAATTTTTTTTAAATTTTCTTTTTTCGAAACAATTTTTTTTGGTCCAGTTTCATAACGTATACGTTTAGAAAAAAAAGATTAATTGCGTAAACGCAAAGTTTTGCAAGTTGTTTAATTTTTACTTGAATAAACAATAATTTTTCTTAATGCATTCTCACTGAGTTGTGTAATTTTCATTTAAATTGCAAACAGTATTTCCATAACCTTGATCAGAAATTAAATTTTTCTTCTCAACTATACTTTTTTTTATTCTTATTACAAATAATTTTCAAAAAAAAAGAATAACAAATAGTTAAATACAAAAGGGGAATAATTTTTTTCCTATCAATTTTTTTAAAACTATGAGTCATAAGTGTGACAAGTAGGAGAGATTTTTATAGAAGAAAATAAATTTTCCATTATTTAAAAACAAAAGACCAATACTAAAATGATTTAGCACCTGGAATTTTTAATTTTTGTATCTAAACAAGTTTGCATATTATTTGTAGATATATGTTAAACGAAGAAGCATTAGTTTTTATAAATATATTACACAAATGCAACCTTTCACTCTCGACCTCGTGTTTATAAATGCCTAGCATTAGAAAATGAATTTCTAAAACAAACAGACACTGTCTAGACTTAATATTACATTTCAAAACTAAAATTCTGCGGAATCAGCAAAATCCCAGAGATATAGAATGTAAACTTTCGAGGAATGTGTGATAAAATATTTTGAAACTACTTTTTGAACTAATTTTTATGAACACACGTCAGAGAAGTCAGGGAATTCAGGGAAATTAAAATTGATCAGGGAAAAGTTAGGAATTTTTATTAAAAGTACTGGAAAAAATTAAGTTTTCAGATTTTATAAAAAAAATTCTGAATTCTGAAGAAATATCAATTTTTTATGAATTTAAATATTGAAATTTTAAGAACAACTACTGCTTACAGAAATTCAATTATTTTCAAAAAATTTTTAAAAATTCTCGTCAAAATTTCAATTATTTTTATAAATAATAAAATTCTTCTCCAAAATTCAATTATTTTCAAAAAATTTAATAAAATTTTTGACAAAATTTCAATTATTTTCAAAAATTTTCCTCATTTTAATTATTTTTAATATCTACTATTTTAATAAAATTTTCCAAAAGAATTCAATTATTTAAACAAAATTTTAATAAAAACTTCACAGGAATTCAAGTACTTACTAATTTTTTTATAAATTTCTTCACACCAATTCAATTATTTTTAATGTTTTAATGAAGTTTTTTGAAAGAATTTAAACATATTCAGAGAATTGTAAAAAAAAAATAGTTCTGAGAAATTCAATTATAATTCGAAAAAATTAAATTAAATTTAAATTAAAAAATGTTTAAAATTAACTTTAAAAATTCTATTATTTAAAAAAATTTTGACAAAATTCTTAACAAGATTTATTTAATAAAATTGCAATTTTAATAAAATTTTCCTATACAATACAATTATTTTAAAAAATTGAAATAAAATTCTTAGCAAGAAATCAATTATTTTCATTCATAATAAAATTTTTCTCAAGGAATTTAATTATTTTAAAAAATTTTGATGAAATGCTGTATTAATTTCTAAAAATCTTCGAAACAATTCAATTATTTTAGTAAAAAATAAAATTCTTCGAAGCAATTCAATTATTTAAGAAATTTTAATAAAATTCTTTTCATAGATAAACATTTTCATAGGAATTCAATTATTTAAAAAAAAATTTCTTTTATTCTTCCTAAGATTTCAATTATTTTCAATTTTTTAATGAAATTTCTCAATGGAATTTAATTATTTTCAAAAAGCTTTCAAAAATTATGAGAAATTCAATTATTTAAAAAAATTTAAATAAAATTCTTTACAAGAAATTGAATATTTTCATAAATAATAATATTTTTCTCTGGAATTGAATTATTTTTACAAATAAAATTCTTCATAGGAAATCGATTCTTTAAAAAAAATGTTTAATGAAATTCGTTGCAAGAATTCAATTATTTTCATAAATAAAACTTATCGCAGAATTTCAATTATTATTTATACAATTTAAAATTAAATGTTCAAAAAATTGCATTTATTCTTTAAATTTTTGTTCAAATTCTCCGAAAGAATTTAATTATTTTTAAAAATTTTGATAAAATTCTTCATAAAAATTCAATTTTAAGAAATATTCAATTATTTTATAAATTATTTATTTTTGTATTTAAATAATTAAATTCTCGATAAATTTTCTAATAAAAATTGATTAAAAAATAAATTTCACTTAAAAAGTTTAAATTATAATTTGAATATTAAAAGCATCAGGTATAAAGCGTGGAAAATAAAAGTCGGCGAAAAATAAAATAAAATTTTTGTGGCAATCCTGAGGAAATTTCCTTTTTCTATCAATTTCTTTTCTCTTTCAATTTTTTTTTGTTTGAAAATATCCTTAATGAAAACTTGTTGTTTGAAAGTAAAACTACCGTTAGTTGGAGAAAAATAATTGCCGTTATTTGTAATTTTGACTCTTTACTTTTAATCAATTTTCTAATATTTTCTTTTCGTAATAATAATTCTCGAACTTGAAATTCAAAATAGTAAAAAATTCGAATAAAGTAGATCGATAAGCATCGATAATTAGAAAGTCTCTCGAAACTGAAAGGAAGCACTTGAACGATAATTTTATCCTTAGTGACACAGTGACATGAAAAGATACGTGATGTTAAATAGAAACAAAAAGAACTTGTTTTTACAAGAGTTAATTAGTTGATTATCTGTCGTATTTCTTTTTTTCTCTTTGACTAGAAAAATCAATTTTATTCTTCATGTTTCCTTTGTCTATTCATAAAATAGAAACAGTGTATGTAATTAAATTTATAATCTGAGAGAATTCCAAAAATTTGTTGTTTATTGGCAACAATAGTGAACAATTACTTCTTTTTTTGTCCATAAAATATTTTTGTCCACTATTTTATTTACTCAGTGTAAAACAAAATATTGTTAGAATATGAGAATAAAATATTTGAATTCTATAAATATTTATCGAATAAAATATTTAAATTCTATAAATATTTATCGAATAAAATATTTAAATTCTATAAATATTTGTCGAATAAAATATTTTGATTCGACAATTAAATATAAACGCATTTTTTCTTTTTTTTCAGACGAGGCTTGACGCCACCACATCGAGTTAAATCAATTTCAATGGCAACATTCAATCTGGACGATATTAATTTTCTCAAGGAACGTGGAAATGAATATTGTCGAAGTACATGGCTTGCTTTGCAACCACACAATGATTTTACGTACGCCGATTCGAAGGATGAGCAAAAAATGAAGGAAATGATGATTGAAAGGTATGAAATGAAGAGATATTACATAACTCCGTCCGAAGTTTCAAAAAAGACAACAACAAAAACACAATCCAAAGAGTCGAATAATTCGAGCCTTACGAGAATTTCAAATTCTGAATCGCCACAAGCAACGTCCACGCCAAATTCAACATTAATTAATAATGAAACATCAAAATCAAATTCCTTTGGATCCATGGATTTTGTCGCAGATTTTAGTAAAGTTCCTGATCCCTATCTTCCAGCAACGCCAACCAACTACAATCAGCCTATTATTTCTCAGCCGTCGTTTGCGAATTTTGACAATAATCCTATTTTCAATTCACCTAAAGGTAGATTTTCTAGTTTTTTTTTCAAAAAAAGAAAGAATTAAGAACGTATTTTTAAAAAATATAATTGAAAAAAGTATTTTATAAAATATATTTTATTGAAGAAAGTATTGAAAGAAAATATATTTTATTGAAAAAAGTATTTTATAAAATATATTTTATTGAAAAATTTCAAAATTGGGGTAAATTAAGAAATTCTAAAAAAGAAACTATTATTTCCAGGCACTGGAAGTATGAATCAATCGGCTGGTTGTTTATCGCCGAATTTTAATGGAATTAGTTCCCCACCATCGGAGGATCGTTACGCTGCACTAAAGGATTTGGATTGCTTAATGAAACAAGCGCAAATTAAGGAAGAAAATCCTCCTGTTGGATCTACTACTTGGAATACGAATAACTCCAATTGTGAGTTTAGTTACGCACAAAATAAATTTTCAATTTTTAATTATTTTCCAAATAAACTATTTCTTTTTAAATATTTTCAATTTTAAAATTAATGTCATGAATGTTTCAATGAAAATTCAATTAAATAATTCAATGTTTTAAAATAATTGGATTCAATCAAAACTGTTGAAAATAATTAAATTTTATTTAATATTTTTAAAAATAATTCTATTCTTTTAAGAAATTTTATTAAAATTGCATTAAAAATAATTGAATTCCTTTGAAGAATTTTATTATTTATAAAAATAATTGAATTCTTGCGAAGAATTTTATCAGAATTTTTGAAAATAGTATTCTTTCGAGAAATTTTACTAAAATTAAATTTAAAAATAATTGAATTCCTCCGAAATAATCTTGTTTCTTAACAATTGAAGTTAAACATTTAAATAGATATTGAAGTTTATTAAAATTTTTAGAAAATAATTAAATTCCTTTTAGAATTTTATTACAATTTTCTAAAATATCAAAAAATTTTATTTATTAATTATTTTCATTATTAAATTTTTTATTCAAGAAATTTTATTAAAATACAAAAATAATTAAATTCTTTCGGAGAATAAATATTATTAAAGGATTTAACAATAATTGAATTATTTCAAAAAATTTCTTTAATTTATTGAATATAATCGATTTTGTTAATAATTGTTTAGAAAATGATTGAATTCTTTTGAAAAATGTTATTAAAAATTGGAACAAATTTATTTGAAATATTTCGTGGAATTTTATAAAAATTGTATTGAAAATAATTGAATTCCCATAAAGAATTTATCAAAATACATAATTGAATTTTTCCGAAGATTTAAAATTCTATGAAAAGAAATTTAATTCCCATAAAGAATTTATAAAAATAATTGAATTTTATAAATATATTTTATAGACAATTTTAGAAATAATTGAATTTTTAAAATATTTTTTAATTTTAAATATTTTTCAAGAAATTTATTAAACGTTTTGAAAATTGAGGAATTTTACTGAAAATAATGTTTAATACCCAGAAGAAAACGAGAAGGAAAAAATTGAATGTTTGCAAAGATTTTACTATTTAAAAAAATAGTTGAATTCTCCCAAAGAATGTTATTATTTGTGAAAGTAATTGAATTTTTCTGAAGAATTATATTAAAATTTCTGAAATTTTGATTACGAAATTATTTAAAAATTTTTGTAATTTGCATAATAATAATAAATTGAATAATAGCGCGTAACATTTGCGAGCAATAATAATAAATAATTAATAATAATTTTCCATTATAATTAATAATTATATTATTTCCAGTATCAAATTCCATTTGGGGTGGATATAATAATCAAGGATCTCAAGTTATTTCCAATCCGTTTACGGCTAATGATCTATGGCGACCGTCCAATAATTTAATCAATAATAATGTGCAAATTTCTGATAACACTCTTAATAATTCGGCAAATCCGTTTAGACAAATTCAATTTTCAGTCAATAACGGCAGTGCGTTTGGTAATGTATTTGAAATTTAATATTTAAAATACTTTCTTTTTATTCTTTCAAATAATAAACGAATTAGTAATAAAATTAATATTTTATTAATTAATAAAATTTAATGATTGTAGACACACTTTGGGCATCGAAGGAATCGCGAAATAATGAGGATGTTATTCCATCTAGTCAACTAATGACGTCATTCCCGAACAAAACGTGGCAACCGTCAGTTGCCGCTTATCACGCAAATCCATTTGTCGTAAGTTAACATTTTTTTTGCAACAATTTTACATTAATTATAATTAAGATGATTTTTAAAATTATATTGAAAAAAAAGTTGTAGCACTATAACGTAAACAGTGACTATTTAAAGCTGTTTTACTCATGACTTGAATATAATTAATTTTACAATGCGCTCATTCAGAGTCCATTAGTATTTTTATTATCGTATCAATTGAAAACAAACATTTAGATCATTCTTTGACAAATGGCAATTGACAAACGTAAAAAGAATGTTTTTAACACTTATTTCGAAATTGAATCAAAATTTTCTATAATTAAAAAACCTACTTTTTTCTCACTAATTTATTAAAACTTCATGATTCTAATTCTAAAGTTCTCAATTTGTTAAGAAACGAAAGAAAGAATTAAAAAAATGAAAAGAACGGAATTTGTTTATTTAAAGTTTTTCGTATTTATTTATTATTTAATTTCTCATGATCCTAAAGTTCTAAGAATTCACTTGAAGGAAATTTATTTATTTCCCTATCGAATTTACTTTTATTGTACAATTTTTGCATCATTCGAAAAAACTGAATTTTAGCTTCTTTTAATTAATTTTAAAGTTCGTATATGCAGAATTAAGAAATTTTAGTTTCTATTGCAATTATTGTTTATTTAAAAAGGTCATTTTGATAATACTGGAAAGCCCCTTGCGTGGTATTTAATTGAGATACGATCAATTTGCTCAATTCGGTTATTAGTATCTTGGCGCTTAAGTAATAAAGATGTTTATAATTTTTTTATCAGCAAATTTTCTTTCTCTCTTTTTTTCTTTCTTCTTTGTCTTTTAACGTCATAAGTCTTTTCGCAATACGCGTGTCAGAAACGTCATTTGAGCCGACAGTGCAATGTAGGAGCTTTAAATAGACTCGCAAATATATAGAATAAAAGCAGAAAGTACCTTATATAAGAGTTTTTTTTGTTTTTAAATAGCAATTGTTCGAAGCAAATTATTAGAGGACCTTTTCAAAATTAAAATTATATAAATTATTTATGTTTTTCCTTAAAATATTTCAATATTCTTCAATTTATATTAATAATCGTTGTATTCCGATATTTTTTTCGCAGTTTAAAATCAATTATTTTTGTTTATTTATTTGTTTACTTTTTGGTTTCCTAATTTTTTTTCACAATTTTTCTTTTTAAATAAAGTTTCGAATTTTTAAATTCATAAAATTCTGATTTCGTGCTTTAAATATTAAAAACTAACAAAAATTAATTAAACAAAATTGTTTTTAATTAAAAATTATTCTGAGTTAAACTTTTTACTAATTCAGATTTATCTAATACTAATTCAAATTTATTCAAATAATAAGTTTTTTAGAAATATTATCTCAACAAAAATTTAGAAATTATATTATTTTCCATAATTTCTCGTTAGTAAGTGAATTTTTTTAATTTTTAAATTTTTGTTTAAAAAATGTTATCCTAATTTTATTAACTTTTATAAATTCCAATCAGAAATAATTTTATTTTATTAAAATTTTTGAAAAGAATTGAATTGTTTCGAAGAATTTTATTAAAAATTTTATTGGAGCAAATAATTCAATTCTTTCAAGAAATTCAATTAAAATTGCACTGAAATTAATTGAATTCTAATAAACAAATTTTATGGAAATAATTTTTGAAAATAATAAAATTCTGTAAAAATGCAAATTCAATTGTTTCGAGAGAAATTTTTTTCAATTCTTTTGAAGAATTTATGAGTTAAAATTGTACGGAAATAATTTAATTCTTTCAAAGAATTTAGGAATTAAAATTGTACAGAAAATAATTGAATTATCTCAGAAAATTTCATTAAAATTTTTTTAAATAATTATCTTCATCAAGAAAATTTGTTGAAATTGTATTGAAAATAATTGAATTTCTCAAACTAATTTTTTATTTACAAAAAAAATTGAATTCCAGCGAAGAATTTTATCATTTTTGAAAATAATTGAATTCTTGATAAGAATTTTATTTACTTTCAAAAATTATTGAATTCCAGCGAAGAATTTTATTAATATGTTATAAAGTAGTAAATAATAATTAAGTTAATAAGAAATCTTATTATCTTTTTTAATTTTGGAATCTAACATAATTTAAAAATTGTAGTTAATGTTTAAAAATAAAAAAAATTTGGCATAAATTAAATACAGCTTTCCGCACGCGTAACATTTGCTAATTATTAATACTTTGTTTTTCCATTACTCGTTTATAATTTTTAATGCCAGTCACGAATCGATCGTGAGTTGGAAAAATACTCAAGTGATAACATTTAAAAATGTTTTGTAATCCTTCTTTTCAATTATCGCCTTTTTTATATTTTATTCGTATTTTCAGTTTTTTTTCCACAGAATTAATTTTCTCTTCATTTTATTCATTTCATTCAGATTCTTTTGTGAGAATTTGAATTGAAATTGAATTAAAATACTTTCTAGTTGAAGTAAATAAAAGTTCATTTATCTAAAATTATGAATTTTCTTTCAGGTGGGATCTGGTATTGGCGACATGACAAGAAATTCGAACAATCCATTCTTGTGATCAAGTTATAAAACTCCTTAAAAAACAGACTTACGAACAAAAAAAAACAAATTTGCGAAAATTTAATTAAGCTTAGCTTAGTAAAAAAATTGTTTTTTTAAAAAAGAAACATGACTTGATTGGCAATTAGTGCCATTAACGTTTACCCTTAGGAGCACCAATCTCTTCTATTCAATATAAAATAAGTAATGCGTTTATTTATGAAAAAATAATTTACAAATTAAAATATTACTGTTACCAGGTTTAATATATTAATGAAATATTTCAGCCACTTGCGACAATTTAATAAGTAATTTTTGTTTTTAGAGCTTTAAAATTCAATGGGTGAATGAAAATTAAAAAAATGCAAATCGAAATGAAAATGAAAAAAGAATTCCGTCGTTTCATTCCATCTAAATATTCAATGACATTAGATGTCAAACTAATTGTAATTTATATCAAATTATACGTATAAATTATTGTAATCGATATTTATGAAAATAATTTGAAAAGAAAAAAACTATTTCGAACAAGAAAGTATTAATCTGTTTTAGATTGGATCGCATGTGATTAGATAAGGGATCTGATTAGGAAAAATCGTATTATTTTTATAGTGGCGTTAGATAAAACAAAAACAAAAAAAATCTATTTTTGCGAATGTTCTAGTTTAAGCGAATTAAAAAAAAAATTGTTTTGGAAGCACACAGACTAATGTTTTCGAGAAATAAAATTACGACGATGGTAATAGTGCACACTTAAATACGTTTTATTCGCTTAGAAACTTTCTAATAAATACAAAATCACAAATGAACACTTAGTCTTTGTTTTTTTATTTAACTTATTACTGGTAGATCGATCATCATACTTGCATATTACAACTATAATTACTTGTTCGTTATACTTGAAGGCTAGATTATTGTGTATTTTACGAGTAATAAATTGTAAAAATGTGTTTTTTTTTCTCGCGTCATTGCTGTTAAAAATTTTGGTATATAAATATGGAGTTTGACGCGGTTCTATGAGTATAAATTTAAAAAAAAAAGATCAAAAAGTACAAAAAAGAAAAAATCCTAGTTGACAATTTTTTTTATTTTTCGCTAATTTGTTCGGAAGCGTCGATGAGTTATTTTTGTTATTACTTAGAGTAATAAATTATTGGGGAGGGGGGGAGAGAGAAGGGAAATTGGTAGAGAGAGAGAAAGGGAGGAGAAAAATTATCGTGAAAAAACACACTATTATTACGACTTGACCAATTATGTGTTAATCGTTATTGTATAAATGTACGAGATGATATCGATATTATACTAGGCAGAGGCATCGCTTTTCACGATTATCCTAAAGCGCTCGAATCATTGCTGAGGACAAATTATTAGTTTAAATGAGATTATTAACCTAACAGCCGTTACTACTGGGATTGCCCTTTGGCAGAGGCCGCACCAGATATAATTTTTCGCCTTGTTTATTCGTGTAAATTGGAGCCCGCTGATAGTGATCGACAAGCTGATCCAGCGTGTGGAATTTCCTCTGTCCGATACAATACAAAGCGCCCTCGACATGTACCCTAAAATGTTTATTCCGTCCCGGTGCCTTTAGAGATACCGAATAGTCTCCCATCTGGAAAAAAAATTGTTTTTTAATTCAAAAGAACTTTTTTTTTCGAAAACTTAATTTCAAATCAAATGACAGGCTTCATTCTCGATGATTTACTTTTAAAGAAGTAGCTTTATGAATGAAAAAAAGCAGTAAAAAAGTAGCTATCGAAAAGACTCAATTTTTTCATTTTTTCTAAATTAAATTACATTTGAAAAATAGAATACTTTTTTTAAATATTTACAGGCCTCGGATGAGGTCTTTTTTGACTTTCTTCGACTATTTTCGAATAATGCAACTTTTATCGACTTAAATTAAAAAATTGTGACTTTTTCGACTTCTCTTCCAGATTTTGCAACAAAATACCACATTTTTAGTATAAAATACAACTTATTTCGATTTTTAAACTATGAAAAATATATAACTAATAGAAAAATGTTTCAAAAGTTATTTTTTGGATAATTTTTCTAATTAAATTTTTGAAATATACAATTAAAAAGATTTTGAATAATTGAAATTTTGTAAAATTTTATTAAAAATTATTTTTTTTTCACGTATTTTATTACAATTTTTGAAAAGAAAAATAACTTTTAAAGAATTTTAATTGACAATTTGGGAAATAATTGAATTTCAAGTGTGAAAATAAAAATGAAACCTAACGAAAATTAGGTTATAAAAATAATATTAAAATATTTTTGAATAAACTAATTCTCAGAATGTTTACATTCAAATGTTTTGAAATTCAATTATTTTCAATATTTTTGATTTTCGATTAAAAAAATAATGACATTTTACAATTATTTTTAACATTTTGAAGAAAAAAATCATGTTTAAAATTTTTATTTAAAATTCTTCAATAAATTAATTAGTCTTTTTTTGAAATTATACAAAAAATCTTTTGAAATTTAATTATTTCTAAAAATTCACACTTCAACGCTTCTAATATTAAATTATTATCTATAATTTTTACTGAAATTCAATTTTAAGTCAATTCTTATTAGAAAGTTCTACGAGAATTCAATTATTTAAATAGAAAAATAAATAATTTATTGAATAATTGAATATTTCTTAAAATTGAATTCATATAAAGAACTTTATCAACATTTTTTAAAAATAATTAAAACTAAGTAAATTCTTTCAAAGAATTTTGTTAAACTTTTTAAAAATTATTAGATTCTATTTTATCAAGAAAGGTTTTTCAAATTCTATTGAAAATAAGTGAATTTTTGCAAAGAATTTTATAATAATATTTAAAAAAATAACATAATTCTTTCGAAAAATTTGATTAAAATTGTTTTAAAAATAATTGAATTCTTGCAAACAATTTTATTAAAATTTTTAAAAATAATTCAATTCTTGTAAAGAATTTGATTAAAATTTTTAAAAATAACTGAATTACGACAAAAATTTTGAAATTAATTAAATTTCTAAGAAGAATTTTAATAAAAATTGTCAAAAATAATTAAATTCTTTCAAAAAATTTAATTAAAAATGTATTTCAAATTAATATTAAATTCTAATAAACAAATTTTATTAAAATATTTTTGGAATAATTGTATTCTTGAGAAGAATTTTATTATTTATAAAAATAATTGATTTTCGACAAATTTTTGAAATTAATTAAATTTTTACAAAGAATTTTAATAAAAATTATTGAAAATAATTGAATTGTTACGAAGAATTTCATTAAAATATTTGGAAATAGTTAAATTCTTTCAAGAAATTTAATTAAAAATATATTGAACAGGATTAAATTATTATTATTAAATTCTATTATTAAATTCTAATAAACAAATTATGTGAAATTTTTTTGGAATAATTGAAATCCTGATGAGAATTTTACCTATTATTTACAAAAGTAATTGAATTCTTGGCAAGAATTTATCACAATCTTTAAAAATAAGTAAATTCTATCCACAAATTTTTTTCAACTTGTTAAAAATAATTGAATTCTAAATTCTATTAAATAATTAAAATAAAACTAAATAATTGAATCAAATTCTATTCAAAATATGTAATTGAATTTTTCCAAAAATTTATGGAACTATTTGAATTCTTAAGACGAATTACATTAAACAATATTTTTTAAATAATTGAATTCTTCTCGAAAATTCAATTTAAATAGTAGATATTGAAAATAATTGAATTTGGACAAATTGAAATTAATCAAATTTTTACCAAGAATTTTATCAAATTTTTTTGAAAATAATTGAATTGTTACGAAGAATTTTATTAAATTTTTTTAAAATAATATTCTTTCAAGAAATTTAATTTAAAATGTAATAATAATAATAATTATCAAACGCTAATAAACATATTATAATAAAATTTTGTTGGAATAATTGAATTCCTATCCGAAGAATTTTATTATTTACGAAAATAATTGAATTCCTGGGAAGAATTTTATTATTTAGAAAAAATAATTGAATTCCTGACAAGAATTTTATTATAAACAAAAAATAATTGTATTCATGCAAAGAAGTTTATAAAAATCTTTTTAAAAAATTGATTTTTTTCGAATAGTTTTATGTAATTTGAGTTTTAAATAACTGAATTCCTGTGAAGATTTTATTATTAATGAAATTAATTGAATGTTTGTAAATAATTTTTGTAAAAATATCTTGAATTATTTCTAATTTTATTAAAACTTTTGAGGATTTTTTTTTCAATTATTAGCGAATTTAAAGTAGTGCGAATTCTCGAAAATAGAAAAAAGTGTCTTTTAGTGTAAAAAATCTAGAAAAAGTATCCAAATAGAGTACCAAATCGTTTTGAATTCAAATTCAATTTCGTTTTTTGAATTAAAAAAATAGTAAATAGGTTTTAGTAGTACGAAGCCTGAAATAGAAATCAGAAACTCACATTGGTTTCGCTGTCTCGTATCAAAAAATCGCCATCGTGTCCATGTTGATTGAGAAGCGAGTCACATTGCAAACGAGTGATTCTCCCATAGTACCAAGGTTTTCCAACGAGATGTGGCCTGTCACCAGGATCAGGCCTTCTTTCCAAAGAGTCGCCGACTCCCATTTCATTGCTCTGCATTCCCCGTTCGCGATATGGCTGCGTGAGATATTCACTGAGTTCCTGGAGGTAATTACGTGGAACAAGACCAATTTGTCCATGGCCATTTCTCGCCTTATACCATTCTGGATCGGCAGGTGGACGATCTAAAATCTCAAGTCTGTCGCCCTTCTCAAATGAGAGTTCCTGATCGTTATTCGACGAGAATGAATATAAGGCGACAACAATATCGAGAACATTCTCTGCCATTGCGTATGTGTGTAACGTATCGTCGGCGTCGCCCTCCTCTTGCGTGTAATTCGATGGGAACCATCCAGCTTGATTGCCACTTTGCCCTCGCCACCAGCCATCGTTACTCTTTTCGAGAATTAAAATTCGCGTTCCCTTCACTAAAGAAAGTTCATCGGCTTGTTGCGCTTGATAATTGTATTTAACGACAGCGGTGCCAATTGCTTCACTAGGATCTGCCGGCAATCGCCTTGCCATTATTGGCGATTCAACAGCACGGGACGGTGAATTACTTGAGGGCAATGTCTTTGAACCGGAACCTTTTTTAACCTTTTTCTTGATACTATCGAATATTGAGGGTTTCTCCTTTTTCACGTAATTACTCGGCACGTAGCCCGCTTGACCTCTTGCACTCTGTACTCGCCACCAATGCTTCGAGTCGTCCAGCAAAAGGTATCTCTCATTTTTACGAAGGTCCAACTCCTGTGCACCCTGAGCTTCGTAATCGTATTTGGCGACAACGTAACACACGTCGTCTTGACTCGTTTTACCTGCAATTATTCAATTCATAAGTTTTCCAATATTTTTTCTTCCAACAAATTTATTAAAATTTAAATATTCTTTCCGTTTTTACTAAATTTACTCAAATTTAAATATTCTTTCCTTTTTTACTAAATTTACTAAAGTTTAAATAAAATTTTTACCAAATTGCCAAATAAATTTCAACACTTTTACTAAATAAACTTTTAAAATAGAAATTTTACTGGTAAAAAAAGAAAAAAAAGGTCAAACATTTAAAGCAAGTTTCAACAACAGAACAACAACAACAACAAAATAAAAACGTACCATGCTTCATGGCTGCCATGTGCGAAAACAGGAAGGTTTATACGACTGAGAGTGGTGTGAGTTCCGCTACTCACGTACTACTTGAAAGAATTGTAAATCTGCTTGTGTTGTGTCGACAGCACGAGTGCACCCGGCATTCATTATTTTGCTTTTTGTATTTAATCTTCCTACACCTTCTGATTTCTTGATTCAGGATCCATCGGCAAACAAGTGCGTTACCAACACTTTGAAGAAGAAAATAATTATTACATAATATTCGAATTTAACTGTGAAACTCTTCTAATTTTTATTTTCTTTATATTTTTCTTTTTAATTTTCAGTCTTGTACCGTTTTTTGTTTAGTAATTAACAAATTACGAAAAATCCTTTTATTGCTGCGACACAAACTTTTATGTTTATTAAAAAAAAAATAAACATGCAGTGCGGACTAACTACAATATCAGGGTTGGCACTAAAAAAATTAATTTTGTTTTTTCCTGATTTCTAGAGAAAATTTTGACTTTTTTCCTGAATCTAAAGTAAAATTCTGATTCACTCTAAAAATTATTAGATACTCAAAAAAATGTTCTACTTAATTTATTTACAAATTTATTCAAAAGTAAAATTATTCAAAAACAATAACTTCATTTTTAAATAAATATTAAATCATTAATATTTTCCCACAGGAATTAAAATTTTCAAACATTCAAATTTCACGAATAATGAAATTCATCGCTGAAGTTCAAATATATATTTTAAAAATCTACAATTTTAATAAAATTTCTCAAAAGAATTCAATTATTTTTATAAATAATAAAACTCATCTAAGAATTCAATTGTTTTAATGAACTTTAATATAATTTGTTTATTAGAATTAAATAATTAAGTCAATTCTTATAAGAAAGTTCTACGAGAATTCAATAATTTAAATAGAAAAATAAATAATTTATTGAATAATTGAATTCTTTCGAAGAATTGTAATAAAAATTTCAAGAATAAATTGCATTTTTCGAAGAATTCATTTAAACTGTATTAAAAACAATTGAAATTAAATAAGTAATTGAATTTCTGTGACAATATTATTATTTATAAAAATAATACACAAAAAAAAAAAAAAAATTTGTAAAAATACAAATTCAATTATTTAATATGAAACGAATTCAATTATTTAAAAAATTTAATAAAATTCGTTGCAAAAATTCAATTATTTTTATAAATAATAAAATTCTTCTTGGGAATTCAATTATTTTAATTAATTTTGATATAGTTTGTTTATTAGAATTTAATAATTATTTTAAGTACATTTTTAATTAAATTTCTAGAAAGAATTTAATTATTTTTAAAAAATTTAATGAAATTCTTCATAAAAATCTGAATTAATTTCAAAAAATTGTAATAAAATTTTTGGTGGAAATTTAATTTAAAAAATTTGTCGAAATTCAATTTTTTGCAATATTTATACTTTAAATAAAAATTCTCCAAAAAATTCAATTATTTAGTTTTATTTTAATTATTTAATAGAATTTAGGAATTTATTTATTTTTAAAAAGTTGAACAAAATTTGTTGATAGAATTCATTTTTTTTAAATGTGATAAATTCTTCGTAAGAATTCAATTATTTTAAAGAATTTTGATATAATTTGTTTATTAGAATTTAATAATTATTTTAAGTACATTTTAAATTAAATTTCTAGAAAGAATTTCATTATTTTCAAACATTTTTATTAAAATTGTTCTTAAAAATTTAATTAATTTCAAAAATTTGTCGAAATTAAATTATTTACAAAATTTTTAATAAAATCCTTCGCAAGATTCAATTACTTTTACAAGTAATAAAATTTTTCACATTAATTCAATTATTTAAAATACAAAAATAAATAATTTTTTAAATAAATGAATACTTCTTAAAATTTAATTAATTTTTTAAATTTTTAATTAATTTTTTTAATTTAATTACATTTTTCGAAGAATTCGATTAAAATTGTATTAAAAATAATTGAAATTCTATGATGAGTTTTATTATTTATGAAAATAATTTAATTATTGCGAAGATATTTATAAAAATTTTGTAAATAGTTGAATTCCTGTGAAATTTTTATTATTTATGAAAATAATTAAATGTTGACCTAGAATTTTATCAACATTTTTTTTTAAATAATTGAATTCTTTTGAAAAATTGTATTAAAACAGTAGATATTGAAAATCAGTTAATTGAGGACAATTTTTGAAAATAATTGAAATTTTGCCATGAATTATATTAAAATTCCTGAAAATAATTTAATTTTATCGAAGAATTTTGCTATTCATTTATAAAGATAATTGAAATGTTGAAGAGAATATTTAAAAATATTTCAACATAATTGAATTTCTACAAAGAATTTTATTACTTTTGAAAATAATTGAATTTCTGCAATCATGTCTTCCAAAATTCAATTTTTTCCAGTATTTTAATAAAAAAATTCCTGATTTTTCCCTTATTTTCCTGACCTATGACAACCCTGTGTATAAGTACATATTTCTAAGTGTCAAAAAATTATTTGGAAATCGTTAAAAAGAACGAATGAAAATAAATTACATACATACTGAAGACTAAAAGTTTGAAAAATGATTAACTGAAAAAATAAATAAATTCGGAAATCTTAATTGAAACAATACGTGTTGTATCATCCAAAAAATAATTTATCGTGCAACTCAAACATTAACAAGACCAATATTTTATTTACTTTCACTGCAGATAAAATACAGAAGTTTTTGAAAAGACTTTTATGATTCATTAAACAAAATCTGAATCACTTTTAAGTTTGCTTACAAAAATATTATCACAAGTTTTATCAATTCTTATACTGCATTGTCATTCATTTTGTTTTAAAATCAAATAAACAATATGTTATTTAAAAATTCATCCAACTTTTTATTCGAAAAAAAAGTGAATAATTAAATTGAAAAAAGTAAATAATTAGTTCAAAGAAACGAAATATTCTTGTCTTATCATATAGAATTTAAAAAGTTAACATGAACTTGAACAGAGTGAATTAAAATTCGTAAAGTTATTTCTGGTATAAGCACTGAAAATCAATAATTCTAACCTCAAACTTGACATTTGGAATTCAACTCTCAACGATTTCGATTTCAACAAGTTCACAAAATACTTATCGATTTACAATATACTATGTTTATTTTCACCCAATAAACTAGATATTAAAAGCTTTAAATGCATGTGATGTTTATATAATACTTTAAAAAAAAACTAAAACAATGGAACTATCTCGTAAAAGATGTCATTAAAAATTCAACGCTCTGTGCACACGACGAATATTACATTGTAATAAGTATATTGTTTATTTCTGACCATGAAAGTTTAAAAATAATTTTTACTCTGTTAATTGTTATTTAGTATCATTAGAATAAAATAGAAATAGATAAAAATGTCACAAGTCCATCCAGTTTATCAGAGTGATGATTCATAGGCTACTGTACGTTTTTACTTTGTATTTAAATTCTTCCTTTTACATTCTCATTTTTTTTAGGAAAATTTCCAAAAATAGATTTTAAATAATAACAAACACTTAAGGAAATAAACACTTCACCAAATGTGTACTTTTAAAAACTAAATTCTAAGAGTAAAATTTCCAAAAATTGAAAAAAAAATTTCGATTGACAAAAAAAATGTTTTAAAGTTTAAAGAGAATAAATACTTTATAAAGAAATAGGTAAAAAAATACCGAAAAACTGTCGCATTTCATCAGAATGCACACAGATCGTAGAGGGCTTCCGGCAGGAAATACAACATAAAAATTCACAGAACTCAAAAAACTAAGTGCTACTAAACTAAATGATGGTCAAATGACAGCTGATCTGACACTTACCGATTTTTAAACTTGACATATTCCTTCATAAAGTACTCCAATTTCAAGCAGACAGGGCCGCTTGTTTTTCCCCCTCTCTACAAAGCAGCAGCAGCCATGAACTGCTGTGGACTTTATGGGGGAGCCGTTATGGGGAAAGAGGGACGAAATGGATACGGGGTACAGGGGAAAGGGAGGTATTTCGATTGAGGATATTATTATTCATCCATGTACGAGCCGGTTTTTTTTTCCTCGAGGATAATCCTGGAGTTCCAAATATCCCATGTACAATTCTTTATACAATGATAAAAAACACTCTTGAATTTTTCTACTCTTTTTCCAACGTCCAGGGTACGCCCTATTCACACGCCGAGAAAGCTAAACACTGACACTGTTTATTATTTCTTTTCGAATTCAATGGATCTTTTTAGTTAACAAGACTGCTTACCCGCATGCAGAATCGTTCCGTTAAAAATGCGTTGGACCCACCCTTAAATATGTTCAGGAGAGAAATGATATTTCGCTCCCCGTGGCGAAGACGAAGACGTCCTCGTCGAGTGATTTCCGTCACTGATGGCGCCACATTCAACTAAACTTCATTGTTGAAACTTTTTTTGACACCGGTCATACGAGTTTATTCAAAAATATTTACAACTGAGTCATAAGTCTATTTATTTTCTCTAAAAATATTATTAATATAGAAATGTAATTTCAACTCTGGTTAAAAGCGTCAAAACATCACGATTTTGAGGTTATGTCAAATTTTTTTTTCGTTTTTAATTTAAAATCCATAGAATCCACATAGGTAATTAAAAGAAATAATTTGTTAACCATTTTTAAGTATTAAGTCTTTAATTTACGAAAACAAATTCAATTTTTTGTTTTTTAATAATTAAAGGTAATATAATATAAGAATATTGTTACTGTAACTTGTTTAATAAATTATTATCTTCATTTCAATTCAATTATTATTTTCTAGATTTTTTAACTACAATTCTTTCTTAAATCAATTATTTTTAATAACTTTTGACAAAGTTCTTTGGGAATTTTAAAATTCATTTGTTTATAATTCAATTATACGTGAAATTTTGATTATTTGAAAATTCTTCACCTACATTAGAAAATAAAAAATTGAAATAATTTTGAAAGAATTTCGATTAAGTTTTTTGAAAAAAAATTAATTGCATAGAATTTGTAATTAAAAGTATGGAAAATTCAAATTTTCAAAGATTTTAGTTTGAAACGTTTACAAAATTCAATTCTTTCTAAAAATTGCAATTATTAAATTATTATTTAATTATAATTATAATTTATAATTTATTATAATTATAATTATATTATAATTTATTTAATTATAATTATATAAATTATTATTTCTCTAAAATTCAATTCTTATTCATAATTTTATCAATAAATTTTTAAATAATTGAATTTTTTTGACAAATCTTAATAATAATTTTTAAGAATAATAACATTTTTCGAGAAATTTGATTAAAATTGAATTAAAAATAATTGAAATTCTGAAATGAGTTTTATTACATTTATGAACATAATTTAATTATTACGAAGAATTTTATAACAAAAGTTTCAAACAATTGGTTTTTTTCGAAAAAATTTAAGGAAATTCTATTTTTAATAATTGAATTTCTGTGAAATTTTCATTATTTTAGAAAATAATTGAAATTTTGCAAATGAATTTTATTAAATTTCCTGAAAATAATTGAATTTTGTCGAAGAACTTTGCTATTAGTTTATAAAGATAATTGAAATGTTGACGAAAATTTTTTTTAGATTTTTTGAAAATAATTGAATTTTTGCGAAGAATTTTATTAATTTTTGAAAATAATTGAATTCTTGTGATGAATAATATTATAATTGAAAATAATTGAATTCTTGTGATAAATAATATAATTTTTGAAAATAATTGAATTTCTGCGAAAAATTGTATTAAATTTTGAATTGAATTCTTGTGATGAATAATATTATTTCTGAAAATAATTGAATTTTGCAATGATTTATACTATTAAAATTCCTGAAAATAATTGAATTTTGCAAATGAATTTTATAAAAATTCCTGAAAATAATTAAATTTTGTCGAAGAATTTTGCTGTTAATTTATTAAGATAATTGAAATGTTGACGAAATTTTCTTTTAAACTTTCTGAAAATAATTGAATTTTTGCGAAGAATTTTATTAATTTTTGAAAATAATTGAATTTTTTAAATGAATTTTATTAAAATTCCTGAAAATAATTGAATTTTGTCGAAGAATTTTGCTATTAGTTTATAAAAATAATTGAAATGTTGACGAAAATTTTTTTTAGACTTTTTGAAAATAATTGAATTTCTGGGAAGAATTGTATTAATTTTTGAAAATAATTGTGGCAATCCTGCAATATAATTACATAAAATTTTGTTGTAAATTTAATTTTTACAATTATAATTAATTCAACGTGTATAAAAATTAATATTCATAATTCGTGCAAAAAAAACGTCTGAGTTTAAAAAGGCAAAAAAATTAAATTATATATTCAAACGTTATAATAAATAGATAATTTTATAAGGTATTTCTTTTTATTACAGATGTTTCATTACGTTAACATAACAAAGTTCTATACTTTCAAGGTACATGATGATCGTTACAATATGACGTCTACCTGTGAGATCTTTAAGGACCAAACGTAATGTTGGTGTGCGATTTATTAACAAAAAAAAAATTCTCTCGATTCATTTATGAGAATCGTCTCTGGGGATTCATATTAAGGAAGCTAATTTCATTTAAATCTACACCACAATCTAGTCGTTGTATGTTAAGTCATCTAGTTTAAAAGTTGCTTTTGTTTGTATTTCTTTTTTTACATTTTAAGGCGTGTTTCAAACTTCTTAATAAATTCATTGTTTGCAGTTTACAAAAAACATTTCACACTCAATTTTTTCTTGCTATTTATCGATATATTAGAATACACTTGATTCCCTAAATCAAAGATTAAAATATTAGGGAAGAATAAATTTTTTATATTGTTCGACAAAAAAAATTATACACAGAATGGAAAAATATTCTCAAAGAAAAATTTGTGATTATTTGAAAATTTCGATTATTATTTACAATGTTTGCACATTTATATGAATGATTTTTTAGCAGATGAATAATAAAGAAAAGCTTTTGTGAAAATTAATAAAATTAGAAAACATTCAGCAGAGACGATTCGCAACTAAAAGAATCGCAAAAAATATATATATACAAAGCAAAGTGTGAATTAAAAAAAATTAGAAATTGAATTTAGTTTATCGAAAATATTGAAATTTTCAAAAATGATATGTTTTTTCGTCATTAAAATAAATTATTTTATTTCGAAATAAATTAATTCTCGTTTATTTAAAATATAAGAAAAAGTTCTGAATTTTTTTTCGCTAATGGAAACTTTGTAACAAAAAACAAAAGCCAAATAAAAAATTTATATTATTTTTTTTTTGTTTTTTTATTTTTTAATAAACGCTTGGACATCTTGATAAAAGATTTAAAGCGATCACAGACAGAGGCATAAAACACGTGGGCGAGAAATCTGTGATTGGCAAGACGACAGCGGATTCTAATACTTTTCTAAAATTTCTTTTTTTCATTCAATAAGTTTTAATCCGCCATGCAACTCTCTCATTTTTCTCGCCATTTCTATATCATTATAATACGAGACTTTTCAATCGATTTTTCTTTTTTTCTATCACCAACTCTGTGTTTAAATTTTCAAAAAAAAAATCTCCCTATATATGGAAATTATTAGTTGAATTAGTAAATTAATTAACTTTAAAGAAATCAATTTCAAATAAGAATGACTAATGGAAATTTGACTTTATCGATAAAAAATAGTTTACAAAATTCGTGCATTAAAAAACCTACGTTAAAAAAAATTATAGGAAAAATATAAAAAGGGTTTTTCTTCTTTTGTTTTCTGAAAGAAAAAAAATCGCACGTGTTGTAATTTCTTATTGGCACCACGTAGAAAAAAAAATTCTTTCTCACAAAAATAGAAATCTAGCGAAATTTTTGTTTTGGAAATTTTATAAACTTAGTTGAAATATTATCTATGAAAATAAAAATACAAAAATTTCTTGTACCAGCGATTGTTACATTATTTGCAAAATAAAAAAATAGGAAGCATGACAAAAAACAAGTGCGGTTTTTTTCAACCTCTCGATCACAAATCTATTGGTATAAAACGTTATTTTAAAATTGCCGTCTTATACATTTGAAGGCACTGTTCAGGGGTTTGAAAATTGAAGAGAAAAAAATGTTTTTTTTCAAATTTGCACACAGAGTTTGATAATAGAATTTTCTTGATTTTCAAGACTCAGCACAATCCATATCACAAAATTGAAAATAGAGCAGGTTCAAGGTTTTTCTCTTCGATTATTGTCCTAGTGACGAATAATCGAAAAAATTGGGTCTGTGATCGGGACATGGAAATGCGTTGTCAGCGTTTAAAATTCAGGTTTCACTAATTCTTCTCACGTTTTTATTAAATATTACCAGTAACGCTATATTACACAAACGCTTATTAATTTAGAGGCACATTTGCTAAGGGTTTCGGTGCTTTTTTTTTGTTACTGAAAAGTTGCTCCCCCCGGACACGACAAATAAAATTTTCTTTTTCAAATTTTTCACTCGATTATTAAGCAAATTGTAAATAATTAAATATTTCTTGTATTTAAATCAAAAATTATATGGCTCGTGATTTATTTATTTGATTATAATCAAGTAATTTATTATTTTGAATAAAAAAAACTTTTTGTCGATAATGAACTGTGTATAGTTTGCTAAGACTAAAAAAGTAAAAATTTATTTTCAATTTTCAGCCTTTTTGACTAAAATTAGTTGTTCTAACTAGACAAATATTTTAATTCATTTAAGACTAGGGACGTTTTTGGAGAATAAAAGATCAAAACTTGAGAAAAGCGGAAAAAGTTTTGCGTTATTAGGAAGACCTTATTATTTATTTTCTAAAAATGCTCCCGATTGGAGAAACCTGAATTCCAAACGCTTTTTTTTACAGCACAGGTAACATTTACATCTCGAGTTTTTCACGGAATGTTTTTTTTTTTTTTTTGCCTTAATAAACTTGTCAGGAGTTTCGTCAAAAAGTTTCGAATGTTTTAAAAAGAGTAGAAAAGAAATTCCCGAGTTGTAAATGTTTCGTAAAAAACGTGTTGAGGCAGCTAAAGCATCTAGACCACAGAGCGTTTTTAAATTTTGCATGCGCACGACAAAACCTGCCACACATTTAAAAAATGATTGGACTAATCGCAACAGATTTATCGCGATAAAAATAAAAAAAAAAAGGAGGTTCAGCCTTCTTTTCAAGTGTTCATTTTAAAAAGGTCCTTTGGAACGTAAGCTCAATAAGTAATCTCATGATTAAGTCGTTCCCGCCGAAAATCGCTCGCCAAACCTTGGAATCCAATTAATTTTTTTTCCAAGGGAAACATAAAGATTCTATAATATATTTTTTTTATCATAAAACTGCGGTACGTCATTTGGAAAATTTAACCTGCCGGATTCACCAGATCACGAAAACAGTCATGTTAACTCCATAAAGTTTAGATCAGGCCCTCTCTTCTTGATCCAAACATGTGGAGTCGATTGTTGAATCACAAAAAATATGGTGTGGTGATTATTGGAGGAATCACACGCTCCGAATCTGGCACCGCTTGAAATAGCACCGGTTTTCTATCGTCCACTGTTGTGAATTGCAATATACTCGCAATATTACCGCAACGATAACAATAATTCGGCGCTGACCACACTGTTATTAATTTATCATTGAACATGTACCTATAACCTAAAATACGGTAAATTAATATTTTAGTAATGAATAATAATTGAAAAATACTATCAGAGCTCGAACCAATGAAAGTATTTAAAAATACGGACTTTACGGACCAAAAATTAAAAATTACGAATCAATTACTGACAAAAATATAACCAGTCCGAGTCAATAAAATTCTTGCAACGAATTTTATTTCATTTTTTTAAATATTTAATTAAATTTTTTTGAAAAATTTGATTAAAACAGATGATATTGAAAGTCATTGAATTGAGGAAAATTTTTGAAAATAATTGAAATTTTGTCAAGAATTTTATTAAAATTTTTGAAAACAATTGAATTTTGGAGAATATTATTTATAAAGATAATTGAAATTTTGAAGAGAATTTAAATAATTTGTGAACATAATTGAATTTCTGTGAAGAATTTTATTACTTTTGAAAATAATTTAATTTCTGTAATCATTTGTAACTTATTCAAAATTCAGGTTTTTTAGGGTATCTAAAATTTTTTAAATTATTAAATTTTAAAATGTTTTTATAATTATCCTTTAAAACAATTATTTTTAATAATTTTTAAACAAATTCTTTGCAAATTTTCAAACCGATTTGTTTACAATTAAATTTTACAGAAATTTGTATTATTCAGAAATTCTTCAATTAAAATATTATCTGTTATAAAATAAAAACTACAAATAATTTAAAAAAAATACAATTAAACTTTCTCAAAAAGAAATTAATTCTACAGAATTGACTTCATCAACCAAATTTACGGACCTTTACGGGATTTACGATCCTAGTTCGAGCACTGACAAATATATTTTATTAACATTAAAATTTAAAAAAATATACCTTCTTGGACTAATTGATGCGCTCTACAAATTAATTTCAGGTCATTAATTTCCGTGAACATGTGAGTTGCCTTACTTCCAAAGAGCCAACCCGCTCCACGTGGGCTCACAGTCCACGTGTCAACGTCATCAGGATCTGACCAAACCAAATCACAAAATGCACCTCTATGCGGTATTTCCTGATTTCTTTCAATCGTTCTAATTTGATCTAATGTCCTAATTAATGGAGATAAACCACCGTGTACACATAGAACTTGTTCATCGATTAACTGCAATAAAATAATGAATATAATATATTAACTCGCCAACAAATAGAGGGAAATAAAAAATAATTTTTTGTTTACTTACGGCAGCAATTGTGAGCAGATCAAATACCCTACAGCAATATTTCCATGCATTCGCATTTCCATATTTATTTTGACACTCGTCTGGAATTTAATTAAAAAAAATAGCGCTTTAAAGAAAAGTGTGAGGAAAAGTAGTATTTTCTAATTGCCACCGTGCTTGAATGTCCTGCTGTTACATCTAAGACTCAATAAATTTTCCGTTGCTCTATTAATTACAAAACTAAATGGAGTCTGCTCTTCGCAATTGTTACTGAGTACCAAAGATGCTCTCAATCGAATGTAAGATTCATTACTACAACGAAGAATTATCTTCTGATTAGAATCATCGTACTTGAGAATCTCAAATTTATCCTTGCATCCCTCTTCGCCGACAAACTGTTTCAAACACTTCATTATGCAAGTTTCGATTATATTCGAATTCACCGATATTTGAGGTTCTTTTATAATCACAGAAATTTCTAAATAATACATTTTAATGATTTTTAGAAACTTTCGTTTGTTGTTCGTTCGAAATTTTAGGTTAGTTTCTTAAAAACATGTGCACTTCCGGCGTTATAAACATAATTATGCAATATATTTACAAAATTGCAGATAAATAAGTATAACACTAAATTATCATTTAATTCAAGTATTCAAAGAGTTCAAGCGTTCAAGTATTCAAAATATTCTCGAACAATTTGAAAGAACCGGAGAGACCGCAAACGAACCACGTTTTCGAAAACTGATAATTAAACACTGTTGCCAAATTGAGCACAAAAAAATGGCACATGCGTAGAAAAAATGCCGCGTAATTTAAAAAAGAATGAGTAATGATTTTTGGAGCACAAGAAGCACAAGTGTCACTAAGGAAAAACTAAGGTGGCAATTATTGAAACAAAAATAGTTTCATTGCCGCAGAAGAAAAATTTGAAAAGAAATTTAAATTCTTATCGATTCAAAAGTGAAAAATGAATAGGAAAATAGAGAGCTTACCATAAAATCCATAAACGTGCGTAATTTGGCGAGACTCGTGATTTCCTCGCAATAAAGTTATTCTGTTGGACCATTTTGCCTTTAATGTCAAAAGACGAGTAAAAGTTTCTAAACTGTAATACCCTCGGTCCACAAAGTCTCCCATAAATATGTAATTTGTATCGGGAATGGGACCTCCATTTCGGAAAAGTTCCTCCAGATCGTAAAACTACAAAAAATTAACTTCAATTAACTTCATTTTTTTTAAAGAAATTTATATTCATTATTAAAAAGTTAAACTAAATTTTAATACGATTTCTAAATTATTTTTCAACTCTTACAATTTTAAATTCTAAATTTTTCATCAATAGAAATTCACTAAAAAAATATACTTCTTTTGTTGAAAAATACAATAATTATTTTCAAATTTTCGGATAAAAACTTTGCAAGAATTTAGTAATTTTCAGTGCAATTTTTAAAATTCAAAATATTGAAAAAGAAAATCTGAAGAATTTTTTTTTGTTTAGTTTAAAGACTTTTAAAGATAAATAAGAAAAGTTTGAAGATTTGTCGTTTTAAACATCTAATAGAGAGTACAACTGCAATTTACCAGGAGCACAAGAAGAGAAAGTTTTAATAATAAATAATACAGATTTACAATAACGAAAAAATTGATGCCATATCGTAAACTTTGATTTTGAGGTTATAAAAAATAATTTAAACTAACCTGGCCATGAATATCTCCACAGACGGTTACAGGTGTAGAAACTGGTTGAATATTGGACTCCTCTAGCAGTAAATCACAAACAATGTCACAAAGTTTCTGTTTTTTGAAAAGAAAAACGAATTAATAAGTGATAAGCAATAGGAAAATGTACGTAACCTATAAACTGTCATGATTGCAAACATCGCAAAGATTTATCAAAATTACAGCAAATATAATAATTTCCAAATGTGGAAAAATGGAAAAAAACGTTGATTATTTACCTTGAGATCATTTTCAGGTAAGTATTTGCATTCTTTAGCAATATCTATCCATTTATCGATGTCTGACATTTTGCTTTTGTGACGTCAAAATTTCACCGTAGCATTTACTTTCTATACTATTGTAAATTTTCGCAACCAAGTAAAGACAATTTGAAAATTTAAAGTGTTGAAGACAACAATTTACTCATTCGTGATTCAATGAAAAAGAATATATTCTTTAATAAAAAAAACGGCTATAGCAAATTACTCTGATTATTATGAATTTGTGTATGACTGTATGTGTGACATTACACATAAAGTGGCGTTCACATTGTTCACATTAAATAGAAATAGTTCCAGTTTCCAAGACTAGAGGGACAAGAGTGACTAGAGGTGCTGTCATTTATGATATATCGTCATTTATCTGTCAAAATTGATCAAAATAAATGGATACATGTTAGATTAAAGTTTTTTATATTATTAAAAAGAGGTGTAGATTTACGACCTCAAAAATTGTATGTTGGGTGAGTTTTCCTTTTTTTTTTAGTCAAGTTTTTATCAACAATTAACAATATAGTATTGTAGGAAATTCCGGTTTGACGGGAAGTAAAATTAGATAAAGACCCCTATGTTTGATTAACTTCTGCCGTTGATAATTAGTATTTAATGTATGTTAAGACGAAAATACATGTGTCTGGAAAACATATGTTTTTTATGCTAATTTCTAAGATCGAAATCAAATTTGTTTTCGGCCTCTTAAATATTACTTAGTTCTCCGAACGTAACACTTAACCTCACAAGTGAAATTGTTATTAATAGTTCAATCAGAAATAAACATGTTTTAAACGTTTTACAAAATTTATTTTTGATTAATTTGCCCTAAAGAATTGAAAAAATTTTTTCTACATTTTCCGTAACTTTTTTATTTTAAGAGTGAAAATTAATTAAATTTTTTTTGCAGCACAATGTCAAGTATATATTTTGTCAGTTATTTACTATTCCTGAGTGTGTGTTTCGGTGAATATGAATGGAAGACGAAGAGACAGACGATATGTGGAGGATTGTTTCCAAAAATTTTCACAAGTTACGCACCATTGGGTAATTTAACGGAATATTTGTTTTACACGCCAAAAGCAGATATAAATAATTTAAAGCAATGTGTCGCTGATTGTTGTCAACAATCGCAATGTAATGTTGCTATGATTCATAATAGTACATGTTATAATGTACGTTGTGCAAATTCGAAAATGTGTATACCATTATATAGACCAGAATTTGCGAATAATAATCCACCGAGTATGGTACTCGTTAAGCCAGTAGAGGATGATGAAGAGTGGCAAGATATTTTAGAAATGGAAGATACAGAGTGAGTAATATGAGATTATCTCAAATTTGCATTCCATTAAGTCACGAATATATAACTCAATAAATTTAAAATTAATCATTTAAATAAATTAATAATTTGGCAAAAATAATTATTCTCTCAACGATGGGAAATTAGGGAAATTTCAATAGTTTCTTCTTTTTTTTACAGGATTGGCACAAATATTTTAATTTTGTTTTTTCCTGGCTTTTCCCAGAGAAAATTTTCACTTTTTTCCTGACACTAAAGAATTTTTACGAAATTCCAGTGAAATTTTAAATCTAATTTCATTATTTTTGGGCCCTTTAAAAACACTTTACTTAATTAATAGATGCCACCCTTTGGTAAAAAATGTAAAATTATCAAAAATCCGAATTTCTTAAAATTCAACATTTTTTGCTCTCTTTTATGGGATTTAGCTTCATTATTTTTGTGCTCTTGGAAAATACTTTACTTATTTAATAGTCTCGACTCTTTGGTAAAAAATCTAAAATTATCGAAAAGTATCAAAAATTCAAAAATCCGAATTTCTTAAAATTGAACATTTTTTCTTCTCTTTTATGGGATATAGCTTCATTATTTTTATGCTCTTGGAAAATACTTTACTTATTTAATAGTCTCGACTCTTTGGTAAAAAATCGAAAATTATCAAAAATTCGAAAAAATTCAAAAATTCGATTTTCTTAAAATTGATCATTTTTTCTTCTCTTTTAGAGCATTTGGCTTCATTATTTTTGTGCTCTTGAAAAATACTTTACTTATTTAATAGTCTCCACTTTTTGGTAAAAAATCTAAAATTATCAAAAATACGAAAAAATTCAAAAATCCGAATTTCTTAAAATTCAACATTTTTTCCTCTTTTTTATGAGATTTAGATTCATTATTTTTGTGCTTTTGGAAAATACTTTACTTATTTAATAGTCTCGACTCTTTGGTAAAAAATCTAAAATTATCGAAAAGTATCAAAAATTCAAAAATCCGAATTTCTTAAAATTCAACATTTTTTCTTCTCTTTTATGGGATTTAGCTTCATAATTTTTGTGCTTTTGGAAAATACTTTACTTTTTAAATTGTCTCGACTCTTTGGTAAAAAATCTAAAATTATCGAAAAGTATCAAAAATTCAAAAATCCGAATTTCTTAAAATTCAACATTTTTTGCTCTCTTTTATGGGATTTAGCTTCATTATTTTTGTGCTCTTGGAAAATACTTTACTTATTTAATAGTCTCGACTCTTTGGTAAAAAATCTAAAATTATCGAAAAGTATCAAAAATTCAAAAATCAGAATTTCTTAAAATTCAACATTTTTTCCTCTTTTTTATGAGATTTAGATTAATTATTTTTGTGCTTTTGGAAAATACTTTACTTATTTAATAGTCTCGACTCTTTGGTAAAAAATCTAAAATTATCGAAAAGTATCAGAAATTAAAAAATCCGAATTTCTTAAAATTCAACATTTTTTCCTCTTTTTTATGGGATTTAGATTCATTATTTTTGTGCTTTTGGAAAATACTTTACTTATTTAATAGTCTCGACTCTTTGGTAAAAAATCTAAAATTATCGAAAAGTATCAGAAATTAAAAAATCCGAATTTCTTAAAATTCAACATTTTTTGCTCTCTTTTATGGGATTTAGCTTCATTATTTTTGTGCTCTTAGAAAATACTTTACTTATTTAATAGTCTCGACTCTTTGGTAACAAATCTAAAATTATCGAAAATTATCAAGAATTCAAAAATCCGATTTTCTTAAAATTCAAAATTTTTTCTTCTCTTTTATGGGATTTAGATTCATTATTTTTGTGCTTTTGGAAAATACTTTACTTATTTAATAGTCTCGACTCTTTGGTAAAAAATCTAAAATTATCGAAAAGTATCAAAAATTCAAAAATCCGAATTTCTTTAAATTCAACATTTTTTGCTCTCTTTTATGGGATTTAGCTTCATTATTTTTGTGCTCTTAGAAAATACTTTACTTATTTAATAGTCTCGACTCTTTGGTAACAAATCTAAAATTATCGAAAATTATCAAAAAATCAAAAATCCGATTTTCTTAAAATTCAACATTTTTTCTTCTCTCTTATGGGATTTAGCTTCATTATTTTTGTGCTTTTAGAAAATACTTTACTTATTAAATTGTTTCGACTCTTTGGTAAAAAATCTAAAATTATCGAAAATTATCAAAAATTCAAAAATCCGATTTTCTTAAAATTCAACATTTTTTCTTCTCTTTTATGGGATTTAGCTTCATTATTTTTGTGCTTTTGGAAAATACTTTACTTATTAAATTGTCTCGACTCTTTGGTAAAAAATCTAAAATTATCGAAAATTATCAAAAATTCAAAAAACTGATTTTCTTAAAATTCAACATTTTTTCCTCTCTTTTATGGGATTTAGCTTCATTATTTTTGTGCTTTTGGAAAATACTTTACTTATTTAATAGTCTCGACTCTTTGGTAAAAAATCTAAAATTATCGAAAATTATCAAAAATTCAAAAAACTGATTTTCTTAAAATTCAACATTTTTTCCTCTCTTTTATGGGATTTAGCTTCATTATTTTTGTGCTTTTGGAAAATACTTTACTTATTAAATTGTCTCGACTCTTTGGTAAAAAATGTAAAATTATCGAAAATTATCAAAAATTCAAAAATCCGAATTTCTTAAAATTCAACATTTTTCCCTCTTTTTTATGGGATTTAGATTCATTATTTTTGTGCTTTTGGAAAATACTTTACTTATTTAATAGTCTCGACTCTTTGGTAAAAAATCTAAAATTATCGAAAAGTATCAAAAATTCAAAAATCCGAATTTCTTTAAATTTAACATTTTTTGCTCTCTTTTATGGGATTTAGCTTCATTATTGTTGTGCTTTTGGAAAATACTTTACTTATTAAATTGTCTCGACTCTTTGGTAAAAAATCTAAAATTATCGAAAAGTATCAAAAATTCAAAAATCCGAATTTCTTTAAATTCAACATTTTTTGCTCTCTTTTATGGGATTTAGCTTCATTATTTTTGTGCTCTTAGAAAATACTTTACTTATTTAATAGTCTCGACTCTTTGGTAAAAAATCTAAAATTATCGAAAAGTATCAAAAATTCAAAAATCCGAATTTCTTAAAATTCAACATTTTTTGCTCTCTTTTATGGGATTTAGCTTCATTATTTTTGTGCTCTTGGAAAATACTTTACTTATTTAATAGTCTCGACTCTTTGGTAAAAAATCGAAAATTATCGAAAATTATCAAAAATTAAAAAAACCGAATTTCTTAAAATTCAACATTTTTTCTTGTCTTTTATGCCATTTAGCTTTATTATTATTTGAATTTCTATTCAAGAGAAAAAATGGAAAACAGAAAAAATTTCTCTGATTTCCAGAAGCCTTTTAAAAATTCCATATCATTTCCATGATTTCCATGATTTCCAGATTCTGTAGGAACCCTGTAATCATGGAATAAATAAAAAATTCTTGAAAATAATTTAATTTTGTCGAATAATTGTATTAATTTCTGAAAATAATTGAATTTTGCAATGAATTTGATTAAGATTTCTGAAAATAATTGAATTTTGTCGAAGAATTTTGCTATTAGTTTATAAAGATAATTGAAATGTTGACGAAATTTTTTTTAGACTTTTTAAAAATAATTGATTTTCTGCGAAGAATTTAATTAATTTTTGAAAATAATTGAATTCTTACTATGAATATTGCTATTTATGAAAACAATTGAATTTTATAATGAATTTTATTAAAATTCCTGATCATAATTGAATTTCGCTGTTTATAAATATAATTGAAATGTTGACGAGATTTTTAAGAAAATTTTTGAAAATAAATTAATATAATCATTTTGAATAATTTTCTTTTCCAGCAATAGACTGATGGATGTGGAAAACATAAATCACGCAGTATTTGGATTCGATGGAGTTCGATGCATAAATGGCCAGACAGATTGTGCAGAAAATGAAATCTGCCGGAAACGAAATACAAAATCGGAATTTGGTATTTGTGAGTGTTCGCGAGGATCTACTAGAAATATCGCCGGTGAACTTCTTTTTAAATTCTTCTATTCAAAAAGATTAAAAAATATTCTATTAAAAAATTGAGGCTTATTTTTAAATTAAGAATTTAATTTTTCTTCTTTACATTAATTAGAATATTTAATTTTCCTTCTTTAAATTAATATTAATTATATTTAATTTCCTTTTTTTGATTGAGTTCTAATTTTCTTTTTTAAAATTAATTTTAATTGTTAGGATTATGTACACAAAGTGAAGAGCAGGAAAATCGCGACTATGGAGTCACGCCGGAATATGCACAATATCATGGGACAAAAGAATCTGGTGCGTCGTCGATAAAACCCCCAATGAAGCAACTATTAGTTTCTGCCGTATCGAAAGAAGTGCGACTTCCTGAAAATGAAGTCACACTGTCGGCTTTTACAGTTCCTGCTGAATTGTCAGGGGAACATTATAATTATGCGTGGAGCCTCTTGAGTCAACCGGAAGGACACACAGGCACTATGACAGATCAAAATAGTAATACAGTTAAATTAAGTAACTTGTCTGAGGGCTTGTATAAATTTAAAGTCGCCGTTAATAGTCCAACTGCTTATGGAGAAGCTTATGCAAATGTCAGCGTTTTACCACGTAAGTTTTCATTAAAAATCTTATCATCATTTAATGGAAATGAACTTAACTATATTTTTTATTATTAACTATATTAATATAATTATTGAAGGAGAAAAAATATTTTTTTTCGAAATCCCCTTGTAGAGGACAAGTGTAAAATAAAATTTGTGATTTTTGTAGCAAAACGGATAAATCAAGCTCCGATTGCAATAATTTCGCCAGCATCGCAAGTCGTGAAATTACCAAATACCGGAGCCGTTCTCGATGGATCTTCAAGTAAAGACGACGATAAAGTTATTGCCTACCATTGGGAACTCCAACAAGGACCTATTGGCTATCAACCTAATCTTGTCGACACGCCTACTCTTCAACTCGACAATCTCATTCCCGGAAATTACACTTTCAAGTATGTTTTGTTCTTAATTTCCTCTTTAAACTTATAAACGTTTCCCTTGATTTCTTTTCTTTCCTTTTCCTTCAAACTCACTGATTTTTTTATTTCTAACTTTTATTTCCTTTTGCTAATTATTTACTATATAAATATAGATATTTCATTATAAAATTTCCATTTTAAGTTTTTCATTCAGGAAAATTATTTTCGTGAATAAAAAACTTAAGAAAATGAAAAATTAAAAAACGAAAAGTAAAAAAAAATTATTTTCTACTTTTAGATTAACAGTTGAGGACTCGGATCACGCGACAAATTTCACAGTGGCAAATATAACTGTCCTGAAAGTGACTGATTATCCGCCAAGCGCGAATGCAGGACAGGATATAATTATTTACTTACCGCAAAATACTTTAACGTTGAATGGAAGTTTGAGCACTGACGATCGAGGAATCGAAAGTTGGCAGTGGACAAAAAGTCCATCGGACCAAAATAAAGCGGTTGATATGCAAAATACGCGAACGCCGTATTTACAATTGTCGAATTTAGAAGAGGGAATGTACACGTTTGTTTTGAAAGTCACTGACAATTCGGATCAATCGTCGACGGCGGAAGTTCATGTTTTCGTTAAACCACCCACTAATAAACCTCCAAAAGGTAAATTATTGCAAAGAAGTCCCATTATTTACAAAATTAGTTAATTAATTATTAATAAATATTAATAATATTTACAATTACAAAATTGATTTTTTTACAGCAAATGCTGGAGATGACATAACAATTGCTCTACCACAAACTGAAACTGTTCTGAATGGCAGTCGCAGTAAGGACGATATTAAAATTGTTTCCTATCATTGGGAACAAATACGGTGAGAATATTTTTACCAATCTGAAAAAAATATTAACAACCTAATGAATAGAATAAAAAAAATAATAATTTAATAAATAAAATAAAAAAAATTAATAACCTAACAAATTATTCATTGGTTATTAATTTTTTTATTCCTTTTTTATTGAACTTTATTCAACGAATTGTATTCATGGTTAATAATCAATTTTTCAATTAAGAGGACCCAGTAAGGCGGAATTTCGTGCAGTTAACGAAAGTATAACGAACATTACGAAACTTACTAAAGGAGATTACGAATTCAAATTAACTGTTATTGACGATAATGGAAATAAGGATTCTGATAAAGTGAAAGTGAGAGTAACGCAAAGTAAGTATTTTCATAAATTAAACATCAAAAAATAGTAGAAATTTGATAATTTATATTTTTTCAGCGAAAAATGCTCCGCCGAAAGCAAACGCCGGCGGTGATCAGACATTTGTTGCTCCAATTGCGGCTGTGATATTAAATGGTTCACAATCCAGTGATGATTTAAGAATAGCGCAATGGTTATGGACTCGAGAACCAACGAGTCTTGCTATTGGTTCTATCGTTGAGGGAACTGATAAATCTCCAATTTTAATAGTCAGTATTTTTATTTTTTTCAACTTTAAATTAAAATTACAAAATTTTAATTTATTTTTATTATTAGTTTTTGTACTATATATTATTAAAAAAAATATCTAAAAATTTCATGGGATGTTTCGTTTCACTTCACTTGAGTAAATTCTTAGAAAACTATAACGAATTAAAAATTTTCGAAAGATTTTTTCATCAAGAGCTCATCAAATGAAATGTTTCTTTTTCAGCTAACAGACGTTGTTCCAGGCAGATATGTTTTTAAATTGAAAGTAATAGACGATGATGGTCTCACTAATGAGGATACAGTCTCTGTTATTATAAAACCTGGTAAAAATTGAATTAACTAAATTCTAAATAAAAATTTAAAATTTTGTTCAATCACAAAATGATTCTTCAAATTAAAGAATTTTTATTTTTGATTAAAGTAAAGTAGAAGAAAGTAAAAATATTTTAATTTAATATAATTCAAATCGATACTTTAGTTTTTAAATAATAAATTCGATTAAAATTACGCCACGAATTATTTAATACGAATAACGTAAACTTTTTTTCAGATCCACAACTCTATAATTTAGTTGAGCTGACGTTAAATGTTGGAGCTCATTTAATAACTGAATCACAAAAAAATTCTCTAGTCGTTAAATTACAAATGTTGCTTCGCGAGGAAGTGACAATTGTCGTTCGAAACTTAAAATCAGAGCCAAGAACTGGAAAACTCATTATCTTTTTCTACGTCGAGAAAAAAGATGGAAAATCAACAATGACTGGACCAGAAGTTGTTGACAAATTGAAGGAGAAAATGAGACAAGATTCGGGAATTTTACAATTGTCAGTTGCTAGAATTGAAACTGCCAAATGCCAGAATAATTGTTCCGGTAAACAAATTTTATTATAATATATTATATAATAATTATAATATATATTATAATTATTTCCTTTTTAATATTTTATATATTTTTTTGATCTATTTTTGATCAGTTTTTTATTCGTTTTTTTAACTAAAGTGGTATTTTAAACAATAATAAGAAAACCTTTTATTTAATAAGAATAAAATATTTTAATCAATACTAAAAGTAAATTTTTAATTAATGAAGAATTTTTAATTCTTAATTACTAAGAAGAATAGAATAAATTAGAAATTACAAATTTTTAATTATTTTCTCCATTCAGGACACGGAGGTTGCGATGAAGAAACAAGAGAATGTATGTGTGAGGCATTTTGGATGCAAAATCTAATTCAAAAATACTTTGGAAATGGTGAATCGAATTGTGGTAAGAAATTTATATGTAAAAGATTTATTCCTTTAATTCGCTCCAATTTTTTCGTTTAATTGTAAAATAAATAAAAAATCATTTTTTACAGATTGGAGTATTTTGTACGTGATAATAGCTTTACTTTCTTTGGTTTTATGCTGGGTGGGATTCCTATGGGGATTAATATGTTTATGCCAGAGAATTTGTTCTGGAAAAAAGCGAAATTCTCGCTCGAAGAAGAAACCGCCTCGTTATTCACTTCTTCAACCGGACGCTGATGAAGAAAGCAGTACATGTCAGTTTTCAAAAATTTTTAATTAATTTTAAATTAAATTATATTTAACATTTTCTCCATAATTTTATTGATTTTATTTCGATTAAATTCGTTTAGATTTTGAATTAATTCAGTAAGAAAATAATGCAGGGTGTCTACGAATTTCTCCTTATAAAATTCCTATTAAAAGACAATTAACTGAAAATTCTTTTTCAAGATTAAAATACTTCGATTGTGTAATAAGATGAATTTTCGTTTATCGAAAACAATTTTCTTTTTAGTCTCGCCGCACAAAATGGTTTTATCAGAATCAGACACGGACTCAGATGATGTTTTATTCGAGCATCGAAAAGGAAAAGTGAACGGCTTTGCGAAAAATGGCAAAAACCGAAATGGATTCATCAAAAGTGGCTTGAAAGTGAAAACATGAGGTAATTAATTTTTTTAATTTTTCTAAATGAGTCATATTTTATCATCATTTTTTAATTAATCGAAGCAAATTTGTTTTACAGGAACAAATTAATGAACTGCGAGTGAATTTTGCCAAAAAGAAAAAGAACATAAAAATAAACTAGTCAGTGAAGAGCTGTCATTCTCAAATCACAAAAAAGAAGAAGAATAAAGAGAGGAAAAAGTGAGACGATACAGTGATAAAGGGAAATATTTTATTTCTCTACAGTCGACATCATTTGTAAAATAATTTTTAGTGAATACGCAAATAAGAAAGAAAGGATTGTCTCTTTCTCTCTCCATTATTTTAATAACGTACTTTACAATAATTAATTCACACATTTGTATAATAGGTACGTATAATAGTTACATAAGTAATGCATTGACATTTTTTTCTTTTTTTTTTATTTAAAAAAAAAGTCGAATGCAAAAAAAAAATTTCATATGCTCCTCACAGATAGTTTAAATCGTGTATACAATATTTCAAAAAAAGAAAAAGAAACCGTAAAAAATTGGATTTTAAAAAAATCCTACGATTAGATTTATCTACTGTTAATTAAAAAAAAAAGTTTTTATCTTTGCAAATGTGATGAAAATTTTTTTTTTCTCAGGAAAATATTTTTCTAGTCCAATTTTTAACTTACTCTACTCTAATTTACTTACTTTTGCTTAAAAACTTGAAAAGTGTGTAAAAAAATTAAGAAATATAGAATGGTTTCGTATCGTGCCAAATTGTTATTTGAAATATGTAGAGTATTTTTTTTTTGGTTAAATCAACAGTGTCTGAAAGATACTTTTCTAAATTTTGTCTAGTGTATTTCAAATATGTAATATTTAATATGCATTTATCGATCAATGAAAAAGGAACTTTACTGTAAATCAAAATTCAAAATGAACAACACTATTTATTGTTAAATTTTTCTTTTAATTATTTATTTTTAGAATTTTAATAATTTTAATTATTTTTAAACAAGTTTTTAATTCTCGACATTTTGATTAAATTTTCAAAAAAGGTACGATTAGGTTCATGAGACTTTTTGTCATTTTCTAAATTCATAGAAAGTCAATAATGAAGTTGATGAAAGAAAAAATGTATTTTTAAGAAAGCAGACGTCATAACGGTTTTTAAAAAAAATTGTATGGTTTAATTTTAAGAATAGTTATAAATGAAGAGTCTGCATTATTTATTGATAAGTTTCGTTAGTTGAAAATAAATAATCTATAATTTCGATGTAATTGACTAGTAGGGCATTTCCACGAAAAGAAATTCTATCCGCTGGATGATAAAAGAATTTAATATTATACTGAAAATTTAAAATTAATTTGAAATTTTCAAGAAGATATGGTCAATTTTTTGCTTCTATATTAATTAGAAGAGATGCACGGACAATTTTTTCGTGGAAATGCTCGGTACACAGTTTATTGAAGCACAAAAAGAAAAGTGAAAAGCTTTCTGGAAGCTTCTCGTGTGATAACATTCTTTTTTTAAAAAAAAGACAATGTTTTAATATTCAACGTCGTGTGTAAAAGTGAAAAATATACGCAAATTTAAGAGAAGAAAGTATTAATGCAAACTTGTAGAATCTTTACTTTTGTTAATAAATATACTTTAACAAAACTATCTGTGTTTTGTTTTCTTTTATTATTCGTAGTCAAAAATTTTTTCGACAATTTTTTTTTGTCAGTCGGAGAAAAGAAAATAAAAAATATCAAAGTCCAAAAAAGACTGATTTTTGTTGAATTAATGTAAATTTATAGAAAAAAAAAAATGATTGTACGTCACTTACTTCCAATATCTAACTATTATTAGAAGTTTCATCCTTGGGTAGAACTCCATGTTCCTGATATTTTTTGTACAGAGGATCATTTTCCGCTACGGTAAATGTTAGAGTTACTTTTTGATAGTAATCGGGCATCATTTCGATATTTCCAATTACCGTGGAAAGTAAATGTGCCTTCTCGACAAATATTCCTGTGGAAATATTTTTTTTTTATTAAAAAAACTTTCTAGAAAAAACTTGAGAAATTACAGGCCTCGGATAGACTTTAAGGAGCATAAAAAAGTCTCTTTAGTTGATTAAAAATACAAAAAAAGTTAAAAAAATAGTCGTTTATTTAATTCATATGCAATAATTTCACAAGAATTTTATTTTGTTTTCTCCTGATTTTCCCCTTTCACCGATTTCAAAATTAAATTATTCAAAACTTGAATAATTTTATTAAATAAATATTTAAATAATTATTATTATTATTTATTTGTCATTTTTTTTTAAAAATACTTGAAAAAAGTCATAATATCCGAGGCCTGAAATTATAATAAACAGTAAACTGTTAAGAATAAAAAATTTACCTGGACTGTCGAACATAATGTACGTGATATGAACGTGAAGGTGATAATAAGACGGACGATAATGTAAATAAAGTCGGAGACGATCTGCACTGATATTGTACTTTTTACGAATTGTCTCAATTCCCACGTCTCGAATATTCTTAAGCAATGGCAAATGTGAAGCATTAAGCTCTCTAATTGATTTAATTCTCTTCAATGAGAGTACCAAAATATTCAAGGACTCTGGACTACCGTCCCATTTGAGATCAGGTAACATGATAAAACCATTTTCTTTATCTTTATCCTCATAAATTATTCTGCTCTGTTCAGCTTTGTGCTCCAAAATATTGTCCACCCACTGCAAACAAATATAATTTATAATATTCAAGATTGAATCCCAACTATTAGAATTTTGTAATTCTTTTATTAATTAATAATTTAAATATTTTATAATAATTCCGAATATATAATTAATTAACTTACTGTTAAGGAGAATTGTTGTGATTCTATAAAAGGAAGTGTTATATTTTTATAGATCTCGTAAGTCTCTTCTACGAAATGAAGTTCTTTTATGGAATATTTGTCTACGTGTGATTGGGTAGCGGGATGAATAACAATTGCATTGACACCTTGAAAAACAAAGGACGAACAATAATTAAAAAAAAACTATTTATCAAATGAGAATAGTGAGTGCAAACAAATATACTTACCATTATGCTCCCTTGTCGGAAAACACTCATAATTCCCATAAATTCCATTTCGGAAATTTTGCCGAACAATTGTACCCTCATTGAGAAATCCACGATTTAGAAATATTTCCTCAGTGGGAAAGCATTTTTTTTCAAAAATAACAATTGCCGAACTATCGTGGCCGGCAAAATTGCCTTCAATAATAACTTGCTTTCTTGTACTATTTACATTGAGGATGCGTTTCATTTGAAAATTTGATAATTTAATAACACCCTTATGTATACTTGTGTCATTTTCAGGATTATCAGGATCCACTTTTTGCCTTTTTTTTGCTGGAGAATCATCCTTTAATGTTTCGACAATGTTTTTGTCCGCCATGTTTAAATGTACACTGATGATATGATACCATTGTGACGGACGCAATAGCATCAAAACTTTAAGGTGCACTCAGAACGTGCTCAACGCTCATTGGTGAATCAATCATTTGCAGACAACTTCAGAGTTTTTATAGCAGACGATATAAACATAACCTACAAAATGTTTTTTTAATTTTTCGAAAACTAGTATTTTTATAATAATAAATATAAATAATAAATAAATAATACAAAACAGACGAAAAAATGATATTTCGTTTACGACATTTCTCCACGCAGTGTCTTCAGAATCTTGGTTCACCGGTTACATCAATTAAACGAATTAAACACCTTCGGTTTAAAGATTATCGATCTCTTTCTGTACAGTGAGTATATAAATAATTAATAAATAATTAAAATAACTACTATTCATAATTGAATTATTATTATTGTTTTTATTATTATTATTAATATTACTATTATTTATTATTCATTGAAACAAGTTACGTTAACTTGTTATTAATACTGTTTTTTAAATTCTTATTTGCAATATTATTATTAAAAAAATTGTATTTAATTGTATTTAATTAATTAGATATTTAATTAATGAATTAAAATGTTTACAGATCACGACCTGTTAAATTAGCCTTTATTTCCTACGAGTCAATAAAAGATGTGACACAAACGTCGAATTTGTGTCCAGTTATAATAATGCACGGTTTGCTTGGATCAAAAAATAATTGGAATTCATTGTCAAAAACAATTCATCAACAAACTGGTCGTAAGGTATAATTTAGAGAAATTAATATATATTTTTTTATGGAAAAAAAGGAAAGAAAATAAAAGTTCTTTTATGAAAGGAATCGTTGCGTGATTTGAAAAAAAAGAGAAGAGTTTTTTTTGCCGATCGAAATATAAGTGTATAATTTATTAAAAATTATCAATTAAAACGCATATAGGTGATAACTGTTGATGCAAGAAATCATGGAGATTCGCCTCATTCTACAGACATGTCATATTCACATATGTCTGAAGATATTGTGCAATTAATAAAAGATGTAGATTTGAAGAAAGTTATTTTAATTGGACACAGTATGGGCGGAAGTACAATGATGTATGTGGCATTAAATTATCCTCAATTAATTGAAAAATTAATTGTCGTCGATATGTCACCAGTGAGAGTGAGTCCAAGTCTCACTGAAATGATTAAATTATTTCACGCAATGAAAACAGTGACACTCGATGGTATTTTGACATTATCGAAGGCACGAAAAATCGCTGACGAACAATTGTCACAGTCAATTCCCTCGGAGAGAATTCGTCAGGTAGGAATTTTTTTTTATCTCTCATTTCTTTATTAAATACAGACAAAAAAAAGTAACAAAAAGAATAATTCTTAATAATTATTTTCAGTTTTTGCTCATGAATCTTGTAGAAGCGAAGGCTGGTGTTTATAAATGGCGAGTGAATTTACCAATTTTAGAACAAAATTTCGCATCGAATATCGCTGTGTTTCCACAAGTGGAAGATCGTGTTTATACGGGACCAACGATTTTTATCGGTGGCGAGGAAAGTGATTATTTGAAGAAATCAGATCACGAGAGAATTAGAAAATTTTTCCCCACCGCCGAATTTCATTATATAGCAGAAGCAGGACATTGGGTACATGTTGATAAACCCGGAGAATTTTTGAACAATGTCATCACGTTCATCAAAGAACCGTTAATTAAAGAATTCACTAATAATTAACAAAAAAAAAAAATAGATAAAATCTTCCAGAACGGAAGACTTTTAAAGAATGAACTAGAAAAAAAATATTTGTAAATTATTGAAATTTTAATAAAACTTAATTAAGGAATAGAGAAGGAAAATTTTTTTCGAAAACACAAATTCAGAGGTGAATTAACAGTGTGTATATTTTCATTTTTTTCATCATCATCATCGAAGTAAAAACAAATTGAAAATAGAATGTGCAAATTTCATAATAGCCTAGAAAGCTTATTCTCTATGTACATTATTATAGTAAAATTAAATATTTTGTACAATTATCACAATTTTATAAGTGTAAAAGTGAATTCAATTTTCTTAATTTCAAATTAAGAAAATCTTCAAAGAAAATAGTATACAAAAATAATGTGCTTCTAATAATTGAGTAACGCAGTTGAAAACAAAACTTCAAAAGTGAGAATTATAGTGATTTTTTGTTGTTGAAAAATATAAAGATTGCAGTGAGATTGTTGAAAATTCTTTTTTTCAAAAAGTATTTTCACACACGTATGAAAAATCTAAAGAATACTATTTAAATTTCTTCTTTTTTTCAGTTTTGAAGTTCTTTTTTTTTTAGTCTTTCTTTTCCATTCCTCCATTATAAGCGTAATCTGCTTTATTGTGCATTATCAATCGATTGTCAACAAAATAAAAAGAATCAGATCTCGTTTCGAATGGATTCGCTATCATTTCTGCAACTATTAAAAAACGATAAATTAGATTTTTTATTTGAAAATTTGTATACTTTAAAAAAAGGAAAAACAAATGTTTTCTGCGAGTAAATTACTTTTGAATAAAAAATCAAAAGAAGAAGACAAAAAAATATTTTAGAATATAGTGTTGAAAAAAGAAATACTTACTCAAATCAGCAGGAAGTGTTGGAAATTCGTAAATATGTTCGCATGTATTTTTACTATTCGGTATGCAAAAGCCAAATTCAAAATCAAACGTCTTTAGTAATCGGTCACGAAAAAAGTGACGTTCAATCATTCTTAAATTATTGACTGGTTGATTTCCAACTAGAAATTCGACAGTTGCGCCAACAGTTTTTAATTTTAAAAATTGTGGCGTAAATTGATATCGAACAAAACGTCCAGCATTTGGATCTAAACGACCAGCCTCATCCTGCTGTGGTTCCTTACGCGGTGTATCATGTTCTAATTCGTGGAAAATAAATTGTTTTTACAGGATTGCCACAAACGAAATTTCGATCATTCGAAAATTCTTCAATTATGTATTAGAAAATCAAAACTTCAAATATTTTTAGAAAAAATTAATTAAACTTTTTAAAAAATATTAATTCTACAGAATTATTAGTTAAAAGTATAAAAAATAAAGATTTTTAAAGATTTTAATTTGAAATTTTTACAGAATTCAATTATTTCTAAAAATTGTAATAACTAGTAACTTTTTCAAAATTCATTTAAAATCTACAACTGTATCTAAAATTAATTTTTAAATCCATTTTTATTAGAAAATTCTATGAAAATTCAATTATTTAAATAAAAACATAGATAATTTATTTAAATAATTGAATTCTTTTCACAAATTTTAATAAAATTTTTAAGAATAATTACATTTTACAAAGAATTCGATAAAAATTGTATTAAAAATAATTTAAATTTTAAATTATACAACGAGTTTCATTATATTTATGAAAATAATTGAATTATTGCGAAGAAATTTATAAAAAGGTTTCAAACATTTGTTTTTTTCGAAAAAATTTATGGAAATTCTATTTTTAATATGTAATTGAATTCCTGTGAAATTTTCATTATTTTAGAAAATAATTGAATATTCGTGAAGAATTTTGTCAAAATTCTTACCATTCACAGGTGGCTTTGCAATTTCAAAGAGAACTGTTCCAGTCTCCAAGTCTCTTATTTGAAATCGTGTGAAATCAATTTCGTAGGTATTTTTTTCTGGTAGGCAAAAATATTCTGAAAAATAGGAGAAATAATCAAAATCAACAAATTAAAATTGAAATTTTTGTTCCAATTTCTGTAATATTTTAACATTTTGTTGAAACGTTTTTTTTTAGAATCGAAATAAACAAAGATGAAAAATTAGAAAAAAAGAATTAAAAATCTTATTTTTATAAATAGAGAAGACATGATAAAAAGACACGTCAGCTTTTTATAACAAATACTCACTGTCTGTAATTGTTGGTAGTCGAAGGACCATTTCAGGCGTAACATAATTATTTTCATTATTTCCATTATCATTATCATCCTTGTCTTCTTCACAACTATTTAATGCAACATTCTCTTTATTTTTTTCCTTTATAATACTCATTATTGTCACTTTTTGTATATTATTTTTAACAAAAAAGACAATTATTTTTTCTGTTAAAACTAGTCAATTCTTGATGCTTTTAGTGTAGTCTTTTATTTTTTATATTTATAAAATGGATTGTAACAATAAATTCATTTTTTTTCTTTACCTACTTTGAACACTTGGAAAAAAATGTGTATTGTTTAGCTGTCAAATGTCAGGCAGTACATCTTTAAAATGACAAAAAAAAATCAATTTAAAGTGTGATGCAGGTAATTAAATGTATTAAATGTATTTCACATGCGTGACTTTTAAAATTCAACCAATCGCTGTGAGAAGTTTGTGGATATTTTTATTTTCTAGGGTTAGAAACTTGCATGTCGAGTGAATCCGACTTTGTGTTTTGTTTTATTTTTAATTTTTCTAAGTATTAGAATTTAATTGCAGACGAATGTTAAATAATTTCTTTTGTATATTGTTTAAATATGTGCACAAACAGAGTTGCGATTGTTGCGATCACTTTGACAGATGATTCTAACCTATAAATTGTTTACTTTTCGTGCCACTTCTTATTTAGGAAATATGCATCTGTTCCTGATACAGTATAGGAATTACTGGCGCATTTTCATTCAAAATTTGAAAGACTCGGAATAGGAATATAGAATATTAATCGACCAATCAGAATGCTTCTTTATTATTTTCTAAGAGAATGCGCCACCTCTGTTTGGTTCTGCTGTACTCCTGATACTACCCGCGAAAATTTAAAATATACAAGTAATGGCTAAAGGGTCAATTTGATTGGTCGTTCACGAATAGTAGTTCGAATTGCCTACATTTAGGGGTTAGATGGTTAGATCCAACTGTCAAAATACGTGAATAGTAAACAAACAATTATTATTAACTTATTAATTACTGAAAATAAGTGTGTTTTATCCGTGAAACTAATTAAACGGTTTAAAATAATAAAGAGCAGAAGATATAGGAAATATATTTGTTATTCGATTGCAAAATTGAGGCAAAATTAAAATTTAGCCCACATAACCTCAACATACTTGCAAATTGCATAAAAAAAGTAGAAAATTAGTTAAAACAATAATTAATGTTGCCGTATAATTATAAATAATGGTAAAATATCGTCAGTAAATATATTTTCTTGTATTTTATCCTATATTTTTAATGCATTATACAAAAATTAAGTAACAATTAAACCGGCTTTATAGATCATGGGTGAAGGTAAGTAAATATCAATTATATTATTTTTTATTATTAAAATATACTTTTTGGTTACTTAAATATTAATTTTTATCTGTAAAATAAAATATTATAGAAATTAACTATTAGAAATTTATTTAAATTAATAGAAAATTAGATAAATGTAATTAATTAATAGAAATAAGAATCGTAATTTATCCTTGATATTTAAAAATGTTTTTTACAGGTATAAATAATTTTATTAGAATGACACATTTTTGGAAGAGGAGAAAATATAAATATTTTTAGTGGAACAAATTGAACTTGAAATTTGACTTTTACAAATAATGCAATTCTGAATGAATATTGAGGGGAATTTTCTCATTCATTAGAACGTACAGGAAGTCCATATCCTCCGTTATACAGGAAAAGACGAACAATTGAGTTTTATAACAATTTGCACATATTGAAAAATATTTTTTCAAACTTCGAGGACCAATCGCCAAGAGTTGAGTGTCATGTCGATTAAAAAAAAAATTAATTCTCCATTGAATGTCTCGAGTTTTGAATAATCGTCGCCCTTTCAATTTAAAACATTTCACCGTCCAGAATGAAAATAACAAAAGAATTTATTTCAGGTAATTTTTAAACTTTATTTTGTTACTTTAAACAATTATATAACAATAGATTTTTAAATTTACTTGTATTTTATTTTATCTAATTCATTATTTTTTTTATGCAATAAATTGCAAATTTCTCCAGACAAGAAATAATTTTACTTCTACTTTACTTTAATTAATTAACTGAATTATTTTTATTTTTAATTAAATTAAAAGAAAAAGACAAATTTTTTTAAAGATAAAAGAATAAGAACGATATATATATATGTAGAAAAATAATCGAAGAAATTTCAAAAATATTCTTCGCGTGTTAAAGGTAGATAAAAGTTATTGTAATTTAATTAATTTGTTTGTTTATTTATTTATTATCAAATATCAATCAAAGATTTATTTTATTGTTGACGCAAGCGTATTTTAATTCTTTCTACACCCTTTTGTTGTTTATACGTTACCACGGAAACAATTGTAGTTGTTGAATGTGTCTAACATAATAGTACTAAGTTTATAGACAACTTTTTTTTATGAAACCATAGTGATCGATAAAATATGTTCAGGTAAATTTAATTTAATCCTTTAATTATCGAATAAGTTGAAATATTTTCTCTTTGAAAACATCTCTTTTCTTTTCATTTCGCGGTTTGTAGAATTCGCGACTAAATAGCACTTGGATTTTTTTTTGCCGGCAGAAACATTTCGTTTCGAAAACATTGTGACGTCATAATTGTATGCATGTTACACAATATAGATGACCAAAGGGATCATTGTACTTAACTAAGGAAGTTGTTATCACAAAAGGGAAAAACCTGTATTTATGTCCTTAAGACAAATTATTTTTTTGCAATATTAGAAAAAGTTTATTACATTTTTTTAATTTTTCTCCTTTCTTTTTTTCATTTTTATTTTCATTAATAATTAATTGTTTAATTACTGTTATCAGTATTTAATTGAAAAATAATTTAATATTTTTTGTCTTCGGAAATTTTTTTGTTTTAGTATTTGCACTTTATTTAAATGTTTCTCGTTCAATTAATTTATTAACATCTATCAAAATATGTAAACAATTTCTAACTTCTATTAATTTTAAGTTCTTAGTTCTGAAAACAATTTTTAATTGCTTGAAGAATTTTTTTAAAAGTAGTTTTCTTTCTTGAAAGCAATTTTTTATTTGTATAATTATAAAATTTAATTATTAGGTAAATTAATTTAATCATAAAAAATTCGTTTTGTTTTCAGATTTTCAAAATGTTTGCTCGAGGGAAGAAACAAGATTATTTTAATTTTACTCTCCACTTTTTTTATCATCACAGTTTCGTCGACGATTCATTGTAATTCTCATCCTTGTGTGAATGGTATCTGTTTAGACGAAAACAACAGGTAAATATAAAAACAAAATGTATTTTTTCGAAATTTGAAAAATTTCTTTTCTATAAAATTTGTAATTATTTTTTTTCAAATATTTACAAGCAAAGTCTTGATCATTATAATAATTAGTTTAAAATCTAATAACAAAAAAAAGGTTACATATTTCAAAAGTGTAACAAATTTTTCTTTGAAATTGATATGAAAATAAATAAAATTATAGAAATGGCAAATTCAATATTAAAATTAAGTAAAATTTATAAATAATTTATATTGTGTACGTAATTAAAAGAAAATTATTGTAAAATAGCTCATACTCGTGCTACTGTATCGATGGCTATACGGGACTCAACTGTGAAATTAATTTTGATGATTGTTGGTCTAATCCTTGTGAAAATGGTGCTACATGTTATGATGCTGTTGCAGCCTACAATTGTTCATGTCCTGAAGGCTTCGTCGGTAAGAATAAATTATCTAATTTCTGAAATAAAAAAATAATCATATTAATATTAAGATTATATAATAGAAATAATTTTTTTATCTTAATTCAGCCTTCTAATATTTATAATCTATATTAATAATCGTTGTATTCCTTTTTTGTTTCCTAACTTTTTAAATAATTTTTCTTCTTAAATGTTTATAAAATTTTTAAATTAATTAAATTCTTGTAAAGTATTTATAAAAAAAATTTGAAAATAATTAAATTCTTTTGAGAAAATGTAAATAAAATTGTATTGAAAATAATTTAATTCTTGGCAATATTTTTATTAAAATTCTTTAAAATCAAGATACTTAAATTAATTTTCAATTGTTTTAAATTTAAATAGGTTCTAATTGTGAGCAAAAATACAGCGAATGTTTAAATCAACCGTGTCTGAATAATGGAACTTGTGTGGATTACAATGGATTTATGTGCCAATGTCCTGAAGGATATTCAGGTTTTCTTTTCATATAATTTATAAAATTATAATTACAATCATAATTTACCAAGAAATATAATTAATAACAAATTTCTGTAATTTTTCAGGCGAATATTGTGAAATTGATGTTTCCGTTTGTAATGAAACAATTTGCAAAAATTCCGGCGAGTGCGTGGAAGGCCCGGGATCGACATTTTCTTGCCGATGCCCAGAAGGTACGTATAGAGAATATCTATACCAGATAATTAAAAAATTTTTTTTATTTAATTACCGAATATTAATTTGAATTAAATTCTCAATAGAAATTTTTTTTTGCAGGATGGACTGGAGAATTTTGTGAAGAAGATATAAACGAATGTCTAGGATCACCCTGTCAAAATGGAGGCCTTTGTATAAATATTCCCGCATCTTACACTTGCGCTTGTTTATTCGGTAAATTTAAATTATAAACAATTCGAAATATTGTTTTATTTTAATAACATTAAAAAATTCCGGAAAAAATTTGAAATACGATTAAAATAAACAGGAAATTTGATTTAATTTTAGGTTTCACCGGAAAAGATTGTGATAAAGTGATTATTCTCTGCGATCCAAATCCTTGCAAGAATAATGCAATTTGTCTATTCGAAGATTTTCAACCGATTTGCTACTGTGTTCCCGATTATCATGGCGTTCTTTGCGAATTGAAATATGACGATTGTGCGGCAAAATTCGCCAAATGCGAAAATGGAGGCACCTGTATCGATGGAATTAATTCATTCACCTGTTCCTGTCCAATTCAATACTCCGGCGAAATGTGTAACGATTATATTGGCTTTAATTTTTCGACAATTCCCCCTGAGATTGATGACAATTTCTCAAAATCAAGACCAACGACAATGCCAAGTGAAACGACGAGTGTTACAATTTCATCTGAAAACGTTATCACAACACCACCGACTTTTATCGATTCAAATGAAATTAATTTCACCGACAGTCCATCGCTAATACCAATCACAAAAAGTGTTAACGTAACAATAGACATTGTCAGTCCAACAATTCCTAGCGTGAGTTTAAAAAAATGTTCGATTTAAATCAAAATATTCAGAATTTGGAATTTAAACAATTATTGTAAAAGTTTTTCCAAATATTTAATTAATTTTTAATTTTCAGACTGTCATGGGTCAGGTGACACCGAAACAAAATGAAACTAGTTTTGGTAATTTTTCAACACAAACGACAACGGAAATTTATGGGAAAAGTTTTAATGGTAATACCATTTTTATAGAAGAAACGATAACATCTGGTTTTAAGACAATGCCAATGACAACGACGATTTCATCGAATTTTTCCATTTCAACGACTGATCAGAAGAATTTATTGGAAACTACAAGTCCCGAGGAAATGACAACGATTGAGGATAAAATGCCAATTTTAACTACAATGAAATCAGCGTCGGTAACATCTTTCACTGAATCGAGTATTTTAACGAGTGAACTTTCAACATCATTCAAAAGTTCAATTACAACGGAAGAATCATTTCCAGAATCGACTTTTACAACTTTTGAAAGTATCACAATTACACCACCGACCGATGGATATTTATTTGCCTGTAATCTTCAACAATGTGCCAATATCAGTCTTTGTTTGTTTAATTTCACAAAGGTAATTTTATTAATTTTAATATCAAATAAAAATAAATTTTCTATTTGCAATATGAGCGGGACAATATTTATGTAATATTTATATTTGTTTCAGTGCGATTGCAGTTATGAAAACAATTGCAAGCTAACTTCGAGTATAAAAAATGCCGCGTTCAATGGAAAATCCTACATAAGACAGCAAGTGCCTTTTGCAAAAAATGACACTTTTCATATTGCATTGACAATCAGAACAAAAGCGAAAAGTGGAATTATTATTCATGCATTTTTCGATGACGAGAGATTTATTTTACTCTACGTAGAAATGGGACAATTGAAATTTCAATTTTCCTGCGGTCTTCAAACAATGCTTTTTGGAGAAATTGACTCGCCAATCAATAATGGTTTTAATGTTAATATTGAAATGAGGTGAGATTTTTTGCTATTAATTAATTCTATTTTCGATCTTTCTTCTATTATTAATGATAAATGAATTAATTTTTCCTTTTAATTAATTCTTTTTTTTTTATAGATTTCACTATATAGTGGAGGAAAAAACGGATAAATGCTCAGCGACATTATTATTAAACAATACAATGGCAATGAGTGGAGAACAAATTTTGCCGTCTCACGAAATTGTACCGCAAATCGCGAGACTTCATTTAGGTGGCATACCCATTGCATTTACTTACAATTTACCGGAAATTGCACTAGGATTTCTTGGCTGTATGAGTTCACTGAAGGTACAATATTTTTAAATTTCTTAATTTTAGAAAAAAGATTCAATTTTAAAGTTTGTAAACATTTTAGAATTATTTTTCTAAGTATTTTATTTGTTTCTTATTTATTTATTATTTATAATTATATAATTACGTAATTAAGAAAAATTAAGTAATTCTACAAATGCTTAAAAAATGTAATTAAATTAATTTATTCGTATTAAATTTATTGTGACATTGAAATAAAAGTTTTGTCTATTTTCAGATAAATAATATTGACAGAAATTTTGCGACAGATTCAATTGAAATATTCCAAGTAGAAGAATGTACATCATTTTTGTGTTTATCAAATCCTTGCAGTAATTCTGGAGCCTGCGAGGAAATGGACGGAACAATTCGTTGCAAATGTCCACTGGGGTAATAAAAAATATTTTTTAAATAAATAAAAAATAAAAATTATAATTATTATAATTATAATCATTAAAATTTCATTTTGCCAATAGATTTTCAGGTGATATTTGTGAAAAATCCGCATGCGACAATAATCCGTGTCATTTGGGGGCGACTTGTATAACATATCCAGGAACAACTTTTCTTTGCATTTGTCCTCTTGGAATGCATGGTCTTTATTGCGAAGAGGGTAAGAATTATTTTTTCTTTCCAAGTAAAGCGAATATAAATTGTAAATTTATGATTAATATTCTATGTTTTAGATTTTGCGATATTGCAACCATCTTTTTCAACATTCACGTCGAGTTTATCTTCCTATATGGCCTATGGTGTTCCTGCTGGTATAAGAGATGGAATGGAATTAAAATTCAGCGTATTGCCTCACACTGTCGAGCAAATTTCTCTAATCGCTTATTTAGGACAATCAGGAACTCGAGCTGAGATAACTGATCATTTTTCAGTAACTTTTGTTCGTGGCTATATAATGCTGACATGGGATTTAGGTTCTGGTAAGCGATACTTATCAAATTTAAAATATAAAATAATAAATCTGTTATAATTTGGACAAAATCGATTTCCGCCAGGTATTCGAAGAATATTTACCGACAAGCCTTTGAATATGAAAACTCAAAAAGTTCATATTTTGCGAGTTGGGAGAAAAGGAAGAGAGGCTTGGCTCTCAATCGAAGGCATTGGAAATATATCTGGAGAAACTCCTGGTTCTCTCACAAGATTAGACGTCGCACCGATACTTTACATTGGTGAGATTTTACAATTATTAAAAACTTAATTTATATGAATTTTTATTATAGGAACCATTTAATCAAGAATCAAAAATTCTTTTTGCGAAGTTTGCGTAAAATTGAGATTTTCTGTGAAAATTCTTTTCAAATATTCAAAATATTCAAAAAATAATGAAAATATTTTTTCAGGAGGTCACAAATCGAAGAATTTTGAAAATCTTCCTCATGATTTGCCTCTTCATACGGGATTTTCGGGTTGTATATTCGATATCGAATTACGCACAGAAGATAATGTCTTCCCAATTACTAAATCGAGTCCAGCGACCGGAAGAGGTGTCGGCGAATGTCATCGTGTTGAATGTTCACACAATTCATGTAAAAACGGTGCCGTTTGCTTAAATCACGGTCCAACGTACAGGTAAAAGAAAAATGGCCAAATTTTTCCCAAAAATGGAAAAAAGTTTCAAAAAAGCAAAAATTTTCTAATAATTACATTTCTTTCTTTCTATTTTCTTTCTTTATTTAATTTATTAATAAATAAAAAATTTATTCGTTACGTTTTTAGTTGCATCTGTATGAAGGACTGGGAAGGAACCGATTGCTCGATACCTTCAGTGAATTGTACTTCGTCAAAGTGCCAGAAACTCGATAACTAGCGATTTTAAATACGTACAAAATTAAAAAAAAAAAAGAAAAAAAGCGCCAATTTAAATCAACTGAGAAGATTTGGTAAGCATTTTTTATACCTTTTTTTATATTTCCATTTTTCTACTTTCATCTAGTTTCGGTTGAGAGGTCTTAGAATTGGAATTTAAATGAATGAAAATTATTGCGGCGGCCAAACGTGTTTGCAAATCGTATTTACTAAGCTCGTGTGACCATTCCACGCGTCCCCAATGACTGATCTGAAATTTCATACAAAAAAGAATACATTTTAGAGATTTAATATTTATTAACAGGTAATATTATTTTTTTTTTGTTTCGTTAGTAGTAAATAGTTATTCAACTTTTAGTTAATTTTATAACTACAGATAAAATTTATATTGATTTTTTATTGAATCGTTACATTCCAATTAAGTTCTTAAGAATCTAGAATACAATTTATGCCTAAGTATTTTATTTTCAAAAACTAGTTTTACTTTTCGATAAAGAAGTTCAATTTCGACAAAATTAAATTCATTTTTAAGTGATTATTCCCTAAAATTTAAATCTATAATTCTCTGAATTTTACTCTCTAAAATTGTTTTGTTTTTCGAATCAACAATAATTAATAAATTAATAATAAATTTTAATACCTGATATTCCTCTTCTAAACGAGAAAGATCAACGGCTTCTTCGACCCCGATCACATTTTCCGAAGCGGCTAGCGTTAGAATTACCGATTTTATCGTGTCCACGCCGTACTTAAAACCTGTGTAAAAAAATTTCTTTTTTCACATTTATATACGATTTATAATTTTTTATACCGGTAGACAAAAAAAAAATAATCTTACCGTGGATAGCTTCAAAATTATAAGAAAGTAAATGCTTTGTTATAATGTCTTTTGTATCTGACGTAACTATTGGAGCTTCTATACTACAAGTTTTAATAATGTCCACTTGAAATCGATCACAAAACCATTGTATTAAAGGATCCCATCTATTTTTCTGCAGACTATACAATTCCTCCTCGTCCTGAAAGAAACGATTTTTTGTTTCAAATCTTTTCTACATTTAAATATACAGTAAATTTTCGAATAAATATACACGTTAATTAAAAGAAAAATTCTAATTTAGAAACATTCTAATTTAGAAAAATTTTAATTTAGAAAATTTTTAATTTAAAAAGACTGTAATTTAGAAAAATTATAATTTAGAAAATTTGTAGCTTCATTTAGATAATTATTTGAAATGAAAAAATATCAATTTGATAAAAATTTAGATAATTAGATTATTACTAATTAGGATTGTCATTAATTGAAAGATAAATGAAAATTACCGCAGATTAATAAAATAAAAAGAAGGAAGTAATTTATTGAATAATTAGATTTTCATTTGAACTGACAAAAAAATGTGATAGAAAAGAAAAAAAAATTTGCTTACATTTGACTGAAATAAAACTGTGTCTGTTTCTAAATACTGAACAATTCCGGATACAATATCCTCTTTTGTATTATTGTGAGGATTGTCCAAAACCGTGTTGCATAATGAGGTCTGAAAAGTAATTAAACATACGTATAGAAAATAGCCAAGAAAATTAACAATGTTAAAATGGGTAGTTCTCTACAGATAAATTCTGTTTCGAATGAATAGAAAGAATATATATTAATAATACATATTAAATTACAAGATATATAAATAAAATAATAAGATTTAAAATAAGATATAAATTAGGATATAAAATTATATAAAAGTATACAAAAGTATACTAAAATTATATTATAGAAATATATTATAGAATTAAATTAAAAAATAAGTTATTATAAAATTGACATGAATTATATAAAAATTATTATACAACTAATACAAAAAGTAGTATTTCAAATAATATTTTAAGTTTGTGAAACAATTTTATTAGAAACGGTATAAAGGGCAGTGGCAATAGTTTAATTATTTAAGTAGTTTATGTATAAGTTAATAAAAAAATTATTGTACTTGTTGTTTTTGCTATGTAAATAATAAATAAGAATATAAATAATTTATTCTGAATTTTTATTTCTTTACCAAATGCATTCCACTTCTATTGATTGTTTCTTTTTGACTTTCCCATTCAACGGCTACTGCAAAAGCCAAAGGTTCACTGGAAACTTCAAAAACTTTTCCCTTTGGAGTTTTTAATTTTCTATGATCAAGGGCAATTTCAAATTTATCGCCATTCGATAAAACTGTCGCCTGCTTGTAAAATCTTTTGACTGTAGCTGAAATATAAACAGTTTACAAAGATTAAATAAATAACATACAAGATAAAAAATAATAATTATAATAAAATAATAATAAAAAAAAAATTAAAAACAATAATAACAACAACGTAGGAATAATCATGTCAATAATAATTACAATAAAATAAAAAAATAACAATAATAACAACAACGGTAAGAGTAATCATAACAATAATAAAAGTAATCGTAATAATAAAAAGAATTATTTAATAAACTTAAAAGCATATTATTAAATTGATCTCTTACACAGTGATTTCAAAATAATTCAATAACAAATGACAGAAAATTTATAGAACAGTGTACGAAATTAATAATATTTATTGCACACATAATACTAAAATAACATAAATGAAAAATAAGTAAAAGTATTAAAAATAAAGTAACATAATCATAAAAATAATTGAAAAGAAATATGAAAAAACACATGTAATGAGAGTGAGGTTATGTTTACAATATTTTAAATAACTTTTTCTTACCCATATTTCTCACTTTCATTGTAGAGGGAATTAACACTTTTAACTTGGTAAAAAACATTGTGGAAATATTTAACTGTCATTAATGATAAATGAGAATTATTATTAAAAAAGACTCGGTTTATAAATGTTATTTATGTTCGTCTGTCTCTCTTCCATTTATGGTACTCTCACAGCACTTCTGTAATTGCAGTTGCCAACCAAAAGAAATATGAAAGGGCCTTTAATAAAAAATTTAGCGCCAGTTTTTGTTTGTGTAAAAATTGTCTAATTGAAAGAAAACAAAATACTAGACAATCAATTTTGACATAACAAAGACAAAGTTATTTTAATATTAATTTTTTTAATTTGTAGCTACTTTTTTTCAATATTTTTTATTTTGTATTCAATATTTAATGTATAATTTAATATTCTATTTTGTATAATTTAGAATTGTAAAATACATTTTAATTTTATGTTTAAGGAATAGAAAATATTTTTTAAATAATAAATTACATTTTTCTAATTTGTATTTAATATTTTTTTAATTAAACGGGAAAAATTGAATTCAAACGTTCCCGCCGTGTATTTTCATTCGCATGGGTTGGTAGCCCTGCTTCTTTCTGATGGCGTGTCAACTTCACGTATGACGCCGCCATTTTAGTTGTGTCTTTGGTGTCATATAGATCGCATTGCTGGAGCGCAATCCTGATCAATTAATCAATAAAAAGGTAAGATTTTTGTTGGTTTGACGTTCAATTTCGTATTAAATAGTTTATTTATCACTTGATTAGTGTTTATTTCGTATATTTTTGATAAATTCTTGTTGTACTTTTCCTATGTCAAGAATCGAAAAATTCACCATTGTTTGGTTATGTTCTTCAGAACTTTTTATATTTTCTCCGTTTTTCCAATAAAAATATCAACTAATTCTCATTATTTGTTGAAAATTGAATGGAATTTATGCATTTTTTCTAAATATTGCTTTTGGAATTTGTAAATTTTCCAAAAATTTTGTTGCCATGTACAAGGGGCAATTCATAAATTACATAACGCTTTTTTGGTCATTTTAGACCCCCCCCCTCCCCCATGTAACAAACTTTTACATAAATTAGCGCCATTTTTATAATGAGTGTAACAAATATCTTGACCCCCCACCCTTCCCCCTGAAGCGTTACGTAATTTATGAACGGCCCCCAAGTTTTTCGATTGTTTGACCATTTTTGCTAATGTTTTAATTCAACGAAAAAAACTTATTATTGTGTGTATATGTTGATTGTAAGCAGCTCAAAAATACAAATTAAAATGTAAAATAATAAAAATTTTTTGTTTCAGATTTACTCCTTTTCTTTAATTAAACGGGAAAAGTTGAATTCAAACGTTCCCGCCATGTATTTTCATTCGCATGGGTTGGTAGCCCTGTTTCTTTCTGATGGCGTTGTCAACTTCACGTACAATGCCGCCATTTTAGTTGTGTCTTTGGTGTCATATCGATCGCATTACTGGAGCGCAATCCTGATCAATTAATCAATAAAAAGGTAAGATTTTTGTTGGTTTGACGTTCAATTTCGTATTAAATAGTTTATTTATCACTTGATTAGTGTTTATTTCGTATATTTTTGATAAATTCTTGTTATACTTTTCCTATGTCAAGAATCGAAAAATTCACCATTGTTTGGTTATGTTCTTCGGAACTTTTTATATTTTCTCCGTTTTTTCCAATAAAAATATCAACTAATTCTCATCATTTGTTGCAAACTGAATGGAATTTATGCATTTTTTCTAAATATTGCTTTTGGAATTTGTGAATTTTCAAAAAATGTTGTTTCCATGTACAAGTTTTTCGATTGTTTGACCATTGTTACTAATGTTTTAATTCAACGAAAAAAAACTTATTATTGTGTGTATATTTATTGTAAGCAGTTCAAAAATACAAATTAAAATACTAAGTAATAAAAATTTTTTGTTTCAGATTGCTATTGTTCACTAGAGGAAAGAGATGTTGAATGCTCCCAAATGACAAAAAAGTAAATTTGAATGGATTTCATTAAAGGAATTCAGGGATTTAATTCTATGAATAATTTAAAGTGTGTTAGAAACGTATAATGGTTTTTTGGAAGACCATCGTAATATTCTAAAGTGTACCAAAGATTATTGGTTTGTGAAAATATTTTTTATTCGAAATTCTGGCTAATCGAAAAGATTATTTCTACTTTCATTTTTTGGATTTAAAGGTTAGTTTTTTTTTTCTATTACAAAAACTTTATTGATTAAGGAAATGTTTCATAATTTTTACATTGAAAATATCTATTTTTATTATTATGATTTAACATGAATTTGATTTTTTTAAAACGGTTTATTAATTACTGTTTACAATTTTAAAATCAATCGATGATTATTGATTAAAATTCAGTTGAACCAACTATTAAAATACTATTACTATTATTATTATTTATTACTATTGGTCGGTTAATAATTCAATTAATTATTAACTTTTTTGCTGATTTTTTTCAAATGAAAATATTTTTTTTACGTGAAAATAAACTTTATTTTAAATAAAGTCGATATTTTAAATTCTTTATCTGTTTATTCAGACTAAAATTTTTTGGAAGTTAAAAAATTATATTTGCAATTCTTTATTGAAATTTGCTGAAGAATGAAAAAAAATATTAATTATTTACTATTATTAATTATTATCATTTGCTAAATTATGTTTGAAAATTTTAATAAAACAGAAAAAAATCTTTCCTTGCTAATAAGGATAAAAAAATTTAAAAAAAACGATAAATAATTGTAAAAAAAAGTTTTTTTGTATTTAAAAAAATAATTTTGTTTTCAATTAATATTTTAACTTAACAAATATTTCGTAAACAAAATTTGAAAATATAAATAAATTGCATTATTGGCACTGGGATATTGTTACAAAGATATTTTTTTAATTTTCAAAACGATAGGAATTCAAATATTTTCTTTTTAATGAATCAATTATTTAAAAATCTAATTAAAAAATACTTTAATTATTTTCTGTTAAAATTGAAAATTACTCTATCATCCAGGAAATTTTTTTCCATCAGTTGGTAAATGGTTTTCCTACAATGCAAATTTAATTGATTAAAAAAAATTTTTTTGACAAAATATTCTTATTTTCAAATTTTGTTTCGTAAATACAAACAAAAATTAATAATCACAATTCATTTTTTTTCTTGAATTTGATATCGATAGATGATAAATGAAATTTCTTCTTCTGCTTCTTCTTCTTCGAATCATTAGTCGGCAATATAATTTCCCGAAATTTCGATATCCACTGAAAATAATCCAGAGAACTTTTAAAATAAACGTAGCATTAAAAAAACAAATTTAAACGAAAATTTTCTAAATAAATTTTAATAAAATTTTTCTTGCTCTAAAATCGTTTATAGGACAATGTAAAGAAATTCTTCACTATTATAAAACAGAGACCGAAAAAATTTAATTATTCTAATTATTTATTATTTTCACTATAATTTTATAATCTTTTTTCTTATTTTTTTTATATTCGCGACTTCCGAATAAAATAAGGAAATAAAATTTAGTTGAAAAAATTAATTCTAGAGAATATATTTAAAAATAGGGTAAGGTAGCGAATAATTCACGTGACGTGTTTAATACAGGTTTTTTTTAATTTAGAAATTGTTCAAAGGAGACAGTGATATGAATAATATAATTATATATAGTTATATACAATGAAGAAAATCTTCCATTTATATTTTGTCTGAATAGCGATTTGTGCACCGACAGAATTCACCTAAGAATATTTAAATTTGACTCTTTAACGCAAAATTTATTACAAAATTAATCAATATAAACAATAGGATAATTATTTAATTAACGTTCTCACATATTCCAAAATATCGAGGTTTATATATATATATATATTTTTTTTTTTATATTTTATATATATATAGAGAGAGAAGAATCTATATATAAAATATAAAGAATTAAATAAATAGTAACTGATTTTTATTTTCTTTTCGATTTTTATAATCAGAGACAATAACGTAAATTTTTTTTTTATTTATTCTATATATATATTTATAATAGTCTTTTTTTTTGTTCGTGCACTTTTGAACTTTGATTGAAAAAGAGTTATAAGTATAACAATTAATTAAGGGCTTTTTCTGCTCAATTAACACATCGGAGCTATAATGCAATCTTATACTTGGTGCATGTTTTTTTTTTATTATTTTAATTTTTTGATTTGCTATATATCGAAACGCTCATTTTTTTTTCAATGATAAATAATATAATGGCAATAATGAATATCGATAACGATTGTAGATTGTATTTTTTTTGTGGAAGATATGGATGCTATCGTATTTTTTTTTTGGTTTTTTAATTAAATTTTTTATGAAGAGACGCTGGCGCGTAATTAAGGAGATGTCAAAGATCCTTACAAGCTAGATCGTCAATAAATCTCTCATATATCTTCAATATTTTTGTATACCTTATTTATTTTCTTTTTTTATCTTCGTATAATAATCATAAACGTACAATTTAAAACAATAGTGCAATAGTGTTTATGCAATGTACAGGATAATCTTTAAGCTATAATACAGTTCGAAATGAAATACAAATCAGTAAACTATTATTGCAGGTAATCGTTTCATTCTGCGTGTGATTTTTTCTTTTAAATACAATTATTTTCACTACTGGATGACAATGTCATTATAATTCATGTTCTTCGGTTCTTTTAGTTTTTTTTCTGTTTTTTTTTGATCGTACAATTATAGACCTCTCTGTTTTTTTTACGTGAAAGGATTTCTTTCTGAATGTTCTATCTACATGGTTTTTTTTTTATAGTTTGTAAAATATTATTACGTTTTAAGATATGATTTTTTACCTCGATCTCGATGTTGGCGAAATTGTTTTTTTCGCTAACATCTCACGAGTCTGCGCTTTTTTTTAATAATATACACCTTGCTCTTTCGAAGCTGTACCTTTTCTTTTAAATAATTAAAGCTATCGTCTATTTTCTATTCAGTATCTAAAAGAACCTATTTATGATTCGATGATTGAAAAATTAGACCCTTCTTCCTTTTTTTATTTTTTCCCCTTCGACCTCTCTAATAACCACTTCAATATTATTTTGGTAATTAATTCTTGAAAAGAATTCTAAAATTAAAATATGTAAATAAAAATATTTAAAAGAAAATAAAAAACCGAAAATAAAAAATTTAACTAAAACAGTTAAAAAAATAAAAATTAGATAAAACGAAAATAAAAAGAAATACAATTTGGAAATTAATGTTTGCTATTTTTCAGTCTTTCGTTTCTACTCTTCAATCCTTACAAATAGGGTTTCTAAAAATTTAAAAGAAAAATGATTGAGTGGTTCTTTAGGTGAGGGGAAAGGGGAAAATCGTCACTCGTATACATTAAAAAGAAAAATTATAAATTGGAAGAACGTCTTTAGGCTAAGATGATTTCTTTCTTTCTTTCTTTCATTTTTTTTTAAATAATTTAGTTTGGTATTAGTGGTCTGAGATCGTATTTTTGTTTTGTTCTCTTTGACAGACCAGTGAAGGTCGGTCCCCGAAAGTCAATTCTTTTATTTTTTTTTTAAAAAAACGTCGAGTGTTTGACAAATCGAGCGTTTTCTATTGTTTCTCTTTTTTTCTAGACGAATTAAGTTACAAGACGCTTGTAATATTTACAATATTGATATCGCATTTTTTTTCGCAGTTTCGCTGCATTATTTATATATATATCATACTTGGTATGAAACTAAAAACAGAGAAAGAGATAGAGAGAGAGAGAGAAAAATATGAAATTAGTACATTATTAACAAAAAAATTATAAGATCACTGGTCTCTCATTTACAATGCCCTACGATTTCAAAAAAAAGAAAAAAAACAAAAAAAAAATGAACTTAGCTTTTTCGGACTAGAATTTAATCGAAGATTAATCGTGGCTTAATCTGGTAAATACTAGTTTGATTCATAATAGCGACATTATTTCATTCATTCGCTTTTTTTTATTTATACACATACATTTTGACATTCGAAGAGAAGAAAAAAAAAACATTTGAAAATTTATTCACAATCATTCGTTCCCTCAGTCGGACCCGCTTTTATCGGACTAATACAATTTTCAGTATTTTTTTTTCGACGATCATTTTTCTCTCGGCGGTTATTTTTGTTAGGCCTAAAGTCGTGTTTGCGTGTTCACGATTGTATCGTCCCTTATGCCGATAACTGCATTCGCGTGCGGGCAAATATATATATATATATTTATATGTATATATTTTTTTCATATATATATATATATATATATATATATATATATATATATATATATATATATATATATATATATATATATATATATATATATATATATATATATATATATATATATATATATATATATATATATATATATATATATATATATATATATATATATATATATATATATATATATATATATAGTTGAGGATTAAACTGTGATAAGTGAGTACACTGTACAAATGGTGTATTCTGTGTATTATAATTTTGTCTGTGTGTCCGTTTTTTTTTCAATGTCCCGTCTTTTATATATATACAATATTATTTACATGTGCGAGTTTAGAAAAAAAACCGCATTACCAACTCCCTAAGCTTTGTGCGTCGTCGTGGTAGGGGAAAGAAGAAGGGGGGGATTTTTTTTTTTTTTTGCAAATCTTTCTGTCTTGTCTCCACTGTCGCGCCTAAGCTCTATCACATTGGCTTCTCAAGCCTTTTCATCTCTCATTATTAACACAATAGCAATTAATAATTGTTTTATAATATTTAAATATATTGACTGTAGTCGTTATACTTTTAAAAAATTTTTTTTTTTTAAAAAGAACGAAAAATACGATTTTTTTTAATTAGAATAATCACTGTGTTTAAAAAAAATATATATTCAAAAATCATTATTCAAAAATTTTATTTCTCTAATTTAAAATAAGGAAAATAAAATATATTTACATTTTTTTTTCTCGATTATTAATAAAAAAAAGAAATTATAGATTTTTTTACTATTCAAAAATTACTTCTTTACTATTAAAAAATTAATTTTTTGCTATTAAAAATTACTTTTTTACGATTAACGAAAAAAATTACATTTTTTATAATTTAACAAAAAAAAAAATTCTTTTTTTACAATTAACAAAAAAATTGCTTTTTTACGATTAATAAAAAATTACTTTTTTACTATTAACAAAAAGAGTTATTTTTTTACTATTAACAAAAAGAGTTATTTTTTACTATTAACAAAAAGAGTCACTTTTTTTACTATTATTAACAAAAAGATTTACTTTTTTACTATTAACAAAAAGAGATACTTTTTTTACCATCAACAAAAAATTACTTATTAAAAAAAATTACATTTTTTTCCATAAAATTTAGAGGTGATTATTCTCTTAAGTAACTAAAAAAATTAAAAAGAAAAAAATTTCCGTTAAGTCTGAATTTTTGGCTAATAGGTCTTTACAATTCGCTACAATAGGAATTGGTAATTATAATACAACTAATTACAGAATAGTTACAATAATAATAGTAATAATAATGATAATTATTATAATTATAATTATAATGATAATAATAATAATAATAATAATAATAATTTTAATAATAATAATAATAATAATAATAATAATAATAATAATAATAATAATAATAATAATAATAATAATAGTAATAATAGTAATAATAATAGTAATAATAATAATAGTAATAATGATAATGATAATAATAATAGTAATAATAATAGTAAAATAATAATAAAAATAATAATAATAATATTAATAATATTAATGATAAAAGTAATAATAATATTAATAATAATAATAATGATAATAATTATAATTATTATAATAATTATAATAATAGTAATAATAACATTGGTAACGGCCTCAGATTTTTTTTTGCACGATTTCGTCAAACGAATCTCTTTCGAGCAAAAATTCTCTTTTTAATTCAATTATAAATACTCGGCAAGCAAAACGGACGAAGGTGTGTGTGTTTGTTTTTTTTATGCACGAAGAAATAGTTGTCTTTGCGCATTTTTTTTTAAATAACGAATAAAACGAAGATAGGTAAAAATTCGAATTGGAAATATATGTTTATATATATAATAATATTTAACGTCAACAGCTTAACGGCTAAGAAGGAGAGAATGAGGGTTTCAATATAAACGATATAACTTTTAATCACAATTATGCGACATCTCGCGTTCTTTTCGCATTTTCGTTAATTGCGCGAGATTTTTTTTTTCAAAATTAATAATAAAAACTTGATCTAACAATTTTTAATATATAGAAGATTGCACTGATAACGAGAATTCATACAAAATTGGTTTATTGTGAGCTTTGATTTTTTTTTTTTTTGGTTTAGAAAGAAAAAGAAACCAAAGATGTATGAGATTCTCTTTTGAAAAATTCATTTTAAGGGCGAATCACATAAAATAAACGTTGGCTTTTAAGCGAACGTTAATATCGCAGTCCTTTAAAAGGAGTGAAATAGGCGCGTTTCGACACTTTCCTTATTCTTTTTTTTCCTCTCAAAAAACTTTGTTCGTTGCTCACTATCTTCTCATGGAGAAAAATGTCTCGTTACATTTACAACAGCCTATATATTTTTTTTTGTGGTAAATGCAACATATCATGTTTTACTATATTTACAAGATTCTAATTTTACAATACTCTTGTTATACAACAGACTGTTGTAATGCTTATTTTTTGACAACAATAACTTTTTCCCCCCCAGTCATCACTTATAAATTTTTTTTTTTTTGATTTTTTGTTGATCCACGGCCTTTTTTTTTGCAAAAGAATCCTGATTTGGTTTTTGTTGATTCAGGTTTGTTTTGCTAATGCCCTGTCCTAGGCAGGACTCAGTCGTGACCGAATCCTATTGTTGGCTTTTTCGTTATAGAAAAAATAAAGGGGTAAACTTAACTTATTTATTAATAATCCCACGTTTCTTCGGGTTCGTGTTTGACGAGTTCTTTGGGACTCTCCTCGGTGGATTGTTGTGTCTGTTGTAAGGATGGTGGTCGCGGTGATGTTACGGGACTTGTTTGACCTGATTTTGGACTTGGAAGGGGACTGTCTCGGTCTTGGGGATTATTACCGGAGACGGATGAGACATCACTTTGAGCGTCATCGTCAAATCTGTCTTGTACGGGCGTTGGTTCGACCCTTACAGTCTCCTCATTTTCTCTCTTAACACCGTAGTCGTCGGTTTGCATAACACACACGCCGTTGATGATAACCTCATCGCCTGTTCTTGTTGGCTCTTGCCATTCGGGATTTACCCATTGGGGGGCTGCAGGTTTCCGCCTACTCGACCTGCCGGTTGTTGGTGCTGGTGTTTCGGTTGGTTCACGTTTAATACTGCCCGCTGAACCTTCGGAGTCTTCACTACCTAGATTACTCATTGCGTCGTCCTCGTCTTCGAATTCTTGCATTGGTTCACGTTTTAGTGAGCCCATTGAGAGATCAAGACCGGAACATTGTTCCTTGAGGGCATTGCCGACAAGGGCGGCGAGATTGGGATTGAAATAGGGTGGATAGGACATTGGTACGTTGCCTAAACATAGTCTTTCTTTTTGAATGTCGAGTAGTTTTTGATTTAGCATTAATCTAAATTGTACGGCGTCGAATGGTTGTCCGGGTTCACGGGGCGATTGTGGTTCGGGTTGACCATGGGGTGGTTGTTGTTTTAACCTCATTCGATGATTGTGGAACCAGTTTGTTATTGTTCTTGATGAGAGACTCAATTCGCCGGCTAGGAATTCGATTGTTGAGACGTTGGGATATGGATCTAAGGCAAATGCGAGTCTTAGGGCTTCTTTTTGCTCTTCGCTGAAGAGAACTCGTTGTTTTTTGGCTGATGTTGGTCCGGGTCCGGGCGACGCCGAATGGTAAAATTCGGCAGTGTCGTTGCTCGATGTGTCGGAACTGTTGTCGTGTCCTGGACCACTGCTTCGTCGTCTTTTGTTAGCCTCTCGTCGTTCGTTCTTTAGGGCTTGCAATCTATCGACATTGTGAGCGTCAGACAGCCAGAGTTGCATTCTGATGAAGGGTTCTCTTCCCTTTATACTCAGCATGTGCCAAGGTTTGGGTTTACTTAGGAGTTCACTGACGGAGCCTTGCGATAGTCCCAGTACAGCTTCGCCGAATATTTTCTGTCCGATATTGTTCGCTAGTAGAGCCTCCTTGATTTTTGTTGTTATTGTTTGGGTGTCGAGATCTTGGGTTAGGGCGGCCATTTCGTATACACTTGGTGATATATGAGGATGTAGACTTCTCAGTGGCGATGGTGCCATTTGATGATGGGGAGAATGGAGATTGATTTGTTGTTGTTGTTGCTGTTGTTTTTTCTGGAGTTCTTGCATACTGAGTTGAGAATGTTGAAGATGGGGTCCAGATGGTGTTAGCATCATTGGTGGTGGTGGTTGTGGATGTTGAGAATGTTGAGGATTTTGTGGCGGTGGTCCAAGTTGCATCTGACTTTCCTGTTGATGCTGTGCTGCAGCAGCAGCTTGAGCTGCAGCCTGTACCGCCGCTTGAGCCTTTGCTGCATTTTGCAGTTGTTCCTGAACCAATTTTGTCGGCGGCATCGGTTTCATAGGTGTCCCACAAGCTGTAATTGAAAGAAACAAATATTTTAAAAATCCGCTTTTTTTTGAAATTTATAGTCTCGAAGCTCGTCAGAAAACTCAAGGTCCTACAATTACTAGACAAATTCTAGTCGTGAGAGCTGAAGGGTCAAGGTTGGTTCTTTTTCTAGCTTGAGGTAATTAGTCTAATGAAAAAGTGACTATTTTTAAGTTTGTTTGTACAACGCAAATTGGTAGAATAACTTGGTAAAATGATAATGTATTCTAATTTGAAAATAATTACAGTCAATTACTTGGAAATTACGTGATAGTTAGCTACGACAAAAGAGAGCTCCCAAACTACGATTGAATAAAATAACAAAACATCTATATTGACCTGAGTTAAACTTACGAGGCAGGCCGCCGTAGCCGCCGGTCCTCATCAATTTCTCGGGTGCGATTTTGTACTGACTGGCAACCAATTTATGAACCGCGTTGTCGTCCTCGAGGAACATTTTCATCCTGATGAAGGGTTCGCGTCCCTTTTGCGTGAGCATGTGCCATGGTTTGGGTCTGGCGAGTAGGTCAGACACTGAACCTTGCGATAATCCCAATACTGATTCGCCAAACAATCGTTGTGAAATTGAATACTGTGAGAGTTGTTCTTTCACCTGGAAAAAATGAAATGAAATGTAAGATTATTTTTATACTTTTAATTATGGAATCGAATTGAACAGAACTTACCACTTTACTTACCCTCTTGACAATATCTTCGGTATTTAAATTATTGTACATGTCAAACTGCTGTTGCGTTATTGGAGGAAGAACGGCTTTAAGAGGTCTTTGGTTTGCCGAATGATGCGTCGGCGTGGACGGTTGACTGATCAAACTATTAGTGATGGATGCCATCCTTTGAAGGGGACTGGCTGCGGCGGCACCGGCAAATTCTTCACTCGGCGTCATTGCAGGTGGAAGAATTGAATTGCCTAATGGTGAACTGGCACTGGAACCACCTGGTGTCGATTGTGGACCAGTTGGTTCCTGCTTAGGCCTCACCAACGAAAATGCACTTCCAGCATGCCTCATAGCCTCCTCCATTTTCTCTTTCTCTTCCTCTGTCACTCCGTTCATCATTTTATTTCTTGGATCTAGTTTTCCTAAACTTAAATCTTGAACAACGCCACCATTTGTCGCGAGATGATGTTGTTGAAGTGCTTGCTGTTGCAAAAGAATACTCGGTAAACCAGACAGGGGAAGTCCACCTAACGTCGGATTTTGACCAGAGGCGACATTCAATTTTTGTAATTCTCGATGATAAGCGTCCAATGCCATACGAATTTCGTCCTGTGAACGTTCCATACCTTGGAGACCAGGCGTGCCACTGAAAAAGTTTGGAAACATCGCGCTACATTAATCGACGTCACGTGCTGTCCTCAATAAATTTCAATCGGGTCCTTATCTGAACCTACTTTTCTTTCGATTTTATAAATTTATAAATATTAACTTCCATTTTTATAAAACAAAAACTAAAAACTTTCGAGTAAATGATGATTGACACGTGTGGCATTTTTTGTGTCTATAAAAATAATATTGAAAAACTTTTAACATAAATATAATTCATCAATAATTAAAGAAGAGTAAGGAATTTTATAAAAATGAATGAAAATCGAGTTTCATTTATTAAAAGTAAAAAATTTTGAATAAGTAATATTTTTATTGGAATTTTTAATAGAACATGTGACAGGTGCGATGAATATATTTCTTAAAAATATTTTAATTGAATTATTATAGATTCTAAATGTGATTCTAGTATAAGTTATTATTCTTAGATGATATAACATTCATAAATATCAAAAATAAACTGTCTCATTATTGGGAAAATCAATCATCACTTGTGTGTATTCACTAGTGGATTTTCATTAATATTGAAATTTTTCAAATCTTTTTTCAAATTTGATTTTAGAAGAAAATTTGATGGACGTAAAGAATTAAAATAGTCGAAGAGATGACCCGATTGAATCTCTTTTAAATGTTTAAAGTTAGGTTATAAATTTAGTTTTATTAAAAAATGTATCGCGATGGGAAATGCTGATGTAATATAATATTTAGAGATGTGTCACCTTTGAAGGAAGTCTCGCGGTCCACGAAGATCGTCGACTCTTCGTCCCATGAGTTTAGCTAATTCTTCATGATAAATCCTTACAACTTTTTCCTGGGGAATGTCATCGTTCTCGTATTTCTTCAGTCTACGATTTTGACTGTCAAGCCTTTCCTTACTGAATGGACTTGGACAGCCAACACGACTTGGACTCTTGCTATCGGCATCGTTTGAGATCTCGTGTTCACCTCTTAATTGTAGGTGACCAGATTCCGAAAGAATATGAGCAAATCTTTCATCGTTCATGTCTGGTGGGCCGTCCTGAGGACCGCGAGCAAATGCTGGCATTCCCTGCTCCTTGCCTGAAACATACTCTACGGGTGAGGCACAACTTGTGGTGTGTTCTTACTCGGTCAGGCGTTTATAGAAATACGATTACATATAAACGTGCTGGGATGTAGTTATATCCAAACTAATCCTGTTCGTTTTATGAAATTATAAAAACTGCCATTGTCAATCATATTTTTTAAAGAGAGTATTTTTATATGCATCAAGACTTTATTTTAAAAGTTAACAATTGAAAATGGTAGTTTTGAATTTATTATAAAATTAGAAAAATCATACCCAAGCGATCGATTTACATTTTAGTGTTTTTGTAATCTTTAATGGAATCTTATATCAATCATGATCTTGGTATAAAATGGAGACTTTTTTTTCTCGCGTGACTGTTTAAACGCATTTGAGTTTAATTTACAACACCAAAAAATCTGAATCGATCGCATGTTAATGTCAAATAATTATTCAAAATCTTAATCTAAAATTCGTAATGTGATAATCAATATTCTAAATCTTGACAAAAAAAAAAGAGAGAGTTTATTATTACAAAAATACTTCGCACTGCCATTTCAAATATTTCCCTCATTTTCAAAGCGACGTGCCAAGAAATCAATCAATTAGTCTATTTTCGTTGACAACTGTCGACCTCGTGTTTCCGAGGAGTTTATCCAAAAGTCAATTGGATGTGTTACAAGAGGTTTCTTGTATTTTCAGAAATTGAGACAATAATAAATAAAATTATTTATAATTAAGAAAAATTTCGAAATGACAAATCAAATACATAGAGAGGATTGAAGAAAATAGAAGAGGGAAATGTTAAAATATACTTGAGAATTCAATATATATATCCTGGAGGTTCTTGAACACGATTTGCAATCAAGATCGTAAAAACAATTCTGATAGCCATAGGGGTCGAGGTTGAGAGCAATTAATGTAACGTAAAATCAATAACACCTTGGTGAATATGACACTCGAGTGTATTCCATCGACAATTAAAATTTCCTCTTCTCGGGATCTACTCCTATGGTCTTCTTCCCATATCCTCCGAACAAGATTTGTCCTACGTGATTTCCATCTAATTGACCAATCAGACGCATAACATTCGGTCAAATCAGCTTTTTGCTACCCGATTTTTTTTTCAAAAACTCAATTCAAATCAAGAATCAAAAAGAGAAATTATATTAGTGATAAATTGTTCTTTAGAGAATTTTTTTTCGTTATAGTTACAAGGGAGTAATTATGCTTCGAGAGGCGTGGAATAATTTCTTGTTTTTAAAAAGTTTGAATTTGTTTACACGATGGTAGCATTTAAAGGATTCGAGAGACACGAGTGGGAGGAGTGGTGAATGCAGGATCGGTAGAAAGGAGGTTCGCGATACGAAGAAAGCCAACCATAACTTTGTACACCCAACACTTTGGTGCAATATGTCTGTGTGCACTGTCGCAACGTTTGAATCCTTGCCAGACATCGAAGAGCAATGGCTACTCGTGTGATTTTCATCCAACTCCGATTTCAAATCTAAGCTAGTATCCGGAAAACAAATACTGAAATTCAACTACTACTACTTGAAATTCAAATCGACAGTTAGAAAAAAAACTAATACCCCTACCTTAGAGTGAGACGCAGAGAAAATTTATTCTTAATAAAGTGTTTGGAAAAATAATTACACAAAATAGAGCGAGACGCAGAGAAAATGTATCCTTAATAAAGTGTTTGGAAAAATAATGAATATACAATATAAAATTATATTCAAATTTGAAAAAATGGGATCAGATTTGTAGATTTAGTGATTGAATGTGACCGCCACTATATGCTTATTTGCCACGGATTGCGTTGAAAAAGTCAGAGCGATTTACGTTCCGCGCGATAAACAATAAAGAAACTATAATGCCGAGGAAGAATAATAAATAACGCGTGTACATGTATCACGCTCGGTTGAACCGACGCGTTCGATGACTCACTTCTCCGCCGATTTCCATTTCCGCAGGATGACGAAACGTTATTAATAACATAATTATTACAAACGTTACGGTTCGTTTCACGAACGCCTCAAATTGACTCTCCGACGCATTGAAATCTAGGTGCCAAGATATTTTTCACTAATAAGAATGAAAAAGAAAAAAAAACAATCGGTCTTTTCTCGAGGACAATGAAGATTTCACGTGGAAAGAAAAAGAACACAATAACTATCATGAAGGAAATCATATTTTGCGGCAATTATAGTCTCGTAAAATTATCCCCGTGACATTTGTTTGTACGGCATTTAGATGCAATTCCTTTTTGATGAAATTCTATTCAAAACTCTATGAATGATTTAGAAATTATTGATATGTAAATTGCAAATTAGTTTTAATTTCTAGGATTCGTTTGTATTTATCTTGAATCTGAGTTCTTTATTAGGTCTTATTTCTTTATTAGAAAAAAAAAATGTTGAAAAGATTGTTTAGAATCATGTGAGTGTAATTAGAATTTCATAATGATTTTTTTTCTCTCGCATAAATGAAAATTTAACGGGGGCGATATCTGTGGTTTTTTTTTCTTATTGTTAACTGACAAGTGCGCGACACGATATGAAGAGTTAAATGAAACACAATAACGCGTACTGACAATAAGTTACAAAATGTGGTATAATTTCGTGGGAATGCGACCGATATATCCGCGCTGGAGTCTTAAGAAATTCACCGATTGTTGCCTTCTCGTCTTGGCGAGGCATTGAAATACCCACTTTGGTCGTCATTGTTGCCTGCGGAAAAGGCAATATGTACGCGAGCACCGACCGACGCTAGAAATCCGATAAAATCACCCGAGTCCCGCTAATGAACGAAATGAAACTCGTTCGCACCCGGTAGTTGTAAGTATTATGAGTTGTTCCAAGAGTGCTGTAATTGACGATGAAATACACACGGTTGGCAGTCCTCATTCCATTGCTCCTTAACAGTTTTCCCCGGGCACAATTAAAAAGCACCAGTTAAAATTGCTTAATAGAAAATACCACAGGTTGACACTCGCGGCAAAACCAAAAAATTGTTGCATTCCAATTATCAGTTTGGAATGTTGGGAAATCCTCTATATGGAGTTTATTACAAATTCCAGTGATGAATTCGATTCATTACGAAATCTTTTTATTTTCTTAGTTTTGTGAACAATTTTTTTTTCGGGTGTCGTAAATCATTGCTTGAGGTGCTTTTGTAAATTTTGCTTCTTTTGTATCTATTGAAATTTGAACAAAAACTTGATAACAATGATGATGGTAAGAGGAATAAGGTTTTCTTTAGAGTTTAATTAATCATCGGGGACTAATCGAGTGATAAACTAATAGAAAAGCTTTTCTAAATCTTTCAGCTATTTTAATCCCTATAAAAGCGATCAATGGGAATAATTTGTGAGATAGTGAAGAGGTTAAATGGTTAAGGGTTACTCTCGTTAGGAAACTTCCTTCCTGTCCTCATTGACCCTTTTCAGAGAATCCTCGCACTTGATTTACTGACAATGCTAACATTTTCATTCCATGTTTCGATATCTGTTACCGTAAATCCAAAGTTTTATTCTATTTTGTACTTAACTTCGAAACTAATTCGAAATTAATTTGAAATTCATAGAAAAATATATTTGGTTCAAAATAAAATTTTAATTCACTCTGAGGTAGATACGATAAATAAAAATTGAATGTTTTGAAGAAATTGTGGAGTGACACTTCCGGTAAAAGTGTAATCAACGTAATCAAGCAAAAGTGTAAATTACCTTTCACGTAAATACAGAGCTGCTGGAATCTCTTCGGGAGTCTCTCCTCTCCGCGAAACCATCCAACCTACCCTCTAAACCCCCCCTCCCCCCTGTTCTAAAACCCTCGCTTTCTATTCCCAAGAGCTATTAGTCTAAACAATATGGCTGCTAAACGCGGCAAAAATCGATAACAGCGAGGATGCAATCAACCTGGGAGATGTTGAAGAATGTCAGAAAAATAATTTTAACTCTCAATTTGCTTTTTTCGAATTTTAACAAAGTGCCAACGAGTCCTATATATTAGCAGAATAGGTTTGTTAGTGGATCGATGAAATATTAATTTTTGGCAGTGCAAGGCGAAGAAGTATTTAGATTCCATTGTCATATTTTCTTTTTCCTTTTTGGTTTAAGTTGTCATAGTTTTTCCTTTTTGGAAAAATATTTTTTAGTGACAAAAATATAAATTGACAATGGAATCTATTGGAAATAGACAGAGAGAGAGAGAGAGAGAGAGCGAGAGTGAGTGAGTGAGAGAGAGAGAGAAGAACTTACCTTTTTTAGGAATAAGGGACTTGAGTAGTAAGACAGCATTATCGTCGCAAGCCCAGCCGTGCATTTTTCTATAACTGTCTCTTCCTTTTTCAGTCAATTTGTCCCATGGCTTTGGTTTACTCAAAAGTTCACTAACTGTTCCTTGACTTAGACCGAGAACATATTTGGCAAATAATCTTTGTCCAATGTTGTGTATTGACAATAATTCACGTACTCTTCTTGCAATGTTTAATGTATCCAAGTTTTGTGATGCGTACTTGTCCATGTTGTACCGTAACATTTCCTGTAGTCTCGCCTCCATTGGATCGCCTTTTGGTATTAGGGATTCGCCGAGTCTTCCAGCCATGCCGGCCGCGCCGAATTCGTCACCAAATCTGAAGGGATGTGTCCTGTCGTCGAAACGAAAGGGGCCCTTTAGACTGTCGAGTACACTGAGTGCGCCAATGTTGTTGTTGGTTAAGTGATGACTATTGTTGTTGTTGTTGCATGATTCCTCGGCTGGACTTTTAGGTGTTTGGTTCGATAGATTTGAACCGTTGAGGGTTGAATCGATTGGTGTTGTTGTTGATGTTGGTGGCGGTGGTGGAAGAGTGGCTGGCGGTGATGTTAGTGCCGTTGATGATGGCGTTGGTGGAGCTGGTGTTTCATGACCGGGTATTGGTGTTAAGGCTTTTTCGGTTGCGTCCAATGAACCCAATGGTGTACTCGATTTACCAGGTGTATTTGGATCTGTTGGTGATGGAAGGTGATTTAGATTACTTGGTATTGTTGGCGGATGGAGTCCTAGAAGGTTTGATTGTGCTTGCTGTTGTTGGGAAGCTTGTGAGGTTTGTTGTGGCTGCTGTTGGCTCATGATCGTCTTTTCCAACGATCGCCTCCAGTTTGCGACAATCTCCTCGCCGAGGAAGGAACCGAAGGTTTCAACGTTTTGGAGAGGTGGTGGAAATAGGAGACTTGAACTTGTCGATGTTGCTGATGATGGTGTTGGAGTGGAGCGTGTTGGGAGAGTTGTTTGGGAGGTTACGAGGGTTACTGGTGGTGCGTTTACAACCCCGTGGGGCGAGGCGGTCGCGGCACGCTGCAGGGGTGACGATAGTCCACCTGCAACCACCAAACAAAACAAGGGATCCGGTCAACATCAAGACGTTTTTAAAAAACTTTTTTTTTGGGGTGTTTTTTGGAATATTTGGTTTTTTTGAAAGAGTTTTTCCCTATTTCTGAAAGAGTTTTCTCTTTTAAAGAGGTTTCTTGTTTGATGTGACTTTTCTTTTAAAGAAATTGTTCTTTTAAAGAGACTTTTCTTTTAAAGAAACCTTTCTCTTAAAGAAACCCTTCTCTTAAAGAAACCCTTCTCCTAAAGAAACCTTTCTCTTAAAGAGGTTTTTCTTTCAAAAGAGTTTTTCTCTTCTTCCTATAAAGCTGATCGAACACTTCGGATCCCGACACTCTCTTTTCATTGAATCTCACCATTGAATCTTTATCATGAACCACTGAAATATATTGACTCGAGAATTTTGTAAATTTTGAGAATGGTATACATGGGATAATAAGATATGAAGGTGAGGGTTAAGTGTGTTCACAAAAAAATGGGGTTTAATTTTGGGAAATCCTGGTGTTGGTTTGAAGGATTGGGATGACGTTGCAGTATCTCCCTCTGCCTCTCCGTCTCGTTTTCACTGTCCTCCGATTTCGATTCGTAATAAACTCCGGTACACGAGACAATGGTTTTGGTACTGGTGCAAATATTGCGGAGGGGAAACAAAAACCGTCTAGAAAAAAATTTTTTGCGTGCTCGGAGATTTATCAGTTTCGGTTGTTTGCAGGTTTTGGTCGAGGTGATGGGAACTCCAGAATTTGGAGAGATAGAGAGAGAGATATATATAGAGAGATAGAGAGAGAGACAGAGGAAAATTGACAGTAGGTTTTGTTTGGTTGCGTTTCTGTAAAAATATTTGGAAAAGGGCGGAGAGAGCTCGAGAGGTGATTGTGCAGCCTAAGCAATGTAGTGAGATTAAGAAAAACAAAAAAAGAATTTTGGCAAGGGGAAGAGGCAAAATGAATTGATTAAAAAAATTGATTCAAAATTGATTCAAAATTAATTAAAAAATTGATTAAAAAATTGATTCAAAAATTGATTAAAAAATTGATTACAAAATTGATTACAAAATTGATTACAAAATTGATTACAAAATTGATGAATAAATTTTGTTAGGTATTTAAAAAAAAAGTTTCAAAAATAGTTTTTTAAGTAGTTTTTTTTAATGGGTAGAAAAGAAATAGAATAAATAATGAACACAACCAAAAGCGGGGTTAGCTTTTTTTTAGTGTATACTTGACGTTTTTCTAAAGGACTCGATTGGCCCCATTTTTAATTATTTTTTTTTCATGACGGAACCTCGGAGAGAGAGTCAGGGCCGAAGATCAGAGCAGCAGCATAGAAATTAGTTAGTCTTCCCTTTTTTATTTGGAAATTTTCGATTTCTTTTTAAAATTGTTGTCTTTATAGAAATTAGTATATTAGGGAAAAATTTACCTAGATTGTCGGGTGTGTTTGGTGGTTTGAGATTCTCCGCCTGTTGAAGTGCTTTAGAACGTTCCATTAGAAGGTGTTCTAGACTTTTTCCAGGTTCACTGGTGGGTATTTGCGAGAGATCGACAGACCTTACGACGCTAATTTCACGTTTGAGATCATCATAGTCTTTTTGCTTTTCTATTTTACTCTCCAGTCTACTGATGTGCTGTCGGCGCGCTTCTAATTCGTCCTCTAAACGCGCCGCTGTCTGCGCGCTCGATTCTTGAAGTCGCTGTAGACTTTGTTGAAGCCTTGATATTTCCTCCACCAATTGGCTAATCTGTAAATAGAAAAATTAGAAAATTAATTTACGAAAATTTATTTAAGAAGGTTTAGGAATTAAATTGTAAAAATTGAAGTGTAATTTTAGAATTCTTCTTCTTGAGATAACCCCCTTATTGAGAAGAGGGGAGGTTCTCAAGTTCTCTCAAGAGCTAATCCATTATTAATTTTATTGGAAATGCATTTCACTCGGGAGACTCTGTTGTAAGAGCATTAATTACTGGCATTGAATATAATTATCTGGGGTATTCAATTGATGTCCGATCGAGACAAAATGCCAATCAAGAATGAGTTCATCATCTATTTATTAATTACCTTATTTAGAATTGGAATTGTGTCTAGAAAAGGGTAGGAGAATTTAATTAGCATTCTTTTTGGAATTTTTGTTAAATTAAAAATTTGTAAAGTTTTGTTTATTATCGCACTTTTGGAAAATTTGCGTGCGTATTTAAAAAATAATCGAGAATCCTTGACGAAGAGTTTAACTTAGTTTTCTTTTGTTCGTTTAGTTTATTAATCGAGGGCTGTTCAAGAGTCGATTGACCTCTGGTTATTCATAATCGATAAATACGAGCAACGTGTGCTTGACTTATAGGTATTTGCAAAGGTACTGATGTGCCATACATCAACTTCGATACAGCGAACGGCCACGTGGCCAAGTTCTCAAACTTGGTAATAGCGGTGACCATTAGCGCCAGTCCGGGGTCTTTGCGTTATAGTCGACAATTCCCTGCAATGGACAGGTGGAGTTAACACCCTCACGTTCGATGACCTGATGTCGATCGTTTTAGATTCATCTGATACTTTTTATTAGGAAATTGGGAAGAAAAAATAATGAAGAGAATTTTGTGTATTGAATATTATTAGGGCAGTAGGAAATTTGATGACTTTTCATCTTCTGGTATAGAAGTTACGTGAATTATAAAGACAATAACTTGAATTTGTTTCTATCATTAAGAAGTGAAATTTACAGTCTATAGTCGGTAAACAGTAAACGAAACTATAAGTAGCTATACCTTAGTGACATGTTTCTTGTATAGATCAAGTGTGTGGTTAGAATTAAATATTGAGGTGTCAAGAAGTTGTTGGTACAATTAGTAACTGATAAAGTTGTCACCATAAAACCGTTTAGGGTATATTTATAGTTTATTTATTTATTCCTAGTTTACCACTTTTCGAATTGAACATCTTTTATAAGTACAAGCAGAATTTCTTTCTACTTGTTCTAAAAAAATGTTTAATTCGAAAAGTAAATATATTAGACGATTTATTTACATTTCCGAGTAAAAATTGGTTTTTCAAGTAAAAATTAATGAATGCATAAAATAAAATATGTATACAAGTATAAAAATTAGGGAAAAGAGAAAAAAGTGGTGTAGGGAAACGACTTGATAGATGATGGGAGAAATCGGTGCGAGGGTGGAAAGTGTCTCGCGATATATAGGTGAATGTGACCGATGGAATAATAAGTATAAGCCAAAGCCGCGATGGCTATTGTTTTCTTGTGCTGTATATAAAACGGAGATAGACGGGAGGTGAGAAAAGAGATGGGTGGGGCCCTAAATCCTCAGTGATTTTTGCTATTTGCATTATGGGCGTCGAGCTTTTGTTTGTTGAGCTATTGATCACATTTTCTCCCGCGGTATAATCAATCTTCTCGCACACAAGGAATACTCTTGACACTTATGTGTATACTCTTATACATATATAAAACGTATACGAGTTGCACACGTTCGACAAATACGTCACACGTGAGCTTATATTAGACCTTCCCCTCATGTGCGTCTAATTTTTTAATCTTCATACATTAAAAACAAAATCAAAATTCTTCTTTAAAATCTTTTTCCGCGTTTATAACCCATCCTCTCTCTCTCTCTCTCTCATCTCGCCGCAGGAGAATGCCAATTAAAAGCCAAGCTGGAAAAGAAAGTTCAATCAATAGAAGGCCTTCATTTCTTTATCTTTCTCTTTTGCTGACTATCTCTCTCTTTATCATTTCTCTTACTGGTGAAACGAAGGGTTGCCGAAACTGGAAGTGGAAATTATGGGTAGGATTAATATGCAAGGACTGGATACGTGCGGTAGCAGGAGGATGCCAGTACAGAAGGAAGAACGGGGATTTGGAAGGGTAGTTGGCCAAGGCTGTAGGTTTCGATGGGGGAGGAGGAGGAGGAGAAGGATTGAAGCAACAAAAGGGGTCGAAGGGGAAATATATAGGAAAAGGAGGTGGGGTAGGGGGGGGGGGGGTCTTCTCTCATCGTGGAATCAAAAGGGGTGTATGGTACTCGCATCTCATCCCCACTATTTTACTCTCCTTACAGGATACACGACTAACGGACACCCCTATCGATTTTACAACTCGATATATGTGAATACCCACTTGTCTAATGACTGATCGGGTTTAGTTCTAGCCCCCTCTCCTTCTCCTTCAGCCTCTCACTCTTTCCGTCCATCTTTCTCTCTGCCTTTCTCTCCATCTTCTATTCTATCCTTCTCTATTCCTGTCTTTTTATCCACTGTTCCTCTTTGTCTCCTCTTCGTCCCTTCTCACTCTTCTTCTATTGTATCTCGTCTCATTACGTCACGTCTTCAACTAACATTTTCCTAACGGTGTGTGTGTGTGATTAAAAAATTCGATTTTTGTTCTTCTTTTCGACAATTTTTTATGGCTTAAGGGAAGATACGAACAATAGCTATCTGGCAAGGTACATAATGGTATTCGAGATGAAAAGGAAGGACAAAAAGAGATGGTCGTAACATAACGTAGAGGGTAAAAGGTAAAATGTATGATATTTTATTTTAGCGTTCATCTGGGCGCCGCTAGATAAGCCTCTGAGGATTTATGCTTATTACGAGAGTGCGGAGGGGTGGAGGAGAGGGATATCGAGGGCGAGATGAAGAGGGAAGGGTGGAATCTCTGCTCACTTTTGCCTGCTTTTGCCGAAACCATTTCTACATGCAGGATGTCTCGATATATATACATAGAGAAAAAGAGAGAAAGAGTGGGCGTTGTGCGTATAATATGAAGGCCAGTTGTATAATACCAATGGAGAAACGACTTGCGACCGCGTGATATTGCCTCGACGTTTCAAATCATTTCGGAAAATCTCTCTCGAGTCCTTTCCCCGTGTATACTTTCATTTTCGCTTCTTCACTTTCTTCTTTTTTCGGTCCTTTTTAAAAAATTATTTTTTTATACTAAGGGGTATTGTTTTATAAAAATTTTCTTTAATTGCTCATATTTTTGCTTGGGAGAGAAATTTTTTTTTTCAATTGCAGTTTTTTGGGGAATAATAAATTTTCAATCGTGCATGAAAGTGGAAAAATGATTCTCTCACGATCGAGTGGATTTTGCAAGTTTGGCGAATAAGTAAACTTGATCAGGCATCAGGGAAGCCGAGAATTAATATTAACCACATACACCCTATGATTCCGCATTACGAGGACCTACACGTTTATGAATACATACTTGCGCCCACCCCGGTTTTGCTATATACATACGTCGGTTCGGCAGAAGCCATATATTAGTCGGAGTATTCGCCGGAGAGAAATATTGAAACGAGAGAAAGGAAAAGGGGTAGAGTGAGAGAGAGAGAAGGAGAATCGAGACGCCCGTTCGACCGTGTAATACTCGGTAAAATTCGTAACAGAGGAGAACAAAAAAAAAAAAGCAGCAAGTTTTCTAAAATGCCGATAAACGTTTTACCAATTTATAATCCTATTAATTTTTATCCAAAACATTGGATATTTTAAAAAAATATATATATATATTGTGAATGTTAATTATTGCTATGCTGTGTGATACTTTTCTGAAAGTGTGAAACGTCAAAAACGCCTGCCAAGCTTTCTGGGGTCGTTTATTTCATAATCAGCCGGCTTTCGAATCGTCCCTATTGTGTCTGCCGCCCCGCATATTGACAGAATTGCTCGATACGAAATGCACGGCCGCTAATCTCTTGACATTTATGCGCGACTTCAATTTGTATACGTGTGCAATTCTTGTTTTCGTAGGTGTGAATCGTGAAACGAGAGAAGAGCTAGAAATGAAAGGGATGAGAGATAGAATTGTACAACTAGGTTCATATTGTCCTTTCTATGGCTAATGAGAAACTTGCAGATTTTCTTTTTTTGTGAATTCTCTCTATATGTGTGTTTCTCGAGAGACATAAGTCGAATTAGTATTCTCTGATGCGAAGGGAGTTCTCACGTATGAATTTTTTTTTGTCCTGTCATTTGTCTCCAATATCTCTCGCCGTCCAACGGACCCCTTTTGCCCGTGTCCATGGGGACGATATATCGAATAAGCCACAATGACAAAAAGAGTCAGTGTAGAGGAGGAGCCGCTCGTCTCTCGTCGAGTGGTGGTAATGGTGGCAGAGATGAGGAACGAAGAGAGAAACATTTAAAACCGAGATGCGAGGAGAAAGAGATTTGCATTTTGCTACAAAAGCGATGGGAGGGAGACAAGGGAGGAATGAGTAACGACACGTATCGTAACGTAAGGGCGATCAGGTGTGTGTATATATATGCACTTACACAAAGGAAAACTTTTAACGGCAGGCAAGTTCTTCTTCAATTAAAAACCCACCCTCGTCAAAGGGATGATGAGTCATCCTCACATCGACTTGTTTTTGCAAATAATTTTTCAATTCCCATTACGGCCGTTTGTTCCAAAGTATATTCTTCGACAAAGGTCATCTTTGTCATCCCCCCCCCCTCGATTTCCCTCCTTCCGATGACAGAAACAACTTCCTTTTTTATTAAAAGAGGAATTCACCTGAGGATTTTGGAAATAAAAATAAGGATATGTGCGGTCAAATAATAATATCATATAGAGTATGGAGATCCATAAATATATTTGACCGGTGCTTTAAAGCATTCATTGATCTAGTGGTCTTCTCTAAGGTACAACCCCCTTATCGTATAACACCCTTTCGGACGTTTCGACCCCTTGCCCTTCTCTCATCCTTTCCATTTCCATTCTCCCTCTTCCATCCTTTTGCCGTCGCTCACTCTCGAAATATTACCGTCGTCGTTGCGCATCCCCTTGGTACACTCTTACCATATACCTGTGCGCAGACGTCAATGACGAATCTCTAATTTTAATATCGCTCTAGTTCACTTTGAAGTATCGTTGTCAAGGGTAGAACACCCATTCTTATATTCAATCAACTCTTATCAAATTTTTTTTTTCTCTTTCATTAATATTTATTTAGACTTGAATTTGTGATTTCAATTTGTGTATTTGTAATACAAAAAGATTGCAAATTTTTTTATATCTTATATTGAGTATCGATGTGACACTCTTGAAACATAAACTTAACTCTCTCTCTCCCCGTAGACCAAGTTAGTTTATTTATGACCGATCGAATCAATCGTTCTCGCCACGACATATCGCCACGTGTGCCAATCACATATTCTTAATGCTAAAGCAAGGTACATAAGAAACGACCGCGTAAAAGTATATAATTGAGTCGTTAAACGTTAGACCGAACAAATCGATAGGTTAAAAAAAATACTGTTATTTAGTTTGGTCTCATTTATAATAGAAAATAATATCAGGGACACTAACTGGCATGTAAAAACTCATCAAAACACGTCAAATATTTAACAATATTATAGGAACTAAATTTTAAAAGATTGGAATTTAGGGAAAATAAAAATTTGTAAAAGTCTATTTATAAATTAATCACTATGAATACGGTGAATAGTGATTTAATGCAGTCTTTAAAATTGATGGGTACGAAAAAGGATGATAGAAAAGGACGACAAGGGTTATAACGTCAATAGCGTGCAATCCAGCATATCGATAGCTAAATTGCTTCTGAATACGTATTTTTTACCCACGAAGTCAACTTCTGAATTGGTACCTTCATCTGTCAAATAAATCATCCATAATTTTTCAATTTACGATAAACGGAAATTATTTTCAATCTGACCTAGCAAGAGAGAGAGAGAGAGAGAGAGAAGAGGAGAAAAATCGAAATTACAAAATAAGAAAGGAGTAGAAAATAAGGAAACAGGATTCGGTTGGGTGGGAAACTTTTCGACATGAAAAAGTAAATAAGACAAATAAGAGAGAGGAGTGAAGGAGGGTGGGAGGGAGGAGAAAAGAGGGAAGAAAGTAAATATGGAAGAAAGTATACAGAGAAGAATTAAGAAGAAAGGATAAAACCAAGAAAACACCCTAACCTCAGGCAATGTCGTGGTGTTGGAAGGGTCGAAAGAAGTTTCTGACCCGCTTACTACAGGGGTTGCACGAGTCCGGAATTCCCGCTACTTTACAAGAGTTTCCGAAGTGGCGAAGTAGACGCTCTTCGACCCTCCACACCGCGTTGCTCTCCGTCTCTGTCTCCCTTAAGTCTCACCACCTTCCTCTTCCCCCCTTTCACTCCAGTTTCCTTTCCCCCCGTTTCGCCATTCAAAGCGCTTTCTTGCTCATAGTCTCTACGTTCTACGTTTAACCCTTTCCACGTGGTGAATGACCTACCCCCCTTTTAGTTTTGTCGCTCGAGGTTGAAAGTGAATGCGCCAAATGTGTTCAACTGGGACGTAATTATCGGGTGACACACATTACGCACTTGAGGCGTTCAACAAATACATACATTATCTATAATACCTCTCTCTCTCTCTCTCTCTTTTTTTTCTCTCTCTCTCTTACTTTCTATCTTTCTTTCTCTCTCTCTCTCTTTCTCTTTCTACCTCTTTCACCCCTCTGTGTATATATCCAGAGCAAATAATTTTATAAATAACAACACATCAATCATGCCTGTTTTTTTGCGATGATTTAAAAATCAAACCCGAATTGATTCCTCTATTTTTATTCCTTTTGGATTAAATATATTTTTCCGAATGACAAAGAGTAGTTTTTAATTCTTACGATATTGCTCTGTCATTTCAGATTTGATTTAGATATTGCGATTAATTTCGTTCGGTAGAAGTAGAAAGAGAATGAGAGAAGGAAACGCGTGCCGACTTGGCCATATTGGATATTGGAGGTGATTAATTAGCCATACTGTGAATGCGGATTTTTTTGCATCGATCAGAGGGCACTTTTCTTGTTCCTTCATTGCACCCTTCTTCTAGAATTGTGTTATATATATATGTATCTTGAAAAGTTTAAAAGCTAACTTTTTCTTGAAAAAGAAAATCAGTTCAGTAGATCGACAGCCCTGATCATTGAGTATGAATGTAGAAAGCAAGTCAGAAACCCGCATTGCTTTGGGCTAGCAACATAAGGGAGAGGGAGAGAGAGGTTGAAAAGGGTGACTTTGGTGGTGACTGTCGTGGTGGTGGTGGAAGGAAACAAGGTGAATCGGGTGTGAGAGAGAAATATATAGAGGAATGATGTGAGAGAGAGAGGAGGGAGAAGTCCCGTGGAGAGAGAAAGGAGCCGAGTAGATGGTTTCTCTAGTTTTGTCTCTCTCGGTATCTTATACTGACACGATAGCTCGTGCTTCGTTCCCTAACCCTTTGCTGGCAATTCATCCATCCACGTTCTCTCTCTTTATTTGAGTATAATTATTGATTATTGGACGACGGAAGGCTGGCTACTCTAGGAAGAGACGGAGGGTCTGGAGTAGGAGGTAGTGGAGAAAACCGGTACCACGTTCGAGAAGGGTTGTTTGGGGGTAAAAGGGGGTTGAAGAACGGTACGGGAGGATGATTAAGCTATATGCCTGGCATATCCCACCCTCTGTGTGTCTCTCTCCCTCTCTTTTACTCTCTCTTTCTCTCCTTTGCTCTCTCTTTCTCTCCTTTACTCTCTCTTCCTCTATCCTTTACTCTCACTGCAAAAGAGAGAGAGAAAGAAAGGGAGAGAGTAAAGGAGAGTGAAAGAGAGAGTAAAGGAGAGAATGAGAGAGAGCTCCTCGTCCCATTCCACCTTTCCCTTCCGTCGTTGGCCCCCTTCTTCCGATAGCCCTGTCTCTCTCCGTCTTTCTGAACTGACAATTAGACTGATAGGTATATCTTAGTCTGCTATCGATTTGATTCCACCCTATCGTGTGAGTATACACCAGCACAGCGGGCAAAATTTACATCGTGTATGCTACAACAGCAGCAACGTAGATGTGGGGCTGGTTTTCCAGTCCACCCTCCCTTCCATTCAGCGTCTCCTCCTTCGAATTCAAGTTTCTCCCTTGACCCCTCGCAGTCCATATACCCTTCTGCGTTCTTCCCCAGTCATCATACACCCTCGAGCAGCCTTCGATTATAACGGAAACCCCTGTACTCGTTTCTATAGCGGCAATACATCCGCCTTCCAAGGGGTTGATTAGTGCATTACCGCTTCGACTTATTCTTGTCAGAAATCTCGTGACATTTCAGAGTCTCCGATACCATTGCCACCTTTAGTCTCACTTTTTTTTATCTGTCTATTGCTTCGATATTTTCAATCTGTTGTATTTTTTACTTTATAACACAGTCTTTTTGAAAGTACCCCAGGTGGAAAAGTTAACGTTAGACTAACTTTAATCTCACGAAATTGTTTAGTTACTATCGTTAGTCTAACGTTAGTCTAACATTGGCCTAACGTTAGTTCATTATAGCTAACGTTAACTTTTCCATTGGGATCAAATTGGTGCCAAAAATTAGGATCGATTTTTGATTTGATTCCACGTTTTTGGTATCATTTCTTTTGCAATTTGATACCATTTAGTTAATATTTATTACTATATTGATACTATTTATTATATCGGAGCTTCTTTTTAACCCTCATTCATTTTTTGTTACAGACTTCGTGGATTTGGTTGTGATTCAAAATACAAGGATTGATGTCATCCGGAGCTGATTGGAGACGCTGGAGATTCTACAAGGTTGGTGAAGCAGTTTTCGAACGGTATTTATTAATGACTGAGTTGGAAAAATAAAAATTTTAATTCAGGGGTCAAAATAAAACATGAATCACGAAATTCATGTCGAAGGATGATGACCCTTAGATTTTGGTATTTTTAAACTTTAGTAATTTTTGACTTTGATTAAAGTTAACTTAGTTTCCCCCACAAGCAGGAAAATGCTGATCCTTTCAATCCAAGGCGATTGAACCCCCAATTTAAGATTTATATTAAGGGATAGGAAAAATTTTTGAAAACCGAAAAGCCAGGACACTAAAAACCCCTAAAAGATTAGCCGCTTTTTTCCCTTCAATTCTAAACAATCGTGGTAGTTGCATTTCTTTTAAAATTAGCAAAAGTAGATTATAATTTTATCTTTCAAACCTTGTATTGTTGACAATTTAAGGAAGAGAATCCAATATTTACCTGCAACAGAAAAAGAAATAATTTGTTAGTATTTTTGAATTAGGCGTTTGCATAAAAAAGGGTGACGGTTTTTTTCAGTTTCTAATTTTAATTGTAATCAAATTAAATACTAAGGATATCAAATTGAGACAAGAAACTTATCAAAATTGTTGCCTTGCAATAATTTTGATCGTTTGTTGTCTCAATTTGCGTACATGTTACAAGTAAAAACAATTTCTGCGGTTAATTAATTTAATTTTGCTAAAATCAAGAATATGAAGTATACCAGTAGCTCAAGAATAAAATACTTATCATAATTTTATTCAGAAAATATATTTTGATTATAGAAGAGTAAAAAAGAAAGAAAATAGTCCGGAAATTGACAATCATAAAAAGAATCGACACCCTGAATAATTTACTTGGAATTTTAAATAAAGATAAATAAATTATACGAGTATTTTTATCGACTTCCTTTCTGTAGGAACGATATCTTTAATAGGTTAATAATTTCATTAATCAATGATAGAAATCAAATATATATATATAGTGTCAATTGGATTTTGTAATTAGAAGCTTTAACTGACACGATTTTAATGTATAATTTTCTCTCAATTCAAATCTGAATTGAATAAATCTTTGAAAATATGAATTATAATATGAAAGGCAATGAGAAATAGTCATGACTTATTCTGTTCGAGGGATGAAATTAAAGTCGTATGATGATTAAAATCTGATTGAAAATACCGGTTATCGATGGTATTCAGACAATTCTCTCGTTGGTAATGTCGAATAATAATTAACGAAGTTAATCGACAGCAGGACGAGTGTCGACGGTACTTCAACACCATATCCCTCTATTTTTTTCAACTCTTTTTTTTTCTACACTCCAAGCACTTTATATCATTATAACGCCGATAATGAAATTTTAACAGCATCGAATATCGATACGTCGACGTTATATCGCGCGCTATCAATCATTCTCTAATATGCATACACGAATATCTATAATATTAGCCCCTACACCCTTTTCACTTGATTTCGGTATAATTGACACCTGTCCGCCCTTACGAGGGAGAACGCACCTCTAGTTACTATTTATCCCTTTAAGTCAATTCTTCCCTTATATCAACATATTAACAATTTTTTTTCGAGACAATTTACTACATTTTCCAGATGATATTAAATTTAAATATTCTCTCTTTTTGTTAAAATGGAATTTATCTAATTATGCAATTATATTTTTACTTTATTAGATGAAAATTTATTTTCTGTTAAATTTCCATATTGGATTTATTTTTTACGAATTAAAGTTGCTTCTTTCTTTGAATAATCTATTGATGTTTTCTTTTGTTTCGAATGAACGTTCAGGTTAAATATAATTTTGACATCTGGATATTTTATTGAAATTATTTTATCTTCATTTGAAGTAAAAACAATGTTTCGAATTTTTGGTAGACGGTTAATTTTTAACGTAAAACAGCAGTAAGTTTATTAATTCAATAATTTACATTACTCTTTCGATATAAATAAATGGAGAATTGATTCTTTCAGAGTTTTAAATCACAATAGATACAAAAGTAATAAATTTACCGATAAAATAGTATTTTATGAAAGCAAATTTTATAACAAACAGGTATTTGATTTAGTCCATTTTTAAAATTTTTTTACCACATTATTTATTATTTAAAATATTTTAAAAAAATTTTAATATTTTTTAATTATTTAAAATATTTCTAAAATATTTTTTTGTTTTGTAAATACTTTTTTTTAAATCTTATTAAGTTTTTTAAAAAAGAAATTTTTTTCTTGAATAGAAAAGAGAATTGTTGAGGCAAGTGAAGATAAAATTACAAGACGAAGTGATTCTAATGAAAGATGAAATATTTGCTCTTGAAGAAAAATTAGACGTTTATATTCGTGACATAAATGAAAATATCCGTTATCTGAATGAAATTGAACAATGTTTGAATACTCCGAAAACAAAAGATTCATAAAATTAACATTTATTAAAAAAATGTTTGTATTCGATATGATAAGAATTAAAAATAATTACGGGTTTTATCTTAGGAATCAGAAAAAGAAAAATTTTCCACTAGCGTGAATTTATTTACGATATAAATGTCCGAGTTTTTTTTTTTTTTTTTTTTTTTTTTAATATAAATATTACTTATTTTGCTTACAAGAATCATAAAACATTGTCACAATATATGTATATGCTTTTGCAGATTTTGGCTTCGCTTGACATTTATTCAATTTTGATCAAATTGTATTTCTACATTGCAGTCATGTTACGTTATAAATTAGTTTAATTTCACGTAAATGAAGCGTAACCTCGATTTTAATAAAAGTCAATTTTCATCGTATGTATGCGTTCTTTTTTTTGTTTTGAAAAATTGGTAGTTTTCAAGTTTTCTCAAAAATTGAAAATTTGATTGAAATTTGATTGCAAAATTTTGTAGGTGGGTTTTTATTTTGTAAATTGCTGAATTTTATAGTTGATTTATAAAGTTGGATTTTAATTTCAAAGAAGATTAACAATTAGAATAACAATTCGTGTTGTGAGAGAATTTTTTTTGGGGGAAAAAATGTGTCAGGGTCAATTTGTTTTTATGGAGTAAATTGTTTCGAAATTTTTTCTATAATTGAATTCATATCTATTTTTTCTGAGGATATCAAATCGAGACAAAAAACGATCAAAATTGTTACGATGCAACAATTGTGATACGTTTTTGTCTCAATTTGATATTCTTAGAAAAACTAAATTGGTAAAAATGGTCTCTATAATTTTGGTGATTGACTTTTTGTTTTAGAATTAATAAATTTTTGAAAAGATTTAAATTGGTTAACGTTTTTAATTCTCCCTTTTATGAAAGTGAATCAGTTTTAAACTAATCAAAGTGGGTTATTGATGGACAGTGTGTGTGTGTGTGTGTTTTATTAACAAAAAGAAAATTATTGATTGTTGCGTGTTATAGTTGGGGGGTCGCGCGGCTAATGAACCTCGTCGATTCACAGAGACGTTAATCCCGCGAACAGGAGCGTTTTATCGCTGGTAACCCTCTCCCAAGTGACACGATGAATACACAGCTCGTCGTAAAAATCTCAGATATACCCATATGGACAGGTAAACGAAGCTTAGAGAGAGAAGGGGATGTGTAGGAGGAAAGGGGGGAGGGTTTACTCTCTCAGGGGTTGTAAATGTCCTGCTATGGTGTTTATATACACACACTCGTAAGTTTATTACTTTATGAATGATAGTTCGCCGGTAAACGAAAGGATCTACCTTAGCCCTTATATCTTGACGTAATATTTCGCCACACTGATCGGATAGAGAATCATCAAAGTGCAAGTGTGTACACCAGTACAAACGCTCTTCGTTGACAACCTTGTAAATCCATAAAGAAATTTGATAATAAATAGAGGGAAAGGGCGCAGAAAAAAAACCCCGTTTCATCCGAGAGGGTGTTCTATTTTATAATGCCAAGGGTTGTAAAAAGAAAACAAGATAAACAGCGAAAACAGTCAACTAACACTTTTTTCCTCCTCTCCAGGAATGCAAGGTGAAAACAAATTTGATTTTTCCTTTTTTTATTGCCGTGAGAAAATTTTGGACCATTATTGATGATGTTTTTTTTGGATTGAAAGATTAGAATTTTGTGTAGTACAGAAAAAAGATGAGTTCTTTAATTGTTTAATTTTCTTGTTCCGTGGAAGCAATTGATAGGAGACTAGATTGAGTTTAGTTTGAGTTGGTTTGAATTGGTAAAGATTTAGTAAAAGTATGACCCTTTGGAGGTACTTGAGCGTGTTAAAGCGGGAGAGAACACCGAGTGATTGATCGCATATATTGTAGTCGTGTGTGTTAGTCAGGTTTCTGACATAATGCTCTCGTTTATACTCCGAGACGTTAGGCAGTGTCGGCGGCTCTATCGATAATGCCCGGATTCTAACAGGACGTTCAATAACGCGCGTCCAATCCATAAGTTATTAAGGCTTCGTGTGCGTTCGTGTAATACATAGGCCGATGTGTTGCCTACATGCGGGTGGCTTCTGGGATCGGTTACAATGACCCCGCAGGCCGCTTGAGTAAAATGAAATTACCTATATCCTCTTGCCTGATTGGCCGATCGTTCGACTTGTGAATTAAAAGTGTCCCCCCTCAAAGTGGACATCCTACGGGTCGTCGTAGTTGTTCACGATTCAGTCTCTTCCCCCTTCAAAAGTTAGATTTACTCCAGAATGCGGGACTCTGATTTAAACCACTTAAATGTCGTTCACGATTTTTCGAAAAGGAAAAAAGAAATCATTGGCATTGTCTTGAATTTCTATAATTTTTAATTGTTATATTGTCGGTTGGAGATATTTCTGCGGGTTAATTACTAGGGTTTTTGTACAAGTCATGGGCTAATGCACCTTAATAGGTGGCGATTCTTTTTATGATTTTTAATTCCTGATCATTTTTCGGCTAATTCACGTTATTATTCAAATAGGAATTTGTTTTTATCTTTTTCTTCGCGATTTAGAAATTTAGATGTTCGAAAATTTTGTCAGAAATGTAAGAATAATTGTCGGTTGGGTTAATGTGCGGCAGAATCGCGAGTTGTTTTTTTTATCAGCACAGAGACACCGTGGGAACATAAAGGAAGGCGATTAGTGTCATTTGGAGAATGTTGGGGGACGCTTTTTTTGTTGCCCTTCATGGAAGAAATTCTCGATGTCTCTTAGGGGGCCTCTCTCTCCCTCTCTTTTTTTTCTCTCTCTCTCTCTTTCTCTCTCCTCTTTTATAAACTTGATTCGGTGTAACGATGAAAGAGAGTGAAGTGTATACGCAATTGAACCACCTGCACATATAAGTGCATTTCGTGCGCTTGATATCAGGGAGGGATTTTACTTTGAAGATTGTGCAGGTGTCGAGTTTATCGACGCCGATAAATCCAATTTAAACTTACTGCGAGAAGTTTAATCGATTACATAGCTTATAGGAGCAAGTGGCCCTAACGAACCTTCTATTTCTGAATCGTATCAAACCTAATTATAACCACACCCGCGATTGTTATATAAAATTCAACCTCTGCACCGATATTTTCTTTACATCAAACCAAAAAACTAGGAAAAAGAGTAATCGATGTATATATCAACCCCCATGAGGGAGGGGGGGAAATATCAAACCTTTTTTTTTCTTTCTTTTTATTGGCGTTCCGACGTAGTGGGTAAGATACGAGGGCTGATATAGCCATCACTGCACCCGGGGGGCCTACTCTGTTCAGCAATTAGAATATCTCAATTTAATCCCGTTAACCAATGTTTACCTGATTTTTTCGAGTTTGTAGTATTTATAATAAAGAACTTTTTTTCTCTTCTTCTTCTTTTGCAAATAAATCCCAAGGGTATTTTTCGCGGTAAGAACCAAAATCACTCGCCTTCTTATATTGATATAGCAGGACTATTAAACTAATGAATTTAATCAGAACGAATGAAAATGAGGCAGAACCGTGATCCCAATGTCGTATTTTCGTCTGGGACGATTATTGAAGATTAGATTTTTAAATTGAACTCGATATATAGAGAGAGAGACCTTTACCCTGAGTAAAGATATAGTTCGGGCTAAGGTCCCTCTTCGTAAAATTAGCATATCTCGCAAAGTGATCCCCGGACCCTAATTGAATTATTCTTAAATTCCCATAAAATCGCGCGAAAATTACCAGCTGTGAAAAAAATCCACCGCCCATTGCCATCACGAAAGCTACCGTGCGCTGATATCAGATGCCGAAGACTATCGCCTTGGGGGCATGAGAAAAAGGAGAACGAGTTTCGGCATATTGGACACGACTCATTTTCCGGAACGTTACACTCGCCTTTTCGGTGAGACGGAGGGGGGGGGCGGGGGTCTCCTTTTTTTTACGACGTCGGTATTATTGATCGCTGATTTTTAATTGACGAGAAATTTATTGCCCCCAGCACGAGAGATTTCTTCCATAAAGTTTTCTTTTTTTCTTTTCTTTTTCAAAGTTGCCACGGGTCAGGAAAAGTTACATATAATTGAAGAAATTCAATTATTTTCAAAAAGTAATAAAATTCTTCAAAAAGATTCAATTATCTTCGAAAGTATAAAAAAAAACTCCGGTCCAAATTTCAATTTTCTTTAAAGTTAATAAAATTATTCTCCACAATTCAATTATTTTAAAAAATTTGAATAAAATTCTTAGCAGAAATTCAATTATGTTCAAAAATATAAAAAAACTCGCGTCCAAATTTCAATTATCTTGAAAGTTAATAAAATTTTTCTCCAAAATTCAATTATTTTCAAAAATTTTCCTCAATTCAATGATTTTAAATATCTACTATTTTAATAAAATATTTCAAAAGAATTCAATTATTTACAAAAAAAAATTGATAAAATTCCAAGCAAATATTAAATTATTTCCAAAAATAATATAAATTTCACAAGAATTCAGCTATTTACAAATTTTTTATAAATTTCTTGTCAATAATTCAATTATTTTCATAATTAATCAAATTTTTTTTTACAGAGATTCAATTATTTTCATGAATATATAATAAAACTTGTTGCAGAATTTCAATTATTTTTAATACATTTTTAATTGAATTTCTCGAAAAATGTAATTGCATTTTTCAATTTTTGAAAATTTTATGAAAATTTGTCGAAAAAATTCAATTATTTAAAAATTCGGTGATAATGTTCTTTATGAGAATTCAATTTTTAGAAACATTCAATTATTCAACAAATTATTTATTTTTGTATTTAAGTAATTGAATTCTCGTAGAAAAAATTCAATTATCTTCAAAAATAATAAAATTCTTCTCTTAAATTCAACTATTTTTAAAAATTATAATAAAATTTTTGGTAAAATTTTCAATTATTTTCAAAAATTTTAATAAAATTCTTAGCAAAATTTCAATTATTTTCAAAAATTTTAATAAAATTCTTAGCACAATTTTCAATTAATTTCAAAAATTTTCTCCAACTCAATAATTTTCAATATCAAATATTTTAATAAAATTTTGCCAAAAAATTGAATTATTTAATATAATTATTTTTATAATTGAAAAATAAATTTAAAAATGTTTCCTGAAAAATTCTGAGAAAATTTAAATTATTTTTATATTTAAATAATTTCATTCTTGTAGAATTTTATAATAAAAATTGATTTAAAAATTAATTTTAGTTAAAATTTTAGATAATAATTGAATTTTTAAAAGGTTTTAAATTGAAATTTTAGAAAATTTAAATTTTTCATACTTTTAACTGAAAATTTTGTAGAATTAATTTTTTTGAAATAGTTTAATTGAATTTTTTTTTGAAATTATTTCCAGTTTTTATTTTTTAAATAATTTCAAGTTTTCATTTTTTAAATAATTTTAAGTTTTCATTTTTTAAATAATTTCAAGTTTTCAATTTTTTAAATACTTATTTAATTGAAGGACTTCCGAATAATCGAAATTTCGTAAAATTGAATTGCAAACAAATGGATTTAAAAATTCTTAATGAACTTTTGCAATAATTATTCAAAATAATTGATAATTGATTTTTTTCGAAGAATTTTAATAAAAAATTTTACAAATAATTACATTTCTCGAGGAATTTACTTAAAATTTTTTTTAAAAATAATTGAAATTCCGTGAAGAATTGTATTATTTAGGAAAATAATTGAATTCTTGCAACGAATTTAAATTCTTTTAAATAATTGAATTTTTCAATAATTGAAGAATTTTTTTATTTATGAAAAGAATTGAATTCTTGCGAAGGTTGTTATTAAAATTTTTGTAAATTACTTCATTTTTTTAAAAGTTTTCTAATAATATTCTTTTAAGTTGTCGAATTGTAAAAAAGTTTAAAATTGAAATTTTTTGTAAATCCTAATTCCTATGGAATAATAATAATAAAATATTTATTTATAAAAGAATTTATATTGATGTTTTCCAATAATTGTACAATTAAAAAAATTCATAGAACATTTTTTTAGTATCTAATAATTTTTAGAGTAAATCCGAATATTCTTTTGGGGTCAGGGAAAATGTCAAAATCAGTTGCAGGGAAAATTCTGGAAATTATGGAAAAGTCAGGAAAAAACAAAATTAATTTTTTGTTTCAACCCTGTTTTTTTCAAAATTTCTTTTTGTAATAAAAAATTTACTTTATTGAAGGAAACTTGATTTTTACTTTCGGATATTTCGTTATTAGTTTTAGTGCTTTAGTTCACGTTTATCTTAGTTTCGTAGTATTTCTTGTTTCATCCATATTGGCTCTGATCGTGTTGATATAATGTATATATAAGGGCAATCGACTCGGTGGTTACATTAGGCGAAGACGAATTAATTTCGTTGGTCATGAGATTAGGAATTCCGGCGGGGATCTCCTTCTCGTTCTCTCAAACCGTTTTACTTTGATTACATACCTAGCCATTAGATTCTTGAATATCTCAATGTTTATACAGATCGAAAATATAACATAAATAATAAAAAATATTTTTTATAAAGAAGATATTTTTTCTTCTAACAAGATTAAGGCATAATTTTGTTAAAAGGAATTTTGTTTATCCTTATACCTAATTTGTTTTTATTAAAAATCTTTTTTTTTTAATTTATAAAGCAACTCCTTGAAGAGCATTTATGAATTCTTTATTTGAAATGATCAATGAATATTGAAAGAAATAAATTCTTTTCTATAAAGGGAAAAATGAAAAGCGATATATTGGAAAATGGTATTTCCGGTGTGTGTGTGTGTATGTAGAAAATTATTGTTTCACAGGTCAATCGTGGCAATAGAATGCGACCCATAAACGTCCACTTTGGCACGAGTCAGGTTATAATATGTGTAGTACCACTACGCAATCAATTACTAGTGCTAGTATCACAACTGCTCGATATAACGCGGGTGCCAGCATGTCACTACTACGTAACAATGAGTTTAGCGGCTATAGATTTTTTTTTCTTCTTCAGTTTATTAAATGACGTGGCTATCTTATGTTTATTTCAAGAAACCTTCTAGCTTAGACACACCGGAAAAAGGAACTTAAAAGACCTCGGCCGCGAACTAGTAAGCGCCGTCTTAACTCTATAACCCTTTCAATATAAATGCGAAATATATTATTTAAAATGTTTTTTTTATCCGCTAAATTATCCCTATTAGGGGAGGTTAAAGATTTTTATTTTCGATAAAGATTATTACATTTTTTATATACTGCTTTAACGTTCGACTTGGTCAAATGGAAAAAATTTACCAAATTAAAAAAAAAAAAAAAAAAAAAATTTTTAAATTTATCTAGTTTTTAATTGACTCAATATTTAACAGTTTTTTAAATAAATAACAAATTTTAAAATAAGGACAAGTATTTTTTCACATGACTTAGCCAAATGTGTTATATTTTACCAAATTAAAAATAAAAAAAAATAACCAATTTTTTTAGACTTATAACCACTTTTGAATGAACTTAATATTTAACAGTTTTTTAAATGAATAACAAATTTTGAAGCAAGGACAAGTATTTTTTTCGCCTAACTTAGCCAAATGGGTAAAATTTGACAATTTAAAAAAACCATTTTTTTAAATTTAACCAATTTTTAATTAATTTAACATTCACCAATTTTTAAATTAATAAAAAATTCTAAAGTAAGGACGAATATTTCATTTGTCACATTTTTGGTAGTAGAGAAACGAGATTAATTTTCAAATCGAAGGCGCATTGAAAAGTTTTGCTGTCAATCAGTGTCGAGTTTAAGAGTGTCTGTGGCAAATGGCTTGAGGGGTCGATGCGATTGATTAAAAAGGGGGAGGGGGAGAGGACGAAAGCTTTTTGGTTCTAATTGCAGTAATTAAACTGAAGGACTTACCTCGACTTTGTATTAATTCAGAGACGGAAATATCCTTAGTTTTTTTTTTTTGGAAAAAAATATTTTCTATTTTTAAAAAAAAATTATTCTATTTTTAAAAAAGTTTCTTTCCAGACTGAATTAATTTAGTTAATTCGTTTTCTATTTAGTTGTCAATAGTTAAAGGTAAATTTTTTTTTTAAAATTAGAATATGTTTGTAATTCACATTGTGTTATTTACGCGCTACTCGTAGTGGCCGAATGACTTTGGATACTGAATGTGAATACGAGTTTAGTGGTTCTATCTCCGGTCCTTTTTTTTTATTGACTCCCAAATACAGTAACTTATTTCATGAAATCGAACTCGAGAGAAAAATTATGATTAGCCGAAATAAACTTATTTATTCCATCGTGATTGATAACCTCGACTTCCCGTTTAAATAAATGGCGTTAATACCATCGATTTCCTAATCGAGCTTAAATATACAAATTATGAAAGATGTCTTTGTTTTGTATTTTATTTTTATTCTCAATATTCATTTAATAAGAAATTAATCGTAATGTGTGGAAAAAGAAAAACAATATGTGGGAATTTTTAAATATTGTTGAATATTTTATTAGTTTATTATATACACTTGGGGCTTGAAAATCAATGATATTTATTTTAAGAAATTTTTATTTAATTATTAATTTGAAAGTAGTTTCTTTACAATTTTTTTCTTACATCATAAATTAAATAATTTTATTGAATTATTAAAAATTTGTGATTAATGATTTACAATCGTCGCGAAATGGTTTATATTTGTCTGGAAGAAAAATAGAAATTTATCTGTTAGTGAAAATAAATCTGTTTGGAAAAATTCATTTAGTAGAAATTTTCTTTATTGCAAATAAAACATCTTTAATTAAGAATTTTTTCGAAAAATGAATTAGAATCAATATAAGGAATAGATTTGAGAATAAAAATATCAATGATTCATATATATGACAGTGGGAAGAGGTCAAGTGTTAATATCCATTGAGAAAAAAAAGAGACCAATACAAATTTAAGTTCTCGAACTATTATCGTATCTTTGCGATAAAGATTCGTTTGGTTTCTTTTTAGTGTCGAATTACCGCATTGGTATTCATATAATTTCAAGCTTTGACATAATATAATCCCATACATCTTCATTGCTTCTTTGAGTTGAAATTATTTTTTGTTTTTTCTTTTTGTTTCGTCGACCTACTTCTCGCTAATCATTATATGGCAAAACTTTTTCCGTACACACAATATATTTCGAATTATCAAACTCACATTCTTCTCGGGCTTATATTTATAAACACTTAACGAAATTTTATCGATAGAATTCTTTTAAAAAATTTTTAATTCATCTTTGCATTTTCTATTCTTTTTTACCTTTTTTTTTGTTGACCAATTTTTTTACATTTCAAATATAAAAGAAAGTAATTTTTTTAAGGTTGTTTCAAATTAAACGAATGGTAACAATTTTTATGGATTTTTTTTTTGTTTTTATGGATTGAAATTGAATTTCAGTTTCAATTAAAACGAAATAATGATAGTTTTCTTAAGGATATCAAATTGAGACCAAAATTGAAAAGAAAATTTTCTTAAAAAGAAAAAGAAAAGGGATATTGTATAAATAATAATAGGTAAATTGAGGGAATTGGAAGAATTTGCCATAAGTGTTGAGGGAAAGATAATGTTGGAGAGCGATCCGAAGACAAGTACTAACACGAAGCTACTTAGTCAATCGACCTCCTTTGGGCTTTGTGACCGTACTGAGATTGAATTACGATCAGTGATCGTCGGACAGAATCGCCCGAGGGATTTCTGACGGTCAGCGCGGATTGGATCTAAGTAAATGACAAAGCAGAGACACCCGGTATAGCAGGGAAGGAACGTGGCGACCGACCGGGAGTCGAGGACATAACAGACCGAAAGTGGCGAAGGAAGAGGGTGTATTGGGGGTTGGGGAGAGTGTTAGAGCAAGGGTTTCCTCGGCAAACCGCAATCTGTCCGTCCTTCCAAACCTCCATCTCCTTCTCTTTCTCTTTGCGCGTCGTCGTACCCCCCCCCCTTCAAGAATTCTGCCAGCTATCCTTTCGAGTTCACTTCCAACCAACGGTACGACTACGACGACGACGACGGAGCTCTTCTCTCCCTTATATACATTATCGGCGGGGGCGGTCGAGTGTGGCGGAAATCAAGTCCAATCCTATCTATCACTGACCAACAGTGGCTCTCTATCAACTCATTTCATTAACTGATATCAAACTCTATTCAAAACTGTGTACATATATATAGTTTCTAGTATCCAAATCAATGATCCAGTTTCAATTAATATTGTTTATCGTTGAAAAAATGGTTAATTGTTGAAAAAAATGGTGGAATGATGAAAAAAATGGTTGACTGTTAAAGAAAATGATAAACTGTGGAAAAAAGTGGTTTAACTGTTGAAAAAATGGTTAAATGTTGAAAAAAATGGATAACTGTTAAAAGAATGGTTAATTGAAAAAAATAATTATATGTTGAAAAATATGGTAAACTGTTAAAAAAATGTTATACTGTTGAAAAAAATGGTTAACTGTTAAAAAAAATAATTAACTGTTAAAAAAATGTTATACTGTTGAAAAAAATGGTTAACTGTTGCAAAAATTGGTTAACTGTTGCAAAAAATGGTTACCCATTGAGAAAAATGGTTAACTGTTGAAAAAAGATAATAAACAGTAAAAGCAAATAGTAAAATAAGTTATAACGAAACTGATAAACTAATAATTTAATAACAGTTAAATTATAAAAATTAATTTAAAAAAATAAAAGTTAAATATAATCAAATTAAAAATTGATCTAAATTTTAAACATCAATTTGATCTAATGACACTAAATACTACTTTTTTCTTTATTTTAGGGGAAAATTCGCATCACTTTAAATTCGCTAATAGTTGAAATAAAAACAATAAATTCTAAAAATTGTAATAAAATTCTTCGCAAGAATTCAATTATTTTCATAAATAATAATAATTTTTCACGAGAACTCAATTATTTAAAAAAAATATTAAATAAAATTCTTCGCAAGAATTCAATTATTTTCATAAATAATAAATTTCTTCTGAGAAATTCAATTATTTTTTTTTTAAATTGATAAATTCTTGAATTCTGTCTTGAATTCTTGACAATAAATTATTCAATTATTTTCCAAAATAATAAAATTTTTCACGAGAATTCAATTATTTAAAAAATATAAAATAAAATTCTTCGCAAGAATTCAATTATTTTCATAAATAATAAAATTCTTCTGAGAAATTCAATTATTTTTTTTTAAATTGATAAATTCTTGAATTCCGTCTTCAAATATTATTTTGCCAATTAATAAAATTTTTAACGAGAATTCAATTATTTAAAAAAATATATTAAATAAAATTCTTCGCAAAAATTCAATTATCTTTAAAAATAATAAAATTCTTCTCTTCTCTTATATAAAAAAGTGATAAATTCTTTATAATTAAATTTTGAGAAACATTCAATTTTTCAATATATTATTTATTTTTGTATTTAAATAGTTGAATTTTAGTTGAACTTTCTAATACGAATTAAGATTTGATTTAAAAACGAATTTCAGTTGACATTTTAGATACTAATAAGTAAAATTATGATTTTTTTTTAGAAATAATTAAATTTTAAAAGATTATTAAATTGAAATCGCTGTAAATTTTAATTGTTGTAAAACTGTAATAACATTTAAATTTTTACTTTGAAAAATTCTTAATTTATTTTCTTAATTCCTGTGAAAATTTTAATTGAGTTTTATTAAATAATTTTATTTGTTTACTTTTAAAAATTACTTTTCAATACAATTGTATTTTTTAGGATAAAAATTTAGAAAATAATTGAATTTTTTAGAAATTTAGAAGCAGGATTAGAATAAAAATAATTATTTTTTAATGAAATCAGGAAATTGTCAGGGAAATATTGAATCAAATTTTTGTGAATCGACTAAAATAGTTTTTTTTTCGTTAGAGTTAATTTTTCAATAGCGTCTTTTTTACTACGTTTTTTTAGTATTAAAGCTGCTTTTTGATACTTTTGAGTTTTTAATTCAAATTTAGAGTCTAAAAATATCAAATATAGACAAAAAACGTGTTTTTGATTGAAAAGAGTCTAAAAATATCAAATTGAGACAAAAAACGTGTTTTTGATTCAAAAGAGCCTAAAAATATCAAATTGAGGCCAAAAAACGCGTTTTTGATTCAAATTTAGAGCCTAAGGTTATCGAAATTTGATCAAAAAAAAAAAAAAAAAACGAATCAAAAGTGTTGCGAGGCAACACTTTTGATTCTATTTTTTGTCTCAAATTTTTGTAAACCTTAGAAAAACTATGTGATAAAATTCTAAAATTAACACAAAAACTTTTGCAATAAACTTCTAATAAATTACTTTTCACGATAACAATAATAGTAAAATTTTATGATAGACAATAAACGTCGAATAACAATTAAACTTTTAATTATTATTCGTTAACAGTTGAGCATCACGGAATAAATCGTATAATCAGTATTTCCGCTTTTGCGGTTGAATGTCCCTGTTTTCTAGACAAGGTTCACTAGTTGAAAACTTTACATGTAAGTAAACGCGATATGGCAATTTATTTCATCAAAAAAAAAAGAAGGAAAGAAAAGAAAAGAAAATTTTGCAAATTGAGGCAATGTTGGAAGAAATAAAATGAGGGGAAAAGAGTGGAGGGGGTTAGGACAAGAATGAAAACATTGCGAGGGAGATTTTCATGTCGAAAGTTTGTGAACTAACGGGGGGATGATTTTCAACGTTAATTTAATTAAATTAATTATATGCACACCTCGTCTGTAATGTAAATTGTGAGCAACTATTTATGTATATATGTACGAATGTATATATGTATATGTATATTTATATATATGTACATATGTATATAAAATATATATATATATTTCTGTGAATGTGTGTAGAAATGGAGTAAGGGAAGTAGAAGATAAAAGGGTGAGGGAAGGGGGTTAGAAAGGGGCTAGATGTGCGATCGCCAACTTTGATAGTTACATTTCGTCTGTCTATTCTGGGTACATTTGTCTATAGGAAAGTACACGCTCCACTGAATTTGGATTATATAAATTTTGTCCCGCAACAATCTGAAATGAGTATAGTTAATGTTAATTTCTTTTTGACTCTAAAAGTATAGGTATTATTTTACGGTCAATTGTAAAGAAATTGCGGTCTTATTTTTTTTCAATCAAATTCAAAATTTCATTATGTTAACTAATAATTAAATTTTGAATTTAATTTGATAGAAGGCTTGAGAATTTAATTTTGAACATTTTAAATAAAAAGTTGCATTTGAATAAATGTTACAATTTTTTGTTAGTGAAAAATATTATTGTTAAATTTTAGTTTATGTTAACTAAAATTATTATTAAATATTATTATTATTAATTATTATTTGACAGAAAATTGTAATTTTTATTTAAATCCAAATTTTAATTGTCTAATGTGTTGAAAATTAAATTCTTCGCACCCTTCCACCGAAATAAATTTAAAGTTTGTCTTTAATTGAAGAAATTTTCTAACAACTAGAATTTGGTAAAATAATATATAAATAATAAATAGAAATATAATAAATAATAAATAAATAAAATATTACTGAAAATTTTTAGTGGAAAAGAACAAAAAAAAAGTTAGTTTACTCGTTTTGTGTGGTTGATAAAATAAATTAGTATTCATAGGAAATTCATAATATTAGTATTCATAGGAAGAGGGAAACGTTTTTTGTGAATTGACGATTCTTATCGAAGGCAAAACTTGTTGGTTATTGTAGAAAAAATTCAAAGCGATTGGGAAAAAAAGTGTAACACGACTATTTCGTTCATCGAGCGGACCAATTGCACGGTCGCGAATATTGCAGATTTATAACGGCAAAGTTGGAGAATAAGCCCTCGCACCCCTCTCACCCAACTTCTGTCGAGGTAAGCCGCGTAATCAAAAGGATGGATTTGGAGGAAAAAGGAGAATTTTCCACGCTTTCTCTCTCGCTCTCTCTTCCTATTTCTCTCTATTCGTCCAAAAATCGACACATTAGTGTAGAAAATATTTTCCTAATTTTTACGAATTTTGAATTTTTTTTTTTTTTTGAAAAACTAAACTGAGTTGCAAATTTTGATTCTTGTTTTGAAAAGCGGAAACAACTGCGATACAATTTTGACTTTTGTTTTTAAAAACTCAGTCAGGGTGTCTACTATTTTCGTTCAAGAAAATTCCTGGTTTTTCCCGGCTTTGTCGTAATTTTTCCCGGTTTTTTTAATCAAATTTAAATTTATTTGATTTTGAACATAAATAAATGTACAATTGGCTTTCAAATTTTTTATTAGAGTTTTTATGAATAATTAAATTCTTTTGACAATTTAAAATTATTTGAAAATAATGTTTTTTTTAATATTTTAAATTAAAAATTTGGAAAATAATTGAATTAAGCAAAGAATTTTTTCAATATTTTAAAATAAATTTGTCTGTTCATATAATTATAATTGAATTATAATTAAAATTAAAAAATTGTCATTAAAAATTATAATTATAATTGAATCCTTCAAAAGAAAGTTATTATGTACTTTTTTTGAAAATAATTGAATTGTGAAAAATAATTTAATAGTTTATAAAAATAATTGTAAATTTGAGAAGAATTTAAAAAAATTTGTAAACATAATTAAATTTTTGCGAAAAATTTTATTACATTTGAAAAAAATTGAATTGTTTTTTAGAATTTTATGGAAATTTATGAAAATAATTGAATTCTTGTGTAAAATATTGAAAATAATTGAAATTTTGAGGAGAATTTAAAAAAAATTTTGAACATAATTGAATTATGCGAAGAATTTTATTACTTTTAAAAAAAATTGAATTTTTTTTAGAACTTTATGGAAATTTATAAAAATAATTGAATTCTTGTATAGAATATTAAAAATAATTGAAATTTTGAGAATTTAAAAAAAAATTTTAAACATAATTGAATTTTTGCGAAGAATTTTATTACTTTTGAAAATAATTTAATTGTTGTTTAGAATTTTATGAAAATTTATGAAAATAATTGAATTCTTGTGTACAATATTGAAAATAATTGAAATTTTGAGGAGAATTTAAAAAATTTTTTGAACATAATTGAATTATGTGAAGAATTTTATTACTTTTGAAAAAAATTGAATTTTTTTAGAACTTTATGAAAATTTATGAAAATTTATAAAAATAATTGAATTCTTGTGAAGAATATTTTTTAAAAATAATATTCAAAAGAATTTAGTAAATTTGAAGAATTTTGCTATTTATGGAAATAATTGAATTTTTAAGAAGAATTTTTTTTCAGTTTCTATAAATAATTGAATTCTTTTGGCAAATTTTAATAAAATTTTTAAGAATAATTACATTTTTCGAGGGATTCGATTAAAATTGTATTAAAAATAATTGAAAGAAGAATTGAATTGAATTTTTTTTAATAAAATGCAAAGAAATTTCAATTTCAAAAATTTTCAATTATTTGTTTATAAACATTCAATTATCTTGAAACAACAGAATTGAAAAATTTTTAAAATCTTATTATTCAGAATTTTTAAGAAAACTTTGCGAAAATTCAATTTTATTAAAAAATGTTTAGTATGTATCTTTTTTTAAATTGAGTAATAAAAATTTTAATTATTTATTTTTGCACTTTATAAAATTCAATTATTTATCAATTATTCAATTAAAAAAATTTGAAAATTGAAATTGTTGCGATGTATGTATAATGGTCTTATTTTGAGAATCTTAGAAAAACTATGAAAACAAAACGGTTCCAATTTTCACTTTCGTTTCGAGAATATATCAAGAATATTTAGAAAAAAAAGAGTTTTAAAAAGCTAAAAAAAAACATTGTTACAATTTTCACTTTCGTTAAGTAGGCGACCCCCAGAATATTTGCTAAAAAAAAAGTAGAAAAAGAAATGAAATAAGGGTAAATACTAATGGATTTTTTTTTTTTTTTGAGAAACGTAATGTGAAATAACGGTTTTGATGTTTATAGAAATGGTGGATTCCACGTCAGTTCAACACACTTATTTTCATGACTTGTTGGGATTTGGCTGTAATTTTGTAAATTCATTACTTTTATAGTGATAAACAACTGCACCAAATATTTTTTCAAAATTTTGAAAATTACCAAAAATATGGCATTTTCAAAATTTTTGTCTTCTTTTTTTGAAAGTGCTATAACTTTGGTTCTAATTAACCGATTTTGGATTTTAAAAAAAGGATTTCTTTGGTTTTAAGTATATTTTAAGTTAAAATTAAAATAAAATAAAAAAATTCAAAAAATTTTTTTTTTTGAAATTTTGAAAAATTAAAAATCTGTTTTTGAAAAAACATCATCTTCGATTTTTTTCAAAATTTTACTAAATGTTAGGGCAAATGTGCTTTACATGTCCTGTAAATTTCATCTTGGGATCTCAATGGGATTCGGAGTAAAAAAATAAAACGTAACCACAAATTACGAACATATGGGGCAAAATTCCTCAACTACCCAGGTAAAACAATGAATTTTCTCTAAACTTTGCTGAAATGTTACTATTATTAGTAGAAGTGTAAATATTAATTTTTTTTGAATTTGATAAAATATTTTTTGAGTTATGGAGTTTCAAAATTTTGATTTTTTTGAAAATATATTTTTTTCGATTTAATATATTGATAAGTAAAATTAATCAAATTTAAAGTATGAATAGTGGTTTTTAAAGGGGTTTTCACGGGCTATAAGCTGGTGATGAAAAAAAAGTTGTTTTCTGTAAATTTGACCTTGAAATTCAAGGTCAAATTCTTAATTTAAATATACAGTAGAACCCGGTTAATACGATCCCGTTTAATACGATTTCCCGCTTAAGACGCTCATTTATGGTGGTCCCTGCAATTAAAGACATACATTTTATTTCCCACCTAATACTTTTTCCCGCATAAGACGCATTCTTAGTGCGGTCCTTACAGAATCGTATTAACCAAGTTCTACTGTATCTCAAAATCGGTGTTTTTTTAATTTTTTCTAACCTATCCCAATCGAAAGCTTACCTTTTTTCATATGAGCCATGTAAAATTTAGAGTGGGACCATGGATCTTTTTGAAGAAATTAATTATAAATCATCATTTTCTATGTAAAATAATGATAAATTATTATTTTCCTCAAAAATTCTCATGGTCCCACTCTGATTCTTACATGGCTCATAGAAAAAAGGTCACCAGCTTATAGCCCGTGAAAACCCCTTTAAAAACCACTATTCATACTTTAAATTTGATTAATTTTACTTATAAATATATTAAATCGAAAAAAATATATTTTCAAAAAAATCAAAATTTTGAAACTCCATAACTCAAAAAATATTTTATCAAATTCAAAAAAAATTAATATTTACACTTCTACTAATAATAGTAACATTTCAGCAGAGTTTAGAGAAAATTCATTGTTTTACCTGGGTAGTTGAGGAATTTTGCCCCATATGTTCGTAATTTGTGGTTACGTTTTATTTTTTTACTCCGAATCCCTTTGAGATCCCAAGATGAAATTTACAGGACATGTAAAGCACATTTGCCCTAACATTTAGTAAAATTTTGAAAAAAATCGAAGATGATGTTTTTTCAAAAACGGATTTTTAATTTTTCAAAATTTAAAAAAAAAAAATTTTTTGAATTTTTTTATTTTATTTTAATTTTAACTTAAAATATACTTAAAACCAAAGAAATCCTTTTTTTAAAATCCAAAATCGGTTAATTAGAACCAAAGTTATAGCATTTTCAAAAAAAGAAGACAAAAATTTTGAAAATGCCATATTTTTGGTAATTTTCAAAATTTTGAAAAAATATTTGGTGCAGTTGTTTATCACTATAAAAGTAATGAATTTACAAAATTACAGCCAAATCCCAACAAGTCATGAAAATAAGTGTGTTGAACTGACGTGGAATCCACCAAATACAAGAGGAGAGAGAGAGGCTCGTTTCGCGGGATTGAGTGTATAACAACTTTTGTCAGGGATGACGATTCTTGTGAGCCAGACGGTAAATACATTTTTAAATAAGAGTTTTTTGCCCTCTCTCATGGTCTCGGGATTTCGTCCCCGTATCGGGAATTATCCTTCGGTTTGTGCATTATCCTTCGAAGGCCAGGGTGGGGTAGCATCAAAAGGTAGCTTGACTCTGGATGGCTGCCTCATCCGCAACTCAAACCACTGTCTGACTTGCGCGAGCCTTCACTACTTAGTGCGCGAAACCAAAGGGAGAGAGATATCCTTCCATACTTTTCTCGTATTCGGACCAAAACTTTCACAAACATATATATTTCCACACAAACACACTCACATATCTATATATACACACAATGGGAAATTTATCCCCGACAAATGTTTTCGTATTAGCTTTATCATAAAATAAATTTTTTTTTAGTTTTAATTAAATTTTTTTGGTTTTTGATTTTGATTTATTTTTATATTAAGTTTCATTTTATTGAAAATTTAATTTGAATTTTTGAAAATAATTATTTGTATGTATACAATTTTTTTAATACAATTTTTTTAATACAATTTTTTTAATACTATTTTTTAATACTATTTTTTAATACTATTTTTTAATACTATTTTTTAATACTATTTTTTAATACTATTTTTTAATACTATTTTTAAATACTATTTTTTTTTATTAGGAAAAAAATTAAATTTTGATTCTATCAGGAAACAGTTTCTTGATTCTTAAATTTAGAGAAGTAAATTTTGTTTTTTAAGGCGTCAGCTTGTTTTTTTGGTCTAAACTTCTTCTTCGCTCCTTCTCTTTTGAGCAACCTTTCTCTTTTTTACTGAGTTCAATTGTGATTGATCACCGACGGTGATTGAGGATTCGAAATGAAAGCCTCACGCGGTTTAAAGCCACAGAGACAAAAAAGAGGGCCGAGTGGAACCCTCATCTTCCTCTCTTCCACTTCTTTCCACAATGTTACCAGATGAATATAGTAAAATTTATACGAGTCCATATCGAGTCGATAAAAAGAGAGACAGACTACGGCGTCAACACAAAGGAGGGATTAATTTTAAATATAGTATATATAGAGAGAGAGTGAGAGAAAAAGAGAGAAAGAGAGAGAGAGAGAGAAAGACGAAAAAAAGGGGTGAGTTTTGTGGATTGAGGGTCGAGAGAAGCCCTCCAGTTTGATAAGTAATGTCTTTCGTCGAGTGTATCCGAATATCTCTCGTAAAATGGAAGGTAGAAAAGATTAAATTATCCAGAGTGGTAAAAATCGATTCTTGATCTTTTGAATATTGTTCTCAAAGAGTTAATTATTAGATTAAAGGGAATATTTTTTGTGAGCTATCAAAATATTTAAAATGGACCATTGAATAATCGGTAATGGTTTATTTCAAATATTTTTATAAGTTTTCTTTCTCAATTTGATATCCTCAGAAATACACTGAAATGATAGTATAAAAAATCAGGGGATTTAGTAAAGATTGAGAAAAAAATTTCCTGACTTTTTCTGACTTTCTGCTAGGCTAACTTCTTATGCTATAATTGCTCCTTTCTTAGGGACAAATATTTTAATACTATTAAAAGAGTAGTATTTAAGTATAGTATTAAAAACACCTGCGGCCACCCAGACTATTATTTCTTCTATTATTTACAGATTTACACTATTTGTATAGTCAATTACTTACAAATATATAATTTAAAATTACTAAATAATAGGATAAATAACAGTATAAGTGGAAATAATATTTTGATTGAAATTAATCTCACACTAAATATGTTTATTCAAGTGCAAAAATTTTCCAAGTGTCGAAATAATATTTGAAATAAACAAGTGTAATTTTTGATTTTTTGCCAAATCTACCAATCACAATTTGTTTTGCAGATATTTTTGTCTTCTTGACACACGTCTAGAATCAATTTCTTTTATTCTTGACAAATTTTGACATTTATTTCATATAATTATTTATTTACTTATTCCTCTCTATAATATCAGTGCTCGAACTATGTCTGTAAATACTGTAAAGATTTGTAAATTTGCTTGAAGTCTGAAAAAGTCAGTTTTTTTTTAAAAAAAAAGGTCCGTAATGCCCGTAATTTGATTGAGAAAAGACGAAAAGTTCGTAAATTGTACTATAGAATTTGGAGAATCTTAGAGAAATTACAAATCATTGGAGAATTTCAATTATTTTCAAAAGTAATAAAATTCTTCGAAAAAATTCAATTATGTTAGAAAAATTTTAAAAATTCTCGTCAAAATTTCAATTATCTTTAGAAATAATTCAATTCTTCTCAGAAATTCAATTATTTTTAAAAATTTTTCATCAAACTCTTGAAAAAATTTCAATTATTTTCAACAATGTTCCTTAATTCAATTATGATTTAAGAATCAAATATCTACTTTAATAAAATTTTCCAAAAGAATTCAATTATTAAAAAAAAATGGAATAAAATTCTACTCAAACCTTTAATTATTTTCTTGAGATAATAAAATTTTTACAAAAATTCAATTATTTACAAATTTTTTATAAATTTCTTCGCAATGATTCAATTATTTACAAATTTTTTATAAATTTCTTTGCAATGATTCAATTATTTTCATAAATAATCAAATCTTTACAGGGATTCAATTATTTTCTTAAATAATAAAATTCTTTTTAGGGATTTAATTATTTCCATAGATAGCAAAATTCTTCAGATTTACTAAATTCTTTGAATATTATTTAAAAAACCAAATTCTTCACAAGAATTCAATTATTTTCATAAATTTCAATAAAATTCTAAAAAACAATTTAATTATTTTCAAAAGTATTAAAATTCTGCGCAAAAATTCAATTATTTTCAAAAATTTTAATAAAATTCTTGGTAAAATTTTAGTTATTTTCAAAAGTAATCAAATTCTTCCCAAAAATTCAATTATGTTCAAAAATTTTTAAAAATGTTCGCCAAAATTTCAATTATCTTTAGAAATAAAATAAAATAAAATTAAATTAAATTAAATTAAATTTCTTTTCATAAATAATAAAACTCATCGTAGATGTTCAATTATTTTTTATACAATTTTAATCGAATTCCTCTAAAAATGTAATTATTTTTAAAAATTTTATTAAAATTCTTCGAAAGAATTCAATTACTTAAAAATTTGTTGATCAACTTCTTTATGGGAATTGAATTTAAAAAAACATTTAATTATTCAATAAATTTTTTATTTTTGTTTTTAAATAATTCAAATTCTAGTAGAATTACCTAATAAAAATTTATTTAAAAATGAATTTCAGTTAAAATTTTAGATTATTATTGAATATTAAAAGCATTAGAGCTTAAATTTCTAAAAATAATTGAATTTTGAAAAGGTTTTAAATTAATATCTTTGAAAATTTGAATTTTTCATATTTTTAACTAACAATTATCTGGAATTTAATTGTTCAAATAAATTATTTATTTTTGTATTTAAATAATTATTAAATTCTAGTAGAATTTTCTAATGAAATTTGATATAAAAATTGATTTAAAAATGAATTTCAGTTAAAAGTTTAGATAATAATAATTGAATATTAAAAGCAATACAGAATTTTTAGAAATAATTGAATTTTGAAATTAATTTTTTTTGGAAAAGTTGAATTGAATTTTTTTAATGTTATTTGAGGGTTTTATTTTCTAATATTCAATTGAATAATTTACGAATAATTGAAGTTTCGTAAAATTCAATATTGTAAACAAATGGATTTAAAAAGTCAAAGAACTTTTTCGAAAATTATTAAAAATAATCGATTTGAAGAAGAATTTCAGTTAAAAATTCTTGAAAATAATAATTGAATTGATCGGTAATTTTTTATTATTATTATCATGTTTTATAGTTATGAAAAATTTAATTTATACCTATATAAATTAAATTTAAATTATTTAAACTAAAAATTATAGTTTTTAGTCAAATGTTTTCTTATTTGACTCGGACTTGTTATATTTTTGTTCGTAATTGGTCCCTAATTTTTCATTTTTGGTCCGTAAGGTCCGTATTTTTTTTTAAATACTTCCACTGCTTTGAGTCCTGATATATAAATATATATTGTATACATTTTCTATTTCTCTATTTATTTATTAATGTAATTAAAAAAGTTGTATTCGATTTTTCGTTTTTTCTTGACGAAAAAAATTATGCAGAAGAGAGCTAATTAATCCTGGGGAAAATCCTGAATTGAAACAATTTCATCATCTGATAAGGGAAAGGAAAGTGTGTGTGTGAGTGTGTGTATGGAATAAAATGTACGAAAATTGCAATTTTTTCGTGGGAATAAAATTAAAAAGCGAAGGACAAGTGGCTTGACGCGAGTGGCAAATTATCGTCGCTAAAGGGTTTTAAAAGGCTGGAGACGAGTGAAGGAGATAGTGAGAGAGAGAGAGAGAAGGCTGAAAAGCGTTTCGGCTTAATCGCGTTTGCGGAAAAACCGAGATAATCCACGGTCCTCTCGTTCGTCTGGACGATGGTTAGGTCCGCATCCGAGACGGTGTTCGTATGTAGAGTCAGAGAAAAAGGGGGAGAAAAGAGAAAGAGAAAGAGAGGAAGAGGGAGGAAGGGTTGGATATCCGGATTGATATTCGCGGGCACATGGAATTTTTAACTAGCCTGTGTGTGGACCCCTTTACTCATAGCGTGGCGAAAGCGCAGCAGAAAAGTTATGAATCTAATTTTCAGCGTGTTTGTATCCTTCTCTCTTTCTCTTTTTTTCTTCTCTTTCTCTGTCTCTCTTTCTCTTTCTCTCTCTGTCTTTCTCCTCCTTTTCTCTTTTCCTACCAAACTCAAACCCCCTTTCACTCAGTCAACGCACGTTTCCTCGCGATTTCTCCTTTTTTTTCCCCTCCCCATTTTCTATCTCTTTCATTATCCTCTCCTCCGCATCTTTCTTTCTCATTCGTAAAATTTCCTCGGGATTTTTCTCCCTACTATATACCCAACCTCTTTTCCTTTTCCATGATCGGGTGGACTCCGCGCTCTCTGCCTCTTCTCTACCGTTTGCTCTCGCGCAATAAAGCGCGAGGCTTCGTTAGGGTTTTTTTTTTTTTTTTTTTCTTTTTTTTTTTATCGCTGGACGGATTAATTTCGAGATTTTCACTCGGACGAAGATACAGAGGAAAAATGTATCCCTGAATACGCTGGCCTGGCCGGTTCTTTGTTTCCTTTCTCTTTTGCGTACAGTGTTCGGTGATTTAAAGCCCAATGCAAATTCGCTCCGCTAAAGTTGAATTAGGAGCCGATCTACGTTATACTCGCGCGTATCATACAGAGAGGAGAGAACTATCTTTGTTAGCCGTTTCGAATTTCCACTTGTCATTAAGGTAATCCATTATCGGGACTTCCAGTCTTTACTATGAAGCATGGCTGTTAATTCAATTAATGGTTCAAAAGTACATCCGATTCGCTCGGGTGTCTTCATTCTCACATGCAAATATGTATATAGTCTATATAGTGAAATTCTATTCTTCAATATTTTGTCTGCGGGGTGAAATTTATTTATCGATCAAGAGAGTAAAAATAATAATATCAAATTCTAGTTTCATACAATAAATTTTGATGATGAAAAGTTTCATTCTCATATAGCGAGAGCAGAGATATTCATGGTTGATTATATAATTTTGTTATTAATTGTAATAATTTTGAATATATATATATATATACATAAAATCTATAATATATACGTAATATTATTACATGCGAGTATAACAATAGAAAGTGACTCAAGTATGACCATAAATCACGAATGACCTAATAGGGAAAATATCGCGTTGTTTCTATCGCACGTGCGCCGCGCGGGTAGATGGAATAATCTGAAGAACTATATAGAGGAGGGGGGGGGGGGTTTGTTGGTCAACCCTCCCAAGCGAGGCTGACATTAAAACAGAGGGCATAGGTATTACCCGCTTTCACCCTCTATTGTGTATATATCTATATATATTCCCAGGCAAAACACTCGCAAGCTCGCGTGCTTGATGAAATATATTTAAAACCGTAATTACGATACAATCATACGTCCGGCGTGACCAGATATGCATCTCAGAAAAGTTGATCGATTTGTTCGAAACTAAAACCAAACTCGCACTATTTTTCACCTCTCTACTAATTTTAGTTTCATAATGATTAAATTTTGGTATTATTTATTATTTTTTATCCATAGCATAGTTTTTCTAAGGATATCAAATTGTGACAAAAAACACAACACTTTTTATTCCTTTTTTGTCACAATTTGATATCTTGAAAACTGAATTCAAATAAGTTAGTTTCTTTAGAAGGGTTTGGAAAGGTTTAAAAAGAAGATTTAAATTCGAAGTTTAATTCTAGTTTAGAAGGATTTAAAAAAGGTTTAAATTTTAGGTTTTAAACTTTAGTTCGGAAGGGTTTAGAAAGGAAGGTTTTTTTTTACAAAGGAAAATATAAATATTTTGGGAAAATGAGTAAACTTTATGAATTTGAATAACATCAAAAAATTACAATTATAACCCTTCCTGAATTTAATTATTTTCTACAATTTTCAAACTTAACTTTATCTCTGAATCAACTAATTTAATTTTCCAATAGTTCTTCTAGAATGCAATTATTTAAATACGTAAACTAAATTTTTAATAACAATTCTTACTCTCCATAGTTTTTTCTTAAGTTATTAAGGTAAAATATTTTTAAAAAATTATAATAAAGAAATTCTTACAATTAATTTTTTAATAATATTTTTAAATAATTTTTGAATGATAGGTAATAGTTAAAAAAAAAGTTTTTTTAAATTTTCAAACAATTAAAATTTGGTAAAATCTTTTAAAAATAATTGAATTTTTGAGAAGTATAAATAAAAATGATTAAATTTTTGAAGAATTTTAATTATAAATAGGATCATAATTTCTCAAAAATTTTAATAAGTTCAAAAAGTAAATTTTGAGGCAGAATCTTAAAAAATTATTACAAATCAATTCTAATAATTAGTTTTTAAAAATATTTTATTTATGTCATTTTTCGAAAATAATTGTTTTTTTTAAAAGAATTTTTGTATAATTTAAAAAATGAATTTATGAATAACTAATGAATTTTTTGATGAATTTTAATTAAAAATTTTGAACATTATATTGTTTTCACCAAAAAATTGAAAGTAATTCTAAATTGTTATTATTTTTGAAAATATGTAATTGAAAATATTAAAAATATTGAATTTTGAAAATTAGAAGCTAATTCTCATTTTTAAATTTACCTTTAAAGATTTTTCATTAAAATTTTTGATAATAATTTAATTGTTTTCAAAATTTGCAATTAAAATTCTTCAAAAGTTGATTTTTAAAAATTGTAACAAAATACATGAAATAAATTAATTATTTTCAATTAAATTTTACAAAATTTTAATTATTCAAATACAATTTTGGAAAGATTTGTTTATAGTTTATAAAAATTTGTAGAAACCCTGTTAAATTTTAGTTTGGAAGGGTTTAAAAAAAGTAGATTTTTTTTTAAAAATACTGATTATTTTGTGAGAATAAATAAAAAAATTTATTTTAAGACTTATTAATTATATTTTATTGAAAAAGATTGAATGATCTTCTATAAAAATCGTTTTATTTTGTCAGGGATGAATTTTATCAAAAGTTCTGGAAAAATATTCAATTTCTAGAATTTATAAGATAATTATGAATTTTGTTGTCCAACGTAACAGACTTAAAAAAAGTTAATATTAAATTTAATTTTAAATTCTTTCTATTTCTAACAATAATTAAACAAAATATAATTTTAATTAAATGTGTCTAAAAAATTTGAAGGAGAAAAAATTTCACATCCCTATAAAATAGTGAAAAATAAATCAATTTATAAATTCTTTTTTGCAATCATATTATCGAAAAACAAATTTGAATTAGTAAAAATTCCAACTAATTAGAACAAAAGTGATAGGAAATTTGTAAAAATAAATTTTTAAATAATAAATAAAGTAAATAAAAAATAAAAATAAATAAAATTTCTTTTCTCAAAAAATAAATTTTTAAATAACTGTATTTTGCATTTTCAATTCGTTTTTTTACAATTAATCATAAACAATTATTTTTATTTTAAAATGTTAAACTAATATTACTAATATAATTACAGATTGAATTTTAAAAACTTTGAAATTAAAGTTTTAAAAAAGTTGAATTGTAATAGATTTTAATTAAATATTCTGAATCAGTTAGTTTTATGAAACATTTTTATTCATATTTTTTTCAAATTAGTTATATTTTTAAATATATAATATTTAATTGAAAAACTTTCAAATTATTCAAAATTTCATAAAATTGTTTTGTAAACAAGTGGTTTTTAGAAATATTTTAGTTTAAATTTCTACAAAAAAAAAATTGAATTGAAATTTTGAAAATAATTTTTAATAAGTTAGAGTAGTAATTCTTAAAAGTTATTCGAATTTTGGGATTTGAAATTTTGATTTTTTTTTAAATCTTCGATGGCAAAATAATAAATTAATATTTATTTAAAAAAATCTATTTGAGTTCCAACTGATTTTACAATGAAAGATATTAAAAAAAAATGTATTATAAACATATTTTGAAGTTTCAATTATATTTAGAGTAAACTAAAATATTTTTGGGCATAGGGAAAAAGTCAAAGTTTTGTCTAAAAAATCAGGGAATTCTTTTAATCTTTCATGGAATCATTTATTTTCACATTTATTTTTTATGGCAGGGAAAAATAATTCATGACCGTGATTTTTTTTAATGAAAAAAGTGATTTTAGTTTGGAAGGGTTTAAAAAAAAGGTTTAAATTTGAAGAATAAAGTTAGGTTATGATTATAAATAGAAGTAGGGATAAGTTAGCAATAATGGTACTAAACTCTAGAGAGTCGTGTCTAAACCAAATATAATAGTGCGACCTATACCCATTGAACGAAAAATGTATCATTATAAGTATTATATTTAAAAAATTATGTGGACTCGTATATTTTATATTAATTTGTGTCTATATATATATGTAATACATGTGGAAATACGCTCTGAAAAGTAACTTTGTAATTATTCAGATTTTCTAATTAACGTTTCAGTCGGCGATGATGGAGCATCCGCACACTGCGTCTTTCCACCACCCCTCCCCCTCCCCCCTTTCCCTGCTTCAACTCGTTTGGTCTTTCTTTTTGTAGCCCACGGCCTTTTCCCTTTTGCTTCGAATTCGCCCTCTGGTTTGCGTACGTAATTTTTGCCGATCATATTAAGGATATTTTTCTCCCCCTTATAACAGGAAAATTTTTTTCGAAAACGAACAATCCGCTTTGCGAGATAATATTTCTTTTATAAATATTAGTATAATTATAGGTATACTAGAAATTATATTTTGAAAATAAAATCGTTTTTTGTCTCAATTTGATATCCGTAGAAAATCTGTGATTGCATTATAAAAAAATGGATAGGCATAGGATGGTAGAAAGAAATCTTATGATTAACAGACAGAAATCTTATAGAATTAATAGAAATCGTAGAATGACAAAAAGAAAATAGTTTTTAGTTTTTTTATAATGAAAAATATTAGACGAAACATAATGAAACATGCACTGGTCATTTTTCTGCGAAAGTAATTTTGTAGGTTAGTGTGTGTGTGTGGAGGACCTTTGAAGTTTAGAGAGAGGGTAAATGAGCTTCTAACGAAAAAGGTTTTTGAAAAACGTTTGCTTGGAGATAGTCTGATATTTCACCGCAGTTTCCATATTTTATTCTACTTGAAACTTACGAAATGAATATCTAACGATATTGGCTCAACTCCGAGTAATCCGCAAACTACTCATATCCGGCCCATACGAACGTATCCCCCCACCCTTCCTCCATCTCAGTATCTCATCACGAGTCATTACATTCTTTTAAATACTGATATTTCATTTTGTTGGTCTTTATTTATCGGGAAAAAAAAATTCTACTTTTTTAATGTTAATTTTTTTTCTCCTCACTTTCTTTTATCTACAAAAATATTTATTTGCCTATGGCCAAATTTTTGTTGTTTCAATCAAAAATTTGTTTTAAGAAAATTTTTCTCTGAGTTATAGTTTTGACAACAAAAACATTTTGGTTAATATACTTGAATACAAAAATTGGTATACCAAAAAATACTTTTTGGATCTTTTTGGTACCGTTAATGTTTTGTACTGTTTGGTACTGTTTGGTACTTTTTGGTACCCTTTCTGTTGGGTACTTTTTGGCTCCAGTTTTTGTTGGTACCGTTATTGTTTCGTACTGTTTGGTACCAGTTTGGTACCAGTTTCCGTTTGGTACCTCTTTTTGTTTGATAATTAATTTTGGGTACCCTTTTTATTTGGTACGACTTTTGGTATACCAGTTTTTGTTCGGTATCATCAATTTTGGTAGAATAAAAAATTTCTTTTTTCCACACGGGGTATGCATCATATACTTGTGTTATTTCTATTCTTTAATTCGGTCAATAGATTAAAACAATCTCTGTTATATTGTCACGATTTACAAATCGGTATTTATTGCTGTTTAATTAATCTACAGTCCGAGGCCTAATCGTCTTTTATGACACGCGGCGCCCAGAGAGCGTGCGAGAGGTGTTCTATATATATATATAGACGTACGGTTCATATAATCATTATTATTTTTTTTTTGGTTCATATAATCATTATTTTTTTTTTGGTTCATATTCTGTTTGTTTGAAATTTATTGTCGCGCCATTGCGCACTCAATATTGCTTCTTATCGTTTAATTATCTGCAAATCTTCCTATCAGGACAAATATATGGTAATATTGTATAACTGTAATTTTACCAATATGGCGATTAGAGAAAACATTCTTTTTTTTGTGTAACAATAATTCGTTATCTAATCTTTCGATTGTTTTTTTCTATCGTAATAAATTTGTCGAATATCCTCGAATTTATTTCTGAAATGCGCTCGTTGAAAAGTTTTCATGTCTGGAGAAAGAAAAAAAATTTCTAATTTTGGGGTAAATTTGAAATGTAAATCAAATTTAGGAATTCCAGTCGGCTTAGTTGTTTATATAAAGTTGACGACGTGGAACCTGCAAAATTTTCTAATTTTGTAACGGCGAGTATCGCACGGCCCATTAGAGAAACGAAATTACCTTAGCGACTATTTCTCTCGTTCATCTTTCTTCTCTCTTTCTCTTTCTTGTCCTCTTCTTTAGAGAGGATCGACCTGCAAATTAGCCGTTGCCTTTTCAAAAGCGGAATCTCTTTTTCGTGGTATCATGCGGATGGATTGGGGTTGAGAGAGAGGGGAGGGGGACAAGAGGTTTGACAGAGGTTTTGCTAAAGTTTTCAGCGTGGAGAGATGAAAGAGAGATCGGGGTACTTGGTGCCAACGCAAATACGCATGGCGAGTGTTTCAAAACACGTTGGCTAATGTACCAACCACGGGGGATCAAGAAATAACCGCGTGACTCTTCCTTCCCTCTATTCTCCAAGTCTCATAAGTAAGATTTTTGAGCCGAATTTCTTTTTTCTGTCGTCGATGACGAATATTTTCGTAATTGTAAAAACTTTTTCTTTTCGCAAATAATCGAGTTTTTGCCACAAAGAAACGATTATTTAAAATTAAGTTCCTGCACTCTTTTGTCCCCTATATTTATCCTGTATACTTTTGATAAGATTTTTGTCTTAATTTGATATTATTAGTGTGGCTGAATAAATTAAAGTAGCAAAATTTGTCATAAAAGTGTAGCAGAAAAATTAGTGTAGGAAAATAAATCAGGAAAGTGTATGGGGGGAATAATTTAGGAGAGTCTAGGAAAATAATAGAAGATTCGGACAATTTGTTGACCGGAAGCGGAAGGAATGTTGACATTATCGAGACATTATCAATTGCTTACTTTGAAATATTTTTTTATCCATAATGTAGAGCGGTTGCCAGCCCACTTCCCATCCGGAAAGGTTATACTGGGTCATTTACTATCATCATTCATCCTTTGTATTTACAATTTTTCCGAATTTCGTTATATTTGATTTTTTCACATTTTCGACTTTAGCAGTTTTTTTTAAAAGTATCGAATTTATACCAAAAATTTAGATCAATTTTTTATTTGATTTATTTTTGGTTGGTATTTGTTGCAATTTCATACTTTCTTAACAGAATTTCGATCTTTTTTATTTTTACTTTTGGAGTATTTTACTCGGTATTTTGATTCTTTCCGTTACTTTGATTTTTATCTTTAATTTTTTTGTCATTTTGGTTATAATATAATTTTATGATTCTGAAAAAGAAATTTAAATTGTAAAAAAAGGAATCTTTGTGAAAAGAATATATAGTTCCATTTGGTGCGGGGGAAGTGTATCAGAAGGATGCCTCTCAACAAATTTCCCATTGGAAAATCATTATATCTTATACAAATAACCATTAACTTTGAGCGTGGAGGCATCGAGAACAATAAGAAATAACGACAGGCTGTGCGAAAATTCACTTAAGCGCACTGAATTTCCAATAAAGACATTATCCATGAAGTAAATTCTTATCCGTTGAAGCGTCCTGTTTCTTCGACATCTATATAGAGAGAGTTTTCGATGGTTGGGGTAAAAGAAGAACAAGAAGAAGAAGAAGTAGAAGGGGTGCATTTCGAAAGTGGTTTGAGGAAGGTTCGACGATTATCGGCTTCGTGGATTACAACAGGCTGATGCTTTGAGCAAACGATTTTCTTTAGGGGGTGTAGGTTGAGGCGACAAGGAAAGGGGATAAAGAGAAGAGTGAAAGAGGAATAGAGCTATTATTGGCTCTAAGGAGAATACTTATTGAACTCTTAGCGCCGTTTTTATCACTCCTTTTCCCGCGATTCAAGTGTTTTCGGGCTTTGTTTAAGGAGTCAAAGTGGCCCTTCTACTTTTCAAATCCCTCACCTCGTGGTTCACCCTCTCTCTCACTCTCCCCCCACCCCCTTTTGAAACTTTCTGAAAATTCTTTTCTTCTCTATTACCACCTTTAGTCAAATGTTTGTCAAAATCATTTTCCTTTGCTCTCCTTTGAATTATTGAAAAGCGCCGCTAAAACTGAATTTTGATTTTTTACATTTGAACTCTGATATCATTACTGGATATTATTATTATTATTATTAACATTATTTATTTTAATCATTATTATTAAATATTATTATTGTATATTACTATATTATTACTTGATTATCTGTATGGATTTTTCGCGTTTGAGGTTATTTTAGTCACCCTTGCCTTGTGTCGATTATTATAGGAGACAGAATCGTTATAAAGTGTGCGGTTGTCGTTTTCGTTTGTTTTGCGCTCGGTATGTCGCGTTTATTTTTGCCCAGGCAAATTGGCTGGCGTATACACTGTGTCAGTTATTTACTCTTTCTCTCTTTCTCTCTCTCTCTCTGTCTTTCTCCCCCCTCTTTTTCTCTCTCTCTCTCTCTCTTTCTTCATCCCTATTCCAATAAATATACGATAATGTTATCGCTGTTAAAACCCGCGCAATATAACGAGTGTTCGAATCGTTGATGGGAAATTATAAGAGGCAAGAGAAGACGTCGCATACCGTCGTCTTAACGGGCCGTTCGGTCTGAAAGTTTCAAATGCCTGGCTAAATATACTTCCATTGCGACTTCGACTTTACTTAAAGATTAATGTCTCTCTGCGCTCTTTGGTGAGAAAAAAAGAAAAAAAAATCTCAAAAAAAAGCATTCCTAAACGATTTACCATTAATTATTTATTTATAAAGAAAAATATTTCATTCTTTTGGAAAAATAATTATTGTATGTAGAAAAAAAATTGCGCGTAAAGTTGTTTTATTGAAAAGTGTTGATAAAATAGGAGGGAAGAGACATATTTTCGAAGGAAGAGATAAATATTTTCATACGCGTTGGGTTTTTATTTTCAAATTCTATATATGATGGATCTTTTTTTTTCTATTTTCAAGATCAAAGAAAAACGGTGTATAATTCACGGCAAATGTGACTTTCTCCCTCATCTATCGGAAATAAATTCATAGGAATAAAGATTCAGTTTAGTCGACGCGCCGCGCTTTTGCCTGCGTGAGGGAAGAGGCGATTATCACCATTAAAAAAAAAAAAGGAAGGCTCTCTCTGAATACCTTTCAATTCAACCGCATCGATATGATGCTGCTACATTCCCAGGGAAAAATTGAAACTAAAATCGACACGGTATGCGTTTTTCATCGGCAAATACTCATTGAATCTTTTCGTGTAAAGCCCCTCTCGGTGTTTTTTTTTTCTCTTTTTCGATTCAAAAAGTATGAGTGCAAACTTCTCTTATGATAGAAAAGGCGAGCTGGTGTTTTTTACGCCCTAACCCCGCGAGAGCACCCTTAAGTGTAAATAGCGAGTCATTTACATGAAAAAAGAGGTTTTTAACACTGTCTGAATTTTTTTATATGGGAATCAATATTTACAAGTTTGTATTTGCATTTTTTTTTTGCTACTGACCTCTTTGTCCTTGGTTTGTAGTTCTTGTTCAAGGTTACTGTTTGGCGTCCTCCTTGGATTCGAATCATGACTCTGCTCTGTTCCTTGAGGATTCTGGGACACATTTTGTCCCTCAGTCTTTGAATTGCCATCGTTTACCGCGGCAAGCTGCTCCTTTAATGCAGTGACCTCCTTTTCAGCCAAACTTGCTTTCTGTAAATGCCAAAAATTGCGCAGGTGTTAGAATTTTCAAACATTAAAAAATAGAATACGAAATTGAATTTTTTTTTGGAACATAACCATAGGGGAAATTATGAGATCAGTGTCCCAGAAAAAGAATGAATTTTAGGTTATACGACTAAAAGATTGAAATCAGTGCTTGAAAAGTTTTATTGAAAACGAACTAACAGAGTATTTAAGTCTGTAAGTTTACGGCCCATTCGGCGCCGATATTCTTATAAAATCCAATGACGAACGGAAATAGCATTTGAGCCCTATGTATACGGCGTTACCACCTATCCAAAGTTCTTGTGGTGGTTAACGATCCTCAACCGGTCGGTTGACCACTTTTAAACAACACATATATGAAGACACACAACTCTATTAACAACTCTGTAAATTTTCCCGATCGTTAAAGCAAGTGCGGTGAAAATCAATCAATTTCGTTTCGCGCGAACCTTAATTTCATAAATGAGAAACATAAATGAGAAAATGAAAGACTAAAAATAATTTTGACAGATTTAAAATTAAGAAAGGGGGGGAAAAAATTTTTGTAGTGGGAAAGTTATATTCTATTGTGATTCTTTTCTTTTACAATTTAGCTTTTGTGAAGGAAGCATATAGAGAGAAAAAATAAAGAGAGGGAAGGGCGATAGGCCAGTACCGAAGGTTGGGATTACCTTTTTAAACTTTCCCCATAAAGTATCTAATAAATATTGCTCGCGGGCTCGTTGTTCTGCTCGGTCGGATATTAATTATAGATGCTTTTATATTCAAAGTAGCTTTCTATCTCCCTGTTCCTACCCCTATTCTTTCTTTTCGTCTTTCATTACCGACAACTGTAAGTTCGATTCAACTTTTGAGTCCTGTTTATGAATTTTGCAAATTCGTAATTTTAGGAACTATTTCGAAGGGTTGGTAGGACCTACAAGAAAAGCTTCGCGTCTTTCTTTTCTCCAAAGTGGATAATTTCTATGCAGTTTTTATTGGTTTGAAATTGTTTTCATTTTTCAAGGTATAAGAGTTTGGCGAAGTATGCAGAACAGCAATTTCGGAAAATTAATTAACAATTGATTCGAGTCTTGAAGAGATTTTTTTCTTTGGTGTTAAGTGTTAAGAAGTCATTAGGTAGAGTTTTGTTAAAAGTTTTGAGCTAGAAAAAAAGAAGTGCTATTATTTTTGCGTCAATGCGATGATTTGTGGAAGATAGAAATCGAACGGATTGTGAGGAGGAAAAGGGAAGACAGATCATAGAAGGGAGAGAGAGAGAGAGAGGATAACCGACGGCTAGTAATGACCCATTGTTTCCTGCAAAAAACCTTGACGATGTTATCGATAATTACGAAATGATATGGGAAGCATAAATACATATCCGCGCGGCCGTTAATTCGCGGCTGCTCTAATGACGGAGACGGATACGTATCGATAGTCAACAATTCACATCCGGTTTATTTGTCACGTGGAAAATCACAAACACAAAAAAATGGAATTCCAATTATTACAAACATAATATGTACCTATAATTTTGACTTTCAATTTTTCAAATTGATATATATTTTTCAGCAAGGTCGAAACAATAATTGAATATTTAAGAATTGATTTGGTAAATTACAATTGATAGTTGAACATTTGCCTTTATTGATGAGATCAACAGCGGCACGAAGTTTGAGTCTGCCGGACGATATTTTACTGCCGAATTCGTAATTACTTTAATTGGCTCCAGATGCTAATTAATGACCTAAACATATGCCGCGCTATATAGATCAAACCCGATAGGAACTTATGGCGTCACGAGGACAGAAAGGGATTGGGGTGAGAACGCATGTGTTTGTCATTACAGAACCGCGCGACGATGCTATCGAAGTTAAAGAAACTGTACATAGAATATAGAAAGAGAGGGACGGACGGGTCAATTCTGTGATCGATTAATTATATAACCTTTATATTTTCATGACGAGAAAATACCGAGTCACTCGGTACATTACGTTTTGTGTCATTAACTAAATTACCATTCTCTTTAATACACTCAAATCTCTTGTGAAAACCGTGAAATTACTCCTGTATTGTTTTTTGAAAGAAAACATTTTTATGGTGTTTTCTTTGTGTTTTATTTTGTTTTATTTTGTGGAAAAAACAGGAGTGATTCTTTTTTGGATCAAGTGATATGCCCGAGGCAAATTTGCTGCTGGGTAACGAGAGTGAGAGAGTGAGTTTGGTTTCGTGACGCGAGTCATTAGGGACGCAACTTTTACACAAGTAACGACCAGAGCGAAGGTCGAACAGAGAATGAAAGGCACCTATCATTAGGATGGCTACTGGCAATAGCCTGATCCACGATCATCGAAGATCGATTATCATTTTTCTTCTTCTTTTTTTTTTTTTTGATTATGAGAAAAAAGGCCGCAGGCAGTGTCTATATAGGAATATACCCACAATAAGTAATAAGATTCGAGACCATGATCGACGATTTGGTCTCCATTTCGTCTCGCTTCTTGATCCTGTATTTTCAAATTGATGGTTAGTTAGTATTTGCCGCCAAGGTTCCACTGTGACCCGGATCGATCGGTATTTATCGATTCGATCCGGAGATCAAGATTTTTTTTTTTTGGTTGGTAGTATAGATTAAGTGAATAATTACTATCATTTGGGGAAAGGATTTTATTTTTGAAAATTGGGACTGGAAAATGAAAGTCAAGGTTGAGAAGAATTTTTTTTTGGGAATTGGAGTAAAAAAGCACAAACGGATTTTATGGGGTTTTTCTTTCTTCTTTTGTTCTTTGCTTGAGTTGAAAGTCCACACGTGTGATGGCTCATGTACGGACATAAATGCCAGTATTAAGCACCGTTCACACGTGTGAGTAAACGTGTATGTCTTTACCGTGGCATGCGAGTAACAGCTGGCATTGGTACGAAGTAATACGTATATAGCAGTCGTGCCCCGTCAAACGTTGAACATTCTTTGTGCACCGAGAAGCGATTCGAATAGATCTCTTTTCTCTCCTGACTCTTCTTCCTTCCTTCTTGTCATTCTTCTTCCCTCCCACCCCACTCTTTCTCTCTCTCTTTTCTGTCCTCTTTATTTCTTTACACTTCTCCCTTCGTATTGCTTCTTTCTTCTTTCTTTTTTTTTTTTTTTTTTTTGTCATTCTATACTTGAGAGTGTGTCTCACACACTCGAAAATCCTTTTTCGTCGATCTATAATCGCAACACATGCCGGGACCGCAACATTAGAAAGTTAACTTTTTTGCTTGTTAGAAGCTCTCATTGAAATTACAGTCCCTTTAAGACATTCGTTAGTGAGAAAAAGAGCCGATCCACCATTCGTGGTCGAAGCAAATGCAGGGTTGCCGCAAAAATTTAATTTTGTTTTCCTAACTGTTCCCTGATTTCGGAGAATAAATTTTGACTTTCTTCTTCCTACAGAATATTCTGATTCACTTCTTTTTTTCAATAAATATTTAATCCTTGTTATTTTATCATATGAATTGCGATTTTCAAAAATTTCGCATTCAAACCGATTGTATATGGTATGGTAACTTTTACTATACTTTCAGAGTAAATTTTATTACGTTCAAAGTACATATTTGTAAAAATTAGTAAACTTTACTTCGAATGTAGCAAAATTTACTCCAAAAGTAGTAAAAATTACCAGAAATTACCACCATTTCGATTTTACATTACTAGAATTTTCAAACTCGAATTCTTTTTTAAATCAATTTTTTTTAAGTAATTCTTGAAAAAGTTCTTTCAGTGTTTTGAAATTCTTTTGTTTACAATTTAATTTTAGGAAATTTGGATTATTCTGACATTCTTTAATTAAATGGATTAGAAATTAAAAACTTGAAATAAGTAAAAAAAAAATTCCACTAAAATTTTTGAAAAAAAATAATTCTACAGAATTCTTAATTAAAAGTATGAAAAGTTCAAATTTTCAAAAACTTTAATTTGAAACTTTTCGAAAAATCAATTATTTCTAAAAATCCACGCCTTTAATATTCAATTATAAATTTTAATTGAAATACATTTTTAAATCCATATTTAATAGAAAATTCTATGAGAATTCAATTATTTAAATCCAAAAATAAATTATTTTTTGATTAATTGAATCTCTCTTAAAATTCAATTCCCGTAAAGAATTTTAACAACAAATTTTTAAATAATTGAATTCTTTCGATGGATTTTAATAAAATTTTTAAAAAATAATTACATTTTTCGAGAAATTTGATTTAAATTGTATTAAAAAAATAATTGAAATTCTACCAAGAATATTATTAAAATTTTTGAAAATAATTAAATTCTTGAGACGAATTTTATTAAAATTTCTTTTTTAATAATTGAATTCTTTTGTAAAATTTTATTGAAATAGTAGGCATTGAAAATAATTGAATTTTGACAAATTTTTGAAATTAATTAAATTTCTATAAAGAATTTTGTTAAAATTATTTTGAAAAAAATATTGAATTGTTACAAAGAATTTTGTTAAAATTTTTGAAAATAATTTAATTAAATTGAGGAAAACTTTAGAAAATAATTGAATTTTGTGATAAGAATTTTACTATTTTTGAAAATAATTGAATTTTGTGATAAGAATTTTTGAAAATTATTATTCAATTCAATTATTCATTTTTTTTTGAAAATAATTAAATTTTGTGATATGAATTTTACTATTTTTGAAAACAATTAAATTTTGTGATAAGAATTTTTGAAAATTATTCAATTTAATTATTATTCATTCAATTATTATTTAATTATTTTTGAAAATAATTGAATTTTGTGATACAAATTTTAATATTTTTGAAAATAATTGAATTTTGTGATAAGAATTTTTGAAAATTATTTTTCAATTCAATTATTATTGAATTATTTTTGAAAATAATTGAATTTTGTGATAAGAATTTTTGAAAATTATTATTCAATTCAATTATTATTCATTCAATTATTATTCAATTATTTTTGAAAATAATTGAATTTTGTGATAAAAATTTTAATATTTTTGAAAATAATTGAATTTTGTGATAAGAATTTTTGAAAATTATTATTTAATTCAATTATTATTCATTCAATTATTTTGGAAAATAATTGAATTTTGTGATGAGAACTTAACTATTTTTGAAAATAATTGAATTTCTGCAACCATTTGATAATTTTGCTTCAAAATTCAATTTGTTTTAGTGTTTTTAACAATAAAATTCTTCTATAAATCCATTATCTTTAATAATAAATTAAATATATTATATTAAAAAATTTAACTAATTTCAAAAAAGAATTTTAGTTATTAAAATTTTTTAAAAATCTAGGTTTTTTAAAATTTCTAATTAAATTTGTTTGAAATTGAAATTTTACTAGGTATGGCAGCATTTGCTATGCTAGGTATGGTAGTATTTGCTATGCTAGGTATGGTAACATTTTCTATGCTAAGTATGGTAGCATTTCCTATTATGCTAAAAGTTGCAATGGTAGCATTTACAATGCCAACGTGGTTGTTATGGTTAAAAATAACTTTTCCTTCTAATAAATTAGCATTAATCCAAAAAATGTTTATGACACATCAAAACGAATTGAAAAAGAAAAATAAATCCAAACCGATGAAATTAAATAATTAGTGAAAACAAAAAGAGGCCTCCTCATAATACATTAAATTACCAATTCAGAAGAGACGAGAATAGAAAATCGCCTTGACATTTCCTCACCTTTCATCTCAATCTAAAAAGCCAAAAGAAAGAGGTGTCGAGAGCAAAGAGAAGAGAGCGTGTCATGTTTCCCTCCTTGACGATTCGTGTATGCTCCGAGTGTTTCCAAGCCGCATAATATTGCAGTGTCTAGAGGGTCTAGGGCCGGTCGATATCTTAATAATAAATACAAGAGGGGTTCATTCTGATGGCTGGTTGGTGTGAGATTGAAAAAGGGGAGGTGATTGGAGGACGGAGGGGGGCTTCGGGTAGAAAGATGAGACGCATGGATAACTCAAAAGCTTAAAGAAGAAAGAAAAAAAGAGTGTGTATTAGAGTAAGAGAGAAGGGCATATTACAGGATGTGAGAAGGAGGTGATTGCAATAGAGAGAGAGAGAGAGAAGGCGAGAAGATTCGCACCTCGTGGTGTAATGAGAAAATTTGAAATATCGCACACTTCCTCCCCACAACCCTCTACCCGAAAAAAAATAACAGCCCCGTAGTCATAACCGACTGATCTACCCTGCCTCATCCCTCGGGAGATTATAAGAGGGTGGTATAAGAATCTCTTCTTCTTCTTCTTCTTCTTCTTCTTCGTCCTCTTTTTTTTCTCCACTATAACTCCCTCTCCCATTTCGTGGCGAACCAACAATATTCTCTCATAACCAAAGTCCTCAGGGTGTATTTCAATCCAATGGAAATACTAACATTTAAAAACTCATTCCTCTCTCTAACTCATTTAGTTTCATTAAGTTGAAAATTAAAAATTAAAAATTAAAAACTTTTTTAATTAAAAATCTCTGTGAAATTTAAAAATTTTATAAAATAAAGTTCCGGTTGCTAAAAAAAAATAAAATCTGGATTCTAATACAATATAAAGGGATAATAAAGGAAATTTATAAAATTAGACTCTCTATTGTCTTTGTTGGATAAAGTTTGCTTTTGATAATTGGACATGTGCGCGCAAACAGAAGATGTAGCTTTCTGATTGGGCAAATTTTTTTTGAAAGTGTTGAGAGTGTTTCAGAATTTAAGAAATGTCAATATATCGGAACAAAGAAAATTTTTTGAATCCAGGGGGAGTGGGGGACAATATACCGCAAGTATCGCTAAGGAAAAAATCACCCTCAATCTAGCCTCGAGGCATTGGCTAAAAAATGAAGAAAACCCTTTGATGTGCTCTGTTGTCCTAATGAAAAATTAAAGCCCCTTCTTAAACATCATTAAACACAAGTACTCTTTCAGATTTTTCTATCTTCCATTCCTGTTTTTTTCTTGTGGCTTATTTCCTTCATTATAAACCTGTTTTTTTAATTTAAAAAGGAATTGGTTTTTTAAAAAACCAATTCCTTTTTAAATAAAAAAAATTCTTTTCTAAAAAAATTTTTTTCTAAAATAATTGTTTTTTAAAAAAATTCTTTTCTGAAAAAACTCCTTTTTATAAATTATAAGGAAATTAAAAGCTGTTGTTTTTTTTTTTGTTGGATTCGAAACTGAATGATTAGATTTTAAATATATATCGATCATATATGTAAATGACAGCGAAGGCACAGTAATTATACCGAGTACCCCCAGAAATTATAGAACAGACTTCCGGTCGAGGCCATTTGGAGACGGAGACTAAAAATTCTCACGACTGTTTCTAATAAATCAACTACACATTGTAAAAAATTACCGATCATCCAGACCCTAACAAGCGATGAGAGAGATCCTCCACCAAAAAGAATATACTTATTTCCTACAAGTCGGACGCGATTCTCGAGAAGATGTCAGCGTCGATTTTCTCTTCCAAGAGTATATATTAGTTTGGCAGAAAAAAAAAAATTCCCTGCTCCTCGCGCAAAAGATGTCAAGAGTAAAAGAGAGAGAAAAAAATGTTTAGAACTTGAAATATTACTCATGATGGAACAAAAAATAAAAAAAAAAAAAGGTTTCGTTTGGTGAACTTGTGTCGTGTAAAAATGCATTTGCTTTCAAACAATAGTCCAATATGGACGAATGACAAAATCGGTAAAGGGAGAAACCGATTGTTGAAATTTGCATGAATCGATCACGATTGTTTGGTCGCGGAATGAGCAGCCGGCCGATGCACGACACACAGGAGAAATAATTCGCAATCCATACGGGCTGCTGGGCAATTGAGTTACCGTTTTGCCATTTCCATTCCGCTCGGTCCAACGAACGACAATGGCCTTTCGTCAAAAGCCAATCATCTTTATGTTCCTTTCCAATCGATCGTGTCCAGTTGTAATTCGCAAAAAAAAACCTCTCCTATAGTTATTAATTTTCAGCCGGGTTTTTTGTTTTTCTCCCCCCCCTCTCTCTCTCTCTCTCTCTCTTTTTTTTCTCTTTTCTCTCTCTTCCCTGGTAAATAATCTTCAAAAGCTGTACCCATTCTTTTAGAGCAGAAATTGTCCCTTAAAATAGGGTCAAAAATGGACTGAAAGTAAGAATTGTTTTTTACAGAAGAAGAAATCTGGAAAAATTGAAACTGACTTAAAATTGAAATTAGAAATAGGAATAGGAATAGGAATAGGAATAGGAATAGGAATAGGAATAGGAATAGGAATAGGAATAGGAATAGGAATAGGAATAGAAATAGGAATAGGAATAGGAATAGGAAGTTATAAGTAGAGGGGCCTTCCGGAAAGAATCGAAAACAAAAAAAGAAATCAAGTCTTTGAAGAATAAGTTTGAAGTCAAAAGTAATAGTAATACCTGAGCGCGGCATGGTGGAGCGACTATATTTTTATGATTCCACCACAGGGGTCTAATGGCACCCTGTGGAAAAAAAAGAATAGTACAGGGATTTGGTATAGACGTCATTGTTTCTGAACGCGTTCGACACCCTGTTGGTGAACTCCCCCATTTGAACTCCCCATTTCCCCCTCCCCACCCCATTCTCTTTGCCGCGAAAAACTACCCTTACAAAAGGGGGTTCACCATTCAAGCCACTTTTTCATCCTTTTTCCCTTCCCCCTTCCCACTTACTCAAAAAAAAAAAAAACCTCGTGCAGTCTCCATTCTGTTTCGCTCTTCGCGCATTCTTCCACACATAGATTACAATATTACCACCTCACCAACCCCCCTCTCTTTTTTCTCTAACATGCAGGACCCACGCCAACTCATATATATATATTTTTTTTGTTTTCTTTTTTTTGCGTGAGCAAGAGACGAACAACAACCCTCTTTTACCAGCGAGGAAACGCTGATGTATAGGCGCACTTCTGATCATAACATAAATTTTAATGATGACCCGTGATGAAAATATAAGAACACCTCGATATTTATGGCGTCTGTTTCATGTGTCCGCTTTGGTTCCTCCTATTCCGCGTCGCGTTCATAGCGCGAATCTGCCTACGCCATCTCTTTCTCAAATGCTGTTTCGCATTTATTTAGAGAAATGCTTGTTTGCTGTGTATATATATATGCGCAGGATAATTGATGTTTTCGGGGTCTTAAAGCGGTATGCTACACTGTTTCTTGAGAGATGATGATGATGATGATAATAATAATATGAAGGAATTTTTTTTTATGAATTTTTTTCTAGATGCATTTTTTTTCAATGAAAGACTATATTGGAATTTGATTTTTTGGAAATTTTCCTATGGTTCTCCTTGGAGTTTTTTTGGGTTCTCTTTTTGGGTTCTTCTTGGACTCAATGAAAGCCTATTGGAATTTAATTTTCCGAAAATTTTCCTGTAGTTCCCCTTGGAGTTTCTTTAGGTTCTCTTTTTGGGTTCTTGTTGGACTATTCGAATTAGATTTTCCAAAAATTTCCCTGTGGTTCCCCTTCAGGGTTTTTACAATTTTCTCCCTAGAAAATTACATGATTTTTCCATGATTTCCAGGTGATAAGATAATGATAAAATTTCCATGACACATTAAAAAAAAAATGTTTGTCAGTTAAATCAGGTAAATGTCATGACACAAATTTTTTGTCAAAGAAATTAAGAAAATTGAGACTTTTTCGATTTATTTTCAAAAATTGTGACTTTTTCGACTTTTCTTCCAAACATTGCAACAAAATACCACAATTTTTAGTAAAAAAAAAGTGCCACTTATTTTGATTTTTATAACGCGAAAAATAACTATAAACAAATCTTTCAAAACTTGTTTTTGAATAGTTAAAATTTTGTAAAATTTAATTGAAAATAATTTATTTATTTCAAGTATTTTGTTACAATTTTTGAAAATCTACTTTTGAAGAATTTGAATTGAAAATTTTGAAAATAATTGAAAAATTAAAAATTTTAATGAAAAATCTTTAAAGGTCAATTTAAAAATGAAAATTAGCTTCTAATTTTTAAAAATTCAATATTTTTAATTACATATTTCCAAAAATTATTATTAATAATTAAAAATAATTAAAAATGTTAAAAATAATTCTAAAATGTTATTACATTTTAGAATTATTTTTAACATTTTGGAAAAACACAATAGTGTTTAAAATTTTTAATTAAAATTCATCAAAAAATTCATTAGTTATTCATAAATTCATTTTTTAAATTATACAAAAATTCTTTTAAGAAACACAATTATTTTCGAAAAATTACATTAACAAAATATTTTTAAAGACTAACTATTAGAATTGTTTTGTAATAATTTTTTAAAATTCAAAATTTACTTTTTGGACTTATTAAAATTTTTGAGAAATCATGGTCCTGTTTATAATTAAAATTCTTGAAAAATTTGATCATTTTTATTAATACTTTTCAAAAATTCAATTATTTAAAAAAGATTTTACCAAGATTAAATTGTTTGGAAATTTTTTCAAAATTGAAAAACTATTATCGTTTAAAAATTATTTTTAAATATTAAAAAAAATTAATTGTAAGAATTTCTTTATTATAATTTTTTGAAAATATTATACCTTAATAATTTAAGAAAAAACTATGGAGAGTCACAAAAATTTATTATTTATGTATTTAAATAATTGAATTCTTGAAGAACTTTTGGAAAATTATTTAAATTAATTGATTGAAGATTTAGGGGTTTTTTAAAGAAATTAATTAATTTGAGAAATTCTTAAGAAATTTTTTAATTTTCCAAAAATATTACATTTTTGACATTAAAAAACAATAAGATTATTGATGACGATTTGTTAATTTTTGTTATCAGAGGTTAAAAATTATAAAAATAAAATAATATTATATTAAAAATTACAAGCGAGATTTTCTATCAGAATTTCTTAGGAATTTCTGTCCCGGAAATTTTTTCAAGTGGGGAACCACAAGAAAATTTCAGAAAAATCTATAGATTTTCCTGAAATTTTCTTGTGGTTATCTTTAGGTTATCTTTAGGTTATCTTTAGGTTATCTTTAGGTTCTCTTTAGGTTCTCTTTAGGTTCTTTTTGTTCTCGCAATGAAAGCCTACTATTGGAATTAGATATTTCAGAATTTATTATGTGGTTCTTCTGGGACATCTTTGGGTTCTTCTTAGTCTCCCTTGGGTTCCTTTGGATTCTCTTTGGATTTTCCTTAAAGATCAAAATTCAGATTTCGAATTACGATAGAAATTTAAAGAAGTCACTTTTTAGTCTTTTTTTCGAAATTGAAATCGATCTTTAACCTATTGCTGACTTATGGGGATAAGTCAGCAACAAGCCTGACGATTTCTGACGATAACGGTCATTAGCAATAGCAGAATGTTAAATAGAATATTTTTCGTTGATGCTTTTCGAAAAATTCATATAACCCTCGACATGAGCAATTCGCGAACGAAGATTCATCGTCTCTCTCTTGAAATTTTTTATTTATTTTTTTTTTTTTTGAAAAATATATATTCGAGTGCGGTTCCTCGTTAGCAGGGTGAATTGGATGGTAATTACTGTCGAGTCTCGGTTATCACTGCGTCTATATGTCTATATACAGTCTGCCCATCCTAAAACTGTCGAAACTGGGAGGTGAAAATCGACAGTCAAGTTGAGCGATTTTCCGCAAGGCTCTTTCGATGAATCCGTATATAGACGGTAACATCAGGTCTTTGGCTCCTTCATCGAACTCTCCGAGGGTTCTGGAGTACGCTTCGAGGGTTGAAAAGACAGAGTGCATCCACTAGTTCTCCCTCTCCCTCCCTCCCTCTCTCTCTCTCTCTCTCTCTCGCCCACAAACCCCTTTAACTGCCCCATCTTTCTCCATTTCGCTTCTCTTTTCCGATCCTTTCGTTTTCTCTCCTACAAAACCATCCCCCAGCACTTTTGACGCTTCGCTCTTTACAAAATCCTTTGATTTCCATCTTTTCGGGGTGGGTTTCTCTTCGATGTATGCCTATAGAGGAGAGAAAAGGGTTCCTTTTCCGAACCCCTCAGTACACGACCCCTGATTGGGACGATAAAGGCTTTAAGGTGGGGGAGTGGGAGGTAAAACACTAATTAGTTATCAAAGGGGTTTTTTTGGGGATGAGAAGAAGGGTTTTGGTGACAAAATAGTCGATTTCAGCGTCATTGCGGGTGGGGGGAAGGGGGGAGATAGTCTTCTAAAGTCCTCGTCTTGGATAATGTCCTTCTATGTCTTATAATATACACTCAAGAGTCTCGCATTGCTTGTGTTGTGTGTATTGATTTTCGAATCATTAATTCTACGTCTAATCAGAACTTGTGTGATATTGAGGGGATGTTTCTGGGCTAAAGGAGTGGAAGGGGGGGGGTGAGGGAAGCTTGTACTATCGCCCGTGACTCGAGGGGGTGTGAGAGCGAAATATACGTGTTGCTGACTGAAACGTCAAACTCCTCATATACGAGCGTGCAATGCAAACAACGGCAAATACTAATATCCACGTGCACATACCAAGCACGTGTAACCCCTTCGGATATGCCAATCTACCACACCTGACTCCGTCAGTTATGTAGCAATTCCAAAAAAATACCGAGTTTAACGGATATATAAAAACTGTCCATTACAGATTGTGTCTTTATTTGTATATATATCGCATGTAAACCTGTAACGGAAGTTAAAATTTTTGGATATTAAATTGATTTGTAGAAAGGATCTTTATTATAAAGATTTTTGGCCATACACCACGTGGTCACCCCCCCCCTCCTCCCGTTACTGCACAGTTTTCCTGAAAGTGTCAAATTAATGTACTAAAGTGAATCAAATTAATTCGAAAAATTTTGATCTGTTTTTTATTTGATCCAAATTTTTAGTATCAATTAGTTGTAATTTGATACAGTGTGCAAGAAAAAGTCATAAATATTGAAATGATTTAAATTTTTTGTTATCAATTTGATACTTTCAAGAAAACTGTGCATCTTTGTAAGATATTCTTATTTCTAATTCAGGGTAGACACTTTTTTCGTAAAAAAGAATTCACGGTCATTTCCGGGTCAAGAATTATTTTTCCCGGTCATAAAGAATAACTCTGGAAATAAATTATTCCATGAAAGATTGAAAGAATTCCCTGATTTTTAGACAAAACTTTGACTTTTTCACAAAACCCTATAAATATATTTTAGTTCACTTTGAAAATAATTGAAACTCCGAAATATGTTTATAATACATTTTTTTGAATATATTTAATTGTAATAAATCATTTAGAAATTAAATAGATTTTTTGAAATGAATATTTAATTAATATCCATTATTTTTCCTTAGGAAGATTTAAAAAAAAAATCCAAACTTTAAATCCTAAATTCGAATAATTTTTTTGAATTGCTACTGTAACTTATTAAAAATTATTTTCAAAATTTCAATTCAATTTTTTTTTTGTAAAAATTTGAACTAAAATATTTCTAAAATCCACTTGTTTACAAAACAATTTCATGGAATTTTGAATAATTTGAAAGTTTTTCAATTAAATATTATATATTTAAAAATATAACCAATTGGAAAAAAATGTGAATACAAATGTTTCGAAAAACTAACTTATTCAGAATTTTTAATTAAAATCTATTACAATTCAACTTTTTTAAAACTTTAATTTAAAAGTTTTTAAAATTAAATCTGTATTAATATTAGTAATATTAGTTTAACATTTTAAAATAAAAATAGTTGTTTATGTTTAATTGTAAAAAAACGAATTGAAAATGCAAAATACGGTTATTTAAAAATTTATTTTTTGAGAAAAGAAATTTTATTTATTTTTATTTTTTATTTACTTTATTTATTATTTAAAAATTAATTTTTATAAATTTCGAATCACTTTTGTTCTAATTAGTTGAAATTTTTACTAATTCAAATTTGTTTTGTTATAATATTATTGCAAAAAAATTTATAAATTGATTTATTTCCCACTATTTTATAGGATGTGAAATTTTTTCTCTTTAAAATTTTTTCGACGCATTTAATTAAAATTATATTTTGTTTAATTATTGTTAGAAATAGAAAGAATTTAAGATTAAATTTAATATTATCTTTTTTTACGTCTGTTACGTTGGACAACAAAATTCATAATTTTCTTATAAATTCTAGAAATTGAATATTTTTCCAGTACTTTTGATAAAATTCTCTGACAAAATAAAACGATTTTATAGAAGATCATTCAATCTTTTTTAATGATATATAATTAATAAGTCGTAAAATAAATATTTCTTTTTCTTCTCACAAAATAATCAGTGTTTTTAAAAAAAAATTTCCGAAATCCGAAATTCCAAAATTTTTGAATATCAACTTTTTAAGAATTTTAATTGCAAACTTTGAAAATAATTGAATTATTAAAAATTTAAATGAAAAATCTTTAAAGGTAAATTTAAAAATGAGAATAAGCTTTTAATTTCTTTAAAATTCGATATTTTTAATTTTTTCAATTACATATTTCCAAAAATAATAACATTTTAGAATTACATATTTTTAACAATTTGGAGAAAACAATAATGTTCAAAATTTTTAATTAAAATTTATCAATAAATTCATTAGTTATTCATAAATTTATTTTTTAAATTATACAAAAATTCTTTTAAGAAATACAATTATTTTCGAAAAATTACATTAACAAAATATTTTTAAAGACTAACTATTAGAATTGTTTTGTAATAATTTTTTAAAATTCAAAATTTACTTTTTGGACTTATTAAAATTTTTGAGAAATCATGGTCCTGTTTATAATTAAAATTCTTGAAAAATTTGATCATTTTTATTAATACTTTTCAAAAATTCAATTATTTAAAAAAGATTTTACCAAGATTAAATTGTTTGGAAATTTTTCAAAATTGAAAAACTATTATCGTTCAAAAATTATTTAAAAATATTTTAAAAATATTAATTTGTAAGAATTTCTTTATTATAATTTTTTGAAAATTGTTTTTGAATAGTTAAGATTTTGTAAAATTTAATTGAAAATTATTAATTTCTTTCAAGTATTTTGTTACAATTTTTGAAAATCAACTCTTGAAGAATTTTAATTGGAAATTTTGAAAAGAATTGAATTATTAAAAATTTTAATAAAAAATCTTTAAAGGTAAATTTAAAAATAAAAATAAGCTTCTAATTTTTTTAAATTTAATATTATGATAAACTATATTATCGTTCAAAAATTATTTTAAAATATTCGAATAAAATTAATTGCGTAAGAATTTCTTTAGCATAATTATAATAATATATATAATTCCCGGTTTTTCCGGGTTTAAAGAAATTTTTTGGCATTTCCCGTTTTTCCCGGTCCAGCGGCCACCCTGTAATTTATGTTTTACTATCCTAAATTCAAAGAAATGGAAATTAAATTTTACCCACTTTCTTATAATATAATTTTCTTTCTGATCATATCTGAATTCGTTACGCTTTACAATTTTACAAACTCGAAACTCCCGACGAGGTCTAATATACATTTATATATATATATATAAATGTATGCGTATAAGTGAAATTGGGAACATCGAATTTTACGAATATTGGGAGTACTAATTAATGGCGACATTCGAAATCTCGCGGGAAGTTTCCAGCGATTAAGCCCGCGGCCGCGCGCGATCCCGAGTGAAGGCAGTAAGAACGAGCGTTAAGCTTAACAGTGGAAAATTGCCAATTTTCTCGATAATGAAAACTCCCATCGTGGTTAATTCAATTCCCTTAATTTCGTCGCATTGAATTCGACGAAGCTTGGGTGAAGAAAGAGAGAGAGGGCGAGAGGGGGGGGGGGAGGACTATACCCTGAATATACTAAACGCTCTGCGAAGGGAATCAATTATAAACCAATCGATTTTGAGATCTCCAAATAGAGAGACTAAAATTGACAATTTGAAATTATTAATTTCTTTTTTTTTTGTGTGACTTTTCAATGTTTTGAGAAAAGAAGAGATCTCTCAAAATAAACGTTATTGATTAAATTATATAGAATCTGCGTATACGATGACAAAATGTATAGATATTATGAAATTTTATGGCCTTTGTATTTAGAAAATTTTTTTTTCTCTCTTTTGTACATATACAGTTAATAAAATGGAATTATAAAGTATTAGAAATCCACGTGGCCGGGTAATCAGTGTTAATCAATGTCAAGTAAGTGACAAATTGTGTGATCTATTCTTTTTATATATACATACAAGTAGATATATGTATATATACAATTTGCAGAGTTTATCGTTCGATTTTTGATCTCGCGCACATATCGTCATGGAAACTTTTCGTTTGTCCTTCGACTCAAATAATAATTAGCCATCATCGTCAAAGCAATATATGCGTGAAACATGATTTACGAGTGGAGCTCTATTAGATAAACAAGATTTCGTGCATTGTATACCGTTATACAAAAAATTAATTCTTTTATCAAAAAAAAAAAAGAAGAAAAAAAATTTAGAATTCGGAAAAAAATTTATAGCTTTAATTATTATGAAATGTGATTTGTGCTTGGAATTTTTTTTTACATGTTCAAAGCAGAGTGATTGAAAAGTATCTTATTTTTAAATGTTTTTATGGTAACAAAAAAACTTTATACATATAGTTTTTCGAAAGATCAAATTGAGACAAAAAACGAATCTTTGAATTCTTAGTAATTTTTAGGAATATTTGGATAATCAAAAAATGAAAAAAAATGGGGATTAAAATAGCAATTTAATTGATGATGTTACAAATGGGGGAGAGTGAGGAAGAAGGGGGTTGGAGAGGGGGGAATGAAAAATTAAACACTACAGAGACAAAGGAACGTTAATTTAGCAAGCAGTGTATCTGTTAACTGAATCAATGAGTCAGCGAGGTTGATTATAACACAAGCAGTCGACTCGGGTGATCGGAGAGAGAGAATATACGTGACATTTTCAAGGAGCGGGATGTGCGGTGGAAGAAAGCAGTCAAGATCAAAACTATATGTCTACTCCCGATACGGAGGGAGTGCGTGTTTGTATATGTGTAATGCGTTAACACATGTATTATTATAACTTGAATCAGTAGCAAACACGCGTAATTCATATTATATATACTTACAAGTGCGTATATACGTATATTTACGCTTACATATTTAGAAACAAAATGAAAGACTCGTCGATAAAGTTGCACACGGCCTATACGTCGACGCAAAGTGAATTTTCAAATGCGGGGGAAGAAAGGGGGTGGACGGGCGGATATATAGGGTCTCTCTGATGGAGGAGGTTAATATCGATTTTATCCGTGTTTTAAATTATTACTCATTGTACCTTGTACACCGCGCGTGTATTACGAGGGACCAGGGTCGGAAAAAAGGGTTAAAGGGTGAGTTTCGGCAGCACCCTCTCTTCTTTTTCTCTTTTGTTATCCAATCTTCATGAGAAAGCCGCCGAGAGATTAAAAAGAAAAAATTTGATAATTCGAAATTATTGAAAATTACCCTCATCCTCGTAAAAGCGTTTTCAGTTTTTTTTTTAATGGTATCAAATTGAGACAAAAATACAAATTAAACTTGTTACGATGTTATGGTATGCAGTCTGAATTTGAAAATCTTAAAAAAACTGTATTTTCAGGTCAGGGAATCATGAAAGTTGCGGGAATATTGCCAACGTTTCCTTAGTGTTTCTAAATGTTGCCGCAAGTTTCATTGCACGGCGAGAGAAGTTAGGAAGTTGGGCTATGAATTTAGAAGTCGATCGAATGAAAGAAAATTAAAAAAAATTGAAATTGAATACCAGAAGTAAAAAGTCAGGGTTTCTGTATGTCATAGAAAACCTGGAAATCATGGGATTTCATTTTGATTCATGAAATCATGGAATTTGTAGAAACCCTGAAAAAGTTATAAAAGTGAAAATTGTCTCTTTATAAAAGAGGAGAGGGAGATTTTTTTTTTGTGTAAAATTAAAGAGAAATTGATCGGCAGAATTCAATAGTTGGCGATGCTGTAGGAAGAGTAACTTTGTATTTTGTTAAAGAGAAAGAGAGAGAGAGAGAGAGGAAGAGAATGGAATAGGGGCGTAAGGGATTGAGAGGGAAAGATAAAGAGAGACGGGGTTTAAAATAAGCGATAATGCTCGAGCTTTACTTAGCTAATTAGGGCTCTCTTCCTCTCTGTATCCTGTATTCTCTTTTCTCTCCCTCTTTCCCTCATTTTCCTCCCTTTTTCTTCCTTTCGCTATATATAATAAGAGAGACTATACATTCAGTCGATGTCGTTCGCGACTATTTATCTCTCTCGATCTCTACCGCGACTTGACGATGGGTATTAATTCATTTGGATATTATTTCGCGAGATAGCGGTATTAACAATCTCAATCAGATTAATTAAATTATTTTCCTTAGCGGCGAGAAGCTTTTGGAATTGACGGTCCGCGCAGGTCGAGAAAAGGGAACGAATCGCAGACATGGTTGAGAGAAAGAGAGTGGTGTGGGATTTGGGCAGAAGAAGAGGGACCAGAGGGGGAGAGAGTGTGCGAAACGACGGAGAAAACCAGACGAGGCAAGGGGTTAAAGCAAAGGTCTAGGATAATTACCCACATGGCTGCTAATGCGTATTTTACTTTGATCAAGTCCGTGTTTTTCTTCACTCGCCTATCAAACCACCATCGTCCATCCCTCTTGCCTGCTTCTTTTTCAAACCCCTTACGAAACCTTCTAAAACCCTCGCGCAGATGGGTATATAGGTAAACCCCCCATGCGGCTTTTGTCTTTTGCTCCGGGACGTTTTAATTATTTTTGCTCTTTAGTTCAATTTTCCAATCCGAATTTATTCTTTTTTTGGTATATTTAAAGGGAAATTATACTGATAAATTCTGTGTAAATATTTTATAATTATGTTTATTATCTGGTCATTTATTGTATTATTATTTATTAATTATAATTATGTCTTATTAATTAAAGATGATAGTAATTTTGGAAATCATTTTTCTGTTTCAGGAACGACATCAACGAGCGGTGAGTTACTTTTAGTAACATATAGTGACACAATGTTGCCAACAACAAACTATTAGTATGTTTCTTTCCTATTAGAGCTATCTACGCCGGTACGAACCTCGAAAATGGAGAATATGATTAGTAGCGTTGTGCTCCTAATCAGATTCTTCGTTATGAAAGTTCGTATCACAGTTTTATCAATATAGCAAATCGCAAGATTGCGAAGGTTCATTGTGTATTGATTCGATTGCAATTGATGATTTATGGGATGAACCAACTGGTTAGGGTTTTATTTATAAATTGAATTAAATTGGATCAAATCGATACCAAATTGGATCAAATCGACACCAAATTGGATCAAATTGAATCAAATCGATATCAAATTGATACCTAATTGGATCAAATTGATGCCTAATTGAATCAAGTTGATACCAAATTGGATCAAATTGATATACCTAAAATTACAGTTTTCTTAAGGATAGCAAAATGAAATCGTGAATTGTTGTCACAATTTGACCTAATTGAAATAGAATTTTAATAAGTAGGGCCAACGTAGGTCAAAAATAAAAATTAAAAACAATTGTGATTTAGAACTAAAAAACACCTTTACTCACATTTATCCGTTGTGTAAGTTTAGACTTATTATCAGGACTCACCTGGAACAGAAAGAAATTCATCATTAATTAAACAGTTTTCTAATTTTTTTTTTTTTTTAAAGTTACGCGAAAGTATATAATGCTAAAAGTCAATCGATCGATATGGGAATTGTTGCGCAACTGAATAAAAAAAAAATATGCAAATAATTAGTGGAAAGTAATACAATGCGTGCGATGAAAAAAATATATATAACGAGAAGGTGCCCGTCACTAATCAGGAAACTGTCGTTAAAATAGAAGGCGAGATAATTAATGAGCCACGATACGGTAAATATCGAAGGCGTCAGAGATATTTCCCGTTAGTAGGCCTCTCTCGTTGAATTGAATTCTATATATATATATGTTTGTTGGAGATTCTCAACATCAATATGATCGGCGCACCTCGTTACCAGCCCTTATTAATCAGCAAATTGTATTCAACGGAAGACACCGCACGGTTCAATTGAAAATTTAACGAATGACTCATCATAAAATAATTTTCCTCTGCGCCTATATCATTTATTAGTTATAAATAGTGTGTGTCAGCAAATTATAAAGTCATCAAGATTATAACACATATTTACACATATATTTCAATCCACTAATTGAAAACACACAATGATAAGAGTTTTTTCCTATTTTAGTTTTCTTGGTGAAAAATATTTTTTTGTCTACAGGCAAAATTTCTCTATATATAGGTAGGGGCGGTAGGAATTTTTTTAATAAGAGTCCAATAAATTCAATCAAGTTTATTTTCTCATTACAAAACTGGTCGCCTTTTGTCTCATGATTTATTTCATTTGATTCATTCTTTGGCTTTATTCTGGAAATGTGAATTAAAAACTCGCGGTGAGGAATGCTTTTGTCGATGACCCATAGGAAAGTGAGGGTCGCTTGATTAGTCGAGAGCGTTGACAGCCCGTCGTCGTCGGCCAGTTGCCGAACTTTTTTTTTTATTTAGTTTTCGCCATCGAACATCTCATTTTGGTCCTTTCGTATTCTGTCTATGTCGTTTAAATATCATGGAACAAAAGGAGAGAGAGAGATTCCCCCCCGATGTCGTGGCATAGAAATGTCATTCAAAAAACGGTTGTTTGTTCCCTTATAGCTCTATGAATATAATGGCACGCACTCATTGTTCTAATTTGTGCATACGATTAACGCGTCTGCCGATCATTTATGTGTGTGGCATGTGTTTCTCATTTGTAAAAAAGAAGTAATGCGAAAAAGTAAGCGCGCGGCGACGGTTTTTTTTTCATTTTGTGGGGGTAAAATTCTCGCGACGAGAGGTACACACGACGATCAACTCCCACACAAACATCTGCGTAGATAGATTTTTGTGTACAAAGCGTGTCAACCGGATACAATGCACACCATCTGACGCTCAATTAACGAGTTAATGCGGTACCGTTGATAATTAAACAAATACGCGCGATTTTTTCTTTTCTCTCTTCTTGCCATGTACTCTCAAATCATCCAAAAGCGAGCGACATCGTTCCTCTATACTTTGTCTCGTTACGGACATTTTTTTTTTCTTTTTGGGTTTTTTCTATCGCATTCCAAAACTCTTGTTGTTTTCTTCGCAATTGCTGTCGAGGGAATATCATATGTTTATAGAGAATTTGCATTGTGTTATTATTATTTTGCTGAGCGGAAACGGATATGTGTGAAAAGCAAGTATGCATGCGAGCAATTTCAATTTTCGATTTCTTCTCCTTTTTTTTGGTTCTATTCTCTCTTTTAAAAATGGGCTTTCTCTTCTTTTTGATGATTAAATGTATAGATGATTAAATATATAAATTTATGTATAAAATATAAATAAGTAAAGTTATCTTGAAAGTATAAAATTTTGTACTAAGGCAGATCATATTGATGCCAAAAATTTGGATCAAATCCGAGATCAAATCAGACACTGATCCAAATTTTTGATCCACATTTTTGGAATTAATTCGTTGCTATTTATATATTTATATATACATTTATTGCATTTATAAATAATAATGTATAAATAATTATATACATTTTTGAACAAAATAGAAGTAATGAAGAGAAAAGTTGATTACAACATGAAATACAAGAAGTGCTGTGTGTGGTATTTGAGTAGGAGGAGAGAAAAAAAATTGAAGCGCATTATAATAAATGCCTTCGGTTTAAGCTGGAGTGTTTTGTCTTCCTCTGGACCATATCGTATCGCAATGCTTATCAACTTCGATACCGTGCTATCGACTCGAACGAATGTTCGCACGAATAGCTAGCAACACCACCGGAAGCACAATATCGACACCATTTGTACACCCTCAAATCGCTTTTTCCACTATTCTTCTCCTTTCGCCTCAAATTTTTCACTATTAAAAAAAACCAGATAACTCGATAAAATTATTATCACCCTCGCATTATTTTTATTCCCCCATTTAAATATTTAGCCTACTTTTTCAATATTTTTGGTCATTTTTCTTTTGACTTCATTTTCGATTACTAATCTTATTAATGTTATTCGTAATTATTTTTAATAATAATTATAATTATTTTTTAGAAAATAAATTGAAATGTTAAATTTATAGTATAAATTAAAAAGTTAAATTATAAATATTGAAATCTTAAAATAGTACGTATAAATTAAAAATGTTAGTATAGTATAAATGAAAATGTAAAATTTACAGTAAAAAAAACTGTAATTATTTGCCATTGTGGGGGTGATAAGAATTTATTTTTATCTGTAGAGCACGTTGACACGCATATAACATGATGAAATCAAACATTAAACAATATAAATAGTTATCGTTTCTTTTCTTTTTGATTCATTCTCACTTTAAACATATATATATACGATTTTAACTACTGGTATTGTTTTCGCTTTAACAGTCGTATACGGTACTGATTGATATCCGTTGCCGGGAGGTAAAGGGAGTTTTATCTCGGAATGGCGCGTCATGAAAAATGATCCTTGTGAGAGAGAGAGCCGGTGGCCAGAAAACTTTGAGAGACCTCTATACTACTAAGCACATCTTTGCCTTTAATTTAAAACAAACATTGCCTCCGTTTTCTAATTCATACACTTAACCATGCTTTCATCATTTTTTTTTTAAATTCGTCATCAAACAATCTCTAATTCTTCATAATAAATTTATTAATATTATAACCATTCTTTGTCATCGTTCATTTCATTTATTTCATTTATTTTCACCACTGAGTCACGTCTTTCTATTTACAGTTTAAAAAAAGAAAATAATTTTCGTTTATTTTTAATTTATTGAAGTTTTTATTTATAATTTTTTTTTAATTTTTTAAATATTTTTAAATTTTTTACTTGTTTTTAAAATTTTTTTGTTCACTAAATAATATTTATTTTAAAGTCATAATTTTTATTCGATTGGAAAAGAATGGAATTTTTTTTTCGCTGTGTGTATGTGTGTATTGATTGAAAAGAGATTCTTTTTTTTTAAGTGACCGTGAAAACCACTGACGATCGAGCGTCAGGTGCAAAGCTGAACGTGTCGCGTGTCCGTGTCAAATCCCCTATAAACTGACCGAGCGAAATGACCAAAACGAAGCGAACGAACGGCACGATGCCGACAGCCAATCATACGCACTGACAAAGGGGATGAGGTGGCACACGGATATATTTATTTTTTTGTACATTTTTCTTTTCCATTTCTCGATTTACTGGAAAATCAACTCTTTTTCCACGAGGTTGAATGTGATCGACAAATTTTGTTTAATTTATATATTTATAGCCGCGTCTGGTTCGGTGACTAATTTCATCTTCTCAAGGGTCAAAATAAAATTTGTGAGAAGAAATGTTCTTTAGTTATTCATAAATTGAAGTCAGACAAGAAAATAATTTATTAAGTTGTTAAGTTAACGATGGGAATGAATTAAAAATTTAGAGTTCGATTGAATTATTAAAATTATATTATTATTGAAATAATTCAATATTATTTTGAATATTGTAAAGAAACTTTTACATTTATGATTATTGAGGGAAAAAAGAATTAACATCTGAAACAAATTTAATTATCAAAGAAAGAATAATTTTTTATATTCTCATATAAGAGACAGGAAATGTGTTTTTAAAGAATGAGCGAGAACTCATCTTTGAAGGAAACATGGTCTGAATACTGGAGCGAGACATCTGTTTGACATCCCTGTTTGTCAAGGCGTGACTCGGCACTTGCGAGTCCCTTTTAGTTATTACAAAAGCTATCGACAATCTCATTCGAAAACGATTGGCAACTAAACCTTTAGAGAGTGAGAATTGTATATGATCGATCTTATGAACTTTTTTCGCTATTCGTGATCAATTGCACGTGAAAATTGGAAACAATGCCTTCGAAGAAATACACTCGGAACAAAAAAAAAAAAGAAAGGGCACCCAATATTTTTCCAAAGCAGATGATATTGTTGTCAGGTAAATTTTTTCCACCGGCTAATGCTTATAAGAAATCAATGATAAAAAAAAATTCTGTTTAAAAAAAAACTGAACCAGCACATCTGCAGATTCACGGATCGTAAAGATAAGATCGACCAAAGATATCGTTCGCTTATGATGTAATGATTATCAAATAGGGTTTCTTTCTTTTTTTTTATTTTAATTTATTAATCGCTCAACCTTGGGAAAAAACCTCAGAGGAGGATAATTTTAGGAATGAAAATTATGATTGAGATATAAATACCCGAAACGAAAAAGTTTAATTTAATTGAAAAATTACGTTTTTGTACTTTTTGAACACCCGGTATGTGTTTTTTTGTTTTTATTCATTTCTGTCTGTTTTTGTCAATTCTTTTTAATCTTTGATTCGTGTTTAGTGTTCTTAGTGAAATCTTTATTCAAAAACTGAGTAAAAATTGAAATGGAAGACTTTTTTTAAGCTTTTTAAATAAATTATTGTTTAAAAATTAAAAACATCACGTACCGGGTGTTAAAAAAGTACGCAAAGGGAATATTTTTTCTTTTAGTGGTAATTCTTTTGGGAAATGGCAATAATTTTCTATAATTTAATCAAATTTCTTAAATTGTTTATTTTAGTAAAAAAAATGTATTAATTTGTTTATATTAATAAAAAAAATATTAAATTGTTTATATTAATAAAAAAAAATTCTTAAATTTTTTATTAAAATGTAAATTTATGCAATTATTTATTTTAAGAAATCTTTTCAATTATTAAATAATTTAATTTAGTTAATTTTGTAAATTTTTATACAAGTAAATTAGATTTTTATTGAATTTTGCTTTAATTTGATCGAATTTTTTAAATAAAATTAGATTGAATTTTTATAAAATTTGATTGAATTTTTATAAAATTTGATTGAATTTTTATAAAACTAGATTGCATTTTTATAAAATTTGGTTGAATTTTGATCGAATTTGATTGAATTTTTATAAAATTTGATTGAGATAAAATTGAATTTGAATTGTTTAGTTTGAAATGAAAGTTGAAGTTTGGATTATTGTTTAGAAAAAACTTCCTTCAAAGACCCTTGAAAAGTAGAAGACTACAGTATTAAGAATATTGACACATTCCAGACAATTTTCTCGGAAAACAGAAAGCAATAAAAGAAAGGAAAAAAATCGTAAACTGAAGTATCTCGAAATAGGATATGTCAAGAATCGAAGAAACGACGCCCAGACTCTTCCAACACGCACACAAACACACATGGTCTTAATCATCTCGATGACATGGAATAGAGAAAAAGAAGCTAAATAACAAAGTATAAGGAAATTAAAGAAAATTTTTTTTTAAAATCTTTCTGCATCTTTCAACTCCACCTACTTTAGGAAGAAGGGGGCGGGGGAGAAAGAAAGATACAGGTGTCATTTCCTTTTTCGAACATAGGATGTAAAGATTAATGTTTTAGTTATCGATATATAGAATCTTTTTCTTTGTTGTGATTGATTTATCGATTCCACGTGGCTATTCAATTTTTGAAAATCGAATCATTTCCTCTTCTATTTATCTTGTTTTTTTCTTCTTCTTCTTGAGATATTATTTTTGTCGCATTCTCATTGAATCTTTTTTTTATGATCCCCCGCGCACCCTTTACATTTCAAGCTGTTAAGGAGCAGTGGAAGAAAGAGGACTTGGTATATCTAAAAATATTTTTATGGCGCTCCCGCTGTGATTCGGTGCAGTGACTATATAGACTGCATTGCTTCTGTATTGAGGCTTTTGAATATCCCCCCCCTTTTTTTTCTTGTAAAAGATCGTTGGAACGTGTGTTTTCTATCATTAATGACAAAATGTATGATATTTCCGGTGCTGTTCTATTTTTTCCTTTTTCCTTAAGTCTGTTTTTTCAAATATGTTCATTTTTTGGTGGTGCTATCACTGCCTAACTAAGCCTAACTAAGCGTAACTAAAAGTTTCTAAAAGTAACTAAAAGTAACTAAAAGAAACTAAAAGTAACTAACTTAAAAGTATCGAATTACAAACGCATTGATACTAAAAATTTGGATGAAATTAAAAATTGATCGAAATTTTTTGCATCACTTAGATCCACTTTAGTATCAATTTGAATTTTTCTTTTAAGAAAACTGAGTAATTTTGATTCCCCATGAGGGGGCTTTGTATCAATGCATTTGTTTTGAAAACTTAAATTTTTAGTATTTGAACTTTTTCTAATTTGTACCTATAGGGTTTATTTTTATTTTGAAATATGCATTTTGACCTATTTTAGAATTAGAAAAAAAACCTAGAGCTACTTTTATAAAGTTCGGGAAAGATAGTAAAATCGTAAAGTATAAGGAGAATTAAATGATTAAAAAGTAAAGATTTTGATGTATTAAAAAGTTTGAAAAGTTTAAAAATTTAAAAAATTACCTTCTCGGATAGGATGTGTAAATTGTGCATCATACATTCCAACATCTTCCCCCTCTTTTTGGAATTTGGTATTTTTTTGCAGTCAAATTTCATGTTTGCACTATATATATATATAGTAGAAAAAAAAAAATAAAAGTCAACACACACTCACACACTTTCCCAGGACGATGATAAAAAAAGAGTGTATCGAATGAAACGCGGTATGTCCCACGAGTTGTCAACGTCGATTGCCATTCCCGGTAATAATACCAAACTGGAATCACGTCAGTTTGTTATACGAATATACACACAAACATAAAAGAGAGAATCTCACACATGCACATGAGAGATGTTTCGGTCAGAAACAGTAGAAAATTATCGAGAGACGGAGAATGCACTCTCCTCCCCTCTTATTTTTAAAGGAGAGATAAAGAGAGAGAGAAAGAGAGAGAGATAATGTTGTCTCTCTTTCTCTTGTGATCCCCCTTCCACCTGCGCGCAACTCGCGTTGATATCAAACTCTTCTTCTTCTTTTTCTCCTTTTCGTTCGTCCCTTTCTTTCTTTCCTGTTGGTATCCGTCACTCTCGTGCTCGCGCACGCCTCCGATAAACCGACCGTCTTCCACGGCGAGCGGAGTTAAAGTGCTTAAAGTGTGTTGGTAAAGGACTCGGGCGATCCGCGGTTCTGAGTTCGATGCCTCTGAGGTACGTGGAGGTGGGGTGTGAGTGCCACCGGCTCCGCCCCCTTTTTTAAACCACGCCTCCCGTCCACATAATATAGATATAAACACACGTAACACATGTGTTTGTGTTTATACTACTTGTATCCTCGAGACGTACGTATATATGAAACATATGATACTATCTAAGGATTTGTCGCGTACCTTGGCTATTTACTCTTGCCTTCTGATCTTTTCTCTTTCTCTCTTTCTCTCTTTATTTTTCTCGTTCTTTTATCTCTCTTTCTATTTTTCTTCTTCTTTTACTTCTCCATTTTTTTTCTTCTCTATATTTCTTTTTTCTTCTCTCTATTTTTCTTCTTCTTTTCCTTCTCTCTACTTTTCTTGTTCTTATTCTTCCATTTCTCTCCTTCTTCTTTTACACTTAATCAAAAAAATTAAACGAAACCAGTTTTAAGTAATTTTTTTTTTTTTTATTTACCCTTTTGTATTGAAACTATTTTGACCTACTAAGAGCCCTACCTATAGGTCTCAAATAAGAAGACTAGCTAGTTTTTACCAAGAAGATGATTAGAACCCTGTCAGTTCTCAAATTAGGTTCTAATTAGGTGCCCAGTTTTAACCTAGGATCTTGTATTTCCCGACAAATTTTAAAAATTTTCTATTTTGATTCCTAGATCCTTTCCTAGATAACTAGGAAGATTTCACGAAGACCCTTATTAATCCTTTTAGTTGTTTAGCACAGTTTTTTTGTCTCATTGATATCCTTAGAAAAACCATATGCGAGGACCTTTTTCTAAATTAGAATCAATTTTTGAAAAATTAAAACACCATTCTACATATACTATATTCAGAATATAATTCGCGTTATTTTAAATTTACCTGCTCTGCGATAATATTTGTGTTATCAAAAGGCAATACAAATAGAGATGATGTAAATTTAGAAAATCTGATATTACAAAATGGAAGTGTGAAAGAAGAAAAAAATGTGAGTCAAATGTTATCAAAAGATGCAATATCTCTTAGGGTAAACTTTCGATAATAGTGTTTGTCCGATTACGTGCGCGCGTTTGGCTGACGATTTTCGCGAAAATTCTTTTTTTTTTCTTTCTTTTCGAAAACTGAAACGAGGTCTCTTGAAAATTGTGCCAACAATAAGAGAAAGAGAGAGAGAGAGAGAGCCTATGAGCGCTACGCGGAATTTATGGAACCTGTTATCAGAATTATAAAATTTTAAAAAAAGTGTAATATACCAACGAATCGAATTAAAGTCTTACGTAAAATGTAACATAATGACATTTTTTTTTTGTTATAAAAAACGTGAAATTACTCTTTTCCTGCGAGTCATCAAATTATCGTTTTTAAACTGATTCACACAAAGTACTAATAGACCTGGAGTATAGTTGTAGATTTATCCGTATCTCTATAGAACGTCGATTTAGGACTTAGGTAAATTTTTCTAATTTCAAATATAAACAAATTTTGAATCGATTTTCATGTTTTTGAATTTAATATAGTTTTCTTTAGATCAAAATTTATGAGATCGACTAGGACCCAAAAATAATGTATTTTCTATGGTGTCCTTTAAAAAATTTATTTTTAGAATCTCAACATTCTTAATGGATTTAAGTTGAAGAGTTTTTTTTGTACTAAGGACAATATTAGCAATTTGAAAAATTCATTTATGCACTTATAGAGAATATATTTTTTTTAAAAAGATGAATGAGAATTTGAAAATGGTCATGATTTATTTGTCGTTCAAGAGTGCGACTTTGGTGAGGCGAAAAGATCTGTCGTTAAATAAATTTGCTTTCTAGAACGGCTTACACGTGTCCACGGGGTTTCAAATAGTGTACATCATACATATATATATATATTTATTTATATATGTATACGTGTTGCTCGTTTCGTCACTTATATATACTCGTTGCGTGTGGTCCCCATTGCAATTCTATATGGAAAATCGCGACATGACATATAGGGAGAAATGAAATAAGTGTGATTTGAAATTACCCGATTCCACCTACGTGAGAATATTCTCCTGCTGAGATTTCCAACCCGAAGGAACTAAGTTCCTGCTTCTCTCTCACTCTCACACCCACGCGAGACTCATTCCGAGGGTGAAATTCCTTGTATTCAAACAACAGTAATCAACCAGCTTAAGAGAGAGAGAGAAGATTTAATCATTCAAAAGATGGAAAATATATAGTTACACTTTAATTTTAAACCAACAATTTTTATACACTGGCAACTTGAAAGTAACAAATAGTATCAAAACGAATTGATACCAAAAATTTGCTCTCTAAATCTGAATCAGCGATAAGTATACCACTGATTTCAATTAGCGTATATTAGCTGAAAAATCAGTGAAATTTCACTGATTCATCAGTATATATACGCTGAAAGAAATCAGTGGTATACTTATAGCTGGAAATCAGCGAGATTTCGCTGATTCAGATTTAGAGAGTGGATCAAAACATGATTTAAATTTTTGGTGCCAATTTGATCCACATAGATTTAAATTTTTGATGTCAATTTGATCCACATTGGAATGAATTTAAATTAAGCGTTAAGATATTTAAAAAAAATTTTATAATTCCAAACTATGTTAATATTTAAAATATAACAAAATGATTCATAAAAATACAATGTGTAGAAAATAATACCATTGAACAATTAGAATAATAGATGAAAGAAGATTTAACAAAATAACTTTTTTTTTAAATTAAAGAAATGTGCGGCTAATTATATATATTCTCCCTATTTTTTATATTTGAAAAGAAAAAAAAAGAAAGATAGTCATTAATTCGTATTCAAGTTACATTTTTTTAAAAAGCGAATGAATGTCATGTGCATAGATACAAATGGGGTAGAAACGAGCGTCCTGTCGGTGCATACCACGTGCTTTAGCCCTTTTTTTTCTTCTTCCTCTCCTTCTCTCTCTCTCTCTCTCCAACCCTCTATTCCCACCTCGTTCGCTTTCGTTTTGATCGCTTATGTATGTGCCTCGCCTCTCCCAACCCTCGAATGAAAACAAAATCCTACGAGACATCACGCAATATCCACCTATGAATCGCAAAACGATGTGCGGAAATGCACAAACTCCGGCGTTAAACTTTATCGCCACTTTTTTTTTTTTTTTTTTTTTTTTTTTTTTTATTTAACTCGATCCCATTCAATTGCATACACACAATATGTATACGTAGCTTCGAGGATTTTTTTTTATGTGCATTTATTCAACAATACCAATATTTCCTTCACTAAATTCCGCACAAATAATCTTCGCGGTAACGCCAATTAGTCATCGCGACAAAATGTATCTTTGTTTAAGAGTTAAAATGTTATTGAATGAAAAAAAAAATTATGGTAATTTTTAATAGATGGGGAGATGTAAAAGTGAAATAACCCTTTCGTGCCTCTGGTACAAAAACTTAAACTTAAATTTAAACACTTACAAAATTTTATATAATTCCTATATAAATTTAAACCAATTAAAAATGAATCTATAGCTTATTGTTTTAATCATTTTTTCAAAATTGCTCAAATTCGCCTGAAACTTGATACACTGGGTCATAATTTTTAATTTTGAAAATCTGACTTAAGATTCATGATCAGGGACCCCAAAAACCCCCGAGTAACAAGTTTTATGCGAATTTGATCAATTTTGAAAAAAATGTCCGCCATATTGGATCCGCCATTTTGGATTTTGAAAATCTGACTTTAGATTCGTATTCAGCGACCCCAGAAACATCTGAATAAAAAAATTTCAACAAAATCTATTTGCTCGATTTCCAGGGGGCACAAAAGGGATAAATAGAGATGGGAATATTTCAATTAAATTTCTGGAATATTTCTTCCGAATAATTCATAAATATTCCATTGAAACTCTGGGAATATTCCTTCAGAATGTTTCAAAAATATTTTAAGAATATTAAAATGTCCAATTTCGGGATGTCCCTCTGGAATATAACAGATGATATTCCAGGAATATTAACGATATTCCAGGAATGTCAATGGAATATTCTAATTTTGAGTGAAATATTCGAGGAATGGAATAATGTGAAATATTCTCTTATATTCGGATAGACATAAAATTTCAATAACAATGTAAAGTATGGGAATTGTTTTAAAGAATGAAGCTGACAAAATTGTTTTTCGTTTGAAAAATAAATCGAAACTTGTATATCTATGAAGGCGAGTACACACTCATCGAACTTTTTATTTTCATGATCTGTAAGAAAGATACATTTGTAATGACGGCGGGGCAGTGAAGCATAAATCCTTTCTGACCTCCGTGCCATAATCACGCGTCCAAATGCATCAGGCAGTTACTCTTTCTCCTCATGTGATTCCCCCCCTTCTTGTGAACGAAAATTTTTCACCAATCGTATTTTAAATGGTTCACCATATACAAACTGGTAAATTCCTCTGTTTGCAATATCAACTAAAAGGGAATTAAAAAAAAAACTTTCGAATGTTTTGAATTTCTTTAAAATATCTTTCCATATTCCAATCACAGAAATATTCAATCCATATTTCTAGAAATTCAAAAGAGGGGTTCGGGTTTTCTAAAGGTGTTAATGTATAGAAATATTACAATTCTTTATAAAATTAATATTTTATCAATTTTTGTTTTCTCACATCCGAGTGTGAAAATACTAAACAAATATATAGTGTTCTTTAACTTTTTTCTTTTTCATCTTGTCACTGTTGTTCTGATCCCTTTGAACCGTATATATGTATATAGCTGAGAGAGATAAGCTCGATGTCAGGTTGGTTTCATTCTAAGAGAGAGAGAAAGATCCTCCTCGACGTATCAATTTAACGTCGTAAAGACGGTTAGGGATTATCGGTTTTACATAGACTTACTGTGTACCCCTCCCCTCCCCCCTCTGGATTCACATCCCTTCTCTCCAAAAAGCTCCATCAATATGCACCCCCCTGTGAAACAGGTTTCCGTCAAGGAAACCAGGCCTCTTAAGCGGGCGCGTTCACGCGAACAAAATCGGATCCTGGGAAAAGGATGCGCGCGACAGAATTTTTAAAAAGGGAGATCTAATGGTAATATAACTTTTTGTGGGACACTGGTATTTAAAGGGATGGTGTTATGCGGTTCGAAAGAGAGAGAGAGAGAGAGAGAGAGAGAAAATCGTGTAGCTCACTTGACTGGTGATTATTCGTTGAACACTGTCCCTTCTTGATTTTCTGTCCCTCTCTTATTCTCGTGGTCTTTGACTATATATATACTCGAAACTTCTCTCGTAAAAGAGGTGAGGAGAAAACGGAGCTTTAAGCGCAGGAGTCGTTGTAAATCCAATTAGCGCGAGACTTTGAAGTGGCTCCGGCACTCCCGAGGTCCCAGTTACCTCCTTCGCGGGTCAAGGACTCGGAAGTATTTTTCACTTTGAATAATTTTACTTTTCTACGAAGGTTACTCTCTTCATTTTGCGAGTCACACATTCGTGTGCATGGTCTTGAGAAGACGCTTTCCTGTTTCCTGTATATACTTCTTCTCCTGTTCCTTCTGTTTCTTCTTCTACTTATCTTCTACTTCTTTTTCCACTCCCGCCTCTTTTTTTTCTTCTCCTTATGACTGCTTTTTCTACTATTCCTACTTCTTATTTTTCTTCTACTCCTATTTCTTTTTTTACTTCTTCTCTTACTTCTTCTATTCATACTTCTTTTTTTACTTTTCCTCCTTCTCCTTCTACTTTTTTACTTCTCCTATTCCTACTTCTTTTTTTACTTTTTCTTCTTCTACTTCTACTCCTTTTTTTAGTTCTTCTTTTTCTATTCCTACTTCTATTTTTTCTTTTTCTTCTTCTTTTTTTACTTGTTCTTCAGGGTAGCTACATTTTCCATAAAAAAAATTCACGGTCATTTACCGGACATAAATTATTTTTCCTGGGCATAAAGAATAACTGTGGAAATAAATTATTCCACGAAAGATTGAAAGAATTTCCCGATTTTTACACGGAGAGAGAATATATATTAAATTTTGTAAAAGTATTTTACAAATTGGGGAAAAAGTACTACAAAGCAAAATTTTGACATAAAAAATACTAAACTTTAAAAAAACTTATGTGGAATTTAGTAAAGTTATATTGAAATTTAATTAATATTCTTGATATTTGATATAATTATACTAAATTTCACATAAGTTTTTTTAAAGTTAGTATTTTTTATATCAAAATTATAAAATTAAAAAAAAAATATTCAAGGTCTTTTCCCGACCATAAAGAATAACTGAAAATAAATTATTCCAATGAAAGATTGAAAGAATTGCCTAATTTTTAGTCAAAACTTTGACTTTTTTCCAAAGCTTAAAAATATTTTAGTTTACTGTAAAAATAATTGAAACTCCAAAATATGTTTATTTGACATTTTTTTGAATATCTTTAATTGTAAAATCAATTGGAACTTAAATCGATTTTTTGAATTAAATATTTAATTATTATCCATTATTTTTCCATTGGAATAAGATTTTTAAAAAAATTCAAATTTCAATTCCTTTAAAGTCGAATAATTTTTAAGAATTGCTACTGTAAGTTATTAAAAATTATTTTCAAAATTCCAATTCAATTTTTTTTTTTTTGTAGAAATTTGAACTAAAATATTTCTAAAATCAACTTGTTTACAAAACAATTTCATAAAATTTTGAATAATTTGAAAGTTTTTCAATTAAATATTATATATTTAAAAATATAACTTATTTTTGAAAATAATTAAAATATTGCAAAGAATTTTATTAAAATTTTTAAAAATAATTGAATTTCAAAGAAGAATTTTATTATTTATAAAAGTAATTTAAATTTTGAAGAGAATTTATAAAAATTTTTAAGCATATAATTGAATTTCTGCGAAGAATTTTATTAAAATTTTTGTAATTAATTGAATTCTTTTGGAATATTTTATTCAATGGTAAATGGTATAGATATTTAGAAATCATTGAATAAAGGATTATTTTTGAAAATAATTAAAATTTTGGCAAGTATTTTATTAAAATTTTTGAAAATAATTGAATCTCTGTTAAAAAATTTTATTATTTATGAAAATAATGGAATTATTGCGAAGAAATTTATAAAAGATTTGTAAATAATTGAATTACTGTAAAATATTTATTATTTATGAAAATAATTAAATGTTTGCATACAATTTTATTAAAATTTTTTTTAAATAATTGAATTCTTTTTGTGAAATTTTATTAAAATAGTAGATATTAAAAATCATTGAAATTAGAAAAATGCATTTTATTTTTGAAAATAATTGAAAATAGGACAAGAATTTTTTTGACATTTATGAAAATAATTTAACTTTGGAGAAGAATTTTGTTATTTATAAAGATAATTGGGTTTTTTACGAGAATTTTTTTTTCAAATTTTCAACATAGATGAATATTATAAGAAAAATTTTATTTTTTTTTTGAAAATAATTGAATTTTTGAATTTATTCATAATTTCTCAAAAATTGAATTTTTTTTAGTGTTTTCAACAAAAATTTAAATTTTTAAATTCTATTATTTTTAAAATTTATAATTTTATTTAAAAAAGGTAGTAAGAAAATAGTGATTGTTGCTAGTTAATTTTTATAAATTTCGTATCACTTTTGTTCAAATTAGTTCAAATTTTTTACGAATTCAAATTTGTTTTATGATTAATATTATTGTGAAAAAAATTTATAAATTGATTTATTTTTCACTATTTTATAGGATATGAAATTTTTTCTCCTTTAAAGTTTTTCGACGCATTTAATTAAAATTATCTTTTGTTTAATTATTGTTATAGAAAGAATTTAAAATTAAATATTATCTTTTTTAAGTCTGTTATACGTTCGACATCAAAGTTCATAATTTTCTTATAAATTCTAGAAATTGGGTATTTTTCTAGTACTTTTGATAAAATTCCCAGACAAAATAAAACGATTTTATAGAAGATCATTCAATCTTTTTTTACTGAAGTATAATTAATGAGTCTTAAAATAAATATTTTTATTTTTTCTCACAAAATAATCAGTGTTTTTAAAATAAAAATTTCCGAAATTCACTGTCATTTCGCGGTCCAAAAAAAAATCCCTGTCATTTCCTGGTCCAGCGGCCACCCTGTTCTTCTTCTTAAAGTAACCAAATAATTTTGTTTGGTTAGGATAACTAAGTGATTTTGCATCAATCATCCGTAAAATTAGGTGAAGTCAAGCAGCACTAAATCTTTTTTCTCAGTGCTGGTTTTTTTTTAATAATTTAAAATTCCAATGAGAATGTTTTATTAGAAGGATAGGCATTGTGATATTTTTGAGAAAAAAAAATGATTCTGGAATGGTTTGAGAGAAAACGATGGGTCAAGGGGTGCATATTTATTAGATAAAGTTCACACGCTGATCAGTCTTAGAAATTGAGGTTATATTATTGCTTGTCCATACGTGCGTCCACCGTGTGTGCATCCCTTAAGCGTGTTTTACAAAAGGCTGATCCATAATAAAATGTATAAAGAGCGAAGAAGCCGATATATTATCGAGACAGGTATAATAATACCAAGAGTATGTATATATGTGTATACAATATAGTGAATCTATATATATCTATATATAGATATATGTATATAGATTCATATTTAAAGTGTGAGTTACGTGTCTGGATTTTCGTCTCCTGATGTATACAGCTGAGCATTCAGACGTGCTCTCTGGCGAGAACCAGTTTTCAGCGGCCAATTCTTTTTTTTTTCAATAGTGTTTTCTCTCTCTAGCGCGCTGCTTTTTTTTCCCTCACTCACAATATTCCCAGTTGGTCCTTTGCGTACCTCATATGTACCATATAAACCATGGCGTACCGTTCACAATTTGCATAGATCCTGTCGTGCTGAGCAGATCTGCATATCGGGTGTCGTTAAAATTAGACGTGTACAGGGCACAACCCTCGTCACCCTTCTTGCTTGGCGAAAAAAAAATCGCCCTTTTCTGAGCTACCCAACTTTGATATATGTCCGTTTCAACCATGACTCTCGCGATTGGTCCGATTTCTCCAATTTAGTTACGCGAACCAAAGACTATTATTTCTGAATTTTTAAGCCCCTTGGTTGGGGATGATTGCAAACGAGTTTTTTTTAATTTTCAAGCTCTGTAAATAAACCAAAAAGGTTATTATAAGGTACTAACCTTTTTGGTTTATGGTTATTTATAGAACTTCGGTTTTTTGGTGCTGAATAAAATCGGTGGCATAGAAAACCGTTATAGATTTTTTCTAATAGTATGGTTTAGTATAAATATTCTTTATTTCTTATTCCGTATTCAAATAATAATGATGGTTTATGCATTTCGGAAACCGAAAAACAAGAGAAGACCCGCAAATGTCGTTAAGATAAGAAGAGCTCTGCGTCGCGACACCGGAAGCAGGAAACGATGCACAGAGACGCTATGCCTCGAAGTCATTAAGACGACACCGAATCATAACCGTACAGATTCACCGGAAGGGACAACGAGTCTTTGATACAGAAATATTCCAGTTCGAAATTACAAATTTTCCTTGCGATTCAATGGATGATTTTTGGATAGTAGAAAACATTAGAAAATATTTAAAAATATTTGTGAAAAAAATATTTAGAGATATATTTAAAAATATCCGAGAAACGGAAGTACGCTTGAGGTGTTACAATTCCTTATCAGAGAAGCTAAGAAACGATTCCATTGTCCGTGTGTCCGAAATGTATATGTCCAAGGCCATGAATTAGTGATTTGTGCGCTTAACAAAAAAAGAAAAAAAAAAACCTCATGGTCTTTTTTCTCCTTGGGCTTTTGCTATTCTTTCGTCTCACTTTGAGGTATTGCCTTCATCTTTTACGACCCCATTTGCATTGCCGGTGGAACGAAGCCACAGACGTTCGAAGAGAGAGAGAGAGAGAGAGAAAGAGAGAGAGAAAAGGTAAAGAAGGGGTGAACGTGTGAACGGCGTTGCTTAATAACCCGTATCTACGTCTCTCTGTGTGCGTAAAAAGACCCGAGAACATTACGATAGAATGTCTAAAACTCACCCACACTAGAAAGAAAAATTGACTCTCACGCATAAAACTTTTGGGACGATAGCAAACACCAACACAAGATTTCTATATATAATAGTTTGATTCTAATTATCGCAAAGAGTTACAATTAGAAAGCGCTTTAATTGAAAGCGTTTCGCAAAGAGTAACTTGCGCAAAACATTCTCATTCCCCTCTCTCTCTCTCACTCTCGTCATCTTTTTGTCTTGATTACTGATTCGAATAATGAAAGAGAAAGAAAAATAATACTTATTGCCAAACTTTAATCCAATCATTTTCTTGTTTGAAAAAAATGAATCTTAATTCTTTTTTTCTTTGTCAAAGAATCATTAAGATAATGTTTTTTTTTTTTTGAAATAGGAGGAAGATGAAGGTAAATTATTATTAAGAGGAGAGACAGATCTCGAATTGTCAGTTATTGGATATAATTCTCCCGCCACGCAGGCGTGGAAACAATGATGCACCTGTTTCCCCCAAAGAGAGTATATAGTGCTACCATCTGTATACTATAATATGGTAACTCCCCCTTTGGCGAAAGGTTATTTCACCAAAGGCCTTTTGGGCTTGAAACTGTATACGAGAATTGTCCATTGTTTTCCAATAATATTATCCGGTGTATAAACTCGCTTAAATAGCACTCTGTGATACGATAACTGTAATTATGAATGGACAGAAAATAATGCAAGTAATTGTTGCACGCACAGATCTCGGAAACAATTGTCGATTGCGAGCACGTTTGAAATCGGCTTTTAAAGACCCATTTCCAATGGACAAAAGTCAACCCCCAAATAGAAAGACAACATTTTCCATCTGCATTGTTCGGTATGACATTACATACATACATACATACATATAGATACGTATATATATATAAACATAAATGTATGCATGTAAATATATGTGTACATATGTAAATATATATGTATGTATGTACGTGACAAAGAACAATTAGTGATCGAAAAATATTTTTCAATTATGCTTTGTAATTTAGCAAATGAAAAATTTATTTTTGCAATCAATTTTCAGTCTTTTCTTTTTTTATATAATACTGTTTTAATTTACACTCGTAATTCATGTTTACAAGTGTAAAAAAAGGGAGATTGATTTTAACTCAAGGCTATTTATAGTTTACACTTTAAATATCTGAATAAGTGAAAATTCACTTAGAATGGGTCAAAAGTCGTCCACGTAAGACAGTCTGTTTTTTTGCACTTGAAAATAAGTGATTTTTCCCTTATTTTTTAGTGTAAATGACTTATTTTTACATTTTACGTGATCTTAATTCTTAAGAGAATTTAAATTTACAGGGTTTCTACAAACTTCTCCTTATAAAATTCTATAATTTTTCCATGATTTCCAGGTGATAAATGATAAAATTCCCATGACATATTAAAAAAAAATTTTTGTCAGTTAAATCAGATAAATGTCATGAAAAAAATTTTTTGGTAAGGAAATTAAGAAAATTGAGACATTTTCGACCTATTTTCAAGAATTTCGATTTTTTCGACTTTTCTTCCAAACATTGCAACAAAATACCACAATTTCTAGTAAAAAAGTGCAACTTATTTTGATTTTTATAATTCGAAAAATAACTATATAAACAAATCTTTCAAAAATTGTTTTTGAATAGTTAAAATTTTGTAAAATTTAATTGAAAATAATTAATTTATTTCAAGTACTTTTTTACAATTTTTGAAAATCAACTTTTGAAGAATTTTAATTGCAAATTTTGAAAATAATTGAATTATTAAAAGTTTTAATGAAAAATCTTTAAAGGTAAATTTAAAAATGAAAATAAGCTTCTAATTTTCAAAATTCAATATTTTTAATATTTTCAATTACATATTTCCAAAAATCATAACATTTTAGAATTATTTTTAACATTTTGGAGAAAACAATAATGTTCAAAATTTTTAATTAAAATTCATTAAAAGATTCATTACTTTTTTTAAAATATACAAAAATTCTTTTAAGAAATATAATTTAAAAACTAATTATTAGAATTGTTTTGTAATAATTTTTTAAGATTCAAAATTTACTTTTTGGACTTATTAAAATTTTTGAGAAATCATGCTTCTGTTTATAATTAAAATTCTTGAAAAATTTGATCATTTTTATTTAGACTTTTCAAAAATTCAATTATTTAAAAAAGATTTTACTAAATTCTAATTGTTTTTAAATTTTTAGAAATTGAAAAACTATTATCGTTCAAAAATTGTTTAAAAATATTTTTTAAAAATTAATTGTTAAGACTTTCTTCATTATTATAATTATTATTATAAAAAATTGAGTTTATGTATTTAAATAATTGAATTCTAGAAGAACTTTTGAAAAATTATTTAAATAATCAGAGATAAAGTTTAGTTGAAAATTGTAGAAAATAGTTAAATTCAGGAAGGGTTATAATTGTAATTTTTAGAAATTATTAAAATTCATAAATTTTACTCATTTTCCATAAACATTAATATTTTCCTTTGTAAAAAGAATTTTGTTAGGGAAAGTAATTTTAATGTCAGTAAATTTTTAGGGGTTTACAACAAAAACTAAAAAAATTTCATAATGCACTTGAAAATAAGTGATTTTTTCTTTATTTTTATATTGCAAAGCACTTATTTTTAAGTGATTCTACGTGAATTTATAGATTTTGTTTTTTGCTTGGACGAATTTTGATCTTAAAATAATACTCTTAGGAATAAGATTAAGTAAAAATAAATGATTCTAATCCAAACGGTTGTATAGTCAAAAGTCTATACTGAAACTAAGATTTATTTTCTACAGTATATTAAGAAGTGTTTCTTCTTACATTTTTCAAGTTGAAAATTATCGAGTAAAACGCATAAATACGTTGCGTGTAACATACAAAGTGCATTTAGTCCGAGGGTATTATATAGAGAAGGTATAATGTAATAGGAGTGACGATGGTTTCACATTTCGAAGCTTAAGGCTTTCTACATGCATTTAGAGATGAAGTTTTGCCCGGAAGCAGACTGATTCAGTTAGAATTGAAGGAACTTTTCACTGATTGGTAAACTGATTTTGCGGGCCAGCATAAGTTAACCGGACACGAAATGGCCATACGAGTTGAAGGCATTATCCTATTTTGTAGGAGACACTAATTAAGCCTGTTTCAAGGCACTGCATTTCTAGCCCTGAATAATATACACTATATCTCTTCTCATTTTCCACCAATCCGATTCGCTTTTCAAACATTTTTTGTAAAAAAAAAATTTCTACAACAAAAAACCGAAATTGATGAAAATTTAGTTTTGATGAAAGGAAAGATTTTTTATTATATTCTATATTTAAAAATTGATCGAATTTATGAATTAGTGAATTAGTGATTATTTTGGAACACAACGTTCTGAAATGAGAAGCTTCATAATACAATAAATTATTCCGCCTGAGTGAAAACTTTGATTAATTTTATACATTGGTTTAAGTCGTGCGCGGGATATTTGTAAGTATAGAACTGTCAGGACAGAATATAATAATTGTTATTCAGGAAGAGGGACGACGACGACGTTCGATCCAGTGAGATAAGTCTATTGAGTTTTCGTATATATAAACTAAAATTAATCAGTTATTTCGAGGTATAACTGGTTTCGATTAAAACAGAGAGGGGGAGAGGGTATTTTTTTTGTATTGTATAAAGAATTTTGAGTCGATATTTATCACGTTAGGTTTTGTTGGATATTACCTAGTAATTGCGTGTTGGTGCTTACGATCCGGTCCTCTAAAGTGATGACGCAACAGCGAACGGGACCCCAATAGGTCGAGATGAGAGCCATTGTATGGCAATCTTATAATTTAGACAATCACCGATCAATTGAATGGGCCTTTACTACTGATATACATGCAGCAACCGTACACGCGGCCCGAGTGAATGATGAATGAATGAAGGGACAGACGAATGAATGGACAGATAGTTGGCTCGGCTTAAACGTTCGTAAATAACCGACCGCTTCATTCAATTACTTTCAATCGCTTCGAGCCAATAGATACAATTTAAAAAATCCCGCGCGCTCTTAGTCGATGCGCAATAATTTTTTTTTTTTTTTAATTTTACCTCCTTCATGATCCATTTTAGCAAACAGTTTCGAATATTGTTTCATACATTTATTTCCCATACTTGACACAATTTTGAAACTTTGTATTTTTCTGTATTTTCACTTTGCATTTTCGATTTGTATCTTCATTTTGTATTTTCGAATCATATTTTCGATTCGGTTTTCGAATTATATTTTCGATTTGTATTTCCAATTTCAATTTCAATTAGATTTTTTATTTTTACATTTCAACTCTCGTATTTTTAATGCAAGATTGTATTTTTAATTCAAGATGATTAAAATCTATTCGAAAATGATTGTGATTTATGTGACGAATATATAAGAATGGTGTGCTTAATATTTAGAGATATGGATCGAGAAAAGAATCTATCATGAACGTGTTAATGGATGGTAATTGGTATAATTTTAGGTTGCCTGCATGTTGATGTGTCACATCCGGATGATTCTGTGTAACACTAGCAAAAGGCAAATAAGAAACCGTTTCCGTTAATGATGAATTTCTTCGAATCGATCTTTATAATGCCTCTATTTATTACCTCTCTTCTTCTTCTTTTTCTTTTTTTTTTCATTCTGTTATTCGTTTTATACATTATAGCCGCAACCGTTATAATCGAATTTAGATGATTTCGATATGCGAAATGACATGACTCACTTATAAAATATAAATTGATCAATGTCTCGAAAAATAAACTTCATATTTATCCCTGGTATAAAATTTTTCTTTATTAGTGACACGTTTGGAAAAGAACTTCTCGGTATTCGATTCAGAAAAATTAATATTTGAAATTTTTATATTATTTTAAAGAAATTGTATTGCTTTCTTTCTATGAACTTGAATCACATCTTCATTAAATTCCTCGATTTGGTTCCAACAATAAAATTTGATATAAATTATCGTTTATCCTGCCACGCTATGGTAATTTATCAAATATGAAAAAAAGGAAAGTTTGCCACCAGCTTCCTGTAACTTATCAATTTCTCATTTCCGTTGGTGCGCACATATTTCGACAGATCGTTGATCCATATTTATATATATTTACTTAGAATCAACAACATATTTTCAAATCTCTTTAATTTATTTCAATTTCTATATTATGAGTGATGTGATAAACTTTTTTTTAATTTATTAAAGATAATTATAGTAAATTAAACAATTATGAATTAATAATTAATTAGGTAATTACAATTGAAAAATTAATTATATTTACAATTAAATTATTAATTATATAATTACAATTAATTAATTACGATAATTAATTATAGCTACAATTAATGAATTATAACTAGAATTAATTAATTATAACTAGAATTAATGAATTATAACTAGAATTAATTAATTAACAACGATAATTAATTGTAACTACAATTAATTAATTAACTACGATAGTGAATTATAATGACGATTAAAGTATTAATTATGTATTAGTAAAATAATTAATTTCAATTAATGAATTATCCGAATCAGTAAATTGAAAGCCATTTATAAAAGCGAAGATATGAATAGCAATATAAGAGTAAAAAAAAAATTGTATGTCAAAAAAAGGATTGCCTAAAGGTTTTAGGTTTTGTGAGTTGTGTTCGCGTGACTATGATGTTGGCGGTCGAATAGACGGTCTGCCGCTCGCGTGAATATTCATTTGAGACTGGGCGCTAATTGGCGCTACGATGACTATTCATGATTTAACGATTTTCAATAGCTGTTACTTGACACAACGCGGTGTTCAACGTATATACGACAGTATGTGTCTATCGTATATATATAGTCACACAAGCAGGGCCTATATATATATATATATATATAAATTGTATAATGCCGCACGAGGTTTGTTTGGTCTGTTATGTGCGCGCTGAGAGTCCCGCGTACTTCTCTACTCGTATTCGCGTAAATTATGTTTCCTGGATAATTGCTCGCACACGGCTGGTTACTAAACTCCTTGCTGGTGGATGTATCTGCTAATCATGTAAAATAGCTGCGGTATCTGTCTGCAATAATTGCATATTGTCGAACATAAATTTATATTCACGGATATATACGCGTGTCAGTATTATATATATATAAAATAAATAAGGAAATAGCTAAACTTGAAAGTGCTAAAAAAATTCATATACGAATTCAGTAAATATGTAGAAACTAAGAGGATGGTTCAAGATTTAAATGTTCTGGACCAAATATCCATTTTCTTCAAGGGTCTTTTTTTCTTCAAGCTTTTTTATCGTTACTTACTTATTCTTATCCTTTAGGTTTAAAATACTTTAAGTCTTACTTTAAGTCTTACTTTAATTCTTACTTTAATTCTTACTATAAAGCAAAAAGGAAGTCTTGATTCAAAATTAGTGGATTTCATTATAGCAGATTTAGAAATGATAAGAATTTCATTTAACCGATTATTAATTTTTCAATTCATATTTTCAACCTCGATATGTATATTCATTCATGTCACTATTGCATCAATGACCTGAATATTATAAAATTCCTTCTATATATATTATTGATTTTCAATATTTTATTCTATTAGATTATTTTAATCTTTAATTAAACTTTATAAAATATAGAAATGCTTTTTGCATATTCATATGTGCAATAAATTTGAAATATTTTGAAAATGAATTCTAGTTTTTTTGCGCGAAACTTTTATTTAGCGTAAATTTAATATTTACAGTAGATTTATTTTTATGTATATTTGTATACAGTTTATTTAGACTATATATATGTAGAAAATATTCTTTGAAATCACTTAGGTTACTTCGCCCTCTTTAACACTCTTCTTCTCTATCGTAAGTAAATCCTTTCGAGAAATGAGGCTTAGGTTTATCCGAACGATATGCGTTGTCGTATATATCCATGTGCGGATGATCCGCGCGGAATTTTTGGAACAGGTCCAAGCGACCTTTGAAGAATCTTGAAATTGAGCGGCACAACGAAAGATATGCCTTCTCAAACGACCCTAATCTACGACCTCTGTTATCGAGTTGCATTATTTTTCTTCGCGATGAGTGTCACGGATGATTAAAAATATTTATGCGTTTTGCGCGTAAGAAAGGAAATATTTGGATTGCTGTTTGAAAATTGGCCTTATTGCTGTTTGTTAGTTTATTTTTTTTTACCAAAAATACTTTTGGTATCTAGTTTGTAGTTAGTATAGCAATTTGATTCTTTTGGTATAGTAATAAATACTTTTGGTAGTAATAAATACTTTTGGTAGTAATAAATACTTTTGGTAGTAATAAATACTTTTGGTATCAAATGAGTACTTTCGGTATTTCCTGAACAAAAAAGGAAAAATCACAAATGACCTTGAGGGGTAAAAAAAACAGTGAAAAATGTCGGTGTCACTAGAGTACGTTGCCAAATATTCGGAAGGGTTGTAGGTCGAGATTCGAACCGGAAGGTTCGGAGTTCGCGACCCGCACGTCCCGTGAAGTGCGGCTCGCGTGCCTGGCGCATCTGTTGCACACACGACCTACACGACACACGATATGTGTATATATATTTATATATACATGTGAGTGTATATATACGTGTATATAAGCTTCTTTCGCGTACGTGCGTTTACACTGACAACCGCGTGTGGACTCGAGTCAATGTGTGGTCAGTGCCAATTTAACCATTCGCTTCTACCTACGAATTAGCGTTTGGCCACATACGTGCATGGGACCACCGCTAACCTCTCGAGTTTATGGTTTCGGCACGCCTTTGCATTCTCGCCAACCATAGGTATATAACACAGAGCGTTATCGGCTTGAGAATAAAGGCCCTCACTCGAGCCATCAAAACATTTTGAGTACACAGTAAAAATCTTCATTCTGGGTGGCTGCCTCACAAAAGTATATAATATATATAAAGAGCAGAGCACATCACTATTCTCATGTTGTCAATCATGCAAATTGGTATTTATGACACTTGATGGGAAAAATCGACTATGCAGATTCTTTTTTTTTGTATTTTACAGTATTCATTGTAAATCTCTCAGATTGTATACAGTATTCACTGTAAAATACAAAAAAAACGATTTTCCTTCCAAAAAGGGTAAATTAAGGGCAAATGATAATATCAATCGGTCGTAAGTGCAGTGACCCGTGAACCCGTACTTTTCCAATGAAGCGGCTTTCACTTCTGTCTGATGGTGAAGTCGATCGAAAGAGAGTGACGTTTTCAGGTCTTGAAATAGGAAGAAGAAGCTTGTCGAGGATCGTTGTGTCCAAGCGTGTGTAAATAAATATATATAGTAGTAGTGTGCAATAAGCATTTAGATCACAAAGGCGTGTTGTCTGTGAATGAAATTATACGGCGGACATTCGATCGAATTTTACGTAACGCTCAAGGTATATATACATATACATAAGATTCTATTACAATTCAGGCACTGTTAATCGATTTTATATATATGTCTCGGTAACGTTCATTTGAAACCATCGCCAAATGAGATTTACAATGCAGGAACAAGTAATGAGATCTAAAGTAAACTAAAACCGAAAATCGCCTCTTAGAAATCGAACTTTGTATTTAAATATCAAATTACAATATTAAAAATAATGTCACTGAATTTAAAGAAATTGGCTAATAATAATAATAGATCTTTATTATCTTTAATATCTTTAATATCTTTAAAAATCTTTTAAGAACGAAAAATAGAAATTCCGTGTAGTAAGCAAGAAGAAGTATAAATGGGTATTATATAGTTAAGTACCGCTAGACGTATCTCCGTTTATTTGGATATTTTTGGAGTGTGGGTGAATCAGAGTTTGGCCGGTGAATTGCTCGCCACTTGTGTGCCCCTCTAGCTAAATCACTTATTTCAGAAATAACGCCGCTAGCAAATTAATAATCGCGAATCCTATTCTACCAGAGAGAGAGTGTTGCGCTTTTGGTAGCAGCTTGTATAAGTAGTCGAGAGACCATGATGCTGTCTCCAAAGCAGGGAACGCAAAAACGAGAAACAAGAAAATCTATGCTGCTTCTAAAATCGCTCGCTTGCACTTTGCCAACGATCTTAAGATTCGATACTCCTCGACGACACTTGTACGATCCCTCTTCTTAATCGTATTAATAGATCTCTCGACCATTTGGTATTATAATCCACAATATTCTCCAAATGGAGAATTTTCAATTTTAATAATTGACTTGACAAAAAGTAATTCTTGACCTCAACTTTTCTCATTCTCTAAACTTTGTCTCCGTAAAAGAGGAAGAATGAAAGATTTTCTATTTAAAAATTAGTTTCTTTTTGTAAAATAAACGGATTTAAATTCAATAGGAATTATTTAGAATATAGTTATTAGAATAGTTAAAAATATAGATAAAATTGTTGAAATGAAGCTGAGAAATAATATATACGCTCGGTGTTTATGTACTTATCATCTCTTTTACGAGAGGACCGCGTGACTCATGTTCAAGTTTTAACGTTCCACGGAAAGTGGTGCCGCCAGTCGGGGATTTCGTAAAGCTTGTCAGGGATTCCCCTTCCGATACGGTGGAACTTTGTGTTGAGAGTGGGGAGTTCCCCCTAAAGGGAGTTTCGAGACGAAAGGGGAAGCTGCCCGATGGTATGCCTGAAAAACTTTTGTCCATTCAAGAGAATGCATGCACCCCAATCGGAAGTACGTTTGTGAAAGATATCTTTTTCCTATACACACATACCTGGACCGGAAGTAACGACATTTTTTTTTCTAATCACTTATATAACAGTCGTAAGAATATTCTAATCCACTTTCTTTAAAAAAAATTTTTTTTTTAAGTTGTATTTTTAAATTTTTTTAAAAAAGTTGACTTTAAAAAATAGGCTTTTTGGATATTGAATGCTTGGAACATTATTACTAAAAGGGTTTGAAAATTGAATGTTGTATCGAATGTTTAGGAATTGGATCAATTGGATATTTCCGATAGGAACAAAAGTGTTTGCTTCTATAATTGAAACAATTGAAAAATTCGATAGTTGATGGGTGAGAGAAAGACGGGCCTGTATATATATGTAGTGAATAGTTGTGTTCTCATTGGTAATCAAGAAACGTTCGAAACGGACAGATGGACGAGTTCACTTTGAATAATCTCGTAACTTACGAAGTGCTCAGAAGCACTTTAGCAACGTGATGTTTATCATTCAATATACCCTGAAAAATACTATATATACACAATCAAGTAATTACATTTTCATGTACAGAATTTTTACCCCCCTGATTGCATATTGTAAATCATTCTTTTTATTTAAAATCTATTTTTCAAACTTCTTCAATTTGTTTTTCTGTTTTTCCGCATTGCTTTCAATTATAATTTTTTATAATTATTTATTTTATAATTTTTTACATATTATATTTTAGGTTAGGTCTTCAAATATCGGGTGGATCAATCAATTATTCGATCAGACTCAATGATTTCTTGAAGGTTTCCAATGGATACCAGAGATTGGATCAAGTTTTTACAGAATAGGGGCAAATTGATATACCGAATTCGGTCCAATTTAATCAAATCGTTAACAAATTGAATCAAATCGGTACCAATTCAAATCAGATCGATATCAAATTCAATTAAATTGAAGTAAATTGATATCAAATTAAAGTAAATTGATACCAAACTGAAGTAAATTGATATCAAAAATTTAAATTAACTTGATAGCAAATTGAAGCAAATGGATACCAAACTTTGAGTTAAATTAAGATTTGATCCAAATGTTGGTACCAGTTGGTTGCAATTTGACACTTTTAAGTTAATATTGCTAAATTTATGTTTAGTAAAAATTTTCTTAACACTCTTAACTTAAAAATATCAAATTGCAACGAATTGCTACCAATAATGTAGATCAAATCAAAAAGTGATCTATAAATTTTTTTGCATCAATTTGATAATTTTAAGAAAATTGAGAAAGGAAGTACTTTTTCAGAAATGTGTTTCTGCCTTAATGCAACATAATAATATTCTTATAATGATTATAATGCGACGTGTATGGGATTTCGCTTTATTCTATCAGTGTCGTGAAGACTGATCAATAGACATAATTATGGAACTATGCACTGTTAATATAGTACGCACACACTGGCATACGGAGCTTGCGGCACGGTTTCTCTACTAATTTGCGCCTTATTAAGCGGGCGTATTTTATTGGAAACAGGTAGTTGGGCAATAACTAGCATATGTTTGCCAACGGTTTGTCACTTATGATCACTTAATATTAACATTGACGTGGAAAATTACAACAAAGTGGTATAAAAGCTGCAAAGCAATTCCCATATCATTTACTATAAAAATCTTTGTTGGAAAATGTTATTTTAATTATTGTGGAAACGAAAATCTGTGCTGGAAAAATAAGCGCACTTCTTGGAAAAATATAAATTCTTTTAGAAAAATAAATTCTATTAGTGAAAATAAATTCTATGAAAATAATTTCTATGAAAATAAATTCTTTTAGGAAAGTATAAATTCGTTTTAGGTCAAAAAAAATGGAAGTGACACCGGAAGGTGTCATTTTCAAAAAAAGGATCGCATATTTATTTTGAGGGATGGAAGATGATTTCAAATTTAATATGTTTACACGCATTTCAAAATACACTTAGTTTACTTAACAGGCGTGCGTCGTCGAGTGCGCGCCTTGTTTCAATTTTGACACGAGAAGCGCGACAATCTCGCACATAGACATATCTATAGATTCAAAAGCCACATTCCCACAAGTTGGTTCGATTCCCTTGAAATCTTCCAACTATCCATACCAAAACAACAAGCACAGCACCCGGCAAACTTCTCGACCCCAAACGATCAACCCCAAATCGCCCAAGTGACCGAAAATCTGACCAACGACCAATTACAACAACACTCCAAAGGATTCCCCAGATACAATTTCAAGACGCTATTAAGATCTATATTCAAATTGAGATAAAAAAATTTTTGTAGTTTTATTAAATTTTTTTTTTTTTTGAATTAAATTGTTCCCTAGAGTGGATTCTGATTTGTTTACTCTTCTGTAAAAATTTGTTAAAAAGTATAAAGTAGTTGTAAATTCGCTCCACTCATAATAATTTCATGCCGAACGTATTTTTAAACAGCCTAAGCTAATAAGGCGTACACCTAAGATTATCCTCAACTAGGTAAAATGTATATTATCGAGACTGATTCGACCGAAACGAATAACATACATCGAGCGTAAAGCCGTTAATTTACCGCGGATAACTTATTCCTTAAACGCCAATCAAAGTCAAATAATTTGTTCCTTCCGAAATATTATATTATTCACACTTTTCGGAAAGTATAGAAATATCTTCTAAAATGAAATTATCAATGATTTTCGATACAGTTTCTCCATGACGGTATTATATAGTTTCTCTCATCTTTTATTCGTTATACAAGAATGTCATTTGCGATCATTTTAAACGTTTATTCTGTGATGGTGTCAATCATATCTGATTTCGAGTAAAGATTTACAAATTTAATGTTAGCTTTTCGAGTGATACCGAGAGTGAATTATTTATTAGTACTATAACGCGGTGCTTTATTTCAAAAGTAATTTAGATCTTTGGTAATTGGGTATTACACAAGTATCTTTCTGTAAAATTATTGGTTAGTTATTTAATTTTCCATACTATAACGAAAGAGATCGGTCTCGATTAAACACATCATCCCTTTTGAAACATTTTCTCTCTTCGTCCATCAAGTATTATAACGAGATTCATCGTCAAAACGAATATTCTGTCGGAATTCAAATTAGTACTGGAATCTTATTTGTCAAATTAGAGAATCTTATTTATAAACTGTACTCGAGTGCTTTTATTGGCTATATATTTGACAAATTTGATTTGTCCCGTTCTAACAATGGTTTAATTCTTTCGGATTGATTTTAAAATCTTGATCACAGTTTTACAAGACTGGTAAATTGAGACTTTTTTTTCAATTTGACATTCTTAGGAAAACTACTACTAATACTTTTAATTTAAAATCGAGAATTTGTGATTTTAAAAATGAGTTTTGAAAAACACTGATTTTGAAGTAAGAAGAAATTATGACACTTTGGGTACACATCAGTTTTCTTAGAAGTATCCGATTGATATTAGTGGATCAAACTGATACGAAAAATTTAGAATTTCTAATCCATATTTTTGGTATCAATTTGATGCTTTTAAATCAACAGTGCAGTTGAGATATTTATGGAAGAGATGTGATGATGTGCCTTTTGATAATCCGTATGATTCGATATTTAATATTTCGCAATTTTTGTTTTCAATTCAGAATTCACTGACAATAGTTTTCCCGGCAGGGTAATGTTTAGTTGCATTCTACGTTCGACCTCGTTCCCTATCCAGATCGGACTTCCTGACAGTTAAACGTTCGACCTACTGACGCACAACATTCCAACCCTCCGGATTATCTCACCCCTGGTCAGCCGCCAACATTGCGGTCCACTTCCGAAATTTCCGCATTTCACTATTTCGCGAATTTCACCGTCTTTTACAAGAAAAAGTTTCACGAAAACAACACTCGCAATTTTTTTTTTGTAAAAAAAATCTTCTTTAGAGAAAAAGAGTTTCTTTAAGGGGAATTTTTCTAAAAACCGGGGGGGAAGTGATAAAAATGATAAATTCTTACCTGTTGCCAAAATTGCATCAGCAAGTAGATACGTTCCTTTCTGAAGAGCCATTCCATCGACTGCATGGCCTGGAGGTCGAAGGTACTTGCTTCAGCAGAGGCCTGCATGTCTTTAAGTGACACAGCAGGATTTAAAGAATTGAGAATTGGCTGTTGAAGTGCCGTTGTCACGATGTTATTATTGGTACCAGCTACCAGATTCGCGTGATAAATTGTTGAGGGCGCATGATTTTCTGTACCGCCAGAAGCCAATAATTGGGCCCCGATCGGCGCAGACGGCCCCTGGAGCCCCAGTGACGAAGCCACTTTGACGGCTTCGATCTTCTCCGGCGGTCCCAAAACAAATTCACGCCACAAGTTCCGCACCAAACTCTAAATTGTGAGCAAATCACTTCAATTTTCGTTTCGGCATCGATGCCGTTTCACTGGTTCAAATTCAAAAAATTTCTGCCCCCACCCAAGGAACAAAAAGAAAAATTGTAAAAAAAAAATAATTTTGGTTCTTGGTTATCACTTTTTTAAACCAAAGGTTTAAGACGTCGCACTCGACAACGAGGCATTGTTATCATCATCAGTTCTTAATTTTCGACACTTTTTTCTTGACACTCACTTTTAAACTTTAGTTAATCCCACGTTTCACTTTTTTTTGCACAAAGGAGAATCACACTAGAAATCGTTTTTAAATTTTATCCGATTGTTCCATTAATCAACCGTACTGGGTGATTTAATTAATCCAGAGAGAGGCGATTGATCACTTAATCAGTTTTGTTTTTTTGTTTTTTTTTGAAAAAAAGTGCTCCTTTCGAATTGAGAAGAGAAAGAAGACCCTTCCTAGCAGGCTCCTAACCTGAAACTAAGAGCTACCGGAGGACCGATGCATTGTCTGGAGGAGGGCGATGGGGTAATGTGGAGGGGATGGGAGGTGCTTAGTGGCCAAGGTGGGGGGTTTGCCAGCCCACCTTGTGACGAATCGAGTAGCAATACACATCCCCTCCATTGTGAATGAACCGCCGACTGAAAGCAACATTTGACATAGTGGGGATATAAATTTTGGAGTGGGGCACTCTGGAAAGAAGCGGAGGCTGGCAAGGTGGCACCTAAACGAGGATCTCGTAGTTTTAACTCCCCGACCTAGCGCCTGCCGCCCCTTTCCAATCCCGTCCTGCCAATCGCTAGTTTTTCTCGAACCCCTTTTCTTGATGTTGAACGAATCGGTCGCCTTTTTCGATACCGGATAAAGTAATGTCCCTGAGGTGCCCTTCGGATTTGTACTTGAAATGTCGGGTTATCCCTAGAATCATCAGTACCGACATTCTCACAATCGTTTTCTTCCATTTTTCCTTTTTATTTACAATTTACAATAACTGCAATTAATTATTCATCAATTATTCAAACTATTTACAATTTTTATTTATGATTTAAAATTTTAATTTACTGTCAAATCTATAATTTCCCTTTCTAATTTTCCTATAATTAGTATCGATTTCTAATTATCAATATTTCGTCCGATTTTAATGATTTCTAAATTTTTTTCAACAAAGCGAAGACCAAGTTCACCTCCAGGAAAAATATGCATTACAAAACTTAAAAAAAACTGACAAATTGTCTTTGAGTTTATTTATAAAACAAAATTTGATTGCATAAAGATTTATTTATATTTTCGATTCATTTAAAGTTGATATTATCTTTCTTGTGAATCTACTTAAAAAATAATTATAACATATAATTTTAATTGTTCGAGAAATGAAAATATCGTTTCTAAGGCGACCGATTCGTGTTAAATGAAAATTCAAGAAACTCACCAGTTATTCTCGTGGAATATTATTTAAAAATAACACACAATCACATCTTTGCTCAATTTTTCTCTGAAAAGTGCAAACTTTTTTTTACCGCAATATAAAATTATCGAATATTAATAATTCACAAATTATAGAGTAATAGACGATAAGTTCACACCTTTCACTTCACCGTTACACCCTTTTTTTCCGATTTAAAAAAAAAAAGTTCGAAATGGGGGATGGTAAATATAATAATTTTTTTTTTTTTTGTTGAAAATCTCTAAAAACGTGACATATAGACGATTGCTTAAGGTGAGAAGATGGTTAGGTGTTTTAAACAAGGCGAACCCCTTCAGTTTGTGTCATAAATAAAAAATAGGCTAATAGTACAACGCGTGCGGATAATAGCTGTTCAAGAAAGGGTTACCTCACCTTTTAACCAAGTGAGAGAGGTATATACGAGAACTTCACACCGTTAATGGCAACGTTTGGTTTTGCACCTAATATACTGTATATATATATACACACACGTTATTACCTACTCATAGAAGGCAGAAAACGATGAAATAATTAATTTAACGAATAGTTTAGTGATTTTCGACTCATTTTGTTTCAAAGTGCGCTCTATGTTGTTGCGGTAATTTTCGACTCGTTTTATTCCAATTGCGATATAGGTTTTTTAATTTTCGATTTTTTTTTCTTTCAAGTGCTATGCGTATCTTTAATTTTCGACTGATTTTTTCTCTTTTTTATAAAAATGAGATTTTTTTATATACTTTTTTTTTATATTTTTATATAAAAATTTTATTTTATACAGTATATAAAAATATATTCTTAATTTAAGAATATATACTAATATATATTAATATATATTTTAAAGAGGCCGAAAGATCTGGATAAAATTTGGAAAACAGAACAGAAATTTCCGGAGAATATTTTAAGATTTTTGTACTCACTTGATAAACTTCTATTCAAAAATTTATTATTCGTTTGGATTGTTTCTATTGAAAGAGAAATTATTTCTTTTGAAGTGAGAATTATTTCTTTTAAATGTAATGCAGGAAGGAAAATAAAATAAATGTAATAAAAAAATAAAACAAGTATAGAAAATACACTGAAAAAAAATATTCTTAATTTAAGAATATATGGTGCCTAGAAAAAAAGGTGCTCAGGATATTCTCCTTTTAAATTAAGTGAGAAATATATTCTTACTATAAGAATATATTTTTATTGTAAGAATGTTTTCTTTAATTTAAGTGGGGAATATCATGGGCACCTTTTAATATTATTAATAATTTGATTTTATAGTATTATAAAATAAAAAAATATTTTATATTCTCATTACTATAACTATATATATTATATTTGTTATGAAAATATATAACAAATATAGTAAAGTTTGAAAGTAGAAATTATTGTTCGTCAAATAAACTATTTAAAAAGTTGAGATTGATTTTTAAAGATAAATATAAAAAATTGAGAGGTTTGAGGGATTAATAATTTATTAAGTATAATGTATGGTGTAAAGACGCAGATATAACAAGGGTCAAATTGTTAAGTTGGAATACTAGTAGGTCTTTGGTTATGAAAATAAAGGATTATTTTGTCAACGCTAAGAAGTCGTTCGTATTTATCCGCCGCGTGCATTTATCCGCGTCTGAATCTTTAGTTGACTGATGCTGCATCAAACTCTCTTCCCGTCAATCTTAAAAATTCTTCTCCTTCAATCTTTTCCGAAAAAAATTCGTTTTTTCCCAAAAATTTTATATCACAAAATTATTCTTTATAAAAATAGAAAAAGAGAAAGAATTTAGTAAAAATTTAATGAATTTAGTAAAAATTTCGTAAGTCTATTGGCAATTTCGTAGCTTTCGAATTTTAGTGAAGGATTAAAAAATATTGGATTAAATTGATTATTCGATTTTAAATATCAGTAAATAAGGATTTTAAGGTATATTTTCGGTTTTTAAATTTTTTTTTATGAGATAATATTTAGCCTTATTCGCACGCTACTCGATAGCATTTCACGTTAATAGTGGTTGGCATCAAAGGGGGGGGACAGGCCTCGTCTTCATCTAGCGATTGTAATAATATCTTAAAGGATAAACGCCTTCGTCGGTTTCTTCACAAGTTCAAGAGCCGCGCTCAGGGACATCTCCCTTTCCAAGCGCAGGAGTAAGCAAATTTTTCTCCAACGATAAGATAAAGCACCATGAGAAGTTGGTTTTTCACGAATGTAACTAATTTGCAACGTGATTTTTTTTTAACTTTCTATCCACTTTACTAATGTCCGGAAAATTTAATACACATTACCCAAAGGGTTGTTGTAATTTGTCACATGTTCGAATTTTTTTCAAATTACTTTCCTTTAAGAAATTTTTTTTGAATTAATTAATAATTCCATTAAATTATTAATCAAAGAATTATTAATCCGAGAATTATTAGTTCAAGAATTATTATTTCAAGAATTATTAGTTCAAGAATTATTAGTTCAAGAATTATTAGTTCAAGAATTATTAGTTCAAGAATTATTAGTTCAAGAATTATTAGTCAAAGAATTATTAGTTCGAATTTAAGAATTAGTTAAAGAATTTAAATTCCAATTTAGGAATTAGTTAAAGAATTTAAATTCCAAATTAAGAATTAGTTAAAGAATTATTAGCGAAGTGAAGAATTATTAATTCCCGAATAAAAATTAAAAAGCAAAAAAAAAAAATTGTGGGAGCGAAAATTGAATTTTTCTTTATCGCGAGTCTCAAATTTTTTATGAGAGAAATCTTCTCGCGAGAGGCGGAGTAAGTGAAGTTGGTTGACCGCACATTTCTTATATAGAGATAAAGGGGGCAAGAGTATTAAATAGTCGAGACGATCAAGAATCCGATCTATGATCACGTTTCTGGCAACTTGGACATTCTTTAATACAAAGCACTCGTTTTCTCAAAACAAGAATTAATTTCTTTTCAGTCCTATATTATTGTGAAACTAGAACTTTTTCGAAAAAAAAATTTTCTTGAAAATTAGATTTTTTTTGTTGCACTTTTGGGGGGAAAAATTGAGCTAAAGAGTGGATCACTAAAAAATCACGAGGCACACTGTAAACACAAGACACTGGTGGTTTTCTTAAATTTCACTCTCGGCGGTTCAAAAATTCAGGGGGGGGGGATTTTTTTTGGGAAAAAATAGAACACTGGTCAATGGTACGTACTAGGTGGTAAAACTGGAACGATGTCACGAGAGATTGAGTTGATGATATAGATATATATTTTGACAAATATTTGACGTTACGATAAACGAAGGGTCCTTCTAGGCCTGTGTTCTGGCCGAGACTAAACTCGGAACTCGGTTTCTGCAGCCCTCGCCAGTCATCCCTCCGCGGTACGCACTTTCATCCCCCGGCAAAACTATTGACATTGTGAGTTTTGGAAAAAGTATTTTCTTTCCAAAAAACACCACCTTTTCTTTCTCGACAACTAAACGGGAAGAACCGATTTTCTAGAATGTGAATTTTAAGGTAAACTTTTCTCAGTAAAAAATTTTGGACAATAAAAAATACCCTTTGGATTATTATTCAGCGATGGGACAATAGTTGTGCGGGTTGTGTTCGTAGGGAAAGCAAGAGTGTAGGCCGGTCGGTGGCGCCGTGCAGCGGATTGATGATAAAACTTGGGAAGACAGCATACGGGGGTGGCAACCCCCACTACTGAAAATTCATCGAGAGATGCGATGCGCCTTTACTCTCTACCCCCACCATTTCCAATCGTCGCACACTTTACCCTTCGCTCCACCGGGATTCACCACCAAGCGAGAAAACAGGACCTATCGGGGATGTCCTATACCGAGAGATATTGGAAGTATCGGTGACTTTAACGGGACGTGTGCGACCTTCGATTTTGATGCGTTAAACTGATCCGAATGCATTTGTGATTATAGGCTGAGGGGTAAATATACTATTTTTCAGGATTTTCTCTTTAGTAAAAAAAAGTCATTTTTTTCTGTTTTCCCAACAGGATATAATATTGGGAAAAAAAATTAAACTTATTGGATTAAGTGAGTTTTTTTCTTATAATTTAGTAGATATTTCTAATGCCCTGGTGATAAAATAAAAATATATGTTAATGAGAAGAATATAGATTTATCTGTTTATAAAAAATTGATATTTTGTTATCCCTGGGATGGTGGTCATTTTTAGGGACGTTCTAGAGATATCCTGATTTGCGAAAGTCCCCGTAGTTTTTAACGATATCAAATTGAGACAAAAAACGAATCAAAAGTGTTGCGATGCAACACTTTTGATTCGTTTTTTGTCTCAATTTGATATTTAGAAAAACTTTGCTTAGATATAAATAAATTCTGAAATAGGTGCTTTTAGGGATAACATTAATATTATTTAATAGTTCCTTGGAGCCTAAGAAACCTAAATGGTCCATATGATTTTAGCTTTCTAATGTCAAGGTGTATTTTTAAAGTATATTATTTTACTCCTCTATCTACAAAATTTTTTAAAACATAACAAATTGAATCCATATTGATACCAAAATGAATCAAATTGATATTAAATAAGATCGAATTGAAACCAAATGTATAGGATTAAAATCATATCAAAGTGAATCAAACTGGTACTAAATTAAGTCAAATTCATACCGAATTGAATCAAATTTTAATTAAATAAGATTAAACCAAATGGGATCAAATTAAATCAAATTGATCCGAAATTGACTTAAAGTGAATCAAGTTAATACCAAATTGAATCCTCAAATTTTAATTAAATAAAATCAATTTGATACCAAATGGGATCAAATCCATATAAATTTAAGTCAAATTGATAACAGATTAAATCAAATTGATCCGAAATAGAATTTAAATAAATTAAATTGATATATTAAAGTATAAATCAAATTTTAATTAAATAAGATCAAATTTATACCAAATAGGATCAAATCCATTTTGAATTTAATTAAATCCATTTCAAATTTAATCAAATTGATAGCGAATTAAATAAAATTGATCCCGACTTGAATTACATGGATACCAAATTGAGTCAAATGAAAATTAAATAAAATCAAATTGTAACCAAATAGAATGAAATCCATATCGAATTGAATTAAATTGATTAAAATTGATAACAAATTAAATCAAATTTTAATGAAGTAAGATAAAATAAATACCAAATGAGATCAAATCCATTTCAAAATAAATCAAATTAGTATCAAATTAAATCATATTGAATTAAATTAGTACCAAATTAATTAAATTGAATCCAAATTGAATTAAATTGAATAAAAATGATTAATAAAAATCAAATTCATACCAAATGGAATCAAATCCATTTCGAATTTAATCCAATCCATTTCAAATTTAATCAAATTCATTTTCGATTGAATCCAATTGATACCGAATTAAATAAAATTGATCCGGAATTAAATTAAATTAATACCAAATTGAGTCAAATTAAAATTAAATTAAATCGAATTGATAACAAATTAAATTAAATTTTAATTAAGTAAAATCAAATTCATACCAAATGGTATCAAATTCATATCAAATTGAATCAAAATGAACAAAAAGTTTTGAACGTTCAAATGAACGAAATATTTTTTGTTAAAAATATTTTCATAGATTATTGATTACAATTCAAATTAAAAACTCAAATTTTACATTTAAAAACATTATAATTAATTTTCTTAATAGTGACGCAAAATTATAGTAATAAAAATTTAATTTGAAGAAGAAATAAATAAATTTCGTTCATTTGAACGTTCAAAACTTTAACCTCCTGAATCAAATTGAAACTCAATAAAATCAAATTGTCCCAAATTTAATTAAATTGATAGCAAATTAAATCGAATTTTAATTAAATAAAAATAATTTATTACCAATATGATCAAATCCATATAAATTTGAATTAAATTGATATCAAATTAAATCAATTTGGTCCGAAATTGTCATAATTTGAATAAAATTTTAATTTAATAAGAATAAATTATTACCAAATGGGATCAAATCCATATAAAGTTGAATCAAATTGATACCAAATTAAATCAAATTGATTTGAAATTGACATAAATTAAATCAAATTAATACCAAATTTAATCAAATTTTAATTAAATAAGATCAATTTGATACCGAATAGGATCAAATCCATATAAATTTGAATCAAATTCGTACCAGATTAAATCAAATTGATCCCAAATTGAATAAAATTGATACCAAATCGAATGAAATTTTGATTAAATCTGATTAAATTCATTTTGAATTGAATCAAATCCATTATTTCAAATTAAATCAAGTTGATGCCAAATTAAATCAAATTGATCCCAAATTGAATTAAATTGATACCACAATTTGAATTGAATCGAATTGATACCAAATTAAATGAAATCGACATTGATTAAATCAAATTGATTCCAAATTGGATCAAATTGATACTAAATTTTTCCAAATTTTTTGTATAATTGTAATCCAATTGGGTATCAATTTGATACTCAATTATCAAACTGCAATAAATTGATATGAAAAAGTGGATTAAATCATAATTTGTCCAAATTTTCGGTTTAATTTTGATCCAATTTGGTATCAATTTGATATACTTTTAAGAAAACTGTGAAGGGTTTAACCTTTTAGAAACTATGATGATCATCGGATAACCTAAAAAGTTTGTTATTATTAATTCTTTTTATTCGAGAGGGATGTTATCTGAAGAAAATATAAGACAAAAATTTGCAGAATGTCTCGTGCGTGATAGATTATAGTTTAATTGTGAGAAATATTTCCAAAATGCTCCCCTACTTATTGAATAAGCATAAATGTGTATTAAGTATATTTATATAAGACTTTTGAGGGTCTCTTGTAAAAATATATAAATAGCGCCACTTTGATCGTCCAGCGGATCTTATTTCCAATCGCATTGGAAGTCAAACCTTGGTAGGGTGGCGGTAGGGTGTACTATATAAAGTGAGAGCATGCGCCCAAAAGGGGTAAACTCTAGCGCAGGTGCTACTCTTTATCTCCCCACTTTCCACGAGTGCGGACAGTCATTCTGTTTCAAGTTTTTTTCTATCTTGAGAAATTTCAACTCAATCTAGAAAGTCTTTCAAAAAGTTGTTTTCTTTCCCTAATACTTTCTTCTATTTCGCTCGCACTAGTTAGTAATTTTACTTTTATCAGTAGTTAATGGTATATCTGAAATTTATATTTTATTACTGTTATTTTTATTGTTATTACTATTATATTATTTATAATTATTTATAATTATATTATTATATTATAATTATAATAATTATTATTATTATTATTATTATTATTATTACTATTATTATTACTATTATTATTATTATTATTACCTATTTAATAATAATAATAATCCTGATTTCTAATTTTCTTTTTGAAAATAATACAATTATTATAATAATTATAATAATACACTCGAACGTCGATTTAGCGGACTGCCTGGAGGAGTCGTCCGTTAAATCGAACAATTTCTTAACAATACCTTTAACGGGAGAGGACAAAGAAAATCGTAAATCACATTCAAAAAGTCCGCTAAAGCGGTGTCCACTAAACCGGCGTTCGAGTGTAATAATAATAATAATAATAATAATAATAATAATAATAATAATAATAATAATAATAATAATAATTATTATTATTATTATTATTATTATTATTGTTATTATTATTATTATTATTATTACTATCATTATTATTATTATTATCGTTATATATTATTATATATTATATTATATACACCCAGAGAGATGATTTATTTATATTAAAATTAATATAAAAATAACCAAAGTATTTAAAACCTATTTGATATTTTATTTGCCAAACTTGCTGTTAGTTTATGTATAGCGATAGGTTTTTGATTCGAATAAGCGGAAGGAGTTCCCTTTTTGATTCAGTTTGGAAAGATCTTTCGAATAAGTACTTCCGGCTTAAGACGCGCGCAAGGAGCTCGTCGGCTAAGAACAGAAGCTGTTTTTTTTTTTTTATTTTTTTTTTTTATTTTAAATCGAGATTGAAAATCTTATGTATCATTTGCAAGCGAAGCATCTGGCTTCCATGCGGTAAAAATGAGTTTGTTGTAATATTCTTTCGCAAAACCTGCTTCCCAGAAATATTACCATATACATTTTTGCAGTATTCAATTGCTGGAATCGTTAATGTGTAATAACTCAATTCAGTATGCTGCCGTGTTTAAACAAAAAATGTTTCAAAATGCTCAATCAATTATATTTGTATTACATAAATTCGTGAATTATTTCTTGAAATTCTTATCACGGTAAGAAGAAAGTCTTGATATTTTAAGATGAGTATAAGAATATTATTACTGTAACTTATTCAACATTATTTTAATTATTTCAATTCCGTTATTTTCTAGAATTTTTAACTAAAATTTTTCTTTAAATTAATTATTTTTAATAAGTTTTGAAATATTTCTTTAAAAATTTCCAAATCTTTTTGTTTACAATTCAATTTTACGAAATTCCATCGTTTTTTTTTGGGTAATTCTTCAATTAAATATATATTAGAAAATAAAAACTTCAAATAAATTAAAAAAAAATTCAATTAAACTTTTTCAAAAAAATTAAATCTATACACAATTTTTAGTTAAAAGTATGAAAAATTTAAATATTTAAAAATTATAAATTGTAACCTTTTCGAAATTCAATTATTTCTAAAAATTCACGCGATAATATTTTCTCTCTAAATTTGAATTAGTAAAAAATAAAAATGTTTACTAATTGGAATTAGTGAGTAAGTTTTTGCTTTTGACTTAGTAAATTTTACTATTAAATTAGTAGAAATTACTATTTACTAGAAAAATCTGCTAATTCAAAAGCAAAAATTCAGTTACTAATTCAAATTAGTAAACATTTTTACTAATTCAAATTTAGAGAGTTTAATATTAAATTATTATCTAAAATTTTAACTAAAATTCATATTTAAATCAATTTTTATTAAAAAATTCTACGAGAATTCAATTATTTAAAGACAAAAATAAATATTTTATTGACGAATTGAATGTTTCTTAAAATTGAACTCTTAAAGAATTTTATCAACAAATTTTTAAATAATTGAATTCTTTTGACGAATTTTAATAAAATTTTAAAGAATAATTTCAATTTTTGAGAAATTAGATTCGAATTGTATTGAAAATAATTGAAAGTTTGGGATGAGTTTTATTTATTTATGAAAATAATTGAATCCGTGTAAAAAAATGTTATTATTTATGAAAATAATTTGTAAATAATTGGATTCCTGCGGGAAATTTTTATTATTTATGAAAATAATGAAATGTTTGCGTAAAATTTTATTAAAATTTCTTTTAACTAATTGAATTCTTTTAGGAATTTTTATTAAAGTAGCAGATATTTTATAAGTTTCTTTAAATTATTTAAAAATAATTTTTTTTAGTAATTTTAATTGAAAATTTGGAAAATAATTGAATTAAACAAAGAATTTTTTCAATTTTTAAAAATAATCTTGTCTGTTCTTAATGATAATTGAAAATTTTATTAAAATGTATTGATACTAATAAAATTTCTGCAAAGAATTTTACTATTTTTAAAAGTAATTGAATCCTTTTTGAAGATAATTAAAATTTTGCAAAGAATTTTATTAAAATTTATGAAAATAATTGAATTTCTGAGAAGAGTTTTACTACTTTTTAAAATAATTGAATTTCTTTGATGAATTTTAATAAAATTTTTAAGAATATAATTACATTTTTCGAGAAATTCTATTAAAATTTGTAGTAAAAATAATTGAAAGTCTACGATGAGTTTTATTATTTATGAAAATACAAATTGAATCCCTGTAGAAAATTTTATTTTTGAAAAAATTGAATCCCTGTACAAAATTTGATTTTTTTTTTTTTTTTGAAAATAATTGAATTTTTGCGAAGAAATTTATAAAAAATTTGTAAATGATAGAATTGCTATGAAATTTTTATTATTTAATTAATTCATTCAAAATTAAAATTTTACAAAATTACAAATTACAATCTTTTGAATTTTATCTATTTATTAAAATTGTAAGCCCAACTCTTTTAAAATTCAATTAATTTTGAAGTGTTTAAGAAATCTAGATTTCAAAAATACGCACAATAACTTTAGAAAATAATAATTTTCCTGGATTTCGATCAAAATTTCCTGACTTTTCCAGGTTTTTCAAGGTTTATAAAATTCCCTGACATTTCCAGATTTTCCAGTAGATTTCCAGGTTGCGTGGCAACCCTGAATTAGTACTGGATAATAGAATAAAAACGCTAATACTAATGACTAATGAAATAATTATTTACAATTATAAAAAAAAATCACTTGAGTCGCATTTTTATGAATTTGCGCAGATAATAGCGCGAGAACAATTGTTTTGAATAAAATTTCTATAAATAATCGGAAAATAAATAATATATATACATATTATCCATATCAGAATGTTTGATATGATGCGGCAAATATTTTTCTTCTCTTTTTTGAATCAACTAAAAGGAATTTGTTCTGTCATGAAAGTGTCTTGAACTATCTTTTTTCTCTGTCTCTCCTCGTGGAACATATAAAACAAAAGTTTTGTTTGCGATGTTTTCATTTTCGCTTTATAAGATCATTAAATGAATACATGCGGTTACAATGTGACTCGATTATAAAACGACTGGCAATGTAGGACAGGATAACCATGAGATCGTATTTCGCATTACGTGTGACACTTAACACCAGTCTATACTCATAGGGAGGGAATAGACGATTACAAGCGATAGCACTTTGTATTCCTGGAATTTCAAAGGTATAATGATGCTTTCACGTTTTTAACTCTCATTTCCAATTCTCGAATGGCATCCAGTAGTAATATTTGTAAACTATATGTTATATATTTTATATTGAGGTAAAATTTTTTCATTGAAACCCGAATCCGATTATTTGCTTTTGTTTGCTTATTATATCATATACACTATAAAAAATATCTTACTTTCATTTTTTTACTATGTTTGCTATGGAACCATTTTAAACTGAATTTTAGATCTTAGGTTCTAAAAATGTCATTAGTTTAAAAATAAATAAAATATTTTTGAGAGAAGTTAAAAATAACTTTTGGGTTAGGAGTACTATTTTTGGAGATCTAAATGGGTTTTAGCTTCTTTTTCTATATTGTGATTTGATAATAATTGCTCTATTCATAAATTTTGGCTTATCTTAATGTGTGACTTACCGTTATTGGTATTATTTCTTCCATCGTCATCATCATCATCTTCATCACATCAGATGAACTAAGTGGAAAATATTTAAATCACTTTTAGCACAAAAGATAATATTTCGGGGGGTTGCAATAAGGAGGAAAATAAATTGCAAAACGGTGATCTAATCTGCTGGTAAAAATGCAATACATATTAAAATAAACATAGGTTTCTTTTTTAGGAATTGTTATTTGAAATTTCTCATCGACAATAATGGTTTCTTTTGATGATATCCGGTTTAATTTATGCAAGGCGACGCGATCGAACAAACAGAAGGCGATTGTCATTATGATTTATACACGGCTGCATTGCAAGTATAACATATATGTATATACATATATAACACAGTAACCTGATGAGCGCTCTCTTGAAACTGTCGAGAGTTAAACGTGCAGTTTGATTGGTTGACCTGCTTTGGTTCTCTAATTCTCGTATATAATTTGCACTTTTTAACACGTGTGAGAATTTTTTTTTTTTGCTTTTCTTCCTCCAACTGTTATTTGTCCTTTGTTTCTCATAACATTTTGTCCTCTATTAAATGTTTGTCCTCTTATTTTTGAAATAAAAGGATAAATCGAAGAGTTTTTGAAGGGTCAAATTTTATCAATTGGTCAGGGTGTATGCTAACCGGGAAAATCGGGAAATAGCCGGGAATTTAAATTGACTGGGAAAAAATCGGAAATAAGTCAGGAATTTTATGCCAAACCGGAAATTTTTTCACAAAATTAAAAAAGCTTTTTTTTAATTTTTTTTTTTAAATCCACAGTTTTTCTAAAGATATCAAATTGAGACAAAAGACGTATCAAAACTTTGCTTCGCAACTATTTTGATACGTTTTTTGTCTCAATTTGATATCCTTAGAAAAATAATGTCGCTTTTTATTTCAATTTTTATAGATATTTATACTGCTCTCTGAACTTGAATTAGTTAAAAATAATTAATTTGATAGTAAAAAATCAGTCACTGATTCAAATACAGTTAGTAAATAAATTTTTAAAAAAATATCGAATTAATAGAAATTTTGTGAAATTCAACTGAAAATAATTAAATTTGTTAAATAATTTTATTAAAAACTCTTTAACAAATTGAATTTTCAAAGTATTTTAATTTAATAATTGATAAATAATTGAATTTTATAAAGAGTCACATTCTATTGTATTTTTGTTTCTTAGTGCGAAGATTAATAATTACAATTTTTATTAGTTAATTTAAAAAAAAAACACACTTAAAATTTTTTAATAAAATTGAATTTTCGCAAAGTTTTTTTGAAAATTCTGAAAAATAAGTTTTTTGAAATTTTTTAATTCTATTGTTTCAAGATAATTGGTTTTTTAAAAACAAATATTTTAAAGTTCTGACATAATTGAAATTTCTTTACATTCTGTTAAAAATAATTAAATTCTTTTAAAGAATTTTATTTAAATTTTTCGAAAATAATCAAGGAAAGTTAGTCACTGTAATTAGAATTTTATTTTTAAAAATTTCTTCGCAATATATTCAATTATTTTCATAAATAGTAAAACTCATTGCAGAATTCCAATTATTTTTAATACAATTTTAATCGAATTCCTCAAAAAATGGAATTATTATTAAAAGTTTTATTAAAATTCGTCAAAAGAATTCAAATATTTCTAGAAATTGTAAAAAAATTTTTCTCGAGAATTCAATTATTTCTATAAATAGCAAAATTCTTCAGATTTACTAAATTCTTTTGAATATTATTTTTAAAAAATATTCTTCACAAGAATTCAATTATTTTCATAAATTTCCATAAAATTCTAAAAAACAATTCAATTATTTTCAAAAGTAATAAAATTCTTCGCAAAAATTCAATTATTTTTAAAAAATTTTTAAATTCTCCTCAAAATTTCAATTATTTTTATAAATAATTAAATTGATCTCCAGAATTCAATTATTTTCAAAAATTTTTAATAAAATTCTACGCAAACATTTCATTATATTCATAAATAATTAAAATTTCTCAGAAATTCAATTATTTACAAATTATTTTCATAAAAATAATAAAATTATTCATCCAAGACTTTCAATTATTTTCAATTCAATTTTAATAGAATTCGTCGAAAAATGTAATTATTCTTAAAAATTTTATTAAAATTTATTAAAGAAATTCAATTATTTTAAAAACCTTTGCCTATATTTTCAATACATTTTTAATTAAATTTCTTCAAATAATTATATTTTTTTGAAAAATTTTGATGAAATTCTTCGTAACAATTCAATTTTTTTCAAAATAATTTTAATAAAATTCTTATCAAAATTTCAATTATTTTCAAAAAATTTCCTCAATTTAATGATTTTTAATATCTACTATTTTAAAAAAATTTTCCAACCGACTTCAATTTTTTAAAAAAAAATTCCTTCTTAGGGATTCAATTATTTTCAAAAATAATAAAACTTATCGCAGCATTTCAATTATTTTTAATACAATTTTCATTAAATTTCTTGAAAAATGAAATTATTCTTAAAAATTTTATTAAAATTTGTCAAGAGAATTCATTTACTTAAAAATTGGTTTGTTTAAATTCTTTATGAAAATTTAATTTTACTTTTGAAATTAATTTTTATTTTGATATTTAATATTCAATTTTTTAATAAAGTATTTATTTTTGTATTTAAATAATTGAATTCTCGTAGAATTTTCTAATAAATATTGATTTAAAAATAAATTTCAATTAAAATTTTAGATAATAATTGAATATTGAAAGCATTATAGCGTAGATTTTTAGAAATAATTGAACTTTCAAAAGAGTTTCAAATTAAAATCTTTGAAAATTTGAACTTTTCATACTTTTAATTAAGAATTTTGCAGAATTAATTTTTTTCAAAAAGTTTAATGGAATTTTTTTTAATTATTTAAAGTTTTTAATGTTTAATATATTTAATTGAAAAATGTCAGAATAATCGAAATTTCGTAAAATTAAATTCTAAAAAAAGGATTTGAAAATACTCAAAGAACTTTTTCAAAAATTATTTTTAAAAAATTGACTTAAAGAAGAATTTTAGTTCAAAATTCTAGAAATGAATAATCGAAATAATGTGGAAATAATTTTTGAAGAAGTTACAGTAACAAAATATCAAGATTTAATTATTATATGTTATTGAATAAAGACAAGAGTCAAGGAAAATGTCAAAGTTTTGTATGGAAATTAGGAAGTTGATTGTACCAATGAATAATCGTTTCTAATAATTTAATAGTATTATTTACTAATTCAAAAGCAAAAAGTCAGTCACTAATTCAAATTAGTAAACATTTTTACTAATTCAAATTTAGTGAGTAAATAATTCAATTATCATAACTAAACTTTCGTGTTAAAAAAATATATGCAACAGTGCATAAATATTGCGACAGGAATCAAACCAGAATCTAATATTTAATTCATCTTTTTATAACTGTCTTATATGTACATGAAAAGAAACATGTTACGTGAAAATATAATTAAAAGCAATGATCAAATTTTATATAACGAACGGAAGTAATATAAACGAAGTTAATAAATTATCAGGAGGAACGTGAGAAAATTTTCAGAAACACAACCCTAATCCAAAAGCGAGTCGTTGAAACCCTAACGTGGTTGGGATTTTTGCTAATTAGCATATCGAAATTACAAAATAATCGAGCATAGATCGAAGAAGTCTATATATGCAACAGTATAAACTCTCTTTTTTTTCTCTTTCTCTCTTCTATTCTCGCAACAATAAGACTGTATGCTTTCGTAGTCATTTTTCCTATTGTTTGAAACCAGTTCACATACACATTTTTATGGGCGTATCAAATCTACACTATGCTCCTCTCAGCATCCCTTATTCCCTACGCGAATTATAATTATCGTTCCCCATACATATAAACTCTCATTGATTCTTATTTTTATACTACCTGGATTGTAATTCTTATATGAAACAAAACAAAAACCGTTTCATTTTTAAACTCTCCATTTAAATTTTAACAGATATCACACTAAATTGTCCTTCATTTTTAAAATTTAAATCGTTTTTTTTAACAAATTCATATTCGGTTATCTGTACAACTGTTATATGTATTATAAATTTATTACTATATGTATAAATGCAAAACCAAGTTCTTAATTGTATGTATCAAAAATAGTGTATATACTTATAATTGAATTTAGAGAAATTTGAATTTGTGAAAGTTATTAAAATCTTTATGGTATTTTAATTAAATTATTTCATTCAGGTGAGTAAGTTGAGAAGGGGGGTGAAAAGGGAGGCAAGGGGAGGGGGAGGAAGAGAGGGAGGGGATTTTGCGCGCAAAGTTCCATTTTAGCATCGCGCACGAGAGTGGAAGAGCTGTGAATTGCGTGAAGACGGTTGCAGCATGCTGATTGTTTTACAATGTTACTGAATAATTGCTGGAAAATGGTTTTCGCGGCGACCAAGCGAACGCCGCCACTGATACACTGTATACACGTGGGCCACAACGATGGCCGACGAGATAGGTGCTAAATTCCTCTTTGCTCCGAATTAATCTCGGTTGGAATGTGACTCCCACTATATAGTATGGCTTATGTATATATGTACACTATATATATACTAAACTCAACTTCATGAACTTGCCGGTGCACCGGACTTTCTCTCTTCCCACAAATTGATTCTATAAATCGTCTCAAAATCAATTATAAACTTTTTAATGACTCCTCTCTCTCTCTCTCTCTTTTCTCTCTTTTCTCTTCTCGATATTTCTTTTATTCTCGCAGCAAATATTTTTTTTCTGCAAATTCGAACTTTTCGTTTTTGTAATGTAATAACAAAGTATTTGTAACGTAATAAACAAAGTCTGATACCGTTTATATCTTTAAACTAAAAATTATTAAAATATTAGCCTTATTTTTGAGTTTAACACTAACCGTGTAGAAATTGCAGTAGGATTCTCATAGGGGCCTCGTAAAATTTGAAAATTTTATTAAAATTTAAAAATTTTATTAAAATTTAAAATTCGTCAAAAGGATACAATTATCTAAAAATTTATAGATAAAATTCTTTATCAGAATTCAATTTTAAGGAACATTCAATTATTCAATAACTTATTTATTTTTTGAATTTAAATAATTGAATTTTCGTGTAATTTTCCAATAAAAATTGATTTAGAAAATGTTTCATATATTAAAATCGTCTAAAATTTGAATTTTTCATACTTTTAACTAACAATTCTGAAGAATAAATTTTTTTTTGAAAAAAGTGTAAATGAATTATAATTATATTTGTAACGAATTATAATTAAATTTATAACTAATTATAAACTTATTTGTAACTAATCATAATTATATTTACAACTAATTGAAATTTTTTTTCTATTTTCCATTTTATAGTTGTGGCATTTTTTTCGATGAATACCCTACTTGGACTATACACTCTGCCTGTAAATGAAACGATATGGGACTGACTTTAGCAGTCGGTGAGTCATTTTTTTATATTATCTATATTTATATTATTATATTTAAATATTTCAATTATTATTATATTTAAATAGAAGGAATTGATGAAATATATTTTAAAATATCAATAGAAGGATATTTTCAAAAACTTTCTTATATATTCAAAAAATAGTTAACAAATTTGCATTGAAATGAAATTTAAGCAACTTTTACTAAATTAACATTAGTAGAAACTTATGAAGATTTTACAGCAATTTTTACTATTCTCCGAGTAAATTTTTTAAATACATTATTTTAAATTTCGTCGAAAGAATTTAATTATTTGAAAATTTGTTGATAAAATTATTTATGAGAATTAAATTTTAAGAAATCTTTAATTATGCAATTGTATGTTTCTATTTAAATAATTGAATTCTCTTAGAATTTTCTAATAAAAATTGATTTATTAATTAATTTCAGTTAAAGTTTTAGATAATAATTGAATTTTGGAAAAGTTACTACTAATTGCAATAATCGAATAACTATTCTCAAAAATTATAATCAAATTTTTTAAAACGATTCAATTATTTTCAAAAAATATTCAAAATCCAGCATTTTCATAAAATTTCACAAAAGAATTCAATTATTTAAAAAAGAAAATTGATAAAATTCATCCCAAATTCAATTATTTTTATAAATAATAAAAATTCCACAGGAATACCTACAATTAAATTAGAATAGCATTTTCAAAAAAATTTTTTAAAATTCAATTATTTAACAAAATTTTTATACAATTCTTCACAATAATTCAATTACTTTCACTAATAATAACAATATTCATGGAAATTCAATTATTTAAATAATTTTTTGATTAGAAATCAATTCAATTATTTTCTATAATAAGAAAATTTTTCACAGAAATTCAATTTATTCTTTTTAAACATTTTAATAAAATTTTTCGCAGTAATTCAATTATTTTTATAAATAATAAAATTCTTCTCAGGAATTCAAACCTTTTTGACAATTTTAATAAAATTATTCCCGAAAATTCAATTATTTTTAGGCATTTTAATAAAATTCTTTGCCAAATTAAATTATTTTTAAAAGTAATAAATTTCATCCTGGAAATTCAATTATTTTCAAATATTTTAATAAAATTCTTCCCAAGAATTCAATTATTTTCATAATTAATAAAACTCATCGCAGATTTTCAATTATTTTCAATACAATTTTAGCAGAATTCGTAGAAAAATTTAATTACTCTTAAAAATTTTATTAAAATTTATCAAAGAAATTCAATTATTTTAAAAACCTTTGCCCATGTAACCAAAAAATTTTTAATTACATTTCTTCAAAGAATTTAATTATTTTCAAAAATTTTGATGAAATTCTTTGTAAAAATTCAATATTTTTTCAAAATAATTTAAATAAAATTCTTCGTAGAAATTTAAATAATTTCAATTAAATTTCTCAAAATTCAATTATTTTCAATGTCTACTATTTCAATAAAACTTCATAAAAGAATTCAATTATTTAAAAAGAAATTTTAATAAAATTCGTCTCAAGAATTCAATTATTTTCAAAAGAAATATAATTTTTTTATTTAAAAAACTGTTTTTCTTAAATTCTTTGGAAAAATTCAATTTTTTACAAAAATATTAGAATTTTTCACAGGAATTCAATTATTTTCAAATATTTTAATAAAATTCTTCCCAAGAATTCAATTATTTTTATAATTAATAAAACTCATCGCAGATTTTCAATTATTTTCAATACAATTTTAATGGAATTCCTTGAAAAATTTAATTATTCTTAAAAATTTTATTAAAATTTATCAAAGAAATTCAATTATTTTAAAAATATTTGCTTATATTACAAATACATTTTTAATTAAATTCCTTGAAAGAATTAAATTATTTTCAAAAATTTTGATGAAATTCTTTGTAAAAATTCAATGTTTTTTCAAAATAATTGAAATAAAATTCTTCGTAGAAATTGAAATAATTTCAAAAATTTGCTAAAATTCAATTATTTCCAATGTCTAATATTTTAAGATAAAATTCCACAAAAGAATTCAATTATTTAAAAGGAAATTTTAATAAAATTCGTCTCAAAAATTCAATTATTTTCAAAAGAAATATAATTTTTTTATTTAAAAAACTGTTTTTCTTAAATTCTTTGGAAAAATTCGATTTTTTACAAAAATATTAGAATTTTTCACAGGAATTCAATTATTTTCAAATATTTTAATAAAATTCTTCCCAAGAATTTAATTATTTAAAATGAATAACAAAATTATTTCCGAATATTCAATTATTTTGAAGGCATTTTAATAAAATTTTTTGCAAAATTTAATTATCTACATAAATAACAATATTCATCCCAAGAATTCAATGTTTTATCAAATATTATTAATATTAAATTGACATCAAAACGTTTCTTTCACAGTTTTATTAAAAGTATCAAATTAATATTAAAGTGTATCAAATTGATACCAAAAATTTAGATTAATTTTTAATTTAATCCACATTTTTGATATCAATGTGTTGCAATTTGATACTTTTTAGTCAAAATTTGATTGTAAATATAGTAGCTTACAATTTACTGGGTTGTAAAAAAAATAAATAAACCTTGAGGTCTAATGATTCGAATGAGGGGCAAAAGGGGTATATATTTTTATCGAAAGAAGAAATAGGAGTATGGTGCAGCATTCATTAAAAAAATAGTCGCGTGGTATATCCTGGGAACACTCAAAGCTATCTGTCAATCCGTCTTTAGATTCAAAAGGAGATTCGGATTAATGGTTTGCATCCACGATCGGAAGGATCGTCCCATGCATCCGGACGCGAGGAACCCACGGTACAATGGTCCCAATACAATGAGAGGAAATATCCAAGATATGCAAAATAGCGTTCCGATCATCTTCAAAAGGGCGGAGGGTGGAAAAGTGGTAAAGAGGGGGGGGGGGCAAAGGGGGGGAGGGATCTAAAGCGCGAAGAGGGTACAGAAGAAGGGTTCGGAGACGAACACATGTTTAGACATTTGCATAGCTCCCAGTAATTTACATACGAAGAAATTTGCATCGTCCATGCATTTGCGCAGGCGACCCAGGTTTATAAACTTCTTTCTCTGTCACTGTCCATATCTATTGAATGTACAGACGATCCGAAGGGCGAGAGCGTCATTCTTCAAAGAAGGAATAATAATATATTAAGGGGTAAAATGCTACTAATGCCTTTATATGTCCCAATGGGTTGGATATAATTTTCCCCTCTCTGGAAAGTTTTGTAATGTGTTTTTTCCAAGGTTTTCAAAAGGTGTCACCTGAAGTGGTTGCTGATCTTTCTGATTCGAGTGGTTCAATCACTGCTATTCATTTTTTTTTGTTCTCATTGTATATGTACTCTCAAACATATTTAATAGTTTATTTTTTTTGTCGTCTATACACTTAAGGGGAAAAAGTTTACTTATTTATCTAAACAAACAAATTTTATCTTAACAAAATTTTTTTATTTTTTAACAAAAATTTTGTTCGAATTTAAAACTAACTCTCTAATTCTGAATTAGTAGTTTTCTACTAATGAATTAGTGCGATTGAATTAGTAAAAAATACGTTCTACTAATTGAATTAGTAATTTTCTACTAGCAATTAGTAAAAAACTACTCAAAATTAGTAAAAAAATGTTACTAATTCAAATTGGTAAACGAATCCGCACTAATTCAGAATTTCAGATTTAGAGAGAACAAGACTACTTTTTTTTAAAATTCACTGGCTCGAGCCCTGATAATTCTAAATAATCTTTATGATAAATCATAAAGAATTATAGAATTTTTTTTTCTTGTATTTTTCTGCATAATTCTCGAATAGAAAAGAAAAATATGATAAATGAAGAACTTGTTGGAAATAAAGTATATATAATAATAACCGATGATAATTTAGGATTCGAATAAAAATTTTCTAATTCTTATAATATCTCTTTAGCCTTGAAAGTGGCACGTCTATGAATTTAATTTTTGTTTTCAATATCAATATAATGCTCATTTTTTTTTCTCTCCCGTGAAGAATAGAAAATAAAATTCCCTGAGGGGTTCGATGATAGAAATCATAAAATCGGAAAAGTCATTGGAGAGGAAGCATTGTTGGTTGAAAGTTATGTAATATATCTAGATCGAAAGAAATGCGTGGCGCGTTTCAAGCGGAAAGCGATATCCATTCAACATTATGTCTTCTACAATATATATATAGTTATAGGTGACAGGGAATAGGAAATATGAGACGATGGTGCTTCCAACAATAGACGACAGGTAAAAACACTCCCGAAAATCCACAGAGCGTATTTTCCTCAAAATTTATATGAAAGTAAAAAAGTCATTTTGACATTATATCTGAAGGTTTTTCAAGGTTCGATTATTAGTAACTATTATACCAAATAGATAAACCTGGCAAATCTCGAGTTCAAATGCAAAACCTTCAAATTTTTCAATTTCTGACAAAAATTTCTTCTTAAATAACTTTCATGTTGAACAACAATAAAATAAATAAATTATTTAATGAGTGATTTTACTTAAATATTTCAAAATTATTTCAATTTTAAAAGAGTTGCGTTTACAATTTTCATAAATAAATGAACTTCAAACCGTTTAAATTGGAAATTTTTATTAAATTTCAATGTTGAATGAATTTAATTAGAAATTTTAAAGAACTTGGATTTTTGAAAAATTTTAATAATTCAAAATCTGAAATTAGTTAAATTCGTCCATATATATTTAATTAATTATTAAAAATAATGGATTCCTAGAAGAATTTAATTTAAAAACACTAAAAAAATGGAATTTTCGAAAAGTTACAAATGATTGCAAAAATTCAAATATTTTCAAAAGTAATAAAATTCTTATCACAAAATTCAATTATTTTCAAAATTTACAAAAAAATCTCGTCAAAATCCCAATTATTATCTTTATAAATATTAAAATTCTTCTTTGAAATTCAATTATTTTCAAAAATTTTAATAAAACTCTTGGCGAAATTTCAATTGTTTTCAAATTTATAATAAAATTCTTCGCAAAAATTCAATTATGTTCAAAAATTTTTTTAAATCCTCGTCAAAATTTTAATTATTTTTAGAATAATAATTCAATTATTCTCTGATATTAAATTATTTTTTAAAATTTTGATAAAATTCTTCTTCAAAATTCAATTATTTTCAAAAAATTTGAAAAAATTCTTGTCCAAATTTCAATTATTTTCAAAAATTTTCCTCTTTTCAATGATTTTCAATGTCTACTATTTTAATAAAATTCCCCAAAAGAATTGAATTATTTAAAAACAATTTTAATAAAATTCCAGGGAAACATTTAATTATTTTCATAAATATAATAAAAATTCCACTGAAATTAAATTATTTACAAACTTTTTATAAGTTTTTTCTCAATAATTCAATTATTTTCAAAAATAATAAACCTCATCGCAGAATTTCAATTAATACAATTTAAATTAAATTCGTTGAAAAATGTAACTATTTTGAAAAATGTTATTAAAATTCGTCCAAGGAATTTAATTATTCAAAAATTTGTTAATAACATTCTTTATAAAAATTCAATTTTTTAAGAAACATTTAATTATTCAATTAATAATTTACTTTTGTATTTAAATAATTGAATTCTCGTAGAATTTTCAAATAAAAATTGATTAAAAAATAAATTTTAGATAAAATTTTAGATAATAATTGAATATTAAAAGCAATATATATATAGCGTGGATTTTTAGAAATAATTGAAAAACACGAAGAAAATTTAATTTTGGAAAAGTTACAAATTATTGCAAAAATTCAATTATTTTCAAAGGTATAATAAAATTCTTCGCAAAAATTTAATTATTTTCAAAATTTTTTTAAAATCCTCGTCAAAATTTCAATTATTCTTAGAAATAATTCAATTCTTCTCTGATATTCAATTGTTTTTAAAAATTTGGATAAAATTCTTCTTCAAAATTCAATTATTTTCAAAAATTTTCCTCAATTCCATGATTTTTAATATCTATTTTAATAAAATTTTCCAAAAGACTTCAATTATTTTAAAAAAATAATAGAAGAAAAAAAACTTCTTTTCATTAAAAGACTAAAACTTTGTTAAATATTCTGTTTTGTCAAATTGAAATTATGCAGATTTTTGTTTTTTCATTCTAAACAAAATTAGAAAATTGTTAAACAACTGTGATTAAAAAATAGAAAATTTATTTATTTTGTATTATTTTTCTTTATGAATCACAATTTTTTTTAACAAAATTATTATTTTGTTTTAGAAAAAGAAGAAAAATATTTGCAAAATTCTTATTTTTAATCTTATTTTTGGAACAGGATTTTCCACAGGAATTAATAAGACATTCAAAATATTCAAATTTAAACTTTTTTCAAATTAAACAACTTATAAAAGTATTTCTTCATGTTTTCTAATAATTAAAGATGACCGAGAGATAAAATCATTATTTTATATTATAAGAATATTGTTACTGTAACTTCATCAAAATTATTTTCATCATTTTAATTCAATTATTATTTTCTAGAATTTTAAATTATTTTTTATGAAAATAATAATTGAATTCCTTAAAAAATTTTTATTATTTATGAAAAAAAAATTAATTTTTGTGAAATTTTCATTATTTATGAAAATAATCAAATGTTAGCATACAATTTTAATAAAAATTTTTTCTAAACAATTGAATTCATTTTGGAAAACTTTATTAAAATAGTAGATATTGAAAATCATTGAAATTAGAAAAATGCATTTTATTTTTGAAAATAATTGAAATTAGGACAAGAATTTTTTTCACGTTTATGAAAATAATTAAACTTTGGAGAAGAAATTTGTGATTTATAAAGATGATTGGGATATTATTGGAATTGGGATTAGGATGATTGGAACATAGTTGAATTTTATAAGAAGAATTTTATTTTTTTTTTTGAAAATAATTGAATTTCTGCAATTATTTGTAATTTTTCCAAAATTGATTTTTTTCAGTGCTTTCAACAAAAATTTAAATTAGAAAATTTTTAAATTCTATTGTTTTTAAAATTGCTAATTTTATTCAAAAAAAGGTAGTAAGAAGGAAATATACAGGCTAGTATACCTCTATATTTACGATTTTGTCAAACAATATTTTTTAAAGAAAAAAAAAAACAAAAACAGAATGAATGAAAGAATACGAAGATTAATAATATAGTTAAAATTCATCGGAATAAATAAAAGAAAAAGGAAAATTGAACAACAATGAGCCAAAAGTATGATTCTTGAAACTTGTTTTCCAGTGACTTTTTGGATCCTCTTTTTCCTTCGACTGCCTTCGACTTTCGATCCCTCTGAAGGAACCAATAAATCTGGATCGAGACGAGCAGATCATGCGTGACTACTAAGCACTAAGAAGCTTAAGCCAATATACTCAACCCCCTCCCCCATACCCCTCGTATCTCTTTATTCTCGAGTGCTGTCTCTTTCATATATATAAATATATATATATATATATATAGATTCCCATCGAAGTTCCCGGCGTAACAAAACTCAAATCTAACTTATTTACATATCTGGCGATGGTGGCAGGAATTACCATATTCCACGTACCTATAACGTGGAATATACGTGCCAACGCATGCGAAGCAAAGAGTATATGAACTTACGACGATTCGATATAGAATAAAGAGAGAGAGACAGAGAAAAAAACCAAACTAAGGGGATTGTATATTTTTTTTTATTTTGAATTCGATAAAAACGTACCTGCAAAAGTAGATCATATGACACATGCGAAAAAAAAGAAGAAGAAAACTACAATATAGAATGATGGCTCTTTAGACTGATTGAATTGGTGATGAGGAACCTATTTATTGGTGGGGTCTCTCTTTTTATTCGGCCAGGTGAAGGGACCGGCCAAGGACGACGCTTCTTCCTCTGTCTTCCGATGCGATGGTCCTGCAAAGGAGGGAGAGGAAAAAAAAGGGGTTGCGGATCGATGAGCACGGATTAGCATTACTTGCTCGGTTTTTAATGTCTGCATATCTTACCAATTTATTTCAGATGAATCACACGGTATAATTCAATTTATTACCTCTTCACTTCTGTGGGAATTCACCTTTTATTTATATACTCTCATTCACCAAAATTTTTCTAATCAGCATATTATGAAAAATCGATAAATAAAATGTGTGTACACTTTTTCAATCAATATATAAATAATTCAGGGCTCGAACTATAGGTCCGTAAATCACGTAAAGGTCCGTAAAAAGACAGGTTTTTTGAAAAATGGTCCGTAAATTCTGTAATTTGATTGAGAAAAGACGAAAAGATCGTAAATTGTACGCACGATATAATTTGGAGAATTTTAGAGAAATTACAAATGATTGTAGAAATTCAATTACTTCCAAAGGTAATAAAATTTTTCGCAAAAATTTCAATTATTTTTAGAAATAATTAAATTATTATATATATATATATTATAATAATATATATAATATTATATAATATTATATAATATTATATATTATATATTATATATTATATATATTATTATATATTATATATATAATATTATATATATCTTCGTGTTTTTCAATTATTTCTAAAAATATACGCTATAATGCTTTTAATATTCAATTATTATCTAAAATTTTAATTGAAATTTATTTTTTAATCAATTTTTACTTGAAAATTCTACGAGAATTCAATTATTTAAATACAAAAGTAAATTATTAATTGAATAATTAAATGTTTCTTAAAAAATTGAATTTTTATAAAGAATGTTATTAACAAATTTTTGAATAATTAAATTCCTTGGACGAATTTTAATAACATTTTTTAAAATAGTTACATTTTTCAACGAATTCAATTTAAATTGTATTAAAATTAATTGAAATTCTGCGATGAGTTTTATTATTTTTGAAAATAATTGAATTATTGAAAAAAATCTTATAAATAGTTTGTAAATATTTGAATTCCTGTGAAATTTTCATTGTTTATGAAAATAATTAAATGTTTCCCTCTAGTTTTATTAAAATTGTTTTTAAATAATTGAATTCTTTTGGGGAATTTTATTAAAATAGTAGACATTGAAAATCATTGAAAAGAGGAAAATTTTTAAAAATAATTAAAATTTGGACAAGAATTTTTTCAAATTTTTTGAAAATAATTGAATTTTGAAGATGAATTTTATCAAAATTTTAAAAAATAATTTAATATCAGAGAATAATTGAATTATTTCTAAAAATAATGGAAATTTTGACGAGAATTTAAAAAAATTTTTGAACATAATTGAATTTTTGCGAAGAATTTTATTATAAATTTGAAAATAATTGAAATTTTGCCAAGAGTTTTATTAAAATTTTTGAAATTAATTGAATTTCAAAGAAGAATTTTAATATTTATTAAGATAATAATTGGGATTTTGACGAGATTTTTTTGTAAATTTTGAAAATAATTGAATTTTGTGATAAGAATTTTATTACTTTTGAAAATATTTGAATTTCTGCAATCATTTGTAACTTTTCGAAAATTCCATTTTTTTAGTGTTTTTAAATAAAATTCTTCTAGGAATCCATTATTTTTAATAATTTATTAAATATATATGGACAAATTTAACTAATTTCAGAAGATTTTGAATTATTAAAATTTTTCAAAAATCCAAGTTCTTTAAAATTTCTAATTTAATTCATTCAACATTGAAATTTAATAAAAATTTCAAATTAAAACCGTTTGAAGTTCATTTATTTATGAAAATTGTAAACGCAACTCTTTTAAAATTAAAATAATTTTGAAATATTTAAGTAAAATTACTCATTAAATAATTTATTTATTTTATTGTTGTTCAACATGAAAGTTATTTAAGAAGAAATTTTTGTCAGAAATTGAAAAATTTGAAGGTTTTGCATTTGAACTCGAGATAATTTTATAGTTTATGAGTCAAACAAAAAAGACCGAAAAATTCAGAATTTTCTTATGAATTCTAAAAATTTAATTCTTTTCAGTAATTTTAATAAAAATTCCTGACTTTTCCCTGAATTCCCTATGTCAGAATATATTATTATAATTATAATAATATTAAAACTATATATTCTAATTCATATTTTATTTTTACAAAAAAAAATTTGAATTAAAAATTTTTACGTTCTATTATTTTTAAAATTGCTAAGTTTATTTAAAAAAAAGTGAGTGAGAGGTCATCCGCTCACGAATTGTTGGTAGTACATAGGGTTTATTTATCACTATCCAGTGATTTAATATTGAAGAGGTGTTATTTAAATTTTGCAGTTAATAGTTAAGTTTTTGCTGGTTAAAAAAAAACCTCGTGACTGATATAAAAACAATGTTTTAGAGATAATATTGTTGCGGGTCTGCAATACATTTATATATCTAACTCGATTTGACGATTTCTATAACATATATACTCCAAATAAAGCTAATCAAGCCCAAGGTTTACTTAAAAATTCTTGAATTTTACATATCGTGAAAACAGTTCGCGGAAATGTCTATCAAAGTCACGTATTGGTTGCGACTCTACCAGATATGCACGTAGTTTACAAATTAGTTCGCCTCTCGTTAACAATCACATTTTTTTCAAATGCAAACAGAAATTATTTCTATTTTTCCTTCTTTACTAATTTTTCGATAATGAACAATTAATTAATTTTTAAATTTGAAATTTTACAAAATTTCAATTTTGCATGAATTTAGTTAGAAATTTAAAAAAAAAATTAAATTTTTGATAAATAATAATTCAAATTCTAGTGAAATTAGTTAAATTTGTCAAAATACTTTTAATTAATTATAAATGAATTTTAAGTTAAAAAGACTAAATCACACATTTATACAGTTTTACCCCTCTTTTCTTTTGGAGAATGGGGTAAATGTCACACGACCCCTAAAAAATCGCTTTGACAAACTTATTTTTATTTTTAACCGATTGAATTTTTTTTCAATGTTAAAATAATGTTCTAAATTCGTAAGTATTTCCTGAAAAAAAATGGTAAATTTTATTCCAATAACATAAAATTAATAAAATTAATATTAAATAACAATGATGCATGTGCTATTGGTGTACATACATATGTTTAGTATATAGAATGTAGCAAAACCGGAAACAGAATTTATTGGCTTCACAATCAAGCTTTACCTTGATTCCTTCTCATTCTCTCTCACTCTTTCTCTCCCCGGAAGCGCTCGACTATTTGCTTGAGTGTTCTCGCTAATTAGTCAACATTTTACGGCAAATTAGTAAACATTTTTTTAAAAATTGCGAAGCGAAGAATCGGAGCGAACAATTCTGTAATGTTCTTGAGTTTAGGAGAGATGGTATAGTTGAGGGGGTGTGTGGGGGGAGGGGGGGGGGAATCGTTAAAAAGTCGTTAGCGGTTCTTGTTATTATATCGCATGAATTCGTCTACCGAACTGTCATGGCAACTGGAGCGAATCGAACTATATATCTATATAGCTTATGGCAAATTCAATATTGGCTCGCGATGATCGAAGCCGTGAAATTTATTAACCACAAAAGAGGGAGAATTCATTAGAAGATCATTGTGCCGTGAAGGTAATAACGATATCACGCGTCAAACAGTATTATTTTGTATATGTGTATAGACTTTGGGAGTATTAAATTATTAAATATATGATTTGGCTTCCTTCGTAGAGGAAGTGTTTTTCTTACGGAGGGTTCCTTCCCTAACGTCTGATGGGTTTATCGAATGAGTTTTATTTTTTAAATTAAGGATCTTGGCTAATTTTTTTCTAATTCTATTTTTCTCGCAGTTAGTGTTTAAATTGCAAACTTGCTGCTAACTTCATGTCCGAAATGTCCGTTATTTACTATTTTTAAATACCTTCCCTGGTTCGTGCCCTCAAAATTCTCAAAATAAATATTACGACACCAATATATGGTGACCACATATATAAAAAGCAATAATTGTCATTCATAATATAAAAAAAAAGAACTCGAGATAATAAAACAAAAATTTTATTATCACCTTTATATTGTAACCATATTTTGATCGACAAATGTACAAAACCAACCGGAAACATAACTATATTGAATTCTCTTATTCTCTCATAAAAATAAAAAAAAACAAATGTTATTTTTGTTCATAAAAAGAAAATATAATATGGGGGGGAAAAAAAATACACCCATTTTTAGTAGACTATATATATAAAATAAATGAGTGATAGGGGCGATAAGGTTATACCTATACATATATAGAGTATACCAGGTGTCTTGTAAGATACTTAAAAAAAAACTTTTACACTTGAATCCAAGGTGGTCGGCATTACAACTATTAGAGAATCTTATACCAAAGAAACGAAACTATATAGACGGTCATATCCGGCGGGTACCGTCAATTAATAACTCGCCAGGGCCTATTAATGCCATTGTTCAGAGACGCGTGACGAACTTCTCTCCCCCCCTTCTCTTTTTCTCCACACACCATTTCATTGTGTGAGAAGGTCCCTGACCACAGGTGCTGCCACCTCGTGCACAAAATTTAATCGCACCGGTGGATCTGTCGATCGATATATGGGATCGAATTGGTTTTTGTTGCAACGGAAAACACCTTTCCGGAGAAAATATGAGAAACGCAGATCATTATCAACGCGATTTGCATTCTAATGTATATAGCTCGTCAAATATATATATATATATATTTAACCATATGACGAACTATATATATATATTGATATTATAAGAAGCTTTTTATGTCAGATCGTAAAGATACGGCATTTATTCAATAATTGAAATAATTTCATTTTCAGATGCATATGAATTTAAATTTCTTGTAATATTTTAGATTTTCTTTTTCGATAAGAAAAAAAAAATAAATTACTATCGGGAGGATCGACTTTTTGATGAAAAATAAAAGTTTTCTGTTTAAAGGTATAAACCTTCTGTTTGAAGGTATAAAAGGAAATAAAAGGTATTTATAGGACTATAGGTAAAAGAATAAAACTGAGTAAATAGAACTTAAAGGAACGCAACGAATATAGAAAATAAATAAATCGAAGAGAAAATAAAAAGGGATAAAAAGAAAAAATCTTTTTCCAAGTTCTATTGCGAGGCTTTGGTCCGCAGGTCAAAATCAAATGTCGGATTAAGATAACGTCAATGTTTCTATACATTTCAAGGAAAATTCAATAGAAAAATTCTAAGATTTCATTTGTCTTTTTTCAAAATAATCAACATTGTAAAAGTAAAAGTCGTAAATAATTTTCGAAATAATCAATTTTTCTTCTAATGGAAAAAGAAAACAAGCATTGAATTTTACTGTTATATTAGTGCAATAAGTTTCCTCAAAATAAAAACTTTTTTAAAAATTATAATCTTAGGCTTGATGGTATTATTTGAAGTCCTGTGACTTAATCAAAAGCCAGACTTCGCACTCAATAATTAATTTGAAAAAAAGTAGCAAAAAGTAGCTTTCAAACTAAAAAAAAGTAGTAAAAAAGTAGCTTTAAAACTAAAAAAAAAATTAGTAAAAAAGTAGCTATCGAAGATTAAACTTGACGACTAAAAAAACTCGTTTTAGACACTTGACAAAACTGACAAAAATTCTATTCTATATTTTATTTTCCTGACATTTTCCTAATTTTCATGAAAAATATTTACTTCTTCCGCATCCTGCCACTAAATAATTTATTGCCAGGATGCGGAAGAATTATTCGTAAATTCTTCAATTAAATATATATATATAGAAAAAAAAATTTGAAATTATTTTAAAAAAAATCGGCAATTAAACTTTCTCAATAAAATTAATTCCACAGAATTCATAGTTAAAAATATGAAAAATTCAGATTTTCAAAGATTTTATATTGAAAACTTTTTAAAATTTACGCTCTAATGCTATTAATATTTAATTTATTATGATCTAAAATTTTATTCGAAATCCATTTTTAAATAAATTTTTATTTGAAAATAAATTCTACACTAGAATTCAATTATTTAAATACAAAAAAAAAATTGAATAATTGCATGTTTCCTAACTTTGAATTCTCAAAAGAATTTGATGAATAAATTTTTAAATAATTGAATTCTTTTGACGAATTTTAATAAAATTTTAAAAAATAATTACATTTTTCGAGTAATTAGATTAAAATTGTATTAAAAATCATTGAAATTCTGCAATGAGTTTTTTATTATATGAAAATAATTGAATTCCTAAAAAGAATTTTACTATTTACGAAAATAATAATTGAATCCCTGTGTAAGTTTTATTAGTTTTTAAAATATTAAAATTTTCCCAAGAATTTGATTAAAATTTTTGAAAATAATTGAATTTCCGATAAGAATTTAATTATTTCTAAAGATAATTAAAATTTTGCCGAGAACTTTTTTAAAAAATTTTGAACATAATTGAATTTCTGAGAAAAGTTTTATTACTTTTGAAAATAGTCAAATTTCTGCAATCATTTATAATTTCTTCAAAATTTTCTAAATTATATCGTATAATTTACGAATTTTTCGTTTTTTCTCAATCAAATTACGGACTTTACGAACCTTTTTTTAAAAAATTTGAATTTTACGGACATAGTTTGAGCCTTAGAATTTATATTTACTTTTGGAGGTTAATAAACTTTAAGTATAGTAAACTTTAGGCTTAGTAAACTTTACGTATAATAAATTGTAGCTTTAGTAAACTTTATGTTCAGTAAACTTTAGGCATAGTTAACTTTAGGTTTAGTTAACTTTAGGTTTAGTAAACTTTAGGCTTAGTTAACTTTAGGTTTAATAAACTTTAGGTTTAGTAAACTTTAGGTTTAGTAAACTTTATGTATAATAAATTTTAGGTTTAGTAAACTTTAGGTTTTTTAAACTTTAGGCTTAGTTAACTTTAGATTAATAAACTTTAGGTTTAGTATACTTTACGTATAATAAATTGTAGGCTTAGTTAACTTTAGGTTTAGTAAACTTTAGGCTAAGTAAACTTTACGTATAATAAATTGTAGCTTTAGTAAACTTTATGTTCAGTAAACTTTAGGCTTAGTTAACTTTAGGCTTAGTTAACTTTAGGTTTAGTAAACTTTAGGCTTAGTTAACTTTTGGTTTAATAAACTTTAGGTTTAGTAAACTCTATGTATAATAAATTTTAGGTTTAGTAAATTTTAGGTTTAGTATACTTTACGTATAATAAATTGTAGGTTTAGTAAACTTTAGGTTTAGTAAACTTTAGGCTTAGTTAACTTTAGGTTTAATAAACTTTAGGTTTAGTAAACTTTAGGTTTAGTAAACTTTATGTATAATACATTTTAGGTTTAGTAAACTTTAGGTTTTTTAAACTTTAGGCTTAGTTAACTTTAGATTAATAAACTTTAGGTTTAGTATACTTTACGTATAATAAATTGTAGGCTTAGTTAACTTTAGGTTTAGTAAACTTTAGGCTTAGTAAATTTTAGGTTTAGTAAACTTTAGGCTTAGTAAACTTTAGGTTTAGTAAACTGTAGGTTTAGTAAACTTTAGGCTTAGTTAACTTTAGGTTTAGTAAACTTTAGGTTTAGGAAACTTTACTTATAGTAAACTTCATTCTTAATACACGGAATCAAATTTTAGTTCGGATATGAGCCCTTTAATCATATTTTAAAACAAATGTATATGTTAACACCTGACACTTATTTTCAAAACAACTATTATTTCGTTCGCAGTTCTTGACGCGGGAAAAAACTTTAACACAAAAATAGATAATTTAAGGCAAATTATCGAGAACACGTTCACAGTATATATATATATATATATATATATATATATATATATATATATATATATATATATATATATTGCTTTCCTGAAAAGTCAACGACAAACCGAAACAGCCTGTCGTTTCCTTTCGAAATTTATCGTTCTTCAGTTCCACACAATGAAGGAAACAATGGACTGAATGCCCGCAGGTTGTTGACTTAGAGTCGTTACCGTTTCGTATATATATTTTTTTTCTTTGTTTCTGAAGAAAAAGGAAATCACCCGTGCAAGTGAAGTATATATACTATATATATAACACGGGCAATTAAAATCCTTTTCACACTGGACTTACAATTTCAAAGTTTTATTTTTTTTTCCATTTTTTTTTTTTTGGTCCAACTCTGAGAAAAAGTTTCTTTTGATGTAAAAAGATTTTTTAATCAAGAGTTTATTTTACTTTTTGATAACATAATTAGATTAATTTCGTAGTTTTTTTCAAACTGTAGGAAATTTTACATTTAGTTAAATTAAGGAAAAAAAAGAGTTGGGAAAAAAATGGTAATTTTAGATTGGAGGGTACATCAATTACCATTTGGGGGACAAAAAATGAGTTTTTTAAAATGTGAAATGAATTGAATCGGAGAAATAAGGAGAGAAGGATACTTGGAACGAGTAACGAAGTAAGAAAGGAACATGCGAGTTGGATTGAAATGAGTATGCAACGGAGTATTTGGTGCACGGTACGAGGGACATGGAGAATGCAGTAATGACAGGAAAGCGCACAGTCGAACAGATATACTCGGTTGGATAGGTAACGAGTAGAGAACAGATCCCTATTCGGTGATCTTTCGCTTTGTATTTGCCTACAGCCTGCCTCGAACCGAGCGTTTTAAGCTCTTAAAGCTCTCCTTTGCTAGAGACTCGATCGACACTTCGTGTTCTAAGCTCTTGAAAGCTGTAGTTTAAACGTTAAACGAACCAAAACTTCGTTAATCACACTGTTCACTTCTATTGTCTAATCTTCGTCATTCAATAATTTATTGTCATTATTTTCGTTACTCAATTATTTTTTATCACGAGAGAGACTTAAAAAGAAACTAGAAACAATTCGCGCGCTTACGAGCGCGGATGACTTCTCGCTCGCTTTTTTAAAAATAAAATTAGCAATTTTTAAAATTAAAAAATTAAATTTTTCAACAAAATTTTTCAAAAAAATAATATGCGACAATGGAAAAAAGAATTGACGATTAGAATCGTTCGACGTTTCGAATGAGCGAATATAAGAATCGACCACGCGTGGAGAACTCTCAGCTGCTTGGTGGCATGGCACGCAATTACAATATACGACAGGACTGCGGCTTATTTTCTCGTATAATAAACTCAGCATTCATTTATCGATACAGGTACACAACAAACGAGCTATATACTTTGCGTGTACCCAAAGGTTTTGTTTCCCTCTTTTTTTTCAACTGTATGTGTATACATCTCATTAACTTCAATCTCCGAACGATATATCGAATTCGACTAGGAAACAAATCATGCCAGTTCACCGTCCACTGATTTCTAGAATTCCTTTTTCTTTATTAACTGAAAACAATGGCACAATTATTACAATACCGGAAAGAAAAAAATTCTACCAAAGGAAATCCTTAATGACGATTTTTTTTGCCTTCTTATCTTCATCTACAATATCAAACATATATCACAACTCCGAAATTAGACCGCAAAAAAGAACAAATCCCAAAGAAACAAAAAAACATTTGTTGATATCTAAAAAAAAGACGTTACGATTTCCAATTAAAAATGCAATTTTACCAGGCGCGCAGGCAAATAGAAAATAAAAATTCACTTCGCAGATTACATCGATATAATAAATAATTTATAAACTCGAGAAATTCCATATAGATCTTTCATATATGCATAAAAAGTAAACTGCAGATAAATTGAAAATGTCCAATTACGTATATATGTGTTTCTATATACATAAACCTGATATACTTTTTCAACTTGGCTGAACCTAACACGCGGGACATAAATTACGTGCAGTCATTAAAAAAAAACAAGAATCATTTTCTTTTTAAAAAATTTTAATTCAATTGGCAGTAGCTAAAAGAAGTTGGAGGAGAAAAAAAAAGAGTTTATATATCTTAAAATGGGCAAAATGACGTCAATTTGGATAATTAAATGAAAGGAACGAATGGGAAATACAAGTCTGACGACCGAGTAATATGGGAGATTCAGTGAATTAATTAGAGATTAAACAAAGTGTTGTACACTGAAGGAAAAGCAGGTTATAACACGCACATAGGTGTATACCGAATTATCTTAATAGTTTCCGGAGCTAGTCTCTGATGCCTGCCCCCTCGACCCTTCTTCTTCTTCTTCTTCTTCATTTTTTTCTTTTTTTATTCATTCGCTCGTCGACTTATATATCCTTCGACGATGTCAGCTACGCGTAACGAAAAACCAAGCTTTACACGCCGAGAAAACATAAATTATCACGAGCATCGAATTATTATAACTATTCGAGTAATTTCCCGAGGGCAGGCGGCCATGAAGTCGACCTCTCGATTCCATCGCATTGGCTTCTTATGTATACCCTTTTCTTTATTCAATTTTCGTTACACTTCCTTTCGATTATCTCTCTCACGACAAGTGTGTGATAGAGTGGTGGGGAAATTCTTATTTTTAACACCTATGGTAGATTTTTTTGATATTTTCTAAATAACACTATATACTAAGCAGCGGTACTTTTTAATCGGGTAAAATCTACAGCTGATTGGTGTTAAAATAACACTTTTAACTAAAGTTTACTAAACCTAAAGTTTACTAAACCTAAAGTTTACTAAACCTAAGGTATACAAAAACTGTAGTTTACAAAATATCTAGAGTTAACTATATTAAAAGTTTACTAAACCTAAAGTTTATTAAACTCGAGGTTTACGAAACGTAATAACTAAACCTAAAATTAACTATAAAAAAAGTTTACTAAACCTAAAATTTACTAAACCCGAAGTTTACTAAACCTAATATTTACTATAACAAAAGTTTACTAACCCCGAGGTTTACTAAACCTAAAATTTACTATAACAAAAGTTTACTATAACTAAAGTTATTACTCAACCTAAAATTTATTAAACCTAAAGTAAAACCTTAAGTTTTACTTAACCCGAAGTTTACGAAACCTGAACTTTACTAAACCTAAAGTTTATTATAACAAAAGTTTACTATACCTAATGTTTACTAAACCTAAAGTTTACTAAATCTAATGTTTATTAAACATGAGCTTTACTGAAACTAAAGTTTATTATAACAAAAGTTTACTATACCTAAAGTTTTCTATACCTAAAGTTTACTAAACCTTAAGTTTAGTAAACCCAAACTTTACTAAACCTAAAGTTTATTATAACAAAAGTTTACTATACCTAAAGTTTACTAAACCTAAAGTTTAGTAAACCTGAACTTTACTAAACCTAAAGTTTCCTAAACCTAAAGTTTACTAAACCCGAGGTTTACTAAACTTAAAAACTAAACCTAAAATTTACTATAAGAAAAATTTACTATACCTAAAGTTTACTAAACCTGGAAATGTCAGGAAATTTTATAAACTTTAAAAAAACCTGGAAAAGTCAGGAAATTTTGATCCGAATCCTGGAAAATTTTTATATTATAAATATTTCAAAATTAATTGAATTTTCAAAGAGTTGCGTTTTCAATTTTCATAAATATAGATGAACATCAAAAGATTTTAATTTAAAATTTTACAAAACTTCAATTTTGAATTAATTAATTAAATAATAAAAATTTCACAGTAATTCTATTATTTGCAAAGTTTTTTTTATAAATTTCTTCCCAATAATTCAATTATTTTCATAAATGATAAAGAATTAACAAGAATTCAATTATTTTCATGAATAATAAAATGCTTTATAGGTTTTCAATTATTTTCGAAAATAATAAAACTCATCGCAGAATTTCAATTATTTTTAATACAAATTTTTAATGAAATTTCTCGAAAAATGTAATTATTTTTAAAAAATTTTTATTTAAATGCATCAAAGAAATTCAATTATTTTAAAAACCTTTGCCTATATTTTCAATTCATTTTTAAATAAATTTCTTCAAAGAATTAAATTATTTTTAAAAATTTTGATGAAATTCTTTGTATAACGATTCAATTTTTTTCAAAATAATTTTAATAAAATTCCTCGTAGAAATTTAAATAATTTCAAAAATTTGTCAAAATTCAATTGCGTTTTTAATGTCTACGATTTCAATAAAATTTCACAAAAGAATTCAATTATTTAAAAAGAAATTTGAATAAAATTCGTCTCAAGAATTCAATAATTATTTTCAAAAGTAATTGAATTCTATGCAGAAATTCAATTATTTTGAAAAATTTACAAAAATTCTCTTTAAAATTTCAATTATTTTTATAAATAGTAAAATTTTTTGCCGAAATCCAATTATTTTTTAAAAATTTTAATGAAATTCTTTTTGACAATTCAATTTTTTTTTTGAAATAATTTGAATAAAATTCTTCTTAGAAATTTAAATAATTTTAAATGTTTGTCAAAATTCAATTATTTTCAATGTCTACTATTTCAATAAAATTCCACAAAAGAAATCAATTATTTAAAAAGAAATATTATTCAAATTCGTCTCAAGAATTCAATTATTTTCAAATTTCAATTATCTTTATAAATAGAAAAATTCTTCTTCAAAATTAAATTATTTTGAAAAATTTTAATAAAATTCTTGGCAAAATTTCAATTATTTAATATTTTTAACAAATTTTCTCAATTCAATTATATTTTTTACAGAAATTCAATTATTTTTAAAACAATTTTAATCGAATTTCTCGAAAAATAAAATTATTTTAAAAATTTTCTTAAAATTCGTCAAAAGAATTCAATTATTTAAAAATTTTTTGATAAAATTCTTTATGAGAGTTCAATTTTAAGAAACATTTAATTATTCAATATATTTTTTATTTTTGTTTTTAAATAATTGAATTGTCGTAGAATTTTCTAATAAAAATTAATTTAAATATGAATTTCAGTTAAAATTTTAGATAATAATTGAATATTAAACTCTAAATTTGAATTAGTAAAAATGGTTTCTAATTTGAGTTAATGACTGCCTTTTGGGAATTTACTAATTCAAATTAAGAGAGAAAGTATTATATATCGTGAATTTTTAGAAATAATTGAATTTTGAAAAGTTTTAAATTATCATCTTTGAAAGTTTGAATTTTTCATACTTTTAACTGTGAATTGTGTAGATTAAATTTCTTTTTAAAAAGTTTAATGGAACTTTTTTGAAATTATTTGAATTTTTTATTTTCTAATATAGGTATATTTGATTAAAGAATTTCCGAATAATCAATAAAATTTCGTAAAAATTGAATTGCAAACAAAAAAATTTGAAAATTTCCAAAGAAATTTTTCAAATATGATTAAAAATAATTAATTTAAAGAAGAACTTTAGGTAAAATTTTAGAAAATAATAATTGAATTGAAATGATAAAAATAATTTTTATGAATTTACAGTAACAATATTCTTGTAATATAAAATAATTATTTTATCAGTTGGTCTAATTAATTAATTATTATAAAACATGAAGATATCGATTGCTCCGAGTCGAAAACTCGGAGTGATCGATTTCCTCATGTTTTATAACAATTTTTTCGAAAATTGTTTAATTTCAAAAAGGTGTGACTTTGAATGTTTTGAAACATTCTAATTCTCATGGAAAAATAATAATTAAATATTTATTTAAAAGAGAAGTAATTAGAATATTTTTCAGAGTAATAATTTTTAAACTCAATTAGAATATTTTTTAGAGTGAAGGAAAAGTAAGAATTTTGTCTGAAATTCAAGGGAAAGTGAGGGAAAAACAAAATTAAATTTTTGTTGTCAACATAAATGTAATTTTAGAAAAACCTTGGAAAACTTTCGTTTTTTAATTTGAAAAACTTGGAAACATAAAAGGAATTTGAAATGCAAAAGCGTGGCAAAAGCGTGGTATAACCCTGAGTAAAATAATAATTTTACTAAAAAAAAAAAATTATCTCAAAATAAGCGAAACAATAATATTCTAAATCTCAACGAAACCAAGGTTTTCGTTCGAAATTGATTGAAATTTTTTTCTAATTGTCTTTTTCTGCAAATCTTTCCATGACAGCCGCACAGTTCAGTGAAACTGAAAAGCGCATCCGCAAGCTTTGAACAAAACCAATATGGCAATGTTCCATCGTTGAAAGTTTGCCGGTAATGCCATACAATATCTACTGCAGCTCCCATTACTCCGGCCTTCTCCCTCCCCCCTCACTCTCTCGATTCCCCGACCTTCTCCCTCCCTCCCACTCACTCACTCCGTCCAACTTTAACTCTTCACTGTACCTTCGACTCATGAAATACACTCGCCTCGCTGTGTGGATACAGAGTTGGTCCAGGCGGGGGGAGTCTGTGTGTTCCATAAGGGGTGGGAGGGAAGAGGGATAAATTCAAGAGATTCAGGGGTAAAAAGGGGGGGAGGGGTGGGGAATACAGAAAAAAAAGATGGATAGACAGATAAATGGATGGAGAAAAGTAGAGAGAGAGAAGCGAAAGGAGATGAGTAAAGAGAAGAAAAAAAAAGGATATTGGTGGGGTTGGTTGGAGAAGTCGGGGGTTGGGGGGGGGGGTTGGTAAGGAGAAGAGAGGAAGCGGTCGCCCCGACGTCGTTTGTACCTTTTTTCCAATTATCGATAAGACCGAGACGGCGCAATACCGCGAGTTCGTTGTATATATACAGAAAGGTATGAATTCTTCCCTCCCACTTTGAATTTTTCTGATAAAATTACATTTTTTTCGCTTTTCGCCATAAATTTAGGTCCAGCCCTTTTTTCTTCTCTCTCTCCCTCTTTTCTTCGTTCTTTCCCCTTCTATTTTCTTTTGTATTTCTAATTTTTTTTCTAGTTCTGTATTTCTAATTTCTTTTTCTTCTTTTCGTTCTTCCGTATTTCTAATTTTTTTTCTTCTTTTCTCCATTATTTCCCCATCTATTTTCTTTCGTATTTCTAATTTTTTTTAGTTCCGTATTTCTAATTTCTCTTTCTTCTTTTCGTTCTTCCGTATTTCTAATTTTTTTCTTCTTTTCTCCATTATTTCCCCTTCTTTCTTTCGTATTTATAATTTTTTTTTCTACTTCCGTATTTCTAATTTCTCTTTCTTCTTTTCTTGTTCTGTATATTTCTTCCGTATTTCTAATTTCTTTTTCTTCTTCTTCTTTTCCAATTCCGTATTTCTAATTTCTTTTCCAGTTGCCTAATTCTATTTTCTTTTTCTTCTTTTCTATTTCCGTATTTTTTCCGTGTTTCTAATTTTTCTTCTTTCTTCATTTTTACTTTTTGGTCAGTTAGATCTTTTCTTAGATTTTTATTCTCTCATTTTCTTCGGATTTTTTTTTTATTTTTTGGATTATTCGCTTATTCGGGAATTTTCCATTTTTGTTTATTTGTTGGTTGTGCTCGGTGCGCTCTCCGATACTCGACGTCCGGAGAGAGGAGGCAGAAACGATTTAACACGATTGGCCAGTGGGAATAGACGGGCAACACGCGCATTGGTTCTATTGGCTCTTGTACCTTCTCTCCAGTGGGTCCTTTCGCTCTCTTTTACTCTCAATCGCTCTCTCGACTGGCTCTCTTTTATTTCGCTATCGAATAGAGAAAAAAATTTACATATTCTCTTCTTTCTTTTCTCTTCTTTTTTTCTTTTCTTTTTCTTTTTTTTTTTTTGATCCACAATCTTTAAGGACGAACTAGTCAGACAGTGCTAATCAGAAATTGGTCCAAAAAAATATTTTCCTGCTTCTTTAATTTAAAAAGAACTGAAAAAATTGAAAGTAAAATTTTTAATTAATTAGGGGGAGTTAGAAAGTAAAAAATTATATGTTATGTTTGTTATTTTTAACTATTTAATTATTTAACTAATTTTTAACTAATTTTAAGTGTATTAAAGGCTCAAGCTTCATTCAAACTAATTTTAAGTGTAATAAAGGCTCAAATTTATCAATTTCCCTGACAATTTACTGACATTAAAATTACTTTCCCTAACAAAAATCTTCTTACAGAGAAAAATATTGATGTTTACGAAAAATGAGTAAATTTTATGAATATTAATAATTTCTAAAAATTACAATTGTAATCCATCCTGAATTTAATTATTTTCTACAATTTTCAACTAAAATCTCTGAATCAATTAATTTAAATAATTTTCCAAAAGTTCTTCTAGAATTCAATTATTTAAATATATAAACTCAATTTTTTATAATAATTGTAACTCTTCATAGTTTTTTTCCTAAGTTATTAAGGTATAATATTTTTTAAAAAAATTCAAGTAAAAAAAAAGTAAAATTTGAATCTCAAAAAATTATTACAAAACAATTCTAATAATTAGTTTTTTAAAAATATTTTATTAATGTAATTTTTCAAAAATAATTGTACTTCTTAAAAGAATTTTTGTATAATTCAAAAAAACGAATGAATTTTTTGATGAATTTTAATTAAAACTTTTGAAAATTATTGTTTTCTTCAAAATGTTAAAAATAATTCTAAAATGTTATTATTTTTGGAAATATGTAATTGAAAATATTAAAAATATTGAACTTTAAAAATATTTTTAAAGTTTTTATTTTTTTATTTTTTTAAAAATTTTTTCTAATATCAGAAGATAATTTTCATTTTTTAAATTATCTTTAAAGATTTTTCATTAAAATTTTTTAATAATTCAATTATTTTCAAAATTTACAATTAAAATTCTTCAAAAGTTGATTTTCGAAAATTGTAACAAAATTCTTGAAATAAATTAATTATTTTCAATTAAATTTTACAAAATTTTTACTATTCAAAAACAATTTTGGAAAGATTATAATAAAGAAATTTTTACACATAATTTTTTTTTAATATTTTAAAATAATTTTTGAACTATAATTGGTCTTCAATTTTGAAAAATTTCCAAACAATTAAAATTTGGTAAAATGTTTTAAAAATAATTGAATTTTTGAGAAGTATAAATAAAAATGAAAAAATTTTTGAAGAATTTTAATTATAAACAGGATCATGATTTCTCAAAAATTTTAATAAGTCCAAAAAGTAAATTTTGAGTCAGAATCTTAAAAAATTATTACAAATCAATTCTAATAATTAGTTTTTAAAAATATTTTATTTATGTCATTTTTCGAAAATATTTGTTTTTTTTAAAAGAATTTTTGTATAATTTAAAAAAAATAATGAATTTTTTGATGAATTTTAATTAAAAAATTTTGAACATTATTGTTTTCTTCAAAATGTTAAAAATATTTATAAAATGTTATTATTTTTGGAAATATGTAATTAAAAATATTAAAAATATTTAATTTTAAAAAATTAGAAGATAATTTTCAGTTTTAAATTTACCTTTAAAGATTTTTCATTAAAATTTTTGATAATTTAATAATTTGAAAAATTTGAAATTAAAATTCTTCAAAAGTTGATTTTCAAAAATTTTAACAAAATACTTTCGAAATAAGTTAATTGTTTTCAATAAAATTTTACAAAATTTTAACTGTTCAAAAACAATTTTTGAAAGATTTGTTTATAGTTATTTTTTGCATTATAAAAATCAAAATAAGATGCACTTTTTTTTACTAAAAATTGTAGTATTTTGTTGCAATGTTTGGAAGAAAAGTCGAAAAAGTCACAATTTTTGAAAATAAGTAGAAAAATTCTCATTTTTCTCAAATTCCCTGATAAATAATTTTTCTCATGATATTTACCTGATTTAACTGACAAAAATTTTATTTTAATGTGTCTTGGAAATTTTATCATTTATCACCTGGAAATCGTGGAAAAATCATGGAAAAAAATCAAAATTATATCGAAGCAATGTTTTGATACGTTTTTTGTCTCAATTTGATATCCTTGGAAAAACTGTGACAGTTTCTGCTAATTTATCAGTTAATTTTACTAATTAAAAATCAAGAAGTTAGTTACGAATATACAAATTTCTAAACATTTTTACCAATTCTTTAGAGAGTAATTAAAGTTTCCAATTTTTTAACCTTTTTTTTATTTCATCTTAATGATATGGAATTATTTTCCAACTCTAAGAAACAAAAAAAAAAAAAAAAAAATTAAATTGGTTTTTGTGTCTCAATTTTTAGAATCATATTTCCTTCCGAGAATTCAATTCTTCTTCCATTTGATATTATATAGAAAGTATATATATGCGAACAATAATTCTCTATAGAAATCAAAAAGTGATTTTCCATTCGTCAGATTAAATATCGCAAAAATTAAAAGTCGAATAAAATATGCCAGAGGTTTTCTGCGAATATCAAAATTATTATAAAGGTATAAAAAAAATTTTCCTGGAAGCTGCGAGAGGGAACATGCTCGCATCTTTGTTCAGGATTCAAATTCCTGGTATATATTATCAACTTACTTCGTTATATTAATAGCGAATATAAAATATCTATCTACATATGTAATATTATCGAATCTTTCTTTATTTTCCCAGAATGCTGTCGCGACAAATTGAATTGAATTTTCGGGTTTATTTTCTTTTATAGAAAAGTAGATTAAAATACATTATAGCCAATATTTTCGAAACCTATATTTATCTGCGATGTCATTGAATCAGCGGAAAAAAAGATTCTAAACACAATTTTTGAAAAGCGATAATAAAATTTAATTAAATTTCGAGACATTTCGTTTTTGCATATATACTTGTTGTCATGAAATTGATACGAACTTTTTTTTTTATATGTTGACTTTTAATATTGCCATATAAGTATATAAAGGCAAAAAAGTATATATATTCATACTTTTATTATCTAGATCGTGATAAAATATTATTCAGTTTTTTTTTTTTTTTTTTTTTTGATGAAATTCGTGCAAATTATATTAAGCAGTAATCACATTCCCGACAGAAAATTATCTGCTTCGTCTCATTGTAAATGTCTTTCACGTAGATATCGAGGATAAAGATAATAAATTATACACTTTCTTAGTGACTTTTTCTTAACAGTTATTTTTATTACGAACTCCATGCGGTAGTTTGTATTCTGTACCTGTCTGTAGGATTGTTAATATCTCTCATCAGTCATGCAAAGTGGCGTAACCAGAAAGGTTGCGAGAAAGTTTCACTCAAAATATTGACCGCGCGACAATATATATATATACATATAAATATATCATAACTATATCGTTTCACATTAAAGTTTAAACATGTAATTCCAATAATAACGAAAACATTATTTATACGATTCGTCTTCTCGTAAAATTACAAATTTAAATATAAAATAAAAAAAATAAATAAAATAAATAAAATAAATAAAATGTCAGTTTTTTTTATTGTTTGTTTGATATTTATAAAAACGAGAACAAAAGAAGGCCAGAAATTAATTTTTATACATTGATCTTTAAATGTGGAATAATGTAAATAAACAAGAGATGTTACATGATAAAGTTAAGCAAGCAATTTTTCTCGAAAAAAAAATCGACCAAGTTTGAATGCAATTTTTTTTTTGTCAGGAATTTTGCAATATTAAACTTTCTTTCGAGTTTAAAAATTATATTATCAAAGGTGGAAATGTTTTAAGTGTTTCGAAATTGACAATAAGTCTCATTTTTAGAAATTGAATCATTATTATTCTAGGTCTTAATTTTAATTATAATCGAAAAACTATGCTTGCTACTGATAAAAATCTAGAATTATGTATATATTTCGAAACTAGAACAGAACTAGATCAGAATATGATAACTAATTTTAATTTTCCTATTTTAGGGTTCTAAAAAAATGGGATTCATTTTTATAAAAATCATTTTCGTTTATTTCTAAAAAACTTCGAATTTTTTTTTCGCCTTTTTTAAATAAAATTAGCAATTTTAAAAATAATAGAATTTAAAAATTTTCTAATATAAATTTTTCTTGAAAACAGTAAAAAAATACAATTTTGGAGAAATTAGAAATAATTGCAGAAATTCAATTATTTTCAAAAGAAATAAAATTCTTCTCGAAATTCTTCTTATAAAATTCAACTATGTTCAAAATTTGAAATGTTTTAATTTTCAAAATTTACATTTCCGTTTCTAAGACCCCATAAGACGTTCACTAAATTGTAAGTAGAGAGAATTAAAAGAAAAGCAAAATTCAAAATACAGTAAGAATGTTTAAAGAATAATTTTAAAGTAAGAAAAAAAATGGCAAACAATTAAAAAAGAAAAGAAACATTTTCCATTATAAATTTGAAATGCAAGGGTCAACCTGGGAACTGTTCGTTTCAAATTAGAAACATAAAGCGAATAACGCAAGTTTTCTCTATCCCTCTTACGTGAATGTAGACGCGAATCTACGTTTCCTGTATTTATCTTGTGAATACGAAGCACGCTCGCGCGCAACGGGCATTGTATTATAATTTACTTACCGATGTTATAATTACAATTTCGAGCAAGTGGCCAGCAGTCCACGGGCCTGACCTCTCCGAGCTACGACCCTGAGTCATGGGAGTGAGAGAGCAAAACCCGCGTGTGGATTCTGTACCAGAGTAATATGCTCACTTCAACGTTTCCCACTGTTTACTCTGCCCGGCATAATATTCAATTCCAATTCGTCCAGTATTAACCTTGCATGCCTTCATAGCACAAGTATCAAATCCACTGTTTTAGTATAACAATACCAACATTAAATGTTCTCTATTAATGTATTCCCTTGTATGTACTTGTACAAAAGAAGACGAAAGTTTCTTTTTCCTTTCTTTCTCTCTTTCCTTCTTTTTTTTTGGAAACAAAAGGAGAACAAAAACTTAGTTTATTAAGATTATTTTTTACTCATTCTTTGGGAAAATTTATCAAGTATTTTCGGATTGAAATCCTTTGTTATTTATTTTACTTTTAGGATCCTAAGCTCGATCTTAAATAAATTATCCATTTCGGACCTTTATTGTAAACTTAATTGAAAGTAAACCTAGATTTTTATCATTCTACCTGTATATCTTATTTTATTTTCAAGTATAAATAATCCTGATAATTAAATTGTAATATCTAATTGTATGTTGAATTCTTCAGCTAAACAAAACTAATTTAAACTAATCAAAACTAACTAAAACGAATTAAAACGAATTAAAACGAATTAAAACTAATTAAAACTAATCAAAACTAATTAAGACTAATTGAAACTAATCAAAACTAATCAAAACTAATTAAAACTAATCACAACTAATTAAAACTAATCAAAACTAATCAAAACTAATTAAAACTAATCAAAACTAATTAAAACTAATCAAAACTAGTTAAGACTAATTAAAACTAATGAAAACTAATTAAGACTAATTCAAAGCTAATGAAAACTAATTAAAGCTAATCCAAACTAATTCAAACAAATCTTAACTAATCCAAACGACATTTTTAATCGCAAAGGATCCTAAAAATTCTTATGATAACTAATATTTTTACTATAATCTTACTAATTTACATAATAATATTTTCTGTACTGATTTTTGAACCTAAATTTTAATCAATCTGAACTAAATATAATCCTATAGTCATTAAATCTCTAATTTATTACGAACTTAATCCTTTATTATATATACTTCTAATTTTATGATCCTATTCTATTTTCAAGAAAAAATAAGGATAATTTTAGGATTCAAATAATAAAAATCTAAAATACCTAAAATCTGCTCTCTAAATATGAATCAGTTAAAAATAACTGCTTCTCAGTTAAAAATAACTAATGTCTCAGTAAATTTTTTTTTGTCCGATTCAATTAGTCAAGTTTAACTAATTTTTCAGTTATTTTTTTAACTGAAAATCAGTTATTTTTAACTGATTCAGAAGCAAAAAGTATCCGTCACTATGATTGTCAGTTAAAACCATGATTTTTAACTGATTCATAAATTAAGAGAGAGAATTAACTATAATAATTATTTTCTAGAATTTTAATAAATCCTTCTAAACAATTCAAGTATTTTTTTATATAGTAAAATCTTTACAAAAATTTAATGATTTTCAAAAGAATTTTAAATTGAATTCCTCGGATGAATTCAAATATTTTTTAAGTATATTTCCATAAATTTTAATTATTTCCAAAAATTTTAATAAATTCTTCGAAACAATTTCACCATTTTTATAAATACTAAAATTCTTTGCAGGAATTAAATTATTTTTAATCAAATTTAAATAAAATTCATACGTGAAAGAATTTCAAAAATTTCTATAAAATTCAATTTCAACAGGAATTTCAAATTCTCTAAAAATAATTCAATTATTCTCAAAATATTTTTAAAAAAATTCTATATAAAAATTAAATTGCTTTCAATGCTAGTTTTAAATATATATTCGTCAAAAAGAAAAAAAAATTGAAAGAATTTAATTATTTTCAAAAAATAATAAAATTCTTGTGATGAATTCAATTTTTTTTAAATATAGGTATACTTAATTTTAATACAATTCTTTAAAGAAATTCCATTATTTTCGAAACAACTTCAATTGAATTTCTCCTAAAAATTTAATTATTTTCAAACTATAAAATTCTTCGCGAAATTTCAATTATTTTCAATTCACTTTTAATAAAATTCTTTTTCATAAAATTAAATTGCTTTCAAAATTTTCAATTAAAATTATTAAAGAGACTCCATTAATTTAAAAAAAATTCAAAGAAATTCTTCGAAAAAAAATCTAAAAACTCCATTAATTTAAAAAAAATTCAAAGAAATTCTTCGAAAGAATTTAATTAAAAATTTTAATAAAATTCTTCGCCAGAATTAAGTTATTTTCCTAAATAATAAAATTCTTTGAAGGAATTCTATTATTATCAAATTTTATGATAAAAATTTTTTGCAATGATTTGATGATTTTCAATAAATTAATTTTAAAATTGAAAATATTTGAAAAGAAAAATTATAAAAAAGTTAAGAAACAAAAAAGGAAACAAAAACTAACTTCAAACTGCGAGCAGATTACCGAAACATGTAATTTATTATTATCAATGTTAAAATTATTTTTATTTTATAATTAATTCAAAATTGTAATGACAAATAGAAATCATCAGAATTTTTTTCACTTCTTTTCATTAAAAGACTAAAATTTTGTTAAATTTTATGTTTTGTCAAATTGAAATTATGGAGATTTTTGTTCTTTACTTCTAAACAAAATTAGAAAATTTTGAAACAACTGTGATTCAGAAATAGAAAATTTATTTATTTTGCATTATTTTTCTTTATGAATCACAATTTTTTTTAACAAAATTACTAGAGTTTCAGACTTTTAATTTTTTACTAAGTTCCCAGTTGCTTTATAGTTTTAATCAAAATTCGAAAATAACTATAGTTTTTTGGTATTTAAAAAAATATATAACTATAGTTATTAAGATTCTAAGTTAAGATAGAAAAATTACTAGAATTTTGAACTTCTAATTTTTTACTAGGTTTATAATAACTATATAGTTCTAGTGAAAAATAAAAATTACTGGAATTTTGAATTCCTTATTTTTCACAATACTTTTAGTAATTATGGTTTTAGTTAAAGTTGAAAAATTACTACAATTCTGAACTCTTAATTTTTTTATAAAGTTCCTCATTTTTAAGATCCTAGTTAATATTAAAAATTACTATAGTTTCTGACTCTTAATTTTTTGCTCAGTTCCCAGTTGTTTTATATAGTTTTAATCAAAATTCGAAAATAACTAGTTTTTTGGAATTTAAAAAAATGTAGATTTACAGTTATTAAGATTCTAAATTAAGATTAAAAAATTAGAGTTCTGAACTTCTAATTTTTTACTAGATTTTTAATAATTGTTGTTCAAGTGAAAACGAAAAATTACCAGAGTTTCGAACTCATAATTTTTCCACTAGGTTCTTAATAAGTAAAGTTCTAGTGAAAACAAAAAATTACTAGAATTTTGAACTTTTAATTTTTTATTTCTCTTTATTTCTAAAATTTTAGTTAATATTAAAAAATTTACTAGAGTTTCAGACTCTTTATTTTTTACAAAGCTAACAGTTGTTGTATAGTTTCAGGCAATTCGATAATTCAGTAATTCGAAAATTACTAGTGGTTTGAATTTTAAATAAATAGAAAAATTCTAGTTAAGATAGAAAATTTACTAGAGTGACTTATTAGTGACTCTAGTAATTTTTCTATCTAACTAGAGTTCCTGGAAGGAAACTAGTAATTTCTAGTATAACTCTTACTAGGGTCTTGATGGAAATGACGTATAAGATTAAAATGAGAATAAATATGATCCAGTGGGAAATATGAAAGTATTTATTGATATGTAGATGTAGACTCGATATAGAAGTATATATAAGCTTCTTGTTGATGTAAAAAGAAGATATTAAATGATACATTATAGGCGACTGGTAGCACACTCATTGAAAAAAAGGGTCGTAGTTTTTGATCGGTGAATGATTATCGAATACGCCTGCATCTGGCGCACCTGACGTATATTGGGGTAGGGAAACCCCCACCCCCCTTCTCCTCTACCCTTCTTCTTCTTCTTCGTCTTCTTCTTTTTTTTCACCGCTTCTTAATTTGACCTTCTCTTTTCTTCCCTCTTTTATACTCTTTCTTTCCTCTCTTTTCTTTATCGTGACCATTCCCATGCACCTTAAATGAAGAAGGCTTCGTAACGTCCGCTATATAATGACCATTATTGAAATTTTACTGCTTCTTAATTGGAAATTAATGGATGGTTCGCAAACAGGGCATCACTCGTTGGTTAGTTAGTATATACACTGTAACTAGCACCATAATACACAAGTTATAAGGCAATGGAGTTTAAAAGATTGTATCTTTATCTTCACGCTATCGGTGATGTGTGCGGAGAGGAAAAATTCTTTTTCTCAATAATTTTTTTCTTTTTCTTTTTCTTTTCAAGTTTGAATTTTTGGGTATACGAATTTCTTTTTCATTTTGTATTTCATTTAATTGGGAGAATATTTATTGTGACAATATGAGTGGTGTAATAAAAATACACGATATAGTGGAAGGGTGTGTTATTACTTTGATGTCACGTCATAGATAAAGGAAGGAATAATTTTAATGAAAATTAGTAAATTTTTGTTGACCTCGCCCTCAAAGGGATAATTTATTTCGAACTGTTGTCGTAAATAATGTGTTGTTATATGGAAAAAACATCGGATGATAGAGGACGCAAGAAAATTAATTAAAATGTTATTGTCACTTTTGGCTAATATTGGAAATTTGAATGACTAAAAATTTGTTTTTTTTTTTTTTTTTTTGGTCCTCGTGTAAATAGAAAATAATGCATACAAAAATATCGCGAAAACTCGTTACAAATTCGTGTGTAGCAAAGTACCAATGGCAATAAAGGAAGAGGTTTTCAAGTGGGTTGCCTTGTCCACTTATGCACGTGGTGTCGCTCCAGTGACTTTTCGAACGGAATTTCTCCGACATCTGCGTCTCTGCCGTTTCCTTTCGTACACGCCACTGGTTTCCACCCTGTATACGCATCTATACAACCACTGTTGTCGTTCTTATATATATATAGGATATACAATATATACAATATATATATATATATATATATACGTCGTCTGAGAACACGTTTGAAAACTTACGTGCTGCGTCAGGGGTGAGTGAACACGACGGTACGGATGCACCTACATATGTTTCGCGCTTGTATGAGTTTCTTAGATAAAGTATATCCACGTGTGCATTATACATTTTACGTGCATTACACTCGTGGAAGCGATAACCGCGGGGGCAATAACTTCCTTCGCGACTTCATCATAATATATCCGTTACGAAGAGATTTTATCTCCGTATTTGAAATATTTCCATTAAAACCTTGGTTAAATAATTAACTGGACTCACTAATAATTCGTTGGTTTTATATTATAGGAGATTTCTATCTTTACACATATAGATGTCTATGTGTTTAAATGTGCCTATATGCGCACATGTGTATATGCGCCTATGTCTATGTGTGTAAATGTGTCTATATGTGCACATGTGTACATGCGCCTATGTCTATATGTGTCTATATGTGCACATGTGTACATGCGTCTATGTGTATATGTGTAAATATGTCTATATGTGCACATGTGTATATGCGCTTAAATCTATATGTGTAAATGTGTCTATATGCGCCTATGTGTAAATGTGCACATGTATTTATGCGCCTATGTGTATATGTGCACATGTATGTATACGCTTATGCATATATGTGCACATGTGTATATGTGCGCCTAAGTGTATATGTGCACATGTGTATATATGCGCCTATGTGTATATGTGCACATGTACATATGTACACGTGTCTATGAGTCCATGTGCATATGTGCGCCTAAGTGTATATGTGCACATGTGTATATGCGCCTATGTGTATATGTGCACATGTACGTATGTACACGTGTCTATGAGTCCATGTGCATATGTGCGACTATGTCTACATGCGCCTATCTCTATATGTGTAAATATTCGAATAATATATATACCTAAATGTATAATATTATATAGTCTAGTTTTTCACCCTATTTTATATTTTCGGGGAACAATGTTGTGTCTCTCATGTGCGAGTGAATTCACTGAGACGTGTCATGTTCCAGTGGGAATTAAAACTGATACTGTATTAATCATCAAAGGTTGATTAATATTCATTTTATGCTAATCAAGTCCTATGTCGGGGTAATTTTGCTTATCTAAAATCTCCCTATTACATAAAAATTGAGAGCCATTTTAATTTCATGTCATTTGGACATTTTTTTTGTTTCGTTTCTTTCATTCTTATTTGCTTTTAAACTAATTTGTTGAAATTTATTAAGAAAGGCACTTTAGTATTATTCCTGTATTTTTTCTTTAATTTTTATCTCCTTGATAATTGATATTTAGTCACGTTTTTGCTGTTTCCGTTCACTGTTGGGTAATATCTAGGAAAAAAAAGGTTAACTGGACTTTTGACGCAATCATAAAATTTTTGTTACTAGGGTTTTAAGGTAAAATTGAAAAATTAAACTCTTTAGTTTTAATCAAGTTTTCAGTTACTTACGTAACTGAAAACTTGATTAAAACTGAAGAATCCTAGTGGAGGTTAAAAATGACTAGAGTTTCAGATCCTAGTAAAAATTAGGATTTTTGATACTAGAAGTATAGTTAAGGTAGAAAAATTTACTAGTTTCTGTTACTAGGGTTCTAGATTCAAGGATAAAAAAAATCACTAGATTTTTTTTTATTAAATAAAATTACTAGAGTTTTGAGTTATTATTTTTTTTACTAGGCTTTTAATAATTAGGATTCTAGTAAAGCGTTATTAACATTCAAGTTAAGGTTGAAAAATTACTAGATTTATAACTCCTTATTTTTCACTAGATTTTGAATAATTGTAGTTCTACTGAAAACGAAAAATTACCAGAATTTTGAAGTCTCAATTTTGTACTAGGGGTTTAGTAATTATCTTTCTTATTAAGGTATGAAAAATTACTAGAGTTTTGAACTCGTAACTTTTCACTAGGTTTTTAATCAATATAGTTCTAGTGTAAGCGAAAAATTCCTAGAGTTTTGAATTCTTTATTTTTTACTAGTTTTTAACTAGTATTAACTTGTTTTTTTATTAGTTAAAGATAAAAAGTTACTAGAATTTTAAACTCTTAATTTTTTATAAAGTTCCTTATTTCTAAGATTATTAGATTATTATTAATTATTACTAAGTTAATATTAAAAAATTACTAGAGTTTCGTGCTCTTAATTTTTTTCCAAGTTCTCAGTTGTTGTATAGTTTTAGTTAAAATTCGAAAATTACTAGTGTCTTGGTTTCTGAAAAAATTGTATTACATTTATATTAGGATGAAAAATAACTAGAGGTTTGAACTCCTATTTTTTCACTAGATTTTTTATGACTATAGTTCTAGTGAAGAAGACAAATTACTAGAGTTTTGAATATTCAATTTTTTACTAGAGTTTTAATAATTATGCTTCTGGTTCAGGCATAAAAAAATACTAGTTTTGAACTCTTAATTTTTCACTAGGTTTTTAATAAGTATAGTTCTAGTGAAAAACAAAAATTGCTAGAGTTTTGAACTCCTTATTTTTTACTAGACTTTGAATTATTATAGTTCTAGTTAAAGATGAAAAGTTACTAGAGTTTTAAACTCTTAATTTTTTTATAAAGTTCCTTATTTTTAAGATTTTTTGATTATTGTTAATTATTATTTTTATTATTAAGTTAATGTTAAAAAATTACTAGAGTTTTGGGCTTTTAATTTTTTACTAAGTTCTCAGTTGTTGTATAGTTTCAATTAAAATTCGAAAATTACTAGTGTTTTGGTCTCTGAAAATATGTAATTTTAGTTATTAACATTCTAGTTAAGATTGAAAAGTTACTAGATTTTTGAACTACTTACTAGATTTTTAATCAATATAGTTCTAGTGACAACGAAAAGTTACTAGAGTTTTGAGTTATTAACTTTTTACTAGACTTTCAATAATTAAAATTCTTGTTATGGGTGGACAAATAATACTCTGTAGTTTTAATTTAGTTTTTAGTTACTTAACTAACTTAATTAAAACTGAATAGACCTAGTTTTTACACTTTTAGTAATTAGAATCCAAGTTAAGGTTCTTTATTACTAGAGTTTTGGATTTTAGTAAAAAATTCAGTATTTACTATTTAGTTACTAGAATTCTAGTAAAAAATTACCAGAGTCTTGGTCTAAATTTTTTAACTAAATCCATAATTACAAAGGTCCTAATTATAATTTGAAAAATTACTAGAATCTCTCTTTTTTAATTTCTAGTAAAAAATAGTAATTTAGTTTCTAGTAAAAATTAGTTATTTAATTTCTAAATTCCTATATTTAAGATTTAATATTCAAGGGATTTTGACTGATTTAATTCTTTCCTAGATTTTTATAGTATAGTTAGGAAATAATTGACCCTTTTTTATAATCGAATTTTGTAAGGTGGCTATTCAATAATAGATTGACCACCGACAACGGAAGTAGCCGTCGATATAATTAATATAAAATTTCGTTTCGGATACTTGCCAAATATAATTGAGTGTCACAATTAGTTCCGGACGATGAGGTACCACCTTGATCTCAGGGCTCATGTTTTTAGGGCGTTTCAATAACTCGATTGTGGTCGGAAGTATATTCAGCTTTACGCTTTTGTAACTCTAAAACTGTTTCTCTTGAAAATTGTTCCACGATGTCTCTATAGGTTCCTATATTTCTACCCGAGTTGTCACATTATAAAAAAAATATCTCAAATTTCTTACTATAGTTTATTATCTCTTACTCAAGGACCTTAATCCCTGAAGAAATTTCTTCACAAAAATTTCTTCGACAAAAAAAAATTAGTCGAGAAAAATTGATAGAACACAATTTGCTAAGGATATAAAATTGAGACAAAGAGTAATTTATTTTGTATTTTTTTTTTTAAAAATGATTAGCTCACATGTAGATTCTCATTTGTTGGTACTAAATTCGTTTTAAAGGGGGAGGGGGTGGGGGGATGGTTTTCCCTAAGGACCATTAAGTTTCTGTAAAGTGCGAAAACGGCTGTAAATTTAGATGCGAGAGTAATGGATGTGAGGCTTTAAGGATGTAGAAGACTGTTATAAAGGCATGATTCGCTGTCCCCAATTGTGCCGAAACTGCTTCCAGCACGCGCCTTTCTCGGACCCTTTTCGCGCCGTAAGAATGTGTAGTAATACACTCCGCACTCGGGGCGCGAGCTCAAAAGGGGTAAAATAGTAAAGCCAGAGGCTCCCACGGCCACATAAACATAAATTATCGGCTGGTAATTACGAGATACGACCCTACACCCGCGCACCTTCGTTGAATGCTCCTTTCTTACACAAACTCATATAAAGAGGGTAAGAGACTTTGTTGAAACCCCCTTTAACACCCTCTTTCTACCTCCTTCTCCCCCCACCTCACCTCACCCCTCTCTCTCTCTCTCACTCTCTCAACTCCTTCATTAATACAAGCAGAACTCTATGTAACGGAACGACTCTTAATTGTTATATACATTCCATTAGACTAATTGCTGAATTAAGACTTCTGTTTCATACCAAGAGAAAGAGTTTTATTTGCTGAACTCAATGATCAGATAATTATTATACGAATTATAAGATGTTGGAAAATTTTGATTGATTTAGTTATAATCATAATTTGTCTACAACTTAAAATCAATTTGTTTATGCTTGGGATGAATTCCAAGCATAAACAAATTGATTTTAAGCAAAAATCGATAATCTAATGATTAATAAAGATAGATAGTAAATAATGTAATATCGGTAACAGTGTTCGATTGAATTTGATGAGGAGTTGAGGACCAAAAGGTGCGATGGAGGTAGATGCATGAGACATGTGTGTATATACGCCTTTTGGATATTTCTTATGTCCGTGGAGTTTATTTGTATGCGTGCAAGTAATTAAAGAGAGCGACTGTCACATCCGGCGACCCACGCGAGAAGGGTGCGGCATCGGTGGTCCTCCCTGCTGAGCAGCCCTGTAGAGCCACGTCACTCTTCTCGATCTCTTTCCCCCTTTTTCTCCTCGTCTAATTTTCACTTGTTTCGTATTACTTTATCTTTCAATGTCCACCTATCTCTTCGATTCAATCTCTTGCTGAAATCCGAAAATTCTTTCTTTTTTTCACTCTAATTTCCTTATTCCTTAAATTGCTTTTTAAGGTATACCAAAGAATTAAATTGTTATCAAAGTGAATCAAGCTGATACCAACTTGATACTAAATTTCTTCAAATTGCTACCAAATTGAATAAAATTGCTACTAAACTTTGTAAGTAATTTAAACACAGTTTTTTAAGGTATGAAATTAATACCAAATTGGATTAAATCGATACCAAATCAAACCAAATCAAACGTTGCAATTTGATACTTTAACCATAGTTTTTATAAGCATGTCAAATTGAGCCAAACAAACGTATCAAAATTGTACCTTCGCAAATCAAAAGTTTTGATGCATTCTTTGTCTCAATTTTGATATCATTAGAAAAACTGTCACCATTTCATATAAGATTAATTTTATGATCTCTTGAATGCCTAGAGATGGAATTACGGTATATATAATAACTTTATTAAATATAAAGTAATAATAATAATTTAAAAGGGTCACTGTGGGGACCAGGGAAGAAGTTTTGGAAAATTGGCGCAGTTTAGGGAACCGAAAATTTTGTTGAAAGCTTGATGTATACTGGAGGCTGCAATAAAGCATCCTTGGAAGTATACGGTGGTTCACATTCACCCCGTGTCTCAGCTAATAAATAATTAAAACTTTTGTTTCGAAGGTGCCGCTGATGCACGACACCAGCCTGGCTTAGTGCGTTTCATGCCGCCTTTGAATAATCGCACTTTATAAATTAAGGTTATGCTTTATGTTAAAAGATTCTGCTCGGCATCTGTTTCTAATTACCCGCTAATGGCTATAGCGTCGGCAGTAAAGCATTTGTTACCATTAGCCTCCCACCTATATTACCTCTTATTGGAGTCATCTTATTTTTTTAAAACTCCTTTTTTGCGTCACTTACTCAGTTTTCTTTGTTTTTTTTGATTTTTAAGATTTTGGTACTGCAATCTTTTTTCTCTTCAAAGAGATAACAGAGAGTAAAATGTTAGCTAACACTATGAAAGAGGAAATATTAATTTAAAAACCCTAGCACAGTAAATCGTGAGGTATTAAAAAGTGTCGCAGATTAAATTAACACCAAAAAAAGATTAAAATAATCAATTTTGGTGTTATTTTTTTACAATGAATGAAATTTTAGTTCATTAAATATTTTTATAACTATAAAACATGAAGATATCGATAACTCCGAGTTCGGAGTGATTCGACTCGGAGTGATCGATTTCATCATATTTTATAATAATTAAAGATGACCAAGTAATAAAATCATTATTTTATATTATAAGAATATTATACTTCTTCAAAATTTCATTATTATTAATTTCATTATTTCAATTCAATTATTATTTTCAAAAATTTTTAACTACAATTTTACTTTATATCAATTATTTTAAATAATTTTCGAAAAAGTTCTTTGGTAATTTTCAAATCCATTTGTTTACAATATTCAATTTCACGAAATTTCAATTATTCCTAAATTCTTTAATTAAATGCATATTAGAAATTTAAAAACTTCAAATAATATAAAAGAAAATTCAATTAAACTTTTTCAAAAAAATTAATTTCAAAATTCAATTATTTCTAAAAATTTACGTTATATTGCTTTCAATATTCAATTATAATCTAAAATTGTAACTGAAATTCATTTTTATGAAATGAAAATCAATTTTTATTAGAAAATTCTACGAGAATTTAATTATTTAAATGCAAAAGTAAATTATTTATTGAATAGTTGAATGTTTCTCAAAATTTAATTCTCATAAAGAATTTCATTAACAAATTTTTAAATAATTGAATTCTTTTGTCGATTTTTATTAAAACTTGCAAGAACATAATTACTTTTTTCAATGAATTCAATTAAAATTGTATGAAAAATAATTGAAACGCTATGATGAGTTTTATTATTGGTAAAAATAATTGAATCCTTAGGAAGAATTTTATTACTCTTGAAAATAATTGAATTTCTGCAATAATTTGCAACTTCTCTAAAATTAAATTTTTTTCTCGTGTTTTTAACTAAAATCCTTCAATAAATCCATTATTTTTAATACTTTTTAAAAAAAGTTCTTTGAGAATTATTAAATTCATTCGTTTACAATTCAATTTTACAAAATTTTAATTATTCGGAAATTCTGCAATTAAATATATATATTGAAAAATATAAAAACTTGAAATAATTTCAATAAAAATCCTATTAAACTTTTAAAAAGAATTAATTCTACACAATGGTTTGTCAAAAATATGGAAAATTAAGAATTTCAATGATTTTAGTTTGAAACTTTTTCAAAATTTAATTATTTCTAAAAATCCACTTTATAATGCTTGTAATATTTAATTATAATCTAAAATTTTAACTGAAATTTATTTTTACAACTATTTTTATTAGTAAATTCTACGAGAATTTAATTATTTAAATACAAAAATAAATAATTTAATAATTTCATGTTTCTTGAAATTAAATTCTCATAAAAAATGTTATCAACAAATTTTTTAAATCATTAAATTCTTTGGACGAATTTTAATAAAATTTTTAAGAATAATTACATTTTTCGAGGAATTCGATTAAAATTGCATTAAAAATAATTGAAATTCTGCGATGAGTTTTAATATTTATAAAAATAATTGACTTCTTACAACGATTATTATTAAAATTTTAAAAAATTAATTGAATTTCTGACATCAATTTTATTATTTATAAAAATAATTAAAATTTTGACGAGAAGTTATAAAAATTTTTATAAATAAATGATTTTGTTCAAAAAATTTTTTAAAGAAATGATTCTGTTCAAAAAATTTTATAAAAATTGTGTTATAAATAATTGAATTTCTTTGAGAATTGTATATTATTTATGAAAACAATTGAATTGTTTAAAAAAATTTTAATTATTAAAAACAATTCAATTATTATAAAGAATTTTATTAAAATTTTTAAAAAAATTAAATTCTTTTAAAAAATTTTATTAAAATTTTTAAGAATAATTGCGTTTTTAGTGGAATTTAAATTTAAATTATATATTAAAAATAATTGAAATCCTCCGATGAATTTTATTATTTATGAAAATAAATGAATTTTTGTCATCGAATTTTAATAATCTTTTGTAGATAATTGCATTCTTGAGAAGCATTTTAGAAAAATATTTTTAAAGAAATGATTTTGTTCAAAAAGTGTTATGAAAGTTGTGTTTTAATTTTAAATAATTGAATTTCTTCGAAAATTGTATATTATTTATGAAAATAATTGAATTCTTTCAAAAAATTTTATTAAAATTACATTAAAAACAATTCAATTATTATAGAGAATTTCATTCAATTTTTAAAAAATAATTCTTTCAAAGAATTTTATTATTTTTAAGAATAGTGTCATTTTTCTTGGAATTCATTTAAAATAATTGTATTAAAAATAATTTAAATTTTGGGATAAGTTTTAATATTCATAAAAATAATTGAATTCTTGCAACGATTATTATTAAATTTTTTAAAAATAATTGAACTCTTGAGAAGAATTTTTATTATTTCTAAAAATAATTGAATTCTTGCGAAGAATTTTATAAAAATCTATTTAAATAATTGATCTTGGTTCGAAAAAATATTAGGAAAATTCTGTTTTAAATAATTGAATTCCTGTGAATATTTTTTTATTTATGAAATTACTTGAATGTTTGCGTAGAATTTTATTCAAATTTTTTTTAATGATGGAATTCTTTTGGAAAATTTTATTGAAATAGTAGACATTGAAAATCATTGAATTTTAGAAAACTTTTGAAAATAATTGAATTTTTGACAAGAATTTGATTAAAATTTTGTAGAATAATTGAATCAGAGAAGAATTTTATTATTTATAAAGAGAATTGAAATTTTTACGAGAATTCTTAAAAATTTTTGAACACAATTGAATTTAGTGACTATGTTACAAAGTTAGTTAGTAACTAACTTACTTACTATTCTCCCTGGAGATGCTAAATTCGTTGATTTGTTACAAATCGTTGATTTTTGTGTTTTATTTAAAGTAAAATTTCATTTATAGTTAAAAATAACACCAAAATAGATTATTTTAATCCTTTCTGGTGTTAATTTAATCCTAGAGGGATTAAACTGATGCAGATTATTTTTATCTATTCTGGTGTTATTTTAACACCTCTCGTTTCACTGTGAGGGTATTCAATGAATTAAAAATCGAATTACATTCGATTTTTTATCGAATGTAATTATTTATCGTACTTTTTGTAGAGAATAAATAAGATAAATCGAAATTCTTTGACAGTCGTTAAGTGCAATTCTCGTGATGCAAAAGGGATGCTATTGCCTTAAGCTCTCTTGTAAACTTGGGACTAAGAAGGGGTTTGAAACCGGTTGGCAAACGTTATCTCAACCAAAAACCCCCCTTCATCGCTCGCCATAAATCAAGGATTTCTTTTAACGAGCATTAATTGTTTTTGCGATAGTGAGAATCGCTCGCGATACTAAACAGCTTTTCACGCTCGATATTTCCCTGAGAATTTCAACTCGAAAATATTTTCCTATAATTAACAGAAAAACATTTATTTTCCGTTTCTTCTAAAATATATAGTGTTTCTACTATGTTATTCTCTTTTCAACTTTTTTTTTTTGTTTTTTTTTTTGACTCATTTTCTTTTTGGACTAATTTTTTTCATTCTGTAAAATACAATACACCGATAAAAGGGCAAAGTATAAACAATCAGGGACGAAAGTTTCTCAGGTTATATACACGTTAGCCGCACTGAGAATTACTTTAATGCCATCAGTGCAATGTATCCCACCTCTCTGGTTCGAAACATTAAACTTTGTATTAGGAGTGCGGGAAAGTAGAGGGAATAATGGAACAGCAGCGAATACAACTCTTTGGTTTATAGATCAATGGTTGGCAATTATTGTAAGTTCATTAGACTTGAAAGCTTCCCTTTCTCTCTTTATATACGCATCCCTTGGAAACCCTTTCTTCTTCTCTTAGGGGTAGAGAAGATGCCTTTACCTTAAACACCCCCCCCCCTTCTCTTCTTGATCTCCCTCGAGTGTATCCACACACCCCTTTTCGGTGAGTTGAAATTGCGACATTCCGGCGTGAAACGCCGAAACTATTTGACTCTGTAATTTGTGATTGTAGTTTATTGCGCGAATGGACTAACACACTCCTATGGTAACTTCTGGCGATGCTTGCAAATGTCCCCGGAAATTAAGGTCGAGACTGCTCTTGATGAACATGATCAATGATTATTATTATTATAGAGTTGAAAAGAGAAAAAAAGTTTTTTTTTGCTCTTTTCTGGGGGGTAATTGAAATACAGAACAGTAGCATTTACTGTTCTGAACAGTAAATGCTACTGAACAGTAGCATTTTTTACTCTACTAAAATGGTACCAATTTTAAGGCCAAATGGTACCAAATTTACGAAGCAATAATTCTATGACCCGATGTAGAAATTTCCCTAAAAATTAAGTAACAATTTCTTAAAACTTAGGAGTGATCGAGAAAAAGAAAAAATTGAGTTTGGAAAAATTATTAGAGTTTCAGAGAAAATTGAAAATGAAAATGAAAAAAATGTAAATTACCAACGCACGAATTTTTGATGTGTTAAGAATATAATTATAGTGTAAAAAATTGAATTGTTTTAGTTAAGACACTCGGATTGAAGTAGTAGTTAAAAGTTACAAGACTTGTCGAGTGTAATTCTGTTTCTTCGCAAATAGGTTTAAATTAAAATCGTGATAATTTTCGTTGTGTTGCGTAAGCCTATTTTTCTCACCAGTGTTTTGTTTCTAATAGCTGTCAATTGTTCTTCACTTTATTTTCAAAACACTTCACTTAATGTCTATTGCAAAGTAAATTATTATTAAAAAAATCTTAATTAACATCATTAAAGCAATTTTAAAACGAATCTTTATTTTGTTTACTCTTTACTTTAATTTTTTACTTTATTTTACTCGGAAAAATTGTAGTTGTAACCAAATGTTAAATTAAATGTAAGTAAAAATATTTTTAAACATAGTTATTTTCTAGGGATAATAAATTGAAACAAAAAACAAAACATTAATTATTTAAAACAATGTTTATAAAATTCTTATGAAGAATTCAATTATTTTCAAAAATAAAAAATTTTTGCGCAGAAATTCAATTTTAAAAAAATTTTCACAGTAATTCAATTATTTACAAAAATATTAGAATTTTTCACAGGAATTCAATTATTTTCAAATATTTTAATAAAATTGTTCGAAAGAAGTCAATTATTTTAAATACAATTTTAATTACATTTTTTTTTGAAAGAATTGAATTATTCTTTTAGATTTTAATAAAACTCTTCCCAAGAATTCAATTATTTCGGTAAGTATCAAAATTATTCCCGAAAATTCAATTATTTTGAGGCATTTTAATAAAATTCTTTGCAAAATTTAATTATTTTCATAAATAATAAAACTCATCGAAGAATTTCAATTATTTTTAATACTATTTTAAATTAATTAATCGAAAAATTCAATTATTTTTACAAATAAAGTTTTCCACAAGAATTCAATTATTTAAAATAAAATTTTCATAATATTTATTATATTTCGAAAACATTAATTACTTAAAACAATGTTCATAAAATTCTTTGGAAGAATTCAATTATTTACAAAAATATTATAATTTTTCACGGAAATTCAATTATTTTCAAATATTTTAATAAAATTCTGCACCAGAATTTAAATATTTATACATAAATAATTCTTCGAAACAATTCAATTATGTCGATAAATAACAAAATTATTCCCGAAAATATAATTCTTTTTAAACAATTTAATAAATTTTTCGCAATAATTCAATTATTTCCATAAATAATAAAAATCTTCTAAGAAATTCAATTATTTTTGAAAATTTTAATAAAATTCTTTGCAACTATTCAATTATTTTCATAAACATAATAAAATTCATCTCAGGATTTCAATTATTTTTAATATAATTTTACAGGAATTGCTGAAAAATGTAATTATTCTTAAAAATTTAATTAAGATTCCTCGAAAAAATCAATTATTTAAAAAACTGTTTCTTTAAAATTCTTTGGAAGAATTCAATTATTTACAAAAATATTATAATTTTTCACAGAAATTCAATTATTTTCAAATATTTTAAATATTATTCTCCCAAAAATTCAATTATTTTGAGGCGTTTTAATAAAATTCTTTACAAAATTGAATTATTTTCATAAATAAAAAAAAACTCATCGATGAATTTCAATTATTTTTAATACTATTTTAAGTTAATTAATCCAAAAATTCAATTATTTTCACAAATTAAGTTTTTAAAAAAAAATTTAATTATTTAAAGTAAAATTTCCATAATACTTATTATATTTCAAAAAAAATTAATCATTTAAAACAATGTTTATAAAATTCTTCTAAAGAATTCAATTATTTTCAAAGATAACAAAATTTTTCAATGAAACTTAATTCTTTTTAATCATTCTAATAAAATTTTTCACAGAAATTCAATTATTTTGAAATATTTTAATAAAATTGTTAGAAAGAAATCAATTATTTTAAATACAATTTTAATTAAATTTTTTTGAAACAATTCAATTATTCGTTTAGATTTTAATAAAATTTCTCCTAAGAATTCAATTATTTACATAAATAATTCTTTGAAAGAATTCAATTATTTCGGTAAATATCAAAATTATTCCCTAAAAATTCAATTATTTTGAGTTATTTTAATAAAATTCTTTGCAAAATTCAATTATTTTAAGTCATTTTAATAAAATTCTTTGCAAAATTCAATTATTTTCATAAATAAAAATATATTCAAAAATATATTTAATATTCATCCGAAGAATTCAATTATTTTTAATAGTAATAAATTTTTTCTTGGAAATTCAACTATTTTCAAAAATTCTAATAAAATCGTTCGCAAAAATTCAATTATTTTCATAAATATAAAAATGCTGTTTAGGAATTTGATTCTTTAAAAATTTTTTTTTAAATCTTCTCAAGAATTCAATTCTTTTCATGAATGTAAAAATTTTTTAAGAATTTAATTATTTAAAAATTTTTATAAAATTCTTCGCAAATAATTAAATAATTTTTATTAATATTTAAATTCTTTCATAAATATTAAAATTCGTTGCAGGAATTCAATTTATTAGTAGAATAAGGATGAAAGAAATATTTTTGATGAAGATTAGGAAAAAGTCAGGAAAATAAAATATAGAATAGAATATTTGTCAGTTTTGTGAAGTGTCTAAAATGAGTTTTTTTGGTCGTTTTTTTCGATAGCTACTTTTTTACAACTTTTTTTTTTGTTTGAAAACTACTTTTTTACTACTTTTTTTTAGTTTGAAAGCTACTTTTTTAAAAATTAATTATCGAGTGCGAAGTCTGATATATATATATATATATATATATATATATATATATATATATATATTTGTTATGAAATATAAAGTAGAATTCTCCCTTTCCCCCCACTAATGGTAAAATAGAATAACAAAATTTTGATAAAATGGTGGAAGGTGTTTGAAAATAAATTTCACGTTGAAAAGAAACATTCAGTCTTGAAAAAGAAACGTTCATCCTTCGTCGCAACAAATAATAAATAATTCTTAAAACAGTCGCCTATACATCATTGTGTCATTTCGCGGGCGCGATGCCGCGGTAACGCGGAACGACGTGCCAGAAAATTTATCGATGCTAATTTCCCAACCTGCGGTCTCCAACGTCACTGAAAAGAATTGTATCCTGTCCCGTCTTACTGTGTGTCCTGAAACAGTGTTATGCTGCTTCTTCCTCCTCCTCCTCCTCACTTATAAACACCTAAAACGAATACAAACCTTCTCCTCTTTACAACCGAGTTTTTCCTTTCCTGAATCACGCTTCAAATTTCCGAGATGTCGACAGACCAGAAAGTAGCAATATATCTACGAAAAAGAAAAAAACGAAAAATATATTTACACTCTCGTTTCTTGTTTAAAAGGAAAAATTTTCACATTAGAAAGAATATGAAAAAATATAAAATAAAAAAAAATATATCTGCAAAAAATTAATTAAATGAATATTTTAATTTTGTGCGAGAAAAATTATTTGCGGCAAAAATCATTTTTTGTTGCACAAGATTTTTTTTTTGCGCGTGCTATAAACTTTGAAAATGTGGTTTTTTTTAATATTATAAACGACAATTTGTATTGTTATTGCACTGTGGTTTATGATTTTGTAAATGTATTATTAACACACCGATTAGATTTTGTCATCACTCGCACAAAAATCGTTTTCTTAGCATATCTGTAATTAAATACAAAATTGAAACACGTCTGAATTGTTGAAGAATTTGGTAATATTTAATTTTTTTCTAACCACTAAAGAGATTTTTCCCCTTTTCATCATCTCACTTTTATAAATGTTTATAAATTTCGTCACCCACCGGTTTAGCATCTTTTATTTTTGTATATAAGTCATATTTAGAGAATTTCTGCAAAAAAAATCGAGATGCAAATTATTTATATAGAGTCACACAAACAACGACGTGATTGCATTTTAATTCACGGTGACGATAATCGTGTGCCCCCCTTTCCCCCCGTCAGACACGATGAACGTGTAGCAATTTGCAGATCGCATCGCGTACCTATTTCGCCCGCGCGCGTAATAAGAAATTAGCAACGCGACATTCCACAAACCGAGAGTTACAAGTATGAGGATTGTGTATACTATATGCAGATGCTGTTTTGCAGCACCTTCACCTGCACTTTCATTTGAGTATATGAATATATCACATTGTGGAAGCGTTTCTAAAGGCGTACGTTAAAATGACGCAGGTGCCAAGTCCATCCGGTATGTGTTGATGTAAAGGTCGTAAAAAATGAGTACGTGTCATTATTTGATATCGAAGAACTTCCTCTTTGCACTGAGCAATTATTTTTCTTTCGGTTCCCTTTAGTTTTTTGCCGAAAAGAGAAGAGACCGAAAAATGGTCGAGACACATTAAAATATTGAGAGGGAATTTTTCTGTTTGTCACTCACTGATATAACCACTAATTTTTGTTCAATTTATATACTAAAAATCAATTAGTTAAAATTAATTTAATAAAAGAGTTCAAAAATCTTTAACACTAAAAAAATATTCTTAATTTCTTTTTCCTGATTTCCAGACTTTTTCCTGAATGATTTTGACTTTTTCTCTGACCCTAAAGAATATTCTGATTCACTCTAGAAATTATTAGATACTCAAAAAAAATGTTCTATTACATATTTACGAATTTCTTTAACTTTAAAATTATTCAAAAAACACCAATAACTTTATTTTTAGATAAATATTTAATCATTGTTATTTTTCCATGATCCTAAAGTTCTGAACGTTCAAATGAACGAAATTTATTTATTTCTTCCTCAAATTCAATTTTTATGACAATAATTTTGAGTTACTATCAAAAAAATTAATTTTTAAAGTTTTTAAATGTAGAATCTAAGTTTTAAATTTTTATTCGAATCAATAATTTATGAAAATATTTTTAATACAAAATATTTCGTTCATTTGAACGTTCAAAACTTGTGATTCATATTTTTCCATAGGAACTAAGATTTTCGAAATTTCTAATTCAAATCTTTTGAAATTCAATAACTTATTATGAATAAAATTATTATAAAACATGAAGAAATTGATCATTCCGAGTCTTCCACTCGGAGCAATGAATTTCTTCTAGAGCTGTGCAAAATTCGAACCGAACCGAATTTTAGCCCCGAAATGTACCCTATTTTGAAAATTTCCCCTACTTTTTTCTTTTATCTTTTAATGATGAATTCACATCAAATTTAGCTTCGTAAACTATAAAACTGCCACTAGAATACAAAACCTTGAAAAAATTTTTCTATTTCTGACAAGAATTAATTTTTTTTATATTATTTATTTATTACAAAAGTTTTAATGCAATTATCTTGATAAATAACAAAATTCAATAATTTCTTCACGGAAATTCAATAATTTTTAGGAATTTTTATTAAAATTCTTTACGAAATTCAATTATTTTTATAAGTTACAATATTCATCCCAAGAATTCAATTATTTTCAAAAGTAATGAAATTCTTCCAAAAAATTTAATTATTTAAAAAAATTTTCAGGAATATCTCGTCAAGAATTCAATTATATTTACAAATAGCAAAATTTTTCCCCGAAAATTCAATTATTTTAGAAAAAATTTAAATAAAAATCTTTGCAAAAGTTCAATTACTTTCAAAAGTTTTTTGCAATTCAATAATTTTCAATATTTACTATTTTCATAAAATTTATCAACAGATTTAATTATAGAAAAAACTTTTTGATACAATTCTACGAAAAGATTTAATTATTTTCATAAATAATAAAATTTCATTTACGAATTCAATTATTTTTAATTGAATCATCGCAGAATTTCAAATATTTTTAATAAAATTTTTTAAAAATTCCTAGAAAATTGCAATTATTATTATTAAAAATTTTATTAAAATTTGAGGAAAGAATTCAATTTTAAAAAACAATTAATTATTCAATGAAACAATAATTTAAATATTTTCATAAATAATATTTTATTCCTCGCAGAAAATCAATTATATTCAAAATTTTTAAGTAATTTTGCAAAAGAATTCAATAAGTTTGATAAACAACAAAATCGCATAAATTCTTCCCATAAAATCAATTATTCTAAGGAATTTTAATAAAATTCTTTTCCAAAATTCAATTATTTTGATAAATATCAAAATTTATCACAAGAATTAAATTCTTTTGAAAAGTAATTAAATACTTTGCAAAAATTAAATTATTTTTAAAATTTTTTAAAAATTCTCGTCAAGAATTAAATTATCTTTATAAATATATAGGGACATTCTTCTCAAGAATTAAATTATTGTCAAAATTTTTTTTAAAATTCTTCTCAAGAAGTCAATTATTTTTAGAAATTTTAATAAAATTCTTCTTATGAATTCAATTGTTTTCACAAATTATTATTTAAATTCTTCTCAGGAATTCAATTATTTTTAAAAAATTTAATAAAATTCTTCAAAAAGTTTTCAATTATTTTTAAAAATTGTTATAAAACTCTTTAATATAATAAATTTCATTAAAATTTCAATTAAATTCCTTAAAAGATATTAAATATTTTCAAAAGTTGTTAATACAATTCTTCGTAAAAATTAAATTTTAAGAAACATTCAATATTATTTATTTTTTATTTAAATAATTGATTTCTCGAAGAATTAGATTATTATTTTTTTTAACTAACAATTCTGTAGAATTAATTTTTTTGGAAAAAGTTTAATTGAATAATAATTGATGTTATTGATTTAAAGTAGAATTTTAGTTAAAAATTCTAGAAAATATTAATTGAATTGAAATGATACAAATAATTTTGAAGAAATTACAGTAACAATATTCTTATAATAATAAACTAACGATTTTTGTCAGTCGGTCATCTTTAATTATTATAAAACATAAAGAAATGTTTGTTCTTTGTTTTATAATAATATTCCTATGAGTTGTTCAATTTGAAAATTGAATTTAAAATTTTTTAAAAACATTTTTCGAAGAATTCGATTGAAATTATATTAAAAAGAATTGAAATTCTGCAATGAGTTTTATTATTTATGAAAATAATTGAATTATTGCGAAGAATTGTTCTATTCATTTTATAAAGATAATTAAAATGATAATGACAATTTTTTTTTTAGATTTTTTGAAAATAATTGAATTTTTGCAAAGAATTTTATTAATTTTGAAAATAATTAAATTCTTGTGACGAATATTGTTATTTATGAAAAATAATAGAATTTTATAAAAATAAACATTTAATTTTTTACAGTACTTTTCCGTGACTTACAGTACTTTTCAAAATCCGTGACTTTTCCCTGAATTCCCTGACATGTGGCAACCCTGTTAATATAATATTTTAGTAATAAATATAATTGAACAATTATAATTACAATTAATTACGATAGATGATCCAGAAGAATTATTCGTAATTCCATTTCTTCATTAAATTTAATTTATATTTTATGTGATTTAAAAGCTTTAATTAGTTATGTCTGACTAAATATGACTTTGACTACTCAATATTATCAAGGAAAACATGTTTAAATTGGTTACAAAAAAAATTTAAGTTTTAAAATATTTTTAAAGGTGGAAAAGCTGATAATTTTGTTCTGAGTAGTAAAAAGCGTGTATAGTCAGACATGTAAATATTTTGTTTTATTTTTAAAAAACCGCTGACAAGCTAGAAGTTTTTGTTTTACTTCATTTTACTAATTAGAATTATCGCTTGACTTTTTTGCTTTTGAATCAGTGAATTTTACTAATAAATAGTAATTCCTACAAATAAATAGTCATTTCAAATAAATAGTCACTTGACCTTAGAAATAAATTATTAATTTTTCCAATTACCTGTATAATTATTGTATTTCTGAACTTGAGAACTTGTGTAAGTATTTATTAATTAGTAGTTTAAATGCATTTGATAATTATTTATCTTAAATTCAATAATATAATTTCAGTGAATGTAAAATGAAAAACTAAAATAGTTATTCAAAGTCCAGGAATGTAATAAATTTTCGATTCTGAAATCATCATTCTTGTATTTTTTGCTACTTTATTATTATTTAGTTGTATTTATTTTCACAATTAATTTATGTTCTTTAGTTAAAAGAAAAGTTTATGTTTCTTTAGTTAGTATTTTTTGTTTATATTTTTAAAATTTTATTATTTACATTTTTCAATTGGTAACACAGAAGAGACGATTATCTAATTTTAAGAAGCTCCTACTTAAATAGGAACCAAGAATATTCCCTACTTAAATTAAGTGGCCCCACTTAATTCAAGTTGGGAATATTCTTACAATAAGATTGATATTCTTATTGTTAGAAAATTTCCCAATGAATCTAAGTGGGGACACTTAATTCAAGTGGGGGCCACTTAATTTAAGTAGGAAATATTCTTGGCTCCAATTTAAGTATATAGGCGCTTCTTAAAATTAGACTATCGTTTTTCCTGTGTATATAAATAACCTAAAATGATGATTAAAAAACAAGGATGGAAAAATTAAATTTTTCGAAAGGTCCGTGTGAGGTCCTTGCTACATTTCCTTGTAAAACAATTCTTACAAGATTCGAGCGTCACAGAAAATGGTGCGCCCAACTAGTTCCCTAAATTTTTCCTTATAGGATTCTTACTAGAATTCAATTTTTGATAAGGAAGTTTAGGTAAATTTCTACTTGGAAATGATTCAATTTATGAGATCAGTATTTCGAGAATAGTTATTTTCGTATTAAGGGCGCAAAATAGGTGATTTTGGCGAAGGCGAGATTAGGGACACTAAGGGGACCTGAAGCACCGAGGCGAAGCCGAGGATGCGTAGGGTCGCCGAGGTTGTCCCATAATCTCGCCTGAGACACTATCACCTTTTGCGCCCGTGCTGCGAACAACATTTTTTGTCCTGCTGCATGGAAAGTGTGTTATTAAGTGCACACACATTTGGATGAATTGTTTGTTTGTTCCATATGGCTAAAAATGACTTGTGATGTCATTTTCTAAAAGTTAAGGTCACTGGATGCACAAATGAGCAAAGAAATATTTTGCGCCCGCATCTATATAACGGCAGCGGGCGGGAATGTATTTTGCGCCCGCTCTTATGACGTCAGCGGGCGGGAATGTACTTTGCGCCCGCTCCTATGACGTCAGCGGGCGCGAATGTATTTTGCGCCCGTTCACCTTACCTCTGAGCGGGAATCACTTTCTTTGCGCCTCTTTCATGTGCACGAAATAACACATTTTCCGTGCAGGCAGGACAAAAAAGAAGATTTTGGCTCGATTTGGAAATGTTTGTTTTAAGAAAAGCAGAAAAAGAAGAGGGGAAAAAAAACATGTGGGTGTTAGCGAGAGAGGGTGTTTGGCTGTTAAGTTGTGAACATGCAGGGGGTGTGTGCGGAGTTTGACAGACTTTGCAATAGAACCAATAGACTTCCGACCCTTGCGACTTGTATATGGCCTTCCGGCGTGGGGTGGCAAGTGGCCATGGATAAGAAGGTGGCTGTCGAGAGGGTTGTGCGGGATGGAAAATATGCCTTTCTCCCTCTCTCTCTCTTTCTTAGTGTATATGTGTATATAGGAGACAAGGATGTGCGAGCGAGAGTGAAGAATAGGAGGGAGTAGTACTCATCCGTTGCAGTGTTGCAACTAATGAGACATCGCTAAAGGGCACAGGATGACTTGGTAGGCATAGCTGCGAATGCATACGAGGTTGGCAGGCGATACACTTCACCTGAGACTCGCTGTAGACTTGTAAGAGATAGAACGACGTCGTTGACGACTCGTGAGGAGAGAGGAGAGAGATGAAGAGAGAAGGAGAGAGAGAGAGCTAGAGAGATTGAGAGATTGAGAGAGAAAGAGAGATGAATATAGAGAGATGGATAGAGCAGGCACAATTAAAACTGACGCTCCTAATGGCAAGTCAAACGCCGACGGGCTCGAGAGATTCTTGACTTTCCAATGAAGCGATTGTTTCATATTCCTCCGCGCTTCTCCTCCCACCCATATACTCTCTTTCCCAAGCCAACGGTTCCTGAGAGCGAAAGAGACGATTCAAAAGGGGTGAAATGGCTGTAGAAGAGAGAAAACAAGAGAGGAATGAGAAATTGAGAGAGGGAAAGAGAGAGAAACAGAGAGCGAGAGAGAGAGAGAAAGGAAGAAGGACGTGGATTCGTGGAAGGTCTGGAACGGAGACGTGTCGAGCAGACTGCCTGTCGTTCGCAGGGGCAAACTGCGAACTCTCTACTACTCTGATCTCTCATTTTGAATCTTATTCAAGTTTCAAGTTCGAAAGATATTGTCTACAGGCACTAGTCGAGAATCTAATCTTTTGTCTATCAGCAATCATCATTTTCTTTAAAATCAATCTGTCATCATCACTTTCTACATTCCCTGGTAGGGAGGATGCCACTTTTCTCATTCTATACTCGAATCATACCAAAAGAATACAACGAGACATAAATCCCAGGTGGAAAATTTAACGTTAGCTAATGCTACTAACGTTAGACTAACGTTAGGCTAACGTTAGTTATCAGATTATAACGTTAACATTAGTCTAATGAATCTAATGTTAGACTAACGTTAGGTTAACGTTAGTCTAACGTTAGTTATCAGATTATAACGTTAGACGAACGTTAGGCTAACGTTAGTCTAACGTTAGTTATCAGATTATAACGTTAGACGAACGTTAGGCTAATGAATCTAATCTTAGACTAACGTTAGTTATGAGATTATAACGTTAACATTAGTCTAATGAGTCTAATGTTAGACTAACGTTAGTTATCAGATTATAACGTTAACATTAGTCTAATGAGTCTAATGTTAGACTAACGTTAGGCTAACGTTAGTCTAACGTTAGTTATCAGATTATAACGTTAACATTAGTCTAATGAGTCTAATGTTAGACTAACGTTAGTTATCAGATTATAACGTTAACATTAGTCTAATGAGTCTAATGTTAGACTAACGTTAGGCTAACGTTAGTCTAACGTTAGTTATCAGATTATAACGTTAACATTAGTCTAATGAGTCTAATGTTAGACTAACGTTAGTTATCAGATTATAACGTTAACATTAGTCTAATGAGTCTAATGTTAGACTAACGTTAGGCTAACGTTAGTCTAACGTTAGTTATCAGATTATAACGTTAACATTAGTCTAATGAATCTAATGTTAGACTAACGTTAGGCTAACGTTAGTCTAACGTTAGTTATCAGATTATAACGTTAACATTAGTCTAATGAATCTAATGTTAGACTAACGTTAGGCTAACGTTAGTCTAACGTTAGTTAACATTAGTCTAATGAGTCTAATCTTAGTCTAACGTTAGTCTAAGATTAGATTCATTAGACTAATGTTAACTAACGTTAACTTTTCCACCTATATATTTAAAATATAATTTTAAAATATAAAACTGATAAGTTTGAAAGTCCTAAGTAGTAAAAATAAGTCTCAGTCTGACGAAGGCAGTAAAATATTTTTGAACTACAGGAATAGCAGTAAGAAACTCACCATTTAATTGCAATCCAATAATTCTCAAATTCTCAGAAAAAAAATTCTCCTTTTCCATTTTTTCATGAAACAGAAAATCAACTATAAGCAGAAAAGAAGGGAAAAAAATGAGCTTTTTCTAGAAGAGCAAACACACCCGGAGGCGCATACAAGTTCTCTTAAAACTTTCGCTTACAAGAGACCATACTTCTTAATTGCGAAAGGTATACGTATCGCTTTTGTATACTTGCACGTATAATAAACATTTTTTGGTCGGTTGCAAAATGAGAAATTTTATATTTTTGCCCCTGGTTTTCTCATCAACCCTAAACCTCCCACCCCCCTCTTGAATTTTCTTAGACCACTGCAATCACAAATACAAGTATTGTTTTCCTAGGCTAATTTTTTATTTTCGACCACTTTTTTTTTTTTTGGTTTTGAAATTCTACTCTGACTAATGAAGAACAAATCTCAAGATAACTGCGGGAACACGCACTGAGAATAACAAGAGCTCATGGAAAACTGAGATAATTGTGTGCTTCATTCTAAATCCAAGGCAAATATCCTGAATGACCACTTTACGTTCGATGTAAATTTCAAGATGTGAATAACGTGAACGCATCGAAGAGAATATAGAATTAACGAAAAGTTTTGGGATATTTTTGTATTCAAAAAATTTCTTTTCTAATTACAAATTACATTTCTTGACATTTTTGTGGTGTTTAGAATAATATTAAGTAGTCAAAGTCACGTTCAGTCAGACAACTAATTGAATTTAAAAAATATAAAACTAAATTTTTTTTTATTATTCTTTTTGTGGCTAGAATTTTTATATTCGAGAAAGAATTTATTAAAAGTACTGAAAAAATTGAAGCTTTAAAATTCAGAAGAAAATTCTGAATTTTTGTCTCTTTTGTTTGACTCATAAACTAGAAAATTACCACGAATTCTAATACAAAACCTTCAATTTTTTCAAGTTCTGACAAAAATTTCTTTTTAAATAACTTAAATCTTAAACAACTATATCATAAAATAAATAAATTATTTAATTCAATTTGAAATTTTACAAAGTTTCAATGTTGAATTAAAAACACTAAAAAATTGAATTTTGAAGAAGTTACAAATGATTGCAGAAATTCAATTATTTTCAAAAGTAATAAAATTCTTATCATAAAATTCAATTATATTCCAAATTTACAAAAAATCTCGACAAAATCCCAATTAAAATCTTTACAAATAAAAAAATAGTTCTTCAAAATTCGATTATTTTTAAAACTTTTAATAAAATTCTTGTCAAAATTACAATTATTTCAAAAAATTTTTCTCATTTCAATAATTTTCAATATTTACTATTTCAATAAAATTACCCAAAAGAATTCAATTATTTTAAAAAAATTTCCTTATTTTCAATGATTTTCAATATCTACTATTTTAATAAAATTACCCAAAAGAATTTTATTATTTAAAAACAATTTTAATAAAATTACACGCAAAGATTTAATTATTTTCATAAATAATAAAATTTTCACAGGAATTCAAATATTTACAAATTTTTTATAAGTTTCAATTATTTTCAGAAATAATAAAACTCATCGCAGAATTTTAATTATTTTTAATTCAATTTTAATCAAATTTCTTGAAAAATGTAAAAATTTCTAAAAAATTACCTGAAAATTCGTCAAAAGAATTCAATTATTTAAAAATTTGTTAATAAAATTCTTTAAAACAATTAAATTTTAAGAAAAATTCAATTATTCATTGTTAACAAATAAAGTTGAAAATTCTCAAAGAAATTTTTAAAAAATTATTAAAAATAATTTATTTATAGAAGAATTTTAGTTAAAAACACGAAAAAAATTTAATTTTGGAAAAATTACAAATAACTGCAAAAATTCAATTATCTTTCAAGAGTAATAATATTCTTCGAAAATATTAAATATTGATCATCGCAGAATTTTAATTTTTTTCAATACAATTTTAATCAAATTTCTCCAAAAAGGATAATAAAAATTTAAGGTTTAAAAAATTTTCTGAAAATTCGTCAAAATAATTCAATTATTTAAAAATTTTTTAATAAAATTCTTTATCAGAATTAAATTTTAAGAAATATTCAATTATTCAAGAAGTAATTTACTTTTGTATTTAAATAATTTTTAAAATAAAAATGAATCTGAAAATGAATTTTACTTTAAATTTTAGATAATATAATAGAATATGAAAATAATTTTTAAGTAACAATATTCTTATAATAGAAAATAATGATTTATGTTTTATGTTTTATAACAATATTTTTAAAGTTGATTAATTTCAAAAAGGTTGGAATTTGAATGTTTTGAAGAATTTTAATTTCTACGGAAAAATATTAATAATTAAATATTTAAAATATTTAAAAAAGAAATTATTGTTTATGAATAATTTTACAATTAAAGATATTTGTAATTAAATTTAACAGAACATTTTTTTCAATAAAATTTTTTCCTTTATTTTCTAAAAATTCAAAAATTTTCAGTTTCATTTTCAATCAAATTTTCTAACAGACAAATATGATTTATAAACCTTTTTTTCTTTTATTTTCAAAAACACTTTGAATTTTATTAAAACAATTGAAATTAAGAAATAGAATTGAGAATTTTTGTAGAAAATTGAGAATTTTCTAGAAAAATATTAAGAAACGGGAATATTTAATTTTTTTCTTCCGAAAAGAAAAAATTGAGTTTGTAAACAAAATTTTTATTGAGAAATAAAAATTATGCATAAAATTGGTATATTGTCTACTTCTTAATAAAAATTTGTTTAGCAATTAATAATTTTCTAGTATTTTTTATAAATAAAAAGGAGAATAATTTGCATTATAATTTATAGATCAGTCAAACGAAATTTGTTATAGAAAAAATATAACAAACAAAATGGATATATTTTTTATTTGTTAATCATATTTTTTTTATTAAATTGAGTTAGAATTTCTTGAATTTTGTTTGATGGACAACAAATAAGGATATTCATATTATCAAAATATCAAAAAATAATAATTATTTCCAGTGGCAATTTAGATAGGAAAATATTTTTTATTTGCAAGGCACTCATTTGGTTTACTAGTCGTTGATGTGTCTACTACCCATAGAGGGATATATCCACCAACACTAATAACAACGACTTGAATCAGTCCAAGTGTCCTTCTTCTTAACAAGCTTTCGCGTATTGTAGAGGAACATGCTTAAAAGGAAACCAAAAATGGGGACAAGTAGCTGGGAGTAGTCGACGTCTCTGAAAATTGTGTGGAAGGGATTTTGAAAGCAGGGGTGGATGACAAGCCGAGGTGTGAGATCAGTGAAATCAACGTGACACCTTGAGGCGCCCTCTCGTATCGCTCTCCTTTTTCAAGCTTGAGTACCTTACAAACAATAACAAACAGCACTAATGAGACTTGTCAACGTGTGAGACTACATCGCAAAAAAATAAAATAAAAAAAAAACCAGTTCATCCAAAATAACAACTGTCATCAATAGAAAAAGAAAGCAGAAAAGAAAAATGATTCTTCGAAGAATCATTTTTCTTTTCTGTGTCCTTCCACAAAAAAAAAGATTAATATACCTAAGCTTCGCTATTTCTTTTTTTTTAACAATTCTTTAAACAAAAGAATTGTAAATCTTAAGACAATATGCAAGAAATCTTGAGATATGTACATCTACAGAGAGCATAGTCGATGACAGTATCTCCGAAGAAAAATGTAACTAATTGGTCTTAGGAAAGATGGGGGACTTCTTTTTGAAACAAAACAAGATGAGAAAGAGAGAGATGCCGAAAAAAAAGAGATTGAAGAAACAAGTAAGGATCTTCTAGTATCTAGAATTCTGGAGCATACTGTACGATGTGGAGTGTGTGCCGTAAGACTTGGAAAAAGATAGTTGGAGCTCTTCAAAGATAAAAGCAGGAGGACCGTTTCTTCTATTATTTTTTATTTTTTTTTTTTTAGGAAAGCAAGCGAAGAAATTAGAGCATAACGAATACCAACGAATCGCACGTACTGTAATATATTATTTGTATTTTTCTCTCCGAAAATATTTCAATTTCCCTCCGTAGGAAAAAGAATTCCCTTTTATCCGAAAATGAAGATTGATTATATAATTTACAATACTTTTTTTTTTTGAGAAAGAGAGAAAAAATTACTTTCCTGAATTAATTATACACAAGAGAGAAGAGGGTATTTATCAAAAATAATAAAAATAGACATCGCGATGTCGCGATGATATTGAAAGAGGAGGGGAGAGGGTTACCTCATTGTGTATCGACTAGTGAAAAGCAATTTGGAACGATTTATCGCGAAGAGTAACGCTGCATTATGGATCGCTTAATGCGGATAGACTTAACAATACACAATAGCGGGTCTGTATCGGGTGTACCGAAGGCGAAGGTGGGAGTTAATAGGACCTCATTGTTACGGGAAGGAAATTCGATAATCGCTTGGCACACACAGCCTCGCGCGAGAAACTAGTAACTGGGGTAGAGAAAGAGAGAGAGAGGAGGAGAGAGAAGATGTGAGTATAGATGCCTATGGGGATGTTAGAGAGTGAGAGAGAGAAAGAGATTGTCTAAGGGGAAGTGTAGAGTGTGAACCTTAGAGAGAACTTTGGACTAAATGCTGCCACGCTTCCTTAACCTCCCATTAATCAATATTATATCGCCCAAAACGCTCCTTTGTTTATTGACTGAATCCTAATAGGTTTTCATCAAGCCAAAACTCTCATCAAAAATCATACATATACATCGAAACATTATTATTATTATTATCAAAATATGAAATAATTATCCAAATATGGATTTCATTTTAACGAATTGCATTTATTCGAACTGTTATTTTAACGAAATGTCACGAAATGCCATTTTTACGAATTGCCACAATTGCGAAATATCATTTTTACGAATTGTCATTTTTACAAATCGTTATTGTTCCGAAACGTCATTTTTACGAAATAACATTTTTGCGAATTGCCATTTTTACGAATTGTCACTTTTGCGCAAAGTCATTTTTGCGAATTGTCATTTATGCGAACTGCTATTTTTTCGAATTGTCATTTTTACGAAATGACACTTTTGTGAATCGATATTTTAACGAATTGCATTTATTTGAACTGTTATTTTAACGAAATGTCACTTTTGAGAATCGACATTTTTACGAATTGCCACATTTGCGAAAAGTCATTTATGCGAAATATCATTTTTACGAATTGTCATTTTTACAAATCGTTATTGTTCCGAAACGTCATTTTTACGAAATATCATTTTTGCGAATTACCATTTTTACGAATTATCACTTTTGCGCAAAGTCATTTTTGCGAATTGTCATTTATGCGAACTGCTATTTTTTCGAATTGTCATTTTTACGAAATGACACTTTTGTGAATCGATATTTTAACGAATTGCATTTATTTGAACTGTTATTTTAACGAAATGTCACTTTTGAGAATCGACATTTTTACGAATTGCCACATTTGCGAAAAGTCATTTATGCGAAATATCATTTTTACGAATTGTCATTTTTACAAATCGTTATTGTTCCGAAACGTCATTTTTACGAAATATCATTTTTGCGAATTACCATTTTTACGAATTGTCCCTTTTGCGCAAAGTCATTTTTGCGAATTGTCATTTTTTCGAATTGTCATTTTTACGAAATGCCGCACTTTTGTGAATCGACATTTGAACGAATTGCATTTATTTGAACTGCCACTTTTGTGAATCGACATTTTTTCGAATTGTCACTTTTGCGAAAAGTCATTTTTACGAAATATCATTTTTTACAAATTGTCATTTATGCGAACTGTCATTTTTTCAAATTGTCTTTTTTACGAAATGTCAATGTTGCGAATTGTCATTTCGTAAATATGACAATTCGAAAAAATGACAGTTCGCATAAACGACAATTCGTAAAAATGACTTTTCGCAAGAGTGACAATTCGTAAAAATGTAAAAATGTCGATTCACAAAAATGACATTTCGTAAAAATGACAATTCGAAAAAATGACAATTCGCAAAAATGACTTTGCGCAAAAGCGACAATTCGTAAAAATGGTAATTCGCAAAAATGATATTTCGTAAAAATGACGTTTCGGAACAATATCGATTTGTAAAAATGACAATTCGTAAAAATGATATTTGGCAAAAATGCCTTTTGGCAAATGTGGCAATTCGTAAAAATGTCGTTTCGCAAAAGTGACATTTCGTCAAAATAACAGTTCGGATAAATGCAATTCGGTCAAATGACAGTTGGGGAATAATCATGCGTCTCGAAATTATTATCGAAATGTTTAATTATTTTTTATTTAAATAAAAATAATATTTATGTCTGACTATACACGCTTTCTACTACTTAGAACAAAACTTATCATTTTTTCCATCATTATAAAGATATTTTAAAACTAAAATTTTTTCCCTGACCAATTTAGAAATGTTTTCGATATTTTTCTTAATAATATTGAGTAGTCAAAGTCAGGTTTGGTCAGACATGACTAATTAAATTTTACGAAATTTATGATCGAGAAATAAATTATGAATTTTTTCGACATTAAAGATATTTTAGAATTGGAATTTTTTTCCTTACAATTTAAAAATGTTTACGAGTTTGTTCTTAATAATATTAAGTAGTCAAAGTCAGGTTAAGTCAGACATAGCTAATTGAATTTTACGAAGTTTATGAACCGTAAGTACTGTAAGTAGTGCAAATAAAACCTAATCATAAAAAGGTATTTAAATATTTTGAAATATTAGATTTTTAGATTCTATTTTGATATAACGAAGACAACAATATTGTGTCAAAATTGCAGCAACATTACTCATTATCTTCGCATGATATTAAAAATTTTGCACTCAAGGAAAATATTTTTACCACTTAGGGCTATAAAAAATAAAAAATATAAAAAATATAAAATATTATTAAAATATTATTTTAATTAGCTCAACAAATGACAAATTTTTTTTTTATAAAAAATTTTTTAGTTGTCTGACTAGACGTCTTTCTTACTACCTAAAAATAAAAATATTGTGACATTCTCGATATTTATTGTTTTTATACCATTTTTCTGCTATTTAGGATAATATTAAGTAGTTAAAGACACGTTTAGTCAGACATAATTAATTGAATTTTTAGACCATTTGTTGACATTTCTTGTGCTACTTAGTATATTATTCAGTGGTTAAAACCATGTTTAGTCAGACGTAATTAATTGAATTTCAAAAGGTTTGATAGTCATGAGTAGTAAAAATAAGTTTTAGACGAAGATAGGAAAAAAAATTTACGCCGTTTGTTGTCATTTGTTGGGCTAATTGGAATAATATTAAGTAGTTAAAACCACGTTTAGTCAGACGTAACTAATTCAATTTTAATTATGTAAAATTTAACTAAAATTCATTTTTAAATCTCAACTTTTTTTAAATTCTACAAGAATTGAATTTTTTCGACAAATTTTAATAAAATTTTTGATATAATTATAATGAAAAAAATATATACTAATAATTAAATGAAATTACTCCACACATTAATGAAAGTAATTATTTCACTAAGTGGAAAATTATGACAATGTTAGGGAAATAAAATGTTTTTCAAGTATATCTAGTGGAATATGAGATAATGTTATTTTTTATCGATTACAATAAATTCCGGTAATTACAATCTCTATCTTATTGCTTTTGTTCACGACACTCGTGTAATATCCAACCCTCCTGTCGTTTTATAAGTTAGCCACTAAAATAGTGAAAAAAATTAAAGGAATACTCAAAAAGAACAAATTGATGTTAATTTTTCTATTTAGAAAAATTAATGTTATTTCTTCTATATTTAGAAAAATTAATGTTATTTCTTCTATTTAGAAAAATAGAAATTAATAAAATCAAAATTTTTCAAATATGAACGACCCAAAAATGCATTTAGAGGTGTATTAAAATAAAATCAAAATAAATATGGATAATTTCCGAATGCGGAAATATACGTTTACAGTTTCAGTAAATGATCACTGGGTTTTACCAACCCTGAGCCAAAAACTACCAAAAAGAAAATAGTTACCATTATGTTCTCGTCATTAACGTCTTGTTCTTCTAAACCAGCCAAGTTAAAACAACATTTTTTTTTTGCTTATAGTTAGTGTATTCTCAATTTTTTTTTTGCCTATTGTTAGTGTATTTTTAATTTTTAATTGGTAATTAAAAATTCATTAAAAATTCAAAATACACTAATAATAATTTTTTTTTGCCTATTGTTAGTGTATTTTAAATTTTTAATGGGTAATTGAGATCACAGTTACTTTATATCAATTATTTTTAATAATTTTCGAAAAAGTTCTTTGGCAATTTTCAAAATCCATTTGTTTACAATATTCAATTTCACGAAATTTCAATTATTCCTAAATTCTTTAATTAAATGCATATTAGAAAATAAAAACTTCAAATAATATAAAAGAAAATTCAATAAAACTTTTTCAAAAAAATTAATTTCAAAATTCAATTATTTCTAAAAATTCACGCTAAATTGCTTTTAATATTCAATTATAATCTAAAATTTTAACTGAAATTCGTTTTTATGAAATAAAAATCAATTTTTATTAGAAAATTCTACGAGAATTTAATTATTTAAATGCAAAAGTAAATAATTTATTGAATAATTGAATGTTTCTTAAAAGTCAATTCTCATAAAGAGTTTTATTAACAAATTTTTAAATAATTGAATTCTTTTGTCGAATTTTATTAAAAGTTGCATGAACATAATTACTTTTTCAAGGAATTTAATTATAATTGTATGAAAAATAATTAAAACGCTGCAAAGAGTTTTATTATTAGTAAAAATAATTGAATCCTTAGGAAAAATTGTATTACTCTTGAAAATAATTGAATTTCTGCAATAATTTTTAACTTCTCTAAAATTAAATTTTTTTCTAGTGTTTCTAACTAAAATCCTTCAATAAATCCATTATTTTTAATAATTTTTAAAAAAGTTCTTTGAGAATTTTCAAATTCATTCGTTTACAATTCAATTTTACAAAATTTCAATTATTCAGAAATTCTGCGTTTAAATATATATTGAAAAATAAAAACTTGAAATAATTTCAATAAAAATCCTATTAAACTTTTAAAAAGAATTAATTCTACAGAATTGTTTGTCAAAAATATGAAAAATTAAGAATTTCAATAATTTTAGTTTGAAACTTTTTCAAAATTTAATTATTTCTAAAAATCTACTTTATAATGCTTGTAATATTTAATTTTAATCTAAAATTTTAACTGAAATTCATTTTTAAGACCATTTTCTATTAGTAAATTCTACGAGAATTCAATTATTTAAATATAAAAATAAATAATTTATTAATCTCATGTTGCTTGAAATTAAATTCTCATAAAACATGTTATCAACAAATTTTTTAAATCATTAAATTCTTTGGACAAATTTTAATAAATTTTTTAGGAATAATTACATTTTTTGAGGAATTTCGATTAAAATTGCATTCAAAATAATTGAAATTATGCAATGAGTTTTATTATTTATGAAAATAATTGAATTCCTAAAAGAATTTTATTATTTATAAAAATAATTGAATCCCTGCAAAAATGTTATTATTTATGAAAATAATTGAATTATTGCGAAAAAATTTATTTAAAAAATTGTAAATAATTGAATTTCTGTAAAATTTTTTATTATTTATGAAAATAATTGAATTTTTGCGGAGAATTTTATTCAAATTTTTTTTAATAATGGAATTCTTTTGTAAAATTTTATTGAAATTAGTATATATTGAAAATCATTGAATTTTAGAAAACTTTTGAAAATAATTGAAATTTTGACAAGAATTTGATTAAAATTTTGTAAAATAATTGAATATCAGAGAAGAATTTTATTATTTATAAAGAGAATTGAAATTTTGACGAGAATTTTTAAAAATTTTTGAACACAAGTGAATTTAGTAACTATGTTACTAAGTTAGTTAGTAAGTAAGTAACTAAGTTAATAACTAACTTACTAACCTACTATTCTTCTTGGAGAAGCTAATTTCGTTGAATTTTTACAAATCCTTGACTTTGGTGTTTTATTTAAAGTAAAATTTCATTCATAGTTAAAAATAACACTAAAATAGATTATTTTAATCTTGTCTGGTGTTAATTTAATCCTAGAGGGATTAAACTGTTGCAGATTATTTTAATCCATTCTGGTGTTATTTTAACACCTCACGTTTTTACTGTGTTATTAAAAATTCAAAATACACTAACAATAATTTTTTGGTTGCCTATTGTTAGTGTATTTTGAATTTTTAATGAGTAATTAAGATGTTAAGAATATTCTTAACATCTCAATTACCCATTAAAAATTAAAAATACACTAACAATAGGCAAAAAAAGAAAATTTTCCCCAATTACAATTTCAAGTTAAAGGGTAAAAAAAAGATCCTAAAACTGAAGAAAGGAGAAAGTAATCACTCTAAATCAAGTCGTTCCTCTAAGAGAAAGGGAAAGAGAGTATACACTGGTCGTAGAAAGTTTAATGACTTTTTGTTAATTAATGCGACACTGGACAGGCTTAACACTGGGGGAGGTTTAACTCCAACCGCCATATCATCCCTGTTGAGGACAAGTAAAAGAGGAATAGTTACAATGGTAGACGATGAAAAAGAGATGGGCGTTTGTATATATAAAAGGAAGAGAGAAATGTTTCTCTATATGGTCATCGAATGTAGGGAGATGTGTGTTTGTTATTTGTGCACAAGAGAGAGAGAGAGAGAGATGAGGCTAACACGCAAAACAATTTACCAGTCGATAAATTTTTATAGAAGGGCAAATTCAGAGAGAGAGAGAGAGAAAGTTTTGGGAATGGGACACACAAAAGGGGAGGGTAGTCTCTCGTCGAAACGCAATTGAATCGATGTATTTATGTGCCGTTTAGAGGGCAAAAGGGTTAGGAGTCGACAATCGTGTAATTGCAGTGGCGTTACAGACTGCACCAAACGGTGAAAATCCACCCTGCGGTGTTTAGGGGTTGTTCCATCTCGACCATGTCCTGCCTCTCGCTTCTCAAACCTTCTGAATGACTTTTGTTACTTGATCCTGACGATCAAAGTCTCTTTTTATTGTTGACCATAAAGCTTTATGTGGGAGTGTGTGTATGTGTGTGGAACAAAACGCCCTTGTTTTTATCAAGACCCTTAAGTGACAAAACATTCTTCTTGTATTTTTTAGAAATTTTTCCAAGTCTCTTTTTCTCTCTTATTTTTTTGACTTTTCATTCGAAATATTTTACTTTGTTTCTTGGATTCAATTTTCTTCTCTGAGTTTCAATTTCTAAATTTTATATTGTAATTTATAAATTTGTAATAAAAAATAAATTTTAAACTTAAATAAATGAAAAAATTTTTTAAACTAATTAAATTTTGGAAAAGAATTTTTGTTATTTCTAAAGATAATTGAAATTTTGACCTAACAATATAAAAATTTATCTTTAATATTTCATTTATTTTTAATGTGGGACTAACAGAGTTAGTCCATTAAAAAATAGAAAAAAACACATTAAACACATTAAAAATAAATAAAATATTAAAAATAAATTTTTATATTGTTAGATAAATATTTCAAATATCTTCAGAAATAACAAAAATTCTTCTCCAAAATTCAATAATTTTCAAAAAATTTAATAAAATTCTTGGCAAAATTTCAATTATTTTCTAAAAATTCCCTTAATTCATTATTGATATTGAAATATATTTTTTTTGTAAAATTAAAATGTAAACAAATGAATTTGAAAATTTTCAAAAAACTTTTTCAAAAATTATCAAAAATAATGCATTTATAGAAGAGTTTCAAAATAGATAAAAAGAGTAAAAAAAATCTAAGTTTGGAGAAGTTATAAATTATGGCAGAAATTCAACTATTTTGAAAATTAATAAAATTCTTCGCTAAAGTTCAATTATGTTTAAAAATTTATTTAAATTCTCGTCAAAATTTTCTATTATTTTAAAAAACTTTCGTCAATTCAATGATTTTTTTAATTATCTACTATTTTAATTAAATTTTCCAAAAGAGTTTAATTATTAAAAAAAAGTTTATTTTATATTATTTACTTTCATGAAATGATAAAAATGTCACAGACATTCAATTATTTACAAATTTTTTTTATAAATTTCTTCGCAATAATTCAATTATTTTCATAAATAATAAAATTATTCAGAGAAAGTCAATTATTTTCAATTATTTTCAAATAACAATATTGATCACAAGAATTCAATTATTTTCAAAAGTAATAAAATTAAATTATTTTTAAAAATTTTGAATAAAATTCATTGGTAAAGTTTCAATTATTTTCAAAAATTTTTCTTAATTTAATAATTTTCAATATTCTACTATTTTAATAAAATTTCTCAATAGAATTTAATTATTAAATACAAATTTTGATAATATTCTACACGAACATTCAATTATTTTCTAAAATAATGAAAATTTCACAGGAATTCAATTATTAAAAATAGAGTTTTCATACATTTTTTCAAAAAAAAAAACTAATTGTTCGAACCTTTTTCATAAAATTCTTCGCAGAAATTCAATTATGCTAAAAATTTTTTTTAAATTCTCGTCAAAATTTCAATTACCTTTAGAAATAATTAAATTCTTCTCTGAAATTCAATTATTTTTATAAATAATAAAACTCATTGCAGAATTTCAATTATTTTTAATGCAATTATTTTAATCGAATTCCTCGAAAAATGTGATTATTCTTAAAAATTGTATTTAAATTCTTCAAAAGAATTCAATTATTAAAAAATTTGCTGACAAAATTCTTTATGAGAATTCAATTTTAAGAAACATTCAATTATTAAAAAAAATATTGTTTTTTGTAATTATATAATAAAATTCTTGAAGAATTTTCTAATAAAAATCGATTTACAAATGAATGTTAGTTATAATTTTTCATTATAATAATTGAATATCAAAAGCATTATACCGTGAAGTTTTAGATGTAATTGAATTTTGAAAATGTTTGAAATTAAAATCTTTTAAAAATCAGAGTTTTGCATATTTTTAACTAAAAATTCTGTGAAATTAATTTGTTTGAAAAAGTTTAATTGAATTTTTTTTTACATTATTTGAAGTTTTTATTTTTTAATATATAGGGGAATGTAGTCAAGGTTGGCCTACTGTCTAGGTAGGCCACTCGCGTTTTTTTGTCAAGTTCACTAGCGCCACCTACGCGCATTTTTGTCGAAGCTTGTCTTAGTGAAACCTAACTTTTTGTTCAATTACATTTTCGGAAAATCGAAAATTGTGTTTTCTGTGACGTCGGTACAAAAAAAGCTCAAAAAAAGTTTTGTGCATAATGTGAAAAACCATTAATAAAAGATAAAAAACAAATTGAATCGTCAAGGCAAGTATGCAGAAAATTTGTGGGACTCATGGTTGAAAGGAAAACAAAGTAAAAAATCGAATCCCGAAACGTATTTCTTTATGGTTACAACAATTCGGTAATGTTACTTACTGTCAAGGTCGGCCACTATGTGTTTAAAATGCGCAAAGTTGAGGACGAGCTACTTCATTTGCAAAAACTGCAATTCTGTATAACTCATAATATAATTGATCATCTTATTAATATTTTTATTTAATTTTATTAATATTTTAGTGCAAAAATTTTTTTTATTTATATTTATTTTTTTATATTGTTTATTGTTATTATTTTGTTATTTCATTAAGTTACAAACTGTAAACAATAAAGAATCAATTTTCCGTAACTCTAAACATGTCATTTTATTTTTTAACGATTAATGCCCTTTGAATTTTAAACATGGCCGACCTTGACTGTAATGGCCAACCTGGACTACAAATTTTTTTTTTTTTAAATCTTTATAACTTTTTCATTTTTAAACCTGTCAATTTACTTTGTACAGAAAAAATGTTCCTATTAAACAGGACTTTCCAACCATATACTTCAATTGTCCAAATTCATTTTTAAAAAAAAGTTATAAACAAAAGTCAAAAAGGTGGCCGACCTAGACTATGTTCCCCTATTTAAATGAAGAATTTCCGAATAATTAAAATTTTTAAAATTGAATTTTTTAACGAATTTGAAAATTCTTAAAGTACTTTTTCAAAAATTATTAAAAAATAATGCATTTATAGAAGAATTTGAGTTAAAAACACTAAAAATTGAATTTTGGCGAAGTTAGAAAATTATTGCAGAAATTCAATTACTATGACAAAAGTAATAAAATTCATTGCAGATATTTAATTATGTTCATAAATATAATGAAATTTTATTCTTCTTAGGGACTTAATTATTTTTACGAATAATAAAACTCATCGCGGAATTTTAATTATTTAAAAATTTTTAATGCAATTTTAATTAGATTTCTCGATAAATGTTGTTATTCTTAAAAATTTGTTGATAAAATTCTTTGGGAGAATTGAATTTTAAGAAACATTCAATTGTTTAATAAATTGTTTAATTTTTGTATTTTAATTGAATTGTAGTAGAATTTTCTAAAAGAAATTCATTTAAAAATGAGTTTCAGTTAAAATTTTATAACAATTGAATATTAAAATACAGCGTGAATTTTCAGAAATAATTGAATTTTGATATTAATTTGTTTTATATTATTTGAAGTTTTTATTTTCTCGTAGATATCTAATTAAAAAATTTACGAATAATAGAAATTTTGTAAAATTGAATTAAAGAAGAATGTTAGTTACTAATTGTTGAAAATAATAATTGTATTGAAATGATGAAAATAATTTTGGAAAAGTACAATTTAAAATAATGATTTTTTCTCTGGATCATCTGTAATTATTACAGACTTGATAGTTGATTGATCTTCATAATATATCTTTAGGTTTTATAGTTAAAAAAAATTTAATTTACAGTTATAGTTTAATTTATAGTTAAGTGTAATGTTCTCTTATTTGACATGGACTTTCACTGGTTCGAGCCCCTGCTTATTATTTAAAATATTAGTCCTGCAAGGCTAAATTTATACCCTAATTATTAGTTTAGCATTAAAAATATGCTTAAAAACGAAGTCGAAAAAAAATTGAATTGAGTTCAAAATTCAAGAAAATGATGAAAGTAGAGAAAAAAAAAATGTTTGTCAGTCTTTATTGTCACTATCTTTTTCGGCCATCGATTCTCCTATATGAGGAGGCCTTCGGGCAATTTCCAACGACGTGAGCCTATGAGTATGGACACGAGTAACCATAACAGACGGCAATGCTAATAAATAACCTACAATGGGTCCCTGTGCTTGATATTCTAATGGAGTTCCATTGAGATTGTAGTTAAAAAATTATTTATATTTACAATTCGCCACCGCAAAAACTAATTTCTCATTCTAGAATTTACATTTATTACCATTTTCTCTATATCCATATAAAAATCATAAAAGCCATAAAATATTTTTCCGCAATTCCATATTTTTTTCTTTATCTTTTTATAATACCAGTTAATTTTTATTATCTATTTTTTTATTCTTTTTTTACTTTTATTTTTATTGTTTTTTTGTTTAAACAGTCTAAATAAAATAAATAATTTTCTATTTCTATTCTATTTCTATTCTATTTCTATTCTATTTCTATTCTATTTCTATTCTATTTCTATTCTATTTCTATAATAATAATAATTCTATAAATATAATAAAATAGAAAATACTTTATTTATTTTATTTAGAAAAGAAGTTTTTTAGTTTTGTTAGTTTTTTTAGTTTATCGTTTTGTTGAAACGTTTATATAAAAAAAGTACGACACAACAAACGTTTTACATAATATAAACGTCAAACTAAACACTTGACCTAACCAAGAGTATTAAACTTGTGTATAACTCGAGACCATATACTCTTAAAATGTTATGACGTGGAACCCGTGATTTCATGGAACATTTGATCACTATATCGGTAAATAGCCGAAATAGGGGTTCTCGACAGTTAGCAAGCTTAACTGATATTATAGCCAGCGAATATCAGTAATTTTCCAATGACAACTTAATTTAGATTAAAATTTCCCAAAAAAAAATACAAAGAATTAATAATTTTTTTTCGAAAACTAAGAACTATGAAAAAATAATATATTTATAATTAGAAATAATAAATAGTTGGAAATTTCCCTCTCTCTCTCTCACTTTTTGTGAATGAGAATCTCTGAGAAGTCGATTCTCTTGGAAGTTACTCGTGCCAAAATACTTAAACTTCAGGGTGGTAGGCGTTTGATAGAGGAAAGGTGGGGGGGGGGGGCAACGGGTGTGTGTACCAATTATACAGACAACTATTGTGCGGCTCTCATTAAACGACGGCAACAAATTCGATTACTTCTGGTTCCAAATTTCACCGCTCGGTAAATGGCACCGAAACCACCTTCCCCCCCTCCCCTCTTATTCTACCTCCCACTGAATTCAGTGTCGCCCTTCGAAGAGGGTAGAAAATACACACGAGACCATTTTCCCTGGGTCGAAACACCAGCCGGATTCTCCGGTGAATTTATTTTACGACTAAACAGAAAATTAGTGAACGTTTCGGGGTTTGTGGTGTTTAGGCTTTCTATGTACAAAACAAGCGGCAAACTTCGGTACGCGCCCTATATATATATTTAAGAGAGAATTCGAAGATTAATCGAAACAAAAGATTCAAGTCTTTGCTGCGCAATCTCCACAGTCTGTCGCCTATTTCCCTAAAGGTCCCCTTTTTTTAATTTTGGCCCCTAAACGTACCCTATTTTGAAAATTTCCCCCAAATTTCCCCTACTTTTTTTCTTTTATCTTTTAATGATGAATTCACACCAAATTTAGCTTCGTAAACTATAAAACTGACACTATAATACAAAACGTTGAAAAAATTTTTCTATTTCTGACAAGAATGAATTTTTTTAATATTATTTATTTATTACAAAAAGTTTTAATGCAATTATCTTGATAAATAACAAAATTCAATAATTTCTTCACGGAAATTCAATAATTTTTAGGAATTTTTATTAAAATTCTTTACGAAATTCAATTATTTTCATAAGTTACAATATTCATCCCAAGAATTCAATTATTTTCAAAAGTAATATGAAATTCTTCGAAAAAATTTAATTATATTTAAAAAAATTTTCACGAATATCTCGTCAAGAATTCAATTATATTTACAAATAGCAAAATTTTTCCCCGAAAATTCAATTATTTTAGAAAAAATTTAAATAAAAATCTTTGCAAAAGTTCAATTACTTTCAAAAGTTTTTTGCAATTCAATAATTTTCAATATTTACTATTTTCATAAAATTTATCAACAGATTTAATTATAGAAAAAACTTTTTGATACAATTCAACGAAAAGATTCAATTATTTTCATAAATAATAAAATTTCATTTACGAATTCAATTATTTTTAATTGAATTATCGCAGAATTTCAAATATTTTTAATAAAATTTTTTAAAAAATTCCTAGAAAAATGCAATTATTATTAAAAATTTTATTAAAACTTGAGGAAAGAATTCAATTTTAAAAAACAATTAATTATTCAATGAAACAATAATTTAAATATTTTCATAAATAATATTTTATTCCTCGCAGAAAATCAATTATTTTCAAAATTTTTAAGTAATTTTGCAAAAGAATTCAATAAGTTTGATAAACAACAAAATCGTATAAATTCTTCCCATAAAATCAATTATTCTAAGGAATTTTAATAAAATTCTTTTCCAAAATTCAATTATTTTGATAAATATCAAAATTTATCGCAAGAATTAAATTCTTTTGAAAAGTAATTAAATACTTTGCAAAAATTAAATTATTTTTAAAATTTTTTAAAAATTCTCGTCAAGAATTTAAATTATCTTTCTAAATATATAGGGACATTCTTCTCAAGAATTAAATTATTGTCAAAATTTTTTTTAAAATTCTCCTCAAGAAGTCAATTATTTTGAAAAATTTTAATAAAATTCTTCTTATGAATTCAATTGTTTTCAAAAATTATTATTTAAATTCTTCTCAGGAATTCAATTATTTTTAAAAAATTTAATAAAATTCTTCAAAAAGTTTCAATTATTTTCAAAAATTGTTATAAAATTCTTTAATATAATAAATTTTATTAAAATTTCAATTAAATTCCTTAAAAAATATTAAATATTTTTAAAAGTTGTTAATACAATTCTTCGTAAAAATTATATTTTAAGAAACATTCAATATTATTCATTTTTTTATTTAAATAATTGATTTCTCGAAGAATTAAATTATTATTTTTTTTTAACTAACAATTCTGTAGAATTAATTTTTTTGAAAAAGTTTAATTAAATTTAAAATTTTTTAAAAACATTTTTCGAAGAATTCGATTGAAATTGTATTAAAAAGAATTTAAATTCTTAAATGAGTTTTATTATTTATGAAAATAATTAAATTTTTGCGAAGAATTTTATTAATTTTGAAAATAATTGAATTCTTCTGACGAATATTGTTATTTATGAAAAATAATAGAATTTTATAAAAATTTATGAATATAATTGAATTTCAGCGAAGAATATTTTGCTATTTATAAAGATAATTAAAATGTTGAGAGATAAAATAATTACTTTATGTTATAAAAATATTGTTACTGTAACTTCTTCAAAATTATTTTCATATTCCATTATTATCTAAAATTTTAACTAAAATACATTTTTAAATTCATTTTTATTAGAAAATTTTATGAGAATTCTATATTATTTAGATACAAAAGTAAATTATATAATTGAATGTTTATTAAAATTTAATTCTTATAAAGAATTTTATTACCAAATATTAAAATAATTGAATTCTTTTGACGAATTTTAAGAAAATTTTTAAAAATAATTAATATAATTATACATTTTTCAAAGAATTCGATTTAAAATTGTATTAAAAATAATTGAAATTCTGCAATGAGTTTTATTATTTATGAAAAAAAATTGAATTATTGAGAAAATCTTATAAAAAATTTGTAAATAATTGAAATCCTAGGAAATTTCTATTATTTATAAAAATAATTAAATGTTTGCGTACAATTTTGTTAAACATTTTTTTTAAATCATTGATTTATTTTGGACAGTTTTATTAAAATAGTAGAGATATTAAAAATTATTAAAATGAAGAAAATTTTTTAAAAATAATTAAAATTTTGCCAAGAATTTGATCAAAATTTTTGAAAATAATTGAATTTGGAAGAAGAATTTTATGATTTATAAAGATTAATGAGATTTTGCAAAGTTTTTTTTTTAATTTTGAACATAATTGAATTTTGTGATAAGAATTTTATTACTTTTGAAAATAATTGAATTTCTCGTATCATTTGCAACTTCTTCAAAATTCAATTTTTTTAAAATGTTTTTAACTAAAATTCTTCTATAAATCCATTTATTTTTAATAATTAATTAAATAAATATTGACGAAATTTAACTAATTTTAGAAGATTTTGAATTATTAGAATTTTTCAAAAATTCCATTTCTTTAAAATTTCTAATTAAATTAATTTAAAATTGAAATTTTATAAAATTTCAAATTGGAACGGTTTGAAGTTGACTTATTTTTGAAAATTATGAACACAACTCTTTTAAAATGAAATTAATTTTGAAATATTTAAGTAAAATTATAAATTTAATAATTTATGTGCAATTATTTTATGATAGTTGTTCAAGATTTGAGAATTATTTAAAAAGAAATTATTTTTAGAAATTGAAAAAATTGATGGTTTTGTATTATAATTTGTGGTAATTTCATAGTTTATAACGAAAAGACACAAAAATTCAGAATTTTCTTTTAAATTCTAAACATTTAATTTTTTACAGTATTTTTAATAAAAATCTCTAACTTTTCCCTAATTATCCTGACAAATTCTACTTTCTTTAATTGTTTCTGAATTCCCTAATTCTCCTGATCTGTGGCAACCCTGTTAATATAATATTTTAGTAATATAATATATTTATTTCTTCAAATTTTACATTTTTTTCAAACCAAATCAGTTGGAAAAAATTTAAATTAATTAAAGAATTATAATTTTATGTAGGAAATATGTATTTTTTTTCTTTTTCTCGATCACCCGTAAGTTTTAAGAAATTGTTACTTACACTTATAAATAAATTATTAATTTTTCCAATTCCCGAGGCCCAACTAGTTCTCTATATTTTTCCTTACAATATTCTTACTAGAATACAATTTTCGAATAAGGAAACTTAGGGAAATTTCTACATGAGATTCTTCCATTTCTTTTTCAATTCTGTTATTGCGCTTATACATAGCAGGAGTATATGAATATAAAAATTGGTAAATGTTGTGTTCAAAATGACTTCCTATCGTGTATGGAAAAACATGGAGATAAATTTACTTTAATGCATATTTGTAACTAGTAAATGTACGTATGCATATAATATCGTTGAAAATAATTGATGGGACTTTGACTTTCTTCGAGGTTCATTGGCAATTGAGGTATTATATCACTTGCACTCTAGTGTTAGGGTTGAAAATATTGTCAGATTATACTTAAGATGTCTATTGGATTCAAGCCAATCTTTGGGGTTCAGAAAGGTAGAAGGGGATTGGAGCAAAAGAAAGAGAGAGAGAGAGAGAGAGAGAGTTGGGGTTAAGTATATATCGGCATGCCAAAATCTTGGGCGACAATGAAAAGCTCTAAAGAGAGAAAACATTTCTTTACGAAGTATAACAAATGACAAAAATTCCGGATATGTTGTTGCTTTCTACTCTCCCTCTCTCTCTCTCTCTCTTTCTTCCTACCTTCTTATCCCTCTCTTTTTTTATTATCGCTCTTTGATTTATTTTAGCTGAAATTTATTTTTTAGTAAATAGAAAATTTTTCGAGCAAAATTTATAGCACTTGAAATGAAAATTTAATAATTTTTTTCTCACATGTCGCGCAATATTGACTCAATGTTGTCGAGTAATATATGTTCAATGCAACACTGAAAAAAAAAAATATTCTTAATTTAGGAATTAAGAATATTTTTTTTGAAACATTAATTGAAAATTAACGTTTTAAATATATAGATACAAAAAAAAAAGTAGAAACTCAAAAAAATCTATAAAATAGAAAAATAATAGTGATGTGGACACGAAAGGGGAAGAGTTTTGCTTCGGGCATAGCTTGATTATTTTCCGCCAACTCGTTCATTCAGGTGGAGCGTGCGAAGCGCATGGTGGTTCAATTGGAAACAGCAATCACTGCTTGCCTGTATTTTGTTTCTCTTATATACCGGGAGAGCGGCGTATACTCCAATAATAAGCTTTCTCCTATATTGCCTCTTCAACCCCTTTGGCCCGTTGTTACAATCCTCCCCCCACCCCTATTCTATTTCTTCCCCTCCCCCTTCTACCCCCCCTTTAAGGCACCCTATCGTCATTTCCAGTTTCCTTCCGTTTTCCAACAACATTTCGTCCCTCTCTCTCTCTCTCTCTCCTATATATATATTCTTACCACATCCCATTTCCGACTGATTCCGAGTCTAACTTCAAGAGGTGTATCTTCAATTTTCTCTATATTCGTTCACGGCTCGAACCATGTGAAAGTATTTAAAAATACAGACTTCATCAAAATTATTTTCATCATTTCAATCATTTAATTATTATTTTCTTGAATTTAAAAAAAATAATTCTTTTTCAAATCATAAATGTTATTAATAATTTTCAAAAAAGTTCTTTGAGGATTTTCAAATACATTTCCTTACAATTAAATTTTGGAAAATTTCGATTATTCAAATAAATTCTTCAATAGAATATATATTAGAAAATACAAAAATTCAAATAATTTAAAAAAATAAAATTTAAAATTTTTAAAAATGTTTATTAAACTTTTTCAAAAATATTAATTCTACAGAATTATTAGTTAAAATAACTATAAACTATTTTGTCGAATTAATATTTTTGAAATAGTTTAATTAGATTTTTTTTTAACTATTTAATTCTTATTTTCTAAGATATATTTTAATTGAAGAATTCTCGAATAATCGAAATTTAATAAAATTTAATTGTAATTTGTAAACAAATCGATATGAAAATTTTAAGAGAACTTTTTCAAAAATTTATTATATTTATTTTTAAAAATTCAATTATTTTCAAAAGTAATAAAATTCTTCGCAGAAATTCAATTATGTAGAAAAATTTTAAAAAATTCTTGTCAAAATTTCAATCATTTTTTTTTAAATTCTACGCAAACATTTAATTATTTGCATAAATAATAAAAAATTTCACTGGAATTCAGTTATTTAAAATTTTTTTTACAAATTTCTTCGCAATAATTACATTATTTGCATAAATAATAAAATTTTTTAGAGGGATTCAATTATTTTCGAAAATAATAAAATTTTTTTTTTGGAATTGAATTATTTTCCCAAATAATAAAATTCATCGCAGAATTTCAAGTATTTGTAATGACAATTTTAATCGAATTCTTTGAAAATTTAATTATTCTTAAAAATTTTATAAAAATTCGTCAAAACAATTTAATTATATAAATATTTGTTCATAAAATCCTTTATCAGAATTCAGTTTTAAGAAATATTCAATTATGCAATAAATTATTTATTTTTGTATTTAAATAATTGAATTCTCGTAGAAGAATAAATTTTAGTTACAAAAAACGTTTAAAAAATTGAATTTTGAAGAAGTTACAAATAATTGTAGAAATTCAATTATTTTCAAAAGTATAATAAGATTCTTCGCAGAAATTCAATTATCTTAAAAAAATTAAAAAAAATTCTCGTAAAAATTCAATTATCTTTAAAAATAATAAAATTCTTCTCTAAATTTCAATTATTTTTAAAAAATTTAATAAAATTCTTTGCAAATTTTCAATCATTTTCAAAAAAATTTTCTCAATTCAATGATTTTCAATATCTACAGTTTTAATAAAATTTTTCAAAAGAATTCAATTATTAAAAAAAAAAAGTTTTTGATAAAATTCTAAGCAAACTTCTCGATAATTCAATTATTTTCATAAATAATAACATTTTTTACAAAAATTTAATTATTTTCATGAATAATGAAATTCATCATAGAATTTCAATTATTTTTAATACAATTTTAATTGGATTTCTCAAAAAATTTAATTATTCTTGAAAATTTTATTAAAATTTCTCGAAAAAATTCAAATTTGTTGTTAAAATTCTTTATGATAATTTAATTTCGAAAAACATTGTTTTATTCAGTAAATTATTTATTTTTGTATTTAAATAATTGAATTCTTGTAGAATTTTCCAATAAAAATTGATTTGAAAATGAATATTTGTTAAAATTTTAGATAATAATTGAATATTAAAAGCATTATAGCGTGAATTTTTAAAAATACATAATTGATAAAATACATAATTGAATTCTTTCGAAGAATTTTACCAACATTTTTGAAAATAGTGACATTTTTCGAAGAATTTACTTAAAATTGTATTAAAAATAATTGAAATCCTGTGAAGAATTTTATTAATTTATGAAAATAATTGAATTCTTGCAATGAATTTTTTCAAATTTTTTTAAAATAATTGAAATAATGTAAAGAATCTTATTATTTATGAAAATAATTGAATTTCTGCATTGAATTTTATTACACTTTTTTTAAATAATTGAATTCTTTTGAGAACTTTTATTAAAAAAGTAGATTGTGAAAATATTTGAATTTCAACGAAGAATTTCATTATATTCGTGAAATGTAATTAAATTATTACAAAAAAAATTAAGAGAATAATTCCATTTTTCTAGGAATTTACTTTAAATTGTATTATAAATAATGTGAAATCCTCAGAAAAATTTTATAATTTTATGAAAATAATGGAACTCTTACAACGAATTTTATCAATTTTTTTTTAAATAATTGAATTCATGTGAAAAATTTTATTACTTGTTAAAAATAATTGAATTTATGCAACGAATTTTATTATACATTTTATTTAAGTAATTATTATTCTTTTGAAAACTTGTATTAAAAATGTAAATTTTGAAAATTTTTGAATTTCAGCGAAGAATTTCATTATTTGTGAAATGTACCTAATTTAATTATTGCAAAAAAATTTTGAACCTAATTTTATTTTTCGAGAAATTTATTTAAAATTGAGTAGCTGCATGCAAAACAACTCGCCGAGCGCTGAATGTTCAGTCGAGCGCTCGGCGAGTTGTTGCCTGCAGCTACTCAATTGTATTAAAAATAATTGAAACCGTGTGAAGAATTTTATTATTTATGAAAATAAGTGAATTCTTGCAACGAATTTTATTATAATTTTTGTAAATAATTTAATTTAATTTTTTTTTTTTTTGAAAAATTTAATGGAAATTAAAATTTGTATAAAACATGAAGATATCAATTACTCCGAGTCTTCGACTCGGAGTTATTGATATCTTCATGTTAAATAAAAAATCTTCAAATATTCTTATAAGTTGTTGAATTTTAAAAATGTTTGAATTTGAATGTTTTGAAGAATTTTAATTCCTATGAAAAAATAATAATTAAATACTTATTTTAAAAATTTAGTTATTTATGTTTGCGAATAATTTTACAATTAACGAAATTCGTAAGTAAATGTAGTAGAATGTTTTTTTTTTTTTTGAGTATCTAATAATTTTTAGAGTGAATCAGAATATTCTTTATGGTCAGGGAAAAAGTGAAAATTTTATAACTTAATTTATAAATCCACTCACAATGGAATCACGACGATATTTAATTAATTACATTTTTTTATAAAATATAAAAAATTTATTTGCAAAATATTTCTCCACGTATTTGTCTGCAAAGTTTTCTAAAGAGTTTACGAGAAGAGAACTAACTCTAGGTGGGCAGGCTTTGATGGTAGTAGGTACTCTAGGTTGTGTGTCGGTATTACACTGGTACACTCGCTTTCCTCCATCTCACTTTCAACTAGTCTCGCACCCTCTCCCACTCTCCCTCCCCCCTGCCCTTGTTTTCTCTTCCTTGATCTGCTCGCGCGACTCATTCTCGACCCCGAAACCCCTGACGCCTTGTACCGACACCCCGCGAAAATCCACCCCCTATTTCCCCCACAGAATGCCCCCCAAGAGTGCACGTGACCGCAACCAACAAGAGAGTACGAATCATTCTCTCACTCTCTCTTGCTTGCTCGCTTGCTCGCTCTGAGTATATAGTATTTCTATATGCATTTAACTCACCCACACAAATGCAGAAAGTTGTGCCAATGATAGTCGCGAAGAAGCTACCGACGCACGACCGCAAAACTTACATAATACATTTTAATTTATAATAATATTAATTTACAACTTTGTTGCATGTTTTCAAAGTGTAACGATCACGTTCAACGTCATTTTTCAAAGCTTTCAAAAAATTATTCTATTCAATTTAAAAACAAAAGGGAACTATTTTATCTTGTTTTAGAATTTTATGGATTGTACTATTTTCCAAACAGTCAGAAACACGATGTTTAACTTTGGGAAAAAATTAGGTTTAATTATGTTTTATAAATCAAAATAAGTTTGTTGTAGAAATTTCACTAAGTTTCCTTATTAAAAATTGAATTCTAGTGAGAATGTTGTAAGGAAAAATGTAGAAACTATAGTTGGGCACCGGAATTTTCTGTGACGTTCGAATCTTGTAAGAATTGTCTTACAAGGTTTTTGAATTTTACTAATAAATTAATAGTAATAAATACTAAGATTTTACTAATAAATATTCGTTTCTACTAATTAAATAGTAAAATTTACTAATTAAAAAGCAAAAATTCAGTCAATAATTTCAATTAGTAAACTATTTTATTAATTCAAATTAAGAGAAAAAGTATTATATAGCGTTAATTTTTTTTATAAATAATTGAATTTGGAAAATGTTTTAAATTATCATCTTTGAAAGTTTGAATTTTTCATACTTTTAACTGGAAATTGTGTAGATTTAATTTTTTTTTAAAAGTTTATTGGAACTTTTTAAAAATTATTCAAAGTTCTTATTTTCTATATTTAATATTGAAGAATTTCCGAATAATCGATAAAATTACGTAAAATTGAATTTGTAAACAAAAGAATTTGAAAATTTTCAAAGAAATTTTTCAAAAATTATTAAAAAATAATTCATTTAAAGAAGAATTTTAGTTGAAAATTTTAGAAAATAATTGAATTGAAATGATAAAAATTATTTTTATAAAGTTACAGTAACAAAATTCTTATGTAATGTAAAATAATTATTTTATCAGTCGATCATCTTTAATAATTAATTAATTATTATAAAACATGAAGATATTGATTGCTCCGAGTCGAAGACTCGGAGTGATCGATTTCCTCATGTTTTATAACAATTTTTTCGAAAATTGTTTAATTTCAAAAAGGTTTGAATTTGAATGTTTTGAAGAATTTTAATTCTTATGGAAAAATAATAATAATTAAATATTTATTTAAAGAACAAGAAATATAATATTTTTCTGAGTAATAATTTTTAAACTGAATCAGAATATTCTTTAGAATGAAGGAAAAGTAAGAATTTTGTCTGAAATTCAAGGGAAAATCGGAGAAAGACAAAATTTAATTTTTTTTGTCAAGAAATTTAGATTAAATTAGATTTCATTATTTTGTTTATTTTTTTGTAGTTTTAAAAACCTGGAAAACCAGGAAAAGTCAGGGAATTTATTGAAATGTTTTGATTCTTCTGTTTATATAATTTTATGGCTTCCAAAAATATTGAAATAATTTAATATATTTATAATTTATAATTTAACAAATTTTTGAAATAATTTTCTTTTTTACATGTTTTTAATTTTTAAATTTAACGAATTGAAAATCATTAAATTTTTGTATTGAAAAAAGTTAAATTCTTGGCCAAATTTTTATTAAAATTCTATAAAATAAGTGAATTCTTTTGAAAAAATTTATTTCAATTTTCTTGAAAATAATGCAGTTTTTTTAGAATAATGAATTTTTTAAAAATAATTTTAATTGGAAATTTTGAAAATAATTGAAATTTACAAAGAATTTTATTAAAACTTTTTGAGAACCATTCAATTGAATTGTTTAGAAAAATTTTATTACAATTTTCAAATAAAATTGAACTTGTTTGAGAAATTTTATAAAAATTGAATTTCTCATGAGAAGAATTTTATGATTTACAAAAATAATTGAATTTTTGGCTAGAATGCTACAAATTTATAATAAAATAATTGAATTGTTTCGAAGATTTTTTTATCAGATTTGTTTAAAATAATTAAATTTTTATTAAAACTCTTGAAAATAATTGAATTTTTCCGAAACATTTTATTATTTATGAAAATATTTTTATTCTTGCGAAGAATTTTCTTTTTTTTGAAAATAATTAATTTCTTGAGAAGGATTTTACAATTCATAAAAATAATTTAATTGTTTTGAATAATTTTATCTGAATTTTTGAAAGTACTTGAATTTTTTGAAAGAATTATATTAAAAATTGTGAAATTAATGATTTTTTAAAAAGAATTTCATCAAAATTGTTTGAAAATAATTGAATTTATATTAAAATTCTTGAAAATAATCGAATTTAATTGATATTTTTAAAGAGTTTAGCTCTTAAATTTGAAAAATATTTGCTTTTGTTTAATTTTAATTTTTAAATGCGATTCATTTTTAAATTTTTTACAATTCGAAAACTAAAGATAAAATTTGATTTTTAAAATTTGAAATCAAGGAAAGAAATGCAAGCAAATGAATGTTAAATGTGGAAAATTTTCAACTCCTTGATTTTCATTTAACTTAATTTGGCTCTTACTTTAACTTGTGATGCTGGAAATAGTCGAACTACAGCAATCAACAGGATCGTAATCTCCGCCTTCGAATAGAGAATTTCAACGTCTTATATAGCAATTGCCTTCGTGTTTTCGAAGTCCGTTTTTTGTCCCTTAAATCTTTTTCTACTTTTCTTATTCTGTAGATTCTAAATCTCGAAATTGAATTTTTTCCCCTTATCTGAAAGTCAATTACTTTTTTTTATATAATCTGCAAGTAGTGGAAAAGTTTTCCAATTTTTAATCATTCTTTTCAAAAGATTACTATTATTTATTATTTATATAACAACATTTTTTTATTCTTCGGTACCTTTCTTACACTAAAAAAAAATATTCTTAATTTAAGAATATATATACTAAAAAAAGGTGCCCAGGAAAATATTAAGTATTAGGGTCAAAATTCGTGAAGTGGGCAACTAATTTTCAGTTAGTCTAGATTTTTTCAAGAAATTTATGATTTTCTGTTTGAAATAATAAATAAAAAATATAAGTTGAACAGTTTTGCAAAATTCGATTTTTTGTTCTAGTTATTTGTTAAATAAACTTTTTTGCATGACTTTAGAAAAGTTTTTTTTTCTAATAAACAAATAGGTAAAATTTAATAATTTTTGGTATGATTATATAAAAATAACACGGTTTTTGATTGACCTTTTTCATTTTAAAATTTAACGTAATTTGATAAAATTATAAACAATTTATTTAAACAAATGAAAATAAATTCAACTTCTCGATCTGTTTGTTTATTTTTCAAAATTGAATAGAGTTTCTTATTTAATGCCCAAGTATTTCCAAAAATAAAAAAATTGGTATTTTACATTTGTTCAAAAGATATATTTATAATTATGTTAATAACAATCAGCATTAAAAAATCATAAAATCTTAAGAATGTTTTTTTAGCTCTATTAATTAAGAAAATTAATCAAAAAACTTATTAAAAGAGTGTTTCAGTGTTTTTGATGTATGAAAAAAGTATGAAAATTTATTAAATTATTTAAACAATTAATTGTTCTTATTTTTTTTAATCTGTACTTAAGGCTAGAAATTTCTAGTTTTTTCTCAATAATTGTGCAATTTGTCAAGAGTAAAACTTAAAACATCTGGTAATGATAAAAAATAAAAAATAAATTTATTAAACATTGTTTAAACAATTAATTGTTATTTTTCTTATAAAGTGTACTTAGAGCTAAAAATATCTAGTTTTTTCTAAATTCAATCAACTGGAAAATTAAATAAAAAAAAATAATAAAATAAATGTTAATAAATTGTTTAAACAATGGTTAAATAATAAATTTTTAGTTTTTCTATTATACTTAAGTGTTTAAGTTATATAAAAAATGTCACAATTAAGAAAAAACTAGGAATTTATAGTTTTAAGTACAGTAAATTGAAAAATTAAAAGAATAAATTGTTTAAACAATGTTTATATATTTAATTTTTTGTTTTTCTTTGATACATAAATGTGGTAGTTGCAAGAAAATGCACAATACAGAAAAAACTAGAAATTTCTAACTCCAAGTACAATTTATGAAAAATGTAACAACAATTAATTGTTTAGTCAATGTTTAATTAATTTTTTTTTTATCATTAGCAGATGTTTTACTTATGACAAATTGCACAATTATTGTGAAAAAACTAGAAATTTCTAGCCCTAAGTGCAGATTTAAAAAAATAACAATTAATTGTTTAAACAATTTAATAAATTGTTATACCTTTTTTCATACATAAGAAACACTCAAACATTATTTTAATAGGTTTTTTCATTAATTTTGTTAATTAATAAAGCTAAAAAAATATTTTTAAGATTTTATGATTTTTTAATGCTTATTGTAATTAACATTTAATTATTCATGTCTTTTGAACAAATGCAAAATACCAATTTTTTCTTTTTGGTAATTCTTGGGCATTAAATAAGGAACAATATTCAATTTTGAAAAATAAACAATCAGATCGAGAAGTTGAATTTATTTTCATTTGTTTAAATAAATTGTTTATAATTTTATCAAATTACGTTAAATTTTAAAATGAAAAGTGTTAATCAAAAATCGTGTTATTTTTATATAAGCATACCAAAAATCATTAAATTTTACCTATTACTTTATTTAAAAAAAAAAATTTTTTAAATTCATGCAAAAAAGTTTGTTTATGTACAACAAAAAAACGAATTTTGCAAAACTGTTTAACTTGTTTTTTTTTATTTATTATGTCAAACAGAAAAACATAAATTTTATGAAAAATATTGACCAACTGAAAATTAGTTGCCCACTTCACGAATTTTGACCCATTAATATTAATATGTTAAGTGGGAAATATTCTTACTATAAGAATATATTCTCATTTTAAGAATATTTCCACTTAATTTAAGTGGGGAATATCCTGGGCACCTTTTTATAGTATTATATTCTTAAATTAAGAATATTTTTTTCGTGTTGCAGTGCGTCACTATTATTATAATTATTTACTTAATTATTTCCTCCTTTAAAAAAAGAAATATTGAAAATATTTATTTCGACACTTAAAACAGTATTTAATACAGAAAACAAAACAAAAATGACTGAAATATTGAGGATTTTAGAAAAATCTTCTAACATGCATTTATACGAATATGCACGTGTCGAGCACGTTTGCGACGAGTAGTTAAAGTCCATCTGAGTGCCACCGCGTGTACTGACAGATAACTGTCGTACGTTGAAATTAATCGGCGGTCACGGATTCTATATTTCAAATATATATATACATGTGGTCAAAATGCTTCGCGAAGCCATCGTCTCAAAATCTTGCTTTACTGGCAGCTATTCAATGAAAAAACAAAAAAAAAACAAATTGCACTATAATGTTTATCGAAAGACATAAGTTGATGCGTATAATATTATCGTTCTCATATATACGTTTACCCACAAAAATGATTCATGGATCGTTCTTGTCGTCTACGAGAAATGTTGATTTTGCGCTGAGGCTTCAAGAAATTTTCTGCACCAGTAACTATTCTTCGCTGTGCATGTCTAGTCTATTAGGTATTTTCGTATAGTGATCAAAATCAAGAAGGATTTTCTCTCACTTTTTCGATGTCAAATTGGGACAAAAAATAATTTTGTGCACTGAAAAAAAATATTCTTGATTGAAGAATGTATACTGAAAAAAGGTGCCCAGGGCACCTTTTTTATAGTATATATTCTTAAATTAAGAATATTTTTTTTCAGTGTATCCTTCGAAGAATTGTGAATCTGCCGAATTACCTAACGAATTGGATTATTTTAAAATTAGTATTAAACATTATTTAACCATTTTTTTTGAAGTATTTTTAAAAACATATGTATATAAAATCCATTTGGAAACTGGAATTTATGTTTGTACACTGAATAAGGAGAGTTTGATTGTAAGGAAAATATAGTTGATTCGCGCACTTTGAGGTGACTGTACGACGATTTCGGTAAAATGTGTGACGGGCAAAGTCGCTTTGAGACTTCTCTCTGTGACCATAAACCACTGATTTATCCGCATTTCAAACATAAATATATATGCGTAAAGTTGAATTGTGATAATTCGTGTGGTTCATTTAAATATAGAACTATTCAGGCCCTATCCTCCAGATCGAGTCGTTCGATTTATTTGAAGATAATTGTACGCTTCCTGTGTAGGATATATTTATCTCGAGCTTAGAATAACTCTCTCAACGGGGTTAATTGTTAATAATGTTAATGTACTTAATAATGTTAATGTACCTAATAATGTCAATATGACTATATTATATATTAATAACTTTGACTTTGATTATTACTTTCACTTTCATTTTTACTTTGATTTTCACTTTCAGACTTCGCAATCGATAATTAATTTTTAAAATAGTAGCAAAAAGGAGCTTTCAAAAACTAAAAAAAGTAGTAAAAAAGGAGCAATCGACAAATTTAAATTGACGACCAAAAAAATTTGTTTTAGAAACTTTACAAAACTGACAAAAATCCCAATCTATATTTTATTCTCCTGACTTTTTCTTAATAATTTTCATAAAAAATGATTACTTCTTTCTTATTCTGCTAATAAACAGAATTCCGGCAACGAATTGTATTATTTATGAAAGAATTTAAATATTTATAAAACTAATTTCATTCTTGGGAAGAATTTTATAAAAATTTTTAAATAATTGATTTCTTTCGATTAATTTTATGCAAATTTTAATTTAAATAATTGAATTCTTGATAAATTTGTATTATTCATGAAAAGAATTGAATTCTTACGAAGATTTTTACAAAAAAATTTTTAAATAATTGAATTCTGTTTGGAAATTTTATGAAAATAGTAGATATTGAAAATCATTCAATTGCGAAAAGTTTTTAAAAATAATTCAATATTACAAAGAATTCTATATTAAATTTTTTGAGCATAATTGAATGTCTTTGTGGCATTTTATTAAATTGTTTTTTAAATAATTGAGTTCCTAAAAAACATTTTATTATTTATGAAAATAATTGAATTTTTGCGAACGATTTTATTACAATTTTTTAAAATAATTGAATTTCCAAGAAAAAATGTTTATAAAATAATTGAATTCTTGTGATGAATATGCTTATTTATGAAAATAATTGAATTTTGCAAAGAATTTTTTTAAAATAACTCAAAATAATTGAATTTTCGGGAATAATTTTGTTATTTATCGACATAATTGAATTCGTTCGAAGAATTATTTATGTAAATAATTGAATTCTTGGGAAGAATTTTATTAAAATCTAAAAGAATAATTGAATTATTTTTTTATATTACAAATATAATTGAAATTGTATTTAAAATAATTGATTTCTTTCGAATTTTATTAAAATATTTGGAAATAATTGAATTCCTGTGAAAAATTTTAATATTTTTGTAAATACTTAAATTTTTCCAAAGAATTTTAAACAAACATTTTTTTATATAATTGATTTTTCGATTTTTGATTATAATTGATTTTCCGAGGAATTGAAATTAAATTTTTAAAAATAATTACATTTTTTGTGCAATTCCTGTAAAATTGTATTAAAAATAATTGAAATCCAGCGATGAATTTTATTATTTATGAAAATAATGGAATAGTTGCAAAGAATTTTATTAAAATTTTCAAAAATAATTGAATTCCTAAGAAGAATTTTATTATCTTTGTAAATAATTGAATTATTGCAAAAAATTCTATTAGAATGTTTTAAAAGAATTGAATTTCTGTGAAAAATTTAGTTATTTTTTAAAATAATTGAATTCTTCATAAGAATTTTATAAACGTTGTTTTAACTTTTAAATAATTAATGTTTTTGAAATATAATAAATATTATGAACATTTTATTTTAAATAATTGAATTCTTGAGGTACAGTTTTTTTATGAAAATAATTAAATTTTGCAAAGAATTTTATTAAAATGTTTCAAAATAATTGAATTTTCGGGAATAATTTTGTTATTTATTGACATAATTGAATTATTTCAAAAAATTTAATTAAAATTGTATTTAAAATAATTTATTTCTTTCGAACAATTTTATTAAAGTATTTGAAAATAATTGAATTCCTGTGAAAAATTCTAATATTTTTGTAAATTAATTGAATTCTTCCAAAGAATTAAAAAAACAATTTTTTTAAAATAATTAGTTTCTTTGTGGAATTGAAATTAAAAATTTTAAGAATAAATAAATTTTTTAATCAATTCCTGTAAAATTGTATTAAAAATAATTGAAATCTGTCGATCAATTTTATTATTTATGAAAATAATTGAATTATTGCGAAAAATTTTGTTAGAATGTTTACAAAGAATTGAATTTTTGTAAAAAAATTTATTTTATTTATTTATTTTAAAGAGATCAAGTTCCTAGGGCTGTTAGCCCACCAAGGACTAAAAAATTTTGTTATTTTTTTAAATAATTGAATTCTTTATAAGAATTTTAAAAACATTCTTTCAAATAATTAATTTTTTCGAAATATAATAAATATTATGGAAATTTTTGTTTTAAATAATTGAATTCTTGTGGAAAACTTCACTTGTAAAAATTATTAAATTTTTCGATTAATTAATTTAAAATAGTATTAAAAATAATTGAAATTCTTCTATGAGTTTTATTATTTATGAAAATATTTGAATTCTTGCTTAGAATTTTATCAAAAAAATTTTTTTTTTAAATTGAGTTTCCATGAAAAATGTTATTATTAGTGAAAATAATTGAATTATTGTGAAGAATTGTATAAAAATTTTGTTAAATAATTGATATTTTCAGAAATTTTTTTTAAAATGCTATCCTAAATTAATTGAATTCTTTTGCGAAATTTTATGAAAACAATTGAATTTTGAATATTTTTTGAAAATAATTGAATCTTTTTAAAGAATTTGATTATAATTTTTAAGAATAGTTTTTTGATTTCTAGTATTAGCGAATTTAAAGTAGTGGAAATTCTAAAAAAAACAGAAATAGTAGTTTTTATTGGCTGAAATCTAAGAAAAAGTACCCAAATAGTAGCATAACGAAAAAAAGTAGTAAATAGTAGGTTTTAGAAGATGAGTGCGAAACCTGTAATGTGGTCAATACTGTTAATATGATCATAACTTTAATATGGTCAAAATACTGTTAATATGGTCAACATTGTTAATATGGTCAATACACCAACAACAAAAACAATAAATTAGTCTTGTCAATTTCTTTTTCCATCTTTTCTCCAGAATATATACATGTTGTCGAAAGATTATATAGATCCGGCTCTTTGTTTTTTTTTTTCATTTCTTTTTGTCAAGTTGATTTTTGATGATTTTCATTGGTGCTTGGCTCGTGAAATTGTTACGGCTTGAGTAAAATGTACGTGAAGTGAAGAATGTAATTAAGAAAGGAATTATCGTAAAGAAGAGTCGGATACAAGAAATCCATTAACACGATCGTATCCTTCTTGCCGAATGAATAAATATACCTGCTTGACATCAAGTCGCAATGAGCTCAACATTAAGAGTTTTGTTCGGTTCCGTTCGCCGTGTGTTTATTTATAGTTTAATTTGTGGCTTAGGGCCTCGTTGAGGGTCGCGGGTATATTTACTTGGTCGCTCGAGTTTAGGAGACTTCGGGTCTGGAGATGTTTCCACAAAAAAAAGAAGAAATTAGTAAAAAGGGAGCAAAAAATATTCATGTCACTATCGAGAGATTTCTGTACTAAATTTTAAAAATACCGAAGTGATACCAAACTAATACCGAAGCAATACTAAAGGAATACTAAAGAAATACCAAAATAGTACCCATTTGATACTAAAGAAGAGAGAGAATACCAAAGTAGTGCTAAAGGAATACCGAAGGAATACTAACACAGTAAATCCTGAGGTATTAAAAAGTGTTACAGATTAAATTAACACCAAAAACGATTAAAATAATCAATTTTGGTGTTATTTTCTACAATGAATGAAAGTTTAGTTCATTAAATTTTTTTATAACTATAAAACATGAAGATATCGATAACTCCGAGTTCGGAGTGATTCGACTCGGAGTGATCGATTTCATCATATTTTATAATAATTAAAGATGACCAAGTAATAAAATCATTATTTTATATTATAAGAATATTATACTTCTTCAAAATTTCATTATTATTATTTTCATTATTTCAATTCAATTATTATTTTCAAAAATTTTTAACTACAATTTTACTTTACATCAATTATTTTTAATAATTTTCGAAGTTCTTTGTCAATTTTCCAATCCATTTGTTTACAATATTCAATTTCATGAAATTTCAATAATTCCTAAATTCTTTAATTAAATGCATATTAAAAAATAAAAACTTCAAATAATATAAAAAAATTCTATTAAACTTTTTCAAAAAAACTAATTTCAAAATTCAGTTATTTCTAAAAATTCACGCTATATTGCTTTTAATATTCAATTATAATCTAAAATTTTAACTGAAATTCATTTTTATGAAATGAAAATCAATTTTTATTAGAAAATTCTACAAGAATTTAATTATTCAAATGCAAAAGTAAATAATTTATTGAATAATTGAATGTTTCTCAAAATCCAATTCTCATAAAGAATTTTATTAACAAATTTTTAAATAATTGAATTCCTTTGTCGAATTTTATTAAAAGTTGCATGAACATAATTATTTCTTTAAAGGAATTCGATTATAATTGTATGAAAAATAATTGAAACGCTGCGATGAGTTTTATTAATAGTAAAAATAATTGAATCCTCAAGAAGAATTTTATTACTCTTAAAAATAATTGAATTTTTGCAATAATTTGTAAATTCTCTAAAATTAAATTTTTTTCTAGTGTTTCTAACTAAAATTCTTCAATAAATCCATTATTTTTAATAATTTTTAAAAAAGTTCTTTGAGAATTTTCAAATTCATTCGTTTACAATTCAATTTTACAAAATTTCAATTATTCGCAAATTCTGCAATTAAATATATATTGAAAAATAAAAACTTGAAATAATTTCAATAAAAATTCTAGCAAACTTTTAAAAAGAATTAATTCTACAGAAAGGTTTGTCAAAAATATGAAAAATTAAGAATTTCAATGATTTTAATTAGAATCTTTTTCAAAATTTAATTATTTCTAAAAATCCACGTTAGGTATAATGCTTTTAATATTTAATTATAATCTAAAATTTTAACCGAAATTCATTTTTAAAAACATTCTTATTAGTAAATTCTACGAGAATTCAATTATTTAAATAGAAAAAGAAACAATTTATTGAATAATTGCATGTTTCTTAAAATTGAATTCTCAAATTCTTATAAATTGTGAAAATAATAATTGAATCTCTAAAAAGAATTTTATTATTTTTTAACTATATTTAATTTTTGCGAAGAATATTATTAGGTACTCTTGAAAATAATTTTTGGAAAAGTTCTTTGAGAATTTTTAAATTCATTTGTTTAAATTTCAATTTTACAAAATTTCAATTATTTGTCAATTCTTTATTTGAATATATATTAGAAAACAAAACTTTAAATAATTTTTTAAAAAAATTAGCAATTTAATTTTCTCAAAAAAATTAATTCCACAGAATTGTTACTAGTTAAAAATACGAAAAATTCAGATTCTCAAAGATTTTAATTTGAACCCTTTTCAAAATTCAATTATTTCCAAAATTTCACGCTCTAATGCTTTTAATATTAAATTATAATCTAAAATTTTAACTGAAATCCATTTTTAAATCAATTTTTATTACAAAATTGTACTAGAATTCAATTATTTAAAAATTCAAATACAAAAAAAAACAATTTATTGAATGATTGCATGTTCTTTAAAATTGAATTCTCATAAAGAATTTTATCTATAAATGTTTAAATAATTAAATTCTTTTGACGAATTTTATTAAAACTTTTAAGAATAATTACATTTTTTAAAGAATTCGATTAAAATTTTTAAAAAAGTAATTGAAATTCTGCAATGAGTTTTATTTATTTATTTTTTTTTTTGAAAATAATTGAATTTCTAAAAAGAATTTTATTATTTACGAAAACAATTCAATTCTTGTGAAATTTTTATTATTTTATGAAAATAATGAAAGGTTTGCGTAGAATTTTATTACATTTTTTTTTTAAATAATTGAATTCATTTGGAAAATAGTAGATATTAAAAATCATTCAATTGAGGAAAATTTTTTAAAATAATTGAAATTTGCCAAGGATTTTATTTAAATTTTCGAAAATAATTGAATTTCGGAAAAGAATTTAATTATTTCTAAAAATAATTGAAATTTTTACGAGAATTTCAAAAAATTTTGAGTTTGAGCCTTTTCAAAATTCAATTATTTCTACAAATTCACACTCTAATGGTTTTTAATACTGAATTATTATCTAAAATTTAAACTAAAATCCAGTTTTAAATAAATTTTTATTAGATAATTCTACACTAGAATTCAATTATTTTAATACAAAAAAAAAAATACAATTCATTGAATAATTGCATGTTTCTTGAAATTAAATTCTCATGAAGAAGTTTATCACCAAATATTTAAGTAATTGAATTATTTTGATGAATTTTAATTTTTTTGAGAATAATTACATTTTTTGAGGAGTTCGATTCAAATTGCATTCAAAATAATTGAAATTCTGCAATGAGTTTTATTATTTATGAAAATAATTGAATTCCTAAAAGAATTTTATTATTTATGAAAATAATTGAATTCATGTGAAAAATTTTATTACTTGTAAAAATAATTGAATTATTGCGAAGAAATTTATAAAAAAATTTTGCAAATAATTGAATTCCTGTAAAAAATTTTATTATTTATAAAAATAATTGAATGTTTGCGTAGAATTTTATTCAAATTTTTTTTTAATAATGGAATTGTTTTGGAAAATTTTATTGAAATAGTAGATATTGAAAATCATTGAATTTTAGAAAACTTTTGAAAATAATTGAAATTTTGACAAGAATTTGATTAAAATTTTGTGAAATAATTGAATATCAGAGAAGAATTTTATTATTTATAGAGAGAATTGAAATTTTGACGAGAATTTTTAAAAATTTTTGAACACAATTGAATTTAGTAACTATGTAACTAAGTTAGTTAGTAAGTTAGTAACTTACTAACTTAACTTACTTACTAACTTAACTTACTTAGTAAGTTAGTAACTTCTAACTTACTATTCTTCTTGGAGAAGCTGAATTCGTTGAATTTTTACAAATCGTTGACTTTGGTGTTTTATTGAAAGTAAAATTTCATTCATAGCTAAAAATAACACCAAAATAGATTATTTTAATCCTTTCTGGTGTTAATTTAATCTTAGATGGATTAAACAGTTGCAGATTATTTTAATCCCTTCTGGTGTTATTTTAACACCTTATGTTTTACTGTAAAAGCTATAGCAAAATAATACTAAATACTAAAATTGAAAACTGAAGGAAATGGAAGTTGTGCTGAAGGAAGTTGTTCAAGTTACAGTTTTGTAGCAAATCTTTAGATTTAAAGTTTATTTTTATACACAATTGTCGGGGGAGCAGGATTCAATATCGAGTTTGTCTCGCATATCGTTTCTCTCATTATAAATATAAATGAGATGAGAAATACGCGAATAGCATGTGCGCGATACACGCGTTTTACGATATATAATACTCCTTCGGCATGAATCTGGTAAGTTTTTTGTCAGTCTGAAAAGATCTCTCTGAGCTTTGCCGACACACACACACCGTCACATTGTAAATGTGTTATTCTTTGGTGATGTCGAAAACCGCGGTTATAATCTCCTCCTTCTTTTGCCCACATCATCAATATCATCCACTGGAGTAAAGTTAACTTGCAATTCGTTTACTTACGCACATGCATAATCGCACGCACGTGCAGCGTTGCGAACAGTGTAGATTCGCCTTATTTCATTCGCTAACTTAAACGCTCCCGTTTATTAATCTGCGTCAACGCTACGCCATCATCTTCCAACTCATAAATTGCTTTCCTTGAAATTCATGATAAAAAAAGTCCTTTTATGAGAGATGCGACTGTCTTCTCCATTTTTTTTTTTTTTGCATTTTCCTTTCATTTTTATTTAATTGATTTCATTTCATTTTAGTTTAATTAAATTTTCATTTCAGAAATGAATTTTCTGAAAAAATTTCTTTTTTTGGGGAAAAAATATTGATGTAAGGTTGATAATTATAAAGTTAATCGAGACAGGAAATGAAATTAGAGGATAGAGGGAAATATTAATAACTGAATCTAATCAATTCTGTGAAATGAGAGCTTGGCCACCCTGAGAATTCTTCTTTGGAAGTGAGACTCACTCTCTTTCGTCTTCTCTCTCCTCGTTCCCTTTTTGACACCCTCGCTGATTTTCTCTTACCAGTCTTTCTCTTATTTAAGCTCCAATTCACTCACTCTCTTGCAAAAGTGACAGGCTCATGGACGATCTAATCAAATATATCGCATTAAGCTAATTTAGTGGCACACTTGCGAATCCGTGGCAAAGCAGACTTCGTTATAACACGTTGCGCGCACCTCGCAACGGATTAACGTCCGACCGCGTAACAAACAAATTTTCGATTATTCACCGCGACTTGGTTTCGTATTTATAGAATGATCACTTCTCTGTCTCTCGCTTTTTCTTCTTTCTTTTCTTTTTTTTTGAAAACTTTTCGGTCAAAGTTTTCAATTTGAATGAACATGTGAAAGAAAGAGTTACTTTTTCTATTTAGAAACTAAAATCTAAATTGTCGCGTTTCTAAATATAGTAACTTTTACTATATTAGGGGTAAATTTTCTTATGTTCGAAGTATAATTTTTGTAACATCCCAAGTAAAAATCGCAGTGAGAAAAATAATAGAATTTAAAAATTTTCTAATTTAAATTATTGTTGAAAACAGTAAAAAAATTCAATTTTCGAGAAATTAGAAATAATTGCAAAAATTCAATTATTTTCAAAAAAAAAATAAATAAAATAAAATTCTTCTCCTGAAATTCAACTATGTTTAAAATTTGAAAAAAATTCTCCTAAAAATCCCAACTATCTTTATAAATAACAAAATTCTTCTCTAAAGTTCAATTATTTTCATAAATGTCAAAAAAATTATTGTCCTAATTTCAATTATTTTCAAAAAAAATTTCTAATTTCAATGATTTTAAATATCTACTATTTTAATAAAATTTTCCGAAAAGAATTCAATTCTTTAAAAAAAAAATTGTAAAAATCTTCGTAAGAATTCAATTTTTTTCATGAATAATAAAAATTTCTCATGAATTCAAATATTTAAATTAAAATTTGCATAAAATTAGTCGAAAGAAATCAATTATTTAAAAATTTTAATAAAATTCTTTGCAAAATTCAATTATTTTCATAAATAACCATAATTAACACAAGAATTAAATTATTTTTTATACATTTTTTCTTGGAAATTCAATTATTTTAAAAAATTCGAATAAAATCGTTCGCAAAAATTCAAGTATTTTCATGAATCATAAAATACTTTTTAGAAATTCAATTATTTAAATTTAAATTTGCATAAAATTAGTCGAATGAAATCAATTATTTAAAAATTTTAATAAAATTATATGCAAAATTCAATTATTAAATAACCATATTTAACACAAGAATTCAATTATTTTTTATACATTTTTTCTCGTAAATTCAATTATTTTAAAAAATTCTAATAAAATCGTTCGCAAGAATTCAATTATTTTCAAAAAAAAAAATAAAATTCTTCTGATAAAATTCAACTATGTTCAAAATTTAAAAAAAATTCTAGTAAAAATCTTAATTATCTTTATAAATGACAAAATTCTTCTCCAAAGTTCAATTATTTTCATAAATGTCAAAAAAATTATTGTCCTAATTTTAATTATTTTCAAAAAAAATTTCTAATTTCAATGATTTTCAATATCTACTATTTTAATAAAATTTCCCAAAAAGAATTCAATTATTTAAAAAAAAATTTCTAAAAATCTTCGTAAGAATTCAATTTTTTCATGAATAATAAAAATTTCTGATGAATTCAATTATTTAAATTGAAGTTTGCATAAAGTGAGTCGAAAGAAATCAAATATTTAAAAATTTTAATAAAATTCTTTGCAAAATTCAATTATTTTTAAAAATAACCATATTTAACACAAGAATTTAATTATTTTTTACACATTTTTTCCTGTAAATTCAATTATTTAAAAAAAAATACTTTTTAGGAATTCAATTATTTAAAGAAAAATAAAATTCTTATAAAATTGAACTATGTTTAAAATTTGAAAAAAATTCTCGTAAAAATCCCAATTATCTTTATAAATAACAAAATTCTTCTCTAAAGTTCAATTATTTTCCTAAATGTCAAAAAAAAATATTGTCCTAAATTCAATTATTTTCCAAAAATTTTTTAATTTCAATAATTTTCAATATCTACTATTTAAATAAGGATTTCCAAAAAGAATTCGATTGTTAAAAAAAAAATTTAATAAAATTGTATACAAACATTTAATTATTTTCATAAATAATAAAAATTTTACAGGAATTCAATTATTTTCATAAAAAATAAAATTTCTTTAAGGAATTCAATTATTTTCATAACAAATAAAATTTCTTTAAGGAATTCAATTATATTCATAAAAAATAATTTAAAATTCTAGAAAATAATAATTATAATTGAACAATTATAATTACAATTAATTACGATAGATGTGCCAGGAGAATTATTCGTGATTCCATTTCTTCATTAAATTTTATAAAACTTTAATAAAATTCTTCAAAGCAATTCAATTATTTGCAAAAAAAATGTACAACACTCGACTTACACAAATTCGATTATTTTCATAAATAGAAAAATTCTTCGCTGAAATTCACTTATTTTAATTGATTTTTATTTTTAATTTTAATTAAATTCTATATAACAATTGAATTATATTCCATACATTTTTAATTTAAATTTTGTCAAAAAATATACAAGAAATCAATTATTTTTATAAATAATAAAAGTCTTGGTAGAAATTCAATTTTTTTCTAAATTTTTCCGAAAAATTCAATTAATTAATAAATAATTGAATTTTTTAGAAGAATTCAATTAGTTTTCAATTATTTTGAATAAAATTTGAATAAAATTTGAATAAAATTCTTTATAACAATTTTCAATTATTTTAAAAAATTGTTATGAATTTCTTTTTAAGAATTCAATTATTGCCAATAAAATTTATAATTGAATTCGCCGGAAGAATTTAATTATTATTTAAAATTTCCATAAAATTCTTCAGAAAAAAAGTGTTGGCAGTAGTTTTAACACCACTTTTGGTGTTAAAGAAAATACTTCTTTTTGCCTGCGGAAAGGAATTAATTTTTTTTTTCAATTTTAATAAATTTTGAACCAAAATTTCAATTATTTTCATAAATAATTAAATTCTTCAAAGGAATTTTCAATTATTTTTAAAAATTTCTATTAAATTCTATATAAATTCAATTATTTAATTTCCAATACAATATTATTGAATTCCTCGAAAAAATTGAATTATTTTCAAAAATTTCCTGAAAATTTTTCAAAACGATTCAATTTTTTTACAGAAATTTTAATAAAAGTTTATGCAAGAATTAAATTAGGTATTTCAGATTTAAAATTATAAGAAAGTTACAAAAATTGCAAAAAGTAAAAAAGAAATTCAAAAGGTTTAAGAATTAAAGTTCTAGAAAATTTGAATTTTAATAAGTTTTTCATAAAAATTCTGAAGAAGTTAGTTTTTTTTTTGTAAACAATTTTGTTAACATTTTTTTAAAATTGGTTAATTTTTTGAATATACAGTGGAATATGTCAGAATGCAATTTTTTTAAATTTTGTTACATTAAACAATACTTAAAAAATTGTTTTATAATTTGGTTTTGTAATATTTTGTAATATTTTGTAATATTTTGTAATATTTTTACAATATTCTAAAACTAGAAACTAATTTTTGTTGGAAATTTTAAAATATAAGAAATTTTTACAATAGAGTTGCATTCCGACAGGTTCGACTGTAACTTGAATTCAAAAATTTCATTATTGTTGAAATTTTGATCAAAATGGACTTAAAATAGAAATAAATGTCAATGACAAAGGCAAAAATCGAATTGAGACTTGAGAGTGAAATTCAAATTACAAAATCCCACCTCAGTTGTAGTTTTACTGTCACACTTATTTATATTCCCTTTTTCCTTGCTTACATTTTCCATTTTTGAAAACAAAAAAATAATTTCCGAGTATTTTTGAAATGATAATTTATTGGCTATTAAGAATACGTTTCGCGGTAGCGAGATGATTCTCGTTTATATAAGTAATTTTAAATCCGAGAAGACAAAAAATCCAAATAGTAATTTACAAATGCCAGTATTTTAAATCGACATGAAGATTCATGAGGTCATTAATCTATTTCCACGTCTGTTTCAAAAGAGGGGGGAAGAGGGAGTTTCGCGAGTGCCGATTTCCAAGAAGAGTCCTTTGATCTGTGAAGATGAATCGGCATAGTGTAAGTTTGGTTTTAGCAAACGCACTTAATGTCATACTTGAAAAATTATAAAATCAGGTGAAAAAAAATTCAAAATTTTTCAATTTTTTCTTTTTTCCACATTTGGTAAATTTTTCCAAAAAGAAACACTGGAAAATTTTCAACAATAAAAAAATACAATTTTTGAAAATTCGCTTCAAAAATACACGTTTTGAAATGTGCGACAATATTGCGTCTTAACTTTATTGTAAAGTGTCGTGGTCCTAAAGGAGATTATTTGGTCGGAAAATGAGGAGAAAGAGAAATTAGCCTGTTGAGAATAAATCTCGTTCCGTTAAATTACAAAGTCTCATCGCTTCAACCGTTTAATGTTGACTCAGGAGCGCGTTACAGAATTGCGTCCGGTTTTTGGACCGACTATTAGTTGCTCTTTCAAAAAAGGAACCGACACAAATGTAAATATTCACTCCGCTCGTCATAACATCCGGAAAATACATTGGTATTGCGTGTTTAACATCTTTAAAATAAAAAAAAAAAAATTCTTCTTCTTTTTGATAAATGAGATTGGAATTGAAAATTTATAACCTGTCTTGTAATATATTAACCTTATGTTACAAATATGGGAAATTTACGATGTTTCAAAATTGTCATATATTTATGAATAAATAACAGTTTTTGAATGAATGTGGTAAAGAGGAATTGTAATAGATATAAATTTTTAGAAACGGAAAGAGAGAGAGAGAGAGAGAAAGAGATCAGAAAATTGAGAAAATTTACAGAAGGCGCACTAATTTTAAAATCCCCTTTCTCGGTTATTAGCACTCTCTTTGATTTAAAGGGGTCCGAATGAAGAAAGTTGCCACATGCTCCGAGAATCGTCTATTTATTCAACTCCCAGAAGACTTTACTTGAGCTTATGTTTTTAATCTTATAAGGAAAGAAATTATTACTGGGACACGACCCATTTGGAAAGATTACCAGGAATTTTTGATTCGATGCATGCTAATCGGAAAATTACGTTTTAAAAAAAAAAATACAGAAAATATTGTTCTAATTTTAAGAGAATACTTCCAAATAGGTGAGAGTTTAAGACGGGTTGTTTTTTATTAGAACCCCCCCCCCTTTTTTTTGTCAATTTCGGACAATTTAAAGTGCAAGCTTCGCAGTCATCTACTAAAACCTACTATTTACTACTTTCTTTACGTTATGCTACTATTTGGGTACTTTTTACATTGCAGTCACTAAAAGCTACTATTTTTGTTTTTTTGAGAATTTCCACTAATTTAAATTCGCTTATACTAGAAATCAAAAAACTATTCACAAAAATTATAATCAAATTCTTTAAAATGATTTAATTATTTTCAAAAAAATATTTGAAATTCAATTATTTTCAATGTCTAGTATTTTCATAAAATTTCGCAAAAGAATTCAATTATTTTCATAAATAATAAAATTTCCACATGAATTCAATTAATTTGGAATAGCATTTTCAAAAAAATTACAAAAAATCAATTACTAAACAAAATTTTTTATATAATTCTTCACAATAATTCAATTACTTTCACTATTAATAACATTTTTCATGCGTGAATTCAATTTAAAAGAAAATTTTGATAAAATTCTAAAAAAGAATTCAATTATTTTCATAAATAATAAAACTCATCGAAGAATTTCAATTATTTTTAATACTATTTTAAATTAACTAATTAAAAAATTCAATTATTTTTACAAATAAAGTTTTCCACATAAGAATTCAGTTATTTAAAATAAAATTTTCATATTATTGATATTTCAAAAAAATTATTATTTAAAAAATTTTTTATAAAATTCTTATAAAGAATTTAATTATATTAAAAAACACTTTACTTATTTAATTGTTTCCACTCATTGGTGAAAAATCTAAAATTATCAAAATTCATCAAAAATTCGAAAAACCGAATTTCTTAAAATTCAGATTTTTTTTCTTCTCTTTTTTGGCATTTAGCTTCATTATTTTTGTGCTCTTCAAACAAATTTTACCTAATTTTTTATCTCAGTCCTTTGGTTAAAAATTTAAAATTATCAAAAATTTTCAAAAATTCAAAAAACCGAATTTCTTAAAATTTAAGAGTTTTTCTTTTCTTTTATGGCATTTAGCTTCATTATTTTTGGGCTCTTCAAAAACACTTCACTTAATTTTTTATCTCAGTCCTTTGGTTAAAAATTTAAAATTATCAAAAATTATCAAAAATTCAAAAAAACGAATTTCTTAAAATTCAGATTTTTTTCTTCTCTTTTTTGGCATTTAGCTTCATTATTTTTGTGCTCTTCAAAAAAATTTTACCCAATTTTTTATCTCAGTCCTTTGGTTAAAAATTTAAAATTATCAAAAATTTTCAAAAATTCAAAAAACCGAATTTTTTGAAATTTAACATTTTTTTCTTCTCTTTTTTGGCATTTAGCTTCATTATTTTTTGGGCTCTTCAAAAACACTTTATTCAATTTTTTATCTCAGTCCTTTGGTGAAAAATTTTAAATTATTAAAAATTATCAAAAATTCAAAAAACCGGAATTTCTTAAAATTCAAAATTTTTTTATTTTTTTTCTGGCATTTAGCTTCATTATTTTTGGGCTCTTGGAAAATACTTTACTTATTAAATAGTCTTGACTCTTTGGTAAAAAATCTAAAATTTTCGGAAATTATCAAAAATTCAAAAAACAGAATTTTTTAAAATTCAACATTTTTTCTTCTTTTTTTTTGCATTTAACTTAATTATTTTTATGTTCTTCAAAAACACTTTACCCAATTTTTTATCTCAGTCCTTTGGTGAAAAATGTTAAATTATTAAAAATTATCAAAAATTCGTAAAACCGGAATTTCTTAAAATTAAAAATTTTTCTTCTTTTTTATGGCATTTAGCTTCATTATTTTTGGGCTCTTGGAAAATACTTTACTTATTAAATAGTCTTGACTCTTTTGTAAAAACTCGGTTTGGTTGGAATTTTGTAGTATAACTCGAATGTCGAATATTCGACATTCGAACTAGGCGAATAAATTCGAACAGTTCTGTTTAATTTAATATAATTTAATTTAATTTACCTAATAATTTAATAATTAATATTCTATCTAATTGAAATGGGCAAAAGTCGTCGCAATGAAAACTACTAAAAATGATTAAAATTTTTTAATTTTACTATTTGTCAGAGTAGAATTCTACTAGATTTAGAGTTTTAGTAATTTCTAGTAATTAAGAAAAAATTTTAAGAAAAGAAAAAAAAGGAATAAAAAATGAAACAAAATATCTCAACATTACGAGGCAATATTAGCAATATCGTTTTGCCACACCTTATTACGCTATTTGGGTTTCCCAAACGACAAGAATGCAAAAAAAAAAAAAAAAAAACTGAAGTAAATCTTTGTTTAGAAGTGTTGCTACCGAAACACTCTAATTTCAGGAGAGTCGTCTCATTTTGGCATACGTCAAATCCTTCATGGCGTCTTAACGCATGATGTTAGGGATGTACCCAGACTCTCTCTCTTCCTCTCTCTCCCTCTCTCTTTCTCTCATTCTCTGTTTGCAACAAGCATTTCAAACAAACGTCGCAAAGCGTCCGAGTTTATTTCTGAGTCAATTAGGCTCGTTTATTTGCTGGTAAGTTCTTCCCAAGTAATTAGGTGTCCGTTAATAGTTAACGACATCTTTCGCGGACAGGTGGCCCCGCAAAGCCAAGAGAGAGAGAGAGAGAGAGAGAGAAAGAGAGACCGATCAAACTCTCCAAGAGAGTGACGTGTTTGCGAAATTGCAAATTCTCGCCGTGTGTACCGACCGGTCTGACGACCCGTTTTCAAGCGACGTTTTGAGGAGCCATTAACCGTTTCTTCTCGATTCGACGAACTTGAAGTGAAACCGCAGGAATCTTTCTCTCGTGTTTAATTATTTTTCCCACCGCGCGAACGCGCGCGCGCCCTTTCAAATTTTTTTTTTTTAGAAAAATTTTTATCGAAGCACACACCCTGGAATTGTTATACAAGAAATACAGTGAAATGTCGACAAGAAAAAAAAAAATGTTCGAAAAAAAGACAAGAGAGAAAATTCTAGAAAGAAAAAAGGGTGAAGGAAGGAAAAAAAGGAAAGGAAGGGAAAGGAATTGAAAAATAGTGGGGGGAGGGGGATTTATTCAAATCCCCCTCCCCCCACTATTTTTTAATTTCAAAATTCTTTTGGACTGTATATTTTTTTGATGAGTAGAAATTTTTTTGTTGAAGATTCCTCCTCTTTTTCGAAGAATTAAGTACATAAAGTAATCATAATAATCACATTCGTCAACTAAGTAAAAGTAAACGTATAAATTTTCCAAGATTCCAAGTGGCGCTAAGCCGTGACGTATAAGACCATGGTGCGTTTCAGCGATAAATAAACGCTTAATGCAAACGTCGTCCGTCCGTACAGGGCAGTTAAGATATGATGACATACTTATAGCACGACGATGTCGCATTGCGATGTATTCACATTGCGCCTCGTTGAATATTCTGATGCATTTTTTGACAATATGAAATTGAGTTTTCTGAATAATGAGGGGAGAGAATATTTTCTTTCAGTACTCTGGTATTCAGTATTCTGTATTCGGTATTTAATATTCTTTAATCAATATCTGGTATTCAGTATTCTGTATTCGGTATTTAATATTCTATAATCAATATCTGGTATTCTGTATTCGGTATTTAATATTCTTTAATCAATATCTGGTATTCTGTATTCAATCTCCAGTATTCTGTATTCTGTATTCAATATTATGTATTCAATATCCAGTATCTTGTATTAAATATTCAATATTCAGAATTCTGTATTCAATATTTAATATCCAGTATTTAGTATTTAATATCTAGTATTCTATATTCAAAATCTAATATTATGTATTCAGTATCTAGTACTTTGCATTAAATATTCAATATTCAATACCTAGTATTCTATATTCAAAATCTAATATCATTTATTTAGTATCTAGAACTTTGCATTAAATATTCAATATCTAATATTCTGTATTCAATATTCAATACCTAGTATTCTATAGTTAATAAACATTGTTTAATATTCTTTTTTTCAATGTCCAGTATTCTGTATTCTGTATTCAATATTTAATATCCCAAATTCTGTATTCTGTATTCAATATTTAATATCCAGTATTTAGTATTTAATATCTAGTATTCTATATTCAAAATCTAATAATATTTATTCAGTATTTAGTACTCTGCATTAAATATTCAATATCTAATATTCTGTATTCAATATTACGTTTTCCATATCCAGTATTTTGTATTAAATATTTAATATCCAGTATTCTGTATTCAATATTTAATATCCAGTATTGTGTATTCAATATTCAATATCAAGTATTCACTATTTAATATCTGGTATTCTATAATTAATATTCAATATTATGTATTCATTATCCAGTATTTTGTATTAAATATTCAATAACCAGTATTCTGTATTCGATATTCAATATTATGTATTCAATATTCAATATCTAGTATTCAGTATTCCACATTCAATACCTAGTATTCAATATTCAATATCTAGTTATTAGAATTCCTAATTCAATATTCAGTATTCAATATTCAATATTCAATATTCAAAATCTAGTATTCTGTATTCAATATGCAATATTTAGTATTCAGTATCCAGTATCCAGTATTCAATATTCAATATCTAGTATTCAGTATCCAGTATTCAATATCTAGTATTCAGTATCAAATATTCAATATCCAGTTATGTCAGTACTCAGTACTCAATATCGAGTATTCAGTATCCAATACTCTAATATTTTCTTAAAAAAAAAATTCCAAAATATCTGTATAATAATCATTTCCTCCCCTCAAAGTTTCATTGCTCCTCGTGAAAAGTCAAATAATATATGTCCAAAACAAATTGAATAACAAATAATTTTCAATTTAAAGTTTCATTTGCGCACGCCTTCTGAATTAAATTCTTCTCACAGTGACAAATCATCCGCAACTATTTTAAAACCAAAATGAAAATGAAGAATAAAGACAAAAAAAAAAAGAAAGAAATAAAAAGAAATTCTCGTGAAATTTTTATCTTTCACAAAAAACGAATCCAAAAATAATGATCGATTCCCTTTTCCACTTGCTTTTATTTGAGTTGTATTTTTGGAGTTTCGGGTTTCTATATGTAGAGGTTGGAAACGAATTATTTATCGTTTCAGAGGTCAATGAATTCGCGATGTGTAGGAGACACTCTTGTTCTTTTCAGAGAGGGCACTCAACCTTTTCTTTATCAATTTTGCACAATTTCGATCAAGTAGATTCCTTTTTTTTTTTTTTTTTGCTTTATGCTGAAACAGTTTCTCAAAGATTCTTATAGACGAAAAATTAAGAGTAATTGGCGTCTGTTTTTTGACAAAAAAAAAAAGAATAAATAAAATAGAAAATGTTGAGAATTTATAAATTTTGATAGTTCGCAATTTTTAAAAATCTAATTCGTTAGCAGATTCTAATCCCTTTGATCCGACGTAAAGTTAGTGAAATTTTTTAAAATATACTTGTATGTTAATTATTAGAAATAATAGATCTATAAAAGAATTTTAGTTAAAAACATAGAAAAAATTGAATTTTAGAGAAGTCATAAATTATTGCAGAAATTCCATATAAATAAAAATATTTTCGACAGGGATTCAATTATTTTTGTAAATAATAAAAATTCTTTTTAGGAATTCAATTATTTTCATAATTAATAAAATTCAACGTAGAATTTCAATTATTTTTTATACAATTTTAATTAAATTCCTCGAAAAATGCAATTATTTTTAAAAATTTTATTAAAATTTGTCGAAAGAATTCAATTATTTAAAAATAATTTTGCTAAAATTGTACCCAAACATTTTAATTATTTTTATAAATAATAATTTCACAGATATCTAATTATTTACAAATTTTTTATACATTTATTCGCAAAAATTCAATTATTTTCATAAATAATAAAATTTGTTTAGAAAGATTCAATTATTTTTAAAAATAATAGAATTATTCACAGGAATTCAATTATTTTAAATACAATATTTTAATTAAATTTTTTTTTGGGAAATTATTCCCAAAAATTCAATTATTTTGAGACATTTTAATAAAATTCTTTGCAAAATTCAATTATTTTCATAAATAAAAATATTCATCACAATAATTCAATTATTTTTAAAAGTACCTAATAAATTTTCTCTTGGAAATTCAATTATTTTCATAAATAATAAAATGCATTTTAGGAATTTAATTATTTTCAAAAAATTTAATAAAATGCCACACAGAATTTCAATTATTTTTAAAATAATTTTACTGGAATTGCTCAATAAATATAATTATTTTTTGAAAATTTAATTTTAATTCCTCGATAAAATCAATTGTTTAAAAATATTTTTGTTTAAAATTCTTTGAAAGAATTCAATTATTTACAAAAATATCACACGAATTCAATTATTTTCAAATATTTTAATAAAATTGTTCGAAAGAAATCAATTATTTCAAATACAATTTTAATTAAGTTTTTTTTAGAAATATTTCAATTCTTCTTTTAGATTTTAATAAAATGCTTCCCAGAAATTCAATTATTTACATAAATAATTCTTCGAAAAAATTCAATTATGCCGATAAAAAAAATTATTTCTGAAAATTCAATTATTTTTAGGCATTTTAATAAAATTCTTTGCAAAATTCAATTATTTTCAAAATAACAATAGTCGTCACAAGAATTCAATTATTTTTTAAAAGTAATACATTTTTTCTTGGAAATTCAAATATTTAAAAAAAATTTAATAAAATAGTTTGCAAGAATTCAATTATTTTCATAAATAATAAAATTCATCGCAGAATTTCAATTCTTTTTAAAATTTTTTCTATCGAATTCCTCGAAAAATGTAATTATTCCTTAAAATGTTATTAAAATTCGGCGAAAGAATTCAATTATTTAAAAATTTGTTGATTTAAAAATTCTTTATGAGAACTCAATTTTGAGAAACATTCAATTATTCAATGAATTATTTATTTTTATATTTAATTAATTGAATTCTCGTGCAAGTTTCTAATAAAAATTGATTTGAAAATGAATTTCAGTTAAAATTTTAAATAATTAAATATTAAAAGCTTTATAGCGTAAATTTCTGGAAATAATTGAATTTTGACAAGGTTTCTAATTAAAATTTTTAGAAATCTGAATTTTTCATATTTTGAATTGAATTGAATTTATTTTTTTTTAATTCTACAGAATTAATTTTTTTGAAATAGTTTAATTCAATTTCTTTTTGAAATTATTTAAAGTTTTTAATTTCTATAGTATGCAATTTAAATATAGAATTTCCGAATAATCGAAATTTCGTAAAATTGAATTATAGACAGATGTGATAATTCTCAAAGAACTATTTTGAAAATTATTAAAAATAATTGATTTAAAGAAGAATTTTTTCTTTAAATTTTAGATGATAATAATTGAATTGAAATGGTGAAAATAATTTTTTTTTTTTAAGTTTTGAAAAGTTTTAAATTTTGAAATGTTTTCAGAATATTCTTTAGGATCAGGGAGAAAGTAAAAATTTTTTCTCGATGTCAGGGAAAAAAATTAATTTTTTGTGTCAACCATTATTTTATTTTGAGAAATGTGAAAATAGTTTTCGTTTTGAATGAAAAAAAAAGAAAAAAATTGGGTGTAAATTGATGTTTTGAATTTTTGACTTTAGAGTCATATCTACTCCCCTCTTTAATGAATTACAGATGTGTATTTGTGGAGGGGTTAATTTTGAAGGGAATCAGAATTGATACGTATGGTTGCAGGTGTCCTTAAGACATGCGTTTTAAAAGAATTTGACTGCATCTATTCCTGGAGACCTTGCACACAGATTAGCCGCCCCAACGACCCCCGGGGAAAAGACAGATCGGTTCTCTAAATAAAATGACTTGGTTATTCATCGACGCATTTGTACTCGTCTGAGGCCGCCCTATATATTTTTTTTCTCAGCGAGCACGACCGATTCCCTTTTGTTTGCCTCATAAAGAAGACAAAAAATGTTGATTGTCAATTATTTTATAAGGAAGAAAGAAAAAAAAAATTATAAATTACAAATTATCGAAAATAAAATAAAATTTTTCTATATTTCCTTTTTATTTTTTTATTTACTTATATTTTCAGTTGGGGCTAATTTTGTTCCAGTTACTAATCGTGCGTCCTAGTATCTGGTAAGAGTAATATTACTGTCTTACGATAGTTGTAAATTTTTCTTTTTCCCTCTTTTTTTGAGAGAGGGGCTTATAATGACAATTTAAGTGTATTTAAAATTATCTTTGCTTTTTGGTTCAAAGGATGTTTTTGTAGAGACAGATATGGTCGACTGGCCGTGTCATCTTTACTGACATCTATGAGCGACTTAGTAAAGCGAACGAGACTAAAGCGAGAATAGATGAATTTTTTTCGTTCTTTTCGCGACATGTTTCTTGTAGACATAATACGACTCGTAACAACGGGGGCGGCTTTCAAAAAGGAAGACATCGCGGAATGTATGACCGATACTTGAAGTAAGGCGTGCTTCTCTCGTTTAGAACTTGAGGAGAAAGCAAGACCCAAATAGACGCCAAAACGTCTGTTACAAATAAATTCCAACAACACTGGAAAACAATTTTTCTTTTTCCCGCACGCAGAGAGAAAAGTATTTTACTTTCCTCTACTTTTTTTTTATCTCACGGAAAAGGAAAAATTCAAAAAGATTTAAAAAGATTCAAAAAGATTTAAAAAGATTCAAAAAGATTCAAAAAGATACAAAAAGATTCCAAAAGATTGAAAAAGATTCGAAAAGATTGAAAAAGATTCGAAAAGATTCAAAAAGATTCAAAAAGATTCAAAAAGATACAAAAAGATTCCAAAAGATTGAAAAAGATTCCAAAAGATTTAAAAAGATTCGAAAAGATTCAAAAAGATTCAAAAAGATACAAAAAGATTTCAAAAGATTCGAAAAGATTCAAAAAGATTCAAAAAGTTTTTAAAAGTTTTTAAAAGTTTTAAAAACTTAAATCTTTCTTTTAAAAATCCATGGTTTGATAAGAATTCGAAAACATGTTTTATAGACGAAGGAAAATCGATTTTTCAAAATTTATCTTAAAGACTTGCAGTCTCAGGAGCGCCAATTACGTCGGGGTTGATAAATTCTGAAGCGGAAATATGGCCGGCCTTTGTCGTGCCAAATTCTCGCGAATGATATGTAGAGGAAAATTGTTGATTCGGACCAAGAACAATCGAAGTACACAGCAAATTTAGAAGTGCATGCAATTTACACGGACAATGCCAATTTGTCCGTTTGCGTGAATGAGAGAGAAAAAACAAAACCTTCGCCTTAAAATTAGAATACACAAAGGAACATAAAATTTGCCTTCGTTAACGGACTTTGGTTCTTATTATTCAAATTTAGATTTAAAGGTTATAATCCTCGAACTGTGAGGTCTGCAATGCTGTGGAAAAAAAGACTGTATGGCTTTTAAGGTTGTTTTTCCCGTAGTCTGACAGGGTAAAATCGGCCTAAAAAGGCTGATTAGACCTACAGAGACTAAAAATGGACTAAAAAGGCTGATTTAGACCTAAAGAGACTAAAAATGGACTAAAAAGGCCGATTTAGACCTAAAGAGACTAAAATCAGTATAAAAAAGGCAGATTAGGTCTAAAACGCACTAAAATCATTCTAAAAAAGGCTGATTGGGTCTAAAGAGCCTTTAATCACAGGCTTTGCACTAATCTATACTAAAACCTACTATTTACTACTTTTTTTACGTTATGCTACTATTTGGTTACTTTTTTTTAGATTTCAGCCAATGAAAGATACTATTTCTGGTTTTTTTGAGAATTTCCACTACTTTAAATTCGCTAATACTAGAAATCAAAAAACTATTCTCAAAAATTATAATCAAATTCTTTAAAACGATTCAATTATTTTCAAAAAGTATTCGAAAATATCAATTATTTTCAAAAAATATTTGAAAAATTCAATTATTTTCAATATCTAGTACTTTCATAAAATTTCGCAAATGAATTCAATTATTTAAAAAAAGATTGATAAAATTCATCCAAAATTCAATTATTTTCATAAATATTTCGAAAAAATTATTTATTTAACAAATTTTTTTATACAATTCTTCACAATAATTCAATTACTTTCACTAATAATAACATGTTTTATGGAAATTCAATTTAAAAAAAAAAAATTTTTGATTAAATTCTAAGCTAATTTTCAATTATTTTCATAAATAATAAAATTCTTCTAAGAAATTCAATTATTTTTGAAAATTTTAATATAATTTTTGCAACTATTTAATTATTTTCATAAATAATAAAACTCATCTAAAAATTTCAATTATTTTTAAAACTATTCTAAATTAATTAATCGAAAAATTCAATTATTTTCACAAATAAAGTTTTCCACAAGAATTCAATTATTTAAAACAAAAATTTCCATAATATTTATTATATTTCGATATAAATTATTATTTAAAACAATGCTTATAAAATTCTTATGAAGAATTCAATTATTTTCATAATAATAAAATTCTTTTCAGGAATTCAATTATTTTTGAAAATTTTAATATAATTATTTGCAACTATTCAATTATTTTCATAAATAATAAAATTCATTGCAAGATTTAAATTATTTTTAATACAATATTAGAGGAATTGCTCAAAAAATGCAATTCTTCTTAAACATTTAATTTCAATTCCTCGAAAAAATCAATTATTTAAAAAAATGTTTGTTTAAAATTCTTTGGAAGAATTCAATTATTTGCAAAAATATTAAAACTTTTTACAAGATTTTAATTATTTTCAAATATTTTAATTAAATTTGTTCGAAAGAAATCAATTATTTTAAATACCAAAAAGTTTTTTGGTTTTTTTAATTAAATTAAATTTTTTTAAAATAATTAAATTATTCTTTTAGATTTTAATAAAATGCTTCCCGGGAATTCAATTATTTATATAAATAATTCTTTGAAAGAATTCAATTATTAAAGATAAATAACAAAATTATTCCCGAAAATTCAATTAGTTTGAGGCATATTATTAAAATTCTTTGCGAAATTCAATTATTTTCATAAATAACAATATTCATCACAAGAATTCAATTATTTTAAAAAGTAATAAATTTTTTCTTGGAAATTTAATTCTTTTCATAAATAATAAAACTCGTCGTAGAATTTTAATTATTTTTTATACAATTTTAATCGAATTTCTCGAAAAATGCCATTATTCTTAAAAATTTTATTAAAATTCGTCAAAATAATTCAATTATTTAAAAATAATTTTAATAAAATTGTACCCAAACATTTAATTATTTTTATAAATGATAATAATTTTCCAGAAATTCAATTTGTTACAAATTTTTTTATACATTTATTCGCAATAATACAATTATTTTCATAAATAATAAAATTTGTTTACAAAGATTCAATTATTTTTAAAAATAATAGAATTCTTTTTAGGAATTCTATAATTTTCATAAATAATAAAATTCATCGCAGAATTTCAATTATTTTTAAAATATTACAAGAATTGCTCAAAAAATGAAATTATTCTTAAAAATTTAATTTCAATGCCTTTTAAAAATCAATTATTAAAAAAAATGTTTGACTATTTTGAGGCATTTCAATAAAATTCTTTGCAAAATTCAATTATTTTCACAACTAACAATATTCATCACAAGAATTCAATTACTTTTAAAAGTAAGAAATTATTTCTTAAAAATTTAATTATTTAAAAAAATTTTATTAAAATAGTTTGCAAGAATTCAATTATTTTCGTAAATAATAAATTGCTTTTTATGAATTCAATTATGTTCAAAAAAATTTAATAAAATGCCACACAGACATTCAATTATTCTCAAAAATTTTAATAGTATTCTTTGTAAAATTTATTTATTTTCAAAAACTTTTCGCAAATCAATGATTTTCAATATCTACTATTTTTAAAAAATTTCCAAATAGAATTCAATTATTTAAACAATTTTATTTAAATCATCGTAAGAATTCAATTCTTTTTATGAATATTATAAATTTCTCAGGAATTCAATTATTTGAATTAGAATAAAATTAGTGGAAAAAAATCAATTATTTAAAAAATTTTATAAAATTCTTCCCAAAAATTAAATTATTTTTTAAAGTATTTAAATTTATTTATGAATAATAAAATTTTGTGTCAGGGATTCAATTTATTAGCAGGTTAAGAAAGAAGTAAATTATTTTTGATAAAAATTAGAAAAAAGTCAAGAAACATATGGAATGGAATTTTTGTCAGTTTTGTGAAGTGTTTAAAACGAGTTTTTGTAGTCGTAAAATTTAATTTTTCGATATTTACTTTTTTACTACTTTTTTTTAATTTGAAAGCTACTTTTTTAAAATTAATTATCGAGTGCGAATTCTGCAATCAGCCTAAAAATGGTTGGTTAGGCCTAAAGAGTATAAAATCGCAGCTTTAAAAGGTTGATTAGGCCTAAAGAGCCTAAAGAGCCTAAAATCAGTCTAAAAAGGCTGAATAGGTCTAAAGTGCCTACAGTCTGTCTAAACAGGCTGATTACACCTAAAGAGCCTAAAATTAGTCTAAAAAAGGCAGATTAGGTATAAAGAGGCTAAAATCAGCATAACAAATGCCGATTAGGCCTAAAGAGCCTAAAATTAGCCTTTTTTTGGTTTAAGATTTAGCTTTGTTTTTCGCTTTCCCAGTAGCCCGTAATGTTCCGCAGTAACATTGACTCAATGCTGTCACATTGAGACAATATTGGTAATGTTAAAGCAGTGTTCTCAATATTGCTGTAATATTACGTGCCACTGGAGTGCTACCTACAAAAGAGGCACACTTGATGTGTGCACTTGCGAGAAAGGTTACAGCACCGTCGTGCTATTAATTTACGCAACTATTTCATAACCTTATTCTCTTTTCCCACCTTTAAATATAATAATGCTTGAGTACTCACCTTATTTGCTTATTTGCCTTATTATTTATTAATGTAACCACTGACATTTAGTTCAATAATGCTAATAATTTTCGTTTAACAACATTACAAAATTGTCATATTGAAATACGATGTACATTAAAGTTAATCTCAATTTTCCTGCGGAGACACGCATTTAAAATGTCAACATAATTTTGTCTTCTCTATTTAGACTTTATCCCCTTCGGTCAGTGAGCTCGAAAATAAAGTCCCTCTCTCTCTCTCACTCTCTTTCTCTCTTACACATTAATATCGTGCGTAAAGTTGCTTTCGGATGATATTTAATCGAGTAAATCGAATCGTTCTTATAAGAGAGGAGCGTGTGAGCAGTTATGAATTTTCGTTGGATATATAAACTCGCTCTCGCTAGATATTATTGGATCGAATGCATCACGTCAAACGATACGTGAAATAAGTTATAGGTTAGTGGCTGCATTGGCACTGCTTGTGACATAGCCTATTCCTGGAATGCCTTAAACTTTCTATAGTTATATTGCAAACGTCTTTTTACCTCTTTAACCTGCCATTTTGATACCGTGTTTGTATATATATACACATTAGGCATAATATACATATATATTTATAAACATATATATGGACCATTAGATTCAAATCAACTTATTCACTTGTTCCCTACAAAGTCTACTCTTCAGGCTTAGTTTGCAGATGTACAACTTGAAGATATATACGACGTCATTTAATTGGCTTTCTAGGAATAAAGTCTCGGGCTTGAGTCTTTTTCGATCTGCGGTATAATTAATGAGAACCATCAGTGTAACTTCACTTGAGTTTAACTTCATTTTGAAGTTAATTGAGTACTTACAATTCTCCACTTCTCTAAAAGTTTAAATTGTATAAAATTCATACTGAGAATAAGTATCAATTAATAGAATGAATTATAATTGATTTCATTGAAATTCATTTTATAGAAACTAGCAACAATTCTAGGCTAACTTCTTACTGCCTTTTTAAAGTAATGTTAGCAATTTTAAAAATTATAGAATTTAAAAATTTTCCAATTTAAATTTTTGTCGAATGTTTTCAACAAAAATTTAAATTTGAAAATTCAGTTTTGGAGAAATAACAAATAATTGCAGAAATTCAATTATTTTCGGAAAAAAAAGAAAATTCTTCTTATAAAATTCAACTATGTACAAAATTTAAAAAAAATTCTCGTAAAAATTCTAATTATCTTTATGAATAACAAAATTATTCTCCAAAGTTTAATTATTTTCATAAATGTCAAAAAAAATTCTTGTCCTAATTTCAATTATTTTCAAAAATAAAATGCATTTTTCTAATTTCAATAATTTTCAATATCTACTATTTTAATAAAATTTCCCAAAAAGAATTCAATTATTTAAACAACATTTTAATAAAATTGTATGCAAAGTGCAAACATTTAATTATTTTTATAAATAATAAAAATTTCACAGGAATTCAATTATTATTTTTATAAACAACAAAAATTTTTTAAGGAATTCAATTATTTTAATAAAAAATAATTTTAAATTCTAGAAAATAATAATTGAATTAAAATGATGAAAATAAGTTAACGCGACTAACTTCTTACTGTCTTTTTAAAATAAAATTAGCAATTTTAAAAATAATAGAATTTAAAAATTTTCCAATTTACATTTTTGTTGAGAACACTAAAAAAATTCAATTTTAAAGAAATTAAAAAAAAAAAAAAAATTGAAAAAATTCAATTATTTTCAAAAAAACAAAATAAATAAAATTCTTCTTATAAAATTCAACTAAGTTCAAAATTTGAAAAATATTCTCGTAAATATCCCAAATATCTTTATAAATAACAAAATTCTTCGCTAAAGTTCAATTATTTTCATAAATGTGAAAAAAATTCTTGTCTCAATTTCAATTATTTTCCAAAAATTTTTATAATTTCAATTATTTTCAATATCTACTATTTTAATAAAATTTCTCAAAAAGAATTCAATTATTTAAAATAAATTGTATGCAATTTAAATAAAATTTTATAACATTTAATTATTTTCATAAATAATAAAAATTTCACAGGAATTCAATTATTTTCATAAAAAATAATTTAAAATTCTAGAAAATAATAATTGAATTAAAATGATGAAAATTAAATTTCTTTGACGAATTTCTTTGATTTTTTTTTAAACTAATGGAGTTTCTTTAATAATTTTAATTGAAAATTTCAAAAGCAATTAAATTTTATGAAGAAGAATTTTATTAAAATTATTGTTTTGAAAATAATTGAATTTTTGTGAAGAATTTTACTAATTATAAAAATAATTGAATTGTTCCGAAGAATTTATTAAAATTTTAGAAAATAAATTAATTTTATGTTAATATTTGAAAAATTTTATTCTTTCAAGGAATTTTTTATAAATTTCGTCACACTAATTCAATTATTTCGAAAAATTTAAATAAAATTCTTTAAAAATTTAAAAAAAATTCAATTATTTAAAAAAATTTGAATAAAATTCTTCACAGGAAATTACTTGCTTTCAAAAATAATAATATTTTTCTCTGGAATTTAATTCTTTAAAAAAAATTTAAATAAAATTTGTTGCAAAAATTCAATTATTATCATAAATAACACAACTTATCGCAGAATTTTTTCGAGAAATTCAATTAAAGTTGTTTCGAAAATAATGGAATTTCTTTAAAAAAATTTTATGAAAATTAAGTATATTTAAAATAATTGAATTCATCACAAGAATTTTATTATTTTTTGAAAATAATTGAATTCTTTCAAATTTTTTTTGACGAACATATTTAAAAATTGCATTGAAAGTAATTTAATTTTTATATAGAATTTTTTAAAAATATTTTGAAAATAATTGAATTATTTTTAAAGAATTTTAAATTCTTGTTGAAATTAAATTTTACGGAAATTTTTGAAAATAATTAAATTCTTTTTTGTAATTTTATTTAAATTTGATTAAAAATTATTTAATTCCTGCCAAAGAATTTTAGTATTTATAAATATAGTTGAATTTATTAAAATTTTCTGGGAAATAATTGAAATTTATGGAAATATTTAAAAATATTTGAAATTCATCCGAGGAATTGAATTAAAATTCTTTTAAAAATTATTGGAATCCTGCAAAGAAGAATTTTTTCGAAGGATTTATTAAAATTTTATTAAAAAAAAATTGAATTTTTTCGAAATATGTTGAAATTTTTTTAAAAAAATTGAATTCTTCGGAGGAATTCAATTAAAATTGTTTTGAAAATCATTGAATTCTTGTAAAGATTTTACTATTTAAGAAAATAATTGAATTGTTTAAAAGGATTTATTAAAATTTTAGAAAAAAATAATTGAATTCTCTCGTGAAATTTTATTAAAATTTTTGAAAATATGAACAGTGTCGATGGTTTAAAAGAGATTCTTTAGTTTTTAAGTTTTTATTTAATTTCCCAAAGATTTCTCGAAATAGAAAAACGTTTATCGGGGAAAATGATTTAAAAATTTGATGAAGACAAAATTTATATGATTGTAATTTAATTTATAACAAGTGTGGTATAATGCTTAAATTTAAGATTATTCGCTTAAAAATAAAGCAGGGATAAAAGAGGAAAAATTAACCCCCCACCCATCCCCTGACTTGAATCTGGTAATGTGTCTGATTATTTTTAAAATTTTGTCAATTCTCCCAGACGGTTAAATAAATTATTTTGTGGGGTAAAAAATAGAATAAATTTTACTGTTGCCATAAAGTAGAAGAAGATTAATTAAGAACATGACGAGACACTATTGAATTAGAATTCATTTTTAATTTTTTTTTAATTAAACGATCGACAGGTTCGAAATGACATTATAGTTTTTACAAGAGAAAAATTTCTGTACGATGTTTGGAGAGCGCTATTTTCAACTTTCGGAGCGAAGACATTAGAGATATGCAAACGAGTCGCGAGAATGGGGGAGTAAAATGGGGGGGGGGAAACGAAGAAAGGAAGAGTTTCTCTTTCTCTCTCTGTCTCACTCTTTCAGTGGGCGTCGCGCATTAGTGATAAATTGGACCAGATCACAGACGTATCTTTGCGTGGCTCATACCTTCCGGGTGTCGTTGGCCAACTGGTTAACGATCACCTCTTTGGAATATTGTCTCCGATCTAAAGATATCGTTTTCTCAAAAGCAATTTGACTTTTGTCAATAATCGATCGTTGATTTATTACTCAGGGTGGTCAGAAGTTTCAGTTTATCTCCCTGACAATTTACTGACATTAAAATTACTTTCCCTGACAGAATTCTTTTTACAGGAAAATATTAATGTTCATACGGAAAATGAGTAACATTTATGAATTTGAATAATTTCTAAAAATTACAATTATAATCCTTTCTGAATTTAATTATTTTCTACAATTTTCAACTAAACTCCATCTCTGAATCAATTAATTTAATTTTCCAAAAGTTCTTCTAGAATTCAATTATTTAAATACATAAACTCAATTTTTTATAATTGTGCCTCTCCATAATTTTTTTAAGTTATTAAGGTACAATGTTTTCAAAAAATTATAATAAAGAAATTCTTACAATTAATTTTTTTTTAATATTTTAAAATAATTTTTGAACGATAATAGTTTTTCAATTTTAAAAAATTTCGAAACAATTAAAATTTCGTAAAATCTTTTAAAAATAACAGAATTTTTCAAAAGTATAAATAAAAATGATTTTTGAAGAATTTTAATTATAAACAGGATTTTTCTTAAAAATTTTAATAAGTCCAAAAAGTAAATTTCAATTCTTAAAAAATTATGACAAAACAATTGTAATAATTAGTTTTTAAAAATATTTAAAAATATTTTGTTAATGTAATTTTTCGAAAATAATTGTATTTCTTAAAAGAATTTTTGTATAATTTAAAAAATGAATTTATGAATAACTAATGAATTTTTTGATGAATTTTAATTAAAAATTTCGAACATTATTCTTTTCTCTAAAGTGTTAAAAATAATTCCAAAATGTTATTATTTTTGGAAATATGTAATTAAAACTATTAAATTTTAAAAAATTAGAAGCTAATTTTCATTTTTTAATTTACCAAGATTTTTTATTAAAATTTTTGAAAATTTAATTTATTTTCAAAATTTGCAATTAAAATTCTTCAACAGTTGATTTTCAAAAATTGTAACAAAATACTTGAAATAAATTATTTTTAATTAAATTTTACAAAATTTTAACTTTTCAAAAACAATTTTTGAAAGATTTGTAAAAATAATTTATATAATATAATTTATAAAAAATTTAATTTATTTACTAATTGTTGAAATTATTTTTTGTTTCAGCAACGAAATCAGCGATCGGTGAGTCACTTTTACTAACATAGATATTTAAAGTTAGATAGTCAGGGCTATTATTTATGTATTTAAGTATCAATGTGCTTAAAAAAAAATCGCCCTTTCGATTATAAATAATTTTGCAATTATCGTTAGGTATTATTTTTATCATTATAATTAGTTAGCAATATTTTAAAATGTTTTAATTTTAATTATACAAAACGAGGTAGAAAAAATCAGTTACAAAAAAATATTCGAATTTTAATATTTTAGTATAAAAACTGACACGCGAAGAATAGAAATATTTTATTTTAAATATCCAATTTATGTATATTATTGGCAAGAAAAATCCAGTGATAAACATAAATTTTACCCCTAATGCCTTGCGGTTTTTGATAATAGTAGTAAAAGTCAGTTTCAGAAATTGTATTATACATATATATTTTTGTCTTTTTATGACTAAAAAGTCGTTACTCATGTCTCTATTTCAAGATTATATATATAGGATCTTTTAAATAAAAATAAAAATTGGAAATTATTTACAGGTGTATGGCACTATTTTTTTTTAAACATTTTTAAAAATTTTTTTTGTAAACAAATAAATAATTTAACATATTATATTATGATCATTAATATTAAAGTATACTTTTTTTTGTAATTCTCTCAAGAGAAATATTGTATGTGGATGAAAAAAAAAATCTAAACTACAATGACAGGTGCCATATAGTATCCACAAATAAATGCATCACTTTGATTTATGCTTTGTAATTCAAACTAAGTCTCAGTTTAAAAAACATCTTATAAATTATGTTTTGAAATTATCATTAATCTCCGATTAGAAAATCAACTCTTTTCGATCTTTCTTTTTTTCTGTCTTAATTTTATAATTTATACTAAAGCAATTTGATAAAAAATCAGAGGAAATAAATTTTTTTTCGTTTTTTGAAAATGTCAATCGAAAAGACATGTGATTACGTAAAACGATTGATGCTGTTGTAAAATATAACCACGCTTGGGCTATTAAATTACAGTCGAATCTCAGAAAAAATCAGTTCAGAGAAAATGTTGGTGAAGAAATCGTCTTTGTAAATGTATAAAAATATGTATGTATTTATAAAATATGTGTATTTTAAGAAATGGAAAAATATAGAATTATTGGAGTTTATTGGCAAATTGGGGCTTTTTGTTATTTAAAAGAGCTTTTTTTATAGGACTTTTTGAACTCCATTATCAAATTAGGGCTTTTTTTTGGTTAAAAAGAGTTTTTTTTTCTAAAGAATTAAAATATTTTTATAAATAATAAAATCCTTTAAAAGAATTCAATTATTTTCATAAATAATGAAATGTTTTTTGAGGAATTCAATTATTTTCAATACAATTTTAATAACATTTCTCGAAAGAATACAATTATTTTTAATAATATTATTTCTATTCAATGATTTTCAAGTCTTTTAATAAAAATTCTCAACTATTTTCAACAATTATGATAAAAAATTCTTTGAAACAATTCAATTATTTTCATAAATTGTAAAATTCTTGGCAAGAATTAAATTATTTTTGTAAATAATAAAATTCTTCTGAGAAATTCAATTATTTTCAAAATGTTCAGTAGAAATTATTAAAAAAAAAGTTCATTATTTTAAAGAATTCTAATAAAAATCTTGCCAAAAATTAAATTATTTTCAATACAATGTTAATTACATTTTCTCGAAAGAATTCAATTATTTGAAAAAATATTGATAACATTCTTGAAATGAATTCAATTACATTCAAATTTTTGTATAAATAAAATAAAATAAAATTATTAAATTATTATTAATTAATTAATTAATTAATTAATTATTATTAAATTAAATTATTTAATTCAATGATTTTCAGTACATAAAAAATTTAATTATTTCTGAAAATAATTAAATTCCTGAATAGAATTTTATTAAAACTTTTTTAAATAATTGAATTCCTGGCAAAAAAAATGTATTATTTCTGCAAATAATTGATTTTTTGTAAAATTTTAAAAAATAAGTTAATTTTCCAGAAGAATTTTATGAAAATTGTATTTAAAATCATTGAATTTCTAGGAAAAATTTATTATTTATAGATATAATTGAAACTTTCGAAGAAATCATTTAAAAATGAAATTCAAAATAAGTAAAATTCTGATAAGAATTTCATTATTTTTATAAAAATAATTGAATTTTGTTTACGAAGATTTTTATTATTTATAAATTGACTTTTTGCAAGGAATTTTATTACAATTATTAAAAATAATTGAATTCTTCATAAAATTCAATTACTTAAAAAATTTTCATCAAAAATTATTATTTAAAAAAACTTTACTATTTTCAAGAATATTGAAATAAATTCTGAAAAACAATTCAATTATTTTAAAGATTTTTAATAAAAAATCTTGCCAAGAATTAAATTATTTTTAATACGATTTAAAAGAAACTTGTATGAAAGAATTTAATTATGAAAAAGAAATGTTGATGAAATTCTGCTTTTTCATGTGTAAATTCATTTTTTTAAAAAGAATTTTGATAAAATTCTACGCAAGAATTTAATTATTATCACAAATAATAAAACTCATCGAAGAACTTCAATTATTTTTTAATACTATTTTAAATTAATTAAACGAAAAATTCAATTATTTTTACAAATAAAGTTTTCCACAAGAATTCAATTACTTAAAATAAAATTTCTATAATATTTATTATATTTAGAAATAAATAATTATTTAAAATAATGTTTATAAAATTCTTCTGAAGAATTCAATTATTTTTAAAATAACAAATATTTCACGGAAGTTCAATTTTTGGAAATTCAATTATTTTTGAAAATTTCAATAAAATTCTTTGCAACTATTCAATTATTTTCATAAATAATAAAATTCATCGCAAGATTTAAATTATTTTAAATAAAATTTTAGAGGAATTGCTCAAAAAATGTAATTATTCTTAAAAATTTAATTTGAATTCCTCGAAAAAATCAATTATTTAAAAAAATGTTTTTTTTAAATTCTTTGAAGGAATTTAATTATTTTCAAAAATATTATAATTTTTCACAGGAATTCAATTATTTTTAAAAAAAATTTTATAAAATGCTTCACAGACATTCAAATATTCTCAAAAATTTCGCTAGTATTCTTTGTAAAATTTAATTATTTTTAAATAATTTTCGTATTTCAATGATTTTCAATATCTACTATATTTTCATAAAATTTCCAAACAGAATTCAATTATTTAACATTTTTTTAAAAAAGAATTTTAAAGAATTCAAAACTTTTTATAAATAATAAAAATTTCTCAGAAATTGAATTATTTAAATTAGAATTTGTATAAAATTAGTCGAAAGAAATGAATTATTTGAAAATTTTTATAAAATAAAAAAATAAAATAAAATAATAATAATAAATAAAAAATAAATATTTAATTTTATTCTTGAATATAATAAAATTCGTTGCAGGAATTCAATTTATTAGCAGGCTAAGAGAGAAGTAAATAATTTTGATGAAAATTAGGAAAAAGTCGGGAAAATTAAATATAGAATGGAATTTTTGTCAGTTTTTCAAAGTTTCTAAAACTAGTTTTTTTGGTCGTCAAGTTTAATTTTTCGTTAGCCATACTTTTTTACTACTTTTCTTAGTTCGAAAGCTACTTTTTGCTACTTCTTTAAAAATTAATTATCGATTGCGAAGTCTGAGAATGTCTTCAATTTTTATAAACATTTATTCAAATATTTATGCATATATTTTAAAAACATCGATAAAATAAGAATATGGAAAATGAATAATAATTAAGAAAATATAAAACGCCGAGGCATAGATTTCTCTCATTCTTTACGACATAGTGCTTTTGTCAAATGACTAATTGCAAGAACAACAATAGATATATTTTACAAAAGCGAGGGTTGGTAAAAGCGAGTAGCGAGTAGCGGAAAATACATTTATTATAAGAGTGAGACACAATCGAATCGCGTGGCGAGAGAGGGTGTCAGAAAAGGGGGCAGCGCGAGGGGGGGAGGGAGGGAGGACAGAAACTGCTCTTCGTTATCTTTTACCGTAAATTAATCTCTCACTCGTCCTTCCTCCGGGCAGGAGCAGCCACCCTCTTCCCCCTCTCTAATATTTCTAAAATATACCCCCCCCCCCCCCTCCCCACTACCCCCCCTTTTATTTCCCTATACCAGCAAGCAATGTGTCTCTCTGCACGTGTCCTCTACTGCAATCTCAATCACTGATTATGTCTCATTAGATTTATAAATAAGAAAAAAAAAAAAATCTGTACTTTTTCATTTCGATGAGAAATGTATAAAAAAAAAATTAAAGTTTAATCTTATGAAGAAAAAGTATAATTGAGTTTTGTGATTTTATTTTGTGTTTTCTGATTAGAGGTTTGATTTTTTCGTGGTTTTGATTTTAAGTGTCTTTGTCTGATTGAAAGTTCTTTTTTTATACTTTGGGCTGATATACTTTTAAAAATGGTATTTTTTATGTCTGATTAAAAGTGACATTTACTACTTATTTGTTTTTCATTTTCTACTCCGTTCAAATAGTAATATTATTTGTATTGTTAAGAAAGCAGATAATTTTGTTCTAAGTAGTAAAAACCAGGTTTAGTCAGACATAAATATTAATGTTTTCCTTAATTTTACGAAAGTAGTTTATTTCAATTTTAATAATTTCAAATTAATTAATTTTAATTAGAAGCTATTATTAATATTGAAAAAGAAGCTTTTTGTTCTAAGTAGTAAAAATCAAGTTTAGTCAGACATAGATATTACTATTTTTTAGTATTTCCAAATTAGTTTATTTTAATTTTAATAATGTTAAAATAGAAGATAATTTTGTTCTAAGTAGTAAAAACCAGGTTTAGTCAGACATAAATATTCATGTTTTCCTTAATTTTACGAAAGTAGTTTATTTCAATATTAATAATTTCAAATTAATTAATTTTAATTAGAAGCTATTATTAATATTGAAAAAGAAGCTTTTTGTTCTAATTAGTAAAAATCAAGTTTAGTCAGACATAAATATTACTATTTTTTAGTATTTCCAAATTAGTTTATTTTAATAATTTTAATAATGTTAAAATAATAGATAATTTGGTTCTAAGTAGTAAAAACCAGCTTTAGTAAGACATACTTGTTATATAATTTCCTTAATTGCACGAAAGTAGTTTGTTCTAATTTTAAAAATTTCAATTTTGTAAGATATTATTAAATATTGGAAAAAGGTATTTTTTGTACGAAAGAGAAAAACCCAAATATAGTCAGACATAAATATTACTATATTTTTTAAAAATTTTTACAAAAGTAGTATCACTTTTCATAATTTCAATTTTATTAATGTTGAAAATTAAATAATTTTTTCAGTAGTAAAAACTAAATATAGTCAGACATAAATATTAATACTTTTCTTAATTTCTACAATAGTAGTTTATTTTAATTTTAGTAATTTCAAATTTATAAATTTCAATTGTAAGATATTATTAAAATTTGAAAAAGAAGTTTTTTTTTTGTTCTAAGTAGTAAAAATCAAGTATAGTCAGACAAAAATATTACTATTTTTTAAATTTTTACAAAGTATTCTGTTTCAATTTCAATAATTTTAATTTTATTAATGCTGATAAATAATTAATTTTTTAAGTAGTAAAAACTAAATATAGTCAGACATAAATATAAATATTTTTATTAATTTCCACAAAAGTAGCTAATTTTAATTTTAATAATTTCAAATATAAGAATATCAATTCTAAGGCATTAGAAAAAAAAGTGGTTTTAAAAAAAAGTGGTTTTAAAAAAAAGTGGTTTTAAAAAAAAAGTGTTTTTTTTTTCTAAGTAGTAAAAATAAAGTTTAGTTAGACATAAATATTACTATTTTTTAAAAAAATTTTACAAAGAGGTTTGTTTCAATTTCAATAATTTCAATTCTATTAATGTTAAAAAATAAATAATTTTGTTTTAAGTAGTAAAAACCAAATATAGTCAGACATGAATGTTACCTTTTATTTTTTGAAATATTCCAAAGTAGTTTGTTTCAATTAGAATAAATTCAATTATTATTATTATTATTAATACTGAAATAATAAATAATTTTGTGAGTTAAGTAGTAAAAACTAAATATAGTCAGGCATAAATATTAATATTTTTAAAATGACAAAAGTGGTTTATTTTAGTGTAAATAATTTTAAATTTAAGAATTTCAATTATATATGACATCCGGACAAGAAGTTCAAAATAAAAATTCCAATCCAAAAAATCCAAAGTAAATGAATTCCAAAAAAGTAAAGAAAAATAATTTCACATTTGACATATTTTTGGTCAAAAAGTCCAAAGAAATTAAAAATCGAATTAAAAAATTTGAGATATAAAAATTTAAAATTTAAATGGTTGCCTTGAATGAAATTTCCTTAATTCGATGACTGTGAATCGAGAGTAGGTAAACTTAACATTTTAAATTTCTTAAAAATAATTTAATTAATCGAGTATAATTTAATTGGAATTATATTGAAAAAAAATTGAATTTTTGTAAAGAATTTTATCCAAAAAGGTGGAAATAATTGTAGTTCTTGGAATAATTGCTTTAAAAGTTTTATAGAACAATTGAAATTTTTCTAGAAATTTCTTTATTTATGAAAATAATTAAATTTTTCTATTTACGAAAATAATTCAATTTTTTTATTTTTGAAAATAATTGAATTTTTTTTATTTCCAAAAATAATTGAATTTTTGAGTACAATTTTATTATTTATGTAAATAATTAAAGTCCTGCGATTTTAACATTAACATTCTAAATTTCGATTTTATAGCGTAAAAAGTAAAAACTTGTCCTTTTCACATGTTTCATTTTTTATTTTGGATTTTTTGGACTTTTGACATTTTTATTTTGGAATTTTTGTGCTTTGAACTTTTTTTCTTGGATTTTTCCGTCTAAATATTTTGAATTAGATTATTTGTCCTGTAATTAATGTTGTAAAGAAAATTTTTTAGTTTCAAGTAATAAAAATCAAGCCATTTTCTTGCTGAAAAAAAAACCCACCAAATTTGAATGAAAAATATTAATTTTGTTTATAGTCTTTTAGTGGGGGGAGAGGGGGGGGTATCCGGACAAGAAGTCTAAACCAAAAAATCGAAAGTAAATAAAATCCAAAAAAGTAAAAAAAAAATAGTTTGACTTTGGATTCTTTTATTTTGGATTTTTTGTACTTTGGACTTTTTGGTCTTGATTTTTTGGATTTTTTGTCCTGTAATCGGGGTAGAAGGGTTTTAAAAGGGTTAAAGGGGGAAAGAAAACTAAACAATTTTTTTTTCAAAAATCTCTTTTTAATTTTAATTTAGATTTTGTTGTTTTGCAAGAGAAAGCCAATATGTGGAGACACGAAAAGACAGACGGTTTTGTACTCTATAGTTGCGCGTATAGTTGCGCGCATCTTTAGACATGGTGAGCACCACAAGAAAAGCGGCGCGTTATTTGCAACGATGAACAAATGTGCCGTGTTAGCATAAATCTCGAAATCCATTTGGAGGCGCGAGCCTATTACGCGCAATGTCTTCAGGACCTCACACGGAATATGGTCGAATAGGTGTCTCTGTGTGTGCGTCTTTTTTTTTTTTTTGCCCCCTCGACATCTCGCCATTCGCCAGTTAATTAAACTTAAACTCTCCTTGATCTACACACGGGATAACTTTGTCATTCACACTTTAATTTTCTTTTAGTCATGGAAACAATTTTTTATTTTCAAAAAGCAAAATATAGATAGACTTATTAATCAAAAGCAAGATATTATTCAAAAGATAAATTCTTCTTTTTTTTTGAGAAAATTTCTTTTATGCAAAATTAAATTTTAGATATGTACTTAAATTCTTTGTTCAGTTTGTGTATACTTCTGATCGAACAAAGCGCAGTGAAAATGGGTTTCTATATTTAAATCAAAGATATTCGCTTCTTCTTTCTTTATCGCACTTTTTTTACCCTTTGAGCGAGTTTTTTTCTCTCTTTATTTTTTGTTTGTGTGCGCGACATGACTTGAACGTCGACTCATGGTGCTAAAAACAAAGGACGTATAATGTCAAAAGAACCTTTCGCCGAAATCCGATTATTGATGCAATGTTTTTCCTCTCGGCGTTAAAGATATTCGGATAATAAAATGTTTATTTGATTTTCTTGATTTATAGGATTCGTTTGCTTTTGATCACAGATAGCGGAAATTTGTTTTAACGGACATTTAAAGTGATTTTTTTTTAAATATTTATTTTTGTATTTAATTGTATTACTAGCAACAATTCGCGCTCTTACGCACGCGGCTGACTTCTCCCTCTCTTTTTTAAAAATAAAATTAACAAGTTTAAAAATAATAGAACGTAAAAATTTGTAATTCAAATTTTTTTTATATAAAAATAAAATATGAATTGGAATATATAGTTTTAATATTATTATATTTATAATTATAGTAATAAGATATTCTGACAGGGAATTTAGGAAAAAGTTAGGAATTTTTCTTAAAAGTGCTGAAAAAAATTAAATTTTTAAAATTCATAAGAAAATTCGGAATTTTTGTATCTTTTTTGTTTGACTCATAAACTATAAAATTACCATGAATTCTAATACAAAACATTCAATTTTTTCAATTTCTGACAAAAATTTCTTTTTAAATAACTTAAATATTGAACAAATATAATAAAATTAATAAATTATTTACTGAATAATTTTACTTAAATATTTCAAAACTGATTCAATATTAAAAGAGTTGCGTTTACAATTTTCATAAATAAATCAACTTCAAACGGTTTCAATTTGAAATTTTATAAAATTTCAATGTTGAATGAATTTAATTATAAATTTTAATAAACTTAGATTTTTGAAAAATTTTAATAATTAAAAATCTTCTAAAATTAGTTAAATTTGTCAATATACATTTAATTAATAATTTAAAATAATGGATTTATAGAAGAATTTAAGTTAAAGACACTTAAAAAAATTAAATTTTCAATAAGTTACAAATCATTGCAGAAATTCAATTATTTTTAAAAGTAATAAAATTCTTATCACAAAATTCAATTATATTCAAAATTTACGAAAAAATCTCGACAAAATCTCAATTATTATCTTTATAAATAAAAAAATTCTTTAAAATTTAATTATTTTCAAAAATTTTCCTCATTTAAATGATTTTTCAATATTTACTGTTTTAATAAAATTACCTAAAAGAATTCAATTGTTTTAAAACAAATTTTCATAAAATTGCACGGAAATATTTAATTATTTTCATAAATAATAAAAATTTCACAGGAATTCAAATATTTACAAATTTTTTTATAAGTTTTTTCCCAATAATATAATTATTTTCATAAATGATAAAATTTTTACAAGGATTCAATTATTTTCATGAATAATAAAATTCTTTATATCATTTATTTTCAAAAGTAATAAAACTCATCGCAAATTTCAATTATTTTTAATAGAATTTTAATGGAATTTCTCGAAAAATGTAATTATTTTAAAAAAATTTTATTAAAATTCATCAAAGAAATTCAATTTTTTTCAAAAACCTTCCTAAAAATTTATTTATTAGAATTTAAGTATTGTTGACAATACATTTTTAATTAAATTTCTTAAAAGAATTAAATTATTTTCAACAATTTTATAGAAATTCTTTTTGACAATACAATTTTTTTCAAAATAATTTCAAATAAAATTTTTCGCAGAAATTCAATTAATTTCAATAATATATCAAAATTCAATTTTTTTTAAATATCTACTGTTTCAATAAAATTTCATAAAAAGAATTCAATTATTTAAAAAGAAATATTATTAAAATTCGTCTCAAGAATTCAATTATTTTCAAAATTGAATAAAATTCTTCGCAAAAATTCAATTATAGTCAAAAGTTCAAAAAAATTCTCGTCAACATTTCGATTATTTGTATAAATAATAAAATTCTTGGCGAAATTTCAATTATTTTCAAAAATTTTAATAAAATTCTTGGTAAAATTTCAATTATTTTCAAAAATTTTAATAAAATTCTTGGTAAAATTTCAATTATTTTCAAAAATTTTAATAAAATTCTTGTCAAAATTTCAATTATTTTCAAACAATTTTCCCAATTCAATCAAATTTTTTTTACAGAGATTCAATTACTTTTAAAATATTTTGAATCGAATTCCTCGAAAAATGGAACTATTCTGAAAAATTTTATTAAAATTCGTCAAAAGAATTCAATTATTTTCAAAAATTTTAATAAAATTATTGCCAAAATTTCAATTATTTTAAAAAAATTTTCTCAATTCAATTAAATTTTTTTTTACAGAGATTCAATTATTTTTAATACATTTTTAATCGAATTTCTGGAAAAATTTAACTATTCTGAAAAATGTTATTAAAATTCGTGAAAAGAATTTAATTATTTAGAAATTTGTTAATAAAATTCTTTATAAGAATTAAATGTTAAGAACCATTTAATTATTCAATAAATAATTTACTTTTGTATTTAAATAATTGAATTCTCGTAGAATTTTCTGATAAAAATTGATTTAAAAATGAATTTTAGTTTAAATTTTTGATAATAATTGAATATGAAAATAATTTTTAAGAAGTTACAGTAAAAAATTCTTATAATATAAAATAATGATTTTAACACTCGATTCCCTTAAGTTATTATAAAACATGAAGAAATCGATCACTCCGAGTCTGTTTTACTACTCAATTTAGGCAAACGAAAATTAGCCTCAAAGTAGAGCAATGTTAGCGTCATCTTTAAGCCTAATTTTAAATTCCAAAAAAAGAAGTTTATATAATTTTAGATTTTAATAAGAATTTTAAAAGTTATTTCTCAAAAAAAAAAGAAAATGGATAGAATTTAAAGACAGTAGGTAAAATTTAAACCATTTAGAAATTAAGACTAATTATTCAAAAGTTTCAATCAATATCCACACTTCTTGAGAAGGCGACTACTCCTCTCGTCTATCTCTTATGCCGAACATAATTTAGGCATTAAAATGCGAGAGCGAGCTGAGCGCTATTAGCGCCAGGGGCGTGCAGGCAGTGACGCCATCCGATGCAATTATATTTTATGCCTCCTCTACGTTTGCATCTTCCTTTTGCTACTTTCCTCCCTCCCTCCCCCCATTCACCCTTCGCCCTTTTGTTTTTTGCAATTTCGTCTTTCTCTCGCACTTTCAATTTTTCTCTCTAACTTTCTCCTTCTTTATTTTCTGTATACTCTTATTTTTTTATATTTTTTTTTCTCTTCTTCTTTGTCGTACTTCTTTCTTTTTTGCCTTTCTCGCTCTCTCCCTCTTTAGTATACTTCCTCTCCCCCCCCCTCTCTTACTCAACATCTTTCCTATAGATTTATAACTACTTAAAGTTTCGCGATTTATTTTCCGCTTATCGCCCTGTCCGGATATATGTCTGCTGGATTTACTTATCACTTAGCTGATGCAAATAACACAGGGCGCGCGGGAAAATTTAAATTAAATTATTCTGATTGAACGCAAGCATTTATTGAATATAGAGAGGCAAATATTTTCTTAGTTATATTAATTTGCTTGGGGTATTTTGTAAATTAATTTTAATATTAGAACTAGAAAATAATTCGCGCGCTAAAGCGCGCGGCTAACTTCTTAAAAAAACTAACTAAGTAACTTCTTCTAACTTCTTTTAAAAGGTAGTACCTTTTTTTTAAATATAATTAGTAATTTTAAAAATAATAGAATTTAAAAATTTTCTAATTTTAATTCTTGTTGCAAACACTAAAAAAAAATCAATTTTGAAATAATTACAAATAATAATTTAAAAAAAATCATATTCTCGTAAAAATCCCAACTAACTTTATAAATAACAAAATTCTTCTCCAAAGTTCAATTATTTTCATAAACGTCAAAAAAATTATTGTCCTAATTTTAATAATTTTCAAAAAATTTTCTAATTTTAATGATTTTCAATATCTACTATTTTAATAAAATTTCCCAAAAATAATTCAAATTTTAATTACTATTTTACTAAAATTTTACAAAACAATTCTATTATTCAAAAAAAAAAAAAAAAAAATGTTGAAAAATTCTTTTCAAACATTCAATTAATAAAAAAAATATTAAAATTTTTCCTAAGAATTCAATTATTTCCAAAAATAATAAAATTCTTTACAAAATTTCAATTATTTTAAAGATTTTAATCAAAATTCTTGTAAAGAATGCAATTTTTTTTTATAAATAATTAAATTTTTCTAGGTAATTCAATTATTTTTTAAAATTTTAACAAAATTCTTCACAAAAATTCAATTATTTTCATAAATAATAAAATTCTTCTGACGAATTCAAGTATTTCAAGAAATAATAAAATTCTTGTAAAGAATTCAATTATTTTTATAAATACGTAAATTTTTTTTAGGGGATTTCAATTTTTTTAATAAATAATTAAATTTTTCAGGGGAATTCAATTATTTTTTAAAATTTTAACAAAATTCTTCATAAAAATTCAATTATTTTCATAAGTAAGAAAATTCTTGTGAGGAATTTAATTATTTCAAAGATCTTAATTTAATTTTTGGAAAGAATTCAATTAATTTCATAAAAATAATAAAATTCTTTTTAGAAATTAAATTATTTTCAAAAATTAATAAAATTGTTTGCAAAATTTGAATGATTTAAAAGATTTTAATCAATTTTTTTGGGCAAGAATTCAATTAATTTTCTAAATAATAGCATTTTTCTGAAGAATTTAATTTTTTTTCAATTAAAATCGATGCAAAAATTCAATTATTTCTATAAATAATAAAATACATTGTAGAATTTCAATTATTTTTTCATACAATTTTAAATGAATTCCGCGAAAAGTGCAATTATTTAAAAAAAATTTTATTAAAATATATTTATAAAATAAAAAATCTGATTTAAAAACAAAATTCATTTTTTCGAAAATATTTTTGAATAAAAATAATAGAATTTTCAAATAATTGTAGAAATTCAATTATTTGAAGAAAAAATTTTTGTCCTAATTTCAATAATTTTTAACAAATTTTCTAATTTTAATGATTTTCAATATCTACTATTTTAATAAAATTTCTCAAAAAGAATTCAATTATTTAAAAAAAAGTTTAATAGAATTTTGTGCATACATTTAATTATTTTCATAAATAGTAAAAATTTTTTAAGGAATTCAATTATTATTTTCGTAAAAAATAATTTGAAATTCTAGAAAATAATATTAGCATTCCTTAAAAAAATTTAGTTTGCTTTAGTTTGGTAGCAGTTGTCTTATTTTCTACAAAAGATGTTTATTTGAAATTATACTAATTTCAAATATTATTAATATTGAAAATTAAATAATTTTGTTTAAAGTAGTAAAAACCAAGTATAGTCAGACATTATTATTATTATTATTATTATTTTTTTCGATTTTTTTAGTATTTCCAAATTAGTTTATTTAAATTTAATAATTTCAATTTTTATTAAGAGAATTTCAATTGTAAAATTTTAATAATGTTGTAAAAGAAGTTTTTTTGTTCTCAGTAGTAAAAATCAAGTTTCGTCAGACATAAATATTAATACTTTTTTAAATTTCGACAATAGTATTTTATTTTAATTTTAATAATTTCCAATTTATGAATTTTAATTGTAAGATATTATTTTACCTTATATTTGAAAAAGAAGTTTTTTGTTTTAAGTAGTAAAAACCAAGTATAGTCAGACATAAATATTAATAATTTTCTTAATTTCCACAAAACTGGTTTATTTTAATTTTAATAATTTTAAATTAAAGAATATCAATTCTAAGACATTATTAATGTTGAAAAAGAAATTTTTTTCTAAGTAGTGGAAATCAGATTTAGTCAGACAAAAATATTAATTTCGGTCATTTTCCCGAAACCAATTTCCCGAGAGTTTTCGGGAAAGTATCCGGTAACCAAATAATAATTTAAGAATTAAGAAACAAATTTAAAACCTCTAAGTTTGGCACAATTGACATAATTTCTTTGATTCGAAAAAAATATACAGCTTAAAATTTAAACCAAAATGTCCACTTTTAGCTTCAAGTTGATTCAAACAGTATATCATTTACAGTGCGGAGAATACTGAAATTTTCAAAAACAAATTGTATGTTGAATTTAGAAGACGTAATTAAATTTTAGAGACATATAGAAAATTCTCCACCTACATTTTCGTCTAAAAATAAATTTCCATCCAGACTGAATAAATCCCAGGAGACTATAATACACACACGTGATATAAATCCTTCCAATATTAATTATTGCGCCATATCAAAACGTCAGATTCGGGAAAGTGCAACTAAGTAGTCCATTAATTTTACTGCACTATGATATTAACATTCGTAGCCAAATATTTATAATGAAAAAAAAACAAAAGAATATAAAAGATTTTTTGATTTTTTGGTTCACAGTAAGAAACTAAAAAAGTACTTGAAAAAAAAAAAAAATTTTAAATAATTTTTTTTACTTGAAGAAAATACAAGAGGAAGATGAATATAGAATTTGAGAAGTGTATATATACACACTTCTTGGGAAAAAGTCACGAAACCAATTCCACCCGCTACTGTGTCGTAATAGGAAAATTTAATTTTACATCCGGTAAAATTATATATACATTCTGTAATTATTTGTCTTTTGAAATAATGAATTCTCATCTTGTCTATAAAGCAAAATTGCTCTCTCGTCCATTTTTCCCTTCGTATACACATACAAACGTCTACTATCGTTTTGAGGGCTGCCTTGTATTAAAATGTATATATAGAGAAATATTCTCTGCAGAAAACCCACAACTATATTATATATATATGTATATATACATATTTACTCCCAAGTATTCTATATAGAATATTTTCTCGAGTTTTCGTGAAAATTAATATATCCTCTCATATACTTTAACACATTATTGCAATACCCTGTAGATACAAAGTGCTTATCCGTCTTTTCCTCTTCCTGTTCGTCATATATGCGACTATATATATATTATATATAGATCTATATTTTAAATTGAACTACACACGGGATTATTATATTTATCATTTCATTACACATTTCACTGAAATTATATACAGTATACAGTGTAGGGATTAAAAAGGAAATTCACTTCACTGTCTTCTTGAAGGGAAAAAATTTCATATCGAATTGGTTTTGCGAATTTATATCAAATTCAATCCAATTGGTAGAAATTGATACCAAACTGAATCAATATAAAACGCTAATGGATCAAATTCATATTGAATTGATTCAAATTGATACAAAATTCGTTCAAATTAAATCAAATTGAAATGCTCCTGAATCAAATCCATACCGAATTAGTTGAAATTGATACCAAATTGAAAGAAAACTACTTTGGTATAATAGAAAAAATAATAGTTAATATTTATGTCTGACTATATTTGATTTTTACTACTTAAAAAATTGTTTATTTTTCAGCATTAAGGGCATTTGAACCATGATGACGTCACAGATTTAAAACTAATGCTTTGCACAAACTGTGACGTCATCAAGGTTCAAATCCCCTTAATATAAAATTAAAACAAAATACTTTGTAAAAATTTATATTTATATAAATTTTATAAATTTTTATTTTTATTTATATTTTTGTCTGACTAAACTTGACTTTTACTACTTAGAACAAAAAAAACTTCTGTTTCAAATTTTAATAATATCTTCAGGGTTGCCACAGGTCAGGGAAATCAGGGAATTCAGGGAAAAGTCAGGGAAAGTAAAATTTGTCAGGGAAGTCAGGGATTTTTATTTAAGTAACTAGAAAAAATTGAATTTTGGAGAAATTACAAATTAATAATTGTAGAAATTTAATTATTTTCAAAAGTATAATAAGATTCTTGGCAGAAATTCAATTATGTTCAAAAATTAAAAAAAATTCTTGTAAAAATTCAATTATTTTCAAAAGTAATAAAATTCAAAGCAGAAATTCAATTACGTGGAAAAATTTTAAAAAAATTCTAGTGAAAAACTTCAATTATCTTTATAAATAATGTATAATAAATAATATAAAATATGTTTTATTTTTGATAGTATTTAGTATTTTTGCTTAATGCAATAAAATCAGTATTAAGAGTATTTTGTTCGAAAGGGCATAATCCCATTCATTACTTAAATAAATAAATAAATAAATGATAAAATTGTAAATTGTAATTTGTAAATTGAATTTTGATTCAATTATTCTCAAAAATTTTAACAAAAAATTCTTGGCATAATTTCAATCCTTTTTTTTAAATTCTACGCAAACATTTAATTATTTGAATAAATAATAAAAAATTTCATAGAAATGCAATTATTTATCATTTTTTTTACAAATTTCTTCGCAATAATTACATTATTTTCATAAATAATAAAATTTTTTAGAGGGATTCAATTATTTGCGAAAATAATAAAATTCTTTTTTGGAATTGAATTATTTTCCCAAATAATAAAATTCATCGCAGAATTTCAAGTATTTGTAATAACAATTTTAATTGAATTCCTTGAAAATTTAATTATTCTTAAAAATTTTATGAAAATTCGTCAAAAAAATTTAATTATATAAATATTTGTTCATAAAATTCTTTATCAGAATTCAGTTTTAAGAAATATTCAATTATGCAATAAATTATTTATTTTTGTATTTAAATAATTGAATTCTCGTAGAATTTTCTGATTTTTTGAAAAATGAATTTTAGTTCTTAGATAATTAAATATTAAAAGTATTGTAGCATGAATTTTTAGCAAATTATGCAATTTTGAAAAAGTTTCAAATTAAAATCTTTAAAAACTTTGAATTTTACATATTTTTAACTAAAAATTACGTGAAATTAATTTGTTTGGAAAAGTTTAATTGAATTTTTTTTTTCATATTATTTGAAGTTTTTATTTTATTAAATATATATTTAATTAAAGAATTTCTGAATAATTAAAATTTTGTAAAATTGAATTGTAAACAACTGAATTTGAAAATTCTCAAAAAACTATTTCAAAAATTATTAAAAATAATTTATTTAAAGAAGAATAAATTTTAGTTAAAAATACGTTTAAAAAAATTGAATTTGGGAGAAGTTACAAATAATTGTAAAAATTCAATTATTTTCAAAAGTTTAATAAGATTCTTCGCAGAAATTCAATTATGTTCAAAAATTAAAAAAAATTCTCGTAAAAATTCAAATTATCTTTAAAAATAATAAAATTCTTCTCCAAATTTCAATTATTTTTAAAAAATTTAATAAAAATGCAAATTTTCAATCATTTTAAAAAAAATTTTCTCAATTCAATGATTTTCAATATCTACAGTTTTAATAAAATTTTTGAAAAGAATTCAATTATTTAAAAAAAAAATTTTTGAGAAAATTCTAAGCAAACTTCGCAATAATTCAATTATTTTCATAAATAACATTTTTTAGAAAAATTCAATTATTCTCATGAATAATAAAATTCATCATAGAATTTCAATTATTTTTAATACAATTTTAATTAGATTCCTGAAAAAAATTAAATTATTCTTGAAAATTTTATTAAAATTTCTCGAAAAAATTCAAATTTATTGTTACAATTCTTTATGATAAATTAGTTTCAAAAAACATTGATTTATTCAGTAAATTATTTATTTTTGTATTTAAATAATTGAATTCTTGTAGAATTTTCCAATAAAAATTGATTTGAAAATGAATATTAGGTAAAATTTAAGATAATAATTGAATATTAAAAGCATTATAGCATGAATTTTTAAAAATACATAATTGATAAAATACATAATTGAATTCTTTCGAAGAATTTTACCAAAATTTTTGAAAATAGTGACATTTTTCGAAGAATTTACTTAAAATTGTATTAAAAATAATTGAAATCCTGTGAAGAATTTTATTAATTTATGAAAGTAATTGAATTCTTGTAATAAATTTTTTCAAATTTTTTTTAAATAATTGAAATAATGTAAAGAATCTAATTATTTATGAAAATAATTGAATTTCTGCATTGAATTTTATTACATTTTTTTTAAATAATTGAATTCTTTTGAGAACTTTTATTAAAAAAGTAGATTGTGAAAATATTTATTCAACGAAGAATTTCATTATATTCGTGAAATGTAATTAAATTCTTACAAAAAAAAATTAAGAGAATAATTCCATTTTTCTAGGAATTTACTTTAAATTGTATTATAAATAATGTGAAATCCTCAGAAAAATTTTATAATTCATGAAAATAATAGAACTCTTACAACGAATTTTATCAATTTTTTTTAAATAATTGAATTCATGTGAAAAATGTTATTACTTGTAAAAATAATTGAATTTATGCAACGAATTTTATTGCATTTTATTTAAATAATTAAATTCTTTTGAAAACTTGTATTAAAAATGTAAATTTTGAAAATTTTTGAATTTCAGCGAAGAATTTCATTATTGCTTCCTCATAAAGGAAGCTTTGTATTAGCAAAATTTTGGATTGTCATTTTTTGACATATTTATAAATTTTTTTTTTATTATGCCTAATACTTTAGTACTTTATATATGCACAGGAACTCCCCGTATAAATGTTCTAAACAAATAAAAAAAAATTTCGACGTATTTTGACCTCCGAAGTCCAAAAAACGGATTTTAAAAATTTGTCCCGATGTGTGTGTGTGTGTGTGTGTGTGTACTAACATTACATTTGCCTCAATATCTCAGAACGAGAAAGAGCTAAAGACCTCAATTTTTTTTTAAATTGTAGGTCTCCCTGGGGGACATAAAATGAGAGTATTTTCAGCCCGATTCATGAAGTTTAACTATTTTTTTTTGCATTTTTCATTTTGTAAAAAAACGTTTTTTTGGACATAACTTAAAAAAATGTTAGGACACTTATAAATCTTTTTCTTTAGTTTTGTAAAGTTTTTTCACACGCATCTTTTGAGCCCTAATTGAACATTTTTCGTTCATATTAACCGGAAATATTAAACTTTTAAAAATCTAAAATTTTGAAAAATAAGACTTTTATAAAAAATTTTTTAAATTATGTAAAAGTATAACTTTAAAAAATTATTACCAACTTGAAGAGCATTAAAAAACGCTTCGATTGACCTACTTTTTAACCTGATTCGGGCAGAAATGTTCATGAAATGAACACCAAAATTATAAAAATGTACAACTTGGCAGCGGTTTTTGTGAAATGTATCTAATTTAATTATTGCAAAAAATTTTTGAACTTAATTTTATTTTTCAAGAAATTTATTTAAAATTGTATTAAAAATAATTGAAACCATGTGAAGAATTTTATTATTTATGAAAATAATAAATTAAAGAATTTTAATTCCTATGAAAAAATAATAATTAAATACTTATTTAAAAATTTAGTTATTTATGTTTTGCGAATAATTTTACAATTTAATAAATTCGTAAGTAAATGTAGTAGAATGTTTTTTTTGAGTATCTAATAATTTTTAAAGTGCGAATCAGAATATTCTTTAGGGTCAGGGAAAAATTAAAAATCAGTCAGGAAAAAGACTGGAAATCAGGGAAAAGTCAGGGAAAAATAAAATTAATATTTTGTGACAACCCTGATCTTAGAATTGTTATTTTTAAATTTTAAATTATTGAAAATAAAATAAACCACTTTTGTGGAAATTAAAAAAATATATATATTAATATTTATGTCTGACTATATTTGGTTTTTACTACTTAAAACAAAATTATTTATTCTTCGACATTAATGAAATTGAAATTATGAAAATTGAAATAAAATAATGTGTAAACATTAAAACAATAGTAATATTTATGTCTGACTAAATTTGATTTTTACTAATTACTACTTAAACCAAAAAAAAAAATTCTTTTTCAACGTTAATAATATTTTAGAATTGGATATTCTTAAATTTTCATTTATTGAAATTAAAACAAACCTCTTTGTAAAAATTAAAAAATGGTAATATTTATGTCTGACTAAACTTGACTTCTACTACTTAAAACAAAAAAACTTCTTTTTCAATATTTGGAACATTACAGAGTCATTTGTAGAAAATAATACATTATAGATAATATTATAGATTCTTTTTATTTCCAAAAAAATAAAATAAAATAAAATAAAAAATAAAATAAAAAATAAAATAAAATAAAATAAAAAATAAAATAAAAAATAAAATAAAATAAAAAAGAAAATAAAAAAAAATAAAAATAAAATAAAGAAAATGTTTAAATGTTTCTACTTTCATATATATTTATAATCTAATATCGAATAAATGGGGAAGGAATTCTGAAATTCGAGCCACTCAAATGTTTAATATATATACTTCTATTTCGACGAGAAAATCTGGGAAAGCAGTAGTTGGTCATAAGTGCAAGCCAAGAATTCGCGCGGGAATGAGGAATTGAAGTAAGTTGCTGCTCTGCTAGTTTCTGGTGTTGGTGTCGATTTTCTATCTTATACATATATATATATATTTATTGGTAGTGGTGTAAGGTGGTTCTTACTGTTGCTTGTGGTGGTTGGTTCGTTCTGCTGGATAAAAAGTTCAGAAAAGCAAGAGTTGAGATCAATACCTCCCACCAACTCATCGACTACGACGCTGAACATCGTAGAAGAAGGTGCAGAAAAATTTTTCTCTCCAAGAATCAACATTTTTCTATTCTAAAATTATTTGATTCGAAAATGGAGTTTGGATAATTTTTCCTTTACACAGAGTTTTAATTTTTCTTTTTTAAGTTGGAATTAAAATTACAAATTTTTTTTAGTCGCAAAATATGTGAAAAAAGTTGAGTTATGTAACGAACCGAAAATGATGGATTTTATTGAGTTCTTTTTCTCTCTCTCTCTCGGTGTACAGTGTGACAGTTTTCTTATATATTTTTCGAAATATAAATTTTTATTTACAAAAAATAAATATGAATATATGAGAAATTTTTGTCTTTTATTTTCTATGAATTTCCTCTAGATGGAATACATACGACTCTTTGAATAACGCGTACTCGTCGCATATGCCGGAGTTACATTTCAATATGCGAATAAATATAGTTGACCGCTTCCTACCAACTGTTCTACTTGATGTGCGCATCGCAACTTTTGCATATCTATGATCCTTTGAACTTTTCAATCTACGTTCTCATATATTCAGCAGTGGATATTGCATTCGAAAAGCAAGTGCCTAATATTCGTTATACTATTCGTAATGTCAGTTTTCTGAATTTTCTTTTTCATAGGGTTTTGCCATGAAAATTTAACTTTATTTTTCCCTGACTTTTCCCTAATTTCCAGACATTTTCCTAACTGATTTTGACTTTTTCCCTGACACTAAAGAATATTCCTGATTCACTCGAAAAATTATTAGAAACTCAAAAAAAAATTTTCGAATATTTGCGAATTTCTTTAATTGTAAAATTATTCGAACACAATTATTTTATTTATCAATAATTCTTTAATTCATAATTATTTTTCCATTGAAATTAGGATTTTTCGGCACATTCAAATTTAAAACTTTTGAAATTTAATAACTTGTAAGAATATTATTATGAATATGAAGAAGTCAATCACTCCGAGTCTTCGATTAATTTATTAATTAATTAATCGATTTCTTTATGTTTTTATAATAATTAACGTTAAACCAGAAATAAAATTATTATTTTTTCTAAGAATATTGTTACTCTTAACTTCTTCGAAAATATTTTCATCATTAAAATTTAATTATTATTTTCTACCATTTTTAGCTAAAGAATTGAATTGTTGTGATAAATTTTGATAATTATGAAAATAATTGAATTTTGAAAAAGAATTTTATTAAAATTCCTTAAAATAATTGATTTTATGGGGAGATAATTAATTTAATTTTGTTGTTTAACAAAGATAATTAAATTCCTTTGCAGAATTTACTTAAAAATTATTGAAAATAATTGATTTCGATTTCAATTTTAATCGAAATTCACTTCATTTAAATTAATTTTTATTAGAAAATTTCACGAGAATTCAATTATTTAAATACAAAAATAAATAATTTATTTAATAATAGAAATTTTTATTTAAATTTAATTATTGACGAGAATTTTTGAAAAAATTTTGAAAATAATTTAATTTCTGCAAAGTATTTTATTACTTTTCAAAAGAATTGAATTCTTGTGATAAATTTTGATATTTATGAAAATAATTGAATTTTGGAAAATAATTTTTTTAAAATTCCTTAAAATAATTTATTTTATGGGGAGATAATGAATTTAATTTTGTTGTTTAACAAGATAATTGAATTCTTTTGCAGAATTTACTTAAACATTTTTTTAAAAAAATTTGATTTTCTGAGATGAATTAAAAGTTATTTGTGAAAATAATTGAATTGTTGCAACGAATTTTATTATTTTATTGAATAGTTGAATGTTTCTTAAATTTGAATTCTATATCGTCAAGTTTTAATAAAATTTTTAAGAATAAGTGCATTTTTCGAGGAATTTATTTAAAATTGATCAAAAATTCAATTCTTGTTATAAATAATGAAATTCTTTGAAGGAATTTAATTATTTTCAATATGATTTTAATAACATTTTCGAAAGAATTCAATTATTTTTATAAAAAATATATAATTCTTTACAGAAATTGGATTATTTTAAAATTTATTAAAAATTTAGGAAAATAATTGAATTCTTTCAAGAAGTTTTATTCAATTCTGCAAAAATAATTGAATTCTTACGAAGAATTTTATTATTTAAGAAAATAATTGAATTCTTATAAAGAATTGTATCCACATTTTTGAAAGAAACTTAATACTTTTGACGAATGTTATTAAATTTTTTTAAAGTTATAGAATTTTTTGGGGGAAATTTAATATAAATTTTATTGAATATAATTAAATTTTTCCAAAAAATTGTATTTTTTTGGAAAAAAATTGAATTTTTTCGATAATTTTATTGAAAATAATTAAACTTATGCGAAGAATTTTATTATTTATGACAATAATTGAATATTTTTGAGAAAAAGGTTATTAAAATTTTGAAAATAATTTAATTCCTTAGAAGATTTTTTATTATTTATGAAAATAATTGAATTATTGAAACGAATTTTATTAAATAATTAAATATTTCTTAAATTAGAATTATTTCGTCAAGTTTTAATAAAATTTTTGAGAATAATTGAAATTTTATTCAATTCTGCAAAAAATAATTGAAATCTTACGAAGAATTTTATTATTTAAGAAAATAATTGAATCATTGCAACGAATTTTATTATTTTATTATTAGAATAATTGAATGTTTCTCAAATTTAAATTCTTCAGTCTAATTTTAATAAAATTTTTAAGAATAATTCCATTTTTCGAGGAATTTATTAAAAAATTGTATTAAAAAAATATTTAAATTTCTGTGATGAGAATAATTGAATTTCTAAATGAAATTTAATTCTTGTGATGGAGATTGTTATTTATAAAAATACCTAATTGAATTTTGCGAAGAATTTTTTTCAAAAAATTACTAAAAATAACTGAATGTTTGTGAAGAATTTTGTTATTAATTAAGATAATTGCATTAAAACTTTTGAAATAATTAAATAATATTGAAAAATTCATTTTTGTAAGAAATAGAAATTTTTTTTAAAGGTTTTGTATTAGAATTCGTGATAATTTCATAGTTTAATGAGGCAAAAACAAAAAGATAAAAAAATTCAGAATTTTCTTATGAATTACAAAAATTTAATTTTTCCAGTTCTTTTAATAAAAATCACTGACTTTTCCCTGACCAATTCTATTTTTTCCCTGAATTCCCTGACCTGTGGCAAACTTGTTCTTAAATATATTTTTTTTCCGATGGAAAAAATATCTTTTTTTCTTCTCTTCAAAAAAAAAAAAAAATTGTTTTTCTCTATTTTCTTAATCGGTTTTTATGAATAACGGTGTGCCGGTAGCTTATAACGGAAGACGTCGTTTCGCAGGTTATAACTCAGTGCTAATCTAATCCAGAGGCTTGGATATATATACAGGGTTTGAGAGTTGTATTCGTTGAGGGTCGTCACATAGGCGAGACGATTTATAAAAGTATATTCTGGATGAGAAAAAAAAAAGAAGAAATATATAAAATACCACGCTGCCCTTTCTCATCGGTTGTAAACATACACCTTCCTCTCAACTCTCGTTATATATAAAATAAAATGTGGGGGATTGTAACTTCTGTATATCCGCGACACATAATCTCAGATAGTGAGAGGATACGAAATAGTGGAAAAAGGAGGCAGAGGAGAGAGAGAGAGAGAGAGAGAAGGAAAAAGAATCTAGTCGACTGACGGGGTCGGAGTGGAGAGAAGTATGAAGGCGAAGGGGAAAAGCGACCCTTGAGCTTTACCTCCCACCCACCACCACCACCACCTCGTTTGGTATGTCTTTCTCCATCTTTCTCAAAATGTTTCGCTTTCTCTTACCGACCGACGGAGAGTTGCAGCTGCTAACTTAGTTTGTGAACTGCAAAATCCTCCGCCACCCACGAGAGAGCATACAAATAATAATAATTCTTTGTTTCGCCGCGGCACGAACGGAGACGTGTAAATACCAGGTCGGCTCTCATGTCAGAGAGGCTGCCAGACCCCGAGAAAACAGAAACTGTTGAAGGGAGATGGAGATAGAGAATATGAGAGAGAGAGAGAGGGACAAGGGGTAAAACTGTGAAAGTAAAGAAGTGGAATGGAAAGACAGAGAAAGAGAGAAAGAGAGAGAGAGAAAAGTAAAAGGTGAAAAGACCATTCCAGTGGTAACGCCTAAATCGCTTCTACAACTCATCCGCTGAAAGTTGCGACGAGCTTTAGAGATCTACGAGAATGCCACTCTTCAACTGAGTTGCGTCATCACCCCCCCCCCCGAAAGGTTACCTACCCCTATCATTTTATCTCTAGATTTCTGAATTTTACACCCCTTTCTTAGTTTTTCTTTCTAGATCTTCTAGAATCTAATTTCTAATTTCTAGATTCTAGATCTTCCTAGATCTTATCCAATTTCCCATAAATTTGTAGATCTTACCTTTGTATCTTGTTTTAGTTCTTTCCTTCTAGTTCTTCTTTCTAGACCTTCTATCTTAATCTTATCTCTAGATTTTCTTCCCAGATTTTCTTTATAGATCTACTTTCTAGACCTAGTTTCTAGATACACATTTCAAATCTACTTTCTAGATCTACTTTTCAAATCTACTTTCCAGATCTTATTTCTCGATTTTCTTTTTTCGAATAGATACAGAAAGAAAGTTTTGAAACGAATTTCTAGATTTTCTTCCTAGATTCTCTATATAGATCTACTTTCTAGACCTAGTTTCTAGATACACATTTCAAATCTACTTGCTAGATCTACTTTTCAAATCTACTTCTAGATTTTCTTTTTTCGTATAGATACAGAAAGAAAGTTTTGAAACGAATTTCTAGATTTTCTTCCTAGATTCTCTATATAGATCTACTTTCTAGACCTAGTTTCTAGATACACATTTCAAATCTACTTTCTAGATCTAATTTTCAAATCTACTTTCCAGATTTTCTTTCTCGATTTTCTTTTTTCGTATAGATACAGAAAGAAAATTTTGAAACGAATTTCTAGATTTTCTTCCCAGATTTTCTTTATAGATCTACTTTCTAGACCTAGTTTCTAGATACACATTTCAAATCTACTTTCTAGATCTAATTTTCAAATCTACTTTCCAGATTTTCTTTCTCGATTTTTTTTTTCGTATAGATACAGAAAGAAAATTTTGAAACGAATTTCTAGATTTTCTTCCTAGATTTTCTATATAGATCTACCTTCTATACCTAGTCTCTAGATCTACTTTTCAAATCTACTTTCTAGATCTTCTTTCTAGATCTACTTTTCAAATCTACTTTCCAGATTTTCTTTCACGATTTTCTTTTTTCGTATAGATACTCTCTAAATCTGAATCAGCGAAAAAATCGCTGTTTTTATCAGTGAACGAAGTTTCCGCTGAAAAATAGTGGAAGTTACTGAAGATCAGTGGATGTCACTGAAGAAATCAGCCAACTCTGCGTGTGCGCAGAAGTGTCAAATACTCGTAGCGTAACCGATAATACGTCACCGCTGATTGGACCAGCGACTATTCGCTGATTCTCAGTGGTATACTTATAGCTATTTGAATCAGCGACTATCCGCTGAGAATCAGCGAGGTTTCGCTGATTCAGATTTAGAGAGTACACAGAAAGAAAATTTTGAAACGAATTTCTAGATTTTCTTCCTAGATTTTCTATATAGATCTACCTTCCATTCCTAGTTTCTAGATCTACTTTTCAAATCTACTTTCTAGATCTTCTTTTTAGTTCATCGTATAGAAAGACAAATTTAAAGCGGATTTCTAGAATTTCGTCCTAGATTTTCGTTCAAGATCTACTTTCTAGACCTAATTTCTAGATTTACTTTCTAGAACTTCGTTCTTGGAATTCGTTTCAAATCCTTCTTTCTGTATTCATACGATGAAATAAAAAGAAAATCTAGAAAATAGATCTAAAAAGTGGATCTAGATACTAGGTCTAGAAAGTAGATCTGGAAAGTGGATGTATAAAGAAAATGTAGGAAGAAAATCTATAGAAATAAAACTAAGAAAGAAGGTCTAGAAAGAAGAACTATAAAGAAAACTAAAAAAAAAAAATATTAAAATAATATAGAGAGAAAGATTTAAAACGAATTTCTTAAACTTCGTTCTAGAAATTTGTTTTAAATCTTTCTTTCTCTACCATCTTTCGCATATTCTATAATAATTTACCTAGAATCGGCAAGGGTCCTCAAATGCGTTCAGATAACTTTCACTTTCAAAAAAAAAAAATTTCACTTTTTTCAAATTTCTCACTTTCACTTTCACTCAAAATATTTTCACTCTCAATTTCACCTAAAAATTTTCACTTTCACTCAAAAATTTCCATTTTTAAATTTCCTCAAAATTTCTCACATTCACTTTCACTTAAAATATTTTCGCTTTAAATTTCATCTAAAAATTCTCACTGTCACTCAAAAAATTTTCACTACAAAATTCAATATTCTTTAAGTGCATGAAAGTGAAAGTAATTTTTAGTCAAAGTAAATATTCCTTGAGTAATAGTAAGAATTTATTGAGTGAAAATGAAAATATTTGAGTCAAAGTGAAAGTGAAATTTTTTTTTGAGTAAAAATGAAAGTAATTTCAGTCAAAATAAACATTTTTTGAGTAATAGTAAGAATTTCTTGAGAGAAAATGAAAATATTTCAGTCAAAGTTAAAAATTTTTTGAGTAAAAGTGAGAATTTTTTTTAGGGAATGTGGGAATTGTTTAGTATAGGTCAAAGATTTTTTAGTGAATGTGAGAATTTGGTTGTTTAATAAATGTCAAAACTTTTTGAGTGAAAGTGAAAATTTATTGACTAAAAGTTAACATTTTTTTTAGTGAATGTGACAATTTCGTGAGTGAAAGTGAGAATTTTTTAAGGAAAGTGGAAATTTCTTAAATGAAAACAAAAGTTTTTTTAATGTAGATTAAAAATTTTTTATTGAATGTGAGAATTTTTTAATAAATGTGTAAATGTTATGAGAGAAAGTGAAAGTGACAATTTTTCGAGTAAAATTTAAACTAAAACTGACAATTTTTTTATTGAATGTGAAAATTTCTTGATTGAATGTAATAATTTTTTAATGAAAGTAAAAATTTGTTTAGTAAAGGTGAGAATTTTTTAGTGAATGTAAGAATTTTCATAATGAAAGTGAAAATTTCTTGAGTGAAAGTGAAAGTTACGTGAACGCACTAATAAACTTTTTTTTAGTTAGTCCACATGCCACCAGGGGGTCGATAACGTAATTTGATTTCGAATTAACTTTGACTTCAAATCCAATGAATATAGAATTTTAATTAACTTTGCCACCAGTTTCATCTTGATGTTGAATTATAGAATTGAGTTAAAATTGAATTTGGCTCAAAATCAATTTGAAATCTAAATGAATTTTTCCGCAAAGTCAATTTGAATTTCAAGTTCAAATTAATTTGACTTCAAAAAGCAAATTTGAATTTGAAATCAAAGTCGACCCCCAGGACCCTTACCGGATCTGGGTAAGTTATCTTGGCTGTAGTTTGTTCTTTCCGAATTAGCAATTAGATTAATTGATTTAATTCGAAACGGCAAGGAAACTTGCAGCAATATTGCGAACATTGCTGCAAGTTTCCATGAAGCAATATTGCGAACATTGCTACAAGTTTCGATGCAGAAATTTTGCGAACATTGCTTGCAAGCTTCGATGCAGCAGGATTGCAAACATTGCTTCAAGTTTCGATGCTGCTTTGGAAGATTAGATAAAATAAATTTATTTTTCATAATTTGAAATTAGAATTGAAACTATAATTCTAAATTCTATCGTTGGAATGATGAATTTTCACTGATGGAACCAGTGGTAGCATATTTGCCATGGGAATGGAAGAGGAAAGAAAAAAACGGTGCTCAGTGTCCGGGAAGAAAAGCCTTCGGTTTATTTCAGTTCGATTTTTCCAGTGTCGCCGTCGCCCTGACGACAATTCGCAGGCGCGACTCTCCTCTCCTACCTTTCACTCTTTCTCTCCATCTCTCTCTTTCTCTCTTGCTTTTTCACTCCTCTGCTCTCCTTTTCTCATTCTCCTTCTTGCCATCCAGCAGAACGAACAACGAACGAATGGGTTACGCCCAGATGCGCGCATCGAACCCTGGTCAATAGAGTCTCGTTGTCTCTCGTTCTCGATTTTCCTCTTTCTTCCACCAGTGCAACGTGTCTGATAAAAGGGGAGGTGGAGGTGGCGGCATTACGTTTCCAATATAGGTGCGTGGTCCACCTACACTGGACTAGCACGGTCGAGAGAGAGAGAGAGAGAGAGAGAGAGAGAGAGAGAGAGAGAGAGAGAGAGAGAGAGAGAGAGAGAGAGAGAGAGGGAGAGAAGAGGAAAACGACTGAGAGGGAGAAATATCGGAAGGGTAGGTGGAGGGCGATCCTCTCGATGCCACTGGTGGAGGACCACCCTCTCACGATTGGAAATCTATTCCCAACCCTCGAAGTCGAACCTCGACCTATCGGAGTGTTTGGTTCGGTGTGGTTCGGTGATATTGAGTCTGCGCTTTCGAGAATCTCTCTCACTCTCTCTCTCTTTCAACGGTGGTTATATCTTGTATGTGTATATATTTCCACTCTGGAGAGAAAGAGAGAGAGGCCTCCTCTCTCCTCCTTCCATCACCCCCCTCGTAAACCACCGCTGTCCCATCGACAATACTGCACCTCTCCAGCATCCGCATTTCTGTCGCAAAACACCATTCTCGTCCAATCAGGATCCATTCGTTGGATAGTCGTTCAAAGGTAACGCAATATTTCCCGAGGGGAACGCGAGAGAAAAATAACCATTGGAAGAAGCGAGTTTAGTGATCAGGAAGGGTATCCATTTTGATGTTCGCGGCCATTTTGGTGATTTGGATCTTGTATTCGAGGATTTCGTTGGGTCTGGGTTTTCATTCGGAGTCGTCATTGGTTAGGACGACTCCGAATGATACCCCAGACCTGACTTTTAAAAGGACTCCTAATAAACCCTCTAGCAAGACTTCTAACAAGATTCCTAACGAAAGTCCCAATAAGACCCTTAAGAAGTCATCTAACACGACCCCAGACCCAAATTCCAAAAGAACTCCTAATAAACCATCTAGCAAGGCTCCTGACAAGATTCCTAAGAAACTCCAAATAAGACCCCTAAGAAGTCATCTAACACGACTCCTATTCCGTTAGGTCTGGGGTTTTATTCAAAGTCGTCATTGGTCCTTATCAATTCCATTAGGTCCGGGGTTTCATTCGGAGTCGTCATTAGTCCTAACCAATGACGACTTTGGATGAAAACCCAGACCTAACGAAATAGGAGTCGTGTTAGATGATTTCTTAGGGGTCTTATTGGGAGTTTCGTTAGGAATCTTGTTAGGAGTCTTGCTAGAAGGTTTATTAGGAGTCCTTTTGGAAGTTGGGTCTAGGGTTTCATTCGGAATCATCATTCGACTCCAGTTACACTCCGAATGTAACTCCAGACGTAACTATATTGGTAAGAATCAATGACGACTTTGAATGAAAACCCAGACCTAACGGAATAGAAGTCGTGTTAGATGATTTCTTAGGGGTCTTATTGAGAGTTTTGTTAGGAGTCTTTCTAGATGATTTATTAGGAGTCCTTTTAAAAGTTTTTTTAGGAGACCACTTAGAAGTACTATTGGGATTACTTTTGGAGTCCTCTTAACAGTTTTGTTAGGAATCGTTTAGGGATTTCTTGGAATTCTTAGGAGTTTTATTCGGAGTCCTATTGGGAGATCTTTTAGGAGTCTTCTTCGGCGTCTCTTTAGGAGTTGTTAGACTTTTGGAGTCTTCTTAGAAGTCTTATTAGGAAACGTTTTAGGAGATGTCTCAGAATTCTTAGGAGTTTTATTCGGAGTCCTATTGGGAGACCTTTTAGGAGTCTTCTTCGGCGTCCTTGCAGGAGTCCAATTGTTAGTTCTGTTAGGAATTTTGTTAGGAATCGTTTCAAAAGTCTTATTAGGAGTCCTCTTGGGAGTCTTATTAACGGTTTTGTTAAAAGTTTTGCTAAAAATACTTTTAGGAGACCGTTCAGGAGTCTACTTAGGAAGAATTTTAGAATTCTTAGCAGGATTATTGGGAGTCTTACAAGGAATTCTTTTAGGAGTTCTTTTAGATCTTATTCGTAGACTTTTTAGAAGTTTTATTAGGAGAAGCTTTTAGTTTTTAGAAGCTTTGTTAGGAATTCTTTAGGAGTCCTCTTAGAATTCTTTAGAGTCTTGCTCGGAGTCTTATTAGGTGTCCTTTAGGAGAGATTTTAAGGAACCAGTTGGAAGTCTTGTTAGGAGTCCTTTTATAAATCTTGTTGGAAGTCATTTTTGCAGCCCAGTCGGGAGTCTTATTGGGAGTCTTATTAGGAGTCTTATTAGGAGTCTTATTAGGAGACTTTAGTAACTTATTAGGAATCTTGCTAGTAATTCAACTAGATGTCCATTTTAGATTCTTACTAGATTAGCAGTCTTCTTATTGGGATCTTTTTAGGAGCATATTTAGAATTCCTTTTGGAATTACCAGAGTTCTTATTTGGAGTCTTATTAGAAGACTTGTTAGGGGTCTTTCTAGTAATACTTCAAGGAGTCCTCTGCGGAAACTTATTCAAAGTCTCATTAGGACCCTTATCATAAAACTTCATTTAGATCACTTTAGAAGAAGTTTATTCTTCAATTCTTCTCACCTAATAAATTTTAGATTACAATTCTCATATTTTGAACAGTTTTCACAAAAAGGCTACGATTATCACTACACCCTAAAATTATCCAATTATCTACAAAATTGAACACTAATCATTGAATTCATGATTGGCATTAAAGTGAACAACGATATTTATTTCCTATTATGACAGAGCCAATGGTAACATGACCTGGAGAATAGTCATAGCTCATTGCACTCGACAGTGGTCAGATATTTTCACAATAGGTTCCGCGCCAGTGCTCTTTCATTGCAGGAAACTTCTGTTGGCTTTACCGGTGGTGCTAAATGGCGGAGGCGCCATTCAATGCGGCCACCACAATACGTTCCACTATCGGTGTATGGTATCGTACACGTATATTTCTACCTTGTCCAATATATAATAGGTATACAATCACAAAACTTTTACCAAAACTAAGAGAGAGAGAGAGAAACCCCTCCATACAAATTGAAAAGGCAACATATCAAGCCTTGACCAACCGCATCAAATTAACAAAAATTTATATTCCAAACGAATTCTCTATATTTATGTACTATACAAAAAACATGGACGAGATGAACGAGATGGACAAGATGGATTATAACGTGTCGAAAAATATTCTTCTACTCTTGTCCATCGAACAATGTATTTCTATTTTCACAATGTATTTTTATGTCTATTTTTATTTTAAGTTTAACAAATGTATTTTTATGACATAGGGTTTTTTTTTAATAGAGAAATTAAAAGCAGACAGCGGTTTTTAACTGTCACTACCTACGGTTTGTTACAAAAAAAGAAAAAAAAATTGAGAAATTCTATAAACGAATAAAATTTTTGCTCCCTTGAACTTCTAAGTTTAATTCATCTCGGGATATTTCTTCCTTCTAAATGAAACATAGTCGAAAAAACAGGAAAAAGTTTCAAATCGCTCTTGAAATTATTAGACATAAGGATGCAAGAAATTTCTGATTAAGATGAAAATTTCTCGAGTATATACATATATAGAGTGTATATATATTTGTAGAGAAAGAGAGAAAGAGAGAGAGAGAGAGTGAGACAGTAAGTCGGCCAATCGAAGGAGCAGGGATAATAAGAAAGCGACGTTTGTCTGGGAAGGAAAAAGGAGCTACGAGGGGGTGAAATAGGGGGAGGGAGAGGTGGTATGAAAAGAGGAGAATGAAAGGTCGTTTTTCTTGATGAGGTCGACGTCGGGCGGCCATTTCTTCGTCAAAGCGTTATTCCCGCCTGAACGAACGGAAGCGGCGCACGGCGCCGATAAAAAAGAGGAGCACTCTTCTCTCTCTCTCTCTCACTCTCTCTTTTTTTTCCTTTTTTTTTATCCTCTTCGTTTCTCCGCCACTCACGGGGGCGGTGGCGGTATTCGCGGGGGCGGTAGTATAGAAGCTATCGACGTTTTTACGTAACAAATCAGTCGTAACTCCGCGCCTGCGACCGTGCGCGGTAGGACAACCAATAGGAACACGAGCCGATACTCGATATCCGATCACATCATAGGTTCCTACCTTTCAATGTTCCGACCCCGACGAGTACAGTCCAATAAACTGATAGGAAAAACCCGAGACATTGAGGGAGAAGGAAATTGGATCGGAAGTAGGAGAAAGAGAAAAAGCGAGGGAGAGAAAAAAAGAGAATAAAACAGAGAAAGAGAGAGAGAAAGAGAGATAGAAAAGAAAGTTGGGAAATGATTTCATCAACCAGCAGGTAATTCACCATTGTCCTAGAAAATCCGATTAGCCAAACTAACCAATCAATTTTTTCCAACAGCTTTGATTGAAGCTAGGAAACTACGAGTAAAGCAATGTAATTAGATTCAAAGTCCCGTAATTAAATTCGTTGAAAAAAAAATTCAATTAATGAAACTTTTAACAATGGGCATATATACGTTTCTATTGAACGATAAGGATTCAAGTTAATTTAACCTAGTTGAAAGACTACCAAAAAAATGAAGGGGGAGGGGAGTTCTATTTTCTTCAATGTAAACGAGTCTTCCTTTAATTCTGGTTATCGGTCAGCATGGATTATTCGCTCGGTAAAGCAGGACCACGAGGAAATCCGGACAGATTTTGTTCTGAATTTGAATTCGTTCTCTTTTGTACTATATATATGGGGAGAAAGTCGATCTTTATAACTTTCATGAACGAGTAGTGTGTTCGTATGGAGAATATGCAGATAGAAAGAGAGAAGATCTAGAGGGGTGGAGAGGGTGGTAAAGGCGCGAGTGCAGAAGGAACGTTTTAATCTATGGTCATGTAGTACGAGAGACGCCCTAGCGAATCTCTCTTTCTCTGTCTCTCCCTCTCCCCCCTCTCTTCTTGCCGTTTCCTCTTCGGCGCTTGGATTATAATCAACCCTTTTATCCTAGGCTTTCCATGTCGCTAATTTCCATAATTACACAGACGCTAAAATCACAATATCCTCCGCTGGCAGAAAGGAGTAACCTACGTGAGCACCCACCTCCTGTACTTTCCCAGCGTTACGTATGGGAGGAGAAAGAGATGAAGGAGAGGAAGGGAGAGAGAGAGGGTGAGAGGGAAACGGCTCGCTAGAGATAAAGGTACTCTTTAGCTAGGATGGCACTCGCTCGCATGTTTATGCACTCGTATCCGCGTGGCCGGGCATGGAAGTGCCTGGATAACCAGCCAAGTGACAAGCCGACTGCACCAGGCAGGTTTGCCTACGACTCTTGGCGAAAATTTTGAATGCCAGCCAACTTTAGGGAAAAGTGGGCTTTAAAAGTCCTTTCGATAAAACGAAAGAATTGACAATTTTTTCACTTTGCCAACAAAAAATTCTCTTGTAAATTCCATTTTCTGATCATGTGTCTTGCGGTGGATTATGCTCTCTCTCCTTTAAAGAAGGATGGTGTCTCGATTCTTTAAAAATTTCTATTAAAAAATTACTAAAATTCACTTATTAGTTCTCTATGGCTATATTTATAGCAAACTATATTTTACCATATTATACCAAACCAAATTTTATGAAAATAGAAAATTCTTAGGAACCCTGGGAAATTCTAGGAACCCCCCCCCTCTCCCGAAAAGAAATTCTGGGCAAACTCTTGGGAATTCTAAGAAAACTTTAAGGATTTTTTAGAAACTCTAGTGTATTCTAGGAAACTTTGGGAAATTCTAGGCAAAACTTTAGGGATTTCTACGAGACTCTAGGGAATTCTACAAAAAATTTAGGGATTCTACGAAATTCTGGGGAATTCTAAGAAAGTTCTAGGTATTTCTTGAAAACTCTAGGTAATTCTAGGAAAACCTTAGGGGTTTCTAGGAAACTCTAAGGTATTTTAGAAAATTCTGGGGAAATCTAGGAATATTTTAGAGGTTTCTAAGAAACTCTTGTGTAATCGAGGAAATTTGTTTGTACTTTAGGAAACTCTAAGGAATTTTGGGGAAACTCTTGGGAATTCTAGGAAAACTTTAGGTATTACTACGAGTTCCTGGGGAATTTTACGAATATTTTAGGGATTTCTTTGAAATTCTGAGGATTTCTAAGAAAGTTCTAGGTATTTCTTGAAAACTGCAGGGAATTCTAGAAACATTTAAGGGGTTTTTAAGAAACTCTTGTGTATTCAGGGAAACTTGAGTGCACTTTAGAAAACTCAAAGGTATTCTGGAAAAACTCTTAGGAATTGGGAATTCTAGAAAAACTTTAGTTATTTTAAGGAAAATATATGGTATTTTATGAAAACTTTGGCAACTTTCGCAAACTCTGAGGAATTCTAGACAAAATTTAGGGATTTCTACTAGACTCTGAGAAATTCCACGATAAGTTTAGGGATTTCTACGAGATTCTAGGGTATTTAAGGCAACTCTGGGGAATTCTAAGAAAATTTTATTAATTATTAGGAAACTCTAGGGAATTATAAGAGAACTTTAGGGGTTTTTAGAAAACTCATTTAAGGACACTGGAAAATCTAAAGAAAATTTTAGGGATTTCTTAAATATTGTAGGTTATTCCAAAAAAATTTTGAGCACTTTAGGAAGCTCTAAGGAATTCCGGGGAAATTCTTCGGAATTCTAGGAAAACTTTAGAGGTTTATAAGAAACTGTAGGTAGTCTATGAAACTCTAGGGAATTCTAGTAAAAATTTACGGATTTCTTGAAAACTGTAGGAAATTCTAGGCAAATTTTAGGGTTTTCTAGGAAATTTTAGGGTATTTTAGAAAACTTTGAGGAATTCTAGGAATACTTTAGGGGTTTTGAAAAAACTCTAGGGTACTTTATAAAACTGTAGGGAATTGTAGTAAAACTATAGGGACTTCTTGGAAACTCTTAGAAATTCTAGGTAAACTATATGGTTTTCTAGGAATCTTTAGGGTATTTTAGGAAACTCTCGAGAATTCTAGGAAACTTTAGGGATTTCTTTGAATTTTTAAGGTATTCTGGGAAATTCTTGGGAATCTTAGAAAGATCCTAGAATTCTAGGAAAACTTTAGGAGTTTCTTTGAAACTCTAGGTAGTTCATGAATTTCTATGGAATTCTTGTAAAACTTAAGGGATTTCTTGGAAACTCTAGTAAATTCTAGGTAAATTTTAGGGGTTTCTAGGAAAGTTTAGGGAATTCCAGGAACACTTTAGGTGTTTCTAGCAAACTCTAGGGTACTTTATAAAAATTTTAAGAAATCTAGTAAAATTTTAGGGACTTCTTGGAAACTCTAAGGAATTCTAGGTAAACTTTAGGGTTTTCTAGGAAACTTTAGGGTATTCTAGAAACTCTCGAGAATTCTAGGAAACTTTAGGGATTTATTTGAATTTTTAAGGTATTCTGGGGAATTCTTGGGAATCCTAAAAAACTTTATAAACGTCTAGGAATTTTTTGAGGAATTCTATTAAACTTCAGGGAACTTTAGAAAACTCAGAAAAATTAGAAACTCCAGAAAATTCCAGGAATCTCTATGATCTTTTAGGAAACTTAAGGGAATCCCCGTAGCCTTCAGGTTATTCTAGAAAACTATGTAATTCCTGGAAAACTTTAAAAAATTCTATCAAATAGCGAAAAAGCAAATTCTAGAGAACTATGAGAAACCGAGAGGGGTTGTCGACCATAGACTGGAATATAATTGTTAGAAATGATGAGAGATAGTAGAAACGGCAAACGAGACAAATGTAGAAAATATCCGTTGATCGATTTTTGAATGACATTTGCCAAAGAATGATTGAACAAAACAATATTCAGGGAATCAACCTGTAGCCCTTGATGGTGGTGGGGTCTTTGACCCGTGGGTCCTGGAGAATCCTCGTTGTTTCTGTCTTGCTTACTCGGAATGCCCTGGCGCGGGGAAGAACTCGTCGAGTGACTGGGTTGACTTTTCTCACTTTAACCTCGCGATGCGATGCTTGGCTTCGGGTGGAGGATGGGATTTTGCTGGGGCTGTATCGAGCGGCCCTCCCACATACATCTATCTCCTCCGCTCCCTCTTTTCCTCCACCCGCACCTTGCCCTCCTCGCCAAAGCAGGAGAGAGAGAGAGAGCTCTTTCCCTCTTTTCCCTCCGACATTCGTGGCCTTCCGTCTCTCCCCCCAAAAAACCCCCTTTTCTCTTTCTCTCTCTCTCTCTCACTCTCTTGCACCTCTTGCCACCCCCTTATCCTCACCATTCCCGCAACTACCCACTTCGACTCATCTACCACCCTCCTCGACAGACGCTCTTTCTCTTTTGCCCTCTTTCACCTTTCTCTTTTTTCAACTTTTCTCTTTCTTCTGATCTCGCTCTTGGCCTTTGCCGCGAAACGCTTTCCATCGCGCACAAACCACACTCTCCTCTTTCAATGAATGTATATTTTCTTTATTAACACCAACAGGGCCCAATTCCTTTGAGCAAAAAGTCGAATTATTCATCGTTTCACTTTTTTCTCGATCCTTTAATTCCTTGTTGGCTTTCTTCTAATTCTATTACTAAACTTTATACTATTACTAAACTCCACAACTAAAGTTGACCAATCCTTAAAATTGGATCTCAGACCAATCGTAAAAAAAATTAAGATCTCAAATTAGCAACTTGGGAAAAAATTAACAACTGCTTTAAATAATTCCCATCGTATTGAAATAGTATATATAGAATATTGAAATCTAGAATATAATTTTAGGAAAAAAATTTTTTTGAATGTTATGACGTGAAAAGAACAGGTGCATCGAGGACACTTGAAGGTTTATGCAGTTTAGGTTGCGCGTACAATTGAATGAGGGGGGTGGTACTGTACAGCAACCGAAATTGCTTCACTCCCCCAAACCTCGAGTTAAGTTTTGCCGGGAAACTTTTGGAATTTCGGCTGCACAAGAACGCGACAGTGTAAGGAGGAAGTGCGATGGAGAGGAGAGTTGGGGAGAGAAAGAGGGAATCGAGGTACAAGGTCACGCGTCGACTCTAATTATTAACTTTTCCAACGAGAAGAGTCTGCTTCAACTAGGGATTCTCCCGTTCACCTCTATATCCTACTACTACTATCATATTCTACAAATTAAATTATTATTCCAATATTGTTAATATTAACCAGCTGTTGCCATCTTCCTTCTACCTGGTCAAGATGATTAGAACTTATCATCCACTTTCAGAAACTCTCGTAATCTTTAGTGGGTTCAAGTTATCCGAACTAGAGGGTTATTTTATTATTATATTTCTTACATTCTTGGATTAGTTTTTTATTTAATATTTAATATAATTTTTTGACTTTATCACTTGGTAGTTTTTTAATTTATTTTGATGGCGAACGGAGAATTATAATCAATTTTTACTGATGAACTAATTTTGGTCTTCTGGCTATATTACCAGGGTTTGAATGATCAGTAAAAGTATTTAAAAAATACGGAATTTCAGACCAAAAATGAAAAATTACGGAACTTACTGACAAAAATATAACGAATCCGAGTCAAATACGAGAAAATTTTACTTAAAACTGTAAATTAAATTTTTTAACTATAAAACATGAAGATATTGATAATTCCGAGTCTTTGACTCGAAGTGATCGATTTCTTCATGTTTTATAATAATTCAAGATTTCCGAGTGATAAAATCATTATCAATTCAATTATTATTTTCAAGAATCACTAAAATTCTTTTTTAACTAAAATTCTTCTTTAAACAGATTATTTTTAATAATTTTCGAAAAAGTTCTTTGACAATTTTCAAATCCATTTGTTTACAATATTGAATTTTATGAAATTTCAATTATTCGTAAATTCTTCAATTAAATATATATTAGAAAATAAAAACTTCAAATAATATAAAAAAATTCAATTGCACTTTTTAAAAAAATTAATTTCTAAATTCAATTATTTGTGAATATTCACGCTTAGTGCTTTTAATATTCAATTATTATCTAAAATCGGCTACAATTTTAACTGAAATTTATTTTTAAATCAATTTTTATTAGAAAATTCTACTAGAATTCAATTATTTAAATAAAAAAATAAATTATTTAGAAAATAATTGAAATTCTGCGATGAATTTTATTATTTATGAAAATAATTGAATTCCTGAAAATAATTTTATTATTTTTAAAAATAATTGAATCCCTGTAAAAATTTTAATATTTATAAAAATAATTGAATGATTGCGAAGAAATTTATAAAAAATTTGCAAACATAATTGAATTCTTTCGAAGAATTATTTATGTAAATAATTGAATTCTTGGAAAGAATTATTTATGTAAATAATTGAATTCTTGAAAAGAATTTTTTTAAAATCTAAAAGAATAATTGAATTATTTCAAAAAAGTTTCATTAAAATTGTATTTAAAATAATTGATTTCTCTCGAACAATTTTATTAAATTATTTGAAAATAATTGAATTCCTGTGAAAAATTTTTATATTTTTGTAAATAATTGAATTCTTTCAAGGAATTTTAAAGAAATAGTTTTTTCAATAATTTTTTTTCCAGGAATTGAAATTAAATGTTTAATTACATTAAAAATAATTACATTTTTTGATCAATTCCTGTAAAATTGTATTAAAAATAATTGAATCCCTGAAAAAATTTTAATATTTATAATTGAATGATTGCGAAGAAATTTATAAAAAATTTGCAAATAATTGAATTCCTAATGAAATTTTTATTATTTTATCAAAATAATTAAAGGTTTTGCGTAGAATTTTATTTAATTTTTTTTTAATTAATTAAATTCTTTTGAAAAATTTTATTAAATTAGTAGGGGAATGTAGTCAAGGTTGGCCTACTGTCTAGGTAGGCCACTCGCGTTTTTTTGTCAAGTTCACTAGCGCCACCTACGCGCATTTTTGTCGAAGCTTGTCTTAGTGAAACCTAACTTTTTGTTCAATTACATTTTCGGAAAATCGAAAATTGTGTTTTCTGTGACGTCGGTACAAAAAAAGCTCAAAAAAAGTTTTGTGCATAATGTGAAAAACCATTAATAAAAGATAAAAAACAAATTGAATCGTCAAGGCAAGTATGCAGAAAATTTGTGGGACTCATGGTTGAAAGGAAAACAAAGTAAAAAATCGAATCCCGAAACGTATTTCTTTATGGTTACAACAATTCGGTAATGTTACTTACTGTCAAGGTCGGCCACTATGTGTTTAAAATGCGCAAAGTTGAGGACGAGCTACTTCATTTGCAAAAACTGCAATTCTGTATAACTCATAATATAATTGATCATCTTATTAATATTTTTATTTAATTTTATTAATATTTTAGTGCAAAACTTTTTTTTATTTATATTTATTTTTTTATATTGTTTATTTTTATTATTTTGTTATTTCATTAAGTTACAAACTGTAAACAATAAAGAATCAATTTTCCGTAACTCCAAACATGTTATTTTATTTTTTAACGATTAATGCCCTTTGAATTTTAAACATGGCCGACCTTGACTGTAATGGCCAACCTGGACTACAAATTTTTTTTTTTTTAAATCTTTATAACTTTTTCATTTTTAAACCTGTCAATTTACTTTGTACAGAAAAAATGTTCCTATTAAACAGGACTTTCCAACCATATACTTCAATTGTCCAAATTCATTTTTAAAAAAAAGTTATAAACAAAAGTCAAAAAGGTGGCCGACCTAGACTATGTTCCCCTAGATATTGAAAAATCATTGAATTTAGGGAATTTTTTGCAAATAATTGAAATTTTTCCAAGAATTTTATTAAAATTTTTAAAAATAATTAAATTTTGGAAAAGAACTTAATTATTTCTAAAGATAATTGAAATTTTAACGTGAATTTTTAAAAATTTTTGAACAGAATTGAATTTTTACGAAGAATTTTATGAGTTTTGAAAATAATTGAATTTCTGCAATAATTTGTAATTTTTCTAAAATTCTTCAAATTATGTCGTACAATTTACGAACTTTTAGACATTATTATGATTATTATTATTATAATTTTTATTATTATTATTATCTTTCATTATTATAAAATGAAACCCTTTTTTCTATTTATTTCCTATTCGTTTTCTATTCTATTTTCTCTAGGTTAGTTTCTCTAGGATCTTAACAATCTAGTAAGTTTGAAAAAAGAAAATTTATTTTTGTTACAAAATTATAAAACTTTTCTTGCTATTAATAATTTTGTTACTTAATTGTCTTATGTTTATCTAGATACCCATTTATTGTCCAATATTGGACTGCGGGAATGTATATTAATAAATAAATAAATTAGTTAGGCTTGCTCGGAATTTCTTTAGGAGTGCTCTTAGGTCTTATTAGGAGTCTTCTTGGGAGTTTTTTTTAAAGGGTATTGTTAAGAGTATTGTTAGAAATACTTTTAGGAGTCCTTTTATTAGTCTAGATAGGAATCTTTTTAGAATTCCTTTTAGGATTCGTATTAGGAGTCTTGTTAGGAACTCTTTTAGGAGTTCTCTTGCGTCTTATTAGTCTTTTTAGTAGTTAGCTTAGAAGTCCTATTAGGACACCTATTAGGACTCTTATTATGAGTATTTTTAGTAGTTATCTTAGGAGTCCTATTAGGACACCTATTAGGACTCTTATTAGAACTCTTATTAGGACACTTATTAGGACACTTATTAGGACTCTTATTAGGAGTCTTGTAAGGACTTTAAACTTTTCAAGCTTCCCTTAAGCCGTTGAATGAATACAACCCTCCAAATCAGTTATCTTTTCCAAACTTGATCAACACAAGATTTCTGAAATACAAATAAGTCAATTTTATCTATAGAATATAAAAAGAGTAAAATTTTCTAATATTGAACCAGCATCTCTCATCTTATTCTTTTCACTTGGTACATGCATTAACCGTCTATACGTATAGAGGACCGTCTTGGGATACGATACGGGAGAGAGGGAAGCTGGGCGGATGGGGTTGCAATCGGCGTGAGGGTGGCTTCCAGGGGGGTATGGGGGTGGAGGTAAAGGAGGGAAGGGGGGGGGGATAGACGAAGAAGTTAGAGCGAGTAAGAAAGACAGACAGATGGATAGAAAGAGGAAGATGTAGAGAAAGAGGAGAGTGGTAGCTGTATCTTGGAGACTTCGCACTGTATCTTGAAATGAGTTTTGTTGGATCAATAAGTTCCACTATAAGAACACTCTCGCTCTGTCCCGGGATTGGTATCGAGGTACCCACCCCTGCTATGTATCTGCCGCCAGTCGAGACTATATATATATATGTATTTTATATATATAGTTACTATATATATGTATATAGTTACTATATATAAGCGAATAGGATAGTAACTACAAGCATTTCGAGATGAGTCGAACTCAATCCCAAAACAAATATATACCCTTGAAATTCATATTTCGTAATGGTCTAAAAGTTAATCATATTTTGAAACTCGTCTTTTCGTATACAGTACTCGTTAATTTTAATAATTCTATATAGAAGCCGATCTCAAGCGAGGGATTGCAAATATTTCATTCCTTCTTTCGTTGATTTAATCAACGAAGAAGAGTTTTCAAATCAAGGCGCTACTTGTTTTTCAAGGAAATTTCACTTTAAATCAATTTACTATTATGACTGTAAAAACTTTCTTTTAATAGTATAAATACATATACTATTAAAGAAAGTTTTTATAGTCATAATAGTTTATTATAACAGTTTATTACACATATAAAATAAGAAAACTAAACTATATTACAAATATACCTTTTGCAGTTTTTGATCTTAAAAAATTAATTTAAAAAAAATTTTCTTTATCTTAGAATTAGATTGAAATTTATTTATTATTAGTGTAAAATTAGATATTTATTATTAATTACAGACTTCGCATTCGATAATTAATTTAAAAATGTAGCAAAAAATAGCTTTCAAACTAAAAAATGTAGTAAAAAGATTAGCTATCGAAAAATTAAAATTGACGACCAAAAAAACTTGTTTTGGAAACTTCACAAAACTATGACAAAAATGCCAGTCTATATTTTATTTTCCTCACTTTATCCTAATTTTCATAAAAAAATATTTACTTTTTTTTTATCCTGCTAATAAATTTAATTCCTGCTACAAGTGCTATAATTCATGAAAGAACTTAAATATTTATAAAAATAATTTAATTCATGAGAAGAAATTTATAAAAATTTTTAAATAATTAATTTTTTTCGACTAATTTTATGCAAATTCCAATCTAAATAATTAAATATCTGAAAAATTTTTATTATTCACGAAAACAATTGAATTCTTATGAAGAATTTTACAAAAAATTTTTTTAAACCTAATTCAATTCTGTTTGGAAATTTTATGGACATAGGTAGTAGATATTGAAAATCATTGAATTACGAAAAGTTTTTAAAAATAATTAAATTTTGCAAATAATACTAATTAAGTTTTTGAGAATATTTAATGTCTGTGTGGCATTTTATTAAATTTTTGAAAAATAATGGAATTCCCAAGAAGAATTTTATTATTGATGAAAATAATTGAATTATTGCGAACGATTTTACAAGAATTTTTTTAAAATTTATGAATTTCTTAGAAAACATTTATTGTTTTTAAAAATAATTGAATTCCTGTGATGAATATTGTTAATTATGAAAATAATTGAGTTTTGCAAATAATTTTATTAAAATGCCTCAAATAATAATTGATCTAAAAGAATAATTGAATTATTTCTAAAAAGTTTAATTAAAATTGTAATTAAAATAATTTATTTCTTTTGATCAATTTTATTAAAATACTCGAAAATAATTGAATTTCTGTGAAAAATTCTAATATTTTTGTAAATAATTGAATTCTTTAAAAAAAATTTTAAAAAACATTTTTTTTTAATAAATTAATTTCTTCGAGGAATTGAAATTAAATTCTTAAGATTAATTACATTGTTTGATCAATTCCTATAAAATTGTATTAAAAATAATTAAAACCTTGCGTTGAATTTTATTATTTATGAAAATAATTGAAAAGTTGCAAAGAATTTTATTAAAATTTTCAAAAATAACCAAATTTCTAAAAAAAAAAAATGTAATGCTTTTAAAAATAATTGAATTCTTGTGATGAATATTGTTATTTATAAAAACAATTGAATTTTGTAAAGAATTTTATTAAAATGCCTCAAAATAATTGAATTTTCGGGAATAATTTTGTTATTTATCAAAATAATTGAATTCTTTCGAAGAATTATTTATCTAAATAATTGAATTCTTAGGAAGAATTTTATTAAAATCGAAAAGAATAATTGAATTATTTCAAACAAATTTAATTAAAATTGTATTTAAAATAATTGATTTTTTTCTAACAATTTTATCAAAATTTTCAAAAATAATTGAATTCCTGAGAAGAATTTTATTATTTATGAAAATAATTGAATTATTGCGAAAAATTTTATTAAAATGTTTATAAAGAATTGAATTTCTTTGAAGGATTTTTATTATTTTTGAAAATAATAATTGAATTCTTATTCAGAAATTTATTATTTATTAAAATAATTGAATTATTGCGAAAAATTTTATTAAAATGTTTATAAAGAATTAAACTTCTGTGAAAAATTTGTTTTTTTTTGAAAATAATTGAATTCTTTATAAGAATTTTGTAAACATTGTTTTAAATAATTTATTTTTTTGGAACTTTAATAAATATTATGAAAAGTTTATTAGTTTAAATAATTGAATTCTTGTGGAAAACTTTATTTGTGAAAATAATTGAATTTTTCGATTAATTAATTAAAAATTGTATTAAAAATAATTGAAATTCTTCGATGACTTTTATTATTTATGAAAATAATTGAATTCTTGCTTAGAATGTTATCAAAAATTTTTTTAAAAAATTGAATTTACATAAAAAATGTTATTATTAGTGAATGCAGTTGAGTTATTGTGAAGAAGAATCATAATTTCTTTATTTTTGAATATTATACAATATACATGTGTAGAGCAATAGGCTTATATTTTGAATTAATTTAATATTGTGTGATTTATGTTTTGTTGTTTTTAAAAATCTAAAAAATTATAACTAGTGAAGATTTATTCTTTTTTGCGCATATCTGGAATTTTTTTGAAGAAGCAGGAATCAATGCTTCTTGCAAAATCACATTCGTCGGCTATTCCTTTAGCTGAAAATTTTGTTCACAAATATTAGTTTTTAAAATTTTTTTCACTATTTCAGTTAACAATGAAATGAAATTTTTGTTGCAATATTAACAATATTTCCTGAATATTCTTAAATATTCTTAAATAATAATATTCTTCTAACGGTAATAATAAAAACAAAAGTTTTTAAATGCTATTTTAAAAAAAATTGGTTTAGAATTATTTTAAGTGATTCAAAAAATGTTTTTTGAATTATTTTAAGTAATTTAAAAACGGGTTTTAAATTATTTTAAGGAATTTAAAAATAATTCAATGCTTACCTCCAGCGACGCACTCTTCTTTTGCTTTGATTATGTCTGCAGCTTTATCAGGGAACTTTTTGTTAACCATGTCCTTAACTTTATCCATATTGTATTTGTTACCAGGTTCCAACTAAAAATAAATTTTCACTTTTTTGTTTAAACGTTTTATTACAATTTTTTATTGAATTTTTTTAAATATTCCTTTATATAAATATATGTTCTTATAATAAAAAAAAAAAATTACACAATCAGGAGTTGCCTGGAAAATAAAAAATAAATGTTCATGACTTACAATGCCGGCTCTTTTTGCTACACATGCTGAAAGACATTTAAACTCTGGTTTGTCGAAAGTTTTCGTTTCACGGGCCTCCTTCATCATATCTGAAAATTTTTTTTTCTATTAATAATTATCACAAGAAAGCAAAGATTTTCAGAATTGTAATTTTTTTAACAGTAGAGAAGTGTAATTTAACTTTTGATTTAACTTTTGATTTTTTTTCTTTGAAAAAAATTGTAACGTGGATTTTTATACCTTTCGTTATCTTAAGTTCTTGAGCACATGCTTTGAAGTGTTCCTTACGATCAGCATCAGCACCCATCTTTCAAATATATGGTAAATAGTTAATAAATAGTAGATATTAAAAAGATAGTGAATAAATTAGAAATAGTAAATAGTAAATAGTAAATAGTAAATAGTAAATAGTAAATAGTAAATAGTAAATAGTAAATAGTAAATAGTAAATAGTAAATAGTAAATAGTAAATAGTAAATAGTAAATAGTAAATAGTAAATAGTAAATAGTAAATAGTAAATAGTAAATAGTAAATAGTAAATAGTAAATAGTAAATAGTAAATAGTAAATAGTAAATAGTAAATAGTAAATAGTAAATAGTAAATAGTAAATAGTAAATAGTAAATAGTAAATAGTAAATAGTAAATAGTAAATAGTAAATAGTAAATAGTAAATAGTAAATAGTAAATAGTACAAGTAGATAGTACATAAATTAAAAAAGTTTTATTTCATCTTTCTAAACTTGAATTAGTAAAAATGTTTACTAATTTGAATTATTGACTGACAGTTTTACTTTTTGCTTTAGAATTAGTAACTTTTAATAATAAATTAGTTTAAATGACTATTTATTAGTAGAATTTCCCAATTCAAAAGCAAAAAGTCAAGTAACTACTTCAAATTAATAAATATTTTTTCAAATTAAAATTTAGAGAGATTATTTTATTATCTAAAGTTTTTAACAGTATAAATTTTTTTAATCAATTGACCGATTAATTGAATAATTAAAAAAAAACTCACCAGCTGATGGAGCATAATTCCAACGAAAAATAATACAAACTTCATGATTTAAAAAATTTTTTTTATGAGCACACAGTTTGATGGGACAAGCACTTGTGAAAAGAAGAGAATTTTTCAGGATTTATATATCAGTGGTGGGCAATATCTTAATTAAATTGGAAGGTCAAAATCTAAAGAACAGGAAATGTATCATATAATTTTCTTTAGTAATTGTTATTTTAATATATTTTTTTTTCCCTGCAAGATCATAAAATTCAATTACAGTAAATTCTCTCTTTTTGCAATAAAATTACGGAAGATGATGTTTAAATATAGTTTACACATATATGCTACTCCTAGAATTTAAATATTTCATACAATCGTAAAATGACAAATTATATATGACAATTACTATAATTGTTATTTTTTTTTATTTATACTATTTTTTGATTTTTTTTTTTTTTTTTTGCTTATTTACAGAGTAGAAAAGTAAAAAACTTCGTCGAGGAAACTACCTTCGAGTTAGCTTAACAAGTTTTATTTTTTTTCGAATAGTAAATTAACGAAATATATTTGAAGTTTAAAATGTTTAAATAGTCCAAAAGATTCAAGTTTTTTCAATGTAATTTTTATCCAAAGAATTATTTTCTGTCATAATGCTTTTTAAATAGGTGAAAAAATATCAAAAAACGTGTTTTCTATAGTTGTACTTGAAATTTTTATTTTTTTTCGATTTTTTAGTGACAGACAAAAAAATATCCTAATTTTCAAAATTAACAAACTTTTTTAAAAATTGATCAGATCTGATTAAAATTCATTACTGGGAAGTTTCTGGGGTCGCTGATTACGAATATGAAGTCAGATTCCAAAAATTAAAAATGGCGAAATTTCTGTAAGTTTTCAGATTGAATTTACAAACAAAAAATAGTCGGCAATTTTTCAGAATAAAATCGTTAAAAAGGGTATTTATTGTTAATATTATTGTTTACAATAATATTAATTAAAACAATAATTTTAATTTACAAAAAAATAATAGGCGATTTCTCAGAATAAAATCGTTAAAAAGGGTATTTTATGGTTAACATTATTATTATTATTATTATTATTATTATTATTATTATTATTATTATTATTATTAATATTTTCCTTTAATTATTATATTCTTAATATTAATATTGAAAGTTACGCAATTTTGAATGAAGCATATTTTTTAATCAATCAGATAGTTTACATAATTTCTGTTTAGGATCCTTTTTTATTTTTTTCTATTTATTTCTTATATTGTATTATTTAAATAAAAAGCAGGTGTTTATTGTTTAGAGAAGGAAATAAATTTATTGAAATGAAAATTTACAATTTTTTAATTGTATATACAATTTACAAAATTTTCTTTATTTCTTTGTGCTTTGTGTATATTCCTTTCTCAACTAATGTTAAAAATTTGATTTCCTCTATACAATTAGAAGAATAAAGGGTTAATTTCATTCGTTTTATGGTTTCAACATTTTACGAATATCTGGAACCTTGCTAATGAAACAAATTACTACATTATTGAAGAAGTCACATTCATCGGCAGTATCTTTATCTGTAAATTAAAAATTAGTTTTCAAATTAGAAAAAGTTTCTATAAAATATATTTTTTTTTTAATTTATAATTTTCATAAGATTGTATTATTTATTATATTTATTAAGATTGTTTTATTAGGTTTATTCTCACATTGAGCACCACAATCAACTCCTGCTTGAACAACTTGATCAATATTTGGTCCAACATGTTCTGATGCTTTTGTTTTTAATACAGCTGTATTTATAGTATTACCAGGTTCGAGCTGTCAACATTATAAAATAAAATTGAATTTCTCTTCTTTTTGTGATAAAAGAAAAAAAAATTGTTAATAATTAATACTTACGATACCGTCTTTCTTGAAAATGCATGCATAAAAACAACGGAATTCTGGTTTTCCCATATTCGCTTTTAGACCATTTTTCAGCATATCTGGATTGCATTAGAATAATTTGAAAATAGTGCTTGTAAAAGTGGGTAATTTTATTTCAAAAACAAAAAAGAAAGAAAAAACTTTTTATTCGTACCTGTAGGTATTCCAAGTTCATTGGCACATGCTAACATTATTTGTTTGTCACCATACGCAGTGTTGATCTAAATCAGAAACACGGTGTTTTTTTTCTTTTACTTTTTTTGATATTGTTAACGAACTGTTGGATTTATTGGAGAATTTATTTATTTATTGGAAAATTTATTTACTAGAGAATATATTTAGTGGAAAATTTATTTACCAGCGAATATATTTAGTGGAAAATTTATTTATTTAGACAGTTTACTTATTGGAATGTTTATTTACTAAAGAATATATTTAGTGGAGAATTTATTTGACAATTTATTTATTAGACAATATATTTATTAGAAAATTCATTTAGGACGGAATTAGTAAGCTCAAAAATTTATTTATCAGAAAATTTATTTACTGCAATTATTTATTGCTGGTTGTATTTTCTTTTAAGAAAATGCTTACCATTTGAAAAAGCACGACTCCTGCGAAATATAGTAAATACTTCATGATTATTTTAGAGTTAATTTTCTTTATTCCAGTGAGTGTTGTGTACTGTACGGTTAGATCAACTTTGTGAAAACGAAATCGAAACTGCAGTATTTATGTGTTTGCGAAATTGTTATTTTTTTTTTTTTTTTTTGGTAATGACAATTTTAATTAGTAGCAAGAAAAAATTGAAGAAAAGAGTTTGTAGGATTTTTATAGCAGGAAGTAAATTTGTCGCATGCGGTAATGATGTTTTATAATATTAGTCACTTGTTTATGGTTTACGACTTTTAGGTTCAGCCAAAAAAAAAGTCGTCACGTAATGCGTGTATTTAATTTTATAAAAAAAAGGAAATAGAATTTTTATATTTCACTCAAAAATAATTATTATTCTCGTGTTCTTCTTTATGCAATTTTATTTTTTTCTTTTCAATTTTATTTCTTGCAGTTGTAAATCAAAATTCTGACCAGTGTAACATTAGCGAGACATTGTATATTATACTATTATTATGTAATAATTTTTATTTTATAATTAATTTAAAATTGTAATGACAAATAGAAATCATCAAAATTTTTTTCACTTCTTTTCATTAAAAGACTAAAATTTTGTTAAATATTATGTTTTGTCAAATTGAAATTATGCAGATTTTTGTTCTTTTACTTCTAAACAAATTTAGAAAATTGTTAAACAAACTGTGATTAAGAAATAGAAAATTTATTTATTTTGCATTATTTTTCTTTATGAATCACAATTTTTTAAAGAAAATTATTATTTTGTTTTAGAAAAAGAAAAAAAATATTTGCACAATTCTTATTTTTAATCTTATTTTTGGAACAGGATTTTCCACAAGAATTAAGACATTCATGTTTTCTAATAATTAAAGATGACCTAGAGATAAAATCATTATTTTATTTTATAAGAATATTGTTACTGTAATTTCATCAAAATTATTTTCATAATTTTAATTCAATTATTATTTTCTAGAATTTTAAATTATTTTTTATGAAAATAATAATTGAATTCCTTAAAAAAAATTTATTATTTATGGAAATTATTTATAAATTTCTGTTAAAAATTTTGATATTTTTGAAAATAATTGAATTCTTGGAAACAATTTTATTAGAGAATTTTTTAAAATAATTTAATTTCCAAGAAAAATGTATTACTTTTAAAAGTAATTGAATTCTTCTGATGAATATTGTTATTTATTAAAATAATTGAATTTTGCAAAAAATTTTATTAAAATACCTCAAAATAATTGAATTTTCGGAAATAATTTTGTTATTTATCTTTAATAATTGAATTTATTCGATGAATTATTTATGTAAATAATTGAATTCTTAGGAAGAATTTTATTAAAATCTAAAAGAATCATTGAATTATTTCAAAAAAGTTTAATTAATATTGTATTTGAAATAATTGATTTACTTCGAATAATTTTATTAAAATATTTGAAAATAATTGAATTCCTGTGAAATTTTAATTATTTATGAAAATAATTAAACGTTTGCATACAATTTTATTAAAATTTTTTTAAAATAATTTAATTCTTTTTGGGAAATTTTATTAAAATAGTAGATATTGAAAATCTATGAAATTAGAAAAATTTTTGAAAATAATTGAAATTTAGGACAAAGATTTTTTTTACATTTAGGAAAATAATTGAACTTTGGAGAAGAATTTTGTTATTTATAAAGATAATTGGGATTTTTACGAGAATTTTTTTCAAATTTTGAACATAGTTGAATTTTAAAAAAAGAATTTTATTTTTTTTGAAAATAATTGAATTTTTGCAATTATTTGTAATTTCTCCAGAATTGTATTTTTTTTAGTGTTTTTAACAAAAATTTTAATTAGAAAATTTTTAAATTCTATTTATTTTTGAAATTGTTAATTTTATTTAAAAAAGGCAGCAAAAAGTTAGCCGCGCGCTGAAGCGCGCGAATTGTTGCTTGTATTAAGAATATTAATTAAATTCAAATATAAATTTACAATTTTTGTTCACTCTTTTTCTTCACAACATAATATTTTTATTGTAGTGCTATTTTTAAATAAAAATACTCTTTGCTATAGATTGAATATATTTATTGATATTAAAATTTACAATAAGTTATTTAAAACGTACAATTATTTTTTTCTAATTTACAATTAATTGGCTATTTTAAAAAAAAAATTTCTTCATGCAGTGGTATCCTCTTTTCTCTCGTTAATATTTAATTTGTTCTCTTCTATGTTAAAATATTTTAGGTCTCAATTCTTTCATTCATTTTATGGTGTGAAATGTTTTCCAATATCAGGAATCTTGGCGAATATACATTTATTTATGGCATTAACGAAGTCACATTCATCGGCAATTCCTTTAGCTGTAAATTAAAATTAAATTCACAAATTAGAAACATAAATTTAAAAAAAAATTATTATTTAAAAAAGATTTAAATTTTAAAAAAAATCAAAATGAGAAAAATAATTTATAGATTTTACAGATTTCAGAAAATTTTATCGCTATAGATTTTGTTTATCTTACATTGTTCAGCACATTCAGCTCCTGCAGCAAAAACTGCATCGGCTTTGCCTCCAAAATGTTCTGCTGTATGCGCCTTCATTACTGCCGCGTTTATTTTATTACCAGGTTCGAGCTGTCAACATTAAAAAAATTTTTTTAGTATTAATTAAAAATTAATTTTCACTGCTTTTATTAATTTTTACTAATTTTAATAATTTTTTTTACTTTTGCTAATTTTTACTAATTTTAATAATTATTTCTACTCTTACTAATTTTTACTAATTTTACTAATAAGTAAACGTAACTACTTACTGTACCATCTTTCTTCATGACACACGCAACGAAACAACGGAATTCTGGTTTTCCCATATTCGCCTGAGGGCCTTCTTTAAGCGTAGCTATACAACAATGTTTAAAAATAATTTGTAAAAATTGACAAATTTTGAAAATAGTACAATGAAAATTAGATAATTAATAATTTTTTTTAGTTTAAAATCATTTTTCATACCTTCTGGTATTCCAAGTTCTTTAGCACATGCTAAAGCGAATTCTTTACTACCGTATGCGGTGCTTATCTAAATCAAAAAAATGAATTTTTTTAATATTAATAACAATGTTGTATTTAAAAGAGAATTTATTTGTTGGAGAATTTATTCATTAGACAATTAATTTATTAGTGGATTTATTCATTGGAGAATTTATTCATTAAACACTTTATTTATTAGAGAATTTATTCATTAGACACTTTATTTATTAGAGAATTTATTCATTAGACAACTTATTTATTAGAGAGAATTTATTCATTGGAGAATTTATTAATTAGAGAATTTAATAGAAAATATATTTATTACGGGAATTATTCATTCAAAAATTTATTTATCAAAAAAATGTATTTATTAGAAAATTTATTTATTAGAAAACTTATTTATTTATTGTCGTGTTACGTTTTTAAAAGAATGCTTACCATTTGAAAAAGCACAACTCCCGAGAAAAATAGTACATACTTCATGATTATTTTAGAGTAGATTTTTGATTGCAGTGAGTATTGTTTACTGTACGGTCAGATCAACTTTGGCGAAAGGAAATGGAAACTCCAGTATTTATAAGTTTTGCGAAATTGCAATTATTTTTTTTTTTTTTTTTTTGCAACGATGACTATTAAAATTTGTAACAAAAAATTAAAATATAAAAAGAGACTGTAGATTTTTTTTATAGCAGGAAGTAAATTAGCCGTAACTACTAATGATTTTGTTTAGATATTTGGTCCCTTGTTTTTCGTTTACGACTTTCAAGTTCATATTTAAAAAAAATAGTTACGTAAAATGTGTATTAAGTTGTAAAAAAAAAAAATGAAAATAACAATTTTATTTTATTGTCTTCTGCAACATTCTTATCCAAGGATCAACATCTATAGAATAGGATTAGCGTTCTTTTTTCCGAGAGAAAAAAATCTTTAATGATCCTGTTAAAGAAAGAAAACCCTTGTTATTCACGATATTGATAATGGTGTTTGATATAGAAAGAAGAAGTAACGAAAAAGGGAGGAAGAGTTGAATGAGAGGGTTAATTTGAACGCAACTTGCCGCGCGCATTCGTTATGAGCCGATAGCAATTGTTTGCCCTATCTGCTATTTCCACTGCGACATCGTCTCACGTATTAGTGGCACATACACTTCAATTCCACCTAAAATGCTAAAATTCATGTGTATGAATGAGGTCTTATGTAAGCACACATTCTATATAAGTATAGACACACTCACACTCTGATTACAAATTCCTACTTCCAATAATCATTTACCCCTTTATTTCTCTTCAGTTTTTTTCTTATATATAATACAACAGAAAATTTATTTAATTTTTTATTCCAAATTTTAAAACAATTTATTTATTAATACAAGAGGCCATTTAAAACAAAATAACAGGTTTCGCATACTCATTTACTAAAACCTACTATTTACTATTTTTTTACGTTATGCTACTATTTGGGTACTTTTTAGATTTCAGCCACTAAAAGCTACTATTTCTGATTTTTTTTAGAATTTACTTTAAAATCGCTAACACTAGAAATCAAAAAACTATTCTCAAAAAATTATAATCAAATTCTTTAAAAGGATTCAATTATTTTCAAAAAATATTCAAAATTCAATGATTTTTCATAAAATTTCGCAAAAGAATTCAATTATTTAATAAAAATTTGATAAAATTTTTCCAAAATTCAATTATTTAAAAAAAATTGATAAAATTTTTCCAAAATTCAATTATTTAATAAAAATTTGATAAAATTTTTCCAAAATTCAATTCTTTAGAAAAAATTGATAAAATTTTTCCAAAATTTAATTATTTTTATAAATAATAAAATTTCCACAGGAATACAATTAATTTAGAATAGAATCTTTAAAAAAATCATTTATTTAACAAAACTTTAATATAATCCTTCACAATAATTCAATTACATTCACTAATTATAATTATATTTTTCATAGAATTTCAATTTTTAAAAAAAGTGTTTTATAAAATTCTAAGCAAGAATTCAATTATTTAAAATAAAATTATCATAATGCATATATTATATTTCCAAGAAATAAATTATTTAATACATAATATTTATAAAATTCTTATGAGCAATTGAATTATTTTCAAAAATAACAAAATTTTCCACAGAAATTCAATTCTTTTTAACATTTTAATAAAATTTTTCGCAATAATTCAATTATTTAGGTAAATAATATAATTCCAGGAATTCAATTATTTTCAAATATTTTAATACAATTGTTGGAAAGAAATCAATTATTTCAAAAAAATACAATTTTATTTAAATTTGTTTGAAATAATTCAATTATTCTTTTAGATTTTAATAAAATTCTTACCAAGAATTCAATTATTTACATAAATAATTATTTGAAAGAATTCAATTATTTACATAAATAATTATTCGAAAGAATTCAATTATTTACATAAATAATTTTTCGAAAGAATTCAATTATGTCGACAAATAACAAATATATTCCTGAAAATTCAATTATTTTAAGGCATTTTAATAAAATTCTTATCAACTATTCAATTATTTTTATAAATAATAAAATTCAGCGCGGGATTTCAATTATTTTTAATACAATTATTTTATAGAAATTACTCAAAAAAATGTTATTAATCTTAAAAACTTAATTTTGATTCCACGAAAAAATCAATTATTTAAAAAACTGTTTTTTTTTTAAATTCTTTGAAAGAATTTAGAATTATTTACAAAAAAATTAGAAATTTAAACAGGAATTTAATTATTTTCAAATTTTTTAATAAAGTTGATCAACAGAAATAATTTATTTTAAATACAATTATAATTTAACATTTTTCAAATAATTCAATTATTCTTGTAATTATTCTTGAACATTTTTAAATTTCTCAAAAAAATAAATTATTCAAAAAAAGGTTTTTTTTTAAAATTCCTTGAAAGAAATTAAATTATTTATAAAAATATTAGAATTCTTCACAGGAATTCAATTATTTTTAAATATTTTAATAAAATTTATCAAAAGAAATCAATTATTTTTTTGAAAATTTTAATAAAATTCTTTGCAACTATTCAATTATTTTTAAAAATAATAAAATTCTTCTCTGGAATTCAATTATTTTTCATAAAATTTTACAGGAATTGCTTAAAAAATTTAATTAATCTTAAAAATCTAATTTCAATTCCTCGCAAAAATCAATTATTTAAAAAAATGTTGTTTAAAAATTTTTTTGGATGAATTAAATTATTTTCAAATATTTTAATAAAGTTGATCAACAGAAATCAATTATTTTAAATACAATTTTAATTCAACTTTTTTGAAATAATTCAATTATTCTTTTAGATTTTAATTAAATTCTTCCCAAGAATTCAATTATTTACATAAATAATTCTTGGAAAGAATTCAATTATGTTGATAAATAACAAAATTATACCTGAAAATTCAATTATTTTGAGGGATTTTAATAAAATTCTTTGCAAAATTCAATTATTTTCATAAATAACAATAATCATCCCAAGAATTCAATTAGTTTTAGAAGTAATCAATTTTTTCTTGGAAATTCAATTATTTTAAAAAATTCTAATAAAATAGTTGGCAAGAATTCAATTATTACATAAATAATAAAATGCTTTTTAGGAATTCAATTATTTTCAAAAAAATTTAATAAAATGCCACATAGACATTCAATTATTCTCTAAAATTTTAATAGAATTTTTTCTATAATTTAACTATTTTTAAAAACTTTTCTTAATTCAATAATTTACAATATCTACTATTTTCATAAAATTTCCAAACAGAATTCGATTATTTAAAAAAAATTTTTGTAAAAATACAATTCTTTTCATGAATAATAAAAATTTCTCAGGAATTCAATTATTAAAATTAGAATTTGCATAAAGTTAGTCGAAAGAAATGAATTATTTACAAATTTTTATAAAATTCTTCGCAAGAATTAAATTATTTTTCTAAATATTTAAATTCTGTCAAGAATTATAAAAGTTGTTGCAGGAATTCAATTTATTAGCGTGATAAGAAAGGAGTAAATATTTTTGATGAAAATTAGGAAAAAGTCTGGAAAAGAAAATTTAGAATGGAATTTTTGTCAGTTTTGTGAAGTGTCTAAAATGAGTTTTTTTCGTCTTTTTTTCGATAGCTACTTTTTTAGTGCTTTTTTTAGTTTGAAAGCTACTTTTTTTTACTTTTTGAAAATTAATTATCGAATGCGAAGTCTGGAAGAAGAAAATATAATTTACTCTCTATTAACATTGTCAATGATCAAACTAAAGGTTAATAAAAAATACTTTTTGTTTCTTTTCATTTAACTATAAAGAATAATTACGAACAATTAAATCATCATAATGAAAGAAAGTTTAAATTGAAAATTCCTCTTTTTTTGACCCTTATCGTGGATTATTTATCAGCGCTTTGTAATTAAAGAAAATCATTTAGTTTCGATTAAATCTTGAAACTCGTTTTCCTTCCTTGAGAGACCGCTTGAAGTAACTAATCAAAAGTCGTAACACGAACGAGAAGAGGTCGTAAAAAAAATATCTGAATCTCGAACCTCCTTCCGCGAGAGGAGGCCTTCTCTTTGTGCAAACAATCTTGAGCGATAATCAAGACTTGTGTCTCCCGTGGTATAAATATATGTATATATATATATGTTGTCTTTGTGTATGTATATAAGCTCACAAAGTAAAACAGTGATCCCATTTTTATATTGTGAGTCCCTGTAAATCATTTTGGGCCCTGTGCAAACGTTTCCAGGGACATGAGTCGAGATTCGGTTCGTCAACAGTTGGCGTAGACTCTTCATTTTTTTTTTTTTTACTTTTTTTCATTTTGCCTTTGCACTTCTTTCTCGATGTCCATTTGATAACGAGCTCTTCTACTTCACTTTCATGTAGACCCTCTCCTCTCGTACTATATTTTATGATGAGAATTTTCTTTGAGTCGCACGTCCACACCTAATTCTCAGAATCCTGATAAAATAAACCATCTTCTTTGTACATCTCAACGCTTGAGAAACTTAAATGAAGAGAATGTCATTTCTTGACAATTAGAAATTCATTATTATTCCATTACAAAAGGAGCGGGAGTTTAAAAAAATAATTCGAAAAAAAAATGAATAAAATCTAAAATATTTTTGATTGTTTGTTATTTTCTGGAAAAGTGTGTCATTTTTTATGACATTCATATATTGGAGGATGTTCGTATTTTAAATAATTTCTTTGACTTATTGTTAGTTGTACTTATTCACGCACCAGAAGTACTCATTCATGTGTGTGTGTGTGTGTAAAGTGTATTTACGAGCGGTTTACAATTATAATTAGAAGCCACCACAAACAATGAGAAGTATAACTTTTATTTCTGTTATCCACAATTCTGATCTTATTCCTCTTGTGCCTTGTATTCTTGTCGACATTACCTGATTTGTCTGAGCGAGGAATAGTTCTAGTTCGGATTCTTAATCTTTACCAATATTTGTCTGTATTTTTATTTTTTTTTTATTTATTGTATTTTATAATATCATCCAGTGGTGTTAAAAATAATTTAATAGTATCAAATTTCAACGAATTGATTTCAAAATTGTGGATCCAATCGAAACACAGTAAAACTTGAGGTGTTAAAATATTACCAGAATGGATTAAAATAATTTGCAACTGTTTAATCCATCTAGGATTAAATTAACACCAGAAAGGATTAAAATAAGCTATTTTGGTGTTATTTTTAACTATGAATGAAATTTTACTTTAAATAAAATACCAAAGTCAAGGATTTGTAGAAATTCAACGAATTTAGCTTCTCCAAGAAGAATAGTAGGTTAGTAAGTTAGTTATTAAATTAGTTACTTACTTACTAACTAACTTAGTAACATAGTTACTAAATTCACTTGTGTTCAAAAATTTTTTAAAATTCTCGTCAAAATTTCAATTCTCATTATAAATAATAAAATTCTTCTCTGATATTCAATTATTTTACAAAATTTTAATCAAATTCTTGTCAAAATTTCAATTATTTTCAAAAGTTTTCTAAAATTCAATGATTTTCAATATCTACTATTTCAATAAAATTTTACAAAAGAATTCCATTATTAAAAAAAAATTTGAATAAAATTCTCCGTAAACATTCAATTATTTTCATAAATAATAAAAATTTTTACAGGAATTCAATTATTTACAATTTGTTTTTTTACAAATTTCTTCGCAATAATTCAATTATTTTCATAAATAATAACATTTTTGCAGGGATTCAATTATTTTTATAAATAATAAAGTTCTTTTAGGAATTCAATTATTTTCATAAATAATAAAATTCATTGCAGAATTTCAATTATTTTTAATGCAATTTTAATCGAATTTCTCGAAAAATGTAATTATTCATAAAAATTTTATTAAAATTCGTCCAAAGAATTTAATGATTTCAAAAATTGGTTGATAATATTTTTTATGAGAGAATTTAATTTAAAGAAACATGAAATTAATAAATTATTTATTTTTGTATTTAAATAATTGAATTCTCGTAGAATTTACTAATAAAAATGGTTTTAAAAATGAATTTCAGTTAAAATTTTCGATTATAATTAAATATTAAAAAGCATTATAACGTGGATTTTTAGAAATAATTAAATTTTAAAAAATGTTTCAAACTAAAATCTTTAAAATTCTTAATTATTCATATTTTTGACAAAAAATTTTGTAGAATTAATTCTTTTTAAAAGTTTAATAGGATTTTTATTGAAATTATTTCAAGTTTTTATATTTCAATATATATTTAATTGCAGAATTTCCAAATATCGACATAATTGAATTCTTTCGAAGAATTATTTATGTAAATACATTTTTAGTTTGCTAAAAGTCATAAATACATTTTTAGAGCAATTCCTTTAAAATTATTTTAAAAATAATTGAAATTCTGCGATGAATTTTATTATTAAGAAAATAATTGAATTCCTAAAAAGAATTCTACTACTGTTTTTTAAAATAATTGAATTTTTGTAATAAATTTTTATATTTTTGAAAATAATTGAATTATTGCGAAGAAATGTATAAAAAATTTGTAAATAATTGATTTTCTGTGAAAATGATCATTATTTATAAAAATAATTAAATTTTTTTTGGTACAATTTTATCAAAATTATTTTTAAATAATTGAATTTTTTCGACAAATTTTTATAAAATTTTTAGTTTTTTTTTAAAAAATTGCATTTTTGAGGAATTCGATTAAAATTGTATAAAAAAATAATTGAAATTCTGCGATGAGTTGCATTATTTTAGAAAATAATTAAATTCCTAAAAAGAATTTTATTATTTACGAAAATAATTTAATCCCTGTAGAAAATATTATTATTTATATGGAAATTCTTAATTTTTCATATTTTTCGACAAACAATTCTGTAGAATTAATTCTTTTTAAAAGTTTAATAGGATTTTTATTGAAATTATTTCAAGCTTTTTTTTCAATATATATTTAATTGGATAATTTCTGAATAATTAAAATTTTGTAAAATTGAATTGTAATCGAATGAATTTGAAAATTCTCAAAGAACTTTTTTAAAAATTATTAAAAATAATAGATTTATTGAAGAATTTTAGTTAAAAACACTAGAAAAAAATTTAATTTTAGAGAAGTTACAAATTATTGCAGAAATTCAATTATTTTCAAGAGAAATAAAATTCTACTTAAGGATTCAATTATTTTTACTAATAATGAAACTCATCGCAGCGTTTCAATTATTTTTCATACAATTATAATCGAATTCCTTGAAAGAAATAATTATGTTCATGCAACTTTTAATAAAATTCGACAAAGGAATTCAATTATTTAAAAATTTGTTAATAAATTTCTTTATGAGAATTGAATTTTAAGAAACATTGAATTATTCACTAAATTATTTACTTTTGCATTTAAATAATTCAATTCTCGTAGAATTTTCTAATAAAAATTGATTTTCATTTCATTAAAAATGAATTTCAGTTAAAATTTTAGATTATAATTGAATATTAAAAGCAATATAGCGTGAATCTTTAGAAATAATTGAAATTTGAAATTAAATTTTTTTGAAAAAGTTTAATTGAATTTTCTTTTATATTATTTGAAGTTTTTATTTTCTAATATGCATTTAATTAAAGAATTTAGGAATAATTGAAATTTCGTGATAATGAATATTGTAAACAAATGGATTTAAAAATTGCCAAAGAACTTTTTCGAAAATTATTAAAAATAATATTGATATAAAGTAAAATTGTAGTTAAAAATTTTTGAAAATAATAATTGAATTGAAATAATGAAAATAATTTTGAAGAAGTATAATATTCTTATAATATAAAATAATGATTTTATTACTTGGTCATCTTTAATTATTATAAAATATGATGAAATCGATCACTCCGAGTCGAATCACTCCGAACTCGGAGTTATCGATATCTTCATGTTTTATAGTTATAAAAAAATTTAATGAACTGAAATTTCATTCATTGTAAAAAATAACACCAAAATTGATTATTTTAATTTTTTTTTTGGTGTTAATTTAATCTGCAACATTTTTTAATACCTCTCGATTTACTGTGCATCTAAATTTTCAGCATCAATTTTGATTCACTTTAGTATCAATTTTGATACACTTTAGTATCAATTCGATACTTTCAGAAAAAAACTGTGAATATTTTTATCAAAAATATTTCTAAAAAAATTGGGTTTTTTCCTCTAAAATCTGAGAATCGAATTCGATTGAGTCATCGTTTTTGAATGATGACAAATTATGAAAATTATTTTTTATTTACGAAAGAGGATATCCGTTTGATATGTCAGGTGTGACCGGTGATTATGTCGACGAGTGTCATCGAGGAAAGATGGGAATGAGTGTAAATAGAAAACCAAGAACGATTAGTGTATAATAGTATTAAAGAGTGTATTTTATATATGAGAGAGTATGTGTATGAACTATGATTCTAGAGTTATAATATATATATATGTATATAAGGAGACGTAACTGGCGAGAGAGGTACGCCAGTGAGTTAACAAGGTTAAACACCTCAACCAAGTTAACGGGAACATTAACACTTCACGATGATGACGATTAGGGACGTCTGAAGCTTGGTAATAGACTCAACGAGGGACGAGGAGAATGAGAATTGAGGCGAATAGCCAAAAGATGGCACACAAAGTAAAATGGTCAAAGGTGAAAAGGTAGACTGCAAATTTCAAGATGTGACATTAAGCATCCAATTTTTAGGATCTTTATTGCACTTTTTAAAAGTCATGTTTTTATGGTTTCTTCTTCTTTATCTATTTTTACAAGATTATTATTTACTTCTCTATTTATCTATTTTTCTACTTATTTGTTTATCCATTTGCTTATTTATCAATTTATCTATTTATTAATTTATCTATTTATTTATTACTTTTTTCATTAGTTTATTTATTTATTTATTTATTTATTTATTTATTTATTTATTTATTTATTTATTTATTCATTCATTTATTTATTTATTTATTTTTACAATAAGGCTCTCAATAGATAAAAGCTTATTTCAATAAAACCTCAAATCTCATTGAAAGCTTTTCATTATCTTAATACAGTCGACTCTCGATTTCTACGGTCCGAGAGGCCGTAGAAAGCTTGCAACAAGCTTTCTGTGGATTTATAACGCTTACACGTTAAGAATTGTTTCTGAAAAAAAATGCAGTGATTATATGATAGTATAAAATAATTAGGGGGAAGAATGAATGAGAAAATTTGTGACCCCTAATAATTGGGGAGGGGGAGGGGGGTATTAAGAAAAATGTGTTATAAACATGATTTGTGAGTATTATTATATAGGTGTTAGGTGAGACTTTAAAGTGCGTGGAACACTGGTAACCAAGGAGAGAAGTGCGGCCGCCTTGAAAGTTGCATTGCTCCCAGTGCAAGTCGCATACCATATCTAATAGTGAAATAACTCAAATAATTCAAGACGAGTTATGCGAGTGCCTTATCGTCTTGACGCTTTGAATTAACCCGCGGCTCAACGGTGGCGACGACGAAGACGACGACAACTATAAAGGACCTTTGAATCTCGAAGCTAAAAGACAATTTCGCATTGAACACAACACAACTTGTTATTGTTGTTATTATTATTATTATTACTTTTATAATTGTTATTATTATTATTATTACTTTTATAATTGTTATTATTATTACTTTTAGAATTGTTATTATAAAACTAACTAAAAGAAAACCCTAAAAGAACCTTTCACAGGGGCCCTTACGTTACGTTAAAATTTAGGTCAAATTTCCCCATACATTTTAACCTACAGGTCACAAAGAAGCCCCAAAAAGAAGTAAAAAATATCCATAATAGGGGTACAGTATTTTAAAACACAAAGCAATTAATAATTACCCTCGAATGTAAATTGTATTAAAAATAAAATTGAAAAGAAAAAATGGGCAAAATTTCGAGGTGTGTGAGACTATTTTTAGAATGATGTATGTTTTCGTTTGATTAGGAAGATTGCGTGGAGTTGGGTTTTAACGGGATCTGGTTACAGGTGTGACAAGAGGTGTTTTCAGACTCCCAACTGCTTCATCGTGATCATTTTTTATCGGATTCGTGAATCTTAGCTCTTGATAGTATTTTTTACTCTCTTCTGCTCGCATGCGGTGTGTATAAGAATCGAATTCGTGGAACGGTGGCTTTGTCACTCTATAGTATCATCCCTTTTTTTTTTCGTTTGGTATAAAAACCACACAGTGTGTACTTTGTCTTTTTGACTTTAAAAACAAAATTTAAAATTGATATCGCCCACATTTTGCCTGAAATTTGAGGAAAGTTTTATTCTATAAAAAAGTTTCCACCGAGGTTGCCACAATGTTCCAAATACTGTTTGCAATGTTGAAAATTCTGTTTGCAATGTTGTGAATAGTTACAAGTTGGAGGCACTGTGGATATGGTTAGAGAAGCATGACAATTTTAATAGCATTTTCTTCTTAAGAAGCATGTCATGTCAAATGCAAGTCGGGACAAGTAGATCATCATATTACTGAAAGTGAGGTAGGTATATAAGTTGTTTTATAGCTTGGGAATAATGCTTAATGACGAAAGATACAGTCCGCTTATTATGTGATAAATATAGAAAAATGTAATTATTGATAAACTTTAATGAGCAGTCTTTGCACGTTAGGGTGCATCCTTCTAAATCATGCACCTTTGCTTGCTCACGCACAACGCACGCAACCATGTTGTATTATACGCATATTTTATTCTTCTAGATGGTATGTATATACAATATCCACTTGCCTTTATCTTAAATCCAATAATTAGTTTAACCATATAGTAAAAATGAATGTTAATCAATTAGTTGATGAATAACATTCAGCTCGCATTCAGTATAATGTATAGTATATATATGCAATAAATACGCAGTATTAAAGCAAAAAATATCAAGAAATTAAAAAAATGAATTAACATTTATTTAAATTGAAATAATTCGCAATAAAGAGATTGATGAATCAAATCACTTTTCTATTGCGAGTAGAGATTGTTTAGCACCTGCAATTTATATATTGCTGTTATTAATTTCCCTTAGTAGCGTTACGTGCAAAAGGGGGAACAAAGATCTAGAAATGGGATCGGAAAATTCAACTCGGTAGATCTTTCGATAAATGGTTAAACTCCTTGAATAAGCATTGCGAACCCCGCGGCTATAGATTTACGATCTTGATCGTGGCACGTCGTGCAAAAACACCTACAGTGCAAATGTATACTTCTTCTTCATTAAATATTAACTAGCAACCATATTGAATCTACAAGCATAATTTCCATTGGAAACAAAATTATACATTTAATTCCTACAAGATTCAAGCGTCACAGAAAATAACCAGGGCCAGTTCCCTACATTTTTTCTTAAAAGCTTCTTTTTAAAATTCAATTTTTGATAAGAGGGAAATTTCTACATGGGTTGTAAAAAAGAACATGAAACAAATTAATGATTCTTCCTCTTGAGTTACTTTTTCAAACTCAAATGGTTTTCTTATTATTAGCAGAAAGAGAAAGAGAGAGAGAGAGAGAGGAGAGGAGAAAATCTATATACAAATGCCGATAGTGTAGTTTTGAGCATTATCATATAACGTTGGAGCCGGCCGTACAGTTTCACAGTCCCTTGCTTAATTTAAATTCTATTACACCCGATCTCTATTCCCTCTTTCCTATGAATATTCAAAGTTGGCGCGGACCCCCCCCTGAACCCCATCCCCCATCATCTATCGGATATCCAAAGAATTAAATTAATATACTGCGCAAAACAGCCCCTTGCCGCCAGACTGGGCGGAGGATTCTCCGCAGAACAAGAGACGCCTGCTGAAAATCTTGTTTCGACGGCCATTAACGTCCTCTTCTGTCAACTGGCTTGATTCCCCCCCCCCCTCCCCCTCTACTTCCCCCCTTTCAACTACTTTACGAATGAAAAATCAAGTCACCAATTGCGCTGGGTTTTTTTTTTAATTCTCATTTTATGATATCGTACTCTTCTTCATAGTTGGTAATTGATTATGAATTTAAAATTTTTGATATGATCAATTTCATTTTACTTGCAAATTTTATTATTTTTAGTTATAGATATAAGTACAATTTACGGTATTGTGAATAAATAGAAAAATGTGCCGAGAGAGGAATTTTTAAGGAATTGAATGTAAATTTGTAAGGTAAGTTTACGAAATGTTGGGATTTAATTTCTAGGAAAGAAGTTACCACAAAAATTAAATTTTGTTTTTCCCTGATTTCCAGACAAAATTTTAAATTTTTTCCTAACCCTACAAAATATTCTGATTCACTCAAAAATTATTAGATGCACATATAAGACACATTGAAGGGGTATTGTGTGTTGGGCTATTCGGAACTGCACCCAAAATTTTTAACACATTTCGAAAAAATTCAATTTTTTACTAAAATTTTAATAAATATTTCGAAAAACTTCAACTATTTTTATAAATAGTAAAATTCTTCACAAGAATTCAATTAATTTTATAAATAATAAAATTCTTTGCAGGAATTCAATTATATGCAAAATAATTTTAATTGAATTCCTTGGATGAATTCAAATATTTTTTAATATTTCCATAAATTTCAATTATTTGCCGAAAATTTTAATAAATTCTTCGAAACAAATTCAACTATTTTTATAAATACTAAAATTCTTTGCAGAAATTAAATTACTTTTAGTAAAATTAAAATAAAATTACACAAAAGAATTTAATTGTTTTCTTAAATTTCACATAAAATTCAATTTCAACAAGAATTTAAAATTCTCTAAAAATAATTCAATTATTCTCAAAATATTTTTAAAAAAATTTTATATAAAATTTAAATTACTTTTAATGCAATTTTTAAATATATTCGTCAAAAAAATTGAAAGAATTCAATTATTTTCAAAAAATTAAAAAATTCTTGTGATGAATGTCAATTTTTTTGAATATACTTAATTTGTAATAAAATTCTTTAAAGAAATTCAATTATTTTCGAAACAACATTAATTGAATTTCTCGAAAAAATTTCATTATTTTCAAATATTTCTTTAGAATTCTTCATAAAAATTTAATTATTTCTTAAAATTTTAATAAATTCTTCGAAACATTTCAATTATTTTTATAAATAGTAAAATTTTTTGCAAAATTCAATTATTTTTTGAAATAGTAAAATCCTTTGCAGGAATTTAATTATTTTCAAAACAGTTTTAATTGAATTCCTCGGATGAATATTCAAATATTTTTAAATATTTCCATAAATTTCAATTATTTCGTAAAATTTTAATAAATTCTTTGAAACAATTCAACTATTTTTATAAATAGAAAAATTCTTCGCAAGAATTCAATTATTTTCAATTCACTTTTAATAAAATTCTTCTTCATAAAATTCAATTGCTTTAAAAATTTTCAATTAAAATTCTCAAAGAAACTCCATTAGTTTGAAAAAAAATTCAAAGAAATTCTTCAAAAGAATTTAATTAAGATTTTTAAAAATTTTAATAAAATTCTTGGCGAAAATTCAGTTATTTTCCTAAATAATAAAATTCTTTGAAGGAATTCTATTATTATCAAATTTTTTGATAAAATTTTTTGCAACAATTCGATGATTTAGATTTTCAATACATTAATTTTAAAATTGAAAATATTTGAAAAGAAAAATTATAAAAAAGTTGAGAAACAAAAAAGCAAACAACAACTAACTTCAAACTGCAAACAGTTTATCGGAACATGTACTTTATTATTATTAATGTTATAATTATTTTTATTTTACAATTAATTCAAAATTTTAATGACACGTAGAAATTATCAGAATTATAAAAATATTGTTACTGTAATTTCATCGAAATTATTTTCATCATTTTAATTCAATTATTATTTTCTAGATTTTAAAATTATTTTTTATGAAAATAATAATTGAATTCCTTAAAAAAAAATTATTATTTATGAAAATAATTAAATTCCTGTGAAATTTTTATTATTTATGAAAATAATTGCATACATGAAAATAATTGTTTGCATACAATTTTATTAAAATCTTTTTGAAATAATTGAATTCTTTTTGGGGAATTTTATTAAAATAGTAGATATTGAAAATCATTGAAATTAGAAAAATGCATTTTATTTTTGAAAATAATTGAAATTAGGAGAAGAATTTTTTTGTTATTTATGAAAATAATTGAACTTTGGAGAAGAATTTTGTTATTTATAAAGATAATTGGGATTTTTAGGAGAATTTTTTTTAAATTTTGAACATAGTTGAATTTTTTAAGAACAATTTTATTTTTTTTTTGAAAATAATTGAATTTCTGTATAATTATTTGTAATTTCTTCAAAATTGAATTTTTTTAGTGTTTTTAACAAAAAATTAAATTAGAAAATTTTTAAATTCTATTATTTTTAAAATTATAATTGTTCGATCATATTTGTTATTAAAATATTATTTTAATAAATCATTACTGTTTTCAATTGTAATTATTTTATTTATATTTGAAAATTTATTAGCATAAATTATTGCTATATTTACAAAAATTTGTTATTGTGTATCAATAATTAACTTTTAGAAATTTTCACTTGTGAAAGTGAAAATGAAAGTCAAAATAAAATTCGACTCAGTTTTGATTAGATATATAAATTTTATTATTTCTCTGTATCAATGTCTGGGGAAAGAAGACGTAAAATTTATTGAGACAAAAGAGGAAGATTAAATCAGGATAATTAATTGCGTCATCACCTTAAAGGGGACATTATTTGAATGTTGTTATTTAACACCTGTTTCACGATCCCAAGAAAACGATAATTGGCAAATGTGATGGTTGATTTTAGAAACGATTTGTTGTCGGGAGAAAAAAAAAGTTTTCAGTTTTTTATTATTATTCTGTTATATTTTTATTTTTTTTCGAGAGGTGTTCGCTTCACTGATGAAATTAGTGAAGTTGTCTTGCGGGACCAAAAAAGTTTACATATATATATATATATATAAATGTAGAATCGCGCTCGTGCCGTGGGAAGTCGTTCGCAGGTCATCGTCAAAAGTCCACAAATATATGAAATTTTGTCGACTTTTGCTGACACCAGACACTATATCGCTCGCTTCTGTGCTTCGAAGAACCTCGTAAAAGTCTTTTACTGGTACACGATAATCGTTGAGATTAGGTAAACGAGAAGTCCGGCCGTTGCCAGTTAAAAATAATGACACCACTGAACGAAATCTTCCAACGTGATCCAAATGTCGGTAGGAGTGAGAGAGGGCACTCTCCTTGGAAATAGGATGCGATCAAAGATCGCGGAATTCTTCAAAAAGACGATTACCGAGAATTCACGAATTTTGAATATATATTTGTATAAAATTCGTCCGGCAATTATTTTTCTTCAATTTTCACAATTTTTTTCCTGTTCAAAAGATTTTGAGTCTTGAGAAGGTTTGGAAAATATTTTTATTCATTAGAATTTTTTTTGAGAAGATATTGAATCCCTTCGAAAGGATTTTGAATTTTTTTGAAAAGTGTTACGAATATGATTCCTTTCAAAGAGTTTTAAAAAAAATTTGAATCTTTAGAAAAGATGTTGACTCCTTTGAAAATATCAGGGCTTCTCGCTCATCTACTAAAATCTACTATTAACTATACATTTTTGTACGTTATGCTACAATTTGGGTACTTTTTTTAGATTTCAGCCACTAAAAGCTACTATTTCTGGTTTTTTTTGAGAATTTCCACTACTTTAAATTCGCTAATAGTAGAAATCAAAAAACTATTTTCAAAAATTAAAATCAAATTCTTTAAAACGATTCAATTATTTTCATAAAATATTCGAAATTAAATTATTTTCATTATCTAGTATTTTCATAAAAATTCAATCATTTTCATAAATAATAAAATTACCACAGAAATTCAATTAATTTAGAATAGCATTTTCAAAAAAATTTCGAAAAAATCAATTATTTAATAAAATTTTTATATAATTTTTCACCGTAATTCAATTTTACTAATGCTTTAACTAATAATAATATTTTTAATGAAAATTCAATTATTTAAAAAAAAATCGATAAAAATCCAAGCAAGAATTCAATTATTTTCATAAATAGTAAACGCACATCGAAAAATTTCAATTATTTTTAATACTATTTTAAAATAATCGAAAAATTCAATAATCTTCATAAATAAAATTTTCCACATGAATTCAATTATTTAAAATAAATATTTTCATAATATTTATTATATTTCGAAAAAATTTTTTATTTAAAACATTGTTTATAAAATTCTTACAAGGAATTATATTATTTTTCAAAATAACAAAATTTTTCACAGGAATTCAATTCTTTTTAAACATTTTATTAAAACTTTATGTAATTATTCAATTACTTTCATAAATAGTAAAATTTTTCTCAGAAATTCAATTATTTTTCAAAAAATTCTCAGCACCTATTCAATTATTTTCATAAATTAATAAAAATTTCACAGGAATTCAATTATTTTCAAATATTTCAATATAATTGTTCGAAAGAAATAAATAATTTTAATTTTTAGTTCTAATAGATTTGAATTTTGAATAAAATTCTTCCCAAGAATTCAATTATTTAGATAAATAATTCTTCGGAAGAATTTAATTATGTCAATGAATAACAAAATTATTCTCGAAAATTCAATTATTTTGAGGCATTTTAATAAAATTCTTTGCAAAATTCAATTATTTTCATAAATAACAATATTCATCAAAAGAATTCAATTATTTTTGAAAATTTTATTAAAATTCTTTCCAAATACCTATTCAATTATTTTCATAAATAATAATATTCATCGCAGGATTTAAATTATTTTTAATACAATTTTACAGGAATTGCTCAAAAAATGTAATTATTCTTAATCATTTAATTTCAATTCCTCGAAAAATTCAATTATTTAAAAAACTGATTTTTTTAAAATTCTTTGAAAGAATTAAATTATTTACAAAAATAGAAGAATTTTTGACAGGAATACAATTATTTTCAAAATTTTATCAAAAGAAATCAATTTTTTTAAATACAATTTTAGTTAAACTTTTTTGAAATAATTCAATTATTCTTTTAGATTTTAATAAAAATCTTTCCAAGAATTCAATTATTTACATAAATATAATTCTTCGAAAGAATTCAATTATGTCGATAAATAACAAAATTATTCTCGAAATTCAATTATTTTGAGGCATTTTAATAAAATTCTTTGCAAAATTCAATTATTTTCAAAAATAACAATATTCATCACAAGAATTCAATTATTTTTAAAAGTAATAAACTTCTTTTTGGAAATTCAATTATTTTCGAAAATCCTAATAAAATCGTTTTTTAGAATTCAATTATTTTCATAAATAATACAATGCTTTTTAGAAATTCAATTATTTTCAAAAAAATTTAATAAAATGCCACACAGACATTCAATTATTCTCAAAAATTTTAATTGAATTCTTTCTAAAATTTAACTATTTAAAAAAACTTTTCGCAATTCAATGATTTTCAATGTCTATACTATTTTTATAAATTTTCCAAACCGAATTCAATTATTTAAAAAAATTTTTTTTAAAAATCCTTGTAAAAATCCAATACTTTTCATGAATGATAACAATTTTTTAGGAATTTATTTATTTAAATAAGAATTATTTAAAAATTTTATAAATTTCTTCGCAAGAATAAATTAATTTTTATAAATATTTAAATTCTTTCATAAATAATTAAATTCGTTGCAGGAATTCGATTTATAAACAGGATAAGAAGGAAGTAAATATTTTTGATAAAAATTAGGAAAAAGTCAGGAAAATAAAATATAGACTGTAATTTTTGTCTGTTTTGTGAAATGTCTTAAATGAGTTTTTTTGGTCGTCAAGTTTATTTTTTGTTAGCTACTTTTTTACTACTTTTTTAGTTTGAAAGATAATTTTCGATACTTTTTTTTTAAATTAATTATCGAGTGCGAAATGTGAAAGATTTTGAATTTTTTTTTTTTTAGAAAATTTCGAATTTTTTAAAAAGATCCTTTGGAATTAGTTTTGAATCTTTTGAATAGATGTTGAATCCTTTGGAAAATATTTCGAATCTTTTGAGAAGATGTTAAATCCTCTGAAACGATTTTGATAAAATTTTGAACCTTTTAAACAAATTGAAATTTTTTGTAAAGATTTTGAAAGTTTACTTTCTACTTTTTCATTTAACGTTCGTAAAATATGAACAAAAGATGTTTGAACATTATTTTTAAACCGATAATAAATTTAATAATAAAAGAACGAGGGGAAAATAAACTAGAAATTATAGAATAGTAATAATAAGCGAGGAACTTATGAAATAGTAAAACTATTTTCACCCTTGTGTAATTTTTTTTCCACTCTTCTAATTTTTGTTGAAGATTCGAGTCAAATATTTCATCATATAATCTATGAGTTTTTCAATTCTATAGTATTTTCAACAAAACAAGCAGGCATCGAATTTTCATTTCCGTAGACAGTTTCTCACGATTCTATATACCAATTACGTCTCTCTCTCTCTCTATATATATATATATATATATATATATATATATATATATATATATATATATATATATATGTGATTCTCTCAGTTCGTCACATTACCATAAGTTCGAAATTACGAGCAATATAGTAATTCCTTTAACAATTCGTCGTTTGCAAACTAGATATATACGAGAAATAACTGCGCTTACATAACTATTATTATGCTTTGAAGTTTGCAATAACTAAGCGAGGATATAAAATTAATAGTGAACCAGATTTTCAGTTTGTAGTTATAAAGAATGACAAACGAAAAGGAAAGTTTTTTTAAAAGAAATATTAATGAATATTAAAAATTAATTTTATTTTCAATATTGACGAATATTACAACAACATATTCAAGTATATGTATTCTATATTTTGAAAAGAAATTTTGATTTTTCAGTTAAAAGAAAAGCCGAAGAAAATCGATGAGAAAAGAATTTTGAGGTGGGAAACGATGAGAATGCGCCGCGGTGAATGGTATTCACCTCATCGCATCATTGTTTAGCTTCAATTAAACTTCCATTTTACGTAATGCCAGCACTACTACTGTCATTTACGTATCGCATTTCTGAGACCGCGTTGCTGAACATTTTAGATAGTTCCGTGTTCGAAGAATGATTCGTGCGGTTTGGACGAATATTGAAGTGAAATTGAACCTCATGATCGTTCGAAGATAAAATTGTTTTTAAAGTTTCATTTATATTTGCCTTTTGATATAGAAAAGTGTGCAAATTCCATTTTGGTTGAGGAAAAAAAGAAATTTATAGTTTATGTAAGAAAATTATATACCCGTGTAGAATAATTTATTTGCCGCTAATATTGTCTCAATATTGACGAGCAATTTTTGCCGAATGTTTCACCGCAATAGTTTTTGATGGCAAAATGTTTCCTGAATATTGTGTAATATTGTGCCACAAAGTTGTTGTGCAATATTACCCCAAAAGTTGCTATTTTACAGTACTCCAAGTTTGCACTGCAATATTACCCCAAAGTTCCTATTTAATATTACCTAAAATATGGTTATTACTATTAAGGAAATAATCTCAATGTTGTTATGCAATATTACCCCAAAGTTGAAATTTTACTTTACCCTAAGTTTCCATTGCAATATTACTCCAAAAGTGGCTATTTTACATTACCCCAAGTTTCCACTGCAATATTACCCCAAAGTTTCTATTTAATATTACCTAAAATATGGTTATTACTGTTAAGGAAATAACCTCAATGTTTTTATGCAATATTACCCCAAAGTTGAAATTTTACTTTTTACCCCAAGTTTCCATTGCAATATTACCCCAAATTTAGAAAGTAGTATTACTCCATTGTTAAATGGGGTCATTCAAATACCATGTGGAGAATTTTTTGTCAATTTCCCCCCCCCCCTCCCCTTGTGAACAATCGTGGAATTTTGACAACCCCCCCCCCCCTCCCCCTAAATTTTCACGTGGCCATTTTTTAATGAGAAATTAATATTTTTGGTAGATTATAAAAACTTATAATTATAAAGAAGGTTTTATATTTTATGATGGTAAATAAATTGATATTTAATAAAAAAAAAATGTTTACGATATTTCAAAATATCTTAGTTTTATACTACTAATTTTTTAAAATAATTTAAACAATTCTTATTTGTTTCTCCATGAAAAAAATTTCAATTAAAAGCCTTCCAAAAAATTTTATTTTATTTAATAAAAAAATTTTTCATGAAAATTCAATTTTTTAAAAAAAAATTTTGATTAATTCAATTACTTTCAAAAGTAATAAAAATTTTCACAAAAATTCAATTCTTCTTAAACATTTTAATAAACTTTTTCGCAATAAATCAATTATTTTTGAAAATTATAATAAAATTCCTAGCAACTATTCGATTATTTTCATAAATAATAAAATTCATAGCAGGATTTCAATTATTTTTAATTCAATTTTATTAGAATTGATCAAAAAATGTAATTATTTTTAAAAACTGAATTTCAATTCCTCGAAAAAATCAATTATTTAAAAAAATGTTTTTTTTTAATATTTTTTTACAGGATTGAATAATTATTTTCAAAAATTTAGTAAAATTATTTGAAAGAAATTAATTATTTTAAATACAATTTGAATAAAATTTTTTTTTTAAAAATTCAATTATTTTTTTAAATTTTAATAAAATTCTTTCTAAGAATTCAATTATTTTACACAAATAATTTTTTAAAAGAATTTAATTATTAAAGATAAATAAGAAAATTACTCCCGAAAATTCAATTATTTTAAGGTAAGTACTTTAATAAAATTCTTTTTAAAATTCAATTATTTTCATAAATAACAATATTCATCGCAATAATTCAATTATTTTTAAAAGTAATAAATTTCTTCTTGTAAATTCCATTATTTTAAAAAATTCGAATAAATCGTTCGCAAGAATTCAATTATTTTCATAAATAATACAATGCTTTTTAGGAATTCAATTATTTTCAAAAAAAATTAATAAAATTTCCCACAGACATTCAATTATTGCCAGATTTTTTAATAGAATTCTTTGTAAAATTTAATTATCTTTAAAAACATTTCGCCATTCAATGATTTTTCAATATCTACTATTTACATAAAATTTCCAAACAGAATTCAATTATTTAAAAAATGGTTTGTAAAATTTTTCGTAAGAATTCAATTCTTTTCATGAATAATACTAGATTTTTATAAAATTCTTCGCAAGAATTAAATTATTTTTTATTTAAATATATTTTAAATTCTTTCATGAATAATGAAATTCGTTGCAGGAATTCAATTTATTAGCAGGATAAGAAAACAGTAAATATTTTTTATGAAAATTAGAAAAAAGTCAGAAAAATAAAAAATATGGAATGGATTTTTTGTCAATTTTGTAAAGTGAAAAAAATAAATTTTTTTCAAAATTATTTTCATTAATTTAATTTAATTATTATTTTTGAGAATTTAAAATTATTTTTTATGAAAACAATAATTGAATTCCTTTAAAAAAAATTATTATTTATGAAAATAATTGAATTTCTGTGAAATTTTTATTATTTATGAAAATAATTGCATAAATGAAAATAATTGTTTGCATACAATTTTATTAAAATTTTTTTGAAATAATTGAATTCTTGTTGGGAAATTTTATTAAAATAGTAGATATTGAAAATGATTGAAATTAGAAAAATGCATTTTATTTTTGAAAATAATTGAAATTAGGACTAGAATTTTTTTTTTACATTTATGAAAATAATTGAACTTTAGAGAAGAATTTTGTTATTTATAAAGATAGTTGGAATTTTTAGTAATTTTTTTTTTAAATTTTGAACATAGTTGAATTTTATAAGAAGAATTTTAGTTATTTATTTTTTTTTTAAATAATTGAATTACTGCAATTATTTGTAATTTCTCCAAAATTGAATTTGCTTTAGTATGAATGAAATAAATTATTTTTTTAGTGTAAAATTAAAAAAATTGAAACATGGATTTAATTAAAAAAGTTTCGAAAAAAAATGAAACCTCGAACGCGACAATATTCTCTGTTAGAAATAAATAATTCTTCTATCCACTAATTTTCCCGTTGACCAGTTTAATTTGACTTTATCAAATTTAATTACATTTTCGAATGTTGTCCAGTTTGTTGCCAATTGTATTCATTATGTTCTCGCAAATATAATTGCTGTGAAGTACTGCCTAAAATAAACATTCACAAACGGAAACATATATATACAACATACAATATGCCTAGAAGCATTTTAATTAAATTTCTGTTTCAATTATTTTTTTCCCCTCATCTTTATATTTTTTTCAAAAATAAAAACAATAAAATAGAAATCAAGAAATGATTGAAACACCTTTTTTTTGAAAACCCGAATGCTTTTTATTTGACAAAATAAAATTTTTGATATTCAAACGTTTTATGTGATTTTTATGAACAAAAATAAAAAATATTTTCATTTTGCAGATAGGATGCAAATAAGAGAGAAAGAGAAAGAGGTAATAAAATACACGAAGTTCAGATTAAAATATAATTTGCTGTAAAACTTTTATGCTTTACTGTGTGTTACAATTTTCTGAAATCTTTCAAGCCAAAGCAAGCCAAAGTGTAAACTATTTGAATTTAATGAATTCATTTATGATTAATAAAATTAGCATAATTCGAATTTTCGTCTGATATAGATATATAAGCGAAAAAAAAAAGTAGCACTTAATTAACGAGAACGGGATATAAAAAAAACAAGTTAGGACTTGATTTCAAGAGTATTCTTGATTTACTCTGTTTAACAAGTAACAATCCGATATATGGAAGCAAAGTATTTACTGGCAGTGAAGTGGAATTTTTTTTTTCTTTTTTTATTTTTCCGCACGTTTCATTGATGTGGTCGGTGTGTGTCGGGGTAATTGGTTTGGCGAGAAACAAAAAAGAGACCGAGAGGCACTATAAAACAATAAATACCAAACTATTTCTAGAGGCTTATAGCTTATGACCACACAAAACATACAATGGTTTTACAAGCTTCCTTTTTTTCTCATTCGTTCTATTCACATAAAAATAAAAAACTAGATAATAATTTTCTTTTTAATTTTTTTTTTTTTTTTGTTTTTTGACTAATAAGAACGAATTTTTTTGGCGATTTTGTAATTTTTAAAAAATTACAATTTTTAAAAATTGTAATTGTTGACTACATTTGAGTTAACTAAGGAATATAGGAAAAAAAGAGGAGAAATGGAGAAGAAGACGAAGCGGTATATAAGATCCATTAATTAAGACGCTCCAGATGTTTGGAATTACTTTGTCTCTACTCGTTTTCCTTGTCTCGACCTTTCTTCTTCATTTCACACCCAAAAGAGTTGAAATAAGCAATTCGAATTTTGAAAAAGGGTTAGAATTTCTCAAATGGATCATTTAAAAAGAAATAATTTCGTTTTTCGTCTGAAATAATTTTTTTACTCCTCGTAGAGTAAAAGACCCTGAAAATTTAAAAAAAAAATTTTTTTGTTAGTTATTAACAATTTAGTTTTTTTAGTCTTAAATAAAAAAAAATTGTTTTTCCGAATTGTCCGATTTTAAAATACTAAAATGGATTTTCTTCGTCATGAAACAAAGTATTTAAAAATAATTCTAGTTTTTAAAAAAATTAATTTTTAATAGTTTTTATGTAAGTTTATAAAATGTTAATAACAAATTGTGTTCTGCGCCTCCTGGAAAAAAAGAAAAATGGTTTTGTATTGCTAACATTCTCCTGAGTGAAAACCCGTTTCGAAAAAAAATTTACGTCAATTTATTTAACATTTTGGTTTAAAATATAATAAAATAATAATATTAACAATTGTTAATATTGTTAATATTGTTAATATTAACAATTTTAGAGTTTAACGTCCTATATCGCTTTGCACCACTACAGTTATTATTTAATACCTTTTTTTCGTAATGGACGTGGGAAGAACACAATTTGTTGTTAACATTTTGTAAACAAATTATATAAAAACTATTAAAAATAAATTTTTTAAAAATAAAAAATATTTTTTAATACTTTGTTTTATGACGAAGAAAACCCTTTTTGTAATTTTTAAATCGGTCAATGGATTTTGGAAAAAACAATTTTTTTTAATTAAGACTACAAAAAAACTAAATTGTTTATTAACAAAAAAATTTTTTTTGTTCTGAAATTTTCATCGTCTTTTTTTTGCTCTACGAGGAGTGAAACAAAATTATTTTAAATAAAAAACAAATTTTGTTTTACGTGATCCGTTTGAGAAATTGTGATCCAAGAAAAGACTTTAATCAAAAAATTTAAAAATAATTAAATTCTTTCTCAAAATTTTATTTCAATTGTAATAAATTATTAAGAATAATATTGAATTCTTTTAAAGAATTTTACTAAGTTTTTCAATATAATCGATTTTATTAATGTAATTAATATTTTTATTATAAAATTTTATTAGAATTATCGATAGTAAATTAAATTTTTTTTTGTGACAATTTTACTAGAGTTTTTCGTAAATATGAATTTTTTTGGAAGAATTTTTTTAGGTTTTTTGAAAATATTGTAGTTTTTTTTTGAATAATTTTAATTGAAAATTTTTAAAATAATTGAATTTCAGGAAGAATTTATTTAAAATTTTTTTTAATAATAACGTCTCTTAAGGGCATTTGAACCATGATGACGTCACAGCCTTAAAACACATGCTTTGCAGAACCTATGACGTCATAATGGTTCAAATGCCCTTAATAATTGTAATTAAAACCATGATCTTATAAATCAATATATAAAAATTCTTTAGAAAAATTTTATTACAATAAAATAAATTAATAAAATAAATAAATCACTTCGAGAAATTTTATTCAAATTGTAATAAAATATTAAAAATAATTGAATTCTTTTAAAGAAGTTTTTCAATATAATCGATTTTATTAATGTAATTTAATATTTTTATTATAAAATTTTATTCAAATTGTAATAAAATATTAAAAATAATTGAATTCTTTTAAAGAATTTTACTAATTTTTTCAATATAATCGATTTTATTAATGTAATTTAATATTTTTATTATAAAATTTTATTAAAATTATTTATTAATAACAAATTAAATTATTTTGGACAATTTTATTAGAGTTTTCGTAAATATGAAATTTTTTGAAGAATTTTTTTTAGGTTTTTTGAAAATATTGTAGTTTTTTTAAATAATTTTAAATGAAAATTTTAAAAATAATTGAATTTCAGGAAGAATTTATTTCAAAGTTTTTAAAGAATAACGTTTCTTAATAATTGTAATTAAAACCATGATCTTATAAATCAATATATAAAAATTCTTTAGAAAAATTTTATTACAATAAAATAAATTAATAAAATAAATAAATCACTTCGAGAAATTTTATTCAAATTGTAATAAAATATTAAAAATAATTGAATTCTTTTAAAGAATTTTACTAATTTTTTCAATATAATCGATTTTATTAATGTAATTTAATATTTTTATTATAAAATTTTATTAAAATTATTTATCAATAACAAATTAAATTATTTTGGACAATTTTATTAGAGTTTTCGTAAATATGAAATTTTTTGAAGAATTTTTTTTTAGGTTTTTTGAAAATATTGTAGTTTTTTTTAAATAATTTTAAATGAAAAATTTTAAAAATAATTGAATTTCAGGAAGAATTTATTTCAAAGTTTTTAAAGAAAAACGTTTCTTAATAATTGGAATTAAAACCATGATCTTTTGAATCAATATATAAAAATTCTTTAGAAAAATGTTATTACAATAAAATAAATTAATAAATTAAATAAATGAATCATTTCGAGAAATTTTATTCAAATTGTAATAAAATATTAAGAATAATTGAATTCTTGTAAAGAATTTTACTAATTTTTTTTTAATTTTTTTTTTTAATTTTTTTTTTTTTTTTACTAATTTTTTCATATTAATGTAATTGATATCTTTTTATTATAAAATTTTATTAAAATCATCGATAGATTTCACTGAAAATCAGTGAAATTTAACTGAGAATCATTGACTATATTCTCGTGATTTGAATCTGTTGAATTTAACTGAAAATCAGTTAAAAATAATTGATTTTCCATACTGATTCGATAATTAAAAAACTATTGAAAATAGTGACTGATTCTCAGTCAAATTTCACTTTAGAGAGTAATGCAGTAGATCTAAGAAGTAAATCAAATTGTTACCAATACAATTAATTTCTGATTTGATACACATTTTATATAAAATGTGGATCAAATCAGAAATTAATCGTTTTGGTAACACAGAAAAAAATAAGTGTTAAACATGTTGCGTGTAGTTTTCAGATGGTATTGTTTTAACAAAATTTTGGTGTTATTTTAACCCCATTAAAAATATATATTAATTTAACACCCTCTAGTGTTAATTTACCATACTCTAGTGTTAATTTACCATACTCTAGTGTTATTTTAACACCAATGTAGTGTTAAAATCACACTGTCGGTTAAAAATGTTGCGTGTTATTTTAACACTACTTTTAGTGTTAAAATAACACTTTTTTCTTGTGTAGGTATCTATTTGATTGCAATTTGCAACATTGCTTCTGCTTGCTACTTGATACTTTTTAGTTATAATAGCGAAGAGCCAAATTTAATATTTTTTTTCTTCGCCAACGAAATGGCAGAAAGATTCAAGTATGATTCGAAGTAATCCAACAGAGGGCATTTTGATACACATATATGATCAGTGTGGGTGTACTTCCGCTGGACGTGACGTGGCTTAGAGAGATCAGAAAGGGAACGTGAATGCGAGAAAAACAGAGAGAGAGAGAAAAAGAGAGCGAGAGAGAGAGAGAGAGAGTGTGAAGTGAAATAGAGAAGAAGAGTTGAATACTGAATGTAAGTGAGCAGTCAGAGAGGTGGCGCCTAATAGATTGGTTTGTAGGTGGACGCATTATCTCTCGGACGACAGACCGGGTCTCTCCTCCATACTATATATGCCCCGCGTGCATATAAAGCTTACGCGCTTGCGACGAGTGTGTGGATCGAGAGACGTAATACACACCAAGTGAGAGTTGAAAAGAGATGAGAATCACTTCAATGCGATACTTGACGTACTGTCGAGGGCGGAAATTAGTAATATAGCAATGAGCAGCATTCTGACTAAAACCCTGACACTGTTGCTGCTGCTGCTGCTTCTGCTACTGCTCTGAGTGAGAGAGAATCATCTCGTTTAATGTCCGTCGAGCATTGTGCACGACTAATGGAAGGGAAAAGTCTAGGATGAATTACGTGCCTATCTCATATCATTCCCTAAATCAACCCACGCGCAATAAAAATATCTCTCTTGCACTACAAACATCACAATTAACTCATCATTAACCATTTCAATTTTTTTTTTTTTTTTAAACACTCCGAAACTCTAACGATTATTAAATTCTTCAACGGAGTGTTTATAATTTACCATTCCTCACTTAGAACCATAATTTAGCCGCATACAAAATTGAATCGAAACATTCAAGTCTGATGACTCCTCAAACTGATTCAAGTTGCTCCAAAAGTCATCAGTTTGAGGAGTCATCAGACTTGAATGTTCTCCAAAAGTCATTAGTTTGAGGAATCAGACTTTAATGTTTCGATTCATCAGAAGTGTTTGAAGTTCGACTTATTCCCGAAAAAACTGATTTTTCGAAAAATTAAAAATCTTGGGAAGAACAAAGAAGTTCCGAAAACTTTACACCGAAAAAATGTATTTTTCGAAAAATGAAAAATCTTGGAAAGAACAAAGAAGTTTCCGAACGCTGTCGGTGGTCAGACCTTCGGCTATCTCTAGGCAAACAAAATTTTATTGCCACCGAGGGCCAATACACACTTTAGTGGCGGATCGATTCGGAGATATGCAAGCAATAAGCTTTTAATTGCACAGGATTCCTCATTCGCTGCTAGTCTTTTTAAAGCCTCATCTCAACTGACTATAAAAGGTCTGGACCTATAAAATGCATCCTTGGCCGCAGGTCATTTCTACCATTGTAGAACTGTCCTTTTTATTTCTCACAATTATTTAAAATTAGATTAATATTTAAAAATTTTAGCCTTCCTCTTCCTTTTGGGTCGGAATTTTTTAAACGGATCAGGAAAAAAAAATTTTGTTTTTCATCCAATAATAATAATAATATAATTTGTTTTTACTCCTTATAGAGTAAAAAACGCAAAGACCTTGAAAATTATAGAAAAAAAAATTTTTTAATGTTACTAACAATCTAGTATTTTTTGTAGTCTTAATTGATTTTTTCAAAGAATTGAAATTTTAAGAATAATTACATTTTTCGAGCAATTCCTGTAAAATTGTATTAAAAATAATTGAAATTCTGCAATGAATTTTATTAATTATGAAAATAATTAAAATTTCAAAGAAAGAAAGAAAGATATTTTCACAGAATTGAAATTGAAATTTTAAGAATAATTACATTTTTCGAGCAATTCCTGTAAAATTGTATTAAAAATAATTGAAATTCTGCACAATGAATTTTATTAATTATGAAAATAATTGAATAGTTGTAAAGAACTTTATTGAAATTTTAAAAAATAATTCATTCCTGAGAAGAATTTTATTATTTATGGAAATAATTGAATTATTAAGAAAAATTTTATTAAAATGTTTAAAAATTATTGAATTCTTGTGAAAAATTTTTTTATTTTCGAAAATAATTGAATTCTTGTGAAAAATTTTTTTATTTTTGAAAATAATTGAATTCTTTATAAGAATTTAGTAAACATTGTTTCAAATAATTAATTTTTTTGAAATATAATAAATATTCTAAAAATTATGTTTTAAATAATTGAATTCCTGTGGAAAACTTTTTTTTGTGAAAATAATTGAATTTCTTCCATGAGTTTTATTATTTATGAAAATAATTGAATTTTGAATGACTTTCATCAATTTTTTTTAAATAATTGAATTTTTTTGCAAAATTTTATGAAAATAGATACTGAAAATAATTGAATTTTGATTATTTTTTGAAAGTAGTTGAGTTAGGAATATTTTTGAAAATAATTGAATTTTGGATAAATTTTATCAATTTTTTTGTTAAAGAATTGAATTCTTTTGCGAAGTTTCATGAAAATTTTCATTTTTTGAAAATAATTGAATCGTTTTAAAGAATTTGATTATAATTTTTTAAAAAGAATTGAATTTCTGTAAAAAAAAATTGTTATTTTTTAATAAAATTAAATTCTTGAGAACGATTTTATTAGAATTTTTAAAATAATTGAATTTCCAACAAAAAATTTATTATTTATAAAAATAATTAAATTCTTGTGATAAATATTGTTATTTATGAAAAAAATTCAATTATTTTTATAAATTTATAAATAAAAGAAAAAAAAATTATTATTATTATTTATTTTTTATAAATTTATTATTTATAAAAATAATTGAATTCTTGTGATAAATATTATTATTTATGAAAAAAATTGAAATTACGGGGATAATTTTGTTATTTATCGAAATAATTGAATTCTTGGGAAGACTGTATTTAAAATAATTGATTTCATTTGAACAACTTTATTTAAATATTTGAAAATAATTGAATTTCTGTGAAAAAATACTAATATTTTTGTAAATAATTAAATTTAAAAAAACATTCTACTAAATAATTACTTTTTTCGAGCAATTCCGACGAACGATTTTTTAAAAATAATTGAATATCTAAAAAGAATTTTATGATTTATGAAAATAATTGAATAGTTACGAAAAATTTTATTAAAATGTTTAAAAAGAATTGAATTTCTGTGAAAAATTTTGTTATTTTTGAATATAATTAAATTCTTCAGAACGTTTTTATTAGAATTTTTTAAATAATTGAATTTTCAACAAAAAATTTATTATTTATAAAAATAATTGAATTCTTGTGATAAATATTGTTATTTATGAAGAAAATTGAATTTTCGAAAATAATTTTGTTATTTAGCGAAATAATTGAATTCTTGGGAATAATTTTGTTATTTATCGACATAATTGAATACTTGGAAAGAATTTTATTAAAATCTAAAAAGAATAGGTAATGTAATTATTTCAAAAAAATTAAAATAAGAATTTTATTTGAAATAATTGATTTATTTCGAACAATTTTATTAAAATATTTGAAAAGAATTGAATTTCTGTGAAAAATTTTGTTATTTTTGAAAATATAATTGAATTCTTCATAAGAATTTTATAAAAATTTGTTGTATATTAATAGTAATTGAAAGTTTTCGATGAGTTTTATTATTGATGAAAATATTTGAAATTTTGGCTTAGAATTTTATCAAAAATTTATTTAAAAAATGGAATTTCCATGAAATTTTTTTTGTTTTGAAATTCTTTTGAAAATGCTATTCTAAATGAATTGAATTCCTTTGGAAATTTTATATTTTATAAAAAATATTGAATATTATCAATTTTTTTTTAAATAATGAATTCTTTTGCGAAATTTCATGAAAACACTAGATATTGAAAATAATTGAATTTCGAATATTTTTTGAAAACAAATGAATCGTTTTAAAGAATTTGATCATAATTTTTAAGAATAGTGTTTTTATTTCTAGTATTAGTGAATTTAAATTAGTGGAAATTCTCAAAAAAAAAACAGAAATAGTAGCTTTTAGTGGCTAAAATCTAAAAAGTACCCAAATAGTAGCATAACGTAAATAAAGTAGGTTGAATTAAAAATAGTAATTATAATAATAAATAATTATAGTAATTATAATAGTAATTAAAAATAGTAGGTTTTAGTATAGATGAGTTCGAAGGCTGCTAAATAAAATTGCTTTTAGCCCCATTTTATTAAATTTAAAGCAAAAAAATTACAGACGATGAAAAAAGTCAAAAGATACAATAACTGGATCAGTGAAATGTTTATATACAAATTGAGATGGTATGAGGAAAATTTTTCTTCTTCTTTTGCCACTGATGGAAATCATTTTGTCAGAGAATTCATTATTCTCAATTCTCGTAAACAGGCAGTTATAAATTATTCAGGCCGAACAAAACCGGCTACATTTGGATGACCTAAGCGGTCAGATAGCCGCTAACTGCCAGTAAATTAGCCAATTGAGGGCTTCGAGTGTCCGCGGATATCTTATTACATACACACTTGTGCTAGTCACACGTCCAATGGCGCCCGAACATATTTTATATAAACGGCGAACGATCCTCTTCCTCTCCTATTCCACCAATTGACCATCAAATCAATCCGATTCATTACAAATTCAATTGCATGAAATTATATGCATACTTAGAGTGGATGTAAACGTTTTCCAACTGACTTTATTTCAGTGATGCTGGACGATACGACAGATGGAATATAGTTTTGAACAAACTACATTAGTCAGTAAGAGTTTTATTCATTAATTTTTTACTCTGAATGCTACACTATAAAAAAATATTTGGTGCCAACTTCCCTCAAGATTCTCTTGGAAGCTTTCTTTGATTTTCTAACGAAAGCATTTTCCTTCGCGGTTTGATGAAAAGCTTCTGGAATTTTTTTTACAAATTTTCCCTTAAATTCCAGTTGAAGCTATTAGTTGTAAAAATTTCGAAAAATCTCCTCGGAGGTTGCACCTAAACATTCCTATAATCTTCCTGCTTTTATAAAAAAAGAAATAAAATTCCACCGAAAGATTATAGAACTTTATCGTCCAAAGCAAAACCACCTTCAAACCCTGCCAAATTGACCCAATTTCACTTAATCAAAGTTTTTGAGAACAATTCTCCGCACAATATACGAGGAAAATCTCTTCAAATGCGGTTTTTTTTTTTTTTTTTGATAAAATTGAATCACGTCATTAGTATCAGAATAATTTCAACTTTTGAAATTGGATATGTATATATATCGTCTCATCGTTAATATACAAAAGTTGGGAAAATTGTCATGAATTGAAATCTGTTGGGAATATATATATATATATGTATATATGGTCGATTGTCGTCGTCGACGCGGCTCGGTACCTGTACCGCGTCTTATTAGGATATCTACGTCGTTCATATGTGAGCGCGCTAACGAGGATCGTGAAAGGGAGTAATGACACGGCCGGACGCGGTCGAGAGCCGTGACTTCTCTCCAAGAGAATATAAATTTGCTTACACCGGTTTTACGGAGGACGCGCGCGGATGATCACGTCGACGACGACTTCATGTCTTTATAAATCGTTCCGGTCAACTCTTTCACGGACACCTTGCGGTTTCTAATTACGGAAATGATACACATTTATAGACAAAAGCATTGTGCGAGAAATCTCGCAGATCTATATACAAGATTCCCTCCCTCTTCCTCCCTCTCCTTTTTCCACCATATTGGATCCGCCATTTTGATTTTTTCCATGGTCACCAATTTCATCCCTACTTTTTCTTTCTATTTTCTTTTTCCTTTTCCTCCTTCCTTCTTTCCGCCATATTGGAACCTCCATTTTGATTTTTTTATAGTCATCTTACCCCCCTCTTCTTTTCCCTTCTCCCCCTCCTGTTCAGCCATATTGGATCCGCCATTTTGATTTTTTCCACTCATGAATTAACCTTAAAACCCAACTGCTATTAACTTTAAAACATACCTCAAAATTTGACTCCAAACTTAACTCGTAACTTGACTGTCAACTTGACTCATGACTTTACTGTCAACTTGACTCATGAATTGACTGTCAACTTGACTCATGACTTGACTGTCAACTTAACTCATGACTTGACTGTCAACTTGACTCATGACTTGACTGTCAACTTGACTCATGACTTGACTGTCAACTTGACTCATGAATTGACTGTCAACTTGACTCATGACTTGACTGTCAACTTGACTCATGACTTGACTGTCAACTTAACTCATATATTGACTCTGAAAATAACTTGAAAGTTGACTGTCAATGTAACTAAAAATTTTACTCTAAATATAACTAATAACTTGACTGTCCACTTAACTTATAACTTGACTCTAAATTTAACTCATAACTTGACTGACATTTTAGCTACTAATTTCAATCTAAATATAACTCGTAACTTGATTTTAAAACCTAACTCAAAAATCATAATTAGAATCTAAACATAACTCATAAGTTGACCGTAAAATTTTGACTCAACTTGACTCAATTCTGAATTTGACTTTAAACTTAACTCATAACTTGACTGTCAACTTAACTAAAAATTTCAGTCTCTAAATACAACTCATAAGTTTACTTTTTAAAACCAACTAAACTTGCCTTTTAACTTACATAATTTGACTCTTAACTTAACTCATATTTTGACTCTAAACATAACATGAAAGTTGACTGTCAACATTATTAAAAATTTAACTCTAAACTTAACTAAACTTAACTTACATTTCATTTAGTAAATTTAAGAACAAAATAATATTATTGTAGAAAACAGCTTTGAAATCACATAAAATATAAATTAATTAAATTTAATGAATTTAATCACGAATAATTCTTCTGGATCATCTATCGTAATTAATTGTAATTATAATTGTTCAATTATATTTGTTATTAAAATATTATATTAATAAATCATTACTGTTCTTAAAAATGTTGTAATTATTCTGTTTAAATTTAATACAATTCTTTAAAGAAATTCCATTATTTTTTAAAAAACTTTAATTGGATTTCTCGAAAGAAAAAAAAAATTTCATTTTTTTCAAATATTTCTATAAAATTCTTTACAAAAATTTCATTATTTCTTGAAATTTTAATAAATTCTTCGAAACAATTCAATTATTTTTATAAATATAGTAAAATTCTTCGCTATAATTCAATTATTTTTATGAACAGTAAAATTCTTCACACGAATTTAATTATTTTCAAAACAATTTTTAATTTTTAATTGAATTCCTCGGATGAATTTAAATATTTTTAAATATTTCCATAAATTTCAATTATTTCGTAAAATTTTAATAAATTCTTCAAAACAATTCAACTATTTTTATAAATAGTAAAATTCTTCGCAAGAATTTAATTATTTTCAATTCACTTTTAATAAAATTCTTTTACATAAAATTCAATTGCTTTCAAAATTTTTAATTAAAATTCTTAAAGAAACTCCATTAGTTTAAAAAAAAAATTCAAAGAAATTCTTCAAAAGAATTTAATTAGGATTTTTAAAGATTTTAATAAAATTCTTTGCAAGAATTCAGTTATTTATCTAAATAATGAAATTCTTTGAAGGAATTCTAATTATCAAATTTTTTGGATAAAATTCTTTGAAGAAATTCGATGATTTTCAATACATTAATTTTAAAATTAAAAATATTTGAAAAGAAAAATTATAAAAAAGTTAAGAAACAAAAAAGCATACAAAAACTAACTTCAAATCGCGATTAAGAAATAGAAAATTTATTTATTTTGCATTATTTTTCTTTACGAATCACAATTTTTTTAACAAAATTATTATTTTGTTTTAGAAAAAGAAGAAAAATATTTGCATTTCTTCGAGAATTTTAAATTATTTTTTATGAAAATAATAATTGAATTCCTTAAAAAGAATTTATTTTTTATGGAAATAATTAAATTTTTTGAAAGAATTTAAAAAAAAACAGTTTTTTAAATAATTGATTTTTTCGAGGAATTAGAATTCAATTTTTAAGAATAATTGAAGTTTTTTTTAGCAATTCCTGTTAAATTGTATTAAAAATAAATGAAATCCTGAGATGAATTTTATTAAAATTTTCAAAAATAATTGAATTCCTGTGAAGAATTTTATTATTTATAGAAATAATTGAATTATTGAGAAAATTTTTATTAAAATGTATAAAAAGAATTGAATTTCCGTGAAAAATTTTGTTATTTTTGAAAATAATTGAATTTTTCGAGAAATTAAAATTCAATTTTTAAGAATAATTATATTTTTTTTGAGAAATTCTTGTAAAATTGTATTAAAAATAATTGATTTCCTGCGATGAATTCCATTATTTATGAAAATAATTGAATAGTAGCAAAGAATTTTATTAAAATTTTCCAAAATAATTGAATTTCTGAAAAGAATTTTACTATTTATAAAAATAATTCAATTATTGCGAACAATTTTATCAAAATGTTTAAAAATAATTGAATTTTTGCAAAAAATTTTATTAAAAAGTTTAAAAAAAAAATTGAACTTCTTTGATAAACTTGGTTATTCTTGAAAATAATTGAATTCTTTATAACAATTTTATAAACATTGTTTTAAATAATTAATTTTTTCGAAATAGAATAAATATTATGAAAATTTTATTTTAAGTAATTGAATTCTTGTGAAATACTTTATTTGTGAAAATAATTGAATTTTTCGAGAAATTAAAATTCAATTTTTAAGAATAATTACATTTTTTTGAGAAATTCTTGTAAAATTGTATTAAAAATAATTGATATCCTGCGATGAATTCTATTATTTATGAAAATAATTGAATAGTAGCAAATCTTATTAAAAATCTTCCAAAATGATTGAATTTCTGAAAAGAATTTTACTATTTATAAAAATAATTGAATTATTGCGAAAAATTGTACTGAAATGTTTAAAAAAAATTTAACTTCTTTGAAAAATTTTGTTATTCTTGAAAATAATTGAATTCTTTATAACAATTTTATAAACATTGTTTTAAATAATTAATTTTTTCGAAATAGAATAAATATTCGACAAATATTTTAAGTAATTGAATTCTCGTGAAATACTTCACTTGTGAAAATAATTGAATTTTGGATGACTTTTATTTTTTTAAATAATTGAATTCGTTTGGAAAATTTCATTAAAATAGTAGATATCGAAAATCAATGAAATTAGAAAAATGTATTTTATTTTTGAAAATAATTGAAATTAGGACAAGAATTTTTTTTGACATTTATGAAAATAATTGAATTTTGGAGAAGAATTTTGTTATTTATAAGATAATTTATATATTATTATTATTATTATTATTATTATTATTAATTTATTTATTTATAAGATAATTTGGATATTTACAAGAATTTTTTTTTAAATTTTGAACATTGTTGAATTTTATTTTTTTTTAAATATTTGAATTTCTGTAATTAATAATTATTTGTAATTTTTCCAAAATTGAATTTTTTTCATTGCTTTTTACAAAAATTTAAATTAGAAAATTTTTAAATTCTTTTATTTAAAAATTGCTAATTGTATTTAAAAATGGCAGCAAGAAGTTAGTCGCGCGCTTTAGCGTGCGCATTTTTGCTAGTAAGAAATCAAATCACGAATAATTCTTCTGGCCCAAAATTCTCATTTTGGCCCAAGTAAATTTTACAAGGCCCCTATGAGAATCCGACTGCAATATTTCTGTGATGATTTACATTTGAAGTAAAATTGAACTCTTAGTCTCTCACGAGACAAGAGGAGACGCGGTGAAATAACGGCTAATAAAGTAATACTCATATAGTCCGAGACGAGTTGGGTCGATTAAGGAGAGATATCGAATAAGGAAGTGGGATGCAAAAAAAAGTCGCTCATTTGAAGCAAAGTCTGGTTCCCAGACAACTTGGAATTTATATGTATAAATGTACATACATTCATACTACAACTATTTAAGTAGACAAACGAGAGAAGGAGAAGTAGAACCCAGTCATAGTCACTCTTTTGCACTATTATACACGCACTCTCTATATTAAGAGAAAGACATTTCATTTCTCACAGATCAACAAAACTATGTTTGTCCTTAATGTATATACGTATATACCCCGACTTCCATATGCATGACTGCACACACACGCGTTTATAATTTTTATGTACAATTGAAGCCCGAAAACAGAAAGCAAGCAATTACAAAAGAGTATATGAATAAAAAGAGGAAAAAAAAAATGTCAGGAGAGGGAAACAGTTATAAAAATCATGCCTTTCTAACATCTTGACGCGTCGCATAATCGTGACGGACACGATAATCGTCGAAACATGTTGTTATAGCATTCGTCACACTGCTTGCACCCACTATTCTTCCCCCCTTCAACCCCCTTAATTTTTTTCTTTCCTTTTTTTTATAACGCACTGCGCTCGTCTATAAGAGCGGTGACTTTGAATCTCTAAAGAGAATCTCTTCAATGTGAGTTCGCGCTTTGAGAAATGTTCTTCCGTGTATGGTATAGACTCTCTGTTTACTGGAAAGACTATACCGAAGTGTTTTACTGTCCTTTGTCTGCGAGTCTCATTACATTTCAGAATCAAATAATTAAAGGGTATGGAATGAGATCGGTCGATAATGAAAATATCTTGACTACTTACTTAACTCTTAACATGACTCTTAACTTAATTCTTTTCCCTCTTCAGTGTTGCCACGTAAACCTGGAAACCTGGAAAACCTGCAATTGTCAGGGAATTTTATAAACCTTGAAAAAAATCTGTAAAAGTCAGGGAATTTTGATTTGGAATCCTGGAAAGTTATTGTTTTCTCAAGTTATTGTGCTTATTCTTGAAATCTAATTTTTCTTTAATTCAATTTTCTTAATTCAAATTTCTTAATTGAATTTTAAAGGAGTTTCCTTTAAAAATTTTTCTTCGCAATAATTCAATTATTTTCATAAATAATAAAAAACTTTATGGATTTACAATTATTTTCATAAATAATAAAACTCATCTCAAAATTTAAATTATTTTAATAATTTTATAAAAATTTAAATTTAAATTTTTCATCGCAAAATTTAAATTATTTTTATACAATTTTAATGGAAAATGTCATTATTTTTCTCGAAAAATGTCATTATTCTTCAAAATTTTATTAAAATTCATCAAAGAAACTCAATTATATTATATTATATTAAAATGCCTTTCTATAATTTATTTATTAGAATTTAATTCTTATTGTCAATTCATTTTTTATTAAATTTCTTAAAGGAATTAAATTCAATTCAAGTTTTTTTCCAAAATAATTTTAATAAAATTCTTCGTAGAAATTTCATAAATTTATCAAAATTCAATTATTTTCAATATCTACTATTTCAATAAAATTTCATTCATCACAACAATTCAATTATTTTCAAAAGTAATAAAATTTTTTTCTTCAGAAATTCAATTATGGTCAAAAGTTTAAAAAAAATTATCGTCAAAATTTCAATTATCTTTGTAAATATTAAAATTTTTCTCCAAAATTCAATTATTTACAAAAATTTTAATAAAATTCTTTTTAATAAATTCAATTCTTTTTAAAAATTCTCCTCCATTCAATAATTTTCAATATCTACTAATTTAATAAAATTTTCTACAAGAAATGAATTATATAAAATTTTTTTGATAAAATTCTAAGCAAACCTTTTATTATTGTTATTCTTATAAATAACAGATATTTCACAGCAATTCAATTATTTACAAATTTTTTTATAAATTTCCTTTGCAATAATTCCATTATTTTCAAAAATATTCAATTAATTTTTACAGAGATTCAATTTATTTTTATAAATATGTAATACAATTTTTTACAGGGATTCAATTGTTATTTTCATAAATAATAAAACTCATTGCAAGAATTTCAATTATTATTGATACAATTTTAATCGAATTCATCGAAAAATGTAATTATTCTTAAAATTCTATTCAAATTCGTCAAAAGAATTCAATTATTTAAAAATTTGTTCATAAAATTCTTTATGAGAATTTAATTTTGAGAAACATTTAATTATTTAATAAATTATTTACTTTTGTATTAAAAATAATTAGGTATTTAAATGGAAATATTATTAAAATATTCGTCTCAATAATTAAATAATGTTATTTTTGAAAATAATTGAATTTTTCATAGGGATTTTTTAAGTATCGTTTTAAATAATTAATTTTTTAAAAACTTAATAAATATTATGAAAATTTTATTTCAAATAATTGAATTCTTGTGAAATACCTTATTTGTGAAAATAATTGAATTTTTTTTAATGAATAATTACATTTTTTGAGAAATTCTTGTAAAGTTGTATTAAAAATAATTGATATCCTGCGATGAATTCTATTATTTATGAAAATAATTGAATAGTAGCAAATCTTATTAAAAATCTTCCAAAATGATTGAATTTCTGAAAAGAATTTTACTATTTATAAAAATAATTGAATTATTGCGGAAAATTTTATCAAAATGTTTAAAAATAATTGAATTATTGCGAAAAATTTTATTGAAATGTTTAAAAAAAAATGAACTTCTTTGATGAATTTGGTTATTCTTGAAAATAATTGAATTCTTTATAACAATTTTGTTAACATTGTTTTAAATAATTAATTTTTTCGAAATAGAATAAATATTCGAAAAATTTTATTTTATCTATCTCGTGAAATACTTCACTTGTGAAAATAATTGAATTTTGGATAACTTTAATTATTTTAAATAATTGAATTCGTTTGGGAAATTTTATAAGAATTCAATTTTGAGAAACATTCAATTATTTAATAAATTATTTACTTTTGTATTAAAAATAATTAGGTATTTAAATAGAAATATTATTAAAATATTCGTCTCAATAATTCAATTATTTTCAAAACTAATAAAATTCTTCGCAGAAATTCAATTATGATCAAAAGTTTAAAAAATTTATTGTCAAAATTTCAATTATTTTAAAAAATTTTAATAATAATCTTGGCAATATTTCAATTATTTTCAAAAATTTTAATAAAATTCTTGTCAAAATTTCAATTATTTTCAAAAACTTTTCTCAATTCAATCTAATTTTTTACAGAGATTCTATTATTTTTAATACAATTTTAATCTAATTTCTCGAAAAAATAAAAATGAAAAATTTTATTGAAATTCTTGAAAAGAATTTCAATTACCTATTTAAAAATTTGTTGATAAAATTCTTTAAATGAGACTTCAATTTTAAAAAACATTTAATTCTTCAATATATTATTTTTTTTCGTATTTACATAATTGAATTGTCGTAAAAATTTTTTAATAATAATTGATTCAAATATGAATTTCAGTTAAAACTTTAGATAATAATTGAGTTTTCAAAAAGTTTCAAATTATAATCTTTGAATGTTTGAATTTTTCATACTTTTAACTGAAAAATTGTGTAGATTTAATTTTTTTTGTAAAATTTCAATTGAATTTTTTTTTAGGTTTTTTGAAGTTTTTATTTTCTAATATTTATTTGATTGAAGAATTTCCGAATACCTGAATAATCGATGAAATTTCGTAAAATTGAATTGTAAACAAAAGGATTTGAAAATGTTCAAAGAAATGTTTCGAAAATTATTAATAATGAATGAATAATTAATTTAAAGAAGAATTTTAGTTAAAAATTCTGAAAAACAATAATTGAATTGAAATGATGAGAGTAATTTTTAATTATTATAAAACAAAGAAATTGATTACTCCGAGTCGACGACTCGGAGTGATCGATTTCTTTGTTTTATAACAATTTTTTTTTAAGTTGTTTAATTTCAAAAAGGTTTGCTTTAAATTAAAAATTTTGTAAAATATAAATGTAGTTTTAAGAATCTGGAAAAATTTCGTTTTTTAACCTGGAAAACCTGGAAAAGTCAGGGAATTTGAAATGAGCAAAAGCGTGGCAACCCTGGACTCTTAACTTAACTCTTAACATTTTGGTTTTTTTTACCAGAAAACCTAATTTTTTTTTTTGGACAAATGTAAGATTTTTGCTAAAAACAGTTCTGCGTTCTATATGTAAAATATACAAAGGGACATACAATTTAATGACTCCTTAAATTTTCCCGCTTGTTTCGAGAAATTTTCAAATAAATGGAATTATTAATGTAAACGTATATATACAGGACTGGTACGAAAACCCACAAACGTTAAGAGTTCGTTGTAGCGTAGGAAAATCAGGCAGCCAAGCTTGCAAAGGTCGTCTGAAACCAGAGAATTGAACACACTGCCAAGTATTGTTCAACTAAATTGTTCCCAACATTGCATGTTAAACAAGGTGCAATTCTTGATTTTGGTAAATGTTTTCCGACACTGTTCATTAGTTTTGTTTATCAAGATAAACAAAATTTATAATTTAGATAAATAAACGTAAATAGAAAAAAAGGACATAATTTCTTATTTCCAACGAGGAGATATTTGAAAATTTTCAAGAATGAGACACTTTTCCCATGAACGTATTTTAATTTAAACCTTGCAAACTGGAAATAATTTTATTGAAAACGAAAGACCTAACCCAACGTTTAATATTCTGTGTATAACGTTGTCTGCGCCCAAGATTTCGAATGTCAGTTACAATTTCACGATTTTCGGGAATAATATCTTCCATCCCTTTTGATGCACGAGAATTCTCTTTTCTTCGGCAAGATTGCCGCAAGCTTTTTTAAAAAAACTTTAATTTCAATTTTTTAAATTTTAACACAATTATTTGAAAGAATTCAATTAACTTAATAAATATTAAACTATTCTTTTCAGAAATTCGATTACATTAAAAAATGTTTAAAAAATTCTCTTCAACATTTTAATTATCTTTATAAATAGCAAAATTCATTGTAAAATTCAATTATTTTCAAAAATAACAATATTCGTCAGAAGAATTTAATTATTTTCAAAATTAATAAAATTCAATTATTTTCAAAATTTTTAATAAAATTCATTGCAAAATTTCAATCGTTTTCAATATTCTACTACTATAATAGAATTTCCCAAAAGAATTTATTTATTAAACAAAAATTTAGATAATATTCTACACAAACATTCAATTATTTTCCAAAAAAAATTCAATTATTTTTTATAGGAAAATTCTTCGACAAAATTCAATTATTTTCAGGAATTTTAATAAAATTCATTGCAAAATTCAATTAGTTTCAGGAATTATAATAAAATGCATTGCAAAATTCAATTATTTTCAACAATAACAGTATTCATCAGAAGAATTTAATTATTTTCAAAAGTAATAAAATTCAATTATTTTCAAAATTTTTAATAAAATTCATTGCAAAATTTCAATTATTTTCGAAAATAAAAAATAAAAATTTCACAGGAATTCAATTATTTAAAAACAGAATTTGCATAAATTTTTTCGTAAAAAACCAACTGTTTTAAAAGTTAGCATTAAATTCTTCGCAGTGATTCAATTATTTTTATAAATTTTAAAATTCTTTTCAGGGATTTAATTATATTCAAAAATTACAAAAAAAAAAAATTCTCGTCAACATTTCAATTATCTTTATAGATAACAAAATTCTTCGTCTAAATTCAATTATATTTAGGAAATTTTAAAAAATTCAATTATTTTCATAAATAACAATATTCATCTCAAGAATTTATAATTATTTTCAAAATTAATAACATTTTTCGCAGAAATTCAATTATTTGCAAAAAATCTAAACTAAAACTTTTGTTAACATTTCAATTATCTTTATATAAATGAATATATAAATTTTTCGATAAAATTCAATTATTTTCATGAAATTTGATAAAATTCATTGCATATTTCAATTACTTTCATAAATAATAGTATTTGTCACAAGAATTCAATTATTTTTTAAACAAATAAAAATTTCACAGGAATTGAATTATTAAAAATAGAATTTGCATACATTTTTTTTTTGAAAAGAACTAATTGTTTGAAACTTTTTTTTATAAAATTCTTCGCAATAATTTAATTATTTTTATAAATAATAAAATTCATTGCGGGGAATTTTAATTATTTTTAATAAAATTTCTACCGAATTCCTTAAAAACTGTTATTATTTTGAAAATATTATTAAAATTCGTTGAAAGAATTTAATTATTTAAAAATTTGTTGATAAAATTATGTATGAGAATTCAATTTTAAGAAACATATAATTATTCACTAAATTATCTATGTTTGTTTTTAAATAATTGAATTCTCATAGAATTTTCTAATAAATTATGATAAATAAATTAATAAATTAATAAATAAATAAATTAATAAATTAATAAATAAATAAATTGATAAATAAATAAATAAATAAATAAATAAATTAATAAATTATGATTTATGAATGAATTTCAGTTAAAGTTTTAGATAATAATTGGATTTTGGAGGAGTTACTAATAATTGCAATTTTTTTTAGAAATAATTGAATTTTGTTCAAGTTTTAAATTAAAATCTTTGAAAATTTAAATTTTTCATACTTTTAAATTTTAATTAAAAATTCTATGGAACTAATTTTATTTTCAAAAAGCTGAATTGCAATTTTTTAAAATTATTTCATGTTTTTATTTTCAAATGTATATTTAATTGAAGAATTTCCGAATAATTAAATTTTCACGTATAATAGAATTGTAAGCAAATGGATTTAAAAATTCTCTAAGAAGAAGTTTTTCAAAAATTATTAAAACTTGATTTAAAGTAGAATTTTTTTATTTTAAATTTTTAGAAATTGAATTGAAACGATGAAAATAATTTTAAAGAGGTTACAGTAATTTTACAATTAAAGAAATTCTTAAATAAATAAATGTACCTAATAAAACATTTTTTTGGAGTATTTAATAATTTTTAGAGTGAATCAGAATATTCTTTAGGGTCAGAGAAAAAGCCAAAATCAGTCAGGAAAAAGTCTGGAAATCAGGGAAAAGTCAGGGAAAAAGAAAATTAAATTTTTGTATCAACCCTGATAATGATTGTTAAAATTCCATATTGTATTTCCGCGAGGCCGGACATCTACTCTTAAAGAATTTTCGCGATATACAAAACAAGAATACGGTACAGTTGAGTTCATTTTAGAAAACGGTTTACTAGCCGGTTGACGTCCCTCTTTTCTCTCTCTCTCTTCTCCTCGTCTGTTCTCAATTTAAAATATATGCGGGTAGAGTAAATGCTTGGCAAAAGTGCCCGCTAGAAAATGAGGGGGCGGCGTATGGCGCGCTCCTTGAAAACTGAACGCTTCAAAGATTTCTCCATGCCGAAGGTAACGATTGCTGGAAACCCATTTTCAGACTGCTTAACCGCTTTTGTCCTTTAACAAGCCGAGTGAAAAACCTTGCGGGTAAATCTACTACTGCATTCGGTGCAAAATATTTCTTCCCATTCGTCAGTTAAGTTAAATATTATACCTCTTTATGTTTTAATTAAAAAAGAATCCCCAAAGCCTTTTGTTCTAATTATTTTCTTTTTTTTTGCACCCCCAAAAAAATATTAGAAAACAACAAAAAACGCAAATCTTCTCACTGAAAAAAAAATATTCTTAATTTTGAAGAATATATACTAAAAAAAAAGTGCCCAGGATATTCCCCACTTAAATTAAGTGGGAAATATTCTTACTATAAGAGTATATTCTCATTGTAAAAATTAAAAATTAGGTAAATTTTTATACTTACTCTCTTCTTCATCATTCTCTATCATCTATCTATTATCATCAGGGTTGCCATAAAAATTTAATTTTGTTTTCCCCTGATTTCCAGTCTCCAGATTCCAAACTTTTTTCCTCACCCTAAAGAATATTCTGATTCACTCGAAAAATTATTAGATACTAAAAAAAAATGTTCTATTACATTTAATTACAACTTTTTTTAATTGTAAAATTATTCGAAAACATTAATAACTTTTTATAAAAATAAATATTTAGTTATTGTTTTTAAAATTACGTGAAATTTACAAAAATTAAATTATTTCTAAAAATTGCAATTATTTGTAACTTCTCTAAAATTCAATGATTATCAAAAAGTTTTAACTTACATTAATTTTTAAATTAATTTTTATAAAAAAATTCTACGAGAATTTAATTAAACATAATTTTATCAACATATTTTTAATTAATCAAATTCTTTCGACGAATTTTAATAACAATTTTAAGAATAATTACATTTTTCGATGAATTTGATTAAAATTGTATTAAAAATAATTGAAATATTATAAATATTATGAAAATTTTATTTTAAATAATTGAATTCTTGTGGAAAAATTTATATGTGAAAAAATTGAATTTTTCGATTAATTTATTTTAAATAGTATTAAAAATAATTGAAATTCTTCGATGAGTTTTATTATTTATGAATATAATTAAATTACTGCGAAGAATTTATAACAAAGTTTTAATCAATTGATTTTTATCGAAAAAAAAATTATGCAAATTCTATTTTTAATAATTGAATTCCTGTGAAATTTTATTATTTTAGAAAATAATTGAATATTCGTGTAGAACTTTGACAAAATTGTTTTTAACTAATTGAATTCTTTTGGGAAATTTTATTAAAATTTTTAAAAATAATTGAATTTTATTACTTTTGAAAATAATTGAAATCTTGTGATGAATATTCTTGTTTATGAAAATAATTGACTTCCTCCGAATGATTTTATTATTTATAAAAATAATTAAAAAATTGAAAAAATTTAATGCCAAATTTTAAAACATTTAATTTCCTCGAAAGAATGTATTTAAATTCTATTTTAAATAATTGAATTCCTGTGAAATTTTTATTTTTTTTTTTTAAATAATTGATTGTTTGTGTAGAATATTATCAAAATTTTGGTTTCATAAATAAATTTTATTGGGAAATTTTATTAAAGTAGTAGAATATTGAAAACAATTAAAATTTTGCAATGAATTTTATTAAAATTCCTAAAAATAATTGAATTTTGTCGAGGAATTTTGCTATAAAAAAAATTCAATTGTTTTGGAAATTAATTGATTGTTTGTGTTGAATATTATCAAAATTTTTGTTTAATAAATTATTTTATTCGGGAAATTTTATTAAAATTCCTGTAAAAATTGAATTTTGTCGAAGAATTTTGCTATAAAAAATAATTTAATTTTTTTGGAAAATAATTGATTGTTTGTGAAGAATATTATTAAAATTTTTGTTTAATAAATAAATTCTTTTGGGAAATTTTATTAAAGTAGTAGAATATTGAAAACAATTGAAATTTTGCAATGAATTTTATTAAAATTTTTGAAAATAATTGAATTTTATTACTTTTTAAAAATAATTGAATACTTCTGATGAATACTATTATTATTTATGAAAATAATTGAATTTTGCAATAAATTTTATTAAAATTTTTGAAAATAATTAAATTTTATTACTTTTGAAAATAATTAAAAATTCTTTTGACGAATACTATTATTTATAAAAACAATTGAATTTTGCATAGAATTTGATTAAAATTCGTGAAAATAATTTATTTTTTTCGAAGAATTTTGCTATTTAATTATAAAGATAATTGAAATGTTGACGACAATTTTTTTTTGGATTCTTTAAAAATAATTGAATTTCTGCGAAAAATTTTATTAATTTTGAAAATAATTGAATTCTGTATAGATGAATATTGTTATTTATGAAAATAATTGAATTTTACAATGAATATTATAAAAATTCCTAAATATAATTTAATTTCGGCGAAGAATTTTATGAATTTTGAAAATAATTGAATTCTTCTGATGAATACTATTATTTATGAAAATAATTGAATTTTGCAATTAATTTTATTAGAATTCTTGAAAATAATTGAATTTTATCGAAGAATTTTGCTATAAAAAAATAATTTGGGATTATTAAATTTTATTTATTAATTTAATTTTTTTGTTTTATTTATTATTAAATTTTATTAAATTTTATTAAGTTAGGTTGAGTTAGGTAAGATGAATTAGGTTTTAAAGTCTACTTATGAGTTATATTTAAAGTCAAATTTTTAGTTAAGTTGACAGTCAACTTTTAAGTTCTGCTTAGAGTAAAGTTATCAATTATGTTTATAGAGACAAGTTTTGAGTTATGTTGGGAGTCAAATTGAGTTAGTTTTTGAGTCAACTTATGAATTTCATTTAGAGTCAAGTTGTGTAATTAGAGACTTAAGTTTAGTTGGTTTGGAAGTAAAGTTATGAGTTATATTTAGAGTCAAATTTTTAGTTAAGTGGACAGTCAACTTCCAAGTTTCTTTTAAAGTCAAGATATGAGTTGACAGTCAAGTTATGAGTTAAGTTTAGAGTCAAGTACTGAGAAAAGGTTTAGAGTCAACTTGAGTTAGATTTAAAGGTCAACTTATGAGTTAAGTTGACAGACAAGTCATGAGTCAAGTTGACAGTCAATTTATGAGTTAAGCTGTCAGTCACTTTTTAAGTTAAGTTTAGATTTAAGTTATGAGTTAAGTTGACAGTCACTTTTTAAGTTAAGTTTAGAGTCAATTTATGAGTTTAGTTGACAGTCACTTTTTAAGTTAAGTTTAGAGTCTAGTTATGAGTTAAGTTAATAGTCAATTTATGAGTTAAGCTGACAGTCACTTTTTAAGTTAAGTTTAGATTTAAGTTATGAGTTAAGTTGACAGTCTCTTCTTAAGTTACGTTTAGAGTCAAATTTTGAGATAAGTTGACAGTCAATTTATGAGTTATTTTAGAGTCAATTTGAGTTAATTTGACAACCAACCTATGAGTTAACTTTACAGTTAAGTTGTAACTTAAATGAATAATTATTTTTATATCTGATTTATGAGTATCAATTTATTAGTAATATTAGCAATCAAATTATGAGTTATGTCAAGAATGAAAAACACTCAACTTGTAAGTTGATTCTTAAGATTCTAGATATTTTTCCGGTAATCGGGAGTAATGACCGAGTTGATTAAACGACTTTTTCTATATCATGCACTGTAAATAGAGACACGTGTGGTTTTTCCTCGACTTTTCCGTCTCTAATTATTTATCTGTTATCTCTTTGAATGCTGCCGATGCAAAACTCGACTCTCTCGCTCTCTCTCTCTCTCTCTCACTCTCGAGTTTGTCTCGTGTATTTAATCGGTGAATACCGAAAGGGTATATATGAACGCGAGGTCATCGTCGGCTAAATAATGAATGTGTATAAATTTACATTCGTGGTGTAAACGAGTGGGTTGCCTCTTCGTCGGTGTTACACGGTCCAGCGGGAAGAGACAAGGGGGTAGGCCGAGTATTAACGAGCTTAAACGAACGGAAACTAAATGTCTCGGCGGAGTAAAATTAATTAATCGCAATCGTCGTCAAGCCTCGGCTTTACGTTACGAACTTATTGTTTATTCACTGAAAAATTTAACTCACATCAAGTATACTTGATGTTTAATATAATTATTATTAAATACTTCAATGTGAATTATATTTTCTACAATAAAAAAAAGTATAAATATAAATAAAATAATTTATATTAAATACAAGAGTATTTAATATTTCTAGTATAAAAAAAAATTTGTTTTTGTGTCGCCTTTTTATTCTCGTGTTATTGAACTCATAATCCTTGAAATTTTAATTACATTTTAAAGAAGTCATATTTCTCAAGATTCACAATAAGATTCAAATAAACTAATCTTTGTTGACTTATTTTTTCTGTATAAATTCTCATATATATGTACGTGAATATTAAAAGCAGCAATTGTAATATGACGTAGTTCGCAAATAATACAATTTTAAAAAAAAACACTTTTTTTTATCAACAAAAAAAACTTTTTATTTACATTTTATTTCATGACACGAAATTTTTTTTTTATCATCATAAAAAAAGTAAATTGAGAGATGAGACAAGATTGAAGAAAAAGAAGAGAGAGAGAGAGGAAACAAATTGTGATTAAGTAATTCCTTTTAGAGATTATAACAGCATGGTAAATTTTGAATTTAGCGAATCGATTGGAGCATAAATTTTGTTGTGTGGTTCTCCATTACATACACAGCGGGAAATTCGCGATTGAAAGCCATCAAAGTGTGTTTTTAGTTTGAAAGGAATTTCATCTCTTCAAGGTTATTCAAGCAATCGAACATTTTTCCCAACTCGTGTGCGATTGGACAGATCGAATTATTATCAACGGGGGGTGTCTTGGAAGTTCCCAAGTGTCTTTATATGATACAAACAGGTTTCCCTCAAGCACGTATTAATGGAATATAGGTATAGGCGCGCTCATCTCTTCGTTATTTGTGAAAGGCATTTCTCGTGCGCTGCGCTGCGCTGGTAATTTAAAGTTTATAGTGCATCCAATATTGCGCTCCGCGATGGTTTGAAAAAGAACATGTTTTCCAATCGAGGAAGTAATCATATAAAAAAAAAATTCCTTACTCTTTTAAAATAAAAACAAATTTTAAAAATTTCCTTTTCATTCCTTTTTTTTTTTGATTAAAAAAAAAATAGAACGTTCGGTAAGTTTAGGTGTCCTGAAGAATGTGCAATGGCCGACATAATCCCCTTCGTTTGTAAGAAGACGAGTCTCAAACACTCAACGGCACCAAGTGCTTGTAATCGTTCACAAATTAACGTCGCCAGGGCAGTTTCTTTTAGCATCAAGTTTATATCGCATTGCCTTGCCGTATACGGACAATACGAACTCTACTGCAACTAACTTGACGTATTTCAATCACTTCGAAAGCAACTACTCTCGCAGAATTCCTGCTTCTTAAATTCATTGTAAAAACTATTAGAAAATTAAATTAATTTCCTTCTTTCTTGCTTTTTAATCTTCACTATTATAGAAATGCTCCATTATCCCCACTGTAAATCGTGGTAATATAATTTTCTGTATTTTTCAATAGAAGAAAATTAATTCGAGAGAAGCGTCCCCCCACCCTTTTCTAGTAGAGAAAGGGAGGGGGGTCGCTTCTCCACTGTAATTTTAAACAGAGTTTCTTCAAAGTCATGAAAAACCTGTAAATCATTGAATTGTTATGGAATTTTATATTGATTCAGGGAATCATGAAAATCTCAAGGAATTTCTAATCGGATTGTGTAATTTTTTTAGTTTTTGTTGTAAACCCGTGTGGATTGAATTCGCGCTCCTTTATTACTCAGGGTGGTCACAAGTTTCAGTTTATCTCCCTGAGAATTTACTACCATTAAAATTACTTTTCCTAGCAAAATTATTTTTACAGAGGAAAATATTAATGTTTATACGGAAAATGAGTAAAATTTATGAATTTTAATAATCTCTAAAAATTACAATTATATCCCTTCCTGAATTTAATTATTTTCGTCAATTTTCAACTAAACTTTATCTCTGAATCAATTAAATTTAAATAATTTTCCAAAAGTAAAATCTTTTAAAAATAATTGAATTTCTGAAAAGTATAAGTAAAAATGATGAAATTTTTGAAGAATTTTAATTATAAACAGGACCATGATTTGTCAAAAATTTTCATAAGTCCAAAAAGTAAATTATAAATCTTAAAAAATTATTACAAAACAATTCTAATAATTATTTTTTAAAAATATTTTTATAATGTAATTTTTCGAAAATGTATTTCTCAAAAGAATTTTTGTTTAATTTAAAAAAACTAATGAATTTTTTTATGAATTTTAGTTAAAAATTTTGAACATTATTGTCTTCTCCAAAATGTTAAAAATAATTCTAAAATGTTATTATTTTTGGAAATACGTAATTAATAATATTAAAAATATTGAATTTTAAAAAATTAAAAGCTAATTATCATATTTAAATTTACCTTTAAAGATCTTACAATAAAATTTTTTATAATTCAATTATTTTCAAAATTTGCAATAAAAATTTTTCAAAAATTGTAACAAAATACTTGTAATAAATTATTTAATTTTTAATTACATTTTACAAAATTTTAACTATTCAAAAACAATTTTTGAAAGATTTGTTTACAGTTATTTTTCAATAAATAACAAAATTTTTTCTTGAAAGTTCAATTATTTTGAGGCATTTTAATAAAATTCTTTGCAAAATTCAATTATTTTCAAGAATTTTAATAAAATTCATTGCAAAGTTCAATTATTTTCAGGAATTTTAATAAAATCGATTGAAAAATTCTATTGTTTTCATAAATAATAGTATTCATCAGAAGAATTCAATTATTTTCAAAAGTAATAAAATTCAATTATTTTCAAAAATTTTAATAAAATAAATTGCAAAATTTCAAATGTTTTTGATATTCTACTACTATAATAAAATTTCCCAAAAGAAATTATTTATTAAACAAAAATTTTAATAATTTTCTCCACAAACAATCAATTATTTTCCGAAAGAATTCAATTATTTTTTATAGCAAAATTCTTCGACAAAATTCAATTATTCTCAGGAATTTTAATAAAATTTATTGCAAAATTCAATTATTTTGAGGCATTTTAATACAATTCTTTCCAAATTTAATTATTTTCATAAATTAACAAAAAAAAAAAAATTTCATTGCAAAGTTCAATTATTTTCAGGAATTTTAATAAAATCGATTGAAAAATTCTATTGTTTTCATAAATAATAGTATTCATCAGAAGAATTTAATTATTTTCAAAAGTTATTTTCATAAATTAACAAAAAAAAAATTCTTTGACAAAATTCAATTATTTTTAGGAAATTTAATATAATTCATTGCAAAATTCAATTATTTTCAAGGACTTTAATAAAATTCATTGCAAAATTTCAATTGTTTTCAATATTCTCCTACTTTAATAAAATTTCCCCACAAAATTTATTTCTTAAACAAAAATTTTGATAATATTCTACACAAACAATCAATTATTTTCCAAAAAAATTAAATTATTTTTTATTGCAAAATTCTTCGACAAAATTCAATTATTCTCAGGAATTTAAAAAAAATTTATTTGCAAAATTCAATTATTTAGAGGCATTTTAATACAATTTTCTGCAAAGTTCAATTATTTTCATAAATAATAAATATTCATCACAAGAATTCAATTATTTTTAAAAGTAATTCATTTTTTCTTGGAAATTCAATTATTGAAATAGATTTTTATAAAGCTTCTCACAAGAATTCAATTATTTTTATAGATAATAAAATTCTTCTCAGAAATTCAATTATTTTTATAAATATTAAAATCCATCGGAACAAAATACTTGAAATAAATTAATTATTTTTAATTAAATTTTACAAAATTTTAACTATTCAAAAACATTTTTTTTTGAAAGATTCGTTTATAATTATTTTTCGCATTATAAAAATCAAAATAAATTGCAGTTTTTTTACTAAAAATTGTGGTATTTTGTTGCAATGTTTGGAAGAAAAGTCAAAAAAGTTTCAATTTTCTCGATTTCCCTGCCATAAAATTTTTTTCATGATTTTTACTTGACTTAACTGACAAAAATTTGGTTTTAATGTATCATGGAAATGTTAAAGTAATTTCTTCTTTTCTTATTTTCGCTCCGTTAGGAAAAATTATTACAAGTGAAAATCGATAAGATATAAATCTGGATAAGATTATTTGTAGACATAAAAAATTCGCGATAATGCACCTATGTAAAAAGCAACCTTAATTCGTTTCATTCTTTTCTTTATTTTATTTTTTAAATCAAGACAAATATGAAAAAAGAGTTCATGTATCATAAATGGCTTATTCTTAAACACGAATGAAATAAGTCGGTTAAGTATACAAAAAAATTGTGAAAGTAAATAAGACGATGACGTCCACTCTTTCCCCTTCATTTTTTAACTGCGAAAAAAAATAAGAATTTTCATAATTTAGTTTTTAAGCACCTTTTTTTTTTTGATCTCCAAAGGGGGAAAAAATGTACAAACTAGAAGACATGAAAAAAATACATGAGGTAAATTTTCAGTTTCCTTAAATATAAGGAAAATTTGAAGAACTGATTCTACATATTTATTATTGTAAGAACTGTATATTTATTCTTATTCAACGTATATTACCAAAAAAAAAATAATTAAAAAACATTTAAAAATCTTTGCGCAATGAAAATTAATTTTTTTTTTTGGTAGCAATGCGCATGTCTTGAAGCACGTCATTAGTTTGTCGTTCTCACACTCTCGGTGTGTTACTGATACGATCTACATTTACAAAAAAAAAAATTCAGAGTCATTGCTCAACGAGTTTACAAGAACAACTTCGAATTCGCGAATCAAGAAAGAAGAAAGATACGAAATTCTGGCTTTTTTTTTCCTCCTCGCCACTGTAGCGAGAGAGAGAAGAGGAAATGAGAACTGGTCGCTTCGTTTAACGATATTCCTGATTTATGAATATTGCCGGCTCCTGTGAGTCGTTCCACAGAGAGACGGACACGTGTAATAAAACGCGGTAGATTGTACGAAAAAAAGAAAAAAAAATAATAATAATAATAATATTCTCAATGTATGAGAAATTATTGTCTGCGTGTAAAGTGCGTGACTCTTGAAATCATTTGTACGTGCTGACCCCTTACCGAAAATTCAAGTTCTGGTACACTTCCGAAAGTCAATTTGTCTCGAGGACATTCTTCGAATCGGTCCGAGTCAAAGTTCAAGGGGGTCTGGATTTATCATTTTTTTGATTATTATTATTGTTGTTGTTGTAATCCTTTTTATTATTATCACCATAATTATTTTTATTATTCTTATTGTTATTATTAAAATTATTATTCTTATAGTTATTATTATTCTTATTGTTATTATTAATATTATTATTAATATTGCTATTATTATTATTACCATTGTTTTTTATTATTATTACCATTGTTTTTATTAATCAGTACTAGAATTTCACTCGGAGAAAAATAATATAAAATATGAAGAAAATTATCAATCCTCGAAGTCAAAATGTACATTTTGACATTTTGTACATTTTGAGGATTGATAATTTTCTTCATATTTTATATTACTCTTTCTCGTATTTATTATTACTATTATTATATTCTAAATAAATTCCCCAAGGATAGTACATTCAAGATTTGTTAGATTCTTAAATATATTTAAGAATTTAAAAATCTTGGTCCCACCGCTGCCACCCATAAGGAATTATCCTTTTGGGTGGCAGCGGTGGGATTTTTTTTTCAAAATCAGTAATTAATATCAATTTATCAAAGAGAGAAAAAGAGAGAGAGAGGGGGGAGGAGAAAGAAGATTTTCCAAAATGGCGAAAGTATAACGTCGAATGGTACTTGGAAGACTCGTAAATTCTAGAATGCGAGGTTGGGTATCCCTATTTGGTTGATTTACCATTCAGCACTTAAATCAATTCGTACAAGTTCGGTACTTAAGAGCTTTTGCGTTTCTGCTTGCGAAAAGCTTTCGCTTTCGAAGGGAATAATTTCTTCTCTTTCCCCACTGCTGCTGCTTCTTCTGACGATCCCCCTTTTCACATGGGCCGCAGATGGGCTCGCGAAATCTCAAAGCGTTCATTACAATTATCACGGTGGTTGCAGAACCCCGCGTGTTCCACTACTCCTCTTCTTCGCCATGAGACGCGAATATGTACACTGAATCCAGAAAATGAAGAAATAATTGCATATTAGAATTTTCAATTCCATCCCTGTATATACACGGAATCTCATTTTGTGTATATTGTAATTTTAATAAATACAGAAACTCTGGTATTTTATTTGTTGTATAATCAATATTTTATTCATTATAATTTCTTATAATTATTTATTATAATTATGAAGAAAAAAGAAAGTTTGAAGCTGGCGATCGATTATGTAATTTGGTTTCGATTTGGAATTGACTTAGACGTCAAATTCATTTTAAATTACAGGCTTCGCACTCATCTACTGAAACATACTATTTACCACTTTTTTTACGTTATGCTAATATTTGGGTAATTTTTAGTTCTCAGCCACTAAAAACTACTGTTTCTGGATTTTTTTTTGAGAATTTCCACTACTTTAAATTCACTAATACTAGAAATCAAAAAACTATTCTCTAAAATTATAATCAAACTCTTTAAAACCATTCAATTATTTGCAAAAAAATATTTGAAATTCAATTATTTTCAAACAATATTCGAAATTCAATTATTTTTTAAAAAATATTCAAAATTTAATTATTGCCAAAAACTATTTAAAATTCAATTATTTTCAAAATCTAGTAATTTTATGAAATTTCGCACAAGAATTTAATTATTTTAGATTTTTAAAAGGATTTTCAAAAACATTTCGAAAAAGTCAGTTATTTAACAAAACTTTTATACAACTCTTCACAAAAATTCAATTCCTTTAACTAATAATTATAACATTTTTTATTGAAATTCAATTATTTAAAATTTTTTACAGAAATTAAATTCTTTTTAAACATTTTTAAAAATATTTCGTAATAATTCAATTATTTTCATAAATAATAAAATTCTTCTGAGAAATTCAATTATTTTTAAAAATTTTAATAAAATTCTTTGCAACTATTCAATTATTTTCATTAATGATAAAATTCATTGCAGGATTTCAATTATTTTCAAATGTTTTAATAAAATTTTTCGAAAGAAATCAATTATTTTAAAAACAAATTTTATTAAATTTTTTTTGAAATAATTCAATTAAATTCTTTTAAATTTTAATAATATTATTCCCCAGAATTCAATTATTTTCAAAAATACAAATTATTTTGAGGCATTTTAATTAAATTCTTTGCAAAATTCAATTATTTTTATAAATAACAATATTCATCACAAGAGTTCAATTATTTAGAATAAAATTTTCATAATATTTATTATATTTCGAAAAAATTAATTATTTAACAAAACGTTTAAGAAATTCTTACAAAGAATTCAATTATTTTCATAAATAATAAAATTCTTCTCAGAAATTAAATTATTTTTGAAAATTTTAATAAAATTCTTAGCAACTGTTCAATTATATCCATAAATAATAAGATTCATCGCCGGATTTCTAATGTTTTTAATAAAGTTTTACAGAAATTTCTCGAAAAATGTAATTATTCTTAAAAATTTTATTTTTATTCTTTGGAAAAATGAATTATTTAAAAAAATGTTATTTTAAAATTACTTGGTAGAATTCAATTATTTTAAAATTTTTTTTAATAAAGTTGATTGAAAGAAATCAATTATTTTAAATACACTATTAATTAAATTCTATTGAAATAATTCAATTATTCTTTTAGATTTTAATAAAATTCTTTCCAAGAATACAATTATTTACATAAATAACAATATTTATCACAAGAATTCAATTATTTTCAACAATCATAAAATTCATCGCAGGATTTTAATTATTTTTAATACGATTTTATAGGAATTGCTACAAAAATGTAATTATTCTTAAACATTTAATTTCCGAAAATTCAATTATTTTGAGTCATGTTAATAAAATTCTTTGCAAAATTCAATTATTTTCATAAATAATAATATTCATCACAAGAATGCAATTATTTTTAAAAGTAGTAAATTTTTTCTTGGCAATTCAATTATTTAAAAAAAATCTAATAAAATTGTTCTCAAAAATTCAATTATTTTCAAAAAAATTTGATAAACTGCCACACAGACATTCAATTATTTTAAAAAATTTTAATAGAATTCTACTTAAAAATTAAATAATTTTTATAAATATTTAAATTCTTTCATGAATAATAAAATTCGTTGCAGTAATTCAATTTATTAGAAGTAAATATTTTTGATGAAAATTAGAAAAAAGTCAGAAAAATAAATAATTGAATAGAATTTTTGTCAGTTTTGTAAAGTTTTTACTTTTTTTTAGTTTGAAAGCTATTTTTTCCTACTGTTTTAAAATTAATTATTGAGTGCGAAGTCTAAAATAATAATTTCAATTAACTTCGACGTGAAATTCATTTCAATTTCAAATTTAATTTGAAAATTCAAACTGAATTTGAAAATACAATTTGAATTTGAAATCAAAGTGAAATCAAATTACATAATTGATTTTAATCTAAACTAAATTTTAATCTAAACTAAAATTGAAAAGTAACCTATTTTTAGACTTAAAAACTAAGTTTGCATTAAAACTTAAAATCATATGATTCAAGTTGAAATTAGTCTTAAACCTCGAGGGTAAAATTTTGGTATAGAAAATGTCACATTCTACCAGAGATTTAGATTTTTAATTTTTATTTAATTTAAATCTAAAATCAAAAATTTTTACTCCTAATTAAAAAACAATGTATTTTGCAAGTTTCTTATGTTTGGCATTTTATGATTAATGATCCTACATGTTACAAACAAAAAAGAAAATATAAAAATGTCGAAGATATCAAGATTGAGACATTCGGAGTATACATACGACGAGCTTTGAATTTATTGTTTGACGTACCTTTAAAGACTACTTTTACAGTAAGTCCAAAGGCAAATGATTAACGGCACTTGTAAGCCCTATAACACAATGGTTAGTTGTTAGTGTCACAAAAACCGATTATTAGTGATCATAAAATATTGATTGATTTTACCCTCCAACCATTTTGTTTTACAACTTTAGCCTCGCGCGTCGTACCAAAAAAAAAGAAGAAAAATTTGTCGTGTCAAAAAAATCATCCTCCCCCTTCTTTTTTGGGTATGTTTTTTTTTGTGTGTGTGTGTCCAGTGAAGTAGTCCACTTTTCGAGTTAAGTACCATTGAGAGGGGTGAAAAACAAAGTATATCTCTTGAAATCGAAGGATTAAGGTCGAGAAATAGCTTTGGGTGTAAGTTGAGAGACTCTCGCAGCTATTGGGCTGAATTTCGTGGCGGTCTTCTTCACAACCCCTTTTACGAAAGTGAAATGGACTTCAGAGGCACGAGAGAGTTTCAAGAGAGAAAGATTGTGAAACTTGTGGGGGTAGGGGATAGGGGGGGGGGAGAAATAAATACGAGGAGCCGACGAGAGAAACACAAACAGTAATTACGAATATCTCGGCCGGGGATCGAAAAGACATCGCAAATCTTTAACTGGTTTCAGCCTTCTGCTTCCGATGCTCTTTCCCTTTTTGCACTACTCACCCCATACTTCGAACACCTCAACCCTTTTTTCTTTTAACTCGTCGTTCGTTGAACACTTGGAAACGGATTTCGCCCTTCTTCTTCTTCTTCTTCTACTTCTTCTCTCATCTTTGAATCCTTCGTACTTTTGGATTAACCCTCTCTTTTCCTCACCTTATTTCGTGTCGAAAACTTATTAGTAATTACGGTGGATATCTTGAGCGGTGGATCGAAAGAGGAGAATCTTGGTCTCTTTCTCGACGAGAGGGTTTTCTCTCTCTCTTTCTTTGAATATACTTTCCTTCTTTATTCATCGCACTAGGTTTCGTGTAATTTTGCGTCTTTATCTTGCGCGCGCGTTAAGGATTCGTGGGGAAATTTTCCATCTCTTTTTACGCCCAACCCCTCCTCATACCACTGTTACCAAACTCATCCTATACTTTGGACTTTCCTTTAATTCTGCGTCTCTTGCGCTTCGATAACTTCTGGTAAATACCGCCACGCCGAGGAAAGGCAGCCGGTTTACTGGCGCGGGGGATTTTCGACCGCGGTTGTGTTTGGCCATGTCGTTGCTACCCGTGACAGTGGTAATAATTAATCGCAATGCGACATATTCCGGTTTGTAATTTCAAACCCCCGTGCGCGCACCACTTTCTTATATATAATACACTATCAACCCTAAAGAGAATCTGGTCGTGCGGTTAAATGCCGCACTTTCTGCGTTGCGTATAGAGAGGGATTTTATATTTTTTTTTAACGTAAAAATCACATATTGCCCCTAATGGAATTTTTTTGCCCCATTGTGGGGTAAGTTTTTCAGGGTTGCCACGCAACCTGAAAATGTCAGGGAATTTTTATAAACCTTGAAAAAACCTGGAAAAGTCAGGGAATTTTGATTGGAATCCTGGAAAATTATTGTTTTCTAAAGTTATTGTGCTTATTCTTGAAATTTAATTTTTCTTTATTTTATATTTCAATTTTCTTAATTCAAATTTCTTAATTCAATTTTAAAAGAGTATTTTATACAATTTTTCTTCGCAATAATTTAATCATTTTCATAAATAATAAAACTCATTGCAAAATTTCAATTATTTTTAATACAATTTTAATGGCATTTCTCCAAAAATTTATAATTATTCTTAAAAATTTTATTAAAATTCATCAAAGAAATTCAATTATTTTCAAAAGTAATAAAATTCTTAGCAGAAATTCAATTATGGTCAAAAGTTTTAAAAAAAGTTATAGTCAAAATTTCAATTATTTTTATAAATATTAAAATTTTTCTCTAAAATTCAATTATTTTCAAAAATTTTAATAAAATTCTTAGCAATATTTCAATTATTTAAAAAAATTTTAATAAAATTCTTAACAAAATTTCAATTATTTTCAAAAACTTTTCTCAATTCAATGAAATTTTTTTTACAGAGATTCAATTATTTTTAATACATTTTCAATCTAATTTCTCGAAAAATTAAATTGTTCTTAAAAATTTTATTGAAATTCGTCAAAAGAATTTTAATTACCTATTTAAAAATTTGTTAATAAAATTCTTTAAATGAGAGTTGAATTTTAAAAAACATTCAATTCTTCAATAAACTATTTTTTTATTTAAATAATTGAATTGTAGAATTTTCTAATAATAATTGTTTGAAATATGAATTTCAGTTAAAACTTTAGATAATAATTGAGTTTTGAAAAGCAGGTCTCAAATTATAATCTTTGAATTGAATGCTTGAATTTTTCATACTTTTAACTTAAAATTGTGTAGATTTAATTTTTTTGTAAAAGTTGAATTGAATTTTTTTTGAAGTTATTTCAAGTTTTTATTTTCTAATATATATTTTATTGAAGAATTTCCGAATAATCGATGAAATTTCGTAAAATTGAATTGCAAACAAAAGGATTTGAAAATGTTGAAAGAAATTTTTCAGAAATTATTAATAATAATTAATTTACACTTTGTAAAGAAGAATTTTAGTTAAAAATTGTGGAAAACAATAATTGAATTAAAGTAATGAAAGTAATTTTGAATAAGTTACAGTAACAATATTCTTTCTTATAATATAAAATGATGATTTTATCAATCCAAAATTTTTAATTATTATAAAACATGAAGATATCGATTGCTCCGAGTCGAAGAGTCGGAGTGATCGATATTTTCATGTTTTATAACAATTTTTTATAAGGTGTTTAATTTCAAAAAGGTTAGAATTAAAAATTTTGTAAAATATAAATGTAATTTTAAAAACCTGGAAAAATTCCGTTTTTTAACCTGGAAAAGTCAGGGAATTTGAAATGAGCAAAAGCGTGGCAACCCTGGTTTTTACAAAATTAGGCCCTATGTAGACTTTTTTCTTTTCTGGAATATTTTACCCCGATTACTCCATTTGTGGGGTAATACAGAGCTTAAACTTGGTAATTGAAGATTAGTTAAACCTAACTACTTGAATCAGCAAAAAAAAAAACAAAAAAAAAAACTAAAACATCAGTTATTTTTAAGTTTATGTTCAAAATTATTTTAAAAATCTCATAAAAGTTTCAATTATCATTAGAAATAATTAAAATTCTTCTCCGAAATTCAATTATTTTGAAAAATTTTAATAACTCAATTATTTTTATAAATAATAAAATTCAACGCAGGATTTCAATTATTTTTAATACATTTAAACAGGAATTGATTAAGAATGGTAATTATTTTTAAAAATTTAATTTCAATTCCTCGAAAAAATCAATTATTTGGAAAAATGTCTTTTTAAAATTCTGTGACAGAATTCAATTATTTTTCAAGTATTTTAATAAAATTGATTGAAAGAAATCAATAATTTTCAATACAATATTAAATAAATTTTTTTGAAATAATTCAATTATTCTTTTAGATTTTAATGAAATTCTTCCAAAGAATTCAATAATTTAGATAAATAATTTTTCGAAAGAATTCAATTATGTCGATAAATAACAAAATTATTCCCGAAAATTCAATTATTTATTATTTATTATTAGGTATTATTATTATTATTATTATTATTATTATTATTATTATTATTATTATTATTATTATTATTATTTTATTATTTATTATTTATTTCAATTCTTTGCAAAATTCAATTATTTTCATAAATAACAATATTCATCACAAGAATTCAATTATTCTTAAAGGTAATAAATTTCTTTTTTGAAATTCAAGTATTTTAAAAAAATCTAATGAAATCGTTCGCAAGAATTCAATTATTTTCATAAATAATAAAATTTTTACAGGGATTTAATTATTTTCACAAATAATAAAATTCATTGCAATATTTAATTATTTTCATAAATAATAAGATTCATTTCAGAATTTCAATTATTTTTTAAATTAATAAATTTTTTCTTAGAAATTCAATTATTTTAAAAAATTCTAATAAAATCGTTTGCAAAAATTCAATTATTTTTATAGATAATATAATGCTTATTAAAAATTCAATTATTTTCAAACAAATTTAATAAAATTCCACACAAATATTCAATTATTCTCAAAAATTTTAATAGAATTTTTTGTAAAAAATTATTTTTAAAAACTTTTTGCAATTCAATGATTTTCAATTTCTACTACTTTCATAAAATTTCCAAACAGAATTGAATTATTTAAAATATTTTTGTAAAAATCTTCGTAAGAATTCAATTCTATTCATGAATAATAAAAATTTCTGCAGGAATTCAATTATTTTTGAAAATTTTTATAAAATTCTTTGCAACTATTCAAATTGTAATTTTATATATAATAAAATTCATCACAAAAATATAATTGTTTTTAAAAGTAATAAATTTCTTCTTGGAAATTCAATTGTTTTAAAAAATTCTAATAAAATCGTTTGCAAGAATTCAATTAATTTAATAAATAATAGAATTTTTATATGGATTCAATTATTATCGTAAATAATATAATTCTATTTAGAAATTCAATTATTTTCATAAATAATATAACTCATTGCGGAATTTTAATTATTTTAATACAATCTTAATCAAATTCCTCGAAAAATGTAATTATTCTTAAAATTTTTATTAAATTTCGTCAAAAGAATTCAATTATTTAAAAATTTATTGATAAAATTCTTTATGAGAATTCAATTTTAAGAAACATGCAATTATTCAAAAATTTTTTTTTTGTATTTAAATAATTGAATTCTAGTAGAGTTTTCTAATAAAAATTGATTTAAAAGTGGATATAAGTTAAAATTTTAGATTATAATTAAATATTAAAAGCATTAGAGCGTGAATTTTATTTGGAAATAATTGAATTTTGAAAAGTTTCAAATTAAAATCTTTGAAAATTTCAATTTTTTATACATTTAACTAACAGTTCTGTATAGAATTAATTTTTCTACAAAAGTTCATTTGAATTTTTTTAAAATTATTTAAAATTTTTATTTTCAAATATATTGAAGAATTTACGAATAATTGAAATTTTGTAAAATTGAATTGCAAACAAATAAATTTGAAAATTCTCAAAGAATTTTTTCAAAAATTATTAAAAATAATGCATTTATAGAATTTATAGTTAATTTTTAGTTAAAAACAGGAAAAAAATTTAATTTTGGAAAAGTTACAAATTTTATTGCAGAAATTGAATTATTTTCAAGAGTAATAATATTCATCGCAGAAAATAAATTATGTTCAAAAATAATAAAATTCTTTTTATGGATTCAATTATTTTCACAAATAGTAAAACTCATCGCAGAATTTCAATTATTTTTAATGCAATTCTAATCAAATTTCTCAAAAAATGTAATTATTCTTAAAAATTTTTATTAAAATTCGTCAAAAGAATTCAATTAATTAAGAATTTATTGATAAAATTCTAGTAGATTTTTTTTAGTAAAAATTGATTTAAAAATGAATTACAGTTCATTTTAACTTCAGGAGAGAAAATGTAATTAACAATTTAAGTGAAAATGATAATCACTAAATGAAAAATTAAATTAAAAAGTAAAAGTTAAAATCAACCCTCAAATTTGACTTTTTTTTTATACAAAACCATAAAGAAACGAATTGTGGGAAAAAAATGTAGAATTTCAAAAAGTGGAAGATGGAAATTTTGTTAAAGGTGAGTTTTGTGGGTAAAAGTTGTACGTAATCGACCCTCCCTCTCTGCCACCCCCTTTTCCTTCACCATGGAATGAGAAATATGAAGGATCAAAACAGGAAGAGAGAAAAAGTTTGAAATAATGCTTTGTGTAAACTCCTTCTGATTTGTTTGAAGACTCAACATTCTCTGAATTCTTATAGTTTTCGAGTTCTTTACTTACTTTCATGTGGAAAAAAAGGCATTTTATAATTAAAAATGTATAGCTACCTAATTCACAGTAAGAAAAGTGTGCTTAAATTTTTAATTGAACAGAAATAATTTAGTTTCAGAAATATTTTCCAAGAATAAAAAGAAAAGGAAACTGATCTTGGTTCATTACTCACTTTAAAAATGTGCTGGAAATACAACAAAGGGTAAAAAGTTTTTATTATTTTTTTTTATTATTGGAAAATTTCTATTAGTCATTAAAAACTTGGTGGTAATTATTTATTTTGATTTCAAATTCGAATTTACTTTGAAGTCAAATTAAATTTATATTTAGAATTTCAATTAACTTTGGCGACAAAATATATTTTTATTTTGTATTAGAATTCACTTCAAAAAATAAATTTGCTGGCAAAATTAATTCGAAATCTAAATAAATTTAACACTAAAGTGAATTCAAATTTCAAATCCAAATTAATTTGACATCAAAGTCATTTCGTACTCGAAATCAAAGTGAAATCAAATCATATAAAATAGTTATTTTAAATTTTAGTAAAATAGTAAAAAAAATAGTTAAAATAAAAATACTAAAAATTAGTTAATTTTATAAAATAGTTAAAATAAAAATACTAAAAATTAGTTAATTTTAAAAAATAGTTAAAAAATAGTTTGAAAAATTTTTTTAATGACGTTTTAGTTATTTTATGATAAAAGATTGCGCCTTTTTTTCAACGGATTGGCAATGACTGAACAAGAATACGATTAACCTTTTGTAGCAAATCAGAGGCGCAACTTGCATGATAAAAGAGATTATTCTTCGCACAGTGAATTTTCTTTTTTCCTCAGAAAATATAAAATGTAACATTTTAATGCATTTTGAAAAATATGAATAAACTTAATGCAGATCTTTTGTTCGGTTGAAAAAGAAAGTACAACTAAAATTTGGTGAGACTAAATTATTATAAAAATTAATAATTTAAATAAATATTTAAGAAAAGTGAAATACGAAAAAAGATAAATAAATAATTAATAAGATAAATTTAAAGATTTTAATTTAAAATTATTTAAATAAATATTTAAGAAAAGTGAAATAGAAAAAAAGAAATAAATAAAATTAAAAATGTAATATAAATTAAGAGTAAAGCGTGAAATTACTTTTCTAGGGGGTAAAATTAATTTTGAAAAATAAATTCCCCGCATGGATAGTGTAATAACAATATAGAAATATTATAAAACAAAACGAGTTTCATTTTGGGGTCGGTATAAAGGGACACCACGTTAATTATTCTGAATGATCCTCTCAATCGACCTTTGGAATTTTGGAAGGAAAAAGACATTCTACAGTTTTTGAAGGGGGTGGGGTGGAATAGGTTTTCATTTGTGTGGCATGGCGGAAAAGTTGCGGGCAGAAAAGGGATTGGCAAGCATACGTTGGTTGTAGTTTCGACCACCCTTAATACAACTGTCCACCCTTATCCTATACGAGCTCGGTAATAATCATCGGGGTCCTCCTTTAATTCCTCTACAACCCTTTTATATTAGAGACCCTTCTTAGTTAAACAGCCCTTTTGCATCCGTTTCGTTCTCCTGGACTTTTTAAAATGAGAATGAGAGAAGTTGAGGTCAACCCTTCCTGTGCAATTGTCAATCTCTATTGGCTTTATTTTTAGATGAGGGTTTTATCCATATACGTAGTAAGGTGTCTGACAACAAAAGAATAGGATGGATTATCCCATTAAATATTCCTACGGTTTTCCTGTTTTTTTTTCCTTATTTTTTGCTTATTTTAAAATTCAGATATAAAATGCCCAACCAATGTAAAATTCCATTCAGAAGCGTCCCCCCACTATATGCGAATACTGCAAAGGAAGCATAGTGGGGGGTCGCTTCTCTCAACTTTTCAATTTCCACTATTCATATCAATAAAAAAAAAAAAAATCAAAAAGTAATAAGGAAAAATCTTCTAAATTACAGGCCAATACTAGAAATCAAAAAAACTATTCTCAAAAATTCTAAACAAAATCTTTAAAATGATTCAATTATTTTCAAAAAATATTCGAAATTCAATTATTTTCAATATCTAGTATTCTCATAAGTTTTCGCAAAAGAATTCAATTTAAAAAAAATTTTTTTTTGATAAAATTCTTAGCAAGAATTCCATTATTTACATAAATAATAAAACTCATCGAAGAATTTTAATTATTTTCAACATCAATTTTTAATTAATTAATCGAAAGATTCAATTATTTTCACAAATAAAGTTTTTCACAAGAATTCAATTATTTGAAATAAAATTTTCATAATATTTAGTATATTTCGAAAAAATAAATTATTTAAAATACATAAATTCTTTCAATTTCAATTTCTCGAAAAAATCAATTATTTAAAAAACTGTTTTTTTATAATTCTTTGAAAGAATTCAATTATTTACAAAAATAACAAAAATTTCACAAAAATTCAATTCTTTTTAAACATTTTAACAAAATGTTTCGTTATAATTTAATTATTTTCATAAATTATTAAATACATCGCAGGAGTTCAATTATTTTTTTAAATTTTAATAAAATTCTTTGCAACTATTCAATTATTTTTATAAATAACAAAATTCATTGCACGATTTTAATTATTTTTTATACAATTTTACAGGAATTGCTCAAAAATTGTAATTAATATTAAAAACTTAATTTCAATTCCTCGAAAAAATCAAATATTTAAAAAACTGCTTTTTTAAAATTGATTGGAAGAATTCAATTATTTATAAAAATATTAGAATTTTTCACAGAAATTCAATTAGTTTTAAACATTTTAATACAATTGTTCGAAGAAAATCAATTATTTAAAATACAATTTGAATTAAATTTTTTTGAAATAATTCAATTTCTTAAACATTTAATTTCAATTCCTCGAAAAAATAAATTACTTGTAAAACTGTTTTTTTAAATTCTGTGTAAGAATTCAATTATTTACAAAAATATTTAGAATTTTTCACAGGAATGAAATTATTTACAAATATTTTTTAAAAATTGATCGAAAAAAATCAATTATTTTAAATACAATTTTAATTAAATTTTTTTAAAATATTTCAATTACTCTTTTAGATTTTAATAAAATTCTTCCCAAGAATTCAATTATTTGCATAAAGAATTTAAAAAAACAGTTTTTCCAATAATTTATTTTTTCGAGGAATTGAAATTAAATGTTTCAGAATAATTACATTTTTTGAGCAATTCTTATAAAATTGTATTAAAAGTAATTGAAATCCTGCGATGAATTTTATGATTTTAATCAAATTCTTTGCAAAAATTCAATTATTTTCAAAAATAACAATATTTATCAGAAGAATTCAATTATTTTTAAAGTAATAAATTTTTTCTTGAAAATTCAATTATTTTCACAAATAAAGTTTTCTACAAGAATTCAATTATTTAAAATAAAATTTTCATAATATTTATTATATTTCGAAAAAATTAATTATTTAAAACAATGTTTATGAAATTATTATTATTATTATTATTATTATTATTATTATTATTATTATTATTATTATTATTATTATTATTATTATTTATTTTCAAAAATAACAAAATTTTTCACAGAAGTTCAATTCTTTTTAAACATTTTAATAAAATTTTTCGCAATAATTCAGTTTGTTACATAAATAATAAAATTCTTTTCAGGAATTCAATTATTTATGAAAATTTTAATAAATTTCCTTGCAACTATATAATTTCTATTAATAATAAAATTCATCGCAGAATTTCAATTATTTTAAATACAATTTTACAGGAATTGCTCAAAAAATGTAATTATTCTAAAAAATTTAATTTCTTTTCTCGAAAAAATCAATAAAATTGATTGAATGAAATCAATTATTTTAAATACAATTTTAATTAATTATTATTTTATTCAATTATTCTTTTGGATTTTAATAAAATTCTTCCTAAAACTTCAATTATTTACATAAATAATTCTTCGATAGCATTCAATTATGTCGATAAATAACAAAATTATTCCCGAAAATTCAATTATTTTTAAAAGTAATAAATTTTTTCTTGGGAATTCAATTATTTTAAAAAATTCTAATAAAATCGTTCGCAAGAATTCTTACAAAGAATTCAATTATTTTCAAAAATAACAAGATTTTTTACAGAAATCCAATTCTTTTTAAACATTTTAATAAAATTTTTTGCAATAGTTCAATTGTTTACATAAATAATAAAATTCATTTAGAAATTTAATTATTTTTAAAAATTTTAATAAAAATCTTAGCAACTATTCAATTATTTTCATAAATAATAAATTTCGAAAAACATCAATTATTTGAAATACCTACAATTTTAATTAAATTTTGTTGAAGTAATTAAATTATTCTTTTAGATTTTAATAAAATTATTCCCAAGAATTCAATTATTTTCATTAATAAAAAAATTCAATTCTTTTTAAAACTATTTAATAAAAATTTTCGCAATAGTTCAATTGTTTACATAAATAATAAAATTCATTTAGAAATTTAATTATTTTTGAAAATTTTAATAAAAATATCAGCATCTATTTAATTATTTTCATAAATAATAAAATTCATCGCTAGATTTCAATTCTTTATAATATAATTTTAATATAGAATTGCTCAAAAAATGTAATTATTCTTAAAATTTTAATTTCAATTCTCATAAAATTTCCAAATAGAATTCAATTATTTGAAAGTTCTTTTGTAAAAATTTTATAAGGTATTCAATTCTTTTCATCAATAATTGAAATTTTTCATCAATTTAATTATTTAAATGCGAATTTGCAAAAAATTTGTCAAAAAAAAAGTGAATTATTTAAAAATTTTAATAAAATTTTTCGTAAGAATTAAATTATTTTTATAAATATTTAAATTCTTTCATGAATAATAAAATTCGTTGCAGGAATTCAATTTATTAGCAAGATCAAAAAGAAGTAAATATTTTTGATGAAAATTAGGTAAAAGTCAGGTAAATAAAATATAGAATAGAATTTTTGTCAGTTTTGTGAAGTGTCTAAAATGAGTTTTTTTGGTCGTCAAGTTTAATTTTTCGATTGCTACTTTTTTTTACTAATATTTCTAGTTTGGAAGCTACTTTTTTAAAATGAATTATCGAGTACGAACTCTAAAATTATAATTATAATCTAAATCATATAAACAGTAATAAAAATTAATAACAATTTTCCAAATTACCAACAAGAAAAAAAACAAAGGGACTGTAATCCAACCCCTGCTCTTTTCCAAACACACCACAATTATGTTCGCTTTACTCGAAACATACCATAAAAATCAACCCCCATTTCTGCACATATAAACCCCTATTTCGCAAAACTGTGTGCGAGTATCGTCAGTTTACTATATATATGTATAAGCGAATGTAGGGCGAAAAAAAAAATCTCCCACTCTTTCTCTATTCAGGGAAAAAAAAGAGAAGAAAAGTATAAACCCCCCAGGGTCATTAAATACTTCACACGAGTAAAATTGTTTGGGTATATGTTCAACAAGTGTATCGTAAAAAAAGCTGCACCCATTTTCGGTGAAATTGGGAATCAATAGCCTGTAAAATGTTCAGTGATGAGGGGGGGGGGGTTGAGGTGGGGGATTGAGTCAGTGTACACCCCGTTAGATCTCCCCGGACCTGCGTGCCAATAGAGTCACCCATTCCATATCCTCCGGGTATAGGATAATTCAATCGCTTCGTCCTGCATTTTATCGAAAGCACACCCTTCCCTATTATCCTGTAATTCTTTTAACGCGTAACACGCCCGATAAAAACCAAACGATTTTCACCTTTTGTCAAAAAAAAAGGGGGAAGGAAAGGAGGAAAAAGGAACAAATTGGATTTATTTCGGTTTATCCTTTTTTCGGAATTTTCTTTTTTGGAAAAAAATTAATTTTAAGGAATAATATAAAAATAGTTTCTTGTTTCGAAATTAATGGAGAATTAAATAGACCCCCAAAATTACCCTTTCAATTTTGATACTGAAAATGAATTGTGAAAACTCGATTTTCTTTTTATTTTGATAGTGAAAACGAAAATTCCAGGAACAAGCAAACTTTTTTTTGGTCCATTGTCAAAAGTTTGAAATATAGATAAATGTCGATTTATTTTTCGCAAACTGACAGTGTCGAGTGTTATCGTAAAATTTCGCTGTTCTTTCTGGGGCTACGATGCGTGCGTCGCTCATAAAACTCACGCCTTCTTTCAACGATTTCTCCTTGCTCCCTGTTATTTTCTGGCGGTTTACTGCACGTTTCAAGGTACTACAAAAGCCGCCACATAGCAAAATACATACATGCCTTCGGGTATATATATATTTTTTTTTAAATGTGTGTACCTGTATGTATAGATAAATATATTTCTGTGTGTTGACGCACATTCAAGAACATATATCATTTAAAGTTTACAGTGTTTCTTTTGCGCACGCATTGCTTTGAGAGCTGTTCATTCGCGGAGACAATGCTTTTATTGTTGCCATAATCACCACCTTGACCGTGAGTTCCAGGTGTTTCCTGAGAAATATTGATAAGTCCCTAATTGCTTTATAGGGCCCATCCGACCCCAGGGTAAATAGAATTTTTCCTCAGCGATTTTTTCAAAGGTCTCTTTGGAGAAAAATATATAGATTTTTATCGTATTATCGTATGATAATTTAGTATATATACACTGAAAAAATTATATTCTAAATTTAGGAAAAATCTACTTAAATAGGCGAGTCAAAAATATTCCCCACTTAAATTAAGTTGGGCCTCGAGATTTTTTGTGACGCTCGGATCTTGTCAGAAATGTCTTACAAGGAAATTTCGCGAGGACCCTACGAGAACCTCACAAGAAAACTGATTTTTCTATTTAATAATTTAATTAATAATTAAATAATTAAAAAAATTAAAATCAAAAAAATTAAAATCAAAAAATTAAGAATTAAAAAAATTAATAAAGTTTAATAATTTAATTTGTTCAATAATTTAAGGTTATTTGCTTTTAAATAATATTAATTATTTAGTAATGTAAATTATATGATTAATTTATAAATAATCTGCGTAGTTTTTGAAATATATTACTCTAAAAATAAAAATACAAAAAAATAACCTGCTTTTTATACAACTTTATTAAAATTTTTATAAAAACTGTTTATTCAAGTTTTGTTTGCTCATAAAGTTTTGTAAAAGAAAATTTTTTTAAAAATAACTGACATTGAATAGCAACTGTTGTAAATTTAGCAATGAATAATAAATAATAATTCATTGATAATAATTCATTAATAATTAATAATTTATTGCTAAATTAATTAATTAATTAATTAATAATTCATGAATTATTCTAATAAATTTTCAAATATAAACACAATAATTACAACATTTTTAAAAACAGTAATGATTTATTAATTTAATATTTTAATAACAAATATAGTTGAACAATTATAATTACAATTAATTACGATAGATGATCCAGAATAATTATTCATGATTTCATTTCTTTATTAAATTAAACTAGCAAAACTTTTTACTATACCTTTTTTCAATAACATTAGCAATTTTTAAAATAATAGAATTTAAAAATTTTCTAATTTAAATTTTTGTTGAAAACACGAAAAGAAATTCAATTTTGGAGAAATTACAAATGCAGAAATTCAATTATTTTCAAAAAAAAAAAAAAATTCTTCTTATTAAATTCAACTATGCTTAAAATTAAAAAAAAATTCTCGTAAAAATCCCAATTATCTTTATAAATAATCAAATTCTTCTCCACAGTTCAATTATTTTCATAAATGTCAAAAAAATGTCCTAATTTCAATTATTTTCAAAAATAAAATGCATTTTTCGAATTTCAATGATTTTCAATATCTACTATTTTAATAAAATTTCTCAAAAAGAATTCAATTATATAAAAAAAAGATTTGTAAAAATCTTCGTAAGAATTCAATTCTTTTCATGAAAAATAAAAATTTTTTAGGAATTCAATTATTTAAGGGCATTTGAACCATTATGACGTCACAATTTGCGCAAAGCATGTGTTCCAAAATTGTGACGTCATAATGGTTCAAATCCCCTTAAATTTAAATTTTCATAAAATTAGTCGAAAAAAATGAATTATTTAAAAATTTTAATAAAATTCTTTGCAAAATTCAATTATTTTCAAAAATAAACATATTTAACACAAGAATTAAATTATTTTTTATACATTTTTTCTTGGAAATTCAATTATTCTAAAGAAAAATGATTTTTATGAATTCAATTATTTAAAAAGAAGTAAAATTTTTAAAAAATTGAACTATGTTTAAAATTTGAAAAAAAATTCTCGTAAAAATTCCAATTACCTTTATAAATAACAAAATTCTTCTCCAAAGTTCAATTATTTTCATAAATGTCGAAAAAAATATTGTCCTAAATTCAATTATTTTCCAAAAATTTTCTAATTTCAATAATTCTCAACATCTATTATTATTATAAAATTTTCCAAAAAGAATTTAATTATTTAAAAAAAATTTTAATAAAATTGTATGTTAACATTTAATTATTTTCATAAATAATAAAAATTTTACAGAAATTCAATTATTTTCATAAATAATAAAATTTTTTAAGGAATTCAATTATTATTTTCTTAAAAAATAATTGAAAATTCTAGAAAATAATAATTAAATTACAATGATGAAAATGATTTTGATAAAGTTACAGCAACAAAATTTTTATGAAATAAAATAATGATTTTAATTCTTAATTTTTTATTTATTTTTTTTTATTTTTATTTTTTAAAATAATGATTTTTTTATTTAATCCTGTTCCAAAAATAAGATTAAAAATAGGAATTGTGCAAATATTTATTCTTCTTTTTCTAAAATAAAATAATAATTTTGTTAAAAAAAATTGTGATTCATAAAGAAAAATAATGGAAAATAAATAAATTTTCTATTTCTTAATCACAGTTGTTTAATAATTTTCTAATTTTCTTTAGAAGTAAAGAACAAAAATCTGCATAATTTCAATTTGACAATACATAATATTTAACAAAATTTTAGTCTTTTAATGAAAAGGAGTGAAAAAAATTCTGATGATTTCTATTTGTCATTAAAATTTTGAATTAATTATAAAATAAAAATAATTTTAACATTGATAATAATAAAGTACATGTTTCGGTAATCTGTTCGCAGTTTAAAGTTAGTTGTTGTTTGCTTTTTTGTTTCTTAACTTTTTAAAAATTTTTTTTTTCAAATATTTTCAATTTTAAAATTAATGTTTTAAAAATCATTGAATTGTTGCAAAGAATTTTATCAAAATATTCGATAATAATAGAATTCTTTAAAAGAATTTTATTATTTAGGAAAATAATTGAATTCTCGCAAAGAATTTTATTAAAATTTTTTAAAATCCTAATTAAATTCCTTTGAAGAATTTCTTTGAATATTTTTTAAACTAATGAAGTTTCTTTAACAATTTTAATTGAAAATTATTAAAGCAATTGAATTTTATGAAGAAGAATTTTATTAAAAGTGAATTAAAAATAATTGAATTCTTGCGAAGAATTTTACTATTTATAAAAATAGTTGAATTGTTTTGAAGAATTTATTAAAATTTTATGAAATAATTGAAATTTATGAAAATATTTTTAAAAATTTGAATTCATCCGAGGAATTTAATTAAAATTGTTTTGAAAATAATTAAATTCCGGCAAAGGATTTTACTATATTTATAAAAATAATTTAATTTTTGCGAAGAATTTTACTATTTATAAAAATAATTGAATTGTTTCGAAGAATTTATTAAAATTTTAAGAAATAATTAAATTTTTATGGAGAATTTTATGGAAATATTTCAAAATAATGAAATTTTTTCGAGACATATTCAATTAAAGTTGTTTCGAGAATAATGTAATTTATTTAAAAAATTTTATTAAAATTAAGTATATTTAAAATAATTAAATTCATCACAAGAATTTTATTATTTTTTGAATATAATTGAATTCTTTTAATTTTTTTGACGAATATATTTCATAATTGCATCGAAAGTAATTTAATTTTTATATATAGAATTTTTTAAAAATATTTTGAGAATAATTGAATTATTTTTAGAGAATTTTAAATTCTTGTTGAAATTGAATTTTATGGAAATTTCTGAAAATAATTAAAACCTTAAATGGTTAATTACTTTTTCTTTTATAATTTCTTTTAGTTCAGGTGAATTTTCCGATTGTCGCTGCAATAATTCTGTTGCGTAAGTTGTAATTTTAAAATAAATTGAAAGAATGAAAGGGGGAAAATATTTAAAGAAATATTTAAATTACTCACTGTTAGAATTGTATAATTTATGATATTAACATCGCTCAATATAGACGCAGTATTAAGAATGATGATTAGATGAAAATAATAATGAAGCAATTATTATTATAGTTTTTGATGCAATTGTGTAAATATGTTTGATTAAACTATTATTTCTTCTGTAGAAAATTTTATTATTTTATTTGAATTTTCTCTTTAATTTACTCTCTAAATTTGAATCAGTAAAAAATGTTGACTAATTTGATAATAAGATAGTATAGTTATTTATTATTAGATAATAATAACTGACTTCTTGTTTTTTTTAATTATAGTAAATTTTACTAAATAAATTAATAGAAAATACTATTTATTATTAAAATTTTATAATTCAAAGGAAAATTATTAAATGTTACTAATAATTTGTATAAATTACCATTTATTAGTAAAATTTACCAATTCAAAAGCAAATTAGTAAATTTTACCAATAAATTGGTAGAAATTATTATTTACTGTTAAAATTTACCAATTCAAAAGCAAATTAGTAAAGTTTACCAATAAATTGGTAGAAATTATTATTTACTGTTAAAATTTACCAATTCAAAAGCAAATTAGTAAAGTTTACCAATAAATTGGTAGAAATTATTATTTACTGTTAAAATTTACCAATTCAAAAGCAAATTAGTAAAGTTTACTAATAAATTAGTAGAAATTACCATTTATTAGTAGAAATTACCATTTATTAGTAAAATTAACTAATTCAAAAACAAAATGTCAGTCACTAACTGAAAATAGTAAACATTTTTACTAATTAAAATTTAGAGAGTAATTTATTGTTTATTTTACTTCTTATTAATTCCACTTTTCTATTTTATTTATTATTTCATTTGTTTATTATTGTAATTACCATTACTGTAATTATTATTATTATTAATTGTTTACTAAAATCCACTTTTCAGAAATCTTTCAAAGTCCTATTCCATTTAATTTACAAAAGGAATAAAATTTAAAAACAGAGTAAAATGGGGGTGTTTTCGATATAAGGGTTTCTTTCTCCTTGTTTTGAATGAGTTTTTTTTTTTTTTAGTGCGCAGCTTTACCGAATCGTAGTTAATATTTTTAAGAACCTCAGAGGTGGATGGAGTTGCAAGATCAAAAGACGCGGTCCCTGGCTTCTTTAAAGTTTTCTACCCTTTATCGAGAGAGAAAAAGAGAGAGGCGCGGTAGCATTGTATTTAAAACATTCTGGCCATGAAATACCGATAGGGTCGACCCCCATGGGGGGTGATGTGTAGGACGAGGTTTCGCGGTAGATGCCTGAAGGGGTGGGTAGGTGGAGTACGCGAGAATTTCCAACCCTTCTCGCTATGTCAAGGTATGCCTTTGCCTTTGTCATTTAATATCGACAACGGTATGCAAGGACTCGACTAAGGAAGCCTCAGGTGATCGCTTTGATGGCTACAAAGTCCATTCACCAATCTGTTGTTACTAACTCTCAACATCACTCCATTTTTGATTTTCCCCATCTTGATTACACTTATATTAAATCATTGACATGATCATTTTTCAACTATTAAGTATTTGTCGATTTTTTCAAATTTTGAAATTTAATTAATTAATTCATTCGATTTTTTTCATTTTGAAATTTAATTAATTCACTTAATTCACTTAATTCAAAATATAAAAATATTTTCAAAACCATGGGCATTGGCAAAAAATAATTTAAAACTGTAGAATTTTTATGCTTTGACTGTGGTCATAATTTAGTGAACTATGGCCAACGACAAAAATATTTTAAACCCTCAAAATATACATATTTTGACCAAGCACAAAAATCTAGCAAACTATGACCAAAATAGTTTAAATCCAAATCCAAATAGTAGTTTAAATCCCAAAATTTCTATATATATTTTGACTATGGGCAACAATTTAGAAAATCATGGCGAACGACACAAATATTTAAAAAAATTAAAATTTATATATTTTAACTGGCGGACTATGCCAATAGTGCAGTCATCGCACTCGATAAAAAAATTAACCTTGACAATAAAAAAAACTCGTTTTAGACACTTTACAAAACTAATAAAACTTCCATTCTATACTTTATTTTCCTCACGGTTCTCTGATTTTCTTCAAAAATATTTACTTCTTTCTTATCCTGTTAATAAAATTGAATTCTTGCAACTAATTTAATTATTCATGAAAAATAAAAATTAATTAATTCTTGCTAAGAATTTTATAAAAATTTTTAAATAATTCATTTCTTTTGACTAATTTAATGCAAATTCTAATTTAAATAATTGAATTCCTGAGAAATTTTTATTATTCATAAAAAGAATTGAATTCTTACGAAGTTTTTTATAAAAAATTTTTTTAATAATACAATACTGTCTGAAAATTTTATGAAAACTCTAAATATTGAAAATCATTTAATTGCAAAAAGGTTTTTTTTTGAAAAGAATTAAATTTTACAAAGAATTCTACTACAATTTTTGGGAATAATTCAATGTCTGCGTAACACTTTATTAAATTTTTTTAAAAATAATTGAACTCATAAAAAGCATTTTATTATTTATGAAAATAATTGAATTCTTGCGAACGATTTTATTAGAATTTTGTAAAATAATTGAATTTCGAAGAAAAAATGTATTACTTTAAAAAATAATTGAATTCTTGTGATGAATATTGTTATTTATGAAAATAATTGAATTTTGGGAAAAAAATTTTATTAAAATGCCTCAAAGTAATTGAATTTTCAGAAATAATTTTGTTATTCATCGACATAATTGAATTTTTTCGATGAATAATTTATGTTAATACAAATTGAATTCTTGGAAAGAATTTTATTAAAATCTAAGAATATAATTTACTTATTTTTAAAAAAATGTATTAAAATTATTGTATTTAAAATAATTGATTTCCTTCGAACAATTGTATTGAAATGTTTAAAACTAATTGAATTTCTCTGAAAAATTTTGTTATCTTCGAAAATAATTGAATTCTTGCGAACAATTTTATTAGAATTTTTTAAAATAATTAAATTTACAAGAAGAAACTTGTTACTTTTAAAAATAATTGAAATCTTGTGATGAATATTGTTATTTCTGAAAATAATTGAATTTCGAAGAAAAAATGTATTACTTTAAAAAATAATTGAATTCTTGTGATGAATATTGTTATTTATGAAAATAATTGAATTTTGGAAAAAAAATTTTATTAAAATGCCTCAAAGTAATTGAATTTTCAGAAATAATTTTGTTATTTATCGACATAATTGAATTTTTTTGATGAATAATTTATGTTAATACAAATTGAATTCTTGGAAAGAATTTTATTAAAATCTAAGAATATAATTTACTTATTTAAAAAAAAATGTATTAAAATTGTATTTAAAATAATTGATTTCCTTCGAACAATTGTATTAAAATGTTTAAAACTAATTGAATTTCTGTGAAAAATTTTGTTATTTTCGAAAATAATTGAATTTTTGCGAACGATTTTATTAGAATTTTGTAAAATAATTGAATTTCCAAGAAAAAATGTATTACTTTTAAAAAATAATAATTGAAATCTTGTGATGAATATTGTTATTTCTGAAAATAATTGAATTATGCAAAGAATTTTATTAACATGCCAGAAAATAATTGAATTTTCGAGAATAATTTTGTTATTTATCGACATAATTGAATTTTTTCGATGAATACAATTTATGTTAATAATTGAATTCTTGGGGAAGAATTTTATTAAAATCTAAAAGAATAATTGAATTAGTTCAAAAAAATTTAATTAAAATTGTATTTTAAATAATTGATTTCATTTTCATTTTTTCGAGGAATGAAATTAAATTTTTAAGAATAGTTACATTTTTTGGAGCAATTCCTGTAAAATTATACTATTAAAAATAATTAAAATCTTGTGATGATTTTTATTATTTTTTTAAAATCATTAAATAGTTGCAAAGAATTTTATTAAAATTTTCAAAAATAATTGAATTCCTGAGAAGAATTTCATTATTCATGAAAATAATTGAATTCTTGCGAAAAATTTTATTAAAATGTTTAAAGGAATTGAATTTACGTTAAAAATTATAAAATTTTGTAAATAATTGAATTTATCCAAAGAATTTAAAAAAAACATGTTTTTAAAGAATTGATTTTTTCGAGAAATTGAAATGAAGTTTTTAAAAAATGTTTACATTATTTGAGCATTTCCAGTAAAATTGTATATTAAAAATAATTGAAATCCTGCTATGAATTTTATGATTTATAAAAAAAATTGAATTATAGCGAAAAAATTGAATTTTTGTGAATAATTTTGTTATTTTTGAAAATAATTGAATAGTTGCAAAGAATTTTATTAACATTTTCAAAAATAATTGAATTCCTGAGAAGAATTTCATTATTCATGAAAATAATTGAATTCTTGCGAAAAATTTTATTAAAATGTTTAAAGGAATTGAATTTACGTTAAAAATTCTAAAATTTTGTAAATAATTGAATTTATCCAAAGAATTTAAAAAAAAAACATGTTTTTAAAGAATTCATTTTTTCGAGAAATTGAAATAAAGTTTTTAAAAAATGTTTACATTATTTGAGCAATTCCAGTAAAATTGTATATTAAAAATAATTGAAATCCTGCTATGAATTTTATGATTTATAAAAAAAATTGAATTATAGCGAAAAAAATTGAATTTTTGTGAACAATTTTGTTATTTATGAAAATAATTGAATTCTTTTTCGAAATTTTATGAAAATACTAGATCTTGAAAATACTTGAATTTCGAATATTTTTTGAAAATAATTGAATCGTTAGAGTTTGATTATAATTGATTATAATTCTTGAAAATAATTTTTTTATTTCTAGTATTAGCGAATTTAAAGTAGTATGGAAACTCGAAAAAAAATAGAAATAGTAGCTTTTAGTGGCTGAAATCTTAAATGTATACTGAAATAGTAGCATAACGTAAAAAAGTACACGGAGAAAAATATAAAGTAACTTTTACTACTTTTATAGTAAAAAATTTCCGGTAAAGCATTTCTGGTAATTTTTACTACTTTCGGAGTAAATTTTGCTACGTTCGAAGTTAATATTTGTAAAAATTAGTAAAATTTACTTCGAACGTAGCAACATTTATTCGAAAAGTAGTAAAAATTACCAGAAATGCTTTACTGGAAATTTTTTACTATAAAAGTAGTAAAAGTTACTTTATATTTTTCTCCGTGTAGTAAATAGTATAGGTTTTAGTAGATGAGTACTTAACTTGCCAGTGACAAAATATTTCAAATCCCACAAAATTTCTATATTTAGACTGTGATCAAAAACTGGCGAACCATGGCCAATAATAAAAATATTTAATCTATATTTTTGACCATGCGGTCAAAATTTTATGCACTGATAATAAATTTATTTGATTCAAATAACAGATTAGTTGACTATTTTTGAATTAAATATTTAATTGAATCAAATAATGTTTATTGGAGTAAATATTAATTAATCGGTTATTTGAATAAAGTAAATTTTTTTTTAGTCTAGCAACCATGGCCAACGGAAAAACTAGTTTAAATCCTAAAAATTTATATATATTTTCCCAATAGCCGCATACATTCTTTGATGGTTCTAATCTATTTTTAACCATAGTTTGTTAGATTTTGGGAATGGTCGAAATAAACACTAATTCACTGACTATTTGTTTTCGGTGAGCATAAAAAAATAATTTTCAATTAATCAATTAAGTTGAAAAAGGTCATTAAAAAGTAATGTATTTGAATTTGAAGAGTTTCCCACAAGAGTCACGATCTGTGGTCTCGGATGATAGTCTGACTTCGGTTTTTATACAGTATAATAGTGCTGCACTTGAAAATGTATAAGTAATGCTTCTGATTTTATATGTATGTTTTATAAACGCATATAGAGGAAAATTAACCGGTGGGAATATCCTCGCACACGCAAGCTCGCGTATCCAGGTATGCGTGACCGCGACGAGCACTACTACTATATACACGCGTTTACGCGTACTCATCCACAAATACACATACACAAATATATACAGTATGTGAATATGGAGCGATAGTTCTTTCGTGCCATAACCGTATGTGGTTTGGCTATGGTCGTTACGGTTCAAGCGTTCTCCAATAACGCGCTTGTCCAGGATGGTATGTCCACAGGAATTCCACGGTCGTCTCACTTTATTTATTTTACGTTGTCAATGTGCGTGGGACGCTCCAGCAACCGACAATCCACAATTTGATTGTCCCATCCGGTACATCCATTACCTCGAAATTATTTTTCGAACATCCGTCATCCCCCCCCCACCCCCCTTTGATTCTTTTTCCCAGAATTTAAAGTTTTATGTATATAATTTTTGATGGAAATTTGAAATTGTTTCAAAGAGATGCAGATTGATGCAGATCTCAGATTTATTGGTTATTCCTCTGAATTCGCGTCATAAAGTTCCTAGGGGGACATAAATTCAGCATCGCTGACGTGCGCAGGTTTCGCGAAAATCACAGTGACATCTCTTCCTTGAAAATCTTATTCTCATATCCGGAGTTCGAACAGCAAAAGGAACAACAGTTTCATTCTCTCTTTCTCTTTCTCTCTTGATCCGTCACACCGCCCCCATGAAAAGACAGCCACAATGGAGCGCGCAGCGATAAATTATAACGTTATGGTTTCTCTTGACATTTCTTGTACAGAGTTGGCTAACCCGACCTGGCCTAACCTCCAAGTACTTTACCTACCTACGGGCCACACATACAATTCAAAGTCACTCAGTACTTATATCTTTGAGGACAAAACTCAACAATACGCAAATAAAAAAAAAAAAAAAGAAAATATACTCACGCAACTGTCCCTCCGCATCCGCTCTCATCGAATCTCACCTCCTACCTTTCTGACAAGAGAATAACCGACTTCTTAAAGAAAAAAAAAGAACTTCTAAAGACTTTTAGGAGAAGGGGAGAGCGGCGCCTCACAATACCATAAGAGATATGATGTGCTCGCTTATTAATAATTACTGTTATTCCATAATGACCGATGTAGAGCATGGGAAGTCTCGATAATCCTATGTATTATAAAAGCCAAGAAGATGCTTCATTATCATGATATGAAAATTTACCTACGCGATCTGCGCGCTTACTTCTTTTATTTATGGAATTACTGCGTAAAAAAGAACAGATCTATCTGTCGGTATGGTGTTCCTTTTATTTTTAAATCGCGACTTTTACTCGAGACTTCCGGTATTTGTAAATATGAGAAATTCCGCGACATTGCGCTTACAATTCTTTATAATATGAGGTAGATCTGTTGTCAAACATGTCGTGCCGTTAAGAATATAATGAATATATACATGGGAGTCGTTTTTTGTGAAAAATATAATTACAGTTTATGAGAATAGATCTAATAAATAGACATTAATATAATTAGAGGGAGAGAGAGAGAGAGAGGGGGGAAAGGAATATTATTATAGGACATTATAAACTATAGTTATCAACCAAAGATTCCTTTTACATAAATTTTCTCTTCAATTGTATCAGCATAATAGCTATCACATTTTTCGAAAGGGGTTTTCAAATGACAATTTTCACTTTAACACTGTTTTTTTTGTCTCAATTTGATATCTGCAGAAAAACTGTGTTGTTTCTTTAGTCTGAATTTATTTCCGTTTTATTTTTTGCTCCAAATGTTTCTTGTTTTTGATTAAAGCTAATTTAAAAAATAATATTAATAAAAAATAATATTCGAAATTCAATTATACTTTCAATATCTAGTATTTTCATAAAATTTCGCAAAGGAATTCAATTTAAAAAAAATTGACAAAATCCACCTAAAATTCAATTATTTTCTTAAATAATAAAATTTCCATAGAAATTGAATTAATTTAGAATAGCATTTTCAAAAAAAATTTCGAAAAAATCAATTAATTAACAAAATTTTTATACAATTTTTCACAATAATTCAATTACTTTCACTAATAATAACATTATTCATGAAAATTTAAATATCTAAAAAAAAATTTTTGATAAAATTCTAATCAAAAATTCAATTATTTTCATAAATAATAAAACTCATCGAAGAATTTCAATTATATTTAATACTATTTTAAATTAATTAATCGAGAAATTCAATTATTTTCACAAATAAAGTTTTTCACAAGAATTCAATTATTTAAAATAAAATTTTCTTAATATTTCTTGTATTTCGAAAAATTTAATTATTTAAAAGAATATTTATAAATTCTTACAAAGAATTCAATTATTTTCAAAAATAACAAAAAAAAAATGGTCACAAAAATTCAATTCTTTTGAAACATTTTAACAAAATATTTCGCTATAATTCAATTATTTTCATAAATCATAAAATTCATTGCCGGAATTTAGATATTTTTGAAAATTTTAACAAAATTCTTTGCAACTATTCAATTATTTTAATAAATACCAAAATTCATTGTGAGATTTCAATTATTTTTTAAATAATTTTAAAGGAATTGCTCAAAAAATGTAATTAATTTTAAAAATTTAATTTTTATTCCTCAAAAAAATCAATTATCGAAAAAAATGATTATTTAAAAAATTTTCAGAAGAATTTAATTATTTGCAAAAATATTAGAATTTTTCTCAGGAATTCAATTATTTTCAAATATTTTAATAAAATTGTTGGAAAGAAATCAATTATTTTAAATACAGTTGTACTTCAATTTTTTTTAAATAAGTCAATTATTGTTTTGGATTTTAAAAAAATTCTTCCGAAGAATTCAATTATTTACATAAATAATTTTTTCGAAAGAATTCAATTATTAAAGATAAATAACAAAATTATTCCGTAAAATTAAATTATTTCGAGGAATTTCAATAAAATTCTTTGCAAAATTCAATTATTTTCACAAATAACAATATTCATCACAAGAATTCAATTATTTTTAAAAGTAATATATTTTTTCTTGAAAATTCAATTATTTAAAAAAATTCTAAAAAAAATCGTTCGCAAGAATTCAATTATTTTCATAAATAATAAATTGCTTTATAGAAATTCAATTATTTTTAAAAAAATTAATAAAATGCCACACAGACATTCCATTATTCTAAAAAATTTTAATTGAATTCTTTGTAAAATTTAATTATTTATATAAATTTTTTGCAATTTTTCAATTATTATTATTATTATTATTATTTTTTTTTTTTTAATTTTTTTCAATAACTACTTTTCTCATAAAATTTCCAAACAGAATTCAATTATTTAAAAATTTTTTGTAAAACTCTTTGTAAAAATACAATTCTTTTCATGAATAATAAAAATTTCTCAGAAATTCAATTATCTTTGAAAATTTCAATAAAATTCATTAAAACTGTTCAATTATTTTTATAAATAATAAAATTCATCGCTAGAATTCAATTATTTTTAACATAATTTTACAGTAGTTGCTCAAAAAATAGAATTATTCTTAAAAATTTAATTTCAATTCCTCGAAAAAATTAATTAATAAAAAAAACGTTTTTTTTTCAAATTCCTTGGAAGAATTTAATTATTTACAAAAATATTAGAATTTTTCACAGGGAATTCAATTATTCACAAATATTTAAATAAAATTGGTGGAATGAAATCGATTATTTTAAATACTATTTGAATTAAATTTTTTTCGAAATAATTAAAATATTCTCTTAGATTTTAATAAATTTCTTCCCAATAATTCAATTATTTACATAAATAATTCATCGATAGAATTCATATATATTGATAAATAACAAAATTATTCCCTAAAATTAAATTATTTTGAGGCATTTTAATAAAATTCTTTGCAAAATTTAATTATTTTAATAAATAACAATATTTATCACAAGAATTCAATTATTTTTAAAAATAATAAATTTTTTCTTGGAAATTCAATTATTTAAAAAGTTTAAAAAAAAATCGTTCGTAAGAATTCAATTATTTTCATAAATAATAAAATGCTTTTAAGTAATTCAATTATTTTTTTAAAAAAATCCAATAAAGTGCCACACGAAAGTTCAATTATTTTGAGGCATTTTAATAAAATTCTTTGCAAAATTTCATTTTTTTAAAAAACTTTTTGCAATTCATTCCTTTTTGATATCTAATATTTTCATAAAATTTCCAAACAGAATTTAATTATATATAAAAAATGTTTTGTAAATTATCGAGTGTCAATTCTGTTATCAGGCCCTAATGTGGATTCAATAAGGCCAAATAAGGCCCAAAACGAATTTCCTTTCGAACCATTTTCGAATATTTTTACTAAGGAATATAAAACCCTACTTAAGCCCTATTTCAAATCTGGCCCTAATATGGATCCAATATCGCCAAATTAGGTCCAAATCAGGACCAAATTGATCCTTGCGTTTCAATACCATTTACGAAACCAGATTATTTCTAACTCTAAAAATCTAATTCTTTCTAAAAAAAATCTTATCTAATTCCACTCAAACTTTCAATTTTATCGTGAAAAAAAAATTGAAAAAGAAAACAAATTCGTGTTTCCTTTTTCATTTTTCCTCTTTTCTCTTATAATATCAAAAAAAAAAAAATACCGTTCACAATAATCAAATGCTCGTATCGCTACACGCATCGCGCCTCAAAAACTATAGTCATTCCGTCGCGAACCGAACCTTGAAATAAAATAACGAGTGTCTTCCCTCTGATTTCAAGTTAGACACGATCGTCGCCTGGTGTGCGTATGTCGTCCGCGCGTGAAAATCCATGGTTTGAGACTGATGTGTGAACGAATTATGGTCTTGTGGTCACTTGCGTGAACGCAATCACTGGGCATACATGTGCGGTTTCAGTATATATATTAACTCACAGTGCGACTATTTTAATTATCACTATAGACTAATATACGTTAATTATCGTTAATTTTATTTCCTCCATTCTTTAATTGTAGATTAAAGATCAATTAATTTTCTAATTAATTTATTTAGTTTTTCAAAAGAGTTAATATTGTTAATATTTTTAATTTATTTCAAACTTATATTAATATCGTTAATTTATTTCAAATTTATATTAATATTAATTTTTTTTTATATTAATATTGTTAATTAATATATAAATTAATAATATTTACCATAAATTAACCATAAATTGACCTACTTATAGTTCTTTTTAAAATGAGGCCTTGGCATGATGGGCTTATCATTTCCCTACTTTGCCCCAATTTTGCGTTTTACCCAATTTCGGGTTTTACCCCATTTGGGGCTTTTCTCCATTTTAATAAGGGCGAAGTAGGGAAATTTTTTCCACTCGTAGTTAATATAGTTAATTTCTATAATAACAAAAAAAGATGCTATTAAAAAGAAAATGATCCTCAAAATGGTTGTATTTTTAGAAAAGAACCGAAAAAATGTATATCGAATTAACGAATTAAGAAAAGAAATTAAGAAAAAAATTAAGAAAAGCACCGAAAAAATTTATATCGAATTAACGGATTTTAAAAGAGAAAAGTATACTTGCAGCGGACTTAAAAATAATTACTTTTGAACAAGTTTAATTGTACAATTAAGTTCTATACATTTTATTAGAATATCATTTTTCTCTCAAGAGACATTTGTCACGAAAATGAAAATATTTTTTCCCCCAAGGCTAAGAATAATGGAAACTTATCTTTAGAATTGAATATAAAATTTAATCCATTTTAAGAGTAAATCTTTTTTTCGACATGGTATAAATTTAAAATTCTGTAAAGAGTTATATTTATAAATGTCTGCGATTTTTATATATTTCTCTTTTTTTTTAGAAAACAAAATCTATTGTGATAGCATTTCTGATATATTAAAATATGCGGTCCGTGGGGAAAATCAAAAATTAAAAAAAGGAAAAAGTGTCAAAATGAAGCAATTGATGGTCAATGTGATTTTTTTAAAAATTAAGATAGTGGAGGTAGGGAGGGATTGGAGGGAATGGAGGGAATGGGAGGATAAGGAGAGTAAGAAGAGTTTATGAGTAAAATAGATGAAGAGCAATTGGAGAGGGGGTAAAGAGGTGGTTTTTAAAGTAAGCGCACTTGGCGAGAATTGTCGCCCGAGTATAAGCGAACGAGCGAGTCTTAGTATGTGATTGCTCGTTAGCGTGGCCACGGCCCCGTGTCTGTCACGAAATCGCTGATTATCATCGTTCAAGGAAACCACCGTCGCTAGGCTGCCCGCTGTATCGCCCTTAACTCGTATAGCAGCCATCGCGGCCATTATTTACTTATGCCACGTCTTGCTATTCTTCCACACATTTACACACTCATACTTATACATATATACGCACAGAGAGAAACACTTAATGCAACAAAGAAACAAAACATTTCTCTTAATTTATTACTGAAAATTATTTCTTCTTCTTCTTCTTCTTCTTCTCTCTCTCAGAGAAAAAATTTATAATCATAATTGACTGTTTTTCACCCTGCAGGTGATGGAATTAAAATTCAATGACTGCAATGCTGGACAGCAATTGTTAATTTTCTATGCGAATGTAAAATTGTGAATTTTACGCTTGCTTATTGTTAGCTAGCTGGCTTTGAAAATAAGATTGCTGTATCAACTTTCAGGGTAGATTTTCGCTTTTAGTTTGCTGTTTGGTATGTTTGGCGTTTAAAAATTGCAAAACCTCCATTGTTGTATTTTTGCAAGATTACTGCAAGCAGACTTCGCACTCGATAATTAATTTTAAAAAAACTAGCAAAAAGTAGTTTTTGAACTAAAAAAAATAGTAAAAAAAAGTAGCTATCGAAAAAACGACCAAAAAAACTCGTTTTAGACACTTTACAAAACTGCGCCAAAAATTCCATTTTATATTTTATTTTCCTGACTTTTTCCTAATTTTCATCAAAAATATTTACTTCATTCTTATCCTGCTAATAAATTAAATCCCTGCAATAAAATTTTATTATTCATGAAAGAATTTAAATATTTCTAAAAATAATTTAATTCTTGGGGAAAATTTTATAAAAATTTTTAAATGATTGATTTCTTTCGACTAATTTTATGCAAATTCTAATTTACATAATTGAATTCCTGATAAATTTTTATTATTAATTAAAAAAATTGAATTCTTACCAAGATTTTAACAAAAAAAATTTTAAATAATTGAATTCTGTTTGGAAATTTTATGAAAATAGTGGCTATTAAAAATCACTGAATTGCAAAAAGTTTTTAAAAATAATTGAATTTTGCAAAGAATTCAATTAAAATTTTTGAGAATAATTGAATGTTTATGTGGTATTTTATTAAATTTTTTTTAAAATAATTCAATTCTTAAAAAGCATTTTATTATTTATGAAAATAATTAAATTCCTACGAACAATTTTATAAGAATTTTTAAAAATAATTAAATTTCCAAGAAAAAATTTATTACTTTAAAAAATAATTGAATTCTTGTAATGAATATTGTTATTTATGAAAATAATTGAATTTTGCAATGACTATTATTAAAATGACACAAAATAATTGAATTTTTGTGGATAATTTTGTTATTCATGGACATAATTAAAATTTTTTGAAGAATTACTTATGTCAATATTTGAATTCTTGGGAAAAATTTTATTATTTATAAAAATAATTGAATTATTGCGAAAAATTTTATTACAATGTTTAAAAAGAATTGAATTTCTGTAAAAAATTTTGTTCTTTCTGAAAATAATTAAATTCTTGCGAACAATTGTATTATAATTTTTTAAAATAATTAAATTTCAAAGAAAAAATTTATTACTTTTAAAAATAATTGAATTCTTGTGATAAATATTGTTATTTATGAAAATAATTGAATTTTGCAATGAATTTTATTAAAATAACTCAAAATAATTGCATTTTGGGGAATAATTCTGTTATTTATCGATAAAATTTAATTCTTTTGAACAATAATTTATGTTAATAATTGAATTCTTGGGAAGAATTTTATTAAAATCTAGAAGAATAATTGAATTATTTCAAAAAAATTAAATTAAAATTGTATTTAAAATAATTGATTTCTATTGAAAAATTTCATTCAAACGTTTGGAAATAATTGAATTCCTGTGAAAAATTCTAATATTTTTATAAATAATTGAATTCTTCCAATCAATTTTAAAAAAGCAGTTTTTTAAATATTTGATTTTTTCGAGGAATTGAAATTAAGTTTTTAATATTAATTACAATTTTTGAGCAATTCCTGTAAAATTGTATAAAAAAAAAAAAATAATTAATATCGTGCAATGAATTTTGTTATTTATAAAAATAATTAAACTCCTGCGATGTATTTAATAATTTATGAAAATAATTGAATTATAACGAAACATTTTGTTAAAATGTTTAAAAAGAATTGAATTTTTGTGAAATTTTTGTTATTTTTGTAAATAATTGAATTCTTTCAAAGAATTATAAAAAAAAAAACAGTTTTTTAAATAATTGATTTTTTCGAGAAATTGAAATTGAATTTTTAAGATTAATTATATTTTTTAATCAATTTCTGTAAAATTTTATTAAAAATAATTGAAATCTTGCGATGAATTTTATTATTTATAAAAATAATTGAATAGTTGCAAAGAAATTTATTAAAATTTTCAAAAAAAAAAAAATTCCCGAGAATCATTTTATTATTTATGAAAATAATTGAATTCTTGGGAAAAACTTTATTTGTGATAATAATTGAATTTCTCGATTAATTAATTTAAAATAGTATTGAAAATAATTAAAATTCTTCGATGAGTTTTATTATTTATGATAATAATTGAATTCTTGCTTAGAATTTTATCAAAAAATTTTTAAAAAAATGGAATTTCCATGAAAAATCTTATTTTTAGTGAAAGTTATTGAATTATTGTGAAGATTTGTATAAAAATTTTGTTAAATAATTGATTTTTCGAAATTTTTTTCAAATTGCTATTCTAAATTAATTGAATTCCTTTTGAAATTTTATTATTTATGAAAATAATTGAATTTTGGATGGATTTTCTCAATTTTTAAATAATTGAATTTCGGATGGATTTTCTCAATTTTTAAATAATTGAATTTTTGTTGTGAAATTTTATGAAAATACTAGATATTGAAAATAATTGAATTTTGAACATTTTTTGAAAATAATTGAATCGTTTTAAAGAATTTGATTATAATTTTTGATAATAGTTTTTTGATTTCTAGTATTGGCGAATTTAAAGTAAATTCTAAAAAAAATAGAAATAGTATCTTTTAGTGGCTGAAATCTAAAAAAAGTACCCAAATAGTAGCATAACGAAAAAAAAGTAGTAAATAGTAGGTTTTAGTAGATGAGTACAAAGCCTGTAGAAGCTTACTGCAAGCCTGAAGTATATTTAGAGATAATTTTAGCCTGAATTAAATTTTAAGTCTTTTGGAAGTTTTCGAAGATTTTTCAAAAATAGCAGTGCAACCTTGCGGCAAGTAGAAATGTTCTCCTTACTATTTGACATGTAAGCTTGCCGCAAGCTTGCATCAATCTTTCATTTTTAAGTCGCCATGCGGACAATTTATAATTTCAACAAGCTTACAGTTCAAGTTTTCTGCAAGCTTACAGCTCAAGTTTTCTGCAAGCTTGCAAGTTAATTAAAGTGAAACAAACACCCTAAGAATAATAGACGACTCTTGTTGTTAAAGTTAAATAAAAAAAAAATGCTTCAAGAAAGAAGAAATTTTTTTTCATGGGAATTTATTCGACTGGTATGGACGATCGCATCTTCAGACTGATCATTCTCTAGCTTGCGCGTAATTATTATACGTATTTTAATGGTTGTCGGTATGACTTTCCTTTGAAGGTGAGGAAAAAAAAACGAGTGCTCGAGACCTCTTATCTTCTTTTGCTCTCTCTCTCTCTCTCTCTCTTGTCGAATCACTTTTCTTTTTTCTCTCCCCGAAAGTGCAAGATCCCGTTCCCTCCCTTTTGCGAGCTTTTAAAAATATTGGGGATTTCAAATACCGAATGCCGTCGCCATTGCGCGAGTGCAGCACCGTCATTCGCTGCTCGTATCAAACGAAGAAATAAAAGGACACTCGAGTGCCTACGGCAAAGCCATTCAATCAGAAAGCCGAGACTTCCATTTACTTGGATTCTTATTCTTTTCTCCCCTTTGAGTTCTCGATATCGATGTAGATAATACTGGATTGAAGATGTTTTTTTTGTTTTTCTTAAAGATTCTCGGGTCGTAAACTTTCGTCTTTCATTTCTGGTGGGGCGAATAATATACCTGTAAATCTTTTTTTTTTTTCTTTTTTTCTGTTTACAATAGCTACTTATTTAAAGTAGCAGCTTCCAAAAGATTACTCTAAGAAATACAATTTTGTTTAACGAAAAAAAGAACAAGTAGAAAGAAGCTTACGCCTTTTTTTTGCAAAGAGGATGTGATCTCAAAGGTCAAATGATGATTGAATAATAAAATGAGAATTTAAAGAGAAAATGAACCTTATCGATTAATTCTACCCTTTAGCGCGCTGATTAAGTCGAATCAGTCGGTCGAAGTTGTTTTCAATATAGAAAGGCCCTCCATTAATATGAATTAATAGATAAATATACAATCAGAAGTAATCTATATTAATTAAGAGAGGGTCTTGCTTTGAAGACTCCACTTGCCTCCTTTGTGGACCATGACCGTGAATATCCGGCGATTCATTCATTAACCCCTCACCTTCGACCCCGAAAAGTCGGGCTTAAACCTTTAGAACAATAGTATAATATGTATAATATCTCAAAACTATATTTGAAATTTCAAATCTTTAAAAAAAATACAATCATTATTGTTTTTCCATAGAAATTAAAATTTTCAAAGCATTCACATTCAAATCTTTTTGAAATTCAACAATTTATGAGAATATTATTTATAAAACAGGAAAAAAGTGATAACTCCGAGTCTTCGAGTCTTCGACTCGGAGTTATCAGTTTCATCATGTTTTATAATAATTAAAGATAACCGAGTGATAAGATAATTATTTTCTACTATAAAAATATATTTACTCTAAATTCTTCGAAATTATTTTCATCATTTCAATTCAATTAATATTTTCTAGAATTTTTAACTAAAATTCTTTTTTAAATCAATTATTTACAATAATTTTTTTTTTAAATTCTGATAATTTTCAAATCGTATTTGTTTACAATTCAATTTTACGAAATTTCATCGATTATTCGAAAATTCTTTGCAACTATTCAATTATTTTCATAAATAATATAATTCATCGCAAGATTTCAATTATTTATTATTCTTAATACAATTTTACAGGAATTGCTAGAAAAATGTAATTATTCTTAAAAATTCAATTTCAATTTTTCGAAAAAATCGAAAAATATTTAAAAAATATTTTTTAAATAAAAACTGTTTTTTTATAATTCTTTGGAAGAATTCAATTATTTACAAAAATAACAAAAATTTTCACAAGAAATTGAATTCTTCTTAAACATTTCAATAAAATTTTTCTCAACAATTCAATTATTCACATATAAATGATAAAATTCTTCTCTGGAATTCAATTATTTTTGAAAATGTTAATAAAATTTTTTGCAACTATTCAATTATTTTTATAAATAATAAAATTCATTGCAAGATTTCAATTATTTTTAATACAATTTTACAGGAATTGATCGAAACATGTAAAATTAAAAAATTTATTTAATTTTATTAAAATGTAAAATGAAAAATTATTCCGATAAATTTAATTTCAATTCTTCGAAAAAATCAATTATTTAAAAAACTGTTTTTTTTAATGTTTGCGGAAGAATTCAATTATTTAAAATAAAATTTTCATAATGATTATTATGTTTCGAAAAAATTAATTATTTAAAACAATGTTTTTTAAATTCTTACAAAGAATTCAATTATTTTCAAAAATAACAAAATTGTTTTACAATTCGCAGTTTCACGAAATTTCATCGATTATTCGGAAATTCTTCAATTAATAATATATTTGAAAATAAAAACTTGGAATAATTTCAATTAAACTTTTTGAAAAAAAAATTAATATGAAAAATTCATATTTCCATAGATTTCAATTTGAAACTTCAATTACTTCTAAAAATTCATGCTATTATGCTTTAAATAATAAATTATTATGTAAAACTTTAAGTGAAATTCATTTTTAAATCAATTTCTTTTAGAAAAATCTATACGAGAATTTAATTATTTAAATACAAGAATAAATAATTTATACAGAATAATTGAATGTTTCTCAATATTGAATGCTCATAAAAAATTTTATAAACAAATTTTTAAATAGGTAATTTAATTCTTTCGACCAATTTCAATAAAACTTTTTAAAAATAATTACACTTTTCGAGGTATTCGATTATAATTGTACTAAAAAAAATTGAAATTCTGCGATGAGTTTGATATATTTATGAAAATATGAAATGGAAAATTTTTGAAAATAATTGAAATTTTGCCTAGAATTTTATAAAAAAATTTTGAAAATAATTGAATATCTTTATTACATTTTATTCCATTTTTTTAAAAATAATTTTATTCCTAAAAAGCATTTCAGTATTTATGAAAATAATTGAATTCTTGCGATCAGTTTTATTAAAATGTTTAAAAATAATTGAATTTCCAAGAAAAATCAATTACTTTGAAAAATAATTGAATTCTTGTAATAAATATTATTATTTATGAAAATAATTGAATTTTGCAAAGAATTTTCTTAAAATGCCTCAAAATAATTGGATTTTCGGGAATAATTTTGTTATTTATTGACATAATTGAATTATTGCGAACAATTTTATTAGAATTTTTTAAAATAATTGAATTTACGAGAAAAAAATTTATTACTTTTAAAAATAATTGAATTTTTTTGATGAATATTGTTATTTATGAAAATAATTGAATTCCAGTGAAAGATTCTAATATTTTTGTGAATAATTAAATTCTTTCAAAGGAATTTAAAAAAAAAATTTAATCTTGCAATGGATTTTACTATTTATGTAAATAATTGAATTATTGAGAAAAAATTTTATTAAAATGTTTAAAAAGAATTGAATTTCTTGTGAAAAATTTTTGTTATTTTTGTAAATAAATTAATGTTTTCAAAGAATGTAAAAAAACAGTTTTTTAAATAATTGATTTTTTCGAGAAATTGAAATTAAATTTTTAAGAATAATGACATTTTTTGAGCAATCCTTGTAAAATTGTATAATTGAAATAAAAAATAAATAAATAAATAAATAAATAAATAAATAAATAATAAATAAATAAATTATAAATTGTATAATTGTATAATTGAAATCTTGCAATGAACTTTATTATTTTTAAAAATAATTGAATAGTTGCAAAGAATTATATTAAAATTTTCAAAAATAATTGAATTACTGAGAAGAATTTTACTTTATTTATTTATTTATTTTTTTTTTTGTAGTCGGAAGTGGAAAAAAAAATTTGTAAACAATAGAATTCCTGTGAAATCATTTTTCTATTTATGAAAATAATGAAACTTTTGCGTAGATTTTTAATAGAATTTTTTTGAATAATGAAATTCTTTTGGAAAATTTTGTATTGAATATCATTGAATTCAGGAAAATTTTTGAAAATAATTGAAATTTTGCCAAGAATTTAATTTAAATTTTTGAAAATAATTGAATTTCGAAGAAGAATTTTATTATTTATTTATTTATTGGTTTATACACCTATTTAAGAAAATGGTAAATGCAACTATTTTAAAATTGAATTAATTTTAAAATGTTTAAATAAAATTATTCATTAAATAATTTCTAAGTTATAATTTTATGATTAGTTCTTCAAGAATTAAGTTATTTAAAAAGAAAATTATTGTCAGAAATGGAAAAAATTGAAGGTTTTGTATGAGAATTTTTGTTTTTTCCAGAAAAAACTATATTAATAACAATATTTTAATTATTTGAATGAAAATTAATTAGTTTTCCTTATTTTTGTTTAGAAAACGGTGAAAAAGGGGAAAAAGGTGCGCCAAATCGTCAGCAGAAGATGAAAAAAGTAAGAAAATTGAAATAAGGGGACAAAAGGGGAAAAGGGGACCAACTTTGATGCCTGCTTTCTGAAAAGAATTAACAAAAGAAAAAAAAAATACTTTTTTAATGCACATGACGATTATTATTTTTCTTTTTACTAAATCCGGACTTGAAATATGAGGATAATATGAAATGTGCTTGAAATCGGTGAAGCTTGATGTGTCGCCTACTCTTTAATGCAAATGGTTCTGATTTAAATTTAGACAATAAGGAAAAATGCACAGGGAATATTTTATAGATCTGCTTTACGTAAGTCTTCTTAGCGACGAACATACTAGAATAATGTTTTTGAAAGCAGTACGCTTTGGGTAAGACGAAGCACTTTCTGCATCTCAAACGAAAAGTCGCAAAAATTTATGCAGATACTGAAAATCTTTCTCCATCCCACTCTTTCTCTCTACTCTATATTTATAAATATTTTTTGTTTTTATTTATTAAGAAACAAAATTTCCATTATTATATCATGATAACAACATAATATTGTGTATAATACAGACAATATTGTGTCTTTACCAAAATTTTTCAATATTTCATATAGCCATAGAGTTAAAACAAAAACATTAAAATTAAAATTTTTGAATGAATGTAAACTGTAAAGATAATTAGATCAGAAAAATAAAAAAGATATTGGTTGTTTTAATAATTGCCGTCGTGTTTTTCAATATTCTTCATCTTGCCATAAGAAAATATGTGCGATACCGGTTTACAAAATACAAAAAAAAAAAAAAAAAATGAAAAAAAATTGTCTGCAAGGACTACAAGCAAAAGCACGCGTCTCAAGTATCATAGGGACTTTATTATTGATGGCGTATTGAAATGGTATGAGCGCGGTGATAAAACGCGTTGGGCCAAGAACGCCGCGGAGGTCCCCACTTAACGTCCGAGATTATATATGACGGGGGTGCGTGGGGTCCCAATGAAGTGCCCTTCTTTCTTTCAGGGCCCCACGCGTGCATTTGCCTTAAATATATTATCGTACGTCGCCGCGAATAGCCACTTTGTTTTCCCGCGGCGTTCATTCGGACCTTCAAATGTTTCATTGTTGAAACGAATAACATTACAGATTCATCCGCATCTTCTAACATTGTTATTCTTTTCAATCTCTATTGACAATTTTTCTAATTTAAACATTCTTTTATCTTTTTTAATATTTTAACCCTCTGACCTAGACCTAAATCTCCACTCTAGCTTTTTTTCAATTGTTAATTAATCTATTTATTTTTAAAAATAAAAATTAAATTTTTCATAACTATAAAACTGAAGATAACGATAAATCCGAGTACACCAGAAAGCTCTAGTAGAGCTTCGAGTAAAATATTCATTTTCTTAGCCCTTTAACGTCGCTGGGACTTAACTTAAAGCTAAGTGGGACACTGTCCCACTTACAAAAAAGTACAATATCTATAAAGAAAATTAACATTTTTGATTCAAATTTGGTGCGTCATCTTCAGGAAACAAAGGGACTTAAAAATATATTAACCAGGAGTCGATTATATAGATAATGCACTTTTTTGTAAGTGGAACACATATGTCCCACTTACAAAAAAGTGCTATATCTATAAAGAAAATTAAAATTTTTGATTCAAATTTAGTGCGTTGTTTTCAGGAAACAAAGGGAATTAAAAATATATTAACCAGGGGACGATTATATAATTCATTTTCACTTTGATTTCGAATTTGAATTCACTTTGACGTAAAATGCATTTTGATATGGAATTCGAATTAACTTTGGCTTCAAATTCATTTAGATTTCAAAATAATTTTGAAGTTAAATTCGAAATATTAATTAATAATAAAAAAAAACCAAACAAAAATAATGAAAAATTAGGAAAATAAAAAGAATGTAGAGAAATAAATAAAAATTATCGCCGCTAAGTAATGCGGTAGGCCTAAAATCACTGAAGGTGAAAAAGAACGACCACACTATTCAATCCGATTTCAGTTAACCTCACTAACTGTAAAGTTTGTCGTAATTTCTCTAAAGTAATTGAGAGCAGAGAGTAGTGCTGTGTATATATACATAGTATACAATTCACGCGTTTTCTAACAAGCGCAGACATCGGAAACGACACGGGAGAGTGCGTCTGGGTTCATAAGAAAAATAAGTTGAACAAACATAATGTACCATCAAGTATTTACTTCTATACTATGTATTAGTGAATTTTAGAATTCTCGAGTTCACATTATGGCTCACAATAGCCGCATATACCTATATCTATGTCATATAAATTGAAATACTAAAGTTTACTTCAACAGTGGACAATGTTAAAGTTTAGAACACACACAGACACAGACCATATGGTAGAGAGAAATGCTAAAATATACATTATGTGTCATTTCTGTGAATATTTACCTGTTATTGATATATTCGTCTGCTTCACATAAATATGTCCCGAAAACCGGTATAATACTTGGAATAAAGCTTGTTGACGATCAAAGGAGATGCAATAAACGATCGTAATTTATAGGGCCGTTATTAGTAATTAGTGGCATAATCGTACTTAAAGGGCGTGGGCAGCTCGTAAAATATGAATTGACATCTACTATCTTAGTTTGGATTATTCATATCCGTTTTATATTAAGGGTAATATTAAGATAAGATTTATTTCCCCTTTCTCTGTGCATCATAAATATTTTCCTTTTTGCTGAATTTACGACTACAGTACATTGTAGAATTTCTCAAACGGATCACTTAGAAGAAAATAATTTTTTTTGAGAAATTCTGACCCTGTGACAAGATTTTTTAATTTTTTTTTTAGAATAGAAGATTGTTGTTTTTAAAAATAGATATTATTGTTTTTTTTTTCTTGTCAATTTGTCGCTAGAAAATTGGGGATCTTTGAAGGTCAAATGAAAATTGGTTGGGAACGTTAGGAATTTGGCACGAAATTGTCGGTGTTGGCCACATCACAAACGAATATCCCCCTACTTGATTTCCAGCTTTGAATTCTTACTTGGCATACGAGAGCGATGAGCTACGCGACGTACGTACCAAACTGACGAGATGTGCAACGAGCGTCGTCGTCTCGGGCCTCAGACAATTTTATACACAAAATCAAAATTACCGTCTGTCACTTTAATTATCTCTCATTTCTAATTTTTCCTACACGAGGAGGAAAATTAAAATAAATCTTTTTTTCGGAAATTAATTTTTAAAAAAATAAAGGGAAATAAATATTCTTTTTTTTAAAAATGAAAGGAGAAAAGATTTAAGACCTTTTTCATAATTATAACTTTCTAGTAAAATCAGTTTGGATTATTCATTGGTACATGAAGTGCAGAGTTACACGATTCTATTATGTGTTCTTGTAAGTACGATTCTCTGAGCTGTGAAGCGAGAAAATCAATTCTAACTTGCTTTCTCTCGGCACGATGGTCCGGAAATGCAGCCAGATCTTGCGATATATCCGTCATTTTCGCGATAATTCTAATGCCAGTAGAGTAATAAATGTTGCATGAAATTAAGACTGCAGTCTTAGCCGCATTATTCACGTAGTTAAAAAAAAAAAAAAAGTGAACAATGAAACTGTTTTTCATTTTCTTTTCCATAATAAATGAGCGAAAAATATAAACCAAAACACTAAAAAAAAAATATTGAAACAGGAAAAGTATTGACAAAAAAATTTTCTCCTCGAAGAAAATTTTTTTTCTTTTCCTAAAAAGAAATTAAAATGGAGAAGGGAAAAAGTTTATATGTTGCGTATATGTCCCTGAGCAAAAAAAAATGGTTTTTAAGTCGACGTTCTCCTTTTCGTGTCGCACAGTAATTAAACAGATCATTAACGTCATCGCCACATATAGAGTAGAGCCCAACGAATCGCAAGGCAAGCATTACCGTTACGCGATGGCTGCACAGCGATAGGTACCTTGACTAATGCGACTCACTGCACCTTGCAAATTGGCCGCGCGAGTCAACGGAAGATCGTCAATGTCGAAAAAGAAATTTTTATGACGCTATCATTCAGAATGATGAACGTTCCGCATCATTGACGCTTCTTCTTCCTTCGTCTTCGAGAATTATCAAAAAAAAAAAAAGAAAAAAAATTCGAATCATAAATTTTAATTTATGCTCTTAATTCAGCATTAATGCTGCAAGTGGGTATTAAATTTTTAAGAATTGTAAACTCGGTCAAATGTTGTATTTTGAAGCAATCTCAAGGTCTCTATTGTGGATACGGCCTAAGACTATACAGGTTGTATTTTGAGAAAAAAAGAAAAAATAAGATCAAGACGTTTAAGGCCCTGTTTACAATAGCAAGTTCCTTCAGAACTTGCTATTGTAAACAGGGCCTTAAACTTTAATTTAAACTTAATCAAGACGTTTAAGGTCCTGTCTACAATAGCAAGTTCTTTCAGAACTTGTTATTGTAAACAGGGCCTTAAACCTTAATTTAACCTTAATAAAGACGTTTAAGGTCCTGTTTACAATAGCAAGTTCTTTGCAAGTTCTTTCAAAGAACTTGCTATTGTAAACAGGGCCTTAAACCTTAATTTAACCTTAATAAAGACGTTTAAGGTCCTGTTTACAATAGCAAGTTCTTTGCAAGTTCTTTCAAAGAACTTGCTATTGTAAACAGGGCCTTAAACCTTAATTTAACCTTAATAAAGACGTTTAAGGTCCTGTTTACAATAGCAAGTTCTTTGCAAGTTCTTTCAAAGAACTTGCTATTGTAAACAGGGCCTTAAACCTTAATTTAACCCCCTACTAAGTTCTTTGCTAATCGACCGTGTAGGTGGCGCTCTACGATTGGTTTATTGCGATACACAAGCAAAAAAATAGTCTAAGGCTTCTTCTTCAAGTTTATTGGTTAGGATAAAATACCGTGGTCATTAAATAAGGAGATATGGAGGTTTGCCATACACTGTGTTGTGTTGTGTTGTGCTCAAAATCGCCTGACATTAAAAGCAGGGTTGAGTCGTGAAGACTGAAATACGAGCAACGTGAGAATATCATTAGTAAATTGCTTAATTTACGAACCATACGTTATAGCCTCGCGGTGGTTTCTTTACTCAACTATCAATCGGGGGAGAATATAAATTTCTTAATCACTCCAATCCACCCGCATACACTCCTCTTAATTTTAAATAAAAAAAAAAATATTTATTTACATATAAAATAAATTAAATTCAAAAAATTAAAATAAATTAAAATAAGTTCAACAAATGAGTTCAAAATTAAAACAAATTATAAAATAAGCAGGGCTCGAACTAGGTCCATAAATTTGCTTCAAATCGGTAAAAAGTCTTTTTTTTGGAAATAGGTCCGTAAAGTCCGTAATTTGATTGAGAAAAGACGAAAATTTCATAAATTGAACTATATACTTTGGCAAATTTTAGAGAAATTAAAAATGATTGCAGAAAAAAAAATTTTCGAAAGTAATAAAATTCTTTGAAGAAATTCAATTATTCCAAAAAAATTTTTTTTTAAATTCCAATCAAAATTTTAATTACCTTTAAAAATAATTAAATTCTTCTCCAAAATTCAATTATTTTAAAAAATTTTAATAAAATGGAAAAATTTCAATTATTTTCGAAAATTTTCCTCAATAATAAAATTCTTCTCCAAAATTCAATTATTTTCAAAAATTTTAATACAATTTTTGGCAAAATTTCAATTATTTTCGAAAATTTTAATACAATTTTTGGCAAAATTTCAATTACTTTCGAAATTTTTCAATTCTACACAAACCTTTAATTATTTTCATAGAATAATAAAAATTTCACAGAAATTCAATTATTTACAAATTTGTAATATATTTCTTCGCAATCATTCAATTATTTTCATAAATAATAAAATTTTTACAGGGATTCAATTACTTTTGTAAATAATAATAATCTTTTTGGGGAATTCAATTATTTTCAGAAATAATAAAACTCATTGCAGAATTTCAACTATTTTGAAAATAATTTTAATCGAATTCCTCGAAAAATGTAATTATTATTCTTGAAAATTTTATTAAAATTCATCAAAAGAATTCAATTATTTAAAAATTTATTGAAAAAATTCTTTATGAGAATTTAATTTTAAGAAAGATGCAATTATTCAATAAATTTTTTTTTGTATTTAAATAAATGAATTCTAGTACAATTTTCTAATTAAAAATTGATTTAAAAAATTAATTTCAGTTAAAATATTAGATTATAATTGAATATTAAAAGTATTATATCGTGAATTTTCATAAATAATTGAATTTTGAAAAGATTTCAAATTAAAATCTTTGAAAATCTGAAATTTTCATATTTTTATCTAACAAGTGGAATTAATTTCTTTGAGAAAGTTTAATTGCGAATTTTATTGTTGAAATTATTTGAAGTTTTTATTTTTTAATATATTTAATTGAAGAATTGACGCTGAATTGAAATTTCGTAAAATTAAATATTGTAAACAAATAGATTTGAAAATTGTAAAAGAACTTTTTCTAAAATTAAAAAATAATTTATTTGATGAAGAATTTTAGTTAGAAACACAAAAAAATGTTTTTATTTTATAAAAAATACAAATTATTGCAGAAATTCAATTATTTCCAACAGTCATAATATTCTTCGCAAAAATCAAATATTGTTCAAAAATAATAAAAATCCTTCTTAGGGAATCAATTATTTTTACAAATAATAAAACTCATCGCAGAATTTCAATTATTTTTAATACAATTTTAATCAAATTTCTTGAAAAATGGAATTATTCTTAAAAATTTTATTAAAATTTGTCGAAAGAATTCAATTATTTAAAAATTTGTTGATAAAATTCTTTATGGGAATTGAATTTTAAGAAACATTCAATTATTGAATAAATTATTTTTTTTTAATTAAATAATTGAATTCTAGTAAAAGTTTTTAATAAAAATTGATTTAAAAATAAAATTCAGTTAAAATTTTAGATAATAATTGAATTTTGAAATTAATTTTTTTGAAAAAGTTTAATTGAATTTTTGTATATTTATTTGAATTTTTTATATTCTAATATATTTAATTGAAGAATTTACAATGAATTGAAATTTCGTAAAATTGAATATTGTAAACAAATAGATTTGAAAATTGTCAAAGAACTTTCTCTAAAATTATTCAAAATAATTGATTTGATGAAGAGTTTTAGTTAAAAATTCTGAAAAATAATAATTGAATTGATGATTTTATCACTCGGTCATCTTTAATTATTATAAAACATGAAGTAACAATCTAGTCGATATCGTGCAAATCCAAAATCTTTAAAAAAAAATCGTAAATATGAACAATTGTTTATACATTTTTTTTTAAACAATAGCAAATTTTAGATACTTTCTGATGGTCAATTATGGATTTGACTTCACTTTGATTTGGAATTCGAATTCACTTTGACGTCAAATTCATTTTATTTTAAAATTTGAATTATCTTTGGCGCTAAATTCATTTTGCTTTCGAGTTAGAACTGACTTTAAAATTTAGCTTTAAAATTATTTCGAAATCTAAATTAATTTGAAGCCAAAGTCAATTCAAATTCCATATTAAAATGCATTTCACGTCAAAGTCAATTCAAATTCGAAATCAAAGTGAAAACGAATTATATAATCGACCCCTGGTTAATATATTTTTAAGTCCCTTTGTTTCCTGAAAACAACGCACAAAATTTGAATCAAAAATTTTAATTTTCTTTATAGATATAGCACTTTTTTGTAAGTGGGACATATGTGTCCCAGTTACAAAAAAGTGCATTATCTATATAATCGACTCCTGGTTAATATATTTTTCAGTCCCTTTGTTTGCTAAAGATAACGCACCAAATTTGAATCAAAAATGTTAATTTTCTTTATAGATATTGTACTTTTTTGTAAGTGGGACAGTGTCCCACTTAGCTTTAAGTTAAGTCCTAGCGACGTTAAAGGGTTAAGAAAACGAACATTTTACTGGAAGCTTTACTAGAGCTTTCTGGTGGACTCGGATTTATCGTTATCTTCAGTTTTATAGTTATGAAAAATTAAATTTTTATTTTTAAAAATAAAATGTTCTCTTATTTGACTCGGACTGGTGATATTTTTGACAGTAATTGATCCGTAATTCCGTAATTTTTCATGTTGGTCCGTAAAGTCCGTGTTTTTAAATACTTTCACTGGTTCAAGCCCTGAGTAAGTTTAAAAAATTAAAAAAAAAGGAGGGAAGATAATAATAAAATAAATGGTGGGGGGTCACATATACTGTGTGTATTTTAGGATAAAATAATTTCCAGAAACGCAAATGCAATTTTCTAAAAGGAATAATTGTAGGAATAGTAAATTGCTATAACCTTTTACGTTAAGCAGAGAGTAGAATTAGGTAATCGAGTCAAAAAAAAAAAAAAAAAAGAGGTAAGATATCAGTAAGGCGAATTGGTGGTTCTAAGGGGTAACAGGTGGTCGGGCAGGAAATACAGACTATCTGTATGTATAAGAGCAGATACTGGCAAGTAGTTAGCATAACAATTGCAAGCGGCTACTATGTTCTACTAGCGTTGGTCGAATGATTTATGTGTACACACGCGTAACGAGTTACACGCGTTTCGGTCGTTTCAAAACATATTATAACGACCTATGATTTTTGCTGATAGATTATAAATTCTCCTCGTCATTTATCGGGAGCAAAAAATAATTCCAATTTTTACTCAAGAAGGAGTTTTTTTTTATTTTACTCAAATTTTTCCCCAAATGGGTTTCGATCTACTTAGAAAAATTTATTTTACAAATTTATTTTTCCAAATAGGTTTTTTATTTTTTCAACAAAAGGGGAACTTGATTCCCATCGCGAAATTTTAGAAAATGTCAATTTTTTTTATTTTAGTTAAATCGAAACCAAAAGTTCCAAATTGGTTTCGAATTATTTGAAAAAATAGGTCGAAACCTATTTGAAAACATTTAACTAAAATAAAAAAAGAATTGACAAAATTTTCTAAAATTTCGCGATGGGAATTAAGTTCCCCTTTTATTGTTACACTAATACAGGAAATTATTTACCCTTCTTTTTCCCTAACTACATTTAGATGTAAATTTAACGAAAAATTTTTATTTTCTTGTTTTATGAAGTTTCATCACAGTTTGATGTTTACGTATTTGTTTCAATATAACGATAAAAATCAGTCATTTCACCCCTTAATAGAAATGAAATTTGGATGAAACGATCGATTAAATGAAAAGTAGATTCGACATGGTTGGTGGCAGATGTTTTTCATTACGTCGTGACTCCCAGTAATGAAGTAAATGATAGCAGTTGAAAAATATCGCTAAACGAATAATGTGTGTGCAAAAAAAAAGAAAAAAATTTGCAAAAAAAATCGATTTTTTTATTGACAAAATATTTTTATTAAAAACTGATTAATTGAAAATTATTTCTACTCTTTAAAATAATTTCCATTGATGATTAAAAATAAGATTTTGGATTGAAAAAATTACATTCTAAATTTAAGAAAATTCTACTTAAATAGGCGCCGAGAATTTTATTTGAATTTAGAAAATAATTGAATTCTTTTGAAAAAATTTCTAACGAATTAAGAAAAAAATTAAATTTTTTCGTGAAATTTTTTGGAATGTAATTGAAGCTTTGCAAAAAATTTAACTATTTATAAATAAAATTGAATTGTTTCGAAAGATTTATTAAAATTTTAGAAAATAATTGAATTTTTTCAAAATATTTTATAACGAATTAAGAAAAAAATTGAATTCTATCGTGAAATTTTTTTTTTAAATAATTAAATGTTTGCAAACATTTTATGACGAATTGAAAAAAAATTGAATTCTTTCGTGAAATTTTTTTGAAAATAGTTGAATTCTATTGAAATTTTTTTTTATAACTCATTAAGAAAAAAATTGAATTCTTTCGTGAAATTGATTTAAATATAATTGAATTTTTGCAAAGAATTTTAGTATTTATAAATATAATGGAATTATTTAAAGAATTTTTGAAATTTTTCGAAAATAATTGAATTTTTTCGAAATGTTTTGTAACGCATTAAGAAAAATATTCAATTCTTTCGTCAAACTGTTTGGAATATAATTGAATTTTTGCAAAAAATTTAACTAATTATAAATACAATTGAATTGTTTCTAAGGAGTTATTAAAATTTTAGAAAACAATTGAATTTTTTCGAAATATTTTATAACGAATTAAAAAAAAATTGAATTCCTTTGTGAAATTTTTTTGAAAGTAATTGAATGTTTGCAAAGATTTTATAACGAATTGAGAAAAAAATTGAATTCTTTCCTGAAATTTTTTTGAAAATAATTGAATTTTTGCAAAGATTTTACTATTTAAAAGAATAATTGAATTGTTGCGAAGTATTTATTTTAATTTTAGAAAATAATTGAATTCTACTGAAATTTTTTAAAACGCATTAAGAAAAAAATTTCAATTCTTTCGTGAAATTGTTTTGAATATATTTAAATTTTTGCAAAAAATTTTACAAATTATAAATATAATTTAATTTTTTCGAAGAATTTATTAAAGTTTTAGAAAACAAAAGAATTCTATTGAAAAATTTTATATCAAATAAAGGAAAAAATAGGATTCTTTCGTTAAAATGTTTTAAATATAATTGAATTTTTGCAAAAAAATGTAACTTTTTATAAATAAATAAAGTTAAATTGTTTCGAAAAATTTATTAAAATTTCAGAAGATAATTAATTTTTTTTTTGAAAATAATTGAATGTTTGCAAAGATTGTATAACGAATTGAGAAAAAATTGAATTCTTTCGTGAAATTTTTTTGAAAATTATTGAATTTTTGCAAAGATTTTACTATTTAAAAGAATAATTGAATTGTTTCCTGAAATTTTTTTGAAAATAATTAAATTTTTGCAAATATTTTATTATTTAAAAAAATAATTGAATTGTTTCGAAGGATTTATTTAAATTTTAGAAAATAATTGAATAGGTTCGTGGAATTTTTTTAAAAATAATTAAATTTTTGCAAAGGTTTTACTATTTAAAAAAATAATTGAATTGTTTCGAAGGATTTATGTCAATTTTAGAAAATAATTGAATTGAAGATTTTACTATTTAAAATAATAATTGATTGAAAATTTTTGCAAAAAATTTTATTAATTATAAAAATAATTTAATTCTTAAAAAGAGTGTTATTATTTATGTAAAATCTTATTTTTAATCATGAATGAAAATTATTTCAAAGAGTAGAAATAATTTTTGATTAATATTAAATTTATTTTCATTGATGATTGAGAATATTATTTTTACAATTTACTTTTAAAATTAAAGTATTTGCGAAAGAAAAAAATAGAAAATTACCTTTTTAAAACAAAAAACAAAGATATATATGTGAAAGTTAGAAAGAAAAGTATTATTTCCGGCGGAAATACATCATTTTTTGTCATGATCGCGACATTGAACGTTAAGTTATAGGTAAGTAGAGGAGAAATGTCTTTGCGAAGTGCATCGATAGTTATCTTTAACCGTTTCCCTCTTGTCAAGCGTGTGAACTAAACTTGAACGGAAGTCTCTCTCTGTCTCGACAATTTAAGACTAATTTCCTTTTTGATTTCGAACACACACCAAAAAAAAAGCAATTCTTTTCCCTGTTTTGACAGTTTAATAAAAAAACAAAATTTCTTTCAAAAAATTAATTTTCAATTTATCAAAAAAAAAAAAAAAAATTTTTTTTTGTCTTGGAAGTAAAGTAATTTATCGATCCTCTTTGGTCTTGGGAATCGCCGAATGGTTTTCACTAGACACGCAAAGCAGTGTCCAGTAGGCGTATAAGCTCACGCCTACTAATTACGATTGTAGACGTCGTTATGCTCGCCACGAAACGAGTAGCGCGATATTCTTCGTCTCATGAACATCCAAGAGCCATTGGGGTTTCGCCTTACTTTAAAGAGTCAAGAGTTGAGAATTATATATATAGAGAGAGAAAGAGAAGAAAAACCTACACGTATAACCAATCGAAATGAGAAAGAGAGAATATGTACCGAAATGGAGGTGGAGAGAATCTTGAAGGCGATTTTGCGTTGCGCGGCAGCCAACCGACCGTTTGCAGCCGGAGGTAATTACGTTCGAGGAGTGACAAAAAGCCGCGTCTTAATGCAAACGCGCGCCCGGCCGTAACTCGTTAATTATAGGCCGCCTCTGATTGATCTTCAGCCACTCTATAGACGAAAAAATAAAAAGGAATTAATAATGAAAAAAAAAGGGTTTTACGATACTGGTGCCTCTGTGCCTGTCGATACGAATCACCTCACGGCACGCGCTCCCTCTCAATTCTCTTTCAAGCGTTGCCGGCATTGGGGAAAAAAAATTAATTGAAAAATGCCGCTACTGCCTTATGTGTATTGAAAATATGAACAAAAAAAATATCTTGTTCGGTAATTTTTCTTATATACAAAACCTTGCAAAAAGAAAAGCATTTACGAAAATTACGTTAAATCAATAAACACCAAATTTTTTTCCACTGATTCCGATTAGTAGTGTAGTGTTAAAACCACAAGTTTTATTCATTTTTTGTCTCAATTTGATATCCTTAGAAAAACTGTGACTCAACTAGGCTTGCAGTAATCTTGTAAGCTTGTTGCAAGAAGTAAAAATATTATTATTTATTTGTTTAAACAATTCATAAAATTGTTATTCTTAGTCTGTTGTTCGTAACTGGTTACGCTTGGCCTGAAAAGTTGCAAAATTGGGAAAAAATCGCAACTCTGTAGCTCAATTTGATAAAAAGTTGAAGTTAAACAATAGTAATTTGTTTAAACAATTGATAAAATAATTATTTTTAGATTTTTGTTAGTAACTCATTATATTCGGCATTAAAAGTTGCAAAATTGGGAAAAAATCGCAACTCTGTAGCTCAATTTGATAAAAAGTTGAAGTTTAACAATAGTAATTTGTTTAAACAATTGATAAAATAATTATTTTTAGATTTTTGTTAGTAACTAGTTACATTTGATTTGGAAAGTTGCAAAATTGAGAAAAAATCGCAACTCTAGCTCAATTTGATAAAAAGTTGAAGTTAAACAATAGTAATTTGTTTAAACAATTCGTAAAATTGTAATTGTAAATTCTTAGTTTGTTGCTAGTAACTGGTTACATTCAGCTCGAAAAGTTTCAAAATCCAGAAAAAATCGCAACTCTGAAGCTCAATTTAATAAAAAGTTGAAGTTAAACAATCGTAAATTGTTTAAACAATTGATAAAATAATTATTTTTAGATTTTTGTTAGTAACTCATTATATTCGGCCTTAAAAGTTGCAAAATTGAGAAAAAATTGCAACTCTGTAGCTCAATTTCATAAAAAGTTGAAGTTAAACAATAGTAATTTGTTTAAACTATTGATAAAATAATTATTTTTAGATTTTTGTTAGTAACTCATTATATTCGGCCTTAAAAGTTGCAAAATTGGGAAAAAATCGCAACTCTGTAGCTCAATTTCATAAAAAGTTGAAGTTAAACAATAGTAATTTGTTTAAACAATTGGTAAAATTATTATTATTAGTTTGTTGTTAGTAACTAGTTAAATTTGATTTGAAAAGTTGCAAAATTGAGAAAAAATCGCAACTCTAACTCAATTTGATAAAAAGTTGAAATTAAACAATAGTAATTTGTTTAAACAATTGGTAAAATTGTAATTGTAAATTCTTAGTTTGTTGCTAGTAACTGGTTACATTCAGCTTGAAAAGTTTCAAAATGCAGAAAAAATCGCAACTCTGTAGCTCAATTTGATAAAAAGTTGAAGTTAAACAATAATAATTTGTTTAAACAATTATTAAAATTGTAATTCTTAGATTGTTGATAATAACTAGTTACATTTGATTTGGAATGTTGCGAAATTAAAAAAAAATCGCATCTCCGTTTCTCTATTTGATAAAAAGTTTAAATTAAACAATAGTAATTTGTTTAAACAATTGATAAAATTGTTATTTTCAGATTGTTGTTGGTTGCTAGTTACATTCGGTCTAAAAAGTTGCAAAATTGAGAAAAAATCTAAACTTTGTAACTCAATTTGACAAAAAGTTAAAATTAAACAATAGTAATTTGTTTCAACAATTGATAAAACAAATTACTATTGTTTAATTTTAACTTTTTATCAAATTAAAAAAAACAATAGTAATTTGTTTAAATAATTGATAAAATTATTATTTTTACATTGTTTCTTTTTAAATAATTTAATAAAATTGTTCCACACTTATTTTCATAAATAATTTAAGTTTTTAGAGAAATTAAATTATTTTATATAGAATTTTTATAAATTTTTGTTCAAAGAAATTAATTATTTGAAACAATTTTTATAAAATTCTAAAAACAAGTGGATTATTCTTAAGGATTTTAATGAAAATTGTTTTAAAAGAAATGATATAATTTTTAATAGAATTGTAATTAAATTCCATAAAAAAAATTGAATAAAATTATTTGCAAGAAATCAATTCTTTTCAGAAATAATAAAATTCTTCATAGAAATTAGAAATTCAATTTTTTTTTAATTTGGAATAAAATTCTTCGCAGAAATTCAATTATATTGTATTTTTAATAGAATTTGGAAAAAAATTCCTTGAAAAGTGTAATTCTTTTAAAAAATTTTATTAAAATTCTTCGAAAGAATTCAATTATTTAAAAAAAGTAAATTTAATAAAATCTTCCCCCAAAATTCAATTATTTTCATAAATAACAACATTTTTACTGAAATTCAATTATTTTAAACATAATTTTCATAATTTTTTTAAAATAATTAAATTATTTAAAATAATATTTTTAAAATTGTTCGAAAAGAGTGAATTATATAATATATTTTTAAGAATTCATATATTTTTAAGAAAATTGCAATAAAATTTTTTGCAAGAATTCAATTATTTTCACAAATAATAATATTCTACTCAGAAATTGAATTATTTAGAAATAAATTTTAATAAAATTCGTTGCTAGAATTCAATTATTATTTTTGTAAATAATAAAATTCTTCGCAGGACTTTAATTATTTTTAATTGAATTTGAAAAAAAGTTTCTCAAAAAAATCTAATTATTAAAAATTTTATTAAAATTCGTCGAAAACTTTTAAATATTTATAAAATTTTTGAAAAAATTCGTTACAAGAATTCAATTTTAAAAAATGAAGAATTTTAAAAAATAAACAATTTAAAAATATAAATATATAAATTTAAAAAAAATACTCAATTTAATTTATTTTTGTATTTAAAAAATTGAATTCTCTTAGAATTTTCTGGCCGCAGAATTGATTGAAAAATTAATTGTAGATAAAATTTTAGATAATAATTGAAGAATATTAAAAGCGTTATAGTCAAAATTTTAAAAAATAATTAAATTTCAATAGATTTTTAAATTGAATTCTTTGTAAATTTTATTTGTTGTAAAACTAATAATATTTAAATAATTATTTAACAAAAATTGTTCAATTTTTTTGTAAAATGGATCAAAATTTTCCATTTTACAAATAATTATAAATAATTCGGAAGGAAATTTTCTACTATTTCTAATAAAAATTATTCAAGTTTTAAATATAGTTTAATATAGAAATTATAAAAAATTTAACTAAAATAGTTCGATAATTAGTTGTATTCCCGTAAATAATTTTAAAAAATTAAATAAAATTTCCAATTAATCAAAATTTTGTCAAATTTTGTTGAAATAAATTTATATTTTAAAGAATTTTATTTTGATTTTTACTTTTTAAAATTATTTTCAAATATTTTCTAATTTCAATGATTTTCAATATCTATCAGAGTGTTGTCAGAAAAAGTGAATGAATGAAAAAACATTCAAATTATTATAGTTAATAGTTAATTAATAGTTAATTTGTAACTAACTCAGATGTAAAGAGCAGGGAGGATAAACTAATTACTGAAAACTAAAAGTATTTTGTCTTTTATAATACTTTTATTTATAACCATACAGTACGTTTTAATATACCAATATGAAACTAATAAAAGTTTTTCCCAAAAATGAAATACTTTCCTTATGTGAGAAATTTAAGGGACAAATAGATGCAAATTAGATCTCTTCCGGGTTTTGATAGTGATGATACACTCCGAGGGCAAAGGATTCGCTTTTCTTTCCCCTTGAGAGACACTTGCCTATCAGTCCGCATATGTGTTTCACGATAGGTGTTCTCTTGTACATACTCCGCACATATGACGATATTGCAAAGTGGGATAACCGAATATATAAGCTGATATTGGCTATACATATTTATAAGGGCCATGCCAACCACTTTCAAGATCCTTATAACCCCTTAGATTCACACTTCAGAGCATTTCCACCTGCCAACAAACACATAACCTCATTTTCAAATATTGATTGCCTCGTTGATAATAGAATTTCTTCCTTCAGTATATTTCGCAATATTTATTGAATTCATATCATCGGGAAGATCAAGTTTTTGCCATACATTTTATAATATAAATTTTGTACATATCTATATTTACACCAAGTGATAAATTTTCTCAATTGTATAAATATAATATTTCGGTAGTAGTTTATATTCTTTGGATCTAAACAGTCTTCAACCAAAATGATTGAATCTATTTTTAAGCTTAAAACTAAAGTCAATTTTAGGAATTAGGACTTAAATTTTGTTTTAATTTGAAAAGTTTTAGGACCCACAGGGCTAAGATTCAGAAAATTGTTTCTACTATAAACGATTTTAGTCAAAAGGAGGCTAAAAGTAGGATTTATTATTTACAGTGTATCGAGCAGTGTATAAATGTTATTAGATCTAAAACATTACTTTAGTTGGTTCAAATCTGGATAATAGAGACATAATCGGATTTGATCGAATAAAAAGAGTTAAATCTTCGGCAAATTTTGTATTTGAATAGTCATTCAGCTTGCTCGGTTTTTTTTCTTATTATTATTTGTAATTGTAGTCGAAGTGAGTTTCTCAGAGAGTAGGCGTGTAGCTTATATTCACCCTCTCAGGAAACTATGACTATAAAAGTAGCAAAGTAAAGACAAGATATAAGTCAAGTTCCAAAGGGAACAAACACTGGTATGCTTTTAATTGCTATGCACCTGTCTCTGCCTGATGTATACCCTCTTCAAGTTAAAGACATCATTCCTTCACAATGTATATAATTCATGAAAGTTATTATTCTCCTTTTTTTTAAAACTGTTTCAATGTCTATAAACTTCTTCTCACAACAAAAAATAGTATTTTTTTTTTCCAAAAATCTATTGTTATCCCTCTTTTTGTGCGAATATTATATTTACTTCAGTATTTCATTTTCTTAAAATTTTGTTTCTTAGGTACTTCTATCTTGAGAGAGAGCATTATATATTTAGATATTTTATTATCGAATAAGTATTTCAATATTTTCTTATCAATTTTTTAAGTACTTCAAAGTAATTCTATTGCAAACAATTCTTGATAAACGGAAGAAAAAGAAGAAAGATAAAAATTCTTTTTAATTATATCAATAATGACGTTAATTTTTCTACTATATTGCAGTGTATTTTATCACTCAATATATTTCGTATCGTGTTAATCAACATGTTTCATTGGTGAATTACGAAAATTGGGGGATAATCAAGTTGTCGAAGGAACCATTAGCAGGTTTCTCATATCCAGGTGCAACAAATATTGTATATATTTGGGGTGTGTTTGTGTGTGTTGCCACGTGTTTTAGACACCTCATGCAATCATATAATACAACACAGATATAGAAATGTCTATATATATGTATTTTTTACACAAACACAAAAGAAGACTAATCATCGTCCGATATATTTATTTTCTATTATTTCGTGGGAATCAACGTATGCTCATGCGAATTGAGACAGAATATTTGTTTCGATGAAAGATTTTTATTTTCACCAATATTCTTCTCTTTCATTAGGAATTATTTATAGCACGCGCACCCTTGTCAGTACTCAATAATTTCTTCGTCAGAGACATTTTTCTTTTTCTTCGACAATAGATAAAAATTTCCCTTCGACAATCACTTCCAATCTAGAGATAACCATTAATAAAAAAAAAATAGTCAATATTTAGTTGAATTGCCTCGTAACTTTTATTATACAGATCTCAACATGGTAATATTGTATCTGCAACATTTATTGTCACATTTTGTTGTTGTTGCAAAAATTAGTTCTAATAATTAACTGCAAATATTGATATATTATAAATATTTTTAATAATTTATAATATTGTAATATAAATATAATAATTATTATATAAATATTTATAATAATTTATAATATCAAGATCAACAATATAATTTATAATCAGACAAATTATAATAATAACAATTATAATAATAAATAATTGTTATAATAATAATAATAGATAATAATAGAAATGGATGTAATTTTTAATCCCTTTTCTGAAACACTTGTGTATATACGGAAATCGAATTGAATGCAATAAATGAAATAGACCGTTTTATTTTCCGATTGCATGTATTTTAAGTGTAATTCTGAAGGGAGGAGCATTTATGGGAAGTTGAAAATTGATTGAGTCGTTGCGTGTAAAACGTGCGTGATAGAATGATTGGTTCTTTGGGGGGATGCTGTAGGCATCAAGGACCATACCTTTATTTATTATCCCAACAAAGATCCAATTTTCAGTCATATTCATTCTTGTTGGAGATATTTCCTCTCTCATTCGATGATTATTATCAGTCGCTCAGAATATAGTTCATTGATTAAATAATCAATATAAATTACATCGATTGGCAAAACGCAATGGTCATTTATTACCCCTTATAGAGGGGGAGTTTATACATAATAAATATATGGAGAGGGAATCCATTTACGTACATAAATATTTTAATCATTTTCTATTAATATTTATTATTGATTTTTATATTTATTTATAGATACCTAAATTATGAACAACACATAGTAAATCGTGAATTATTAAAAAGTGTTACAGATTAAATTAACACCAAAAAAGATTAAAACAATCAATTTTGGTGTTATTTTTTACAATGAATGAAATAGTTCATTAAATTTTTTTATAACTATAAAACATGGAGATATCGATAACTCCGAGTCTTCGACTCGGAGTCATCGATATCTTCATGTTTTATAATAATTAAAGATGTCCAAGTAATAAAATCAGTATTTTATATTATAAAAAAATCTTCTTCAAAATTATTTTCATTATTTCAATTCAATTATTATTTTCAAAATTATTTAACTACAATTGAATAATTTTCGAATAATTAATTTTAATTAATTTTCGAATAATTTTCGAAAAAGTTCTTTGTCAATTTTCAAATCCATTTGTTTACAATATTCAATTTAACGAAATTTCAATTATTCCTAAATTCTTTATTATTATTAGAAAATAAAAACTTCAAATAATATAAAAAAAAATTCAATTAAACTTTTTCAGAAAAATTAATTTCAAAATTCAATTATCACTAAAAATTAACGCTATATTGCTTTTAATATTCAATTATAATCTAAAATTTTAACTGAAATTCATTTTTATGAAATGAAAATCAATTTTTATTAGAAAATTCTACGAGAATTGAATTATTTAAATGCAAAAGTAAATAATTTAGTGAATAATTGAATGTTTCTTAAAATTCAATTCTCATAAAGAATTTTATTAACAAATTTTTAAATAATTGACTTCTTTTGTCGTGGTTTATTAAAACTTGCAGGAACATAATTACTTTTTTCAAGGAATTCAATTATAATTGTATGAAAAATAATTGAAACGCTGCAATTAGTTTTATTATTAGTAAAAATAATTGAATCCTTAGGAATAATTTTATTACTCTTGAAAATAATTGAATTTCTGCAATAATTTCTAACTTCTCTAAAATTAAATTTTTTCCAGTGTTTCTAACTAAAATTCTTTAATAAATCTATTATTTTTAATACTTTTTAAAAAAAGTTCTTTGAGAATTTTCAAATTCATTCGTTTACAATTCAATTTTACCAAAATTCCAATTATTCGGAAATTCTGCAATTAAATATATATTGAAAAATAGAAACTTGAAATAATTTCAATAAAAATCCTATTAAACTTTTAAAAAGAATTAATTCTACAGAATTTGTTTGTGAAAAATATGAAAAATTAGGAATTTCAATGATTTTAATTTGAAACTTTTTCAAAATTTAAATATTTCTAAAAAACCACGTTATAATGCTTGTAATATTTAATTATAATGTAAAATTTTAACTGAAATTAATTTTAAAAACCATTTTTATAAGTAAATTCTACGAGAATTCAATTATTTAAATACAAATAAAATGCAAATAAATAATTTATTAATTTCATGTTCCTTGAAATTAAATTCTCATAAAAAATGTTATCAACAAATTTTTTAAATCATTAAATTCTTTGAACGACTTTTAATAAAATTTTTAAGAATAATTACATTTTTTGACGAATTCGATTAAATTTGCATTAAAAATAATTGAAATTTTTTTTTTAAATAATTAAATTCTTTTAGAAAATTTTATTAAAATAGATATTGAATATCATTGAATTTAGGAAATTTTTTGAAAATAATTGAATATTGCAAAGAATTTTTTTTAAAATGCCTCAAAATAATGGGATTTTCGAGAATAATTTTGTTATTTATCTTTAATAATTGAATTCTTTCGAAGAATTATTTATGTAAATAATTGAATTCTTGGGAATTGAATTTCTGTGAAAAATTTTGTTATTTGTGAAAATAATTAAATTTTTGCAAACAATTTTATTAGAATTTTTTTAAATAATTGAATTTACAGGAAAAAATTTATTACTTTTAAAAATAATTGAATTCTTGTGATGAATATTGTTATTTGTGAAAATAATTAAATTTTGCAATGAATTTTATTAAAATGACTCAAAATAATTGAATCTTCGGGAATATAATTTATGTTTATAATTCAATTCTTGAGAAGAATTTTATTAAAATCTAGAGGAATAATTGGATTATTTTAAAAAAATGTAATTGAAATTGTACTTAAAATAATTGATTTCTTTAAAAATTTTATTAAAATATTTGAAAACAATTAAATTCCAGTGAAAAGTTCTAATATTTTTGTAAATAATTGAATTTTTCCAATGAATTTTAAAAATAATTGAAATCCTGCAATGAATTTTATTATTTATAAAAATAATTGAATATTTGCAAAGAATTTTGTTTTATTGCAAAGAATTGAAATAAAATTTTTAAGAATAATTACATTTTTTGAGCAATTCTTGTAAAATTGTATTAAAAATAATTGAAATCTTGCGATAAATTTTATTATTTATAAAAATAATTGAATAGCTGCAAAGAATTCTATTAAAATTTTTAACAATAATTGAATTACTAAGAAGAATATTATTTTATTATTTTATATTTTTTTTGTAGTCGGAAGTAGAAAAAAAAATTTGTTAAAAATTGAATTCCTGTAAAAATATTTATTATTTATGAAAATAATTGAATGTTTGCGTAGAATTTTATTTAAATTTTTTTTAAATAATGGAATTCTTTTGGAAAATTTTATTGAAATAGTAGATATTGAAAATCATTGAATTTTAGAAAACTTTTGAAAATATTTGAAATTTTGCCAAGAATTTGATTAAAATTTTGTAAAATAATTGAATAGCAGAGAAGAATTTTATTATTTATAAAGAGAATTGAAATTTTGCCGAGAATTTTTTTAAATTTTTGAACACAATTGAATTTAGTAACTATGTTACTAAGTTAGTTAGTAAGTTAGTAACTAAGTTAGTAACTAACTTACTAACTTATTATCCTGAAGAAGCTGAATTCGTTGAATTTTTACAAATCGTTGACTTTGGTGTTTTATTTAAAGTTAAATTTCATTCATAGCTAAAAATAACACTAAAATAAATTATTTTAATCCTTTCTGGTGTTAATTTAATCCTAGAGGGATTAAACTGTTGCAGATCATTTTAATCCATTCTGGTGTTATTTTAACACCTCACGTTTAACTGTGAAACTATTTCTATTTTGAAAATAATTAAAAATAATTTAAATGAAAAACAATTAGAAATTAAAAATTATTAAAAATAATTTAAATGAAAAACAGTTACGAAATTAGGAATATGATTAAAAATAATTACGAAATTAGGAATATGATTAAAAATAATTAAAAATTATTAATAATTTAAGTAATTAAAAATAGGGGAAGCTTTAAAAAAGAGAAGTTTAATAAGTTTTATCACACAGCTTATCAAAGAGGAGAAAAAAAACACACACACACACACAACTTCCCGCATATAATCGTATTAAACTCATTTAAACTTTCATTGTTCCTCTTTTGTTTTTCAGTCCGGAAATGTAATTTTGAAGCATTTTATTGTCCTCATGCATCGTTTGCAAAAAAATGTTCGATGCCTTTATTTTCATTGAGGGTTGACGCCAGGGGCACGATATCAAAACTTTTTGGTCACGAAACTTCCCTTTTGGCAAAAGGGACGCGTCGACAATCGCACGTCAACAAATGCACGCTACCCTTTTTATCTCTTAGTGGTTTTTTAAAGTGACTGTCTAAGTCTCTTTAACCACTTAATCAAACTTTTTTTTTCTTCTTTTCGCCAACTTTTATTTTAAAACAAAAATAAAGTTTTATATAATACATTTACATTTAAAAATTGATATAAAATAAGGAAGTTTAATTCTTTTTGGGTGAATTGGAACTTTTTTTTTGCAATTTTTCAAAGGGGATCGAATTAAGACAAAAAGTGTTCAACAACACATCACAAAAGTGTTGGGATGCAATACTTTTGATACGTTATTTGTCTCAATTTTGATATCATTAAAAAAGAGAAAGGGAAATTTTGAATACGAACCAAAATTGGTTTTAAAAATTTAAAATTTACAAAAGTTGATATCAAGGTGTCATATATTAGAAGGAAAAATAAAGTGCGAAAAGAATTGTAATACCATAACCATCAAGTGAGACGTGAATTTAATTACTTTTTCATAGTTTTTCGTTGACGGTTTATTTTTGGTGTGTTTATATCGTCGCCATAGTCCGTGCGACGTGTGCTGACTTGACTTTTAAATAAACGGTTGTCTTTTCCCCTTTTGATTTTACGATAATGGGTTTGTTTGCATTCCAATTTCAAGAAGTTTAACGACGCTCTCTCTACTTGCTCCGTTCTTGCACGAAGTCCGCCGCTCGCTTGACGAAACCTTTATACCAACCGAAAGTCACCCCTTTTTCATTTAAAGCTTAACGAATCGTGGATGCAAAAATCAAAGGGAATTCTCATCGAACAAAAAAAGAAAAGAAATTTCTTTACGGAGCTAAGGTTTAAAAATCGAATATTTGCCATCATAGAAAAACGGAAAAAAAAGTTCAATTTTAAAAAGAAAATAAAAGAATCTGTTATTTATGATAATTTTTTAATTCCCCTATGTAGTTTCTCATCGACCCGCGCAAGGAATTACAATAGCTATCGTGCAATCAACGATAAATTCTTTCCATGCAAGAATCGTAGAATCCTCCTCCTCCTTCGCAATGTTTTGGGCTTGATATGTGGCGAACGAATTGAGCCCGAAAATATACCGAAGACCAACGTTCACTATGAACTGGCGAGCTTCTATCGTAAACCCTCATTATCGCTGTAATTATCATGCAAGGAGATACAGTATAACGCGAAGTAGTTGGCGTGCCAGAATGCACTGAAGATCGCCCTTGCATTGCAGCTAATCCCAATGTACTCTCGTAATAAATTACGTAACTAATTTGATTTAAAAAAAATATTTCTAAAATTGTTCTGTTCATTACTGAAAAACTAGATATAGCAAGAATATAATATTATATAACATTTAATCTTGTTTTATTACCCAAAAAAAAAACTTTTTCTATTTTTCACTTGAATTAATATTTTTATCTTTTATTCTTCTATTTTCCTGATATGGTAATTACATTAAGTTTATTTCGAACTTTGAAATGAGATTTTTTTTTTATTTTATGATGTATAGCAAAAATAAGAAGTTGGGAGAAAATGGAATAAATTCAACTTTAAGTTTCAATTCACAGTTTACAAAACGGTTTTGTTCGTAATAGACTCTCTCTCCTACTCGAGAAAGTACGAGACCACCTAAATAAATTGGAGACACATCGTTCCGAGTTGCGGGCTAGTAGCTATAACGTCTCGGTATGGAGCTACGATATTTATTTGATAAACAAAGTTTCAGAGAGAGCGAGCAGTGGAAACGTATATAAGATGTCGGAGGCTTGTACCGGTAATGGCTACAATATATCAGGAAAGTTTTGTCGGCCGTAAGGTTTGACGTCTTTATAAGAGCCAAACGGTTCCGACCCTTTTCCTTTAACATTGATACACATGCACATCACCAATTCACCAAACAATTTTATTTTTCAAAACAATATTACAGGCTTTGCACTCATCTACTAAAACCTACTATATTTACTACTTTTTTTACTTTATGCTGCTATTTGGGTATTTTTTTTAGATTTCAGCCACTAAACGCTACTATTTCTAATTTTTTTAGAATTTACTTTAAATTCGCCAATACTAGAAAGCAAAAAACTATTCTCAAAAATTATAATCAAATTCTTTAAAACCATTCAATTATTTTCAAAAAGTATTCGAAAAATTCATTTATTTTCAATATCTAGTATTTTCATAAAATTTCGCAAATGAATTCAATTATTTAAAAAAAGATTGATAAAATTTATCCAAAATTCAATTATTTTCATAAATAATAAAATTTCAACAGAAATTCAATTAATTTAGAATAGAATTTTCAAAAACATTTCGAAATAATCAATTATTTAACAAAATTTTTATACAATTCTTCACAATAATTCAATTACTTTCACTAATAATAACATTCTTCATGCAAATTCAATTTTCTAACAAAATTTTTGATTACATTCTAAGTAAGAATTAAATTATTTTCATAAATAATGAAAATCATCAAAGAATTTCAATTATTTTTAATAAGGTTTTAAATTAATTAATCGAAAAATTCAATTATTTTCATAAACAAATTTTTTCACAAGAATTTAATTATTTAAAATAAAATTTTCATAATATTTATTATATTTCGAAAAAATTAATTATTTAAAACAATGTTTATAAAATTCTTATAAAGAATTCAATTATATTCAGAAAGAACAAAATTAAATAACAAAATTCAATTATTTTTTTTTTAATACCAATATCCATCAGAAGAATTCAATTATTTTTAAAAATAATAACTTTTTTTTGGAAATTTAACTATTTTAAAAAATTCTAATAATATCGTTCGCAAGAATTCAATTATTTTCAAAAATAGTAAAATTTTTCACAGAAATCCAATTCTTTTTAAACATTTAAATAAAATTTTTCTCAGGAATTCCATTATTCTTGAAAAATTTAATAAAGCTCTTTGCAACTATTCAATTATTTTCATGAATAATAAAATTCATCGCAAGATATTAATTATTTTCAATAAAATTTTACAGAAATTACTCAAAAATTGTAATTAATCTTAGAAATTTAATTTTAATTCCTCAAAAAAATCAATTATATAAAATCACGATTTAAAAAATTTTTTTTAATTAAAATTTTCTTTTATGGCATTTGGCTTCATTATTTTTGTGCTCTTAAAAAATACTTTACTTATTCAATAGTCTCCACTCTATGGTAAAAAATTTTCAATTATCAAAATTTCGAAAAAATTCCAAAAACCGAATTTCTCAAATTTTAACATTTTTTCTTTTCTTTTATGGCATTTGGCTTCATTATTTTTGTGCTCTTGAAAAATACTTTACTTATTCAATAGTCTCCACTTTTTGGTAAAAAATCTAAAATTATCAAAAATTCGAAAAAATTCAAAAAACCGAATTTCTCAAATTTTAACATTTTTTCTTTTCCTTTATGGCATTTGGCTTAATTATTTTTGTGCTCTTGAAAAATACTTTACTTATTCAATAGTCTCCAATCTTTGGTAAAAAATTTTAAATTATCAAAAATTCGAAAAAATTCCAAAAACCGAATTTTTTAAAAATTCAAAATTTTTTCTTTTCTTTTATGGCATTTAGCTTTATTATTTTTGTGCTCTTGAAAAATACTTTACTTATTCAATAGTCTCCACTCTTTGGTAAAAAATCTGAAATTATCAAAAATTCGCAAAAATTCAAAAAAACGAATTTCTTAAAATCCAACATTTCATCATTTTTTGAATTCTAATGTCTTAAAACGAAAAAATATATAAAAATTTTCAAGCTTGGAGCAATGTACAGACAGAAGTCTGATTTTATTAATATAGTCAATGTTCATTACAAGAGTTCAATTATTTTCATAAAAAATAAAATTCTTCTCAGAAATTCAATTATTTTTAAAAATTTTAATAAAATTCTTTGCAACCATTCAATTACATTTATAAATAATAAAATTCATTGCAAGATTTTAATTACTTTTAATTGAATTTTACATGGATTTGCTCAAAAAAAGGAATTAATCTAAAAAATTTCATTTCAATTCCAAAAATTTTTTTCTTGAAATTCAATTATTTAAAAAAATTCTAATAAAATCGTTCCCAAGAATTCAATTATTTTTTAAAAAATTTAATAAAATGCCGCAAATTTCAATTATTCTCAAAAATTTTAATAGTATTTTTTGTAAAATTTAATTTATTTTTAAAAACTTTTCGCAATTCAATGATTTTTAATATGTTCTATTTTCATATCATTTCCAAACAGAATTCAATTATTTAAAAAGAAATTTATAAAAATCTTCGTAAGAATTCAAATTTTTTTGGATGAATAATAAAATTCGTTTGCAGGAATCAAATTTATAAGCAGGATATAAGAATGAAGTAAATATGTTTGATAAAAATTAGAATAAAGTGAGGAAAATAAAATATAGAGTGAAATTTTTGTCAGTTTTGTGAAGTTTCTAAAACGAGTTTTTTTTGGTTGTCAAGTTTGATTTTTAGATAGCTACTTTCTTTTACTACTTTTGTTTAGTTTGAAAGGTACTTTTTGCTACTTTTTTTAAAATTAATCATCGAGTGCGAAATCTGACTTTATTTTCTAATTTCCACACTGGAGAAAAATTTATTTGATTCTAATAACCAATTAATTGACTATTATTAATTAAATATTTAGTTGAATCAAATAACATTTATTGAAGTCAATTAAATGCTGGTTCAAGTCATATTTGCTTCAAATACTGAAATTATTGGTTCAAGTTAGTGCCATTTCATTGACTCGAATAGATATTATTTGATTCAAGTAAATATTCAAGTACCATTTAATTGACTTCAATAAATATTATTTGAGGACCCTTTGAGGACCAAATTTTTTCTTAAAAAATCGCGATTTTTGATTTTTAAGCAAAGTTTTCAGGGAAAGTTATTGAAGTTTTTTATTTGAAGACCAGTATCTGTCATCCGAAATGTTTCAGACTATGTGAAAATTATTGTATCAATATTCAGTTTTGAAAATTTAGAAATTTATGCACGAGTTAATAAAAAAATGTTCATGTTGCCTGAAAGTAACACTGGTCCTCAAAGGGTTAAGTAAATATTCAAGTACCATTTAATTGATTCGAGTAAATATTTAATTGATTGTCAATTAATCGGTAATTTGAATCAAATACATTTTTTTACAGTGTAGTACTCCTTTCTTATTTTGCACTTACTTTCGAAAAAAAAACAAAATATTTAGAAAAAGAGTATATTTTCGAAAAAGTTGTTCCAGCGAAGTTTTCTTTGAAGAAACTTATTCTTCATTCTTCTTTGAAAAATGAAGAATTCTTTGTAATGTAATTGCCACAAACGACAAACATTTCGATGCGCAAGAAATTTGAAGAGCATCCAGAGAGGTACTTTGAAACATTTGAAGATAATGACACGTCCTGTGTATAGCACGCGCTGAGGATTACGTACACTTTTCCAAGTGTATATAACTAACCATCTAGATATATAATTCCCACCTTTTCTCTGCGAGGTGTGCAGCTGTCTACCGAGAGGTAGGTATAGGCCTGATGAGAGGCATGTATACTATAAACGCGCAGACATCGAAACTCTCTCATGATGTTTTCATGCGAGAAAACGATAATTAGCTCATTTCAATAATTGACAGGCCGTAACACATCTGGTGTAGTCCATAGTCACTATGTCCGAGCAGTGAGCTAGGAAAATTTTTATCCTTAAAGAGTGTATTATATGTTCTCGTCCGGAACCTCACCTCTCTTTGCTCACCTCATCCCAACTATGAATGTGTACGCTTCTCGAGTTATGCTGCAAGAAGGGGTCTCTCTTACAGAAAACTGCATTATGTGGGTCTTTACGCGGCAATAAAAACAAGATACATCTATGTCCTATGTCCGTTCTGTTTTCCATTGTTTTCTTCACCGAACATACATATACAACGGTAGCAAAGTTGCCTTGCGGACTTGGACTTGGACTTGGACTCGGCAACTTCTTCTCTATGCCGACTTCTCTCTTCTATATCGTAACCGCAATTATTGCCATTTACTCGAGGCGCAGCAATAAACCCTCTCTTGAATTGCGCGCGAACGGGTAAAAAAAAAGACTCGACGCTAAGAGAGAAAGAGAGAGAGAGAGCGATCAACAGAACAAGAGAGAAAAAGAGAGAAAGAGAGAGAAAAAGAGAGAAAAAGAAAGAAAGAAGAGAGAGGGAAGTGAAGAAAAGAACGCAGTACGATCCAAGAAGCACGCACTGTTTAACTATATACATATATATGTGTGTTGAAGCGCACGAGGACTCTATCGGTATGTAAATTATCCGCCAAGAAGAAGGAGAAAATCATTTCTGATAGTGTATACTTATGCGCTCGTGAAAATTTAGCGACGTAATGGCCATTGGTATGCTGCATTTGCCATAGCGTTAAGTGACTATTTCTGCATCGTTTAAAGTTGAGTCAATTACTGCTTTAGAACATACTAATACTGTCCTTGCGCTCTGTGCGCGCGGGAATGTAAAATGTATAACGTTTTTTTTATAACTTTTTTTGAAAATTTTAACATACGGTAAGCATTGATCGGTGTGGCGTTCTGCAGATGGCAGAATTCTAAGATTTAAGAGAGCAAACGTGTGCGAAGAAGAAGATGAAAAAAAATAGAAAAGCGGAACGCAATATCCCAAGAAATAAATGCTCACACACACTCTCTCTGTAGTTTTATGACGAAATCTTATATATCTTTGAATTCTTTCTATCTTAATTCGAAGTTTTTCTGTATATATCAAATTGAGACAAAAAAAAAAAGAATGGAATGTGTTTGCAAGGCAACACTTTTGAATTGGTTTTTGGTCTCAATTTGGCATCCTTTGAAAAATTGAACTCTAAAACAAAAGGAAACAAAATGTGGACATTTTGTTTGTTTCCAAATTTCCAAAAATTGGACCACGTGGACGTGGTCCAATTTTTAGAAATTTGCAACCCTTCCTCGCTCTCCTCCCCCATTAAAGATCATCTTAAAAGATGCAGTCATAGGGTTTCTATAAATTTCTCCTTATAAAATTCCATGATTTTTCCATGATTTCCAGGTGATAAATGATAAAATTTCCATGACACATTCAAATAAAATTTTTGTCAGTTAAGTTAGGTAAATATCATGAATAAAATTTTTTATCAGGGAAATTAGAAAAATTCAGACTTTTTCGACTTATTTTCAAAAATTGCGTCTTTTTCGACTCTTCTTCCAAACATTGCAACAAAATACCACAATTTTGAGTAAAAAAGTGCAGCTTATTTTGATTTTTATAATGCGAAAAATAACTACAAACAAATCTTTCAAAAATTGTTTTTGAATAGTTATTTTGTAAAATTTAATTGAAAATAAATAATTCATTTCAAGTATTTTGTTACATTTTTTGAAAATCAACTTTTGAAGAATTTTAATTGCAAATTATGAAAATAATTGAATTGTCAAAAATTATTTCAAGTATTTTGTTACAATGGATATTAATATTTACAAAAATAATTGAATTTCTGAGAAAAATTTCATTGTTTTTATAAAAATAATTGAATTTTTGTGAGAAATTTATAAAAATCTGTTTAAAAATAATTGATTTTTTTTCGATAAGTGTTATGAAAATTGTGTTTTAAATAATTGAATTCCTGTGAAATTTTTTTTATTTATAAATATAATTGAATTCTTTCAAAAAATTTTATTAAAATTACATTAAAAACAATTCAATTACTATAAAGAAACTAATTAAAATTTTGCCAAATAATTGAATTCTTGCAACAAAAATCGTTAAAATTTTAAAAAATAATGCAATTCCTCAGAAGAATTTTATTATTTATGAAAATAATTGAATTTTTGTGATGAATATTGTTAATTATGAAAATAATTGAATTTTGCAAAGAACTATATTAAAATGCCTCAAAATAATTACATTTTCGAGAATAATTTTGTTATTTATCAACATAATTGAATTCTTTCGAAGGATTATTTAGGTAAATAATTGAATTCTTGGGAAGAATTTTATTAAAGTCTAAAAAATAATTCAATTATTTCGAAAAAATTATATTAAAATTGTATTTAAAATAATTTATTTCTTTCCAAAAATTTTATTAAAATATTTGAAAATAATTGAATTCCTGTAAAAAGTTCTAATATTTTTGCAAATAATTGAATTCTTTTAAATAATTTTAAAAAAACATTTATTTCAAAAATTCATTATTTCAAAGAATTGAAATTAAATTTTTAAGATTAATTACATTTTTTGAGCAATTCCTGTGAAATTGTATTAAAAATAATTGAAATTTTGTTATGAATTTTATTATTTATAAAAATAATTGCATTCTTGCGAATACGATTTTATTAGAATTTTCAAAAATAATTGAATTCTTGGAAAATTTTTATTATTCATGAAAAGAATTGAATTCTTACGAAGATTTTTACAAATAATTTTTAAATAATTGAATTCTTGAGAAATTTTTATTATTCATGAAAAGAATTGAATTCTTACGAAGATTTTTACAAAGAATTTTTAAATAATTGAATTCCTGAGAAATTTTTAATATTTGTGAAAAGAATTAAATTTTTGCGAACGATTTTATTAGAAGTTTTTTAAATAATTGAATATTCAAGAAAAAATTTATTACTTTTAAAAATAATTGAATTCTTGTGATGAATATTGTTATTTAGGAAAATAAATGAATTTTGCAAAGAATTTTATTAAAATGCCTCAAAATAATTCAATTTTCGGGAATAATTTTTTTTTATTTATCGAAAAATAACAATAAACAAATCTTTCAAAAATTGTTTTTGAATACTTAAAATTTTGTAAAATTTAATTGAAAATAATTAATTTATTTCAAGTATTTTGTTACAATTTTTGAAAATCAACTTTTTAAGAATTTTAATTGCAAATTTTGAAAATAACAGTATTATCAAAAACTTTTAATGAAAAATCTTTAAATGTAAATTAAATATTGAAAATTAGCTTCTAATTTTTTAAAATTCAGTATTTTTAATATTTTCAATTTACATATTTCCAAAAATAATAACATTTTAGAATTATTTTTTACATTTTGGAGAAAACAATAATGTTCAAAATTTTTAATTAAAATTCATCAAAAAATTCATTAGTTTTTTTAAATTATCCAAAAATTCTTTTACGAAAATACAATTATTTTCGAAAAAAATTACATTAGTAAAATATTTTTAAAAACGAATTATTAGAATTGTTTTGTAATAATTTTTTAATATTGAAAATTTACTATATTTGGACTTATTAAAACTTTTGAGAAATCATAGTCCTGCATATAATTAAAATTCTTCAAAACTTTGATCATTTTTATATATACTTTTTAAAAATTCAATTATTTTTAAAAGATTTTACCAAATTTTAATTGATTGGAAATTTTTTAAAATTGAAAAATTATTATAGTTCAAAAATTATTTAAAAATATTTTTAAAAAATTTATTTTAAGAATTTCTTTATTATAATTTTTTGAAAATATTATACCTTAATAACTTGAGAAAAAACTATGGAGAGTCACAATTATTCCAAAAAATTGAGTTTCTGTATTTAAATAATTGAATTCTAGAACAACTTTTGGAAAATTATTTAAATTAATTGATTCAGAGATTTTAGTTGAAAATTGTAGAAAATAATTAAATTAAGGAAGGGTTAGAATTGTAATTTTTAGAAATTATTAAAATCCATCAATTTTACTCATTTTCCGTAAAAATTAATATTTTCCTGTGAAAAGAATTTTGTTAGGGAAAGTAATTTTAATGTCAGTAAATTGTCAGGGAAATTTGTTAAACTGAAACTTGTGACCACCCTTTATTAATAGACAAAAAATACCTATAGTGATAATAATAGTATAATAATAATAATCATGTCAATTAAGAACAATGGTTACACTTTGAAAATTTTATTTTTTTTCCAAAATGTACTTTTCTTTCTTAAATATAATCTAACACTAGTTTCTCTATAATACATGTCGTGGGTATATTACACTGCATTTAAAAGTGTATTTAAAGTTTAAAAGGACTCGTTTCAAAAGCGGAGCTTCCACATGCGGCTCAATCAGTGCCGCATGTGCGCGATGCAACACGCTCGACCTAGCCAAGGTCGGGCCGCCTGCATTCTACGTGTTCTTGTCTTATCCACGAGTAACGCAGGTGATATCTGGACGGGTACTCTTTCTGGTATGATACTCAACTGACGACATTTTCTTCGTGTGCGAGACAAGGATATATATTACTTTGACTCGTGTCAGAGGTCTATGACCTTGAGATAATTTGCGATGGATTTTTCCTTTTTTTCCAACCCCCCCCCCCCTCTCTCTCTCTCTCTTCAGTTCTCTCTTCTTCTCTCGCTTCAGTTTGGTGAAGAAATACTATTCTTTTAAAATTTTAGTTTATTTTTTTTCTTTCTTCTTTTTCTATATATTCTATAGAAAATGATTTTTAAAATAAGCTTAAGATCATTAAAAAAGCGTTATTCAAATTTTTGTAAATCATTGAAAATATTATTTTAAAAATATTTAAATAAAATACTGGGAAGTACACTCTTCGGTGCAAATAGGTTCCAAATTGTTAGGGGGACAGTTTCATCAACTTCGATTAAAAGTTAAATGATTAAATCCTTAACCGACCAAACATGCGGCTAAACTGATTTTATGATTAACTTCATTGATTAACTTTTAACTTTATCTTTTTAATTTTTCAATTAACTTTTTGGTGAAACTAATCCTTAATTTAGTTTTAAGCTCAGAAATAGGATACTTTACTGTCATTTTGATTTTTATAAACGGTTTCGGATTTTCTTTCTCCTAGTTTTTCTTGCAATTCTATAATGGGTCAACTTTTGACCCCCGGGAATAGAAATTCAGTTTTCTACATATTGCCCCAGTTTATCTTTTTTTTTGAGGAGAGGACATTTTGCCAAAAAAAGATTGAATGTTAAAATTTGAAAAACCGGTTGATGAGGGGTTGGTATGCCTTGAAGAAATGTCGTCAGCCAACCAGCTGATCCTGGGAACATCGCCCCGTGCGCGGACGTGGTTTTTTGCCGGAATTAGGGTCTCCTTGATTTAAGGCCGACGGCCTCGGTTCTCACACGAAGGGGTCAGACTCCTTACCTCTCTTTTCTGTTGTTTGTTCTGGTGCCAATTTGGTCCCGATGTCGGTAAAATTTGGAACGCACTTGTTTTGTTTTTCTTTTTCTTTTTTTATTTTGAAGAGAAAAGTGGGGGGCAGATGAATTGCAATTTACATTGGTTTCTTTTTTTTGGAAAGCGATTTCGCGAGGGAACGAACGATACTTGAAAAGAAGGTGGGTTTGAGACGTGGTTCGGCAACTTTGGTTCCCAGCAAACCAGTGTGTCGATTGGTCTGGATTGTTCGCGAAATTCTTTCAATAGTATTCGATGAATCTATCGAGGCACGTCGTCGTCGTCCTCGGATCCAAAATGTTGAACGCAAGGTATGCCGGTCATTATAGGCGGGGTTCCTTTTTGGGGTTTTGCCGGTTCTCTTGATCCTGCCACTTCACTTGAACGGCATTGGGAATTCCTTTATTCACTTAACGCCTTTATGGTAGTAAAAGTGACAAGTCGATATTGTATTTTTAATTTTTCTCCTCCACGCGATGTATATTTTGAATTCGAATAATAATTAAAAAAAAAAAAAACCAAATTCAGAATTCTTTTTCAAAAGATAATGGAAATCCGAAATTTTAAATAGAAATTTCATTATGTAGAAGATTTTATATGCTACCGGTCATTTGAGGCCTTCAAACGAAATGGGAAGTTTGTTTCTCCGAGCTCACAATAGATAGAAACCGAATGATATGTTTAACTAAATACGTTAACGTTTGCCGTATCAAAGGGAGAACTGTACCTTTATGATGGTTTCTAGTTGGTTCGCATCTAAGCAGTCTACCGGTTAACGCTGTGGTTACGGTTTACTATACGTGTGTTTGCGGCCTCTTCCTTCTCTCTCTCTTTCTCACTCCCTTACTCTCTCTCTCTCTCTCTTTCTCTTCCTCTCTTATCCACCCCCTTTCGTTAGATTTTCCACGTAGATACAACGTCAGAAGATGCATCAATCGCAAAATTGAAATTTCAGCTTCAACAATAATTACCATTGTCATCGTACTGCTGGTGCTTTCTGCGAGGATCGTTACCAAATCGGGAGAACTTCTCATAACGAGACAACAGTGCTTCTACAATAATAACTCAAAACTAATCGGAAATTATTACCCATTTCAGACTTCGCACTCAATAATTAATTTTTGAAAAGTAGCTATCAAGCTTAAAAAAAAGTAGCCAACGAAAAAACGACCAAAAAAACTCGTTTTAGACACTTTACAAAACTAACAAAAATTCCATTCTAAATTTTATTTTCCTAATAATTAATTTTATTAATTACTAATTAATTAATTAATTTATTTATTTATTTATTTATTTATTTATTTTACTAATTTTATTTTACTTTTTCCTAATTATCAGCAAAAATATTAACTTCTTTCTTATTTCGCTAATAAATTAAATTCCTGCAACGAATTTTATTATTCATGAAAAATTAAAAATATTTATTAAGTAGTAGAATTTATCACTCGGTAAAAAAGATTCTTGACATTTAATATAAATATTTATAAAAATAATTTAATTCTTGCGAAGAATTTCATGAACATTTTTGAATAATTGATTTCCTTCGACTAATTTTATGCAAATTCTAATTTAATATTTAAATAATTTAATTCCAGAGAAATTATTAATATTCATGAAAAAAATTGAATTCTTACAAAGATTAAAAAAAAAATTGTTTAAATAATTGAATAATTCAATTATTAGGTAAATAATTGAATTCTTGGGAAGAATTTTATTAAAATCTAAAAAATAATTCAATTATTTCGAAAAAATTATATTAAAATTGTATTTAAAATAATTTATTTCTTTCCAAAAATTTTATTAAAATATTTGAAAATAATTGAATTCCTGTAAAAAGTTCTAATATTTTTGCAAATAATTGAATTCTTTTAAATAATTTAAAAAAAAACATTTATTTCAAAAATTCATTATTTCAAAGAATTGAAATTGAATTTTTAAGATTAATTACATTTTTTGAGCAATTCCTGTAAAATTGTATTAAAAATAATTGAAATTTTGTTATGAATTTTATTATTTATAAAAATAAAAAAAAAAATAAAAATAAAAATTCTGTTGAATTGCAAAAAGATTTTTTAAAAATAATTCAATTTTACAAAAAATTCTATTAAAATTTTTTAGAATAATTGAATGTATGTGTGGGCATTTTATTAAATTTTTTTGAAAATAATTAAATTCCTGAAAAGCATTCTATTATTTATGAAAATAATTGAATTTTTGCGAATAATTTTATTAGAATTTTTGAAAATAATTGAATTTCCAAGAAAAAATTTATTATTTTTAACAATAATTGAATTCTTGTGATGAATATCGTTATTTAGGAAAATAATTGAATTTTGCAAAGAATTTTATCAACATGACTCAAAATAATTGAATTTTCGGTAATAATTTTGTTATTTATTTTTAATAATTGAATTCTTTTTAAGAATTATTTATGTAAATAATTGAATTCTTGGAATGGATTTTATATAAAATTTAAAAGAATAATTGAATTATTTAAAAAAAATTAAATTAAAATTGTACTTAAAATAATTGATTTCTTACCAACAATTTTATGAAAATATTTGAAAATAATTAAATTCCTGTGAAAAATTCGAATATTTTTGCAAATAATTGAATTCTTTCAAAAAATTTTATTAAAATTACATTAAAAACAATTCAATTATTATAAAGAAATTTATTTAAATTTTTGTCAAATAATTGAATTCTTTTAAAAAATTTTATTGAAATTTTTGAGAATAGTTGCATTTTTCGTGGAATTTATTTAAAATTATTGTATTAAAAATAATTGAAATCCTGCCATGAGTTTGAATATTTATAAAAATAATTGAATTCTTGCAACAAATATCGTTAAAATTTTAAAAAATAATTTAATTCCTGAGAAGAATTTTATTATTTATAAAAATAATTGAACAGTTTTAATAAATTTTATTAAAATTTTCAAAAATAATTGAATTCCTGAGAAATTTTTATTATTCATAAAAAAAATTGAATTCTTACAAAGATTTTTACAAAACAATTTTTAAATAATTAAAAAAAATTAAAAAAAATTAAATTAAAAAAAATTTTTAAGATTCATGAAAAAAATTGAATTCTTGCGAACGATTTTATTAGAATTTTTCAAAATAATTGAATATCCAAGAAAAAATTTATTATTTTTTAAAATAATTCAAATCTTGTGATGAATATTGTTATTTAGGAAAATAAATGAATTTTGCAAAGTATTTTATTAAAATGCCTCAAAATAATTGAATTTTTGGGAATAATTTTGTTATTTATCGACATAATTGAATTCTTTTAAAGAATTATTTATGTAAATAATTGAATTCTTGGAAAGAATTATTTATGTAAATAATTGAATTCTTGGAAAGAATTTTGATACAATCTTAAAGAATAATTGAATTATTTCAAAAAAATTTAATTACAATTGTATTTCAAATTTTAAATTAATTGATTTCTTTTGAACTTTTTTGGTTAAAATATTTAAAAATAAGTGAATTCCTGTGAAAAATTCTAACATCTTTGCATTAATTAAATTCTCCCAATAAATTAAAAAAAACATTTTTTTAAGTAATTGATTTTTTTGACGAATTTAAAATAATTTTTTTAAGATTAATTACAATTTTTTAAAATTGTATTAAAAATATTTGAAATCTTGCGATGAATTTTATTATTTATGAAAATAATTGAATTATTGCAAAAAATTTTATTAAAATGTTTAATAAATAAATGAATAAAAACTATAAACTTTAATCGAAGTCCAATGTTAATACTTTAAAATTAATATTTTATTAAATTATATATAGTTACAAAAGCTAATTATAACTAAAGAACCAATTTCCAATTGGTAGTTGAATAATCTCTGATGTACATCACAATTTTTCCAGCATATATTGTAGACTATAGTCTATCAAGAAGTTTGTATGCAAACATTTTCATTTTTCTCTGGCAACACAGGTTTCATCAATTCGAGAAATTCATCTAGAGGACATAACTTTAAGCATCCTGGAATTTCTAAAATTTCAATTTTCGAAGGAATTCCCGAATAATAGAGTATCTGAAATTTTATATTAAATTAATATTATATTTCATTTAAATAATTTCATATATTTATATATTTATATTTTATTTATTTTTTACCATATATTATTTTTCTTTACTAAATTTTATTTATTTTACACTTTGTTTATTTTACATTATATTTTATTTAATTTATAAAAATAATTTATAATTTTATTTATTAATTTTTCTTTTTATTTTACTTAACATTTGAACTTAGCATTTGAACTATTATGACGTCAGTGTTATAACTGTAACGTCATAATGGTTCAATGCCCTTAAATGAGAATTAAAATAAAAAAAAAGTCTATAAATTTCTATAAGGGGAAAATTAAAACTTTACCTGCACAAAATGTTGGTTATTTAATTTGTGCAATTCGATCATTATTGCACTTGAAAATTTAGGAATGTGCAACTTATAGACTCCAAGTGTAGACAGTAAGTTAATGAGATTATCATGATGTCCACTGTAGAGATAAATTTTTGTTTTCTTCCTCAATAGATTATCTTTTATTCTTATCATTTCATTTGCTATTTTGTTTATAAGAGAGCCTGGAAAAAAGATTAATTTTGCTGATATTAGTAATTTTAGTGAGGAATGTTTCTTAAAAATATATATTAAATGTCTATTTGAAAATAGACATTAAATGTCTATTTTAAAATAGACATTAAATGTCTATTTTAAAATAGATATTAAATGCGTCTATTTAAAAATAGATATTAAATGTTTATTTATAAATAGATATTAACTATCTATTTATAAATCTAAAGTTTATTTTTGTACTGTAGAAAATTTACCGGTACTCAATTTTTTCATCAAATTATTGTAAGTCATTAATTCAAAGTTGAATAAAATTGCCTCCATTACTTGAGTATTATTTAGAACATACTTCGTCCAATTTGGTAATTTGAGATTCATTTTTTCCTCCATCTCAAGGGTGAAATGAATTTTATATAAATCAGATAAATTATTTATTTTCTCTCCAGTAATATTCGATAAATTTTGTATCAAATTTTCAAATTTTTGTAATTTCTCCTTCACCTGAATAGTTTGCTTCAAATTTTTCAATTCTTCCAAATAGCTATATATAAAATTGAAAAAAGTTAAATGCAATTCTATTGAATTAATATTTATTTCATTTACTTACTAAACAATAGTTCTTAATTTGCGATTCATTTTAATTTTTAATTTTAATTTTAAGTTATTTTGATGCTTGATTATAATTTTCATTCTTTTATTTTTATTTTTAATTTAATTTTCTCAATATACCGAGAACATTTTATTGACGTTAGCAAAATATCGTCAGTTTCCGGTTCATATTCAAAAGGAATTGGCTGCCATTTAATTGAAGAATTCCAAATTTGTGAACTATCTGGAGGATACAATCCTGCAAGAACTAATTGCAAGGAAACTTTGGTCGAATCATAAATTGTGCTTCGTGCTTCAATAAATTCATATTGATATGTTGAATTTAAAAAATCTTTATACTTTTCTCGAAGAGTTTGCCCTAGTTTGTATTCATTTAGTTTTCCTTCCTAAAAAATTGATTGAAATACGAATGGAATTTAATAAAAATAATGTAAATCTTAGACTATAAAAATAAATAGCAACATTTCGCACTCACTTTTTTAAATAAAATTAGCAATTTAAAAAAAAAATAGAACGTTAAAACTTTTAATTTAAAATCTTTTAAAATTAGTTTAATTTTGTCAATATAAATTTAATTAATTATTAAAAATAATGGATTTACAGACAAACTTTAGTTAAAAACAATAAAAAAAAAATTTAATTTTAAAGAAGTTACAAATGATTGCCGAAATTCAAATATTTTCAAAAGTAATAAATTTCTTATCACAAAATTCAATTATGTTAAAAAATTACAAAAAAAAATCTCGACAACATCCCAATTATTATCTTTATAAATAAAAAACTTTTCTTCAAAATTCAATTATTTTCAAAAATTTTACTAAAATTCTTGTCAAAATTTCAATTACTTTCAAAAATTTTCCTCATTTCAATGACTTTCAATATCTATTTTAATAAAATTACCCAAAAGAATTCAATAATTATTAAAAAACAATTTTAATAAAATTGTACGCAAACATTTAATTAGTTTCATAAATAATAAAAATTTCACAGGAATTCAAAATTTAAAATTCATGGCAAATAGAATTTGTGAAATTTTTTTCAAAAAAATCAAATGTTTTAAAATTTGGCATTAAATTTTTGCAGTAATTCAATTATTTTCATAAATAACAATATTTATCACAAGAATTCAATTATTTTCAAAAGTAATAAAATTCAATTATTTAAAAAAATTTTAATAAAATTCATTGCAAAATTTAAATTATTTTCAAAATTTTTTTTCAATTCAATATCTTGTATATCTATTATTTTAATAAAATTTTCTACAAGAATTCAATTATTTTCAAACATTTTACCAAATTTTTATACAAACATTTAATTATTTTCCAAAAGAATAAAAATTTTACAGTTATTCAATTATTAAAAATAAAATTTTCATAAATTTAAAAAAAAACCTAGTTGTTTGAAACTTGATTATAGAATTCTTCTCAATAATTCAATTATTTTCAGAAATAATAAAACTCATCGCAGAATTTCAATTATTTTTAATAAAATTTTAATCAAATCCTCGAAAAATGGAATTATTCTTAAACATTTTATTAAAATTCATCAAAAGAATTCAATTATTTAAAAATTTGTTAATAAAATTATTTATAAGAATTAAATTTTAAGAAACATTTAGGTAATTATTCAATAAATAATCTACTTTTGTATTTAAATAAATAAATTCTCGTAAAATTTTCAAATAAAAGTTGTTTTGAAAATGAATTTTAGTTTAAATTTGAATGTTTTGAAGAATTTTAAATAAATAAAATAAAATAAGTAAATAAATTTAACAGTGTTTTTTTAAATAAAATTTTTTCCTTTATTTTCTAAAAATTCAAAAATTTTCAGTTTCATTTTGAATTAAATTTTCTAATTGACAAATAGAATTTATAAACATGTCTTTCCCTTATTTTTAAATAAACTTTGAATTTTATTTAAACAATTGAAATTAAGAAATAGAATTGATGCAAATTATTTCCTTATGAAAATTGAGAATTTTCTACAAAAATATTAAGAAACGGGAATATTTAATGTTTTTCTTTCCAAAAGAAAAAAATGAGTTTATAAACAATATTGTTGTTGGAAAATAAAAATTATGCTTAAAATGAGTATATTTTCTACTTCTTAATAAAAATTTTTTAACCTATTAACAATTTTCTAGTATTTTTTATAAATAAAGAGGAGAATAATTTGCATAATAATTTAGAGCAGTCAAACAAAATTTGAATTAAATAAAAATTTCTAAAAATTGTTCGCTGTCTAAAATTTTATAATATAGGAGTTCAATTTAATTTTTTTTCTTTTTGAAATAATTATTTAACAATAAAAATAAATCATACGTTTGTTAATCCACTTTGTCCCATTGGAAAGTAATTATTTTCCACGTTCGGGTTGTTCTTATAGCCCTCTCCAGCGTCAGTGTATGGCATTCGCTCTCCATTTCTAAAAACCTGTAAATATAAGAAAAAATAAATTAATTTATTATAAATAAATTAGTTTAGTATAAATAAATTAGTTTATTATAAATAAATCAGTTTTTTTATAAATAAATCAATTTATTATCAATAAAATTAAATTTAAACTTTTTCTATTCTATTTTATTGCTTCACCCAGAAAAAAAGATATAATTTTACTTCGGAGCCAACTAGACATTATATTTGTTTTAAATAAATTTTATTTGGTTGAAAAAAATTGTATTTGGTTCAATTAAATTTTATTTGGTTAAAATAAATTTTATTTATTTCAAATAAATTTTATTTGGTTAAAATAAATTTTATTTGGTTCAAATAAATTTTATTTGGTTCTAATAAATTTTATTAAAAAAATAAAATTTTTATTTAAACCAAATAAATAATCCAGTTGGCTCTGAGAAAAATACATATTTACTCAACTCAAATAAATTCTTCTAAGTTTAAATAAAATTTTTCTCTGCATTAAATAATTAAAATTTAGTATACAAAATTTTTCATTCGCATATTATTTCTATATCTGATATAAAATAATAAAATAAATATATCTAAAAGTAATATTATTTTCTTACAACAATGGCTAATTCAAGTTGAGGCTTTTCATCGTCGTCAGAATAAACAAACTGAAGAACTAGGTAAATTGTCAATGAGAGTGTGATAAATATGAATACGGAAGCTGCCAAATAATACACAATTTTCATTCTATTCGTTTGTTCTCCTTTTTCTTTTCTTTCTTTGAATTTATAAATTTTCGAAAATATATTTAATTAACTCCCTGGTATAAATTATATGTTATCAAAAATATTTTACTGATTCTTTTTTTTTCTTAGAAAAATGACAGAATATCACAATGTTTCACATTTTCTTGTTGAATATGCAGAGTACTGATAACGCTTGTTATGACATTCTGCTGTGGTTTTATTTCAGTCTAACCAAATGATAAGAAACTTTCAGTGCTGTAACATTTTATAGGCCCTATTATAAATCCGTTATTGTTTGAATTTTATAAAAAAAAAATTATATATGACGTAAAGTTTATTAAAAATCACGTCAGAAAAAAAATCACTGATTAAATAGTGATATTTTGCTAGTTTTTAATTTTGATAAAAAAATTAATAAAATAATAAATAATTTGATAAAAAATTCACTTTCTATTATTAGTTGATTTCTATTATTATTTTTAGTTAGTGTATTTTTAATTAGTATATTTATAGTTAATTTTTTTTAGTTTTTTAGTTTTTTTAATTAATTTTTTTTAGTTTTTTAGTTTTTTTAATTAATTTTTTTTTAGTTTTTTATTTTTTTATAGTTAATATATTTTTAGTCATAATGTCTTTATAAAAAATCTTTTTATAGAAAAAAAAATAAAAATAAATAAACAGTTGGAAAATAGGAAAAATTGCCAGCATATCAAAGAAGGAAAATGAATTTATAAGTTTTTATGAATATTAATAAGTGAAAAATGAAATATAACGAAAATTGAATATATTTCTTTTGGGATTAACAATAATAGAGAACAATAGAAATAAAAAAAAAAAAACAAGTTTCGAGTGTCACTGTGAGATGAGAATAATAGATTCGGTATCTTTTGCTTTAGGCTCTGGAAATATCACATTTTCCGGGCTTCCATTATTACAACTGAAAAGGTATTTCACATTTTCATTGAAATAGTGACATACAGGTAATGCTTTGCTATTTCCCCATGCAGTTAATATGTCAAAGGTATATATAAAATGATACCAAAAACAATAATTAACAATGTCACTTCTACATTTCTCAGGTTTCCAACATATCCTTCAAAATTGTTTGATCTTTTATTCACATCAATGAACATTTATTTATAATATAAAATATTTTATTTGAGGAAATTTATCATTGACCGTTTTTTTAAAAAATAAATAAATAAAGAGTTTTTATAATTTTTACTACAATTTTGCAACCAAAAAAAGAATAGGATTGCCTCTGGTCAGGGAAATCAGAAAACATTCAGGGAAATAAATTGAATTTCTGCAATCATTTGAAACTTCTAAATTCAATTTTTTTTAGTATGTACTTTAATGAAAATCCCTGATTCCATGGAATTTTTCGACGTGCGGGTAAACGAAACACAAAAAAAAATTGAATAAGTCAAAAAGGGCAAAAATAGGCTGAAATAGGGCCCAAGTAGGGCAATTTCAAATTGAAGACAATTTTGCCAGGCAAAAAGTGGATTTTATCCATTGGCTTATTTGTGAGAGAGGGCAACACCTCAAGTGCACGATGACAGGAGTCATCAATACCTTCACGGTGGAGATGTTTAACAGTGTGGTCGTAAATACAAAGAGGAGTCGATAAGTTAGTAAACTAATTAGCAGGCCTGCCGACAAAGACGAGCCATGCCTCGTCTGTCGCCAACGTTTTTTACAACAATTCCCTCTTCACCCCCCCCCCCTTGAGTGTTTGTCCCTCTTTCACGTATTTGATTTTGTTTTCTCTTAATCCTCTCTTCCCTTCCACTTTAAATTTCTCCTCGTCTTTCTTTACGATTCTCATCTTTGCTTCCCACGGGACAGTGATTTCTCCTGATTCCCCCCCCCCGCTCACCCCCTGTACTTCAATAAAGAATCGATATCGATAGTTTTTTTTTTTCATCACAAAAAGTTAAATACGAAAAAAAAAATTTTATAAAATACTTTTTCGTTTCTGTACTTGAAACTACATATATACATCAATTTCAATTTTTAATAAATTTTAAAAAAGTTCTTCTTTGTGAATTTTTAAATAAACATTTGTATACAATTCGTTTTACGAAAATTCGATTATTCGTAAATTCTTCAATTAAATATTACATTAGAAAATAAAAACTTGAAATAATTTTAAAAAATTTCGATTAAGTTTTTGGAAAAAAATTAGTTCCATAGAATTTTTAATTAAGTTTATGAAAAATTCAGATTTTTCAAAGATTTTAATTTGAAACCTTTACAGAATTTAATTATTTTTAAAAATTGTAATTATTAGTAACTTATCAAAAATTCAATTATTATCTAAAACTTTAACTGAAATTAATTTTTAAATCAATTTTTATTAGAAAATTTTACGAGAATTCAATTCAAATCAAATTTTTAAGAGTAATTTCATTTATCGAGGAATTCGATTAAAATTTTATTGCAAAAAAATTGAAATTCTCCAATGAGTTTAATTATTTATGAAAATAATTGTATTATTGTGAAGAAATTCATAAAAAAATGTTTCAAACAATTGGTTTTTTTAAAATTTATACAAATTAAATCAAAATTTAATTTAATCAGAAAATTCTAAAAGAATACCTATTCAATTTAAATTATTAAGAATAATTACATTTTTCGTGAAATTCGATTAAAATTGTATTTAAAAAAATTGAAATTCTAAAATAAGTTATTTTATTATTTAGGATAATAATTGAATATTATTGCGAAGAATTTTGTAAAAAAGTGGCAAACAGTTGGTTTTTTAAAATTTATGTAAATTTTATTTTTAATAATTGAATTCCTGTAAAATTTTTATTCTTTTGCAAAATAATTGAATTCTTTTGGGAATTTTTATTAAAATAATAGATACAAAAAAAAGAATTAAAAAAAAATTTCTCAGAAGAATTTCATTAATTTTCAAAATAATTGAATTCTTGTTATGAATATTGTTATTTATGAAAATAATTGAATTTCTAGAAAGAATTTTATTATTTATTAAGATAATTGAATTCTTTCAAAGAATTTCGTTAAAATTTTTGTAATTGAAACCAATTTCAACAGAATTGAAATAAAAATTGTTAAAAAAAAAATTAATTCAATGATTTATAAATAATAACTTTATGGCAGTTCTTTAATAGAATTAAGTTATTTAAATTAAAATATTGTCAGAAATAGAAAAAAATTTAAGGTTTTTTTTTTGAATTCTTGGTAATTTCATAGTTTATTTTATTATAAGTTGTTGAATTTCATAAAGATTTGAAATTGAAATTTTTGAAAATCTTAATTTCTATGGAATAATAAATAATGATTAAATATTTATTTAAAAAAGAATTTATTGCTGTTTTGGAATAATGTTACAAGAAAAAAAATTCGTAATTAAATGTAATAGAACAGTTTTTTGAGTATCCAATCATTTTTAAAGTGAATCAGAATATTCTTTATAGGGTCAGGGAAAAATTCAAAATTTTGTCTGGAACTCAGGGAAAAGTCAGGGAAATTCTGTAAGTTTTTTATTTTAATAAACTATGTATATTATGATTAGAGTCTATTTATAAGTTTTGTTGCAATTTTTTTGCAAAATGCAAAATATCTTTTGTGCTGTAAATTGAAATGAAAAAAGTATTAGTTTCTTAAAAATATGTTTTTCAAAAAATAGTTATAATATAATTAAAATAAATAGTTGAAAAATAATTGAAATTATCGAATTGAATAATAAAAATTGGAATCATTTGCCGCAAAAATGGAGAATTTATCTTGAAAATTGGACCGATAGAGTCTCGTTCCAAGAGACAAATTAAGTTCTTGCGTTCGGCGAGCAATCGACCAAAGATCCACCTTTAGTCTTTAACGAGACTTTACCGACCAAGTTCCAGTCGGCAAAGATCAGTGGACACAGACTTTGAACACATGTGTCACCTCTTTTCTATAACCTCTTTCTTCTCACTATACCCACCGAGAATTATCTGTATTCCAACAGTAATGAATCGTCCGCATTAGTCTGACTGAGATAAAGAAAAAAAATTATATTTTTTCCCCCCTTCAATCGAATTGAAAAAGAAAAATCGCTCATGTAGATACTTTATATTTGAAAATACATTTTTCACATTTAAAAAATAATTTTAAAATCAAAAAGAGAAATTTAAAATTTTTTATAATGTATAAAATGTATAAAATGTACAAAATGTACAAAATGTACAAAATGTATAAAATGTATAAAATGTATAAAGTGTACAAAATGTATAAAATGTATAAAGTGTTCAAAATGTATAAAATGTACAAAATGTATAAAATGTATAAAGTGTACAAAGTGTACAAAATGTACAAAATGTACAAAATGTACAAAATGTACAAAATGTACAAAATGTACAAAATGTACAAAATGTACAAAATGTACAAAATGTATAAAATGTATAAAGTGTACAAAATGTATAAAATGTAAATCGACACTCTTAAACGTACGCGTTCAAGCGAACCAATGAGATTCACTAAAAGGATAATTTTTTAACTAAGTTACGCACCGAACTCCCGACATTCTCTCTTTTCCTCATTCATCCCTTGCGCTCCTTCGCTGATTGGCAATTTCGCGTCTTGCATTTTTATCCACAGTCTTTCCCGTCGACAGTAACCCCTTCATTTTTAAATTATCCACCAGATTAATCAAGGCGTCATTTTTCACGTCCAATTTGCAATAAAAAGAACGAAAAGTGATGGAGAAAAAAAAATCCCTCCTCTCTTTTCTCTCCTTCTCCTTCCGTTAGTGAAAAGAAATGGATATAGCCGTACAGTTGAGAAAGGGAAGAGAAAATATTTTTCTTTTATTTCAAAACGATTCAATAAAAATGAGATGGAATTAAAACAAGTCCATGCAAGAGGAGTAAATTTTATTCTTAATTGATACATTCTGAATTAATTAATTCTTCCACTGGGATAGTCGACGACGAAAAGGGTTGGAGAAAAAGAGAGAGAGAGAGAGAGAAAGAGAGGAAAAAAAGGGCTGGCTTGGTCACAAAGACGCTTTCTTAATTAGTAGAGGCAGTAAATTTCTTTCATTGGACACTTTTTTTCTTCGATTATTAGAGCATAGATCTTCCACCACCCTTTATTGGGTTCTTACAACCCTTTTTTTTAGGAACTGACATTCAACATCTGTTAGAATTGATCGTTCCCTATAAAAAATTTAAAGTAGGGGCTGGGCAACACTTGGTTTGTGGGGGTGGATTATACGTAAATTTTCTCTAATCCTACTTTTCATACTTTTATTTTTCTTGTTGCGGAAAGCTTGCCTGAACTTTGCAGAAAGATTACAAAACTTTCCGGAAGGTTTCAAAATTTCCAAGAAGGTGGAACCTTCCCGGCTTCGCACTTATCTACTAAAACCTACTATTTACTACTTTTTTTACGTCATGTTACTGTTTAGGTACTTTTTTAGATTTCAGTCACTAAAAGCTACTATTTCTGTTTTTTTAGAATTTACTTTAAATTCGCCAATACTAGAAATCAAAAAACTATTATTAAAAATTATAATCAAATTTTTTAAAACGATTCAATTATTTATGAAAAATATTCGAAATTCAATTACTTTCAATATCTAGTATTTTCATAAAATTTCGCAAAAGAATTCAATTTAAAGAAATTGATAAAATCCATCCAAAATTCAATTATTTTCATAAATAATAAAATTTCTACAGGAATTCAATTAATTTAGAATAGTATTTTCAAAAACATTTCGAAAAAATCAATGACTTAAAAAATTCTTATACAATTCTTCACAATAATTCAATTACTTCCACAAATAATGACATTTTTCAAGGAAATTCAATTTTTTAAAAAAATTTTCTGATAAAATTCTAAGCAAGAATTCAATTATTTTCATAAATAATGAAACTCATCAAAAAATTTCAATTATTTTTTATTCTAGGTTTTAAATTAATTAATCGAAAAATTCAATTATTTTCAGAAATAAAGTTTTCCGCAAGAATTCAATTATTTAAAATACGATTTTCATAATTTTTTTTATATTTCGAAAAAATTAATTATTTTAAACACTGTTTAAAAAATTCTTATAAAGAATTCAATTATTTTCATAAATTACAAAATTTTGCACAGAAATTGAATTTTTTTAAAAACATTTTAAGAAAATTTTTCGCTATAATTCAATTATTTTCAGAAATAATAAAATTCTTCTCAGGAATTCAATAATTTAAAAAAATTTTTACAAAATTCTTCGCAATAATATTCAATTATATTCATAAATAATAAAATTCTTCCATGAATTTCAATTATTTTTAATAAAATTTTGCGCAATAATTCAATTTTTTTTCGGAAATAATCAAATTTTTCTCAGAAATTCAATAATTTTTGATAATTTTAATAAAATTCTTAACATTTACTCAATTATTTTCATAAATAATAAAATTTATCGCAGGATTTTAATTATTTTTAATACAATTTTATAGGCATTGCTTAAAAAATGTAATTATTCCTTAAAATTTAATTTCAATTCAATTCCTCGAAAAAATCACTTATTTTGAAAAATGTTTTTTTTTAAATTCTTTGGAAGAATTCAATTATTTTCAAATAGTTTAATAACATTTTTCAATAGAAATCATTTATTTTAAATACAATTTTAATTAAATTATTTTGAAATAATTCAATTATTCTTTTAGATTGTTAATAAAATTCTTCCTAATAATTCAATTATTTATATAAATAATTGTTTGAAAGCATTTAATAATGTTGATAAATAACAAAAGTATTCCCGAAAATTCAATTATTTTGAGGCATTTGAATAAAATTCTTTACAAAATTCAATTATTTTCATAAATAACAATATTCATCACAAGAATTCAATTATTTTTAAAAGTAATAAATTTTTTCTTGGAAATTCAATTATTTTAAAAAATTCTAATAAAATCGTTCGCAAGAATTCAATTATTTTCAAAAAAATATAATAAAATGCCATACAGACATTCAATTATTCTCAAAAATTTTAATATAATTCTTTGTTAAATTTAATTATTTTTAAAAACTTTTCGCAAGTAATGATTTTAATATCTACTATTTTCATAAAATTTTCAAACAGAATTCAATTATTTAAAAAAAATATTGTAAAAATCTTCGTAAGAATTCAATTCTTTTCATAAATAATACAAATTTCTTAGGAATTCAATTGTTTAAATTATAATTTGCATAAAATTATCCGAAAGAAATTAATTATTTAAAAATTTTTAGAAAATTCTTCGCAAGAATTAAATAATTTTTATAAATATTTAAATTCTTTCATAAATAATAAAATTTTTTGTCTGTTCTGTGAAGTGTCTAAAATTATTTTTTTGGTCGTCAAGTTTAATTTTTCCATAGCTATTTTTTTTACAATTTTTTTAGTTTGAACGCTACTTTCTGCTACTTTTTTAAAATTATAATTATCGAGTGCAAAGTCTGCTTCCTGAAAATTTGAGTTCCTTCCAGAAATTTTTGAAACGCAAATAGCACAATATAACAAAGTTGCGTCAATATTGCTACTCTCTAAATTTGAATTAGTAAAAATATTTACTAATTAGAATTAGTGACTGACCTTTTTGCTTTTGAATTAGTAAATTTTACTAAAAATTCGTAGAAATAACTATTTAATAGTAAAATTTACTAATTGAAAAGCAAAAAGTCAGTTACTAATTCAAATTAGTAAAGATTTTTACTAATTCTAATTTAGAGAGTACCATATGTTGTACTATTTGTCTATTTAATAAAACATTTAAATTTTATTTTCAATTTTCATTTCTATGATTCATCACGTTTGTATTTATCTTTTAACTTCTATGAATTATGGAGACTTTTTTTCACATATGTTTTACAAAAAAAGGGAACATTGTATTTAAACTGTTATCACTAATTTTTTTTTCTTTTTCACTGATGAAATATATATATTTCCTGAGATAAAACTTTAGCAATTACCATATATATATTTATTCTTCATTCAGTTGCTGAATATAAGTGAGCAAAGAATGATGCAAGCCGAAAGTGTTTTAAATACAGAAAAGTGCTTTGAAATAATAAAAAAAAATGTCTATCTCAATTATCCAAAAAATAAAAATTTCCATTTTAAATTTACCCCGCGCAGTGAATTCGAGGGTTTTTTGGGACAGTACTACAATCTTAATGTGAGTTTTAAAAATAAAAGAAACAAACGTGAATATTTAAATTTTTTTGTGAAACTCCCCCCAATTGATGGTCCACAAAATAATTTTGTCGAAGAAGGCGATTGTTTGAAAATTGAACTTGGACTTTACGTAAAAATATTTCCAAAACTTCAATTATCGAAGGAAAGGCAACTTATCCCGAAATGTTTTTTAGGATTTGATAATTGCCTAGTTTTAGAAGAGATGATAAATTTTAAGTGTTTAGATAAATTTGATTTCTTTTCATTTGAACATTGTACTGTTGTCATGAAATCTATCGCTCGGTTTCATGCGAAATCAATTATTTTTGAAGAAAAAAAGAAAATCACGGTTTTAGAATTGTGTTGGAGGGAGAACATTAAAATTAATTTAAATGATTGTACATTTCAATCAACTTTAGATTATTTTGTGAAAAATTTACTTCATCTAATTGATAATTCCGAAGAGATTGATGAAAAGGAGAAACTTGTGTATAGAAAAAAAATTGAAACAATTGCTTCGAATCATTTTAAACATACGTCACCGATAAATACGGAAATCAACGTTTTGGTTCACGCTGATCTTTGGACAAATAATATTTTGTTTAAATATCAAAACGAAAAGGTGAAGCAGTGTTGTATCGTCGATTTTCAAATGGCACGGTAATTATTTTCAATCTACTAATTAAAAATTAAAATTGTCAATTTCAATTCAAGCTAATTAAAATTATTAATTAAAATTGTTTTTAACTAAAAAAAAAAAATGATAAAAAATGGCAAAACTAAAAAAGAAAAAAAAAGCAAAAAAAAAAGAAAGGCAAAAAAAAGAAGACAAAGAAAAAAAGAAAGAATGAAAAAAAAGTAAAAAAACAAAATAAAAAAAATTTTAAATTATCAATTAAAAATATTAATTAAAAATTTTTCTCTACTACGATTCTTAAAATCTTTATCACTTTTATTAATTTTTTTTTCTAAAAAACCAATTATAAGAGAACAAATTTTTTTAGCAAATAAAAGTTTTACATTGTTGTTTTTTATGATGATCTCTTCACCTTTCACTCATTAATTTGTTAATCATATATCTTTTTATTTCTGTACACAGATACTGTACCCCAGCTTATGATTTACTGTATTTTCTATATAGTACAACATCAGAAAATTTTCGCCAAGAAAAAATGGATAGTTTACTGTTAATTTATCATCAAACATTAGAAGAATGTTTAATGAAAGAGGCAAATTTAAATGTAAATTTAATATTTTCATTTGAAGATTTAAAAAAATCTGTATCAAAAATCGAAGTTCATTGTATGATTCAAGCATTTTCTATAATGTCAGTAACACTATTGGGACATGATGCTTCCTTTCAAAGAATCAATGAAAAAATGCCTCTCACAAATATTGTAGTAAATGAATTTAAAAATGAAGAAAAATATAAATTCAGAATTATGGATAATTTATTTGATTTGTATAAAAAGCTTGACGATTTTGATTGTTAAAAATTATTTTTTTTTGTTGACAAATTTGGCTATATTTTTGAAAAATAAATTTCTATTTTTAATATTTGTTGATTTTATATTCTATTCCTTATTTATCATTATTTTCTATTATAAGAATATTTTTAATGTAACTTCATCAAAATTATTTTCATCATTTTAATTTTCAATTATTATTTTCAAAATCAATCAAAATTATTTTCAGAATCATTAATTATTTTTTATGAAAATAATCCTTAAGGGCATTTGAACCTTGATGACGTCACACATGCTTTGCACAAACTGTAACGTCATCAAGGTTCAAATGCCCTTAAAAAAATTTTATTATTTATAAAATTAATTGAATTCCTGTGAAATTTTTATTATTTATGAAAATAATTAAATGTTTGCATACAATTTTATTGAAATTCTTTTTAAATAATTGGATTCTTTTTGATAAATTTTATTAAAAACAAAAATATTATTTTTTTAGTTACTTTTTTTAAATTAATGAAATTAGAAATTTTTTTGCTGCTAGTTACTGTTTAAAATGTATTACATTTTTTCAAATTTATTTATTTATTTATTTCCTAATAATTTAATTTTTTAAAATTTTTTGTTTAAAATTTTGTTTTTCAATTTTTAATAGTTTTTACAACTTCTAAACTTTCCAAAATACTAGCAATGTTGCAGTAAAATTATAATATTATTTATTTAATTAATTAATTAATTAATTAATTAATAATTAATAATTAATAATTAATAATTAATATTAATTAATAATTAATATTAATTTTTAATTTAATAACTTAATAATTTAATTTTTGTTAAAGTTCAATTTTATGAGTTATTTGTTAATTAAAAATAATAATAACAATAATAATTTTTATTATAAATATTTTATAATTATTATCATTTGTTAATAAAAATTCTAATTATTAACTAGTTAATTAACAGTATTTATTAGTCTTTAATAAAAATTAATTTTCAAAAAAATTAATATTGAAGTTAGTGAAAAATAAATAGTAAATGAATATAAATACAATTAATTGAATAAAGTATTTATAGTAGCATTAATCATGGAAATAATTTTAAATATTACGGAATAATTGATAAAGACAAACTTTCAAAACAGTGCCGCAGGTTCAAGGTTGATAGCATTAACACTGTATAGTTGATAAGTAAAATTATGACTAATTTCAAGATAACCCAATATTTATTATCAATATTAATTCGTTCACTATTTTTCAGAAATCAATTGGTGACATAATTTTTATCTATAAATAATTGATAAAGAATTTAAAAATGAAACATATAGTCAAGAATTGCTTGAAATTTATATTTTTGCCAAATTTCAATTGTTTTATTTTAAAAATAAAACGTAGTCAAGAATTGTTTGAAATTTATAATTTTACAAAATTTCAATTATTTTATTTTAAAAATAAAACGTAGTCAAGAATTGTTTAAAATTTATATTTTTACCAAATTTCAATTATTTTATTTTAAAAATAAAACGTAGTCAAGAATTGTTTGAAATTTATAATTTTACCAAATTTCAATTATTTTATTTTAAAAATAAAACGTAGTCAAGAATTGTTTGAAATTTATAATTTTACCAAATTTCAAACAAAGTAGTTAAAATTATAATTAACGTTATTATTATCATTGTTATTTATTGTTATTATTACAATAATAACAACAATAATAATTATACGACCGAGTGATAGTATCAATATTATAGTAATTATAGTATTTATACTATAATTATAGTATAAATTATAGTATAAATATTATAGTAATTATTATAGTAATTAATATTATTTTTATTAATTATTACTAATTATATTGATAATTAATTTTTGTTATAATAAATCATTGTTATGATAATAATAGTAATAATAATAATCATTATTATTATTATTTTCTCAGATTAATTTTATGTAAAATTAAAATTAAATTTTTCGTAAAATTAATCTGACAAAATATTTAATAAACGGACGTAAAATTATTTGTACAATAATAATTATGTAATAATTATTGTTATTATTATATTATTGTGACTAAAAATGTATCCCCTTTGGAAGATGTGTAAATTAAGTGTAAGTAACATTTAATTATTATAGTTGTTATAATAATTACTTTTATTAAGAAAACAATTAAAATTTTAATGTTTCCCTAAAATTATTCTTTTTCAAAGCACGAGGACACGTGATTCTGTTGACAAAATAAGGAAGGGGAAAATGATTTGTCATTGAAAAAGGGATTTGAAATTATTGACAGTCGAACTTGTTGTCCCTCGACTGAAACATTTCTTGAATTTCCAAAGAAAAATTGTGTAAAAATCTAAATGTTGGATAAAAAGGAAAAATATTCCTTATTATTTTGAAAAAAAGTGATTTGATTTGATTTTTTTTTTAAAGAAGATGGAATTACACATTTGTCCCGGTTTTTCGCTGAGTGAACAAGTTATTCGCGATATTGCTTATTTAAAAACAAATGGTTTGGGACCAGAGGAAATAAATAAAATTACCGTTCGTATTTATTCATGCGGTAGACGTTATACGGGACGATTTGGACGTTATTTTCTCCTCTCATTTGATAATACACCAAAATTATTACGTTGTTTCGTGAAAATACCACCGTCATTAAACAGCAATGAGGAGTCTATTGTACGAAATTTGGGTTTATTTAATCGTGAAGCCGAAATGTATGCAATGGTATTTACGAAAATTTTAAAAAACGAAGACTCTGACATAATACCAAAATTTTATTATGCACAAATGAATAATGTTATAATAACTGACGAAATGGTGACAAATAATTATAGGAAAATTGGTAAATTATGTTCCCTTGGATATGAGCATGTTTGTATTGCATTAAAATCATTGGCGAGATTTCATGCGAGATCAATTATTTATGAGGAAAAAGTTAGTGGTTATAGTTTATTGGACGATTGTGAAGTGACATGGCACGTTAGATTACAATTACGACCATATGATAGTTTAATGCAAAAATATTATTCTGGCATTGGACATAGTTTAACGGAGGCATTTCGTTATATTCCGCAATTTATTCCTCTTGAATTGAGAAGATTTACACGTGAATTTCAAAAAGCGGCTAATTCACTGTTTCCAACAATTACGGCTAAGGAATTTTCCAGTATGAGAGTTTTATGTCATTCCGATTTGCAGACATCGAATCTTCTGTTTCATTACGATCGCAATGGACGACCTGATAAATGCTGTATGATTGACTTTCAATTTGTCAAGTAAGTTTCAATTTTATTTTTTATTTTTAAAATTTTATTAGATTTACAGGGTGTCTACTAATCAGGAAATCCGGAAAACCCGGGAATTTTTCACTAAATTAAAAAAAATTTTTTACAGGGCAAAAAATCTAATCCAAAAAATACAGACCGAAAAATCCAAAAAAATCCGGGAAAACCGGGAATTTTTCACTAAATTAAAAAAAATTTTTTACAGGACAAAAATCCAATCCAAAAAATCCAAAAAATTCGGGAAAAACGGGAATTTTTCACTAAATTAAAAAAAAATTTTACAGTACAAAAATCCAATCCAAAAAATCTAGACCGAAAAATCCAAGAAAAAAAGTCCCCAGTACAAAAAATCCAAACTAAAAATGTCCAAAATAAATAATGAAACATATGTGAAAAAGCCACGTTTTTACTTTTTTACGTTATAAAATCAGAATTTAAAATATTAATTTTTAAAATCGCAGGATTTTAATTCTTTAAACATAAATAATAAAATTCTTAAAAAAAATTCAATTATTTTCATAAATAAAAAAGATTCTTCAAAAAAATTCAATTATTTTTATAAATTAAAAAAAATTCTTCAGAAAAATTAAATTATTTTCATAAATAATAAAAATTTCTAGAAAAATATCAATTATTCTATCAAATTTTTGAAAAACAATTATTCCAAGAAATACAATTATTTTCAACAATTTTGATAAAAATTCTTTACAATAATTCAATTTTTTAAAAATATAATTCCAATTAAATTACTCGATTAAATTTAATTATTTTCGGAAATTAAAAATGTTAAGTTTACCTAACAACTTAAAAAAATTTGAATTTTTCTATCTGAATTTTTTTCATTGGATTTTTAATTTCTTTGGACAAAAAATCCAAAAAATAAGTCAAAAATGAAACTATTTTTTTTTACTTTTTTGAATTCCATTTACTTTGGATTTTTTGGTTTGGACTCTTTGTTCGGATACCGTTTTTAAAAAATCGATTTTTATTTAAATTCTTATAGATATTTATACTGCTCTCTAAATTTGAATTAGTTAAAAATAATAAATTTGATAGTAAAAAATCAGTCACTGATTCAAATATAGAATGTAAATAAATTAAAAAAAAAAATTATCGAATTAATAGAAATTTTGTGAAATTCAACTGAAAATAATTAAATTTGTTAAAGAATTTTATTAAAAACTTGTTAACAAATCGAATTTTCAAAGTATTTTAATTTAATAATTGATAAATAATTGAATTTTATAAAGAGTCATATTCTAATGTATTCATGTTTCTTAGTGCGAAGATTCATAATTAAAATTTTTATTAGTTACTTTAAAAAAAGATAGACACTTAAAATTTTTTAATAAAATTGAATTTTCGCAAAGTTTTTTTGAAAATTCTGAAAAATAAGATTTTTGAAATTTTTCAATTCTATTGTTTCAAGATAATTGAATTTTTATAAACAAATAATTGAAAATTTTTGAAATAATTGAAATTTCTTTACATTTCATGAAAAATAATTAAATTCTTTTAAAGAATTTTATTTAAATTTTTCGAAAATAATCAAGGGAAGTTAGTCACTGTAATTATAATTTTATTTTTAAAAATTTCTTCGCAATATATTCAATTATTTTCATAAATAGTAAAACTCATTGCAGAATTTCAATTATTTTTAATACAATTTTAATTGAATTCGTAGAAAAATGTAATTATTCTTAAAAATTTTATTAAAATTCGTCAAAAGAATTCAATTATTTTCCATAAATAGAAAAATTCTTCAGATTTACTAAATTCTTTTGAATATTACCTATTTAAAAAAAAAATTCTTCACAAAAATTCAATTATTTTCATAAATTTTCATAAAATTCTTCACAGAAATTCAATTATGTTTAAAAATTTTATTAAAATTCGTCGAAAGAATTCAATTATTTCCATACATAGCGAAATTCTTCAAATTTACTAAATTCTTTTGAATATTATTTAAAAAAAAACAATTCTTCACAAAAATTCAATTATTTTCATAAATTTCCATAAAATTCTTCACAGAAATTCAATCATTCTTAAAAATTTTATTAAAATTCGTCGAAAGAATTCAATTATTTCCATAAATAGCAAAATTCTCCAGATTTACTAAATTCTTTTGAATATTATTTAAAGAAAAATCTTTTCACAAGAATTCAATTATTTTCATGAATTTCCATAAAATTCTTCGCAGAAATTCAATTATGTTTAAAAAATTTTTTAAATTCTCTTCAAAATTTCAATTATCTTTATAAATAATTAAATTCATCTCCAAAATTCAATTATTTTAAAAAATTTTACTAAAATTCTAAGCAAACATTTGATTATTTTCATAAATAATATTATTTTTTTTGGAACGATTCATTTATCTACTTTTATAAATAGTAAAATTCTTTGCAGAAATTCAAAATTGAATTTCTGCAAAGAATTTTACTATTTATTTTATGTAAATTTATGAAAATAATTGAATTCTTGTGAGGAATTTGTGTTTGAAAAATATTATTCAAAAGAATTTAGTTAATCTATGAAGAATTTTGCTATTTATAGAAATAATTGAATTCTTCCGGCGAATTTTAATAAAATTTTTAAGAATAATTAAACAAAAAAAAAATGTTTAAAAATTTTATGTTTGATTCAAACTTAAAAGTTGATTATAAATAATTTTAAATCAACCATAAATTAGGTTCGAATTAAATATATTATTTCTATAAATAAATCAAAAATATATTTTGGAACTAAACTTAAATTTGTTTGACTTAATAGCAAAGATAATTTAAATTAAATTTAAACAAAATTTTTTTAAATCAAATAAATCGTTTTCTTAGTGTAATTCAATTATTTTCCAAATTTTTAATCAAAATAATGAAAAAAAATATATTTTTGAAAAATTTAAAGAAACTCGTCAAAAGAATTTAATTATTCCTAAAAACTCTAAGACGAAATTTTGGAAGCTATTTGTAATATTATTTATGTTCGAAATCAAATAAATTTAAATTTGATGATAAAAAAAACCGGGAAAAATGAGGACAAAGCCGGGAAAAACCCGGGAATTTTGTTAAACGAAAATAGTAGACACCCTGGATTTATTTTATTATTATATTTATTAAATTTTTTATTTATTAGATTTATTAATTATTAGATGTATTATTTATTAGATTTATGAATTATTAGATTTATTATTTATTAGATTTATTAATTATTAGATGTATTATTTATTAGATTTATTAATTATTAGATATATTATTTATTAGACTTATTAATTATTAGATGTATCAATTATTAGATATATTAATTATTAGATGTATTAATTATTAGATTTATTATTTATTAGATTTATTAATTATTAGATTTATTATTTATTAGATTTATCTTAAAAAAAAAGAAATACAAGTGAATTTTTTTTTCATAGGTACTCATCATTGGCCTATGATGTTTGGACATTTTTGTACGCGACAACAGTTAAGGAATTGAGAACAGAGAGACTCAATAATTTTTACATGATTTATTATGCAGAATTGGCGAAATATTTAAATGAAGATGGTGTCAATGCTGAGGATATGTTTCCTTATCATGAATTTGTGAGAATGATGGAAAAAGATCGTGTTTATGGTATGTTGCAAGGTGTCTTGGGAATTTATCACGTTCTCCATCAGGAAGTGAAAGTGACACATGGACCGAATTATAGGAAAACTTGGCAAAAAATATGGATGAATTCACCGGACGTATTGACGGAGAGTTTCGATAAAATTCAACGACTCAAGCATCGAATTGTCGAATCATTATTGGAATTGTATTCCTGTTTAATGGCAGGTGAAGCAAGTGATTCAGAGGGTAGTGACGATCCCATATCTCTAGGTGACGAAGTTTCCGAAGTGGATGATGAATTATCCGATGTTTCAATCGAAAGTGGTTTGAGAATGCAATCTGATGATGATATCGGCGACGATGATGAGGACGAACAACCAAGAGGACAACAAATGCTCGTCAATTTTGTAATCCATCAATAAATTTTCAAAAATTTATTTTTCTTTATTTTTCTTTATTTTTCTTTATTTTTCTTTATTTTTCTTTATTTTTCTGACAACATTTGGAAATTTTAGTTTGAATAAAAATTGTCCAACAAATATACTCGATTTTCTTAAAATCCTCAATTTCCGTGATCTGAACTTTCAATAGAAAGTAAATAAACAAATGGTCTTTCTCTACATTTGTTTTTCTTAGTTTTGAATCAGTTTCCAAAAGAGTGTCATCACTACAAGAAGTACAAAAATATTTTCCACTATGGAAATACCATTGACAGGCGATATTATTCTATCCGACAAGACAGTGAAACGAATAATTAAACTAAAAACCGATCATTTGTGCAATATAATCGATTTAAAGGACGTGAAAATAAACCTCAACTTCTTGGTCAATGATAATTGTCAAAAAAACAGATACGCAACAATTAAAATCAACAGTCCAGTAATAAATGAAGAATTACGTGTTTTTCTAAAAATACGAGAAATTAAAAATATTAACAATCAATTTAGTATTGTAAAAAGACTCGGTTTATTTTATCGTGAAATTGAAATTTACTCCTCGGTATTTCCAAAAATATTAAAAATCGAAGACGAGGATATTATACCAAAATTCTATCACGCTGAAAATGATAGTGTTCTCATTATTGACGATATGAAGAGTAAAAATTATAGGGCAATTAATAAAATGCATTCTTTGGATTTATCACATTGTATTATTGCGCTAAAAACACTCGCTAAATTTCATGCAAGATCAATTGTTTATCATAAAAAAAATATTGAAACACTGCCATTAATTGATTATACGAGAAAATATTCTAATACGGAAAAAATTATGATTCATGAAACTGAAAGTTATTTGAGAATTTATTTTAATTCAATTGCACATTGTTTGGCGGATTCATTTCATTTGATTAAAGAATTCGAGACATTGGAGTGTAAAAAATTTAAACTTATTTTCCTCGAGATGGTTGATAAATTTTTCGATGTTGTTGCGCATCCGAATTTTTCGAAATTACCAGTTTTGTGCCACTCGGACCTCGTCGCTTCAAATCTATTGTTTCGCTACAATGACAACAATGAACCTGTCACGTGTTGTTTCCTCGATTTTCAATTCACCAAGTAAGTGACTTTTTGCTGTTACTAAATAATTTATTATTATTATTATTATTTTATTATTTTTTTGTTATTATTTTTGTTATATTTTTTTTTATTTTTATTAGTCTTACTTAACTATAATTAATTAAGAAATAAAAAATATTTTTAGTAACTAATTAATAATCAAGTATAAGAATAATAAATGAACCATATAATTATTATGAATTATATCATGAAAATGATAAATTAGTGAATATTAAATTATAAATTATGTATAATTATAATGTTTATAATTATTATTTTATAATTATTATTTTATAATTATAATCTTTTTAATTATAAGTAATTAAGAAATAAAAAATATTTTTAGTAACTAATTAACAATCGAGTATAATAATAATAAATGAACGTTATAATTATTATGAATTATATCATGAAAATGATAAATTAGTGAATATTGAATTATAAATGATGTATAATTATAATTTTGATAATTATTATTTTATAATTATAATTTTTATAATTTTAATTCTTATGATTATTATTTTTATAATAATAATTTTTAGTAATTATTATTTTATAATAATTTTTGTTTCCTCTGTAGATACTCATCACCAGCCTACGATCTCTGGGGATTTTTCTACATGAATACAACGAAGGAAATGAGAAATGAAGGAATTGATATTTTTTGTAAAATTTATCACGAGACATTGGTGAAAATTTTAAATGAAAATCAAATTAATGGAAATTATTTATTTTCCCATCATGAATTACAGGATATGATGAAGAATGAACGAATTTATGGATTAATACAGGGAATTTTGAATCTCTATAGGGAATATCGTCAAGAATTAAAATCAAAATATGGAAAAGATTATCGTCAAATAATGTCAGAATTGTGGATGGAGACATCAATGTTGTCACGTCAGAATATTGAAAATTATCGAAACTACAAGAAAAGAATAATCGACCAAATTATTGAATTGTATTCAATGGTAATGACGTAATATTATGTAATTGTTTTTTGTAAATTTATTTTGTATTTTTAAAATTGACTTCGATATTTTTAAACTTTATTGGAAAGTAAAATAAAAGTATTTTAACTTTAATTTTAAATAAATTCCTCTAAAAATGCAATTATTCTTAAAAATTTTATTAAAACTTCGACGAAAGAATTTAAATTTGAGAAACATTCAATTATTCAATAAAATAATAATATTCGTTACAATGATTCAATTATTTTCAGAAATAATAAAAATCTTCTAAGGAATTAAATTATTTGCAAAAATTTTAATAACATTTCTCTCAAAAAATCAATTATTGTCATAAATAATAAAATTCTTCGCAGGAATTTAATTATTTTCAATATAATTTTAATAAGATTTTCTAAAGAAATCAATTTTTTCCCCAAAAAAAAAATACTTGTATTCAATTTTATTAAAATTTTGTTTACATAATTCAATTCTTTTTAGGAAATTTTATTAAAATAGTAGATATTTAAAATCATTGAAATTAGAAAAATGCATTTTATTTTTGAAAATAATTGAAATTAGGACAAGAATTTTTTTAAAATTTATGAAAATAATTTAATTTTAGAAAAGAATTTTGTTATTTGTAAAGATAATTGGGATTTTTACTAGAATTTTTTTTCTAATTTTAAACATAGTTGAATTTTATAAGAAGAATTTAATTTTTTTTTTGAAAATAATTGAATTTTTGCAATTATTTGTAATTTTTCCAAAATTGATTTCTTTTAGTGTTTTTAATAAAAATTTAAATTAGAAAATTTATTTCTTTTCATTGAAAGACTAAAATTTTGTTAAATATTATGTTTTTCAAATCGAAATTATGCTGAATTTTTTTTTCTTTACTTAACAAAATTGGAAAATTTACTTATTTTGCATTATTTTTCTTTATGAATCACAATTTTCTTCTCAAAATTATTATTTTTTTTTTAGAAAAAGAAAAAAAAATATTTGCATAATTCCTATTTTTAATCTTATTTTTTGTACAAAATTCTGTTTATCTTTTATAAAAAGGAACTAAATTGCATCATTTTTATTTTTCAATTACAATTTTTTTTAAACATAATTCAAAGAGTTCTTAAAAATAAAAAAAAACAAATTGTTTATAATTTATACTAAATTTGATTTATTAATTATAAATTTTCAAGAAAATTTCAAGTTTCTTTTGGAAAAAAGGAAAAAATTTATAAGTTTTTGAATTTTTTTATAAAAAAGTTTATTTATAAAGAAGTAAAAACCTTGAAGAACTTATATTTTTGAATTACGATTGTTATAGAAATTTTGATTTTTTTAAAAAGTAAATTCCAATCTAATTAAATTCATTGAAAATTGAAATTTTATACAATTTCAAATTAAAACTTTCATGAAATTAATCTATTTATAAATAAATTTTAAACGCAACTCTTTTGAAATTCAATTAGTTTCGAAATATTTAAGTAAAATTAGAATTTTTTAAATTTTCTTAAAATTTTTATTTTTTAAGAAACGATAGTTTCTTAAAACAAATAAAGTTATTTAAAAAGAAATTATTGTCAGAAATAGAAAAAATTAAGGGTTTTTTTGAATTCGTAGTAATTTCACAGTTTATGAGGCAACAAAAAGGCATAAAAATTCATAAATTTCTTTTAAATTTTAAACATTTAATTCTTCCCACTACTTTTAATAAAAATTCCTATGACTTTTCCATGAATTCCCTGTCTTAGAATATATTATTATTATATAATATAGAATATAATATAGAATATATATTATTATATTAAAACTATATTCCAATTCATATATTATTTTTATTAAGAAAAATTTGAATAAAATATTTTTAAATTCTATTATTTTTAAAATTACTATTTAAAATTGCTGATTTTATTTAAAAAAAAGGAAGTAAGAAGTTAGCCGCGCGCTTTAGCGAGCGAATTGTTACTATTATTATTTATTATCTTTCTTTATTACTTTAATATTATTTATAATCTTTATTTATTACTCTAATATTATTAATAATCTTTATTTATTACTTTAATATAATTTAAAATATTTATTTATTATTTTAATATTATTTCATAAATTATTTATTAGTTAAATAAAAGTAAAGGCAAAATATCATTTTTAATATTTGAAATTCAAATAAATTCATTGACTGTCGATAAAGTAAAATACTCTTTGATTTCTTAAAGGTGAATGCTTATTTTAACTTCTGATCATGCGCAACTCTCCTCGTCTTCCTCTATAAATAAATATACTACTCTTACCACCACTCTTTCTACTTTGAATGTAAATGCGGGAATCCCTCAATGGCGTTTCATAATAACTTTAAATAAACATTTTGTTAAATATTAGTAGTTTTTTCATTTTGTGCACTAATTAATTAAATAATCCTTTTGTTTGAGAAACAATAATTTTTTAAAAATTTCCATAAGCTAAAATTTTCTGATTTTCTGTTTTAAATTTCTTCTTTCGGGGAAGCCCGGGATAATGTGAATAACAGACACTATTACTTAAGAATGAAAATTAACCACAGTAGTTAACTGGTAACTTGTGTGTCGCAGTTATAAACGACAATACAAAGAAAAAAGTGTTTGTGTTGATTGTAAACTTCTCGATACGTGATCCTTATAATGAAAATATCAGTACCTTTTCTTCGTTCGTTATGAATCGACGTCTATTTTATAACATTAGTTAAACGTCTCTTAAATAATCTTTACTATTCAATAAAAAGTTTTTTTTTTTAAATTTGAGTACAAAAAAAAATTATAAAATCCATTTTGGAAAAAAAATTTTCAAAATGACATGTAATTTAGTTCTTGGCTATGAGCCATCTTTCCAAGTAATTAAACAAAAATTAAATAATAAATATTTAATAGAAAAAATAATACCAATCGAAGACGAAATGTTGGGCTACTTGGGAAAATATTTTATCCTCAAAGGAAAAAGGGAAACTGATGAAGAACCGACGATCTTCAGTTTTTTTCTCAAAATTGTACCAAATAGTGAGAAACAAAAAAATTTCGTGAAACAATCCAGTGTTTTTAATAATGAAATTATTCTCTATGAGAATTTATTTCCTCAAATGAAATTTGAAGGAATACCTAAATTTATTTTAGGTCTAAAAGACAATTTTATTCTATTGGAGGAAATGACAGTGAGGAATTTTCAAATGTTGGACAAATTAAAAACGTTTAATTTGAATTTTTGTCAAATTGCATTAACAGCATTGGCTGAATTTCATGCGAAATCGATTCTATTTGAACGGAGGGAAAGTATAGTGAAATTTTTGAATGAAAAAAATTGCAATTTACATTCACCGGAAAGTTTAATGTCAGGAGCATTAAAGACAAATATAAATGGTGTTTGTCATATTATTGATTTCATTATCAGTGATGAAAAATGTGAAAAACAATGGAAATTAGTGAAGAAATGTTTGAAAAATGAGGCCGAACAGTATTACAAAAGAAATTTTGTTGAAAAAAAAGTATTGTGCCATACTGATTTATGGTCTAATAATATTCTTTTTCAATTGGATGATAATCGGAATCCAATAAATTGTTGTTTGGTGGATTTTCAGTTGTGCAGGTAAGCTAACAATTTCTTTTAAATACAATTTAAATTCAGATAACATTTTACATTCTCTAAATTTGAACTAGAAAAATAACTGATTTAGAAGCAAAATTCAGTCACTAATTTAAATAATATTATTTCTACTGTTAAAAATTTTTAAAAATAAAAATCTAGTTAACAATAATTCACTGATTATCAGTTAAAACTAATTTTTAAAACTAATTAAAAATAATTTTAATATTTTTATATTATTTTTAACAAATTTAGAGAGTATATTTAACAGTAAATAGACGATAAACAGTAAATTAACAAACAATGTTTACAGTAAAAAAAAATTGCTTTTTTTGGGCAGAAAAAAAGATTTTTTAAATGGACAATTTGGCAGAAAGAAAATAGATTTAAAATAAATTGTAAAATTCTCTGTCAGTTGCATCAGAAATCTTTAAGATTCCCCCTTCTCTAAGATACAAAAGTGAATGCGGGTGTGCAGTTTTCTTAATACTCTGTTTTGTTTATTTCCGTTAGTACATAACACGACTCCAGTTGAAAATCATTTAAAGTATAAAGTGTCACTGAAATATTTTAAACATCATTAATCAGAGCACTTATTCAAAACATTATTTACAGGAAGTATATATATAAAGAAAATAAATGCTGAAAAAAAATAAATACCGATATAGATCGTCTTCATCTTGAATCAATTTATAAAGTTTAGACATTATATAATTTAAATTTGGAGTTATTTTAAATTTAACATTAATTTTATTTCATTTTGTTTTAATTTAATCTAATTTAATCTAATTTAATCTAATTTAATCTAATTTAATCTAATTTAATTAAATTTAATATAATTTAATGCAATTTATTATAATTTAAAATTATTTTATTTTATTTAATTTCATTTAATTTTATTTCATTATAATTAAATTTTATTTCATTATGATTAAATTTTATTTCATTAATTTTATTTAATTTCATTAACTCTATAAAGAAATTTTTATCGATTTTTGTAAGATGATAGAAAAATTAATCATGAATTAATTAATTCGTCTACTTTAATTTAATTTACGTTAATTTAAATTAACATTAGATAAAAATTTAATTCAAATTTAAAAATAAATAAAAAATAAATGTAATTTATTAAAAAACTGTAGTTAATGAAAAGAATAGAATTGTTATCTATAAAAGCAGAAAAAAACAAGAGTTAATTATTAAAGATAAAGAATAGAAAAATAATATTTAAAGAATTATAAAAAAATGAGTCATATATATAAAAATAGTTCGGAATTTAAAATTTTTTATTTAGATTTAAAAAATTCTATAGGTAAAAAAAATGAATGACTTGTCGATTTATCAATTACATGACTCATTCTTTTTATTGTTTTTTTCAATTGCGCGAACGTGAAAAAGCATAACTTGACGTTCACGTAATGTATGTGTGATAAGAAAATGGTCAAACCAGCACGATTCAATACTATTCGTTTAGAAAAGAAATATATAAAAATATACCTAATAAATGTACTGAAAAAAAATTTTAAAAAAATTATTATTGTTGTAATTAGGTGAACCGTTGTTTAATTAATTTAATAGAAAATTGAGAATTATTTTCAAAAATTTGGACCTCTTCGACTTTTCTTCCAAACATTGCAACAAAATACCACAATTTTTAGTGAAAAAGTGCAACTTATTTTGATTTTTATAATGCGAAAAATAACTATAAACAAATCTTTCAAAAATTGTATTTGCATCTAAAAAATTAAAATTAAAAAAAAAAAAAAATTAAAAAAAATTAAAATTTTGTCAAATTTAATTGAAAATAATTCATTTATTTCGAGAATTTTGTTACAATTTTTGAAAATCAACTTTTGAAGAAATTTAATTGCAAATTTTGAAAATAATTGAATAACCAAAAATTTTAATGAAAAATCTTTAAAGGTAAATTTAAAAATGAAAATTAGCTTCTAATTTTTTAAAATTCAATATTTTTAATTACATATTTCCAAAAATAATAACAATTTAGAATTATTTTGAACATTTTGGAGAAAACAATAATGTTCAAAATTTTTATTAAAATTTATCAAAATTAGTTTTTTTCAAGTTATACAAAAGTTATTTTAAGAAATACAATTATTTTCGAAAAATTACATTAATAAAATATTTTTAAAAACTAATTATTAGAATTATTTTGTAATATTTTTTAAAATTGAAAAACTATTATCCTTCAAAAATTATTTTAAAATATTAAAAAAAAAAATTAATTTGTAAGAATTTCTTTATTATAATTTTTTGAAAATATTATATCTTAATAACGTAAGAAAAAACTATGAAGAGTCACAAAGAATATAAAAATTGAGTTTATGTATTTAAATAATTAAATTCTAGAAGAACTTTTGGAAAATTATTTAAATTAATTGATTCAGAGATGAAGTTTAGTTGAAAATTGTGGAAAATAATTAAATTCAGGAAGGGTTATAATTGCAATTTTTAGAAATTATTAAAATTCATAAATTTTTCTCATTTTCCGTAAAAATTAATATTTTCCTGTAAAAAGAATTCTGTCAGGGAAAGCAATTTTAATGTCAGTCAATTTTCAGGGAAATTGATAAACTGAAACTTGTGAAATTAAATTTTAAAATAAATTAATTTTAAATTAAATTAGTTTTAAATTAAATTAATTTTAAATTAAATTAAATTAAATTAAATTTTTTTAAATTAAATTAAATTAAATTTTTTATTACAGATACGCGCCACCGGCCTTGGATGTATTAATTTTTTTGTACTTCACAACAACGAAAGAATTAAAGAAGAAGCACTTTGAGGAACTGATTGACTTCTATTATGGTGAATTAAAAAAAAATCTCGAAAAAGAAGTCGTTGATATCGAAGGAATTTTACCGCTTTTAGAATTCAAAAAAACTATCAAACAATTGAAACTTATGGCAATGACGGCGGTCATAGCCTATATGAGCATTGATTTGCTGACAACGAATGTCAACAAAAAAGGTTCAGTTTCAAAGAAAGAGGTTTGGAATTGTCTTTCCTTCAATACAAAGGAATTAGTTTTAAAACAATTTCTTGCCGTGGACGAATATAAATTTAGAATAAAGAATAATTTATCGGAAATTTACGAGGAAATAACGGGAGATGAATGTACTGTCGAAAAATGTTAATTACCCTGTTTATGTTAATTTCCATTATTAACATCGTCAATTCTTTTTAATTTTTGTCGAAACAAGAAAAATTTGTATACGTAAAAATGTTTCAAAAAGTTTTAATGAACACGAATGTTGTTTTCTACGTTTTTAAAATTGTAATCGTCAATTTTTGTAGTTTTAAACTTTAATTTGCCTTAAAAAGGAATTTTTTTTAACTTCTAAAAACTCGATGAATGTAAAATTGAAATTTTTTTAAAAAATTTTATAAATAAAAGAAAATGATGAGTCTAAACCTGTTGAATTGTAGAATTCTGCCTCCTTGATCTGATTGAAATCTCAATGATGATTTCTCCTGATTTTCTTCGTAAACTTTCGTTCGAATATTGTACACTTTATGTATTCCGATTTTTATTTTTATTAAGAAATATTTCTTTAAGAAATTTTAAAGATTTATTAAAGATTTATATCGTACTTTTTATTATAAATAATTTTTCACACTTGGTCGATAAACTTAATTTTAAAACGCGACACAAAAAATATTTCGGACGAATTAAATTTATGAACCACGCACTTCTATTAAAATAAAGTAAACTTCTCTAATTTTTAAATCTAAATTTGAAAGTACAGGTACAAGAAAGCGACCGAAGAACAAGAAATTCAAAAATCAACTGTAAGGACGAAGTACTGATGGAGGGTTTATATAGGCGTTAAAAATCATAATTACTGCTAATTATACCCTTGGTGGTGGGGATGAAGAAAATACAAATTAGATTTTAAGTACTTGGGGTTTTCCCATTACAGAGTCAAAAAGTCGAATTTGCGAAACAAAAGTAATGGTTCAAGTCTAGTAAAGCTAAAGATCCTTAGAGACAGGTATTTCACACCTAAAATCATTGTATTGTAATTACAATCATTTGTCTACATTTCTTTTCAAATTTACGACAAAATTACCTAAGACTATTTACAATTTTCGTCAAGTAGTTAATTAAAAACGTATTAAAAATTGTTTATAAGTAAAGGTAAAAATTTATTTTTTGTTGAATCCCATCACCATAATATTTAAAAGACTTTTGATCGTTTAGTCACAATTCCGCAATGTTAAGTGTCTTAATAATTAAAAGAAATTATAAACCTTCTAAAAAGGGGTTAAACTTCGATTCCCGAGAGTTTTTTTTTTTTTTTTTTGGAAGTGGAGAAAAAGGGCTTGTGCCTCTCGTGTTGTTAAATAAGGAACGAGTCTTCAGGCAAATAAGAGGTCTCCCGCGAAAAAGAGGGATTCAGGCGTTGAAGTGAAGTAATTAAAAAATATACGACGATAAAATGACATTGGTAACAAATTGAGTTATATCCCTTCGAAAATGAATTCCCTCCCTCTTCCTTTATACTGTATTTATTTCTCCATTTGAAAGAAATTTCTTTTTACAAAAAAATCCCAACTTTCATTATTTTTTTCCTTATTGATGGTAAAAATTATACATGGTTCCATACAAGTCGTGGAAAAACTGGAAATCATGAAATTGTCAGGGGATTTTATTTTGATTCATTTTGATTCATGAAAACGTGCAAATCACATGGAATTTCTAATCAGATCATGGAATTTTTTTTAGTTTTTGTTGCAAACCCGTGTGATTGAAATTCGCGCTCCTTCATTACTCAGGGTGGTCACAAGTTTCAGTTTATCTCCCTGATAATTTACTGACATTAAAATTACTTTCCCTAACAAAAATTCTTTTTACAGAAGAAAATATTAATGTTTACGGAAAATGAGTAAAATTTATGAATTTTAATAATTTCTAAAAATTACAAAATTGTAACCTTTCCTGAATTTAATTATTTTCTACAATCTTCAACTAAACTTCATCTCTGAATCAATTAAATTTAAATAATTTTCCAAAATTTCTTCTAGAATTCAATTATTTAAATACAGAGACTCAATTTTTTATAATATTTGTGACTCACCACAGCTTTTTCTTAAATAATATTTTTAAAAAATTATAATAAAGAAATTCTTACAAATTATTTTTTTAAAAACATTTTAAAAATAATTTTTGAACGATAATAGTTTTTCAATTATGAAAAATTTCCAAACAATTAAAATTTGGTAAAATTTTTTTGAAACAATTGTATTTTTGAAAAGTATAAATAAAAATGATCAAAACTTTTCAAGAATTTTAATTTTTAAAAGGACCCTGATTTCTCAAAAATTTTAATAAGTACAAAAATTTAATTTCAAATCTTAAAAAAGTATTACAAAACATTTCTAATAATTAGTTTTTAAAAATATTTTATTAATGTCATTTTTCGAAAATAATTGTATTTCTTACAAGAATTTTTGTATAATTTAAAGAAAAAACTAATAAATTTTTTTAAGATGAATTTTAATTTAAAATTTTGAACATTATTGTTTTCTCCAAAATATTAAAAATAATTCTAAAATGTTATTATTTTTGGAAATATGAAATTAAAAATATTAAAAATATTGAATTTTAAAGAATTAGAAGCTAATTTTTATTTTTAAATTTACCTTTAAAGATTTTTCATTAAAAATATTTGATAATTCAATTATTTTCAAAATTTCCAATTAAAATTCTTCAAACGTTGATTTTCAAAAATTGTAACAAAATACTTGAAATAAATAAATTATTTTTCAAATAAATTTTACAAAATTTTAAATATTCAGAAACAATTTTTGATAGATTTGTTTATAGTTATTTTTCGCATTATAAAAATTTTATTTTCAAAAAATCAATTATTTTGAGTCATTTTAATGAATTTCTTTGCAAAATTCAATTATTTTCATAAATAACAATATTTATCACAAGAATTCAATTATTTTTAAAAGTAATTAATTTTTTTTTGGAAATTCAATTATTGAAATAGATTTTTGTAAAATTCTTCGCAAGAATTAAATTATTTTTTAAAATTTTTAAAAGAATTGAATTTGAAGAAATTTTATTGAAATTCTTTATATTGAATTGTTTTCAATATAATTTTAATAAAATTCTTCGCAAAGATTTAATTATAGTTTTATAAATACAAAAATTTTTTACAGGAATTCAATTATTTAAAATGCAATTTTTACAACATTTTTCGAAAAAAATCAATTATTTAAATAGATTTTAATACAATTCTATGCAAAATTCAATTATTTTTATAAATAATAAAATTCTTCTCAGAAATTCAATTATTTTTTAAAATTTTAATAATAATCGTTGCAAGAACTCAATTATTTTTATAAATATTAATACTCATTACAGGATTTTAATTATTTTTAATACAATTTTAAATAAATTCCGCGAAAAATGCAACTATTCTTAAAAATTTTAATAAAATTCTTTAAAAGAATTCAATTTGAAAAAATTTTAATGAAATTCTTTAGAATAATTGAATTCTTTTCAATATAATTTTAATAGAATTTTTGAAAGAATTCAATTATATTCATAAATAAAAAAATTTTGTTAAATTTTATATTATATTATTAATTTGTTATTTAAATTATAATTTGCATAAAATTAGTCGAAAATATCAATTATATAAATAGATTTTTATAAAACTCATCACAAGAATTCAATTACTTTATACAAAAATAAAATTCTTCTCAAAAATTAAATTCTTTTTATAAATATTAAAATCCATCGTATCAAAATACTTGAAATAAATTAATTATTTTGAATTCAATTTTACAAAGTTTTAACTATTAAAAAACAATTTTTGAAAGATTTGTTTATAGTTTTTTTTCGCATTTTAAAAATCAAAATAAGTTTCACTTTTTTACTAAAAATTGTGATATTTTGTTGCAATGTTTGGAAGAAAAGTCGAATAAATAACAATTTTTGAAAATAATTCGAAAAAGTCTCAATTTTCTTAATTTACCTGACAAACATTTTTTTTCATGCGACATTTACCTAACTTAACTGACATAAATTTTGTTTGAATGTATCATGGAAATTTTATCATTTATCACTTGGAAATTATTGGAAAAATCATGAAATTTTATAAGGAGAAATTTTTAGAAACCCTGTTATATTATAAATATTTATAAAAAATAATTTGTATTTGTAACACTCTCACTTACGAAAATCCCTCGGGAATCAAGTTTAACACCTTTTTAGAAGTTTAAAATTATATTTATAAATTATATTCTATAAATTATAATTAAAAGAAATAAGTTAATTATAAATTACCGGTTTTTTTTTGCAAATAGGTTAATATTTCTTTTTTTTCGAAATTTGTAAAAAAAAATAAATTAAAAACCCCCAGATGGGGTTAGTTTTACTATACTTTATACATATATATTAGGAAGCACTCTAGTTTCAGTGCGACTTATGTAAATTGACGGAAATGGTATGGAGAACTTTTCTGGGGAAATTCTGTTCCGCTAACGACCTACAATGGAGAAGTATAAGAGAAGCGCGAGAGAGGGAAGAGAAACGGAAGCGGACCGAATCATTTTTACCGAAATTAAATCGAAAATTAGACTCGCATTAAAATGCGGTCTCGATAGGTAGAGAGTCGCTCACGAGGATTGCAAGTGGCAGGACTAAAGAGAGCGAGAGAGACGGAGAGAGAGAGAATGAGACGGAGTGATAGAAAGGATAGAAGAGTGAGATTTCAAGAATAAAGTAAATCGTTAACTATAAGACAAATTCAAAAGTGTAGCATCGGAAGAATTATTTTTAAGATTTAAGATAACAATAGATCATTTTTAGAACATTTTTAAGATAACAATTTTTTATTCTCGTCTGTATAGAAAAATTATAGAAGAGAAAAAGGTATCGATATTATAAATTTTAATTTCCAAAACACCATTTCAAATGTTCAGTTTGAATTTAATGCAAATAGTCCTCGTAAAATTTTCCATCAACCATATAATATACAAAATCTAGGAGAAACAACATTATTCTCAAAGAAGATTAGATTACAAGGATCTCAAGAATAAGATGCATCGAGAGAAAAACACATTTTGATGCGCATATATACATTCTTTCGAACGATATTATCGAGAATATAAAACGAAATAAGCCATTAAAATTGACACATAAATTTATAAATAACTTTGTGACTTTTGTATACAACAAAATGTTGTATATAGCGTATATCATAAAGACTGACTGTTGATATTACTTTATGAGATTGAATAAAATTTATCAGAGCGTGAGCTATTGGGTGAGATAAACGATTCCCTTTTTCTTTTTTTTTTCTTCTTCTTTTTTGCATATAAGTTGAAATATAACATGTTGATGTGTTTGTATGTTATCCAAATGAATAAGAGAGGTTTCCAGAAAAGTTTATTGGCGCTCTTTTCATGACACCGACGCGACGATATCGACGTTCCCTTCTTCGATCGCTAAAGAAACATACCGTATCTTTTGGAATGCCATAACTGACGCCTGAATTCCTGACAATTTACTATCCGATTCAAGCTCGTGTATCAACTTGGACATAAAGGGAGATACCATGCCTTTGCGAACGATAGTCATTTAACATGTGCGATCGTTAATCGCCTCTAAAGTACATATATACATATATAGATATATACCTACATTTTATTTATATGTTTATTTTTTCAAAAAAGGAATAAAAGCTTCACCTGGAACAGCGTTAAGTCCTATAACTGAAAACTGAACTTTTCGCTCATATCCAACATTTTCCAGAAAATTTCACTTTGACCTAAATTGCTACTCAGGGTTTCTACAAATTTCTCCTTATAAAATTCCATGATTTTTCCATGATTTCCGGGTGATAAATGATAAAATTTCCATGACACATTAAAACAAAATTTTTGTCAGTTAACTTAGGTAAATGGCATGAAAAAAAAATTGTTGTCAGGGTAAATTAAGAAAATTGAGACTTTTACGAATTATTTTTAAAAAATTGTGATTTTTTCGACTCTTTTTCCAAACATTGCAACAACAAATCACAATTTTTAGTAAAAAAGAGAAACTTATTTTGATTTTTATAATGCGAAAAATAACTATAAACAAATCTTTCAAAAATTGTTTTTTAATAGTTAAAATTTTGTACAATTTAATTGAAAATAATTAATTTACATAAAGTATTTTGTTATAATTTTTGAAAATCAACTTTTGAGGAATTTTTAATTGCAAATTTTGAATAAAATACTATAAAATTATTATAAATATTTTTATTTTTATTATAAATATTATAAATAATATTATAAAAAATAATTTTATAAAAATCTATTTCAATAATTGAATTCCTGTGAAATTTTTTTTATTTGTTAATTGTAATTGAATTCTGTCGCAAAATTTTATTAAAATTATATTAAAAACAATTCAATTATTCTAAAGAATTTCATTAAAATTTCTTCAAATTTAATTCTTTTAAAGAATTTTATTAAAATTTTTAAGAATAGTTGCATTTTTCGAGGAATTTATTTAAACTTGTATTAAAAATAATTGAAATCCTGTGATGCAATAAAATTTTAGAAAATAAATGAATAACTGAGAAGAATTATATTATTTATAAAAATAATTGGATTCTTGCGAAGAATTTTGTAAAAATCTATTTTAATAATTGAATTTTTCAGAAAAAATTTATTTCTTTTAAAAATAATTGAATTCTTGTGCTGAATATTGTTATTTATGAAAATAATTTAATTTTGCAAAGAATTGTATAAAAATGCCTCAAAATAATTGAATTTTCAGGAATAATTTTGTTATTTATCAAAAAATAACTATAAACAAATCTTTCAAAAATTGTTTTTGAATAGTTAAAATTTTGTACAATTTAATTGAAAATAATTAATTTACATCAAGTATTTTGTTATAATTTTTGAAAATTAACTTTTGAGGAATTTTTAACTGCAAATTTTGAAAATAATATTATAAAAATTTTATAAATATATTTATTTTTATTATAAATATTATAAATAATATTATAAAAAATAATTTTATAAACATCTATTTCAATAATTGAATTTCCAAGAGAAAATTTATTACTTTCAAAAATAATTGAATTTTGCAAAGAATTTTATTAAAATGCTTCAAAATAATTGAATTTTCGGGAATAATTTTGTTATTTATCGACATAATTGAATTCTTTCGAAGAATTATTTATGTAAATAATTGAATTCTTAGGAAGAGTTTTATAAAAATCAATTTAAATAATTGATTTCTTTCGAAAAATGTTGTGAAAATTGTGTTTTAAATAATTGAATTCCTGTGAAATTTTTTTTATTTGTTAATTGTAATTGAATTCTGTCAAAAAATTTTATTAAAATTATATTAAAAACAATTCAATTATTCTAAAGAATTTCATTAAAATTTCTTCAAATTTAATTCTTTTAAAGAATTTTATTAAAATTTTTAAGAATAGTTGCATTTTTCGAGGAATTTATTTAAACTTGTATTAAAAATAATTGAAATCCTGTGATGCAACGATTATTATTAAAATTTTAGAAAATAAATGAATTACTGAGAAGAATTATATTATTTATAAAAATAATTGGATTCTTGCGAAGAATTTTGTAAAAATCTATTTTAATAAAATTGAATTTTTCAGAAAAAATTTATTTCTTTTAAAAATAATTGAATTCTTGTGCTGAATATTGTTATTTATGAAAATAATTGAATTTTGCAAAGAATTGTATTAAAATGCCTCAAAATAATTGAATTTTCAGGAATAATTTTGTTATTTATCAAAAAATAACTATAAACAAATCTTTCAAAAATTGTTTTTGAATAGTTAAAATTTTGTAAAATTTAATTGAAAATAATCAATTATTCAATTTATTACAAGTATTTTGTAACAATTTTTGAAAATCAACTTTAGAAGAATTTTAATTGTAAATTTTGAAAATAAATGAATTATCAAAAATTTTAATTGTAAATTTTGAAAATAAATGAATTATCAAAAATTTTAATTCATAAATTGTAAATTTTTTTTTAAAAATCTAGGTAAATTGAAAAATAAAAATTAGCTTCTAATTTTTTAAAATTTAATATTTTTAATATTTTTAATTACATATTTTCAAAAATAATCACATTTTAGTATTATTTTTAACATTTTGGAGAAAATAATAATTTTCAAAATTTTTAATGAAAATTCACCAAAAAATTCATTAGTTTTTTTTAAATAAGAAATACAATATTATTTTCCAAAAATTACATTAATAAAATATTTTTAAATACTAATTGTTAGCATTGTTTTGTAATAATTATTAAAGATTCAAAATTTGCTTTTTGGACTTATTAAAATTTTTGATAAATCATCGTCCTGTTTATAAATAAAATTCTTCAAGAATTTGATCATTTTTATTTATACTTTTTAAAAATTCAATTATGTTTAAAAGATTTTACCAAATTTTAATTGTTTGGAAATTTTTCAAAATTGAAAAACTATTATCGTTCAAAAATTATTTTAAAATATTTTTAAAAAATTAATTGTAAGAATTTCTTTATTATTTTTTGAAAATATTATACCTTAATAATTTAAGAAAAAACTATGGAGAGTCACAATTTTGATAAAAAATTGAGTTTATGTATTTAAATAATTGAATTCTAGAAGAACTTTAGGATAATTATTTAAATTAATTTATTCAAAGATAAAGTTTAGTTGAAAATTGTAGAAAATAATTAAATTCAGGAAGGGTTATAATTGTAATTTTTAGAAATTATTAAAAGTCATAAATTTTACTCATTTTCCGTAAACATTAATATTTTCCAGTAAAAAGAATTTTGTTAGGGAAAATAATTATAATGTCAGTAAATTGTCAGGGAGATAAACTGAAACTTGTGACCACCCTGAGTAATGAAGGAGCGCGAATTTCAATCATACGGGTTCACAACAAAAACTAAAAAAAATTCCATGATTCGATTAAAAATTCCATGATATTTACATGATTCCATGAATTAAAGTAAAATCCCATGACAATTCCATGATTTTTAGGTTTTTTATGACTTGTAGAATCCCTGTACTTTTACTTTTACTTTGACATTGACTTTGCCTTTGATTTTCACTTCGACCTCCAAAGTGAAAAATCAACCCTACATTTAATTCCAAGAGGAATGCTCAGATTTCCCATAATTGATTTTCAAATACAGCCTTTAAGAGAAAACAGTATTCCGACGCAGTGCCTGGAAGCAATTTCCAGTTTTTTTTTTATAATGTTAAGATTGTATAAAAGTTTTTGGCCACTAGGCTTTTTAAAAAATTAATTTGCGATTCTTCACGTCAATGTCGAAAGCATATAACCGCATATTTATTGAAAGTGAAAAGCAAGGAGAGACGCGCGTAGAATGAAAGGAGAAAAAAAAGAGAAACAACGAAACTGGAAAATTCGTTATTAAAATTAATTATTCAGATTGGTAAAATAGCGATATATAGGCTTGAACACCGACGGTGGCGGTCGTTTCAACGAAATGAATCGTAAATTGGAGCCGGTACCATGGTTGAAGAGTAATTCCCCTTTTTCTTCCTAACCCTTACGCGCCTTGTAGAAAACAGCCCTTAAAAACCCTTTACTTTTAACTCATTAAGCATCTTGATTTATACATCGTTCTTTATTTTAATCTTTTTTATATTTTACCTCATTTTTATCCACTCGAAACTGTAACTTTTAGAATTTGTAGCGCAACATTTGGCAATATTGCCTTTCAGTTAACGTAGCTGCAATTTTTTTTAAATATAAAGTCCTTGGAGGTAAGTATACAGGATGCCTTAATTAAAGATTAGAAATCCTTGGAACAGTGGACATCGTACGGAAATTAATTAATTTTAATATAGACTATTGTTAAATAGTATATAGCGAACCATGGCCAATGACAAAAATATTTAAAATCCTGAAAATTTATATTTTTGTTATAATATAATTATATACTAATTGTAAGATTAAGTAGAATAAAAAATAGGATTTTAAAAGATGTGTCAAATATGAAATGTCGAGTCAACGATTTGTAACTGGAGCAGCAATTATTATCATCATCAAACATATATACGTATGTGTATAAGAGAGAGATAGAGATTTCGGTTCTAATTTGTAACAGAGTTGTCGTCCCTGGTTTGACACTGCAGTAAATACAAGGGTGATATAGCGATGTATATCACACACCACGTGGTTTCCATGAAACTTCCAGTACATTCTTCATTTTTGTCTCAAAATGCAAGAAATTTCTTGAAAATATTTTTACTCAAACATTCAGGGTACCCTACAGACTATAATTATAATTTATAATTTTTGGAAATTAGGATATCTTTTAGACATTCTAGGAACAAAGAGAATTCTAATCTTGAAGTTTAAAAAAATTTCTGAGAATTAATAAAAGGGTTGAGGCGAAATAAGTTACTAGCTAAAGATATGATTGTCTGTAGGTTATTCCAAATATCCTAACGATATTCTAATCCTAATCCTTTTTAGAAGTCGCATAAAATATTTTGATTGAGAACCATCTTCGAGAGGGTGGAAATAATATATCAAACTTGGGGTTAACAATGTGTAAGTGGTCGTCGTGAGGTCCAGGTTTACTCTTGGTGACACTTCTGGAGTTTCTACTCTTTGGTTTAACCAAGTATACATATGGATATATTACATAGGATTCTGGTTGTGTATTGGTGACACCTCTGTAACTATTCCTGAGAAACAGTGTATCCCTTTAGTTACCGAAGGTTTCAGAGTTATTGCCATTGTGATCATATAACCATTCCTTTGCCTCTCTACCTATATACAAGACGAAAATACAAACAGAAGAGAAAAAATTCGAAAACTATTCCAAATAGAGATTTATTATTATTATTATTCCTGTTTTCACTAATGATGTGCAATAATTAAAAATTAAAACCAACATATTAATTAGTGCAATAACAATTCAGGGTTTCTACAAATTTCTTCTTATAAAACTTCATGATTTTTCCATGATTTCTGATTTTTCCATGACAATTCTATGATTTTCAGGTTTTCTATGACATTGTAGAAACTCTGCAATTGCACTAATTAATTTCTTAGTTTTAATTTTTCTACACTTTCTCCTACAATAAAGACGTATAAATTAATTTATAGTTGAATAGAAAAAATCCCCCCTTTCTGAATGTATAAATGTCTAAAGATGGAAAATGGATATTAAAGAAAAGTGTGAAAAGAACCTTAAGGGCAAACCTCAGTTTGTTGATCGAAGAAACATGAATCGAAAATTACTTTTCATAAGGAAGTAATAGCGGATTCAGAACTCGTTCTCATTACGTGGTGAGCGTTAGTTATTTGCGACGAGAGAAAGAGTGAGAGAGAGAGGATGTTGGAGACGAGTTTACAAATTGAGGTTTTTTTTTTTTTTTTTTTTGAAAAAAAGCTTTCGTGCCTGTGCCGCTTTAGTAAAAAAGAGAACCCATTGATTTCCCTCATTCAGCCGGGTGTGATAATTAAATGCATTTTATACTTTTAACACGCGGTCCCCTTGCATAACGTCAAGTAATTAATAGACATTTAAACTTTTTAATAACGACGAGTTTTTTTTTTATACGCCGTATTGCCTTGGCGCGCAGTGGCTCCCTCAGTAATTATGACGTTGAATAGATCTGTTGCATTTGACTTTTAATGGACGGATCGAGCGGTCCGGTACTTGTGGCTTTAGTATTTTGCGACTCTTATTAACTCACGCTAATGGTCCAGGAATTTTGCCGCAATGCGATTTTGTTTTCAAATTACACTCTCTCCATACATGTTTGTATATATATGATGTTGGTCCAATTAATCGTTCTTTTAAAAAAAAAATAAATAAATAATCCTTGTTTTACTTACTCAATAGGGAAAATAAAACACAAGGCAAAAAGATACAAACTAAATTAAAAAAATAAAACTGCATAGCGAAATTAAAAGAATACAAAAAAGCAAGGAATATAAAAAGTAATAAATCGTACAATTTAGATTTATCTCCCTATTCATTCAATATATTCCTAATAGACATTTTCGTTGATCCTGAAATTTAAAACACGAATGAAATTTCTCGAGATAAAAATTGATATCAATCTGGGAGAGGGGAAAAAAAAAATTTGTAACCTCACATCGAAAGGAGATTCAGATGAAACCTGCTGCAAAAAAGGAGATAAATACGTGTTCCTTCTTAAATCAAGATAATAGCTAATGTGTCATCCTCCTCAACAATGTGTTCGACATTAAGTCATTTGTCAGTGTTCAGATTCGAGATTATGTTCCCGAAAAGATCTTTGGACTGGTCGAAAATTATGGATACCTGTTTGGTAGTAAATTGTGGAATTCTGAATTCGATTCTCAGCTGTTCGCATAATCGAACAGAGCCGATTGGAATTTAAATTCGAAGAAACGATTCCACGCACGATTTATAATTAAATTCGATGATTCAAATCACACATTTTTTTTCTCCTCTTAATCCCAATTTTTGAACTATAGGCAATACTGTAGAATTTATCGATAATGTAATGAATATTGGTTCTATTGAATTCTCGTGTTTAAAATTTGAAAGTTTTTCAAATATTTTACTTGAAAAAGTGATAAATTAAGTAGGTGTAAATTCCTCCTGACTAAAGCCACAGCATGGAGAATTGTATTGAGTTACGAGGAAGGTAAAGTATACATGAAGAAAAGAAAGGAGGAAAGAGAGAAGAAGAGAGGGAGAGAGAAATAGAGGAAAACAAAATAAAGGAAGAGTGATATCGAGTGGCCCTGTGTCTTGATATAGCCTATATACTATAGACCACCATGGAAGATTTAGACCCCAACCAGTAGGCCCTAAATCGTCCTCACACTGGGAGGTGCAATGCCAGCCAGTCAACTCCCTTACCGTTTCGACTTTGAATCACTTTCACTCCCGATATTGATCACTATTTTCAAAATACACTCTTTTCTCACTTTAGAATATACTTTTTATGTCAGAAATTGGGGAAAATTTATAAATTCGTTTCTGCGCTGGTGAATCTGCGCAGAAATTTAAAAATTCGTTCTTGCGCATGTGCGCTCGCGCAGAACTCGAGAAATTTGTTTGTGCGCAGGTCGGTTCGCACAGAGCTCGAGAAATTCGTTCGTGCGCAGGTGCGCTCGCGCAGAGCTCGAGAAATTCGTTTGTGCGCAAGTGCTCCCGCGCATGTGCGCACAGACAAATCGAACCATCCCAAATTAAAAAAATTAAATACTATAGAAAGTACGTATATATTAAAAAAGGTAATTCTTAATGCGAAATCTCGATTTTAATTAAAACTCCCTCCCCGCTCTGCCAAAAAAATAAAAATTGTTGATAAATACGGCCACCATGAAATTAAAAACAAAAAAAATACAAATTCACTCCCCGAGCGGGCGTTAGAATCAAGATTATGACAGGGCAGTGGGTATAAATTTGAAATTTAAGAGAATCCTGGCCTTTTTCTCTCAAAGAAAAAAAAAACATCGTGAACTCGTCGTCGCTACGTCTACCTTTCATTTGTAGGTAAATCATGATGATATGCGAGTTCGCCTAAAATTCTCAGCTAATCTCGAAATCAAACAATCCTGGAAGGACATAAAAATGTTTTATTGCCTTGAGCCAAGTGCACTGTACACACTAATCGTTACCGAAAGATACATGGGTACCGCTACTAAACAGAGAGATTCTGAGCTTGTAAACTAGAGCTAGATCCGTTATTTTTCACTATATATATATTTATACGCATATAGTTGACAAGCAAGGTTAACTATTTTTTTTCTTGATTCTTAAATTTTTGTTATCTCACGAGGATCGAATCTCTTTCATTTCCAAGTACCTATTTTGCTGTTTTTTTCTTCATTCTAATTCTCGCTATTTTTATGTCTTTTATTTCCAAATAGTATATATGATCATCATCCAGTAAAAATCGGTAAATCAAGGGGAGAATTTGAATATTAATAGATGTGGTTCTTTGGAAATCAGGAAGTGGTTTAGTTGATTCGTGATTTATTTTTCCTGACAATATTTTCTCACTGGATCATGTTTAAATGAGTCATGTGAGAATATTATCAGGTCTCGAACCGCATAGTGAAAGTATTTAAAAATATACGGACTTTATGGAGGAAAAATGAAAAATCATTTTGAAGTTTTCCCAAAAATGTTTTATGGTTCGATATTTAATGGTTCCGAAGATCTAAAATAAAATTACGATTGCAAAAATAAAAAAAAAAATTATGATGAGAAAAGCAGACATGTGTTTTTTTTTTAAACTGTATATATATATATTCTCGATGAAAACAAAAGTAAGTTCATAAAATTTAAAACTGTCGACATAGTCAGAGCACATAGGCGTTAGATGAATGTGCCTCTCTCGCATTTAATTACGGGAGTATTTTATCGGGCCAATGCCATTGGACGCGAGCGCACACAGTGTTTTTGGCCGCGCTGCTTTGGTATTATGCGTTACGTCTGTCCAGAATCGTCCGGTATTTTCGAACGAATATCGCCGCCGCACCATATGAACCACGGGCGTACATATACCGACCGGCCGAATATTTATGGGGGCCAAAGTCAAATTAGTGGCGTACTGCGTGCACCTTTTGATTAAGTATCTGTTAACTAAAGGTAATACTTAATAAAGTAACGCTGATTTAGTGTACTACGACCGCGTGAGTATATTTTATATATACGTGTGTATGTGTGCACATCTTGTACAAATATATATATGTTTGTACTTTTATATATGTATATCTACTTATACATTTAAATTTAAACAGTTAACCTCATCGACTAGTTCGTTTTCCGATTAAAAAATAAAATTAAATGTTTATGCTTTATGCCCTCACGTGTAAACTACATATGGTATATCTGTAAGTCAGCAATGTGTTTTAGTTTTCATTGGCGTAATCTTAAAGATTCATCGGAAAAGTTCCCCAGGTTCCTAACTAACGTTAGGCTCAGGTTAATCTAACGTTAGGCTAACTTTAACTAACGTTAATCTAACGTTAGGCTAACTTTAACTAACGTTAATCTAACGTTAGGCTAACTTTAACTAACATTAGGCTAACGTTAGACTAACGTTAACTGACGTTAAGCCAACGTTAATCTAACGTTAGACTAACATTAATCTAACGTTAATCTAACGTTAGGCTAACTTTAACTAACGTTAATCTAACGTTAGGCTAACTTTAACTAACATTAGTCTAACGTTGGCTTAACGTTAGACTAACATTAATCTAACGTTAATCTAACGTTAGGCTAACTTTAACTAACGTTAATCTAACGTTAGGCTAACGTTAGTCCAACGTTAGACTAATGTTAACTAACGTTAGGCCAACGTTAAATTAACGTTAGACTAATGTTAGACTAATGTTATAGTTAACGTTAGATTAACGTGAACCTAATGTTAGTTAACGTTAGCAAATATATTAAATGAAAATTTAAAGAAAAAAATTTCTTATTAACGCCAATGGTAATTTTCCTTATTTTATTATTCCCACCTTCTTCATTCTGCGCGCGCAACATTGAAATGATGCTCTCGGGTCAAAATACAGCCAAGGGGGTCCTGGAGAGAGCATGTCCCATTGGAGAATTTATGCATGTACCTCCGATGTATCACCACCGTGCGACTTACCAGGTCGTCAATAAACTGAAACTCCGATACCGCACGTGTATATATATATATACATACTTCTTTAGCCTTCTTCAGGTTCCCGTATCAGATTGCAATTTGTTCGTATTTGCATTGGAGAACCTACATTGATATTTTTATTTCTACACCCCACTCCGATAATCTCGCAATATCTCGAAAGATTCTTCAGTAAGCGACTTCTTAGTGATCCAGCGTCGAAAGAACATCGTATTTCCGATTCTAATCGGAATTCCACTTTCAAACGGAATTCCATATCGGAATCGGAAATTCGAGACGAATTCGGATGAAAATTATGAAAGAAGTTTATGTACCGGAATTTTAATCGGAAATTCGATGAATTCCAGGGGAAATTAATATCGAATACCGGAAATTTCCTGCGTTGAACAAACAAATGATTGCTGAAATTCAATTCTTTTCAAAAGTAAATAAAATTCTTCGCAGAAATTCAATTATGCTAAAAAATTTTTTTTAAATTCTAGTCAAAATTTCAATTGTCTTTAGAAATAATTAAATTCTTCGAAGAAATTCAATTATTTACAAAAATTTTAATAAAATTCTTGGGAAAATTTCAATTATTTTGAAAAATTTCCCTCAATTGAATAATTTTTAATATCTAGTATTTTAAGAAAATTTTCCAAAAGAATTGAATTATTTAAAAAAAAAAGATTAATAAAATTCTACCCAAGCATTTAATTATTTTCATAAAATAAAAAATTCACATAATTTCAATTATTTAAAATTTTTTTATAAATTCTTTCACAATAATTTTATTATTTTCATAAATAATACAATTTTTACAGAAACTTAATTATTTTCGTCAATAATAAAATTCTTTTTTGGAATTGAATTATTTTCAAAAATAGTAAAACTCATTGCAGAAATACAATTATTTTTAATACGTAATTTTAATCAAATTCTTTGAAAAATGTAATTATTCTTAAAAAAATTTTATTAAAATTCATCAAGAGAATTCAATTATTTAAAAATCTGATTTTTTCATATTTTTCAATAACAATTCTGTGGAATTAATTTTTTTTTTAAAAGTTTAATTGAATTTTTTTAAAAACTATTTCAAGTTTTTATTTTCTAAAATATATTTTAATTGATAAATTTAGAAATAATTGAAATTTTGTAAATTTGAATTCTGAAAAAATATAAATTTGAAAATTCACGAAGAACTTTTTCAAAAATTATTAAAAATAATGCATTTACAGAAGAATTTTAGTTAAAAACACGAAAAAAGAATTTAATTTTGGAAAAGTTGCAAATTATTGCAGAAATTCAATTATTTTTACAAATAATAAATCTCATCACAGAATTTCAATTATTTTCTATGCAATTTTAATCGAATTTCTCTAAAAATGTAATTATTCTTAAAATATTTTTTTAAATTCGTCTTAAAGATTCAATTATTTAAAAATTTATTGATAACATTTTTTATGGGGATTGAATTTTAAGAAACATTCAATTATTTATAAACTATTTATTTCTGTATTTAAATAAATGAATTCTAGTAAAATTTTCTAATAAAAATTGATTTAAAAATGAATTTTAGTTAAAATTTTTAATAATAATTGAATATTAAAAGCAATATAGTGAGAATTTTTGGAAATAATTGAATTTTGAAAATAATTTTTTTTAAAAATTTAAATAATTGAATTTTGAAAATAATTTTTTTGAAAAATTTAATTCAATTTTTTTATACTGTTTTCAGTTTCAATTTTCTAATATAATTATGTATATTTAATTGATGAATTCAGGAATAATTGAAATTTTGTAAAATTTAATTCTAAAAAAATGAATTTGAAAACTCTCAAAGAACTTTTTCAAAAATTATAAAATAATACATTTGTAGAAGTTCTCGAAAACTGTAATTATTCTTAAAAGTTTTTTTTAAATTCGTCAAAAGAATTGAATTATTTCAAAATTTTGTTGATAAAATTCTTTATGAGAATTCAATTTTATAAAAGATACAATTATTCAATAAATTGTTTTGTTTGCATTTAAATATTTAAAATAATTGAATTCTAGTAGAATTTTCTGATATAAATTTTTTTAAAAATTGATTTCAGTTAAAATTTTCGATTATAATTGAATATTAAAAGCCATATAGCATGAATTTTTAGAAATAATTGAATTTTGAAATTTTTTTTTTTGAAAAGTTTAATTAAATTTTTTTTTCAAAATTAATTTTTTTGGAAAAGTTTAATTGAATTTTTTTTCAGATTAATTTTTTTTAAAAAGTTTAATTGAATTTTTTTTTTATATTCTTTGAAGTTTTTATTTTCTAGTTTATATTTAATTGAAGAATTTACGAATAATTGAAATTTCGTAAAATTGAATATTGTAAACAAATGGATTTGAAAATTGTCAAAGAACTTTTTCTAAAATTATTAAAAATAATCGATTTAAAGAAGAATCTTAGTTACAAATTATTGATAATAATAATTGAATTGATAATGATTTTTATTCGACTCAGAATGGTTTTATTTTCATCAGTTGGTCCGTAAATGATCCTTAATTTTTCATTTTTGGTCCGTAAAGTCCGTATATTTTTAAATACTTTTCCTAGTTCGAGCACTATATTATTTATAAAGAGACTATAACTACTTTTGCCATTGTTTTGCCAGTGTTGAGATATTGATGTATTTAGCCAAGGTTTTGCCAGCCTAGAGACGATGGTGTCTCTAGCCATGGTTGTACCAGAGTAAACACTGGTATATCTTAACCATCGATTACCATATTTTTGTTTGCGATAAAAATTGAAAGTTCATTTGCCTCCCTCTAGCCATGCCTTTCCCAGACCTAGTTTTTCAATCTCTCTTGAAACCTTTTCCCCATGCAATAGCAATAGCATGCAATAGCCATTTTCTTGGTCATTTTTAAATCATTCACATTTCACTATTGACCCAATATTGACACAACATTGTTCTCAAACGCTATATAATATGCTGTTTGTGTTAATAATTCTAAGGAAATAAATTCCCATTGTTGGTTAATAATATGAGAGAATTACGTGTTTACATTAGACAATGTCGAGGCAAGTTTTACTTAATTCTGGTTATTGTAGATAGGGGGACTTGGAAACAGTGGCAAAGCATCATGAGATGGTGTGGGCTCGCGGTTCGGTAAACACTAAACACTCGTTAGTGCATGGATTGAAACGTAATCTGTATTCGGTAGTGGCTACTGTCGGTGAACGTGCTTTTGGAGTATCTATGAGGTAAATGTGGAGAGAGAGAGAGAAGTGAGAGAGGAAAGGAGAGGAATGGCTAGTAGTGTACAGAGAAGGGTAGTTCTACAACCAAGTGCCCGAGGCCTCACACTAATTGATTTGTGCTCCAGCTTCAGTGGCCGACACGAAAACATCATAGATTGTTTCTACACCCCCGTTAAAGCGACTTGCCCTTCACTATGTATATCTAAACCACTTTTCCAGATACTTCACAACATCAAACAATAATTTTCACTGTCTTTAATTTCTCTTATACATTTGGATTGGGTTTAGGTTCTCTTAGGGAGCCTAAATCATTTACTCTTCCAAGAGTCTAATATTCGTTATATTTTCTTGCAATATTGGGGCAATGTTCGCAACATAACACTACAATTTTACAATCTTACAATACATTTCTCTCAGTGTACTGAGAGAAATGGATTGTAAGATTTCGATGTACTATCAAGATGTTACTCCGTATAATCTTGATGGTAACTACTATCTAGATAGTTGTCCGTATTTTTAGCATTAAAGATCGTCACTCTAATCATCATTATGTTATCAACTACTATAAATTTCTCTCCATGTATTTGAGGATTAATAATTTACAACCAAATACTGATAAATAGATTTAATGAAGTCGTGAAATAATTTTCTCTACACTCTCTCTTGGGGGAAGAATGGTATTTATAATTACTTGAGGCTGAAACGTTTTCATGAAGTTTACTATAGCGCTTATCGAGTTAACCTATTCCAACAACGACAAAAATGTTGCGAGTTTCGCGTCTCGTTACCTGCACTAACTCCCCTGTTATTCGTCGTTAATTGCAGAGCCGCGATGCCTTCGGCTATATCGTTTGAGGATGGCAGTCCTTTGTCCATCCTGTCTCCAGTTTGCTTTTGGGTTGGCATTTTTCAGACTTACGTAATATCCTGAGAGCAGCCACCCTCCTTTGCCTCCGGTACATGTTGGACTAATTCAAACAAGCTTTTTCTCACGAAACCCTTTTTTCAAACATGAAAAAAAAAGAAGAAGAAAGGAAAATTGTCTAAGGACCTGATGCGGATTTAAAATTAGAAATTTTTAAAATCTCTTGAAATTTAAATTATGGTGGTAAAAATCAGATTTAGTCATTTATAATTATTTACAAATTAAAGGCATAAATTATTAACCCCTAGAGTACCGATGGCTAAAAATGATTAACCCCTAAGGATGGCAGAGATTTTGGTCTTTGCCACGTATTTAAGTTTAAAGGTATTTAAGTTAAAGATTTAAGTTAATTATTAGCAGATTTTTATAAATAGAGAACTTTATCTAAATTTGGAACAATTTCAAAAAAAATTTAAATCCCTTTTCCATTTATCCTTTTTTGAACAAAGAGTTTTTGTTTTCGAATATATTGTATAAAGAGGAAGAGGTGGAGCGAAACTATGTGGACAGTGTTTTGCGCAAATAAAGTACAAAATTTGATTAAGTGAAATAAATTACTTTGGGTATGACAGTGAACGGATGTAATGTCGCGAACTCTACAGACGTTTGATAGTCAGCTTTTACACGGTCATCCCTCACGTTGTACGACGACAAGCTCAGCTGTGGATATAATTGGATGAGCTCTTAAACACTGAAAATTACCCTCGCGGCGACTTACTTATTATAACGCTCAAGCAGGACGGTCACGTCTGCTGGTTATTATAATTTCAAGCAACGATTACTTCGTCTTTTGTCCCTTCATATCCACACATAGTGAAAAAAAGCTCCAAAAAAAAAATAAAATCATTCCTTTAATCTTTTGATTATTTCATACAATTTTTGTTATTATATCTATAACTATAAATAATATCCATCCATATGAATAATAATCCATAATATTAGACTTTGCACTCGATAATTAATTTTAAAAAAGTAGCAAAAATATCTTTCAAACTAAAAAAAGTAGTTAAAAAGTAGCTATCGAAAAATTATATAAACTATATAAACTATATTAAATATACTATATGCGAATAGTATATATGTGCACATGTGTTTATATGTGTAGATGTGTATATGAAAATTAAACCGTCTTTTAATGAATGAACAAAAGGGGATGAATTAGAATTACGGATCACCGATCTCAGAGATTCGCCCTCTCTCTTATGGGTCTTGCCTCCGAAGGATTCAATTTGGTACCGAGATAGAGAAATTGTGGATTTCGGACCGACAGCCCCAGGGCTTATTATCACACTTTACAAAGCTTTAGCCATCATGAAACAACAGAGTTGAAAATTTACCGAAAATCGCCCATAGGCTCTCTTCCTTCTGGTTTGATCATGCACACACACACACTATACTACTGGGGAAAATCTATTACACAGAAATATTATTAATAGATTTTGTCTTCATTCGACAAAATAATCATTCGCTATTTGCGAATACATATTTTAATTATTACGAATTAAAATAATTTCAAATCAAAGTGAATATAAGCAAAGATTCTTGAAATTGAATCTTAAGGTCTTAATTATTTTGCTCGTTCGTTATTTTCTTATGATACTTACAATAAATATAAACATGTTGAAAAAATAAGATATAATTAGCAGTCTATTTTATATTCGAAAAATCATTTTTCAATACAGGGGATAAAATTGTATGATTGCTTTGCAATCGACTAATTGATCCGCTGTAGTCTAATTCGATTGCCTCGTCACCGGTTGGGGGCGCTTATTAAAAACGATCTGAAAATATTCAAAGGATTAAAGTGTCTCATTTGCATAAGATATGATCATCTTAGCCTTAAATTTATGTTTATGTGAACGTATAGATTCGCTAGCGAACGGGAATATAACTGCTAATAAAGGCTCATCTTGGCTGCAAATATGGAGGGCGCCACATGCGTAATATCATTGCATGAATCTTTATACACCGTATGCTACATTATTGCTTCTTGTAAACGTTGTAAAATTTCTTTATATTCGAATCCTTTTTTACGTACCTCCTTCTCTCTCTCTCTCTCTCTCTTTTCCTCCTTCTATCGTCTTCTCGATTTGTCGTTTCATCATCTTTCTTCTTGTCTTCTTGATATGACGCCTGATATTAAAAGCTGTACCACAACTTAAACGAGGTACTTAAGACTCTTCTCTCACTGTTTCTCCTTGAAATATTTATTAACCATTTGGTAATTTTTTTTTCCGCTTCTCATTGTAATCACATATATATTGTACTTTCTCTCGTCTTTTGTTGCGTTCATTTTTAATATGCAACTCGAAAGTTTGTTATATTCTACACTGTAAAAAATTTAGGGAGTTAACGGACTCGGGAGTTGGGAGTGAAATTTTTCGAGTTAAAAATCAACTCCAAAAGAGAGTTAATTTCTAACTCCCTTCATTCAACACCCGCGCGAGTTATTTTTTCCTTGGGGAGTTAGCATTTGGGTGTGAAATTTTAACTCTCTTTATTTAACTCCCCTGGCATTAACTCCCCAATGGATGCGACTTTTATAGACCCCCCGGGGGAGTTAAAATATAACTCCCTTTTTTCACAGTGTAAAATTGTGGTATTTTGTTGCAAATGTTTGGAAGAAATGTCTAAAAAGTCAAAATTTTGGAAGAAAAGTCTAAAAAGTCAAAATTTTTTAAAGTAAGTCATAGAAATCATGGAAAAATCATTTAATTCTTTAAGGAGAAATTTGTAGAAACCCTGGTCAATTTTTTTTACTCTAATGATTCAAGTATTGATGAATAACCCTAGCAGTAAAATATCTTAAATATCCAATTGTTATAGGTTTGGATTGTGACTGTATTTTAAAGTTTTTTTTTAGCTTTATTTTTTTAAACACGATCGTTTAGTAATTTTTAATAATACTGCTAAAACACTGTCGAGTAATTCTGTCTCTATTAAAACTGTTTTTTTTAAATTTTTATTTAAAAATTTGCAATCAGGTTTCTCTGATTAATAGAGAATGCCTCTCAATTATTTACCCCTCGAAGGTGAATTTAACCATCATCTCCTCTCTCTCAGTGTGTGTGTAAAATAAATAAAATCATTCATATGAGTATTTACGTAGACGTTTAGAAAGATAATGGATACTTTCTCTTCCCTCTTTTGGATTTCTGATGGGGACTTATGTTATACTCCATATTATGAGATCCTTCATCGGTTTCGCTTCTAAAAGCTCGTTGAGAGTTGCAAATAAATGTTTACTGTTATTATTTCTCGTCTAAAGAATTTTTCGTTATTTCGAATCTCTCATTATTTTTATTATTCCGAACCATATCGGAGGTTGTTTTCTGAAAGTCTCGAATTTTATGACAAAAATCGCAGTAATTGATGCAAACACCCTATATATAGCACTATCATAAATAAGGTTTTTTCTTTCTGTAAATTATTACGATTTATTTCCCTTCTATTTATTCTGTTTACATATATTTTTTTTTACCGCATATCGTAATTCGCACGGCACAGCTTTTTATACACAATATTCATATCTCGTCTAGATGGTGTAGGAAACTTTGTCAAATGTGAGCGAAAATTTCCATTTTTTTTTGCGATAATAAAAATTCGCTTTTAGAGAAAGGGAAAGATTCTTCAACGCATAAAAATCTTTTACTTATTTTTCTTCTTCTAAGAACTATTTTTTTAAAGAAATTATTGTAGGATTTATTTAGGATTATTTACTATTGGGGATTATCATTTTGGGATTAATAAAAAATAAATTATTATTAAACTATTAATTATTTTTAAAATCATTTTAAAAATTCATTTCAATTATATTATAAGACTAGCAATAATTCGCGCGGCTAACTTCTTACTATCTTTTTAAAATAAAATTAGCAATTTTATAAATAATAGAATTTAAATATTTGTTGAAAACACTAAAAAAAATTCAATTGGAGAAATTAAAAATAATTGCAAAAATTCAATTACTTAAAAAAAATGAAATTCTTCTTATAAAATTCAACCATGTAAAAAATTTAAAAAAAATTCCGTAAAAATCACAATTATATTTATAAATAACAAAATTCTTCTCCAAAGTTCAATTATTTTCATAATCGTCAAAAAAATTATTGTCCTAATTTTAATAATTTTCAAAAAATTTTCTAATCTCAATGATTTTCATTATCTACTATTTTAATAAAATTTCCCAAAAAGAATTCAAATTTTAATTACAATTTTACTAAAATTTCACAAAACAATTCTATTATTCAAAAAAAAAAAAAATGTTAAAAAATTCCTCTCAAATATTCAATTATTATAAAAAATATTAAATTTTTTCGTAATAATTCAATTATTTCCAAAAATAATAAAATTCTTTACAAAATTTCAATTATTTCAAAGATTCAAAATCAAAATTCTTCACGAAAATCCAATTATTTTCATAAATAATAAAATTCTTCTGACGAATTCAAGTATTTCAAAAAATAATAAATTTCTTTGCAACATTCGAATTATTTCAAAGATTTAAATCAAAATTCTTGTAAAGAATTCAATAATTTTTATAAATAAGTAATTTTTTAGGGGATTTCAATTATTTTTAAAAATGTAAACAAAATTCTTCATAAAAATTCAATTCTTTTCATAAGTATAAGAATATTCTTGTGAGGAATTCAAATATTTGAAAGATTTTAATCACTTTTTTGGAAAGAATTCAATTAATTTCATAAATATTATAATTCTTCTGAAAAATTCAATTATTTTCAAAAATAATAAAATTTTTTGCGAAATTTGAATGATTTTAAAGATTTTAATCAATTTTTTGGGGAAGAATTCAATTAATTTTCTAAATAATAACATTTTTCTGAAGAATTTAATTTTTTTTTCAATTAAAATTCATGCAAAAATTCAATTATTTCTGTAAATAATAAAACTCATTGTAGAACTTTAATTATTTTTTCATCCAATTTTAAATGAATTCCTGGAAAAGTGCAATTATTTTAAAAAAAATTTATTAAAATATATTTATAAAATAAAAAATCAGATTTAAAAACAAAATTGATTTTTTCAAAAAAAATTTTAAATAAAATAATAGAATTTTCAAATAATTGCAGAAATTCAATTATTTGAAGAAAACATAAAATTTTTCTTATAAAATTCAACTATGTTCAAAATTTGAAAAAAATTCTCGTAAAAATATCAATTATCTTTATAAATAACAAAATTCTTCTCCAAATTTCAATTATTTTCATAAATGGCAAAAAAATTCTTGTCCTATTTTCAATTATTTTAAAAAATAAAATGCATTTTTCTAATTTTAATGATTTTCAATATCTACTATTTTAATTAAATTTCCCAAAAAGAATTCAATTAATTAAAAAAAGTTTAATAAAATTTAATGCAAACATTTAATTATTTTCATAAATAATAAAAATTTGACTGCAATTCAATTATTTTCATAGATAATAAAATTTTTTTTAAGGAATTCAATTATTATTTTCATAAAAAATAATTTTAAATTCTAGAAAATAATAATTAAATTAAAATGATGAAAATAATTTTGATGAAGTTACAGAAACAATATTCTTATAATATAAAATAATGATTTTATTTCTAGATCATCTTTAATTATTAGAAAACATGAAGAAATCAATCACTCCGAGTCTTCGACTCGGAGCAATCGATATCTTCATGTTTTCTAACAATACTTTTATAAGTTGTTTAATTTAAAAAAGGTTTGAATTTGAAATTTTTGAATGTCTTAATTCCTGTGAAAAATCCTGTTCCAAAAATAAGATTAAAAATAGAAATTGTGCAAATATTTTTCTTCCTTTTCTAAAACAAAATAATAATTTTGTTAAAAAAAATTGTGATTCATAAAGAAAAATAATGTAAAATAAGTAAATTTTCTATTTCTTAGTCACAATTGTTTAACAATTTTCTAATTTTGTTTAGATGTATAGAACAAAAAAAATTTCAATTTGACAAAATATAATATTTAACAAAATTTTAGTTTTATAAAGAAAAGAAGTGGAAAAAGTTCTGATGATTTCTATTTGTCATTACAATTTTGAATTAATTATAAAATAAAAAAAATTTGTAACATAATAATAAAATATACAATCCATCTAAAGTTAACAAAAAACAAAAGTATAAACAAAAGGCAACTTCAGAGTGAGAGGGACAGAAAAAGTGAATGAATGAATGAAAAAACATTGAAATTATTATAGTTATAATTATTATAATATATTATTTAAAAATGATATTTTTAAAACAATTAATTAATAAATAATTGAATTCCAGAAGTATAAATAGATATATTAAAGTAAATGGAGAAGACATTAAAGAAATGTGTGCGCTTGTGAATAGTATCAGTTTTTGTTACACACCGGAAAACAAGGGCAATTCAAGAAGTTTCCCCATTGACATTGTCCAGATCAAAAGATATAATCGAAGTTGGTTTTGTGTAGATGTGTACGTTTTGTATTCGAACGAAAACCCTGCGCCTTCTTAAGGGCGGTTTTGATCGAAGAAGGGTGAGTTTGAGTTGTATCTGGGTGCTATTAACGAGAACAATACCGGAACCAGCCTGGGACGTATCCTGTCCTTAACGCCTCGCTCTCAACTCTACCCTCCATCGCCTTTGTCCTTTATTTGCTAGATATATATATACACACACACACACACACTCCTGCCAACTGTCTCGAGTGTCCAATGCTTTTTCTCGCGGGCAATTTATCAAGGAGCTCCAATGTTTTTGTATCTGTCAAACGCGCTTCCAAACACCCGAAACAACACGTTGAGGCATCCATGAGAAAAATGTCCCTTCATATTCTTTTCGTTCATCTCCCAATAGAAAAAGATGATTATTTATTAATTATTATAAATCACGTCCGTAATTGCTCATCGTCAGTTTTTTTTTTTTTTGACTTTTTTGTTTATAATCATGAGTAGAAACTAGAAAATATATAAAATACTATAGAAGGGATTCAGCAATGGCGGCAAACTTACAAGGAGAGAGAATATATATTAAATTTTGTAAAAGTATTTTACAAATTGGGGAAAAAGTGCGACAAAGTAAAATTTTGATATAAAAAATACTAAACTTTAAAAAAAAACTGTTGTAAAATTTAGTAAAGTTATATTAGAATTTAATTAATATTCTGAATATTTGATATAATTATACTAAATTTCACATAAGTTTTTTTAAAATTTAGTATTTGATATATCAAAATTTCGCTTTCGCATTTTTTCCCCAATTTGTAAAATACTTTTACAAAATTTAATACATATTCTCTCTCCGTGTATTTGAGTACCAAATATAAAATATAATTTTGAACCTATTTATAATTTTAGCATTAGTAGTAGTAATAGTAGTAGCAGCAACACAAGTAATAGTAACAAGCCTCGCACTCATATCTACTAAAACCTTCTATTTAATATTTTTTTTACGATTTGCTACAATTTGGATACTTTTTTTTTAATTTTAACACTAAAAGATACTTTTTTTATGTTTGAGAATTTACACTACTTTAAATCTGTTAACAGTTGAAATATAAAAATTATTTTAATAAATTTTAATAAAGTTATTGGAAAAAGTCAAAAAATGTTAATAAAATTCTTTAAAACAGAATTTTTTAAATATTATTCGAAAAAAATCAATAATTTAAATAAAATTCATTCTTCGAAAGAATACAATTATGTCAGTAAATAACAAAATTATTCCCGAAAATTCAATTATTTTGAGGCACTTTAAGAAAATTCTTTGCAAAATTCAATTATTTATATAAATAATGAAATTCTTCTCAGGAATTCAATTATTTTTTAAAATTTTAACAATATTCGTTGCAAGAATTGAATTATTTTTATAAATAATAAAATTCTTTTCAAAAATTCAATTATTTTTTTTAAAAGAATTTAATTATTTAAAAAAAATTTAATGAAATTCTTTATAATAATTGAATTGTTTTCAATGTAATTTTAAAAAAAATTTTGAAAGAATTCAATTATATTGATAAATACAAAAATTTTCACAGGAATTCAATTATTTTCAGGAATTTTAATAAAATTCACTGTAAAATTCAATTATTTTCATAAATAACAATATTCATGACATGAATTCAATTATTTTAAAAATTAATAAAATTCTTCACAGAAATTCAATTATTTTTATAAAAGAATAGAAAAATTCATTGCAAAATTCAATTATTTTCATAAATAACAATATTCATGACATGAACTCAATTATTTTAAAAATTAATAAAATTCTTCACAGAAATTCAATTATTTTTATAAAAGAATAGAAAAATTCATTGCAAAATTCAAATATTTTCATAAATAACAATATTCATAACAAGAATTTAATTATTTTTATAAATAATAAAATTCATCTCAGGAATCAAATTATTTTTTAAAATTTTAATAAAATTTTTAAAAGAATTCAATAATATTCATAAATAAAAAATTTTTCACAGGAATTCAATTATTTAAAACATAATGTTCATAACATTTTTCGAAAAAAATCAATTATTTTAATAGATTTTCATGAAATTCTTCCCAAGAATTCAATTATTTATATACTTAAATAATTCTTCGAAAGAATTCATTCAATTATGTCGATAAATAACAAAATTATTCCAGAAAATTCAATTATTTTCATAAATAAAAATATTCATCACAAGAATTCAATTATTTTTAAAAGTAATAAATTTTTTCTTGGAAATTTAATTATTGAAATAGTTAAAGAATTCTTCGCAAGAATTTAATTATTTTCATAAATAATAAAATTCTTCTCAGGAATTCAATTATTTTTTAAAATTTTAACAATATTCAATGCAAGAATTCAATTATTTTTATAAATATTAAAACTCATCGCAGGATTGCAATTATTTTTTGTACAATTAAAAATAAATTCAGCGAAAAATGCAAGTAATTTTCAAAAATTTTAATAAAATTCTTCAAAGGAATTCAATTATTTGAAAAAATTTTAATGAAATTTTTTGTAATAATTGGATTGTTTTCAATCTAATTTTAATAAAACTTTTTGAAAGAATTTATTTATTTTCATAAATAATATACAATTTTCAAAGAAATTCAATTATTTAAAACACAATTTTCATAAAATTTTGTGAACAAAAATCATTTCTTTAAAAAGATTTTTCTAAAATTCTTCTCAAGAATGCAATTATTTTAAAAACTTTATTAAAGTTCGGTGACAAAAATTCAATTATTTTCATAAATATTTAAACTTATCACAGGATTTCAATTATTTTTAATATAATTGTAAATTAATTCCGAAATAACGCAATTATTCTTAAAAATTTGAATAAAATTCTTCGAAAAAATTCAATTATTTAATAAAATTTGATTTAATATGTTTCTTAGAGTGTAATAATTATTTTCAATTCATTTTTAATTACATTTCCTGAATAAATTTAATTACTATTAAAAATTTTAATGCAATTCTTCGTAAAAATTCAATTATTTTAAAAAATGTTGATAAAGTTCTTTATAAGAATTCAAATTTAAGAAATATTCACTCATACAGAAAATTATTTATTTTTGTATTAAAATAATTACATTCTCGTATTGAACTTTCAAATAAGAATATGATTTAGAATTGAATAAATTAAAATTATTAAAGCTTTGAATAAAATTATTTATAAATTTCAACAAAAAAATGTTTGAATTTTTGAAAGAAGGAATTTTGTAATTGTTAGAAATAGTTAAATTTCAAAAATGCGTTACATTGAAATTATTTGAAAATTTTTAATTCCCGTAGACAAAATAAAATAGGTATTTAAATATTTATTTTAAAAAATTATTCTATTTTTGAATGTAATTAAGAAATTAAAATAAATTGAGTCGTCAAGTTTAATTTTTTGATAGCTATTTTTTTACTACCTTTTTCTGTCTTTAGGCTACTTAATATTTTAATAATTAAAATTATTAATTTAGTTAGTTATTAATTTATTTAGTTAATTTTTTTAAATGAATTATCGAGTACGAAGCCTTTAGTAGTAATATAGTAGTAGTAGTAGTATTAGTAGTATTAGTAGTATTAGTAGTATTAGTAGTATTAGTAGTATTAGTAGTATTAGTAGTATTAGTAGTATTAGTAGTATTAGTAGTATTAGTAGTATTAGTAGGACCAAAATTCAAAAATACAAAATTTGATCTGAATTCAGTTAAAATTCGATTGAAAATCCATACAAATTGAATGAAAAGTAATTAACAGAATTCTCGAGAGAATCTCCTGCGGGGATTCAGGTTAAACAAATTCAGTAATACAAATATCTTCATTTGTCTAGAATAAATATATATTTATCACCCATTCAATAGGGAATGATTAATGATCATCATTGTACAATGACTTAATTTCTCAATTTTTTTTTCTTCTTTTTTTGTTGTTGCTATATTATTATCAATGAAAAAATTTTTCTTAACCAATATTAAATATGATAAATCAATCTATAATTCTGTCGGTAATCATATATATAATACTACTATGATTATAATTAATACATTTTGTTTCTTTCTGATATATTTGTCATCAACGAATGACCATTAGTATAGTTGAATGAAATGAAAGCAAAAGGGGGCATTGATATTCTTAGCAGGAGGCATTAGACCAAAGACGCATTAGCAAGATACAGTTTTTTTTTCTCTTTATATTCTTTTCTTCTCTTCCGAGCGAGAAATTAATGAATCCGTTGAGGAAAAAAAAGGTACCTATTTTATATACTATTTCTATGTATAGTATGTCGATTTAGAAAAAAGGGTTTTAAATAAAATGAAAATCTCATGTATAGCAACATTTTGATTTTTGTTCCCCAATTTGATATCCTTAGAAAAACTGTGTTAAGATTAATAATCAATAAAAATAACTCTAATATTAAAATCTGCATTGTTGCGTCGAATCTTATGATAAATGTTAAAGGTAAGCTTATCTGACAAAACATACAGTATGGGTATTTTTATTTTTCCCTTTAAATAACTTTTTCCTTTTTTTTAAATTTTTACCGTATACGTAATTGGTAACCACGTGTGTGAGTGGCACGTGACTAAGAGGATGTTAGCAATTACACCACGTCTTCATTCTGTTTCTGTTATCGTCTCTTTTTTCCTCTTCCACTGCTTCAATTCATGAGCCTCCTCTGTAATACAACAATTATTTTTGGGGCTGTGTATATAAGAACATTTATATATATATATATATATATATATATAAAATATCTTTCCTTGAAAACGAAAACAGCTCGGCGGCTCTTCATCAAAGGCGGCGGCAATAAATTCCTACTATCCTTGCATTGAGCAGGTTTCCCAAGAACTGAGCCGAACATCCATCAATACATTACTTGTTTTAAAATTTTTTCATTATTTATTCATCGCAGACAGAAAATCAAATATTTGTCGAAAGGAAAATTTTTGTTTTAGTATCATGTCTTTTTTTTATCTCTCAAAACCTTGCTCAATAAAAACACTAATGGTTGATTTTATCAACGGTTTTTGTATTTTTATTTATTGAAATTGGTGTATATGGAATATAATAAAAGTAACTTGATTTTAGTAAAATGAACCTAAATTTTGTGTTTTATTCTCATCAAAGAAAGCCGAATGAAGAGAATCGAGTCAAGTGCAATTGAATAAAATTATTTTATTTTTATTGCAAATAACACAAATATAAATGGCAATGTTTTTTTTTTTTTTTTTTAATATTGCGAAAATTGCATATGAAAATGTTGCAAATACTACAAATGAGTAATTAAATATTTAGAATTTTGGCTAAGAATATAATTTTTCAGTAAGAAAAAAGGAGAAGATCAATATAGTGTGAAGAGAGATGAGTTTAGTGAAACCTGGACCTCACGCACGTGAATCTCGGCAGACCATTTCAATCCACTAACCCACAGGTTAGTTGGCTTCGTATAACCACCCCCTCTCTATATAAGCTGCATCGACTATAATTATCTTTCAGGTAATCACGACCCATACTACCATCTTATACCATCGAGTTCTTACCGCAGTCGAGCCACTGTATTCCGCAAAATTAGTATTTCCATTTCAGGGGGAAAAAAAAGAAAAAACGGTTTCAAAAAAAAAAAAGACGAAACTAAGAGAGTGAGAGAGAAGGTAAACCAATGATGAAAGTATATAAAACAAGGAAGATGTCTTCCATCCTTTCCTTTCAACTTCTCGAATTCCTCACTCTCATGGCGTGTTTATTTTTGCAATTTGCCTTATTGCAAGAAGAAGACCGACAATTAGATTTCATTGGCTACTGTGTAAGTGAAGGATCAAGAAATTACCCATCAGGCCATCATCAGTGATTTCTATATTTGTTATAACGTTTTGTTTTTCTTCTTTCTTTTTAATAACAGGCAAAATGGAAATGTAATCTCTATGTCATTTTAGATAAAGAAAAAAAATAAAACATTGATTGAACTTTTCAAGTCCTAAATAAATATATTCTTCTGGGGGGAATACAATTTAAAAAAGAAAGGTTCACAGGTGCTAAGACCACCTACACCTGCCGTAGGGTAATTTATCTCTTATCTCCTTCTAGCCTTAGAGTACAGGTGAAGATAGCATCCTCAGGTATTTATTTATACTAGTGAGAGAAGGTGTTTTGTATACTTATGATATGAGAAATCTATAGGCTGCTGGGAATCTAAGATTCTAAAGTTATCACCTGGCAAGAAAACACAAATTAGATGGACACAATCTTAATGAAACATCAAAAACTTGATATTTATTTATTCACCGATCGGCATTAATTAAACACTTGATATCTTTTTACACCTTTTTTAATTTCAAACAAATCCTTATTTCTCCATTTAATTGAAATAAAATAAGATGAATAAACATTAAAATTATTTCTTTTCTCTGAAATTTTTTTATTTTCTAAGAGTCTTTACCCAACGTTGAAAAATTCCATGGTAGTACCCCCTAAAAATTCCATGAAACTTCTCCATGGAATTTCCATGGAAATTCTGCAAGTTTCTTATTTTAAAAATATTTTAACATTTCCAGGGGGTTGTCATAATCTCCAAATTTGAATTAGTAAAAATTTTTACTAATTCGAATTAGTGACTGACTTTTTGCTTATGAATTAGTGAATTTTACTAATAAATTAGTAAAAATTACTGTTTCTTAGTAAAATTTTCTAAGTTAAATGCAAAAATTCAGTCACTAATTTGAATTAGTAAACATTTTTACTAATTCAAATTTAAAGAGAAGGTCAGAGAAATTAGGGTAAAGTCAGGAATTTCCATTAAAGTACTTTAAAAAAAATTGAATTTAGAAGAAGTTACAAATGATTTTGCAGAAAATGAATTTATTTTTAAAAGTAATAAAATTATTCGCAGAAATTCAATTATGTTCAACAAATTTTTAAAATGTCGCGTCAAAATTTCAATTATCTAAGAAAATAAAATTCTTCTCCAAAATTCAATTATTTTCAAAAATTTTCCTCAATTCAATCATTTTTAATATCTATTTTATAATATAATTTTTCAAACGATTTCAATTATTTAAAAAAAAAGTATTGATAAAATTTAAAGCAAACATTAAATTATTTTTATAAATAATAAAATTTTTTACCGAGATTCAATTATTTTCATGAATAATAACACTCATAATAGAATTTCAATTATTTTCAATATAATTTTAATCAAATTCCTCGAAAAATGTAATTATTCTTGAAAATTTTATTGAAATTCGTAGAAAAAGCTTATTTATTTAAAAATTTGTTGATAAAATTCTTCATGAGGATTCAATTTTGAAAAAAAATTCATTTATTCAATAAATTATTTATATTTGTATTTAAATAATTGCATACTCGTAGAATTTTCTAATAAAAATTGATTTTCATTTCATAAAAATGAATTACAGTTAAAATTTCACATAATAATTGAATATTAAAAGCATTATAGTATGAATTTTCAAAAATAATTGAATTTTGGATATATTTTTAAAAATAATTATATTTTTTCGAGGAATTTATTTAAAACTCTATTAAAAATAATTGAAATCCTATAAAAAATTGTATTATTTATGACGATAATTGAATTCTTAAAAGGAATATTATTACAATTTTTTTAAATAATTGAATTCATGTGAAAAATTTTTTTTTTAAAAATTTTATTGAAATTTAAATTATTATAATACATAAAACGTTGATAAAATTCCATGTAAACATTAAATTATTTTTATAAATAATAAAATTTTTCACCGAGATTCAATTATTTTCATATGAATAATAACACTTATCATAGAATTTCAATTATTTTTAATATAATTTTTAATCGAATTCCTTAAAAATGTAATTATTCTTGAAAATTTTAATTAAATTCTTCAAAAGAATTCAATTATTTAAAAATTTATTAATAAGATTCTTTATAAGAATTCAATTTTAAGAAACATGCAATTATTCAATAAATTTTTTATTTTTGTATTTAAATAATTGAAGTCTCGTAGAATTTTCTAATAAAAATTAATTTAAAAATGAATTTTATAGTCATAAAATTTTTCAAAATAATTAAACATTAAAAGAATTATAGTATGAATTCTTTAAAATAATTGAATTTTGAATATTTTTAGAAATAATTATATTTTTCAAATAATTTACTTAAAATTGTATTAAAAATAATTGAAATCCTGGGAAGAATTTTATTAGGGGAACATAGTCTAGGTCGGCCACCTTTTTGACTTTTGTTTATAACTTTTTTTTAAAAATGAATTTGGACAATTGAAGTATATGGTTGGAAAGTCCTGTTTAATAGGAACATTTTTTCTGTACAAAGTAAATTGACAGGTTTAAAAATGAAAAAGTTATAAAGATTTAAAAAAAAAAAAATTTGTAGTCCAGGTTGGCCATTACAGTCAAGGTCGGCCATGTTTAAAATTCAAAGGGCATTAATCGTTAAAAAATAAAATGACATGTTTAGAGTTACGGAAAATTGATTCTTTATTGTTTACAGTTTGTAACTTAATGAAATAACAAAATAATAACAATAAACAATATAAAAAAATAAATATAAATAAAAAAAATTTTTGCACTAAAATATTAATAAAATTAAATAAAAATATTAATAAGATGATCAATTATATTATGAGTTATACAGAATTGCAGTTTTTGCAAATGAAGTAGCTCGTCCTCAACTTTGCGCATTTTAAACACATAGTGGCCGACCTTGACAGTAAGTAACATTACCGAATTGTTGTAACCATAAAGAAATACGTTTCGGGATTCGATTTTTTACTTTGTTTTCCTTTCAACCATGAGTCCCACAAATTTTCTGCATACTTGCCTTGACGATTCAATTTGTTTTTTATCTTTTATTAATGGTTTTTCACATTATGCACAAAACTTTTTTTGAGCTTTTTTTGTACCGACGTCACAGAAAACACAATTTTCGATTTTCCGAAAATGTAATTGAACAAAAAGTTAGGTTTCACTAAGACAAGCTTCGACAAAAATGCGCGTAGGTGGCGCTAGTGAACTTGACAAAAAAACGCGAGTGGCCTACCTAGACAGTAGGCCAACCTTGACTACATTCCCCTATATTTAAGAGAATAATTGAATTCTTGTAAAAAAATTTTTTTTCAATAATTGAAATCCTGTCAAGCATTGTATTATTCATGAAAATAATTGAATTCTTAGAACGAATGTTATTAAAATTTTTTTTAAATAATAGAATTCTTTTGAGAAATTTTGTTAACATTGTAGATTATGAAAATATTTGAATTTCAGCGAAGAATTTAATTATTTGTGAAATGTAATTGAATTCTTGCAAAATGTTTTTGTCAATAATTACATTTTTCGAGGAATTTATTTAAAACTGTATTAAAAATAATTGAAATCCTATGAAAAATTTTATTATTTATGAAAATAATTGAATTCTTAGTGCCTACGAATATTATTTCAATTTTTTTAAATAATTGAATTCATGTGAAAAATATTTTATTACTTTTAAAAATAATTGAATTCTTGTGAAGGATTTTCTTTAAGGGCATTTGAAACTTGATGACGTCACACATGCTTTGCACAAACTGAAACGTCATCAAGGTTCAAATGCCCTTAAATTGTATAAAAATAATTGAAATCCTGTAAAAAATTTTACTATTTAAGAGAATAATTGAATTCTTGGGAAAGATTTTTTTTCAAATTTTTGTAAATAATTTAATTTTTTTTTTTTTTTTTTTATGAAAATTTTATGGAAATTTAAATTATTATAAAACATGAAGATACCAATCATACCAATCATAGATTCTTATAAGTTGTTGAATTTCATAAGGATTTGAATTTGAAATTTTTGAAAATCTTAATTCCTATGGAATAATAAATAATGATTAAATATTTATTTAAAAAATAATTTATTAGTGTTTTGGAATAATTTTGAAATTGAAAAAATTCGTAATTAAATGTAATATAACAATTTTTTTTGAGTATCTAATCATTTTCAGAATCAGAATATTTTTTACGGTCTGGGAAAAATTGAAAATTTTGTCTAAAAATCAGGAGAAAGTCAGAGAAATTCTGTAAGTTTTTTATTTGAATAATATTTGAACATTTCATTTCTATTATGATTAGAGTCTAATAATAAGCTTTGTTGCAATTTTTTTTTGCAAAATTCGTATTTCATTCAAGTTTTTTGAAAATGAATTACAACAACTTTTTATATTAGACTTTAATCATAATAGAAATATTAAAATAATACTAAAATATAAAACTTGCAGAATTTCAACGGAGATTCAATGGAATTTTTCGACGTGGGATAAGGAGAAGGAAAGTTTTCATAAAATTATGATTTCTGATTTTGAGTTATGAAGAAGAATTATCGCATGACATTAAGTATAACTGGCCACTATTGCTTTTTCTCCCACCCTTCTCTATTTTCCAAGCATTGCAATGGAAACGACCATGCTGATATTGTTCATGTAATGAATTCCGAGATAGGTACCTAGGGGCAGTTACCAGCTAGGTTACGTGTAAGAACAGTCCATCATGCCGGCAGATCGCTGTACATATATGTATGTATACACATTTATACCACACGAGGACTTTGAAATATATTATGTCACAGAGAAAAGTAACATTTGTTCTCATAAAGAATCTAAAATCATGATGGGAATATAAAATTATGCGAGCCACCAAAACGCAAAGTCGTACATTTTAAAATACACAATTTCTCTTCAAAAAAAAGAAAGTAAAAGAAAACATTTCAGGGAAATGATTCGTTGACATTTTTTTAAAAAAGAATTTGAAAAAAAAATTTTTTTTAAATAGTGGACTGAAAATTTAAAATTTAGCCTTAATGTCCTTAGCTCTAATAATTAGAGCTAATGACTTTAAGGCTAAATTTTAAATAAGCCCATCACTTATTATTGAGGCTGAGCTTAACTTATTAAAATAACATGTTTTAATAATAACTTATTAAATTAACATTTTTCGATATTAATATAACTTGTGAAAAAAATTATAATTTTATAATTATAATTAATTTTTGCCAAAAGTAAAAACCAAGTGAAAATTGATGAAAGAAAAAATGAAAAAGGTTTTGTTCGGAAAAGAATATAATGAGATAAGGGAACAATAAGACAAGAGTCTTTTTGTCTTTTATGTGACGCTAAAGAAGGCAATTTGATTTAAGGTGGTGGTATTAAATCAAGGCCAAAGGCATGCTTTGGATGGCGTTCTAACAAATGAGTCAATGACAACCAGCCCCGGCTTGCTCAGGAACAAAACGATAATATATTCTGAGAGCGCACATATATACTGAAACAGATCCGGAGACGAATCGCTACATATATACGCACATGAAATCAGGCCCACGTAAAGGCCGAGCCTGAATTACATATTAAAATAAGATCCACACTCTTGTAAACGAACCCTTCAGTTTCCTTTTTCGAAAATTCTATATTTTATTTTTATGTCTTTTTGTGATTTATTCCTTTTAAACTTTGGATTTATGATTTCGTTTTAAAACCTAGGTTTTAAATTTTAGGTTCAAGGCCTTAAAGGTTTAAAATTAGATCTAAACCAGAACAAAAAAAATTTTACTAAATCACTTTTTTGTTTTGCCATAGTGATTTAGAAGTGTTTTAACACTTCTAGATCACTATGGCAAAACAAATCTCTACAGTCGACCACAGAAAATAAGATTGAAAATTTTTTTGTTAATTTTATAATTTGTAAAATTTATTAATTTTAATTTTAAGTGATTTTTAATCATTTTCATTTTGAGTAATATTTAATAATTGTAATTATCAATAATTTTAATTTTAAGTAATCTATTAACTATAATAATCGTCGTATTTATATTAATAATAATCGTTGTATTCCGGTATAATCTATTCGCAGTTTAAAGTTAGTTGCTGTTTGCTTTTTTGTTTCTTAACTTTTTTTTTAATAATTTCTCATTTTAAATGTTTTCAATTTTAAAATTAATGTATTGAAAATTTGAAAATCATCGAATCGTTGTAGAGAATTTTATCAAAAAAATTGATGAGAATCCCTTCGAAGAATTTTATTATTTAGAAAATAAAATTAAATTTTCGCGAAGAATTTTGTTAAAATTTTTGAAAATTCTAATTTAATTCTTCTTGAAGAATTTCATTGAATTTTTTTTTAAATAATGGAGTTTATTTAATAATTTTAATTAAAAATCTTGAAAATAACTGAATTTTATGAACAATATTTCCTTCAAGTTTTCAAAATAATCGTGTTTGTTAATAATTTAAATTGAACATTTATTATTTAATTATTGAATTTTATTAAAATTTTAGAAAATAATTGAATTCTTTTGGAAAATTTCATAACGCATTGAAAAAAATTAAAATTTTTTAAAAAATAATTTAATTTTTTCGAAGGATTTTAAAAATTTTTAGAAAATAATTGAATTTTTTAGAAATATTTTATAACGATTAAAAAAAATTGAATTTATTCTTGAAATTTTTTTTGAAAATTATTCAATTTTAACAAAGATTTTATAACGAATTAAGAAAAAAATTGAACTCTTTCATGAAATTTTTTTGAAAATAATTGAATTTTTGCAAAGAATTTCACTATTAATAAATAAAATTGAATTGTTCCCAAGGATTTAGAAAAATTTTTTTAAATAATTGAATTTTTTCGAATTTTTTTATAACGAATTAAGAAAAAAATTGAATTGTTTCGTGAAATTTTTTAGAAAGTAATTGAATTTTTACAAGGAATTTCACTATTTATAAATAAAATTGAATTGTTTCCATGGATTTATTAAAATTTTTTAAAATAATTGTATTTTATAAAAATAGATATTATTAAAATTTTTTTTTTAAAATTGAATTCTTTCATGAAATTTTATTGAAATTGTATTAAAAATAATTGATTTTTTGCGAAGAATTTTACTATTTATAAATAAAATTGAATTGTTTCGAAGGATTTATATCAATTTTAAAAAATAATTGAAATCTTTCGTGAAATTTTGTTGAAATTAGAAAATAATTAAATTTTTGCAAAGATTTTACTATTTAAAAAGTAATTGAATCCCTCGAAAGAATTTTATTGTTTATAAAACATTTGAATTCTTGTGAAGATATTTATTATTCATAAAAATAATTTAATTTCTGCAACGAATTTTAATTTATTTCTGAAAATAGTAAATGAATTCTTGTAATGAATTTTATTTTATTTCTTAAAATGAATTAATTCTTTAGAAAAATTTTATCAAATGTTTTGAAAATATATATGAATTCTTTAAAAGGAATTTTACAAAATATTTTTCTTTTAAAAATTAATTATTTTGAGGAATTAAATTGAAATTTTACTGAAAATAATAGAATTTTTTTCAAAAAGATTTGTAAAAATTTGTATAAATAATTGAATTCTATATGAATTATGTTATTATTTATGAAAATAATTGAATTCTTGCGAAGCATTTTATTAAAATTTTTGAAAATAATTGAAATTTTGCAAAGATTTTCAAACGAATTGAGAAAAAAATTGAATTCTTTCGTGAAATTTTTTTCAAAATAATTGAATTTTTGCAAATATTTTACTATTTAAAAAAATAATTGAATCCCTCCGAAGAATTTTACTATTTATAAAAACAATTGAATTTTTGTGAAATTATTTCTAAAAATAATTTAATTCGTGTAATGAATTTTAATTTATTTCTGAAAAGAAATTAATTCTTTCGTAAAGAATTTAATTCTATTTCTGAAAATAATTGAAATTCTTTGAAAGAATTTTATCAAATGTTTTAAAAATATATGAATTCTTTAGAAGGAATTTTGCAAAATATTTTTTTTTATTTAATTATTTTGAGGAATTAAATTGAAATTCTAGTGAAAATAATTGAATTTTTGCAAAAATTTGTAAAAAATTTGTAAAAATAATTCAATTCTTACGAAGAATGTTATTATTTATGAAAATAATTGAATTTTTGCAAAAATTTGTAAAAATTTGTAAAAATAATTGAATTCTTATGAAGAATATTATTATTTATGAAAATAATTGAATTCTTACAAAGTATGTTATTATTTATGAAAATAATTGAATTCTTGCAAAGAATTTTATTAAAATTTTTGAAATTAATAAAAAAAAATATTTAATTAGTAAATCAGTTAATAATTGAATGTTTTTAAAATTTAAATAAGAAATTATTCAAAAATTCATATATGAAAATAAAAATTTATTTTGAAAATAATTAAAAACGAAACATTTGCTATTTTTTTAATAATTAACGTTGCCCAGAGGAAAAGAGATTGAGGAAATTAAAAACAAGAGAGAGAGAGAGAATGAGAGGTAAGAGTTGAAACGTTGCGGTGTGGAGGGGAGTTTAGCACGTCATCGAGAACTAATACTCCAACGTCCGCTAATGACGGCCAATAATTTAAAATATGAATTTCTATAAATCACCGGCAATCGTTAATTTCTCGGAATGTCGGATCGGTCCATCCGCCGGTCCATCACTATACAGCGAGCGTCCGCCTTTGAAATCGGGACGCGGGCAAAGGGAAAGGGAAGGAGCTGCGGTCATTTGTGCCAGGCTAGATTAATTGGATTAATTAGGCATTACCAAGGACCCTGGGGGCACGCCAATGCATTAGTCGGGTCGGAGACCAAAGGATACCAAAATTCTTCCTAGCAACACGCAAGTAATCGAACTTTCTCAAGAAAAAAAATATCCCATTCAATCATTAGATTAAAAAAAAAATTCGAATATTATCAAAAATAAAAAGATTCAATACAAAATGAATACATTTCAATTTTTCCATTTTTGACAACCAGTATTTTTTTTTTGTATGATGGATCATAAATCAGGATTATCCACCTTCGTATTATATTGGTTCTCACTTTTTTTTTTGTAAACTGCTTTATATTTGTTTTTATTATTAAATAAATTTATGACCATGGTTGTCAAATGGAGAGACATTAGAGTATGATATTTTTGAACTCCAAAGAGAATGATTATTCAAAAGCGGTCGTGAATTTTTTGAAAGGGGGGGGGGGGTTTCGCCTTGACCTCGTGGGTTTCGGTTCACCGTCAAACGACAAACTATATATGACGACTTGGGTCATTCAAAGCGCTTGGTGTTACTTTTTTTTGTGTTGCATGGTTAAAAGTCATTACCGCCAAAAATTTGACATGGTTTTTACTCTTGTTGCGCGAACGTTCGCCTATAATTATTTCCACATCTATCAACCGTCTCGGACTCTCGATGGTCTGAGTCGGGGCCCGAAGATTGAAGATTGGGACCTAAGAGAAATGAGACGCGAATGGAAGGCCTTTTTGGCGACCAATAGCGACTTTGCATGGTTATTCAAACCGAAACCTTTGTCCATAGGAAAAAAAAGGGGTTGTGATGTATGACTTGAGGAAAAAAAAATATATATCTCGTTCCAATAAAGAGCCATTTCAATAAAAGTGCTTTCATGTTTTTTCTTAATGTCTTTTTAAAATCTGTTTTGAAAAAACCGCTTTTTTTAATTTTTTTTGTTCGGAAATTTATTTTAAAATATTTAAATTGCTCCCTATGGACCATAGTGTGAAGGCAAATGTACTTTTTGTGTCAAAATCACATTCGTAAAAAATTGTTTAAATAAATTATTTTAATCACAATTTAAATTATCTTGTATGCAATAAAAACATGGTTGCCACGCTTTTCCCTGACTTTTCCCTGATTATTCCAGGTTTTCTAGGTTAAAAAATGGAATTTTTCCAGGTTTTTAAAACAATTTATATTCCAGAATTTTTAACAAAATTCTTTCTTTAAATTAAATATTTTTAAATATTTTGAAAAAATTTCTATGAAAATTTTCAAATCCCTTTCGTTTACAATTCAATTTTACGAAATTTCATCGATTATTCGGAAATTCTTCAAATTAAATATATATATTAGAAAATAAAAAACTTCAAATAACTTTAAAAAAATTCAATTAAACTTTTTCAAAAAAATTAAATCTACCCAATTTTTAGTCAAAAGTATGAAAAATTTAAGTTAGTAAATTTTACTATTAATTTCACTATTAATTTTACTATTAATTGTTTGCAAGAATTCAATTACATTTCACAAATAATGAAATTCTTCACTGAAATTCAAATATTTTCAAAATCCACTATTTTAATCAAATTTCTTAAAAGAATTCAATTATTTAAAAAAAAAATGTAAAAATATTCGTTCTAAGAATTCAATTATTTTCATAAATAAAACAATGCTTTACTGAATTTACTTTTACATTATTAAAAAAATTATTTTTACAAGAATTCAATTATTCTCTTAAATAGTAAACTTCTTCACAAGATTTCAATTATTTTTAATAAAATTTTAATAAAATCCTTCACAAGAATTCAATTATTTTTATAAGTAATAAACTTTTTCACATGAATTCAATTATTTTCAAAAATAATAATATTTTTCATAGGATTTCAATTATTTTTAATACAGTTTTAAATAAATTCCTCGAAAAATGTAAATATTTTCAAAAATTTTTTTGCAAGAATTCAATTACATTTTACAAATAATGAAATTCTTTGCTGAAATTCAAATATTTTTAAAATCTATTTTAATGAAATTTCTTAAATAAATTAAATTATTTAAAAAAATGTAAAAACATTCGTTCTAAGAATTAAATTATTTTCATAAATAAAACAATGCTTTACAGGATTTCAATTATTTAAAATAAATTCTTTACAAGAATTCAATAATTAAATTCTTGTAATTATTATTCTCCTAAATAAAAAAAATTCTTCACAGGATTTCAATTATTCTTAAGGGCATTTGAACCATGATGACGTCACAGATTTAAAACTAATGCTTTGCACAAACTGTGACGTCATCAAGGTTCAAATCCCCTTAATACAATTTTAAGTAAATTCTTTGAAACATATGATTCTATGAAAAATATTATCATTTTTAAAAATATTCAAAATTCAATTATTTTTAAAAATTCATACTCTAATGCTTTTAATATTCAATTATTATCTAAAATTTTAACTGAAATTCATATTTAAATCAATTTTTAATTCAACAAATTTTTAAATAGGTAGTTAAAATTTTTTTGACGAATTTTAATAACATTTTTAAGAATAATTTCATTTTTCGAGAAATTAGTTTAAAAATTCTATTAAAATTAATTGAATCTCTGTAAAAAATTAGAATGAATTGAAAAAAGTTTTTGAAAATTGTTTTTGAAATTTTGACAAGAATTTTAATAAAATTTTTGAAAATAATTTAATTTTTGAGATACATTTTATTATTTAAAAAGATAATTGAAATTTTAACGATAATTTTTTTTAACTTTTGACCATAATTGAATTTCGGCGAAGAATTCTATTACTTTTGAAAATAATTGAATTCTTGAGACGAATTTTTTAATAATATTTCTTTTTAATAATACCTAATTGAATTAATATTTAAATTAATTCAATTTCTAAGTAGAATTTTATTAAAATGTATTTAAAAAAAAATTAAATTGTTAAAAATAATTTCATTTAAAATTTTTTGAAAATAACTTAATTCTTTCAAGAAATTGAATTTTTCTTTGATGAATTTTAATAAAATTTTTAAGAATAATTACATTTTTCGAGAAATTCCATTAAAATTGTATTAAAAATAATTGAAATTCTGCGATGAGTTTTATTATTTTATAAAAATAATTGAATTCCTAAGAAGAATTTTATAAAAAAATATAAAAAAAAAAAATTTATGCAAATTCTATTTTTAATAATTCAATTCCAGTAAAATTTTCATTATTCTAGAAAATTATTAAATATTCGTGTAAAACTTTTTCAAAACTGTTATTAACTTGAATTCATTTGTAAAATTTTATTAAAATAATAGATATACAAATTATTGAATTGAGAACAATTTAAATTTTGCAATGAATTTTATTACAATTTTGGAAAATAATTGAATTCTTGTGATGAATATTGTTATTTATGAAAAAAATTGAATTTTACAAAGAATTTTATTAAAATTCATGAAAATAATTGAATTTCGTCGAAGAATTTTGCAATTCCTTTATAAAAATAATTTTTACAAAAATTTTTTTTAGATTTTTTCAAAATAATTGAATTTCTGCGAAGAATTTTATTAATTTTAAAATGAATTGAATTCCTGTGATGAATATTATTACTATTATTTTCAGAAATAAAATACAATTCTTTACAAGAATTCATTTTTTTCCGAAATAAATTAAAATTCGTTACACGAATTAAATTATTTTTATAAATAATAAAATTCTTCCCAAGAATTTTTAAAAATAGTATAAAATTCTTCCAGGGGATTCAATTATTTTTTTAAATAGTAAAGTCTTTGCAATAATTCAATTATTCTCAAAAAAATTACACGAAAGAATTCAATTTGTTTTTTAATTTGTTTAAAAATCTTTGCAAAAATTTAATTATTTTCAAAAATTTTAATAAAATTTTTCGCAAGAATTCAATTATTCTCATAAATAATAACATTTTTCGTATAGAATTCAATTACTTTTACAAATTTTTACAAATCTTTTCAAAAAATTCAATTATTTTCAGAAATAAAAGAAAATTCTTTACAGAATTCATTTTTTTTAGAAATAAATTAAAATTCGTTACAGAAATTAAATTATTTTTATGAATAATAAAATTCTTCACAAGAATTAAATTGTTTTTATAAACAGTAAAATTATTTCGAAAGAATTCAATTTTTTTCCTAATTCGTTTTTAAATCTTTGCAACAATTCAATTATTTAAAAAAAAATTTTTTTCGAAAGAAATTAATTTTTTTCTTAATTTGATACAAAATCTTTCAAACAAATTCAATTATTTTCTAAAATTTATATAAATTTATTAAAGTAATTCAATTTTATTTATAAATAGTAAAATTCTTCCCAAAAATTCAATTATTTTTAATACAAATTTAATAACATTTTATGAAATAATTCAATTTTTAAAAAAATTTTATAATATTTCTCGAAAAAATTCAATTATTTTAAAAAAAAATTTTAATAAATCCTTCGGAACAATTTAATTATATTTATAAATAGTTAAATTCTTTGAAAAAATTCAATTACATTAAAAAAAATTTCACGAAATAATGAAATTTTTTCTTAATTCGTTATAAAAAAAAAAAAAAATTCAAAAGAATTCAATTATTTTCTAAAATTTTAATAAATTATTTATTTATTTTCGATTAATAATTTTGTTGCAATGTTTGGAAGAAAAGTCGAAAAAGTCGCAATTTTCTTAATTTCTCTGATAAAAAATTTTTTTCATGACATTTACCCAATTTAACTGACAAAAATTTTGTTTTAATATGTAATTGGAAATTTTATCATGTATCACCTGGAATGCATGGAAGAATCATGGAATTTTGTAGAAACCCTGGAACAAGAGTGGGGGCAAAATAAACAAAAGTGAAAACTAGAAAGAGTTGATTCTAATAAGAAAAAAAAAAGGAGAAAAATTCCGATCCAAGGGAAGTATTAATACATTCCACAAAGAATAATAAATTCCCGGAAGATGTCGTACAAATCGCAGTATCGCAGTAGATTTTGGTATACTAACCAAGAATCATGAAACAAAAGCGATGAAATTCAGTCTGATTACCCGGACGGAAGAAGCTTATTATGCCCACCAGTATATGTGTCTCTTTGGCTCCCATTCTCCCGGTGGTCGTTTAATTCCCGCGGAAAATTTTTTAATATCGAGTTTCGTATCGAGTGCTCAAGAGCCATAAACGATAGGAAGTGTCGCATCCGCGAAAGAGAATCAGTCGACGATATCTTGTTTCTTTAATAAACGGAAACGAAACGTAATCGTATTATTTGTTCCTACCAAGTAAAAAGGAATCATACAACCCTCTTTTCTAATACCCCTGCAAAAAGCAAGCGAAAGAAGAATCGCGGGAGGTCGACTCCACCGGGATAAAAAGGCAAAAAAAAAAAAAAATAGTGGTGGGGGTAAAAGGAGTTGAGATGGGAATGGAAAGAATATTTAAGAAGGTATTAAGCTTTCCTCTCTATCTCACTGTGTGGGACAAGGATCCAAAGAGAATAAGAGAAGACAAAAAAAAAGGAAACAAACCAAGAGGTATTAACGTTTTACTTTATTTCGCGAGTACCCAATGAGTTTTGAAATATGGAAAATGGCTCGGGAATATTTTATAACGCTCGAGAAGAAGCGGAACGATTATTTCGAAAGACATCGCTTTTGGTTCTCTCTTTTTTTTTTTGCCGTATGCTGCGCGAGAATCGATTTTAAGCTTCGACAAGATATGCTCTTAAGAGCGCATTGGTTTGGATGAGGAAAGTTTCGAAAAGGGCTTGAATTATAAGCCAGCACTAATTTTGAGATCGGTCGTCCCGCTGCGTGTTTCTTATTGAAAATATACGAAAGCAATGTGACTCGTTCATTGCCGCTTCTCATTCTAATGTGAGCGCGAGTGGCTATCTTCCTCCGACCACCGAGATGGAGAATCTCCGATCCGTGTAAAGGGAGTCAGGTGTTGCCTAAGAACCAAAGGATGAGAGAAACGCATTAACAGGTGCTATCCTCGTGGTAATAGTCAATATATCATTGCCATCGTCCCCGTGCGAACATTTCAAGAGCCTTTCTCTCTCTCTTTGCCATCCTCGGGATATGGTATCTCACACTTATCAAACATTAGCAACAAACTTCCAATAACTATTCGTATAACTATATCGATAACTGTACACAACCGAAGTAATCTGTAGACTTGAGAAAGAAACTTGAAACCCTGCGTCGGAGTGGGGGCAATGGGAGCGAGAGAGACGCGACGAAGCGTCTCTCTCGATCCCATTGCCCCCACTCCGACGTTCACGCTCCGTTTCTCGGAACTCACCGGAGGGGGGATAACGAGAGCGAGTGAGAAGGTTCGAAGCGTCTCTCTCGCTCCCATTGCCCCCACTCCGACGCTTACGCTCCGTTTCTTGGAACTCACCGGAGGGGGGATAACGAGAGCGAGTGAGAAACTTCGAAGCGTCTCTCTCGCTCTCATTGCCGCAAGTACCGGTCGCCACCCACCTATAAGAAACGTAAATGACTTTTGCAGTCTCACTAATGCAAGAAGCGAAGCCATCTGCGAATATACGTATAGCACGCGTGGATATATTGAGACACGCGCCAACGCATTCTAATTATCATGTGCATAATGGTGGAGAGTCGCCAATTTTCAGAAATACATCAGAGCCTCCGTCTGCTATAGATAGTATACCATGGAGATTCCACATTCGAAACGAACTCGTCCCTCTGTCTCGTGAACACACTTTTCCAACGCAGATATATATTATCCCCTGGTCAAGTACATTGTAGAAGACAGTAAATTTTAAACAGTGAAATTAATCTTAATGATCCACGAGCATGTTAGTTTGAATATTTTATTGAGAATTATTTTCCCATATAGCAAAATGAAAAATGGATCAAGGAAAAATAATATATTTATGTACCTAAAAACACGGCTCCACTTTGAAAAATTTCATGAAAAATTTTTTCTACTAAACTGTTATTAATTAAAAAAATTCTTTAAAACTGTTTATTAATTAAACTGTTATTTTAAAAAAAAATTAGAGTGGCTTGAATAACAAAAATTTCATTTTCTTTCTACAATTTTTACAAGATTGACAGTTGCCAGGCAACCTGAAAAACCTGTAAATGTCATGGAATTTTATAAACCTTGAAAAAACTTGGAAAAGTCAGGGGATTTTTATCGAACACGTGGAAAATTATTTTTTTTTCTAAAGATATTGTGCTTTTTTTTAAATATTTCAAAATTAATTCAATTTTAAAAGAGTTGCGTTTATAATTTTCATAAATAAATGAACTTCAAACGGTTTCGATTTGAAATTTTATAAAATTTCAATGTTGAATGAATTTAATTACAAAATTTAAATGAACTTAGATTTTTGAAAAATTTAAAAAATTCAAAATTTGTCAATATATATTTAATTAATTATTGAAAATAATGTATTTCTGGAAGAATTTTAGTTAAAAACAGTAAAAAAAATTGAATTTTGAAGAAGTTACAAATTATTGCAGAAATTCAATTATTTTCAAAAGTAATAAAATTCTTATCACAAAATTCAAATATGTAAAAAATTAATAAAAAAAAAAATTTTCGACAAAATCCCAATTCTTTATCTTTATAAATAAGAAAAATTCTTCTTCAACATTCAATTATTTTCAGGAAATTTAATAAAATTCACTGTAAAATTTAATTATTTTCATAAATAATAGAATATTCATCACAAGAATTCAATTATTTTCGAAAATTAATAAAATTCTTCACAGAAATTCAATTATTTTTATAAAAGAATAGAAAAATTCATTTGCAAAATTCAATTATTTTCATAAATAACAATATTCATGACAAGAATTAATTTAATTATATACGAAATATTAAAAGGAAATAGAGAAAGAAATATTAAAACGGAATTGATTGGAATTGAATTTCAAGAAATCTTTGATGATTTTCTGTAATCTTGCAGGAAACTTGCGGCAAGCTTCAAGATTTCCTGTAACCTTGCACAAAACTTGCGGCAAGCTTCAAGATTTCCTGTAACCTTGCACAAACCTTGCGGCAAGCTTCAAGATTTCCTGTAACCTTGCACAAAACTTGCGGCAAGCTTCAAGATTTCCTGTAACCTTGCAGGAAACTTGCGGCAAGCTTCAAGATTTCTTGTAACCTTGCAGGAAACTTGCGGCAAGCTTCAAGATTTCCTGTAACCTTGCAGGAAACTTGCGGCAAGCTTCAAGATTTCCTGTAACCTTGCAGGAAACTTGCGGTAAGCTTCAAAATTTCCTGTAACCTCGCAGAAATTTTGTGGCAAGCTTCAAGATTAGCTCTAACCATGCCCTGCAAACTAACTTTGGCAAAGAGTTAAAAAAAACTATTCAAATTTTGTCAAAAATTATTCTTTCTATTGTGTTAACATTGCAGGAACCTTGCGGCAAAATTTAATCTATTCTAAAAAAAAGGAATACTCAAATTCCACCAGTTCAAGTTGGAATGTTAAAATCTTTTCCCAGGATAAGTTCGCGGATTACGGGAGCAAAACTATTGGTCGGCGCGTCTTGATTCGATTCTTTTTCAACGGAATGCAGAGCACCGGTGCGGTGTGAGGTCGGATCGTTGTAAGAGGGGTTCGGTTTTAACGATTACAAATTGGGCGGCCGATTGGGAGACCTATTCCTCCGGATTAATAGTGCGATAAATAATCGAAAGCTGATTATCGCAACGAGCGTCTTTCTGCTATGTGTATATATATACGCAAAAAAAGAAAGGAAAAAAAGTAGAAAAAAGAAGAAGAAAAAGAAAAAAAGACGAAGAAGAAGACAAAAAGAAGAAGAAGAAGAAGACAAAGAAAAGAAAAAGAAGAAGACAAAGAAAAGAAAAAGAAGACAAAAAAAACAGGAGAAAAAATGTATAAAATCTAAGGAGCAAAAAATAAATGTGCAAAGTGACACCGAACTACTTGTTCGCCATTGCACAGAAAATGTAGTTGCCGACAACATATTACACGCATTAATTTACTAAACTTTCATATTCATATTATCTTCCTTGTAAATGTATATGGTAAATGGTAAATGTATATTCACCATAAAGAAGTATATGAAAGATAATTCTTGATAAAGAATCAAGAGAGAGAGAGAGAGAGAGAGGAGAGAGGAAAATTTCACAAGTTATTTATTGCACAAGATCGGTAATACACCAATTAGCTCATAGTTCTTCTTTAGCATAAACTTTCTCATCCACTAAATCCACACTAAGACAAGGGATTTATTACATCATGTTTGCGCAAAACTTACTCCGAATATTATATTTTTTCAAAGATTTTTCTCTCGCCCGAGAGGACTTTATAATCCAACGTTATCGTTTTGAACAGATATATCCGGTAAGAATTACTTTTGAACCATATTCTCACATGCACCTTTTTTTTCTTGTTTGATTAGGTTTCTGTTTACCGACAAGCTTTATACATAGCTTTATACATTCACAAATATAGACTCTCAACAAGAAACCAAGAAAGATAAAAACTTTGCTTCTTTTACTGTTCCTAATTTTTATTATATTTAAAGTAGATATTTGAAAAATTTGTCATCAGGTTTAAAGGGAAACCAAAAAAAAAAAAAATATTTTTCTATTTTAAGTTTAACCTGTTGTTAATATTGACCTTCTGCAGGTGATTTAAGAGCAGAAATAAAAAAAGAAATCAGTTTTTTCTTTTGGGAAATTATCTTTTCTTCGAGATAAAGAATACAAAATATATTTTTCTCATGAAATATATGAATTTAATGTGGAATATTTTTCAAGATAGAGAGGAATAAAAGGTGAATAAGAGAAGATAATAGAATGTCACATTAAATATGAAGATATCTGTTGAGAAAAAAATTTCTACCGAGTATCTATAATAAAAATTGTCGATTCGTTTTGGGTGACGAGTTGATGGATCTCCCATCATTACGGGCAAAAGTACCAAGGTCAACGAGAGAAAGAATGAGCCATTTGTATAAGAAAGTTTCTTTTGTATGCGTTTCTATACATATAAATTTACATGTGTGTTTGTATTTGTATGTTAGTGTCTGTGTCTGTATATTAGTGTCTGTGTCTGTCTGCCAATGATCGTACGCCTATTCCATCCCTTTCCATCCAGTCAAAAGCACCGACTCCATTCATTCGCATCCGGTAACCATTGATGCCACGCAAAATGCTTTTGCTTTGATTTCAAGGTCATTGCTTATGATGATTTTTCAACCATTAATTCGTTGATGGCAATTAAACACAACTCCTTTCTTCATTTTCATTTTATTCTCCATATTCATTAACACTCATTGTATTGATAACAATTCACTGAAATTATCGACAATTGAAATCAATGATTTTTTCTCTCATAAAATATTTTATAATCTATAATCCATCTTTTAATATTATTTATCCATCTTTTATTTTACATACAATATGTAAAGGATAGAAAAATAAATTTATAAACTGATCCCAGGGATCAAAAGAGGTCCCTCTCTCTGTATCGTAAGATCCAATCAAAATTCGGGCTTTTAGATCTGGTAGCCAGGATATTAATAATATTTATTTATTAGGATTAGAATGTCGGGATGAAACGGACGGTTATCCATTCTCGTAGAATTCGAACTCGTAGATCAACATTCCTTGGCTTCTGGTGTTCACGGTCTCGACCCATTAAGGCCTCTACACACATTTATACTGATCAGTTTCTTTTCCTTTTTTATAATATTCTTTTCATTCGAGACTCGACGAGAAAGTCTCTATTTTCATGTTTTTGTTACGGCTACGTTAATAAATGTCTTGTAGTCGTGAATTTTGAGGGTAGGAAGATGATTTTTTTTTGGACAAAAATAAAATAAACCCTAGAAAATATACAAAATCTTTTTTTTTTTTTTTTTTGAGATAAATGGACCAATGAATAAAATTTAGTCTGTGAACCCTAGTTTATACAAAACCGCAAGTTTAAATTCTATTCATTCATCTCTGTGTGTCACGAATCAATTTACGAATCTAGAAAAGTGGATGAAATATTTTTTAAAATTTAGTACTTCATCCCCTTTTCTTTGAATTGAGATTCAAAACTCATTCTGTAATCTTAAAAACTAATCTTAATATCAGGACTTGAAACAGTGAAAGTATTTAAAAATTCGTACATTGCGGACCAAAAATGAAAAATTACGGACCAATTACTGACAAAAAAAAAAAAAAAAAAATTTGAGTCAAATAAGAGAACTATAATTATAAATATAAATAAAATAAGAAAACTATAAATTTAATTTTAAATAACTATAAAACATAAAGATATCGATAACTCCGAGTCTTCGACTCAGAATAAAAAATAAAGAAAAAAATAATTAAAATAATTAAAAATCACAGAGTAATAATATTGCTTTTAATATTTAATTATTATCTAAAATTTTAACTGAACCTCATTTTTAAATCAATTTTTATTACAAAATTCCACTAGAATTCAATTATTTAAATACAAATAATATGCAAATATATAATTTATTGAATAATTGAATGTTTTTTAAAATTCAAGTCCCACAAAGAATTTTATCAACAAATTTTTAAATAATTGAAATCTTTCGACGAATTTTAATAAAATTTTTAAGAATAATTACATTTTTCGACGAAATCAATTAAAATTGTATTAAAAATAATTGAAATTCTCCGATGAGTTTTATTATTTGTGAAAATAATTAAACCAATTAAAAAGAATTTTATTATTTTTTAACAAATTTTTTCATTTTTGCGAAGAAAATAATGAATAATTGAAAATAATTGAATTTCTACAAATAATTGAATTCTATTAAAATTTGTTATAACGAATTAAGAAAAAATTGAATTCTTTCGTGAATTTGTTTTGAATATCATTGAAATTTTGCAAAGAATTTCATTTCTTTAATTATAATTAATAATTGTTTGGAAAAATATTAATAAAAACTTTTTCAAAGTTAAATTCTTTCATGAAATGATATTGAAAATGTATTAAAAATAATTGAATTTTTGCAAAGAATTTTACTATTTGTAAATAAAATTGAATTGTTTCGAAGGATTTATAAAAATTCTAGAAAATAATTGAATTCTTTTGAAATATTTTTTTAATAATATTAAGAAAAAAATTGAATTCTTTCTTGAATTTTTTTTTTGAAAATACTTGAATTTTTGCAAAAATTTTACTATTTTAAAAAATAATTAAATTTCTGCAATAATTTTAAACTTCTCCAAAATTAAATTTTTTTTTCGTGTTTTATTATTTAAAAAAAAAATTATTTTTATTATTTTTTTTATTATTTTATTATTTTTTTATTATTTTTTATTATTTTATTAATTTAAAATTCTTCTATAAATGCAATATTTTTAATAATTTTGGAAATAGTTATTTGAGAATTTTCAAATTCATTTGTTTAAAATTCAATTTTACAAAATTTCAATTATTCGTAAATTCTTTAATTAAATATATATTTAACTTTCTCAAAAATATTATTTGCATTAAACTGTTAGTTAAACATAATTGAACTCTTTTGACGAATTTTAATAAAAGTTTTGAGAATAATTACATTTTTTTTTAGTAATTTGCTAAAAATTGTACTGAAATTTAAAAGTAATTGAAATTCTGCTATGAATTTAATATTTATAAAAATAATTGAATTCTTGCAACGATTATTATTAAAATTTTTAAAAATAATTGAATTCCTGAGAAGAATTTTATTATTTATAGAGAAATAATTGAATTCTTGAGAAAAATTTCATAAAAAAACTTTTTGAAGAAATGATTTTCTTCAACATATGAAAATTGTGTTTTAAATAATTAAAGTTTTTTGAGAATTGTATATTATTTATAAAAATAATTGAATTCTTTCGAAGAAATTTATTAAAATTTTTAATAATAATTATACTTTTCGAGAAATCTATTTAAAATTGTATTAAAAATAATTCAAATCCTGACATTAATTTTAATATTTATAAAAATAATTGAATTTTTGCAATGATTAATATTAAAATTTTTAAAAATAATTGAATTCCTACGAAGAATTTTATTATTTATAAAAATAACAGAATTCATGCGAAGAATTTTATAAAAATCTATTTAAATAATTGAATTCCTGTGAAAATTTGTTTATTTATGAAAATAATTAAATTTCTAAAAAGAATTTTATTGTTTACGAAAATAAATTGAATCCCTGTAAAAATTGTACGATTTATGAAAATAATTGAATGTTTGCAAAAAAATTTATAAAAAAATTTGTAAATAATTAAATTCTTGTGATATTTTTACTATTTATGAAAATAATTTAAAAGTTCCTTAGAATTCTATCAAAATTTGTTTCAAATAATAGAATTCTTTTAGACAATTTTTTTAAAATGGATATTAAAAATTATTGAATTTAGGAAAATTTTTTGAAAATAATTGAAATTTTGCCAAGAATTTTATTAAAATTTTTGAAAATAATTGAAATTCGGAGAAGAATTTAATTATATCCAAAGATAATTGAAATTTTAACGAGAATTTAAAATAATTTTTGGACATAATTGAATTTCTGGGAAGAATTTTATTATTTTTGAAAATAATTGAATTTCTGCAATCATTTGTAATTTCTTTAAAATCCTCTCAAATTGAAACAAATTTATACTAGAAAGAAGATTTTTAAGTTGTTTTTTGTTTTTCTGAATGCAGCTTTAAACTGTTTAAAAAGTGACATCTAATAGAAAATATAAAAGAGGAAAATCCTCTCAATTAGAAAAGAAAAATTCAGTTCCCACATAAAAGAGGAAAAGATGTTGCAAAAGAAGAGGAATCGTCTAAAATTGAAAACATTTTTTTGACGGTGTTTGTTGCAATTTAATACTTTTAAGTCATCAGTGCTTGTAAAGAGTATGATTATTAATAGTTATTTTCGTATTAAGGGCGCAAAATAGGTGATTTTGGCGAAGGCGAGATTAGGGAAACCGAGGGGACCTGAAGCACCGAGGCGAAGCCGAGGATGCGTAGGGTCGCCGAGGTTGTCCCATAATCTCGCCTGAGACACTATCACCTTTTGCGCCCGTGCTGCGAACAACATTTTTTGTCCTGCTGCATGGAAAGTGTGTTATTAAGTGCACACACATTTGGATGAATTGTTTGTTTGTTCCATATGGCTAAAAATGACTTGTGATGTCATTTTCTAAAAGTTAAGGTCACTGGATGCACAAATGAGCAAAGAAATATTTTGCGCCCGCATCTATATAACGGCAGCGGGCGGGAATGTATTTTGCGCCCGCTCTTATGACGTTAGCGGGCGGGAATGTACTTTGCGCCCGCTCCTATGACGTCAGCGGGCGCGAATGTATTTTGCGCCCGCTCACCTTACCTCTGGGCGGGAATCACTTACTTTGCGCCCCTTTCATGTGCACGAAATAACACATTTTCCGTGCAGGCAGGACAAAAATAAATATTTCTTAATGATGTCCTAAAATTTTTAACGAAAAATATAGCTGCCGATTGTCAATTGAAAATGAAAATATCTACTAGACGAATATTAATGATTGTATTAATATAATGGTCAGTTCTACAATACTGAACACAATAGACCATAGGTTTAGAGAATCATTATTCTTTGAAAAGGGAAGAGTTGTGACGAGAGAAACAGAGAGAGAGTAAGAGGTACAAAATGATACATAGGGACAACGTATGGTCTAATTTAAACAAAGAAATGTGTCTCCCCTCTTGAAAATGACCCAACGTGTCATATATGTACATATATAATGGATCTATCGTGTGAGAGGTTCGCGAGAAGGCTGTTTATAACACCCGAGAAATTAATCCATTCCGGACAGCGGTAATAATAAGGAAATGTTTCAATCCCGATGATGTATGAGTTATGGACATTGAGCACCGTTCAACCCAAGAATGGGACATCTCGTTGTCCTCAACGAACAATCGCTTCTATTCACACGAAGCGGATGACGATTCAGAGAAGATACGCCTGCCATGTTGTCTTATGTGTACAATTGCACACATTGTTATCCCAACATCCATAATTCTCCATCATTCAATTTATGGAACATTAATTTCGAATATATATATATATATTCACATGTATATAAATATACACCTATATACATATTAATTTTGCTTGTGAAATCATTTTTATCCAAACATAACACATACGACAATAACTCTGGTTGCAATTCGCTCACAGTTTTCTTTAAAGTATCAAATACTGATACTAAAGTGGATCGAATTGATGACAAAAATTTTGATCAGTTTTTTATTCGATTCACATCTTTGGTATCGATTGGTTGCAATTTGATACCTTTAAGTTAACAGTTCTTGCAATTCGCAAAAAGAATAAAAAACGTAGAGTCCCAAAAAAATGGAGAAGAAATAAGAAAAACTCTTCAGGAACTTATAAAAAAATTTCCTCTAATATAATTATATTCTGTTTTTCTCGAAATCCTTTAAATCCTTTCTCAAACATGATTTCTAGCGTGAGAATGTATCGCAAACTTGTAGGGTATTACATGTGCAATGTATACTCTCTCGACGGGATCTCTGATTTATCTAGTGACTTAGCCAGGACGTCATTCCCTTGCGGGTCTGTTTTGCCTCCCACTGGTCTTCCTTCCTACTTCAACTTCGATAGCTCCACGATATTTCTCTTCTAACATTTCGCTTCCATTTTGTCGGGATGGGAGGGGGCAAGAAGGGGGGCAGTAATGGGAGGGTCTATGGTTTATCTTCGATTACGAAACGTCTTGGCGTTGGTTTCTTGGCACACGAGATTTATAGCGAACGATTTGTCGTCGGTACGAACCAGATTAGAATTAGTTTGCACTGTCTATATAGTATATATATATGTATGTATGCGGTGTCGCATTGTCGCGACCACTGCGTTTCTTTCCTGATATTTTTATACATTAGTTTCAATTTATATTACTTTCAATATTTATCAGGAAAAATGGAAATAAAAAAAAATTTGCATGAACATTTTTTCTACTTTTGTTTTGATTTTTTTTCTTTTATAAGGAAAGATTCTTTTAAGGAAAAAAAAATTTTTTTTCAGATGGAAAATGGGTTTGAGTGCGGGATATTTCATATTTTCGCACCCTTATATATAGTGAGGGTAATATTAATATCTCTAATCATTCACCAAACCCCTTTTCATACCCTTATCAAGGGATGCCATAGGCGTTGCTTGATACGTGTTATTCAGATTTATCCCATTTGCCTTTGGGTCCAGGAGTCGTCCTTTGAACAAAACCAAGTACACAAATGGGATAAAACGACGTTGCTCGTCTCGCAAGACGGATTAATATCCAGGAATTCGAAATATGTCACAGAATTTCGTTTATTTGGGGGAGGAAAAAATTTTTAATTATAAATTTTAACAAAAATTTAAAAAAGAAAGAAAACTAATTTGTATTGAATTGCATACGTATAGATTGTTGGGGAATTTTCGATTATTTCTGGAAATATTTCACTTAACTTTCACTTTCATTCAAAAAACACTTTCACCTTTGCTAGAAAAATTTTGACTTTGATTCAAAAAAATTCTTACTTTCACTATCACATTGAATATTTTTTTGTTCATATTCAATAGAAAAATACTCAATTTTACTAAAGAAAATTCGACTTGAGTAAAAAAATTTCACTTTCCTTAAACTTACTTTCACTTAAAAAATTGTCACTTTCACTCAAAATATTTTCATATTCTTAAAAAAATCCTAACTTTCGCTAAAATAATTTTTGACTTCACTATACAAAAATGTTTTCACTCGTGTTTTCATTCACTCAAAAAATTTCACTTTCCCTAAAAAACTCTTACATTTACTTTCATACTAAAAAACAATTGTCACTTTCACATTAACTAAAAAAATGTCAAATTTCTTAAAAAAATTCTCACTTTCATTAAAAAAATATTTACTTCACTCAAAAAATGATTACTTCACTCAAAAATTGTTTACATTCACTTGAAAAATTTGTATATCTTCCAAAAATTTCCACTATCACTTAAAATCTTTTCATTTTCATTAAAAAAATTTTCACATTCACTTAGAAAATTTTCACATTCCTTAAAAAAAATTCTCACTTTCACTAAAAAAAAATGTTAATTTCACTCAAAAAATTGTCACTTTTCCTAAAAAAATTCACACTTTCACTTTGACAAAAATACTTGGATTTTCACTCAAAAAATTTTCACTATATGACTGAAAGAATGTTTACTTTTTAATTAAATTATTTTCACTTTTACTTGAAAAATTGTCACTTTCACATTCTCTCAAAATATTTTCACATTCGTTACAAAAATTCTCACTTTCACTAAAAAAATGTTGACTTCACTATATAAAAATGTTTTCATTCACTCAAAAAAATTTCACTTTTCCTAAAAAATTCTTACTTTTACTTTCACTCTAACAAATTTTCACTTTCACTCCAAAAATTGTCAAATTCCTTACAAAAATTCTCACTTTCACTAAAAAAATGTTTACATTAAAATGAAAAATTTAGTTATCCACAAAAAATTTCCGCTGTCGCTGAAAAACTTTTAACTTTCATTGAAAAAATTTTCACATTAATTAAAAAAATTCTCACAATCCTTAAAAAAATTCTCATTTTCATTAAAAAAAAAAAACCGATTTGACTAAAAAATTTTTCACTTTTCCTAAAAAATTACAACTTTCTCTTTGACATAAATACTTGCAGTTTGTTTTAAAAAAATAGTCACTATCATTGAAGAAATGATTACTTTGACTTAAATTATTTTTACTTTCATTTTTGAAAAATTGTCACTTTCATATTCACTCAAACAATTGTCAAATTTCTCACAAAAATTCTCACTTTCACTAAAAAAATGTTGACTTCAATCAAAAAATGTTTACATTAAAATAAAAAATTTAGTTATCCCCAAAAAATTTTCGTTATCGCTAAAAAACTTTTCACTTTCATTGAAAAAATTTTCACATGTATTAAAAAAATTCTCTCTTTCACTAAAAAAAATGTTGATTTTACTCAAATAATTTTCACTTTTCCTAAAATATTTCCACTTTCACTCACAAAATTGTCACTTTCACTTTGACTCAAAATACTTAAATTTTTAGTCAAAAACTTTTCACCTTCACTATAGAAGAATTTTGACTTTTACTCAAAAAACTCTTACTTTTACCCGAAAATGTTCACATGCATTAAGAAAAATTCTCACTTTTACTAAAAAAAGTTCGACTTCAGTCAAAAAATTACACATTTCTTCAGACAATTCTTACTTTTACTTTCATTAAAAAAAAATTGTCACATTCACTTAGAAAATGTTCACAATCCTTAAAAAAAATTCTCACTTTCACTAAAATAATATTGACTTCACTCAAAAAATGTTTAAATTAACTTAAAATATTTGGTTTTTCTTAAAAAATTTCCTCTATCGCTCAAGAAGTTTTTACTTTAATTAAAAAATTCTCACTTTCACTCAAAAAATTTTCACATTCCATAAAAAAAATTCTCACTTTCACTCAAAAAATTTTCACATTCCATAAAAAAAATTCTCACTTTCACTCAAAAAAAAAGTCGATTTCACCCAAAAAATTTTCACTATCACTGAATGACTGTTTACTTTGACTTAAATTATTTTCACTTTAACATGAAAAATTTTGAAATTTGAACTGAAAGTGTAAAACTTTTTGAGTGACAGTAAGAATTTTTAGGAGAAACTAAAAAGGAATTCTCTAAATTTGAATAAGTAAAAATGTTTACTAATTTGTATTAGTGACTGACTTTTTTGCTTTTGAATTAGTAAATTTTACTAATAAATAGTCATTTCTACTAATTTACATTATTAGTAAAATTTACTAATTCAAAAGCAAAATGTCAGTTACTAATTCAAATTAGTAAACATTTTTACTGATTCAAATTTAGAGATGAAAAATGAGTGTTAAATTTTAAGGAAAATTAAGAGTTTATACATCTGAAAAGTTGAGAACCAAAATGATTGAAGAGTATAGTCTACTTTTAAATTTCATGGTTTAAGTCATATAACTTTAGGTCTTCAATTAACAACTCTCCAGGCTATAGTCAAAAATATTCTTAACACACTGTTAACTTAAAATTATCAAATTACAAACGAATTGATACCAAAAACATGGATTAAATCATAAATCGTTCCAAATTTTTGCTATCAATTTAATACTTTCGAGAATTGCATTTCATTTTCATTTCATAGTTTTCTATATTGAAAGTATCGAATTGATACCAAAGTGAATCAAACTAATACCTAAATACCTAGAAATGCATTTTATTTCAGTTTTCTTGAATCAAATTTGATACCAAAGTTGATCTTATTGATACCAAAAAAAATTAAGATTTACTTTTTATATTGCATGTTTCAAATTAATGTTTCTTGGGATAATAAATTGTTTTCTTTTCAGGGCTAGTAGCATTAAAGTTTTCTGCGCAAAATATATATAGAAAGAGAGAGAGAGAGAGAGAGAGAGAGAGAGAGAGAGAGAGAGAGAGAGAGAGAGAGAGAGAGAGAGAGAGAGAGAGAGAGAGAGAGAGAGAGAGAGAGAGAGAGAGAGAGAGAGAGAGAGAGAGAGAGAGAGAGAGAGAGAGAGAGAGAGAGAGAGAGAGTGAGAGTTTGACGAGATAAGGTTTGAATAAGGAGGATGGCTGGACCATTTAGAGGACATTAGGTAGCTGGGGGCATTTAGTCATCACTGGCACCTCGACCAGTCACGAATGGCGAATAGAAGGAGGAGGAGGGTGGTGGGGGGAGGTAGGAGGTAGGGAGGTTTAAAGCTCGTTCCGATTATTAATGAGAACGCTGATAGGAAGTGTCCGTCTCTCGAGGAAGAATCACCTTCCAGAAACAAGACTGTCACGTATTCGCCTTCTATTTCCCTTAGCTAACGCTCTCTATATGCAAATATGTCCACCAGTCATTCCCCTATGTTCTTGTTGGCTGAACTGTGCGTTCTATGGTTTGGTTATTGTATACATATATCCATTTATACGTACATGTACCTATACATACGTATATGTACCTATATATACGAAAATGTACCAATATGCACGTAAATGTACCTATATATACGTATATGTACCTATATATATAAAATATATCTATATTTACTCATATATTCAACACACATGTATAAAGCTGTTTTACTCAAGGCCTCGTTATAAATAGCGACTTTGATATCCTCTCGCGCCTTGACGGTAGGGGGATGCTTCCACCCCTGTCATTTCACGAGACAGCCTGAAGGTCCAAAAATCAAAGGGTTAACGACGTATGCTCTCGTTTACCGCAGCTCTTTTACGGAGCCAACTCTCTCCTTCTCTTTCTCTCTATCATCTTTCATGATGAGCTTCACGATCCTTTTTCAGGTTATTGTGGATATCAAACTCTTCCCCCAGGCACATTTGTCATCCTCAAATATTGAGAATAAAGATGAATTTCTTCCCTTGAGGAAAAATTAACCCAGCAGCAGCAGTGGAATTAAAAAATGCAACACGAAAATTTAATTATTTCACATTGCAATTCACATCAATATAAATATATATTCGATTGATTGAAATGAAATAATTAAATTCTCTCTCAAAGAGGAAGTAAAAGTGAAGCCACAAATGAATTGGTTTTTTATTTAAAGGTGCGGTCAATGTTGCGTTTCCTCTTCTTCTTCTTCTTCTTCTGTGGGTGAATAACGACGGAAAAAGATAATCGATAGGTCGAATATAAATTGACCATTGGTTGAAGACAATTGTCTGTTTGGCGGAAATACAAGGTAAAAGTGATATAAGTCGGCAGCTGGGTGGCGCAGGACGCACCTGTCGCCCTCCACAAACAGAAACAACAGGTAAAATTGCTCGCGCTCGCATTGCTTGTCGATTCTTGGCATGTTCCTTTACACGTCCGTTATTGTACATCTTGCAAATGTGTGCACGCAACACTATTTACATGTCATCCGTCAAAAAAAAAGAAGAAGAAGAAAAAGAAAATACTCCAACTGTCGAATGCACAAAAGTATTCTATTGTTTCTGTACTATGTATTATAGACAACAAAGTAATTCTTAATTTCTAAATTTGATTTAAATTTTAACTGATTGATCAGTTATAAATACTCCAAATACTCCAACTGTCGAATGCACTAAAGTTTTCTATTGTTTCTATACTTTGTATTATAGAAAAAAAATTAATTCTTAATTACTAAATTCGGTTTAAATTTTAACTGATTGATCAGTTATAAATACTCCAAATACTCCAACTGTCGAATGTACTAAAGTTTTCTATTGTTTCTATACTTTGTAGTATAGACAACAAATTAATTCTTAATTTCTAAATTCGATTTAAATTTTAACTGATTGATAAGTGACTTTTTTGAAAATTTTATCCCCAATCCTACAGACCTTTCACTCATCTACTAAAACCTACTATTTATTACTTTTTTCCACAAATTTTTCGTAATTCAATAATTTTTAATATCGACTATTTTAATAAAAGATTTTTAAAAAGAATTAAATTTAAAAAAATTTAATAAAATTCTACGTAAACCTTTAATTTATTTTCATAAAGTAATAAAAATTTCACAGGAATTCAATTATTTACAAATTTTTCATAAATTTCTTCGCAATCATTCAATTATTTTCATAAATAATCAAATTTTTACAGGGTTTCAATTATTTTCATAAATAATACAATTTTTACAGGGTTTCAATTATTTTCGTAAACAATAAAATTCTTTTTAGAAATTCAATTATTTTCATAAATAATAAAACTCATTGCAGAATTTCAATTTTCTTTAATAGAATTTTAATTAAATTCCTCGAAAAATGTAAATATTCTTAAAAATTTCATGAAAATTCGTCAAAAAAATTCAATTATTTGAAAGTAAAAACATTTTCACAGGAATTCAATATTAATTAAAACAGAATTTTTTTAATATTTTTTGAAAAAATCAATTATTTAAATAGATTTTAATAAAATTTTTCGCAATAATTCAATTATTTTCATAAATTTTTAAAACTCTTCTCAGGAATTCAATTATTTTTTGAAAACTTTAATAAAATTCTTTGCAAATGTTCAATTATTTTTATAAAAATTAAAGTTCATCGAAGGATTTCAATTATTTTTAATACAATTTTAAATGAATTCCGCGAAAAATGCAACAATTCTTTAGAAATTTTAATAAAATTCTTTGAAAGAATTCAATTATTTGAAAAAATTTTAATGAAATTCTTTATAACAATTCTATTGTTTTAATGTAATTTTAGTTAACTTTTTTGAAAGAATTCAATTATTGTCATAAATAAAAAAATTTTTACAGGTATTCAATTATTTAAAACACAATTTTCATAACATATATTTGTCGAAAAAAATCAATTATTTAAAATAGATTTTTATAAAATTCCTCACAAGAATGCAATAATTTTTTAAAATATTAAAATTCTTCTCAGGAATTTAATTATTTTTATAAATAATAAAATTCTTTCTAGGAATTCAATTATTTTAAAAAATTTTAATATAATCGTTGTAAGAATTCAATTATTTTTATAAATATTGAAATTCATCGCATGATTTCAATTAATTGTAATACAATTTTAAATAAATTCCGCGTAAAATGCCACTATTTTTAAAAATTTTAATAAAATTCTTTAAAAGAATAAAATTTTTTGAAGGAATATTAAGGTATATTCAAAAATAATACTTATACAATTTTCAAAGAAATTTAATTATTTAAAATCCAATTTTTATAAAATTTTTTGAACAAAATCATTTCTTTACAAACATTTTTATAAAATTCTTCTCAAGAATGCAATTATTTCAAAAACTTTATTAAAGTTCGGTAACAAAAATTCAATTACTTTCATAAATAATAATACTCATCGGAAGATTTTAATTAATTTATCATTATAATTTTGAATTAATTTTGCTGAACACGCAATTATTCTTAAAAATTTGAATAAAATTCTTCAAAAAAATTCAATTATTTAAAAAAGTGTGATATAATTTGTTTCTTAGAGTGTAATAATTATTTTCAATTCATTTTTAATTACATTTCTTAAATGAATTTAATTATTATCAAAAATTTTAATGCATTTCTTCTTAATAATTCAATTATTTTAAAAAATGCTGATAAAGTTCTTTATAAGAATTAAAATTTAAGAAATATTTACTTATTCAGATAAATTATTTATTATTGAAATAATTTCATTCTCGTAGAACTTTCCAATAAGAATTGATTTAGAATTGAATAAAATAAAATTATTAAAGTTTTGAATAATTTCATTTTTAAATTCCAACAAAAAAATGATTGAATTTTGAATGAAGTACTTTTGTAATTTTTAGAAATAGTTTAATTTCAAAAATTACGTTACATTGAAACCATTAGAAAAATTTTAATTCCCGTAGACAAAATAAAGATAGATATTTAAATATTTATTTTAAAAAATTATTCCATTTTTGAATGTAATTAAGAAATTATAAAAAAATTGAGTGGTCAAGTTTAATTTTTCTACTTTTCAACTACTTTTTTGTGTTTAGGTTTAAGCTACTTTTTTAAAATTAATTATCGAGTACGAAGCCTGAATATATAGTTTGTAGACAAACCCTAAGGGTACAGTAGAGAAAAAAATAAAAAAAAAAGAATAAAACTGAAGTAGAGAAAAAGATGTAGTGTAGAGAAAGGAAGAGAGTAGAGGAAAAGAGAAAGGTACAGTGGAAATATTATTATCGAATTGTAATGTGACCATTAGTACACATGAGAGGTGGTAAAGGAGGAAATAATGGAAGACCTCGATGAGAGGTTATAGGGGATAATTGCATCACCGATTAAACGTTTGGATCGTTATTAGTGTCCCATGGAGGTTGCTTATACTGTTTATCGAAAGAGCTTTATGGCTCGTGAATTATCGATCTTTAATGATTTCATAGAAGACGTTTTCAAACGAGATAAATCTCAGCTAATCATACACATACACAAATGGACAAAAGAAAACCAAATAGAATGAAACTTTATAACAATAAAAGGGACTAAAATGGTAATTATTTATATATACTGTATATTATAAATGACACTATATGTATGACACTATATATGTGACACTATATATATGACACTATATATATGACACTATATATTTGACACTATATATATGACACTATATTTATTCAAAAGACTCGTCCCAAATCAGAAGTCTTAAATCATTAATAGACTTTTACATCCCTTTTGAAACAACATCCCGCGCAAAAATATACTTCTTCCCTTTTTCTCATTGATAACTTCCCTACCTACACCCATAAAACACCTACACTCGAATTTTTTGGCGAAAGAGGACACACCTCGTCTGGAGTAGTGATCTCTAATTGTAACTTATGGTTGTAGAAAAAAAACACTTCAGTTTCAGCTGAAAAAGCGAACGCTTGTACTTAAACAAAACAAGAAATAAAAATCTACAAAACTACATTTATCTACATAACTTAAAACCAAAATAATTCAAAATTATCCTATTTTTAAACCTAAAACTAAATCTCAAGGCTAAAACACTGCAAAAAGAAGTATCTCCAAAAGTGACTACAAAGTTACTCTTAAGATACTTAATTTTTGCAGTCAATTCAATCAAAACTGATTCTAATGTAAATGATTTTATTCAAAAGTGGAATAAAAGTAAAAAAAGTTGTAAAAACCTAAAATTGAAAAAAATAACAGTGAAAAAAGGACAGAAAGAGTATAAAAGAGAATAAAAAATAATAGAAAAAGGACAAAAATAGTATAAAAGAGAAGAAAACAGAATAAAAAAAGAACAAAAATAGTATAAAAGAGAATAAAAGAGAATAAAACATAATAGAAAAATAGCAGAAAGGAACAGAACAGAAAAGAACAGAAAATAGAAAAAAAAGAAACGAAACCAAGGAAATAAAAATATAAAAATTTTAAAATCTCCTTTAAATTTTAGAAGGATATGCAAATTTTCGATGCTTATTCAAAAGTAATTTTTATAAACACAGAGGAAAAAAAGGAGAAATTTTCTCATTTGCGCAAAAGCAATTTAAAAAGGGAACGTTAATCGGTTTTTCCTTACATATATATTTATATACACATATATTGAGATAAATTTTTTTAATAGCAGTATAAGCATTAATGAAAGGCAGTCTCTCTTTTTAATGCTGCATAAAACTCTATACAGATTTTTCTTTTTAATAAGGCAAAAGATAATTATCTATTTGAAAAAAATTGAAAGCATATGTATAGCAAAAGGTAACCCATATACAAATCACGCATTTATTAAATTTTTTAATTTTTTTTTTTGAAATTTTAATTACAGTTGAGCTAAATAAATCTATTTATCACAGAGAGGGAAAATTTATAATTTTTTATATTTTTGCCTAATTTCTACATTTTGAAATCATAAATCGGTTACAAAATCACAGTTTTTCTGAGGATATCAAAATCGCAATATTTTTTATACGTTTTTTGTCTCAATTTGATATATATATACTTAGAAAAACTGTGAAATTTTATCTGATTAATCAGTGACTGATTTTCTTTATTTTAATAAAAAAGTGTGTTTTAATACAGAAAGTGTATTTTTATACAGAAAGTGTATTTTTATACAGAAAGTGCATTTTAATACAGAACCACAGTTTTTCTAAGCATATAAAATTGGAATAAAAAACGTATCAAAAGTATTGAATCCTTTAAAAAAATTTTATTAAAATTATATTGAAAACAACTCAATTATAATAAAGAATTTCATTAAAATTTTTCAAAATAATTGAATTAATTCAAAGAATTTTATTAAAATTTTTCAACATAATTGAATTAATTCAAAGAATTTTATTCAAATTTTTCAAAATAATTGAATTAATTCAAAGAATTTTATTAAAATTTTCAAGAATAGTTTTATTTTTCGGGGAATTTATTTAAAATTGTATTAAAAATAATTGAAATCCTGTAATAAATTTTATTATTTATAAAAATAATTGAATTTTTGCAACGCTTATTGTTAAATTTTTTAAAAACAATTGAATTCCTAAGAAGAATTTTATTATTGACAAAAATAATTGAAGTCTTGTGAAGAATTTCATGAAAATCTTTTTAAGGAAATGATTTTGTTCACAACTTTTTATGAAAATTGTGTTTTAAATAATTGAATTTCTTTGAAAATTGTATATTATTTATGAAAATAATTGAATTTTTTTTAAATTTCTAAAGAATCGTTAAATTTTTCGCGGAATTCATTTAAAATTGTATTAAAAAGAATTGAAATCCTGCGATGAACTTTAATATTTATAAAAAAAATGAACATTTGCAAAGAATTTTATTAAAATTTTCAAAAATAATTGAATTCCTGAGGAGAATTTTACTGTTTATAAAAATAATTGAATACTTGCGAAGAATTTTATGAAAATCTATTTAAAAAATTAATTTTTTTTTAGAATTGTATTAAAACTTTTAAAAATAATTGCGTTTTTAGCGGAATTAAATTTAAATTACATATTAAAAATAATTGAAAGCCTCCGATGAGTTTTATTATTTATGAAAATAATTCAATTTTTGTCGCCGAACTTTAATAAAGTTTGTAAAATAATTGCATATTTGAGAAGCATATTTGAAAAATCTTTTTAAAGAAGTAATTTTGTTCAATAAATTTTATGAAATTTGTGTTTTCAATAATTGAATTTCTTTGAAAATAATAATAATAATTGAAAATTGTATATTATTTATGAAAATAATTGAATTCTTTCAAAAATTTTTATTAAAATCATATTGAAAATAATTCAATTATTATAAAGAATTTCATTAAAATTTTTTTAAATAATTGACTTCTTTTGAAAAATTTTATTAAAAATTTTAAGAATAGTATCATTTTTCGCGAAATTTATTTAAAATTGTGTTAAAAATAATTGAAATCCTGCGATAAATTTTAATATTTATAAAAATAATTGAATTTTGGCAACAATTAAAATTAAAAAAATTTTAAATAATTGAATTCCTGAAAAGAATTTTATTATTTATAAAAATAATTAAATTCCTGCGAAGAATTTTGTTATTTATAAAAATAATTGAATTTTTGCGAAGAATTTTATAAAAATCTATTTAAATAATTGATTTTGATTCGAAAAAATATTAGGAAAATTCTTTTTTAAGTAATTGAATTCCCCGTGGAAATTTTTTTATTTATGAAAATAATTGAATGTTTGCAAAGAATTCTATATAAACATTTTTTGTTAAGTTATTCAATTCTTTTGGGAAATTTTTTATTTAAATAGTAGATATGAAAAATCATTGAACTACAAAAATTTTCTAAAAATAATTGAATCGTTTTAAAGAATTATATTAAAACTTTTTGAATTTTTTCCAATAACTTTATTAACATTTTTGAAAATAATTTTTTTATTTCAACTGTTAACAAATTTAAAGTAGTGTACATTTGCAAACATAGAAAAAAGTAGCGTTTAGTGTAACAAATAAAAAAAAAGTATCCAAATTGTAGCAAATCGTAAAAAAGGCAGTAAATAGTGCGAGGCCTGTAGGTTTAGGGTTAAAATTTCGAAAAAAATGACAAGACCCCTTACTAATTAAAAAACCTTTCTTCTATTTTTTTTTCTTCTTTCCTTTTTTTCTTTACTTTTGCCTTAATTTTTCTTTTCTCTACCGTAACCCGCTTATACGGAAAGTTAAAAGAAACCTTTCTTCAAATTGTCATCATTATTGTACTTGAGAGTCTTTTATCTACAAAGATAAATTGTTTGATTGTTGAAAATGATCATTTAGAGAATGTGTTAAATTTAAAAAGAGTGAGAGAGAGAAATAGAGAGGGGGGGGAGGGAAAGAGTATTATTAAAGTCAACGTAATTATTCCCATTTATCCAAGGCCACTGGACTCTTAGTATTATTTGCTGTTATTAAAGCTTCGTTAATTTCTTTTGGCAACTCGATACAAGTCCAGTTGGTTTGTGTTTATGGCGTTGATACGATACGCTTAACACGTTAGTCGCAAAAGTTTTCTCTCCATTAAAGCATTTACTGCATATTATTACCTTTACTGTTTAATCGTTTACGATCGGCAATAATAAAATAATTATAACTCGGCATCGTAAAACTTTACGAATGATGATCGCTTCACGTTTTGTGTCTTCTTCTTCTTCTTCTTCTTCTTTTCCAACTATATATATGCAAAAGAAGAACGAATAATTCAAGACAATCTAAATTTTTATTAGTTTTATACGAAAAATAAAAATATACAAAGAAAATACAAAAAGTGTATAGAAAAATACAATAAAATACAAAAAGTATATAGAAAAGTACAATAAAATACAAAAAGTATATAGAAAAGTACAATAAAATACAAAAAGTACTGGAAGGTACTGGAAGGTACTGGAAAGTACAAAAGAAAACAAAACGTACTGGAAAATACTAGAAAATACAAGACGAGTGAAAAAGACTACAGATAATGTTTTAATAATCGAAAATTATATTAATTTTCTCGATTATTATATTTTAAGATACATTCAAAATTAGTTGATAATTGTGATTTGAATCCGGTAGCATGAAGGAAATGTATAATATGTCTAACGAGTATTGATTAAAGCTGCATGGGATGAGATTGCCGAAGGAAGTTGGGAGAAAGGAATCTAAGTGTATTTCTCATAATGCCATAATGCTATATAGGTATATATACTCAGTATCTTTGATTAGAGGCTTCATTCTCGTGATTTGCTTCTAATAAACCAATAAAACCTTAGAGGGAATCAGATCCTGGGGATAACATTATAGTCTGATCCATCCCCTTTGGATATTATGATTTATCTTTTCGTCTTTTCAGAAAATTAGCAGTGCACGAAAATATGCCGTTGGAACTAATTTTAAACCTTGAGTTTGCCTTATTAATAATTTCTCCTTTTTTTTCCTTCAAAAATTTCAATTTATTTTAGTTATCAAATTTTTATTTAATTTTAGTAGAATTACTTAAATTACTCTTTTTGAATTACTGTGAATTTAATTTTAGTTTTAGTGTTACTATAAATTTATTAAGTCCAATGCTATTATTTGAAAAATAATTCAGTTATGTATTTATGTAAAAGCAATACTGTAAATTTATTTTAGTACACTTTGTTTCAAGGTAAATTTATTTGAGTAAACTTTGCATTACCATAAATATCCCAGTCACTGTCCCACATTTTATAAGAATAAAATACAAAAAACAATAAAAACTATTCTTAAAAATATGATAATCAAATTCTTTAAAACGATTCAATTACTTTCAAAAAATATTCAATTATTTTCAATATCTAGTATTTTTAACAAAATTCGCAAAAGAATTCAATTATTTAAAAAAAAAATTGATAAAATTCATCCAAAATTCAATTATTTTTATAAATAATAAAATTTCCAGAAGAATTCAATTAATTTAAAATAGTATTTTAAAAAAGCTTTCTAAAAAATCAATTATTTAACAAAATTTTTATACAATTCTTCACAATAATTCAATTACTTTCACTAATAATAACATTTTTCCAGGAAATTCAATTTTAAAAAAAATTTTTACAAAAACTCTAAGCAAGAATTCAATTATTTTCATAAATAATAAAACTCATCGAAGAATTTCAATTATTTTTAAATACTTTTTTAAACTAATTAATCGAAAAATTCAATTATTTTCACAAATAAAGTTTTATACAAGAATTCAATTATTTAAAATAAACATTTCATAATATTTATTATGTTTCGAAAACATTAATTATTTAAAACAATTTTTATAAAATTTTTATGAAGAATTTAATTATTTTTAAAAATCACAAAATTTTTCACAGAAATTCAATTCTTTTTAAACGTTTTAATAAGATTTTTCTCAATAATTCAATTATTTTCATAAATTGTAAAATTCTTTTCTGGAATTCAATTATTTTTGAAAATTTTAATATAATTCTTTGCAACTATTCAATTATTTCTATTAATAATAAAAAGCTTTTTAGAAATTCAATTATTATTAAAAATATTTAATAAAATGCAACATTTCAAACAATTTTAATAAATTTTTTCGCAATAATTCAATTATTTTCATTAAAAGTAAAATTCATTGCAGAATTTAAATTATTTTTAATACAATTTTACAGGAATTGCTCAAAAAATCTACTTAATTATTCTAAAAAATTTAATTTCAATTCTTCGAAAATAACAATTATTTAAAAAAATGTTTTTTAAAATTCTTTGAAAGAATTCAATTATGTCGATAAATAACAAAATTATTCTCGAAAATTAAATAATTTTTATAAATAATCATATTCATTACAAGAATTCAATTATTTTTAAATGTAATAAATTTTTTCTTAGATATTAAATTATTTTAATAAGTTCTAATAAAATCGTTTACAAGAATTCAATTATTTTCATAAATAATAAAATACTTTTTAGGAATTCAATTATTTTTCAAAATATTTAATAAAATGCCACATTTTAAACAATTTTAATAAAATTTTTCGCAATAATTCAATTAATTTCATAAATTATAAAACTCTTTTCAGGAATTCAATTATTTTTGAAATTTTAATAAAATTTATTGTAAATATTCAATTATTTTCATGAATAATAAGATTCATCGCTGGATTTCAATTACTTTTAATACAATTTTACAGGAATTGCTGAAAAAATGTAATCATATTTTTAAAAATTTAATTTCAATTCCTTGAAAAAATCAATTATTTAAAAAAATATTTCACAAGAATTCAATTATTTTCAAATATTTTAATAAAATTGTTCGAAAGAAATAAATTATTTTAAATTCAATTTTAATTCGGTTTTCTTGAAATAATTCAATTATTCTTTTAGATTTTAATAAAATTCTTCCCTAGAATTCAATTATTTACATAAATAATTCTTCGAAAGAATTCCCGAAAATTCAATTATTTTGAGGCATTTTAATAAAATTCTTTGGAAAATTCAATGTTTTTCACAAATAACAATATTCACCACAAGAATTCAATTATTTTTAAAAGTAATAAATTTCTTCTTGGAAATTTAATAATTTTAAAGAATTCTTCAAAATCGTTCGCAAAAATTCAATTATTTTCATAAATAATAAAATGCCTTTTTAGGAATTCAATTATTTTTGAAAAAATTTAATAAAATGCCACACAGACATTTAATTATTCACAAAAATCTTAATAGAATTCTTTGTAAAATTTAATTATTTTTAAAAACTTTTCGCAATTTAATTTTCAATATCTACTATTTTCATAAAATTACCAAACAGAATTCAATAATTATTTAAAAATTTTTTTGTGAAAATCATCATAGAAATTCAATTCTTTTCATGAATAATAATAATAATTTCTCAGGAATTCAATTATTTAAATTAGAATTTACATAAAATTAGTTGAAAAAAATGAATTATTTAAAAGTTTTTATAAAATTCTTTGCAAGAATGAAATAATTTTTATAAATATTTAAATTCTTTTATGAATAATAAAATTCGTTTAATTCAATTATTTATTAGCAGGATAAGAAAGAAGTTTATATTTTTGATGAAAAATGAACTGTTACCAGGACATGGACAGTAACTGGGACATCCACGGTACTGTTTATTTATTTTATTGAAAAAAAAAAATTCCAGAATTTGAAAAGTTTATTAACTTGTCAAGCGGAGTGAATGGAATGATCAATTTGTCAATCGATAAAACGTGATTTATTGAAGAGACGGAATTTTCGATATGGGAAGAAAAAGAGTGGAAAAAAAAGAGAGAGAGAGATGAGAGAGATGAGAGAGTGCACTTGACATTCTGGTCACGCAGAATGGCATTCGCGTGCGTGTATGTTGTAATTACGATGACGCGTGGGCTAAGACGCCACTGTATCAACAAGCGAATGCGAAAGTGGTGAGTGTTCATTAACTCCTTGCTAGAACCGGAGAAAGGAAAGAATTAGAAGAGGAAATCAAGAATTACACCAGCCTTTAACGGAAATTCGCAATTCTTTTATAAATATGTACACAAAAATTCATACTCCACTTGTTTTTTAAAGAAAGAAAAAAAATACTCTGATGATGTTACTGGGAATCTTTCCATAACACTGTTAACTTAAAACTAAAAGTATATCCAATTCAGGCCAAATTGTTTTGGAATAGTTCAAATTTTGAAAAAATTTAATATTGAAAATAATTTATTTATTTCCAGTATTTTATTACAATTTTCGAAAATCGACTTTTGAAGAATTTTAATTGCAAAAATTTGGAAAATAATTGAATTATCAAAAAATTTAATAAAAAATTTAAAGGTAAATTCAAAACTGAAAAATTAGCTTCTAATTTTTCTAAAAATCAATATTTTTAATATTTTCAATTACATATTTCCAAAAAATAATAACATTTTAGAATTATTTTTAACATTTTCGAGAAAACAATAATGTTCAAAATTTTTAATTAAAATTCATCAGAAAAATTCATTAGTTTATTAAATTGTACAAAAATTCTTTTAAAAAATACATTTTCGAAAAATTACATTTTTTTTGTTAGGGAAAGTAATTTTAATTTTAGTAAATTGTCAGGGAAATTGATAAACTGAAACTTGTTATTCCAATGTCAGGTGTATGAAATAAAATTTACCGGAATATTTATTATCGAATTGAAAAATAAAAAATTGTCAATTAACAATAAAGTCGGGGTAAATTAAATTTTGCGAATTAAAATTACGATTAGTTATGACGTCATTATGACATCATTAGTCATCAACGAAGCACTGCATCGAGAAGAGAATGACTAGGGGCCGTCGTCAGTCCAGACAGGATATTGTCGCGGCACTCATTCACTAATTGATCCAGCCTGGTGTTTCATTTCACACCGACAAGCAGAAGTTCTCAATCCTTTATTGATAGTAACACTTTAATATTTCCTAATAGTATTACACTTTAATTATACTCTCATCTCTCTTTTTACTCTTTTTGTCTCATCCCTTTTTTTTCTTATTTAATCAAGTCTTTAACAAATAACCAATTGTTTACATTTTTTATTTTTTTTTTTTCATAGATTTTCTTTGTATTTTATAGAATTCTTCATTGACTTATAGTTTTTGAATAATTTCTGGAAAATTCAAATAAATTTTCCACTTTTTGCTCTTTTGTATTTTTTTTACTCTTTTCGTTTCTTATTTTCTCTTGTTTATTTCCTTATTTATTTTGTAGTAATTAATTTACTCTTTTTGTTCATTTTTTACTTATTTTTATACATTTTATTTAAACTTACATTCTTTATTTATTTTTATACTTTTTATTTACATTTATTCTTTATTTCTTTAGTTTTTATTTACATTTATTTTTTATTTTTATAGTTTTTATAAACATTTATTTATTTACATTTATTCTTTTTTTTCAGTTTTTATTTACATTTATTTTTTATTTTTATAGTTTTAATTAACATTTATTTATTTACATTTATTCTTTATTTTTGAATTTTTTATTTACATTTATTTTTTATTTTTATAGTTTTTATAAACATTTATTTATTTACATTTATTCTTCATTTTTTCAGTTTTTATTTACATTTATTTTTTATTTTTAGTTTTTATTAAAATTTATTTATTTACATTTATTCTTTATTTTTTCAGTTTTTATTTACATTTATTTACATTTATTCTCTATTTTTATAGTTTTTATTTACTTTGATATTCTTTATGCGCTTAATAATTTTCATTTGCCTTTACAATTTTCATTTTTACGATTTTTATTTACTTTTACATTTTTTTTTTCCTATTCATTTACGTATTTTTTTTAAATATTATTTTTTATTCATCTGCATTACTCTGGGGATTTTTAATTTTTTTCTTCGCAGGGTTGTTTTTTATTTCAATTTAAAAATTCCTTTCACGATATATATATTAAAAACTCGAGGAGAGTTTATGTGCGCGAGAAATAAAAAAATATTTAATATAACATTGAAACTATTTGATGAAATTAATATCCGAGACGAATGAAATATTTTTGTGTTTATATAGAAGGAGAATTAATTTTCTCTCCATATATACACCATATAAGGGCTCGAAATTAAATAATATATAATATAAAATAGAATACATATTTTTATGGGAAAAATTTACAGTTAATTGATGTTGATTTATATCTATTAATATGATTACTTGTACCAATTACTTTTTCTTTGAAATTCCATCGCGTGTAATTTAATATAAAATCACTATTTTTATTTAGTTCCGCACCTTATCGTTATTCTTGAAAACCTAAATTATACCGGTTGCCCGCAATAATTGAGAAGGTAATTATTAATAACGTAGTTTATAATTATAATTGAATTTAAATTAGAGAAAAACGTTCTCTTAGTTATATTTAATTAAAAGTCTAACACACTGTTTTATATATGTTTAAAGTTTTTAATTAAATTGAATTATTTATATTTTCAGGGTTTATTAATTATTGTAATATTCACATGAATATTAAATTTATCTTTCTGACACAAAATTTGTATGAAATAAAATGCACTTATTTTTTTAATTATTCGTTTATTTTTTTTGGAATTTATTTTCGTAATTATTTTTTGGAATTTTTTTTTCGTTAATTCAGTTTTTCTAAGGATATCAAAATTGAGAAGAAAAGCGAATCAAAATGTTGCGAAGCAACGTTTTTATTCGCTTTTCTTCTCAATTTTGATATCCTTAGAAAAACTGTATTTTAATTTCTTTAATAGTAATTTTATTATTATTATTTTTTGCAATGTTGTAATTATTTTTGTATTTATTTATTGATATTTAATTTCGTGATTTTTTCGTAAATTTTCGAAATATTTTTAGTCTTTGTCGAAATTTGACTTTTGCTAATTTTTTTGTAATATTTTTGTAATATTTTGTAATATTCTTGTAATATTTTGTAATATTTTGTAATATTTTGTAATATTTTTGTAATATTTTTGTAATATTTTGTAATATTTTGTAATATTTTTGTAATATTTTGTAATATTTTGTAATATTTTGTAATATTTTTTTTAAAATTCTTTTTGGAAACAAAAGAAAATTGTGAAAGCAATGGAAATAATTGATGTTTTATTGTTGAATTGAGAACCTTGATTGGCGGCACTGGTATTAATTCATAGAGTTCATAATCTATTAGTTTCGTTAGTAACTGGCGTTAACGAGTATAATGGCAGCACACGCCATCAGTAGATGTCATTTAACTCGCAGACATATATATATGTATGTGACACCCTCGCAGCATCGATGATCTCATGCATCGCGACCGACTTGACTTGCCTTAATTGTTTGTTATCATTACTATACGCGCGTGCTATTGAAATTAATGTTAATCCGACTCGGTTAACATGTGTGCTCTCATAAAGCTGCTTCCGGCGTATATATGAAACTCTTGATGAAATTAAGCCACTTGGATGGTGCCCAGTCTCTTAACTCTCTACACTTTGATATAAAAAAAATTATCTCATTCTTAATAATAAGGGTCATTCGACATTTCTTACTTTCATCAATAAATCACAATAATCGCTTTTAAAAAAAAGCAAAAATCATTCTTTACCTGAAAATATATAGTTAAAATTGAAGGGAAATTTAAAAAAAATCTCATCGCTATCACTAAATTATAATCCACACTCCAAAATTTAAAAAAATCCCACCGCTGACACCAAATTTTATGTCCTTGAAGAAACCTGGAAAAATCAGGGAATTTTGACCGGAATCCTGGAAAATTGTTGTTTTCTAAAGTTATTGTGATTTTATTCTTGAAATCTAATTAATTTTTAGAATTCATAAGAAAATTTTGAATTTTGGAGTTTTTATTTGGTTTGCCTCATAAATTATAGGAAATTACCACGAATTCTAATGCAAAACCTTCAATTTTTTCCATTTCTAACAATAATTTTTTTTAAATACTTTAATTATCTTTAACAACTGTCATAAAGTTTCTAATTCCTAAACTATTTAAAAATAATTTTACTTAAATATTTCAAAATTAATTCAATTTTAAAAAGTGTTGCGTTTACAATATTCAAAAAAAAAAAGATGAATATCAAAAAGTTTTGATATGAAATTTTATAAAATTTAAATTTTCAATGAATTTAATTAGCAATTTTAAAGAATTTAGACTTTGGAAAAATAGAACAAAAAACTCAACGCAAGATTACAATTTTAATCGGATTCAATAAATAAATTATTATGAATAAAAAATAAATTTACATTTGAATTTTAGTTAAAAACACTAAAATAATTAAATTTTTTTTAGAAAAGTTACAAATATGATAGCAGAAGTTCAATTCTCTTCAAAAATAATAAAATTCTTTGCAGAAATTCAATTACGTTAAAAAATTTAAAAATAAATTCTCGTCAAAATTTCGATTATCTTTAAAAATGAAAAAATTCTTCTCCAAAATTAAATTATTTTCAAAGTAATTTCAAATATTTTCAAATAATTCAATTATGTTCAAAAGTTTAGAAAAAAATTCTTGTCAAAAATTCAATTATGTTTAAAAATAATAAAATTCTTCAAATTAAAATTATTTTCAAAAATTAAAAAAAAATTCTCGTCAAAATTTTAATTATCTTTGAAAATAATAAAATTCTTCATCAAAATTCAATTATTTTCAAAAATTAAAAAAATTCTCGTCAAAATTTCAATTATCTTTAAAAATAATAAAATTCTTCTTTAAAATTAAATTATTTTCTAAAATTTTTAATTAAATTCTTTGCAAAAATTTCAATTATTTCCAAAAATTTTCCTCAATTTAATGATTTTCAATATCATTGATTTTAATATAATATTCCAAAGAATAATTAAACGTTTGCGTGGAATCTTGCTAAAATTTTTTTTTATATAATTATTTTAAAAAAATTTTAACAGTATTCCACGCAAACATTTAATTATTTTCATAAATTTAATAAAAATGAATAAAATAAAATTTTAACTAATATTCAATTATTTACAAACTTTTTATGAATTTCTTCGCAATAATTAAATTATTTTTATAAATAACAAATTTTTTCGTATAAATTCAATTATCTTTAGTACAATTTTAAGAAACATTGAATTGTTCAATAAATTATTCATTTTTATATTTAAATAATTAAATTCTCGTCGAATTTTCTAATAAAAATTGATTTAAAAATGACTTTCAGTAAAAATTTTTAATAATAATTGATATAAATTTCTCAAGAAAATGCAATTCTTTATAATTTTATTAAAATTCTTCTTAAAAATTAAATTATTTTCGAAAATTTTAATAAAAATTCTAGTCAAGAATTCAATTATTTCATAAATAATTAAATTATTTTTAGAAAATTAATTATTTTTATAAATAATAAAATTCTTTCTAGGAAATCAATTATTTCCATAAATAAAACTCATCGCAGATTTTCAATTACTTTTTAATACAATTTTAATCCAATTATACTTCGAAAAATGTGAAAATATGTGAAGAATATGAAAATAAAATTCTTAAAAATTTTATTTGATTTCGTCAAAAGAATTTAATTATTTAAAAATTAGTTGATAAAATTCTTTATGAGAATTCATTAAATTATTTATTTTTGTATTTAAATAATTGAATTTTCGTCGAATTTTCAAATTAAAATTTTCGAAATCCTGAATTTTTCATACTTGTAACTAACAAATTGTGTAGAATTAATTTTTTTAAAAAAGTTAAATGGATTTCTTTTGTAATTATTTCAAGCTTTTATTTTCTAATTTATATTTAATTGAAGAATTTCCGAATAATTCTGATAATATAAAATAATGATTTTATCACTAGGTCATGTTTTAAAATAATATTTTTTTTAAGTTATTTTATTTCAAAAGGTTTTGAATGTAAAATTTTTGAAAATTTTAATTCCTATGGTAAAATAATAATTTATGTTTTCTATTAATTTTACAATTATACATGAATTCTTAAATAAATGTAATAGATTTAATTTTTTTAATTTTTTTTTTTTTAATAAAAAAATGTAAAAATAAATGAAAAGTGTAGTTTTAAAAACCTGGAAAAATTTCGTTTTTTAGCCTGGAAAATTTGAAAAAGTCAGGGAATTGCAAATATGGAAAAAACGTGGCAAGAATTCACACTCCAAAATTAAAAAAAAAATCCCACCGCTGGCACTAAATTTTAATTCACACTCCGCTGGCAAGTTTTTAATATTTAAAAAAAATCGAAAAATTCACAACAAAAAAGCGAAACGAAAGTAATTAAAATTCGAAAAACCACCACCATATATATAATATGAAGGCAGATCGAATTGTAACAATTTTCGACGGAAAATTTACTTCTTTTGTGAGAATCGAAGGCCGTTAAACGGCTCATCATGAATTTCACAGTATACGAGAAAGGCAATCTATAATGATAAACATCGATCAGAATCACGAATAAAAGGGGGGGAGGGAACACATGTTAGCCATGTCAGATTAATAATATACAGAGAATCCCCTATTCTTGAATATTTCACAATACAAATTTTTATTTTTAAAATGTACAAAAATTACTCTTTTTTTATTTATACTTCAAATGAAGTAAAAGTATCGAATTTTCGATATGCTGATACTGATACATTTGGTGAAAAATAAAAATAAAAAAAAAAAAAAAAAAAAGAAAGGAAACTAAAGCGAGAAGACCATTATCCATGCCTGATTTAATGACTCCTAATGTAGGGGTATTAAAATAAATTCATAGAATCAATCTATAGCCATTGTCTATACGCCTCTAAAGTAAAGATTGCTCTCTACGCTATATCATCATTCGAACAGTGCGCGCGAGGCTCTAGTCGAGAGAAAAGAGTAAATCTTGCATAGTTCTGATGGTTCAGTAACGCGCAGGGAAGTTGGCGATGATAAAGAAAGAAAAGAGAGAGAGAGAGAGACGACCGCACACCATACCGTGTAATTTGTGATGGCTGTTATTACCAACAAAAAATCTATTAAGTTCGCCACGAGCACCTCGCGTTTTACCCGTGTGGTCAGTATAAAAGAAACACCCAGATAGACAATTTCGCGTTATACTTTCTCTCTCTTAATCGAAATCACCGAAACGTCATGTCGCAGTGATTCCTTGGCGAATTTTTTTTATGGATCCAGACAAATACTTTTAAGAATACCCCTTCTTGGCGTGTTTTCCACTAAATCGGGGTTCTAGTTCAGTATATTTTCTAGTTTTTGTTCTGGTGTTGTTTTCCACTAAATCGGGGTTCTAGTTCAGTATATTTTCTAGTTTTCTTCTGGTGTTGTTTTCCACTAAATCGGGGTTCTAGTTCAGTATAGTTTCTAGTTTTTTTCTTCTGGTGTTGTTTCCCACTAAATCGGGGTTCTAGTTCAGTATAGTTTCTAGTTTTTTATCTTCTGGTGCAATTTTTGACTAGCGGACAAAATATCCTATAGATAGTGAGAAAAGCAAGAGAGAGAAAAGTGACGGAAAGAGAGAGAGAGAGAGAGAGAGAGAGAGAGAGAGAGAGAGAGAGAGAGAGAGAGAGAGAGAATTGCAATTCCGGACTAAAGGAGTATTAGTGTATGGTACTGGGACCAGTTTCGATGGATGAAAAGAAGCTGAAGTTAGCAAAGATGAGAAGAAACTGATTCTAAGAGAAAGATAGAATGTTATATACTTGAGGGTTAAAGGGGGAAAAAGGATGCTACCACGCGGGCCTTTGATCTTCACCGCTTCGCTTCTGCCGCGCTCTATCGACACTTCATTCCTCTACAACTGATCATAGCCACAAAATATTATACCAAAACATTCGACGAGAGTCTTTCGCTATTGTCAGACATACAAAACTGGTTAATATACTCAGAAAAGAAAATTAACATCATCAAGCTAAACTTCCAATTTTTTACATTTTTAATTATATTGCTTATTTTTACACTGACTTTTGCCCTATTAACCCTTTAATGCCCGATTTATTTTAATAAAATTGTAATTTTCGTCAACTTTTGTATTTAATGGTTCTTGGAGTCGCTGATTGCAAATCCGATGTCAGTTTTTCAAAATTCAAAATGGCGGATCCAATATGGCGGACGAATTTTTTAAAATTGATAGGATTCACTTGAAAAGTTGAAACTTGTTATTTGGGGGGGGGGGGTTTGGGGTCGCTGATTACGAATATGAAATCAGTATTTCAAAATTAATTGAATTTTTGAAAAGTATAAATAAAAATGATCAAATTGAAGAATTTTAATTATAAACAGGACCATGATTTCTCAAAAATTTTAATAAGTCCAAAAAGTAAATTTTGAATCTTGGAAAATTATTACAAAACAATTCTAATAATTAGTTGTTAAAAATATTTTATTAATGTAATTTTTCGAAAGTAATTGTATTTCTTAAAAGAATTTTTGTATAATTTAAAGAAACTAATGAATTTTATTGATGAATTTTAATTAAAAATTTTTCTGGATTATTGTTTTTTCAAGAATTTTAAAAATAATTGTAAAATTTTATTATTTTTTGGAAATATGTAACGGAAAATATTAAAAATATTGAATTTAAAAAAATCAGAAGCTAATTTTTATTTTTAAATTTACCTTCAATGATTTATCATTTAAATTTTTGATAATTCAATTATTTTGAAAATTTGTAATTTAAATTCTTCAAAAGTTGATTTTCAAAAATTGTAAAAAAATAGTTGAAATAAATAAATTATTTTCTATGAAATTTTACAAAATTTTAACTATTCGAAAACAATTTTTTGAAAAATTTGTTTATAGTTATTTTTTGATAAATAACAAAATTTTTTCTGAAAATTCAATTATTTTAAAGTAATTTAATAAAATTCTTTGCAAAATTCATGTATTTTTTAGAATTTTAATAATAATCGCTGCAAGAATTCAATTATTTTTATAAATATTAAAACTCATCGCAGAATTTCATTTAGTTTTAAACTTTTAATACAATTTTAATTAAATTCCGTGAAAAATGCAACTATTCTTTAAAAATTTAATACAATTTTTTGAGCAAAAACATTTCTTTAAAATGATTTTTCTAAAATTCTTCTCAAGAATGCAATTATTTTGCAAACTTTATTAAAGTTCAGTGACAAAAATTCAATTATTTTCATAAATACTCATCGGAGGATTTCAATTATTTTTAATATATAATTTAAAATTAATTGGATTTATTTTAATAAACAAATAAATAAATTCCTCTAAAAACACAATTATTCTTAAAAATTTAAATAAAATTCTACGAAAAAATTCAATTATATAAAAAAAATCTAATATAATTTGTTTCTTAGACTGTCATAATTATTTTTAATTTATTTTTTATTACATTTCCTAAATGAATTTAATTGTTATCAAAAATTAAAATGCAATTCTTCGTAAAAATTCAATTATTTTTAAAAATATTGATATAGTTCCTTATAAGAATTCAAAGTTAAGAAATATACAATTATTGAATAGATATTTATTTTTGCATTTAAATAATTGAATTCTCGTAGAATTTTCTAATAAAAATTGATTTAAAAATGAATTACAGTTAAAATTTTACATAATAATTGAATATTAATAGCATTATAGCATGAATTTTCAAAAATAATTGAATTTTCAATATTTTTAAAAATATTTCTATTTTTCGAAAAATTTATTTAAAATTTTATTAAAAATAATTGAAATTCAGCGATGAATTTTATAATTTTTGAAAATAATTGAATATTTGCAAAGGAATTTATTAAAATTTTCAAAAAATAATTGAATTCCTGAAAAGAGTTTTATAATTCATGAAAATAATTGAATTATTGCGAAAAATTTTATTAAAATTGTTTAAAATGTCACATTTTATTAAATATTTAAAAAAATAATTGAATTTCTAAAAAGCATTGTATTATTCATGAAAATCGTTGAATTCTTGAAACGAATATTATTATAACTTTTTTAAATAATTGAATTCATATAAGAAATTCTATTATTATTTTTTTCAATTATTATACAAAATTTTAGCTATTCAAAAACAATTTTTGAAATATTTGTTTATAGTTTTTTTTTTTTTTTTGCATTATAAAAATCAAAATAAGTTGCATGTTTTTTTTTTACTAAAAATTGACTTATTTTGTTGCGTTGCAATGTTTGGAAGAAAAGTCGAAAAAGTCGCAATTTTTTAAAATAAGTCTAGTCTAGTGGTTCAAATAAAAAATTTGCAAATTATTCTCAATTTTTTTTTTAATTTGTGTATACGTGTATAGAAGAAGGATACAGTGTACCAAGTTGTTCGAGTGTTAAAAAACGAGTCGTATTTTATAATCTACTCTTTTGGAATTTCAATCGAACCACATTCTCACAGTATCGGACACCTTGCACATTCAATGAAACGAAGAAGTTAAAAATGGACGGAATCTCTATTAGCGAGATAGAAATCTACACATTATTATAACACGAGGACGAGAATTTATACTTTCACTTGTGTGTGTATATATAGTAGACCTCAACATATTCTGGAAGCGACAAACACACAAGAAGAAGAACCTAAATGGCATTACACGCATTTAATAAGTCCTATCACTTTGATGTCCATTTGGATACATACAAAAAAGGAGAAAAAAAATTTCAAATCGACTAATAATGTCTCATCACAACACTGCACCTGCGATAAGAAAAAATTCAAAATTCAAAAATCTGTATTCTTTACTTTCCTGTATACGGGAAAGTAAAGAATACAGATTTTTCAATTTTGAATGTAAAGTATACAGTATGTTTTAGTAAAGCATACAGAATGCAGAATACAGAGAGAATAGTACTAAATATATAAGAGAGTAAAAGAAGAAAAATAAAAGAAGAATAAAATAATTAATAAAGAAAATGAAGTAAAATATAAAAGTATAATAAAAAATAAAATAGAGAAGATTAAAAAGAAAATATAAAATATAAAGAAAATATAAAATTTATAAAGTTGCTTACAAATGAAGGGAGAAAGAATGATGACTATAAATAATATGATATATATATATACCACATATATATATGATAAAATAAATGTAACATGGTTCGATAGTGAAAACAGCTTAATGAGAATAGGTGCGTGCCCGTGAGACAACGCCCCAATTAACATAACGCATTGGACCACCTACCATGTTACGACATTTATTTATTTATATATTTGTCTCCGGAGAATTCAGTATAGACTCAAACTCCAATGTGGTGTAATATACCAAGGCTTATTTATGGTTCATCTTGTTAATTAATATTTCATTTTGATTATTATAATATATGTAAAATCCACTGCGAAGTGATTCTATTTGTTGGAAAAAATTTGTAAGGACACCTTATAAGAGGATCTTGTATCTTATTGGGAACCTATCAGAAATCTATTCAAGCCTTTAAACTTGTCTTTTATATAAAAAATTTAAAAATTAAATAAAATCCCTAAAAACCGGGAATTAACTATAATAATTTGAATGATGTTCTTTCATTCATTCGTTCACTTTTTCTGTTCCTCACACTCTGAAGTTGTCTTTTGTTTATACTTTTGTTTTTTGTTAACTTTACATAGATTGTATATTTTATTATTATGTTATTATTATTTTTATTTTACAATTAATTCAAAATATTGTAATGACAAATAGAAATCATCAGAATTTTTTTTTCCTTCTTTTTAATTATAAAACTAAAATTTTATTAAATATTATGTTTTTTAAACAAAATTATTATTTTCTTTCAGAAAAAGAAGAAAAATATTTGCACAATTTCTATTTTTAATATTATTATTATATTATTATTATTTTTTAGAATTGAAAATTATTTTTTACGAAAATAATAACTGAATCCCTTAAAAAAATTTTATTATCTATGAAAATAATTGAATTGCAGTCAAATTTTTATTATTTATGAAAATAATTAAATTTTTGCATAAAATTTTATTAAACTTTTATTTAAATAATCGAATTCTTTTTGGGAAATTTTATTAAAATAGTAGATATTAAAAATCAATGAAATTAGAAAAATGCATTTTATTTTTGAAAATTATTGAAATTAGGGCAAGAATTTTTTTGACATTTATGAAAATAATTGAAATTTTGAGTAGAATTTTGTTATTTATAAAGATAATTGGAATTTTTTCGAGAATTTTTTTCAAATTTTGAACATAGTTGAATTTTATAAGAAGACTTTTATTTTTTCTTCAAATAATTGAATTTCTGCAATTATTTGAAAATTCTATTAATTTATTTTAAACTTTTTTCCAAAAAATCAATTTTGTTTTTAAATCATATTTTTTATTTTATAAATATATTTTAATAAAATTTTTTTAAAATAATTGCACTTTTCGCGAAATTTATTTAAAATTGTATAAAAAAATAATTGAAATTCTACAATGAGTTTTATTATTTATAGAAATAATTGAATTTATGGATCGATTTTAATTGAAAGAAAAAATTAAATTCTTGAGAAAAATGTTATTATTTAGAAAATTAATTGAATTCTTGCCCAAAAAATTAATTAAAATCTTTTCAAATCTTTTCATTTTTTTAATTAAAATCATTCAAATTTTGCAAACAATTTTATTATTTTTGAAAATAATTGAATTTCACAGAAGAATTTTATTATTTATGAAATTAATTTAATTCTTTCCAAAAAAATTGATTAAAATCTTTGAAATAATTGAATTCCTTACAAAAATTTCAATTATTTCAAAGATTTTAATCAAAATTCTAGTAGAGAATTCAATTTTTTTTTATAAATAATTCAATTTTTCAGAAGAATTCAATTGTTTTTGAAAATTTTAACAAAATTCTTCACAAAAATTCAATTATTTTCATAAATAATAAAAATCTTCTGACAAATTCAAGTATTTCAAAAAATAATAAAATTCTTCTGACGAATTCAAGTATTTCGAAAAATAATAAAATTCTTTGCAACATTCAAATTATTTCAAAGATTTAAATCAAAATTCTTGTAAAAAATTCAATTATTTTTATAAATAAATAAATTTTTTTAGGGGATTTCAATTATTTTTTGTAAATAATTAAATTTTACAGGAAAATTCAATTCTTGGCCAAAAAATTAATTAAAATCTTTTGAATCATTCAAATTTTACAAACAATTTTATTATTTTTGAAAATAATTGAATTTCTCAGAAGAATTTTATTATTTATGAAATTAATTGAATTCTTTCTAAAAAAAATTGATTAAAATCTTTGAAATAATTGAATTCCTCACAAGAATTTTCTTGTTTATGAAAATAATTGAATTTTTATGAAGAATTTTGTTAACATTTTCAAAAATAATTGAATTTTCCTGTAAAATTTAATTATTTATAAAAATAATTGAAATCCCCTAAAAAAATTTATTTATTTATAAAAATAATTGAATTTTTTACAAGAATTTTGATTTAAATCTTTAAAATAATTTGAATGTTGCAAAGAATTTTATTATTTTTCGAAATATTTGAATTCGTCAGAAGAATTTTATTATTTTTTGAAATACTTGAATTTGTCAGAAGAATTTTATTATTTATGAAAATAATTGAATTTTTGTGAAGAATTTTGTTAAAATTTTCAAAAACAATTGAATTCTTCTGAAAAATTTAATTATTTATAAAAAAAAAATTGAATTCTTTAGTAGAATTTTGATTAAAATCTTTGAAATAATTGAAATTTTGTAAAGAATTTTATTATTTTTTGAAATAATTGAATTCTTACGAAGAATTTTAATATTTTTTATATTAATTGAATGTTTGAGAGGAATTTTTAAACATTTTTTTTTTTATAATAGAATTGTTTTGTGGAATTTTAATAAAATAGTAATTAAAATTTGAATTCTTTTTGGGAAATTTTATTAAAATAGTAGATATTGAAAATCATTGCGAAATTAAAAAAATGCATTTTATTTTTGAAAATAATTGAAATTAGGACTAGAATTTTTTTGGCGTTTATGAAAATATTTAAACTTTGGAGAAGAATTTTGTTATTTATAAAGTTAGGTGGGATTTTTACGAGAATTTTTTTCAAATTTTGAATTTTGTAAGAAGAATTTTATTTCTTTTTTTGAAAATAATTGAATTTCTGCAATTAATTGTAATTTCTTCAAAATTGAATTTTTTTACTGTTCTCAAGATGAATTTAAATTAGAAAAATTTTAAATTCTACTATTTTTAAAATTACTAATTTTATTTAAAAACGGTACTAAGAAGTTAGCCTAAGTTAAAATTGAAGTTAGAATTGAAGTTAGCCAACTAAGAATTGTTGCTTGTGAATATTAAAATATATTAAATACTGGAATACTGTTTAGAATACCGTTTAAAATATTATTTAGCATTCAATTTAGAAGTTCATTTTAGTTTCTGTTTAAGGTACTATTTGGAATTTCGTTTAGGTAACGAAATTAGTATTTTATTATAGAATACAGAATACGGAAATTAGGAACCTGTGAAAATCTTTCACTACAGTAACCAAATATTAATTAATAAAAAATCATCGGCAATAAATAATAATAAATAATTGTAAATCATCTACAATAGGATTGTACGTGGGATCCAATGGCAACGCACAGCCTGTCTACCACCGATGACACAGAGTTGCACGTGTGGCTTATATGTAGTCAAGCATAAATAATGTGAGACACGAACAAAGGTGCCGCTCTTTTAAACCATTCATTAAAATTATTTCCCATCTTAGTTTATATCGTTGAAACATTTAATTCTAATTTTGCAAATTTGTCGCTTCTTCGTTTCTTTTCTCTTTCTTTCTTCATCTTCTTGATTGTTTAACATCATGTTTCATATTGTAATTCAGTACTATATATTTTGATAAGGATTCTGTTTTTTTTTTTGTCAAAAAAAATAATAGTTTGCGGACATTTGGTGACCCTCATGTACCTCGCCTCTTTCTTCCTCGAACACGCTTCGGTCTTTTTTACGAGCTTCTTTATTAGTAATAACGAGTTTTTATCTCGATAACGTGGCTCGTTATGCTTTGAGGGACAAGCAGTTTTGAGATCTTGGATTCCTTATAGTGCCCATCGAATTAAGAGGATGGGTCACTAAAAATGGTGTCCATTTCTCTTCGCAAGTCGGGGAGACAAAAAAAAATAATAAAAAGGCGAAAAGAAAGTAACGAGCAATTACTTAAGACGCGATTTTAATTGGTCTTTCGAGACGCAATAAGCGAATGAATCCCTTTCTGCCCTAACATTGAAGTTATCTTTTCATAAATATAAAAATAATTTCATGGAACTAAACGATTGACTTATATTCTTAGTACCGAAGCCGTTTATATTATAGCCTGTTACGATTATCAAGAAACTTTTCCCTTTCGATTTAAATACTTAATTTTATCTTAGATTTTGCGATTTATAATTTTCACCGGAAAAAAATCGCTTTTATCCAGAATAGCGATAGGTTTCATCATTATAGCTAAAGTCTTAAATGAAACAATTAAAAATTTCCCTAACATAGTAAAATTTATAGCTGAATTTTTTTAATGATAGGTTTTTCAGGTTACGTGTCAACCCTGGAAGATCATGATAATTAAGTAGATCAAAAGAATCAAGAAGATCGAGAGGATCAGAAGAGGATCAATAGAGGATCAAAGTGAATCGAAAAATCCGAAAGAGAACAAAGAGAAAAGAAGCATCACAAAGTGTTCTAAAAAAATCCCAAAACAAAAGAAACAAAAATCAACAGAGGATCAAAATTTTAAATCCTCAAACAGAAATAAAATGTCTCAATCAATTACTAAAAGTGAGTAAAAATTTTTTAAAAAATTTCTTCCTTTTGCTATGTCCCCGACCCCCTGTGGGAAAAAAAAAACTGTAATCGCTTTGGTTACAAGTTGGAGACTTATTTGACCGATAAAACTTAACACTTCTGAAGCATCGTTGACGACGGGTCGGAGGATAATACCTTTGCTAATAAATTGGATTAGCGGTTAGGCGAGAGAGCTGCTTTTGGGATCGGAGTCCATTGGGTTCTAATTTGTTTCGGAACACGTTCCTTGGTCCCAGTGCGGATCTGTGTGTATACCGGTAATGATCTTGTTCTCCGTAATCTTCGATCGTGCCTATAAGGTGTATATATATAACGCTTCCAAACACCTAATGATCACTCCACACATGGTTAAAGCGATAATTACTTTCTTTCCCTTTCGTCAACCGGTTCTTATCCGAAGAAAATTATACTTAAAGCAATGAAACTTTGTCCACGCACTTCAATCTCAAAAAAAACTTGTCTCTCTTATCGTAAGGAGCTGGATTTAGATAATCACATGATCATTTTCAGTTTTGTTAGTTCTATGGTTGTAACACAAATTATAAAATGATTATCTTACAGTTGTCATGTCGACAAAATGTCTACATTGTAATTTTTTATTTCTTTTTCTCTTTACGCAATATTATTTTATGTTTATCTAAAGTGGCTACTGAAAATAAGACTCAAGATTACTGATAATATATCATGTTGTTTTCTATTCTATATAAATAGTTAAATAAGAATTGAAATTTCAAAATTTAACATTAATTTCAAATTTAATGGAAAGCAAAAAGAGTAAAAATACTCTATTTGACAATTTTATTACTTTGGCAATGTAAAATTACATAGAAAAGGAAATTAGGTCTTCTTTAAAACAAAAAAAAAATTTTTTTTTTGAAAATTTGATCAATTTTTAAAAATATTATTTTTAGGTTCATCCGCCATATTGGATCCACCTTTTAACAAAAAAAAAACTAATGTTTTTCGGGAAAAATAGATATTCCGTTTACATTTACCCCAAATGACCCTAAGTTATTTTCAAAAATTTTAATGAAATTATTTTAACACTGTAAAATTCAATTATTTTCATAAATAACAATATTCATATGACAAGAATTCAATTATTTTGAAAATTAATAAAATTCTTCACAGAAATTCAATTATTTTTATAAAAAAATAGAAAAATTCATTGCAAAATTCAATTATTTTCATAAATAACAATATTCATGACAAGAATTTTATTATTTTTGAAAATTCAAAAAATTCTTCGCCTAAATTCAATTATTTTCATAAATAACAATATTGATCGCAGAATTTCAATTATTTTGAAAAAATCTAAAATCTAAATTGTTGTAAAAATTTAAATTATTTTTTATAAAGGAATCGCAAAATTCTTTGACAAAATTCAATTATTTTCATGAATTTTAATAAAATTCTTTGTAAAATTCAATTTTTTTTGATAAATATAACAATATTTATCACAAGAATTCAATTATTTTAAAAAATTTTAATAAAATTCATTGCAAAATTTAAATTGTTCTCAATTCAATATTTTGTCTATATATTATTTTAATAAAATTTCACAAATAAATTCAATTATTTAAAAACAATTTTGAAAAAGTTTTACACGAATATTTAATAATTTTCTAGAATAATGAAAATTCTACAGGAATTGAAATATTAAAAATAGAATTTGCATAAATTTTTTCGAAAAAAACCAATTGTTTGATATTTTTTCATAAAATTCTTCTTAGGAATTCAATTATTTTCATAAATAATAAAACTCATCGCAGAATTTCAATTATTTTTAATACAATTTTAATGGAATTTCTCGAAAAATTTAAATATTCTTAAAAATTTTATTAAAATTCATCAAAGAAATTCAATTTCTTGAAAGAATTAAGTTATTTTCAAAAAATTTTAATGAAATTATTTTTAACAATTCAATTTTTTTTTTGCAAAATAATTTTAATAAAATTCTACTCAGAAATTTAAATAATTTCAATAAAATTTCACAAAAGAATTCAATTAGGTATTTAAAAAGAAATATTATTAAAAAATTCTTCTCAAGAATTAAATTATTTTCAAAAGTAATAAAATTCTTCGCAGAAATTCAATTATGGTCAGAAGTTAAAAAAAAAAATTATCGTTAAAATTTCAATTATCTTTGTAAATATTAAAATTTTTCTCCAAAATTCAATTATTTTCAAAAATTTTACTAAAATTCTTGGTAAAATTTCAATTATTTTCAAATATTTTTCTCAATTCAATAAAATTTTTTACAGAGATTCAATTATTTTTAATACAATTTTAATTTAGTTTCTCGAAAAATGATATTATTCTTAAAAATGTTATTAAAATTCGTCAAAAAGTTTTTAACTATAACCTATTTAAAAATTTGTTGATAAAATTCTTTATAAGAGTTCAATTTTAAAAAACATTTAATTTTTCAGTAAATTATTTACTTTTGTATTTAAATAATTGAATTCTCGTAGAATTTTCCATGAAAAATTGATTTTCATTTCATAAAAATAAATTTCAGTTAAAATTTTAGATAATAATTGAATATTAAACTATCTCTAAATTTAAATTAGTAAAAATGTTTTCTAATTTGAATAAGTGACTGACTTTTTGCTTTTGAATTAGCAGATTGTAGTAATAAATAGTCGTTTCTACTAATTTAATAGTAAAATTTACTAATTTGAATTTTTCATACTATTGTCTGAAAATTGTGTAGATTTAATTTTTTTTTGAAAAAGTTTAATTGAATTTTTTTAAGTTATTGAAAGTTATTATTTTCTAATATATATTTAATTGGAGAATTTACGAATAATTGATATTTCGTAAAATTGAATATTGCAAGCAAAAGGATTTGAAAATTTTCAAAGAAATTTTTTAAAAATATTTAAAAATATTTAATAATATTTAATTTAAAGAATGAATTTTAGTTAAAAATTCTGGAAAACAATAAAATTGAATTGAAGTGATGAAAGTAATTCTGAATAAGTTACAGTAAACAATATTCTTATAATATATGAAATAAAGATTTTATCAGTCGGTCATTTTTAATTATTTATAAAACATGGAGATATCGATTGCTCCTAGTCGAAGACTCTGAGTGATCGATTTCTTCATGTTTTATAAAAATTTTTTCAAAGTTGTTTAATTTCAAAATGGTTTGAATTTGTAATTTTTGAAAATCTTAATTCTTATGGAAAAGTTATAATGACTAATTATTTAATTTTGTAAAATATAAATAATTTTTAAAATCTGGAAAAATTCCATCTTCCATTTTCTTGATTTTATTGATCTTCTTGATCATATTGATTTTCTTAATTTTCAAAAATAGAAAATGAAAAATAATGTTCTCAGTAGCCAAAAAAAAAAATAATTTCAGTATCAAAAAAATATTTCCAGTAACCAAAAAAGTATTTTCAGTATACTCTTGAATATCTCGGTTCTTTTTTCTCTTTTTTTATCATGGTCAGATTCTGAGTGCAACTTAATATTTATCGTCGGTTCTGAACCCTCAAAGCACACTGGTCAGATTTAGTGAGGATGTGGTAACATAAAGTTTGAGAGGTCCCGTCTGAATTTTCAAGGAGTTTGATTCGCTTGTACGATTCCAAAATAGAGCCATCGTGAATATATTCAAGCAGGTCTTAAATTGACTCCCGATACCGATCTTCTTTCTATCGACAACCTTATGAGCACTTTTGGACAGATTTTACAAATTTTTTTTTCTCCTCTTTTACCCGCACACTACTATCTTGGAAACCATTCGATGGATTTACGAGAGTCGTTTTAATGTTTCTTTTTATTTTTATTTTATTTTATTTTTGAGATGTTCTGTCGAATTCAAAAGCTCATAGTTAATTAAGTATTTTCTCACAAGAGAAAAAGGAGAAATAAACATTTATAGCCTTCCTTCAGGAGTGTCAAATTCTTTTTCAATAATGAATTTTTAGTTTCTTTCTCTCTCGAGGGTTATTTTGTTTGAAGATTATCTGAAATGGATATAGGAGGAATTTATGTGATGAGCAGAGGCAATATAACTGTTTTTAGAAACAATATTCCAGAGACCGTATACTTAATATAAAAATTTTGATATTTTAGTTTGGATTGGAAAAATAGTTAATAGTTAAAGAAACGTATTTTTGATTGACTGTTAATCAAGCACTGAGCGGAAATTTCCATTTTGTTCCAAGAATATAATTTTTGATAGATTCAAATGATGGATGAGTTTAATCTTCTGGAATTGAGAAGAGATCAGATTCGATTGGTGAGAATTCGTCAAACGTTGACAGATTCGAATTTTGTTTCTTCTTTTCTTTTCTTTTTTTTTTGGTGGGTGAAGGAAGGAACCTTTTTTTCCTCTTTTTGTTTCTCCATCTTCCTTCTTCTCTTTAGAATCTTCTGATCCTTTGTTTTCGATGCACCGCCAAGATATGGCCAAGTAAAGGTGTAATGGATCGCCACACGACTGGCTTCCTTCCACCGCCACACGTATACGCAAGTGGAGAGAAGATCTGAAGATTAAGAATAAGCAAGAGCATAATGTCCAAACAGTTGTTCGTCAACAACAAGAATAACGGCTCTAAAAACATCGATCTCCCCCACTTTCAAAAAAAAAAAAGAAAAATAATAAATTCTTTAAACATTACTTTTTTCCCTCTATTTCCCAAGATCAATATCTATTTTCGAACTTACGCCTGAAATAACAAACATTCTGTCAATTCGATTCAGTATAGATATTTTTGCCTTATGCTTATAATAATTAATGTTCTCTGAAAAAAAAAATTTGGCGTCGAAAGTATTTTTGACTTCGATTCGCTGTACAAGTGAAAAAATACTTGAGAAATTATTTTAATGTAGTAAACTTAATATAGCAAACTTGAAAAATTGTACCGAATTGTAATCAAAATTGTACCGAATTGATACCAAAAATGCGAATCAAATAAAGAATTAACCCAAATTTCCAAGAAGAAATTAATTGCTTTTAAAAATAATTGAATTCATTTGGTGAATATTTATTGGTCCATACAAAAATTCAGTGCCAAACTTTCCCACGTAGTTCCTTAAAAATTTCCGGTTAGAATTAATTAGAAATTTAAAAAGAAAGAAAAATTAATAGATCAATAAAACATCTCACTCAAAACAACAGAGAAGCAATACATATATACATTTTTTACTATGTATACACTATATTTATATATATAACCATTAGAAATTTGTTATACCTAATAGATGATTTCTTTCCGGAAGTAATAAATTTTTTCCGCATCTTCCTGAAGAATTCTTTATTTCAATCACGATCGTTTTTTTTGTTATTTATATTCCTCGAGAAAAAAGAAGCAGAAGAAAAAAAAACGAAAGAATATCATATTGAAATCAGTCAGTTTTTTTTAGCCAAAGTCATAAAAATCCGATCGTTTTAAAAAGGTTGAATACCAAAACGAAACCATGTGATATTGGGTACGGGGATTATTTATATTTATGCTAGTGGCATCCAACCAACACGAGTTATGATATTGTTTCAGAAGATTCTTGGAAATCTACACGATCGGTAACTTGGATAAAGCAAGAAATCTGCTTCTTTGCTTTTATAAAATAAAGATGAAACTTAATTTTATTACTTCATTCGTTTCCTCATGATTTTACGATCACTTGACCACTTAATTAGTTCAAATATTTATTATTTTCGTTATTTCGTTATTTTTTTTGAAGTTTTTTTTTTTTTTTAAATTTCGAAATAGAAAAATTTTATTAGGATTCACAATGTTTGCTAATTTTGCTGTTAAATTAATTAGTAATTATTTATTAATTATTGTGTAACATGTTACATCTTTGCATAACTTTTGTTACTTTGATTTTTTTCTCCTTTTCTTTCTTGCATTTATGTTTTCTCTACTTTTTTGTACTAATTGCAAATTTTTGTATTAATTGGACTATAAATCGATGCCTCAATAAATAAAATATTATTTTTCTTATATTTTGTCAATGCAATTTTTATTTTGTTTTCAATGTAATTTTAATAAAATAAAATAAAATTTTTTTGAAAGAATTCAATTATATTCATCAATAAAAATATTTTCACAGGAATTCAATTATTTAAAACATAATTTTCATAACGTATTTCGAAAAAAATCCATTATTTAAATAAATTTTTATAAAATTCCTCACAAGAATTCTATTATTTTTATAATTAATAAAATTCTTCTCAGGAATTCAATTATTTTTATAATTATTCAAATTCATCGCAAGATTTCAATTATTTTTAATAGAATTTTAAATTAATTCCGCGAAAAATGCAACTATTCTTCAAAATTTTAATAAAACTCTTGCAAAGAATTCAATTATATTAAAAGTTTTAATGAAATTCTTTATAATAATTAAATTGTTTTCAATATAATTGTAAATAAAAATTTTGAATGAATTTAATTATTATCAAAAATTTTAATGCAATTCTTCGTAAAAATTCAATTATTTAAAAAAATGTTGATAAAGTTCTTTATAATAATTCAATTTTAATAAATATTTAATTATTCAATACATTATTTATTTTTGTAGTTAAATAATTTCATTCTTGTAGAACTTTCTAATAAGAATTGATTTAGAATTGAATAAAAAACAAAATGATTAAAGTTTTGAATAATTTTATTTATAAAATTCAAGAAAAAAAACCTTGAACTTTGTAAGAATTACTTTTGCAGTCTTTAGAAATAGTTATATTTCAAAAATGCGTTACATTGAAATCATTTGAAATATTTTAATTCCTATTGACAAAATAAATAGGTATTTAAATAGGTATTTATTTAAAAAAATTATTCTATTTTTTAATGTAATTAAGAAATTATAAAAAAAAATTGAGTCGTTATGTTTAATTTTTCCTTAGCTGCATTTTTACTAATTTTTTCTGTCTTTAAGCTACTTTTTGATACTTATTTTTTAAAATTAATTATCGAGTTCGAAGCCTGTACTTTCTTTAAAAGCGATTCCAAGAATTGCTCGGTACCATTTTTTTAAAGCTAATTTTGTTAATTTTGATTCATTCCGAGTTGATTTCTATTAATTTGTCAAAATACGACGCCATATTGGATTTGCCATTTTGAATTTTTAAAAACTAATACAAATTTCTTTATGAGCAATTCCAAGAATTCCAGGGTATTAATTTTGATTCTAATTTTGTTAATTTTGGTTAATTTCTATTAAGTCTGAAAAATACGACGCCATTTTGAATTTTGGATTCGCCATTTTGAATGAATATCACTTTCTTTATTAGCAATTCCAAGAATTCCAAGGTATCAATTTTGAATATCTAATTTTGTTAATTTTGGTTGATTCCTATCAATTCTGCAAAATACGACGCCATATTGGATTCGCCATTTTGATTTTTTGGAAAAAATGACTTTTCAAATAGTAATGAAGAGTTTAATTTAATTACAAAAATTTTATCGAAAAATGAAAAGAATTCTATTCGAATTGATTAAAAATTCACGTATATAGAATTCGCAATAAGAGAAATAGAGAATTAATGTCCGGAATAGAAATTTTTTTTTAGTAGCACGTGACGCTTTTTGATGACACTAGAGAAGATTTTTGGAAAACAACACATGTATACTTTGGTCAGCTGCTGGTGGTTTGAGTTTTGTTTCCCCTCTCCCATCACACACACACACACACATACATCCTTTCTCTATCGTTTTCTTCCTTCGTCACACTCTCGCAATAACATTGAGCCACGAGTTGGCCAAGGTTAGTTATGGAGCTCACTCACGCCGCAGCTCAAGTATATGTGAATGGCTGTCGGTGCTTGTAAGACGTCAAAAAGTCAAAGGGAAACCACTAAAATCAGTTAGGGATCTTAACTAATTCGAGAAGGGTTAGAGAGCAAAATGGAAAGAGAAATTTTTTTCGAAAATATATATTCAAAATACAATCATCTCTCGATAGTGAAACATTCAATGAATTCCAGTTGATTTTGGGTAAAAATTCTGGATAATTTAAATTTTTTTAAAATTAGGGGGTGTGTAAAAAAAATGGACTGTCTCATAACTGGAGATGTCTCACAACACTGGACTGGTCTGGACTAGACTAGACTAGACTAGACTAGACTGGATTGGACTAGACTGGATTGGACTAAACTAGATTGGACTAGACTGGACTAGACTAGACTGGATTGGACTGGACTAGACTGGACTAGACTGGACTGGTCTGGACTAAACTGGATTTGACTAGACTGGATTGGACTAAACTAGACTGGATTGGACTAGACTGGACTAGACTAGACTGGATTGGACTGGACTAGACTGGACTAGACTGGACTAGACTGGACTGGTCTGGACTAAACTGGATTTGACTAGACTGGATTGGACTGGACTAGGCTAGACTGGTCTGGACTAGACTGGATTAGACTGGACTAGACTGGACTGGTCTGGACTAGACTGGATTGGAATGGATTGGACTAGACTGGATTGGAATGGACTAGACTGGATTGGACTAGACTGGATTGGACTGGTCTGGACTAGACTGGATTGGAATGGATTGGACTAGACTGGATTGGAATGGACTAGACTGGATTGGACTAGACTGGATTGGACTAGACTAGACTGGATTGGACTAGACTGGACTGGTCTGGATTAAACTGGATTTGACTAGACTGGACTGGTCTGGACTAGACTGGATTGTACTAGACTGGACTGGTCTGGACTAGACTGGATTGGACTGGACTGGTCTGGACTAGACTGGATTGGAATGGACTAGACTGGATTGGACTAGACTAGACTGGATTGGACTAGACTGGACTGGTCTGGATTAAACTGGATTTGACTAGACTGGACTGGTCTGGACTAGACTGGATTGGACTAGACTGGACTGGTCTGGACTAGACTGGATTGGACTGGACTGGACTGGTCTGGACTAGACTGGATTGGAATGGACTAGACTGGATTGGACTAGACTAGACTGGATTGGACTAGACTGAACTGGTCTGGACTAGACTGGATTGGACTGGGCACTGTTGACAAAAGCGATGTGCTCGGAAAATTGATCATAACTTTTTTTGAGTTCATCTGAACACTATACTTTCTTTGAATAAAAGTTGCGTATTTAATTGACCTTTCGAATGGTATATTTTATTTACAATTTCCTTTACCGATTTACAATTTATGGGTCAAAAACAAAACTCTCATACCTAGACACACTCCCTCAGAGTCGACTGTATTTTTTTTTTAATAATTTTCCAAATTTTCCACCAATATTTATAGCTTGAAAATATTTACCAAGAGAGAGAGAGAGAGAGAGAGAGAGAGAGAGAGAAAAGCAGAAAGAGAAAAATACAGTGAATTATTAATGAAAAGAGTCGTTGGAACGACGAAATAATAAATTTGTATAAATTCAAAAACGTCGAGTGACTAATTAAACGACGAGATCGTCCCACGCTAAACCACATTACACGATTTTACTGATACGTATATGCGTTTTACGGCGGTAGGTGGTGGGTACACGAAGATGCGGATACATTTTTTACAAAACGTTTCTCATTCCGCGGCACATTACCAGAGAGGAAAAGAGAGAAAGAGAGAGAGAGAGAGAGAAAGAGAAAGAGAGCGGCCAGAGTATAACGAAAAGAAAGGGAAAGGGAAGGCGAGCTCGAACATTTCGTGAAACAAGGAAAAATGTGACTACGCCGTGGCACGACCGCAGCATTTTTGTCTTTACAAAATTATGTATTCCGCAGACCTCCGCCATATCTCTCAAAGCATAACAAGTTCCCTCTGTCTCCTCCTTCCTTTTCGTGACCTCTCTCTCTCTCTCACTCTTTCACTCTCCTCTCTTGTCGGAGGAATATCGTCCCTTCTCTCTTCAACAGTTCTCTTCAAATTGTATCCATCTTCTTTACTCTACACATATTGTATTTTGTATATATGTGTAGCAAATGATGTAGAGATGAGGCATAAAAGGCACCCACGCTCGATTTCCAGGGAATCAAGTCTGTTCGTCCAGTCGGTCGTTCGTCTTCCTCCAGTTCATGTCGACTACCGAAGGACCTTCGCTCCCTTTTGCTCAATTTTATTCATTTATTGTTGTACTTGTAATATAATAATCAAAACTTGTTAAAAATTTCCATTTCGTTTATGACTCGGATTATAGTTTTGGCTTCTTTTAGAAATTCATGTCCAAATCTTTATTTTTTATTGCCAGACTTCGCACTTGTATACTAAAACCTATACTATTTACTATTTTTCTTACGTTATGCTACAATTTGGGTACTTTTTTTAAATTTCAGCCACTAAAAGCTACTACACTTCAACGCCGGTTTAGCGGACACCGGACACCCCAGACAGTCCGCTAAACCGGCGTTGGAGTGTATTGCTGTTTTTTTTTAGATTTTCCACTACTTTAAATTCGCTATTACTTGAAATCAAAAAACTATAATCAAATTCTTTAAAACCATTTAATTATTTTAAAAAAATATTCGAAATTCAATTATTTTCAATATCTAGTATTTTCATCAAATTTCTCAAAAGAATTCAATTATTTAAAAAGAAATTGATAAAATTCATCCAAAATCCAATTATTTTTATAAATAATAAAATTTCCACAAGAATTCAATTAATTTAGAATAGTATTTTCAAAAACATTTCGAAAAAAATCAATTATTTAACAAAATTTTTATACAATTCTTCACAATAATTCCATTACTTTCACTAATAATTCACTAACATTTTTCATAGAAATTCAATTTTTTTAAAAAAATGTTGATAAAATTCTAAGCAAAAATTAAATTATTTATATAAATAATAAAACTTATCGAAGAATTTTAATTATTTTTAATACTATTTTAAATTAATTAATCGAAAAATTCAATTATTTTCACAAATAAATTATTCAACAAGAATTCAATTATTTAAAATAATATTTATTATATTTCGAAAAAATTAATTATTTAAACCAAGGTTTTTAAAATTCTTATAAAGAATTCAATTATTTCCAAAAATAACAAAATTTATTAACAGACATTCAATTCCTTGTAAACATTTTAACAAAATTTTTCGCACTAATTCAAATATTTTCATAAATAATAACATTCTTCTCAGGAATTCAATTATTTTAAATACAATTTTAATTAAGGTCTTTTTTTTAATAATTCAATTTTTCCTTTAAATTTTAATAAAATGCTTCCCAGGAATTCAATTATTTATATAAATAATTCTTCGAAAGATTTCAATATTACGTCCGGAAATAACAAAATTATTCCCTAAAATTCAATTATTTTGATATATTTTAAATAAAAGTATTTGCAAAATTCAATTATTTTTATAAATAACAATATTTATCACAAGAATTCAATTATTTTTAAAAGTACAATACAAATACTTAAAAATTTTGAAATATACTTAAAATTTTTAGCAACTATTCAATTATTTTCATAAATAATAAAATTCATTGCAGGATTTCAATTATTTTTAATACAATTTTACAGGAATTTATCGAAAAATGTAATTATATTAAAAAATTTAATTTCAATTCCTCGAAATAATCAATTGCTTAAAAACATATTTTTTTTAAATTCTTTGGAATTATTCAATTATAAAAATATTAGAATTTTTCACAGTAATTCAATTATTTTCAAATATTTTAATAAATTTGTTCGAAAGAGGTAAATTAATTTAAATACAATTTTAATTAAATTTGTTTGAAATAATTCAATATTATTCTTTTAGATTTTAATAAAATTCTCCCCGACTATTTAATTATTTACATAAATAATTTTTCGAAAGAATTCAACTATTAAAGATAAATAACAAAATTATTCTCGAAAATTCAATTATTTTGAGGCATTTTAATAAAATGGATTTTTGTATGGACCATTGTATGGACTAATTTTTATTGGATCTATAAAAAAATTTTTAAAAATGACATTTTTGTAATTAATAAAAACATATTTTATTCGCCATTTTGAATTTTTAAAAATTAATATCACTTTTTTATTATTAGCGATTCCAAGTATTCCTGGGTATCAATTTGGTTAATTTTGATTGATTCCGAATTGATTCCTATCAATTCTGCAAAATAGGACGCCATATTGGATTCGACATTTTGATTTTTGGAGAAAATTACTTTTCAAATAGTAATGAAGAGTTTAATTTAATTGCAAAAATTCGCAATATATTTTTTGAGGCATTTTAATAAAATTCTTTGCAAAATTCAATTATTTTCATAAATAACAATATATTCATGACAAGAATTTAATTGCTTTTAAAATTTTTAATATTTTATTGGACTATATATTTATAATATTCCACTGGAATATTCCTGGAAGTTTCCTGGAATATTTAGACTGTCTGCGAGTATATATGTATTATATGAAAATGCAAGTTGAAAAAAATTCATTAACACCTGTTTATATGGACAGTGAATATATTATTGTATATTTTCGTAAGTCCTCTCGCTGAGGAGAGGAGAGGACATATCGATATCCGAGTATACGATATCGCGTGTACCATCGAAACCAATAAATAATCTCGGGCCCCATATAAATTCAACCTTCGCTCCTTATAAATCCAAAGCGAGAGAAGACGAGGGACAGTTCCACGTGGATTTTTACTAATTTCCTGTCCATATGGGGTGTTCGCTTTAGAAAAAAAAAAAATAGAATTTCCTTTACAATCGACAATATTGACTCCAATATTGTTAAATTATTGCTACTTTACGTTATGAGCTACTTTTTTATTTGCATGCTCTTACGGATGTTTCATACATACAGAACAGTAATAATAATTAATTGCAACTGGAACGAAACATAATATTCGTTGTTTGGAGAATTTTTAAGCTCTCCCTCCTCCCACCCCATCTACTTTTCTAAAAAAAAAAACGAAACTCTTGAGGAATATTCGTAGAATCGGGAGAGAATCGTGACAGTAGGGATGTCATGGCATATAAACGTGGACGCGCGCATTCTGGCACGCATGGCAGTTTTCGAGATGGGTATTTGATAGGAAGAGGACACGTAGGATATGTATACGCGGTGACGGGGAAGATTAGAATGATATAATTACGACATTAACATAAGTCACCGGGCAGAAACAGACACGGAATAATAATTGTGTCGAACACGTGTCCACCCCTTGCACTTATTGTTAAACTATATTTATATATCTGTATCTTTTAAATTTATATGTATAATTTTATATTTTAATTAATAATTTTTGTATTTAAAGATATAGTTTTAAATACTTGAAAGGGGTCCATATAAGGGACCTTTGTAAAAATTTTCTAAAAGCATTGGAAAAGTTAACGTCAGCTAACGTTAGCTAATGCTACTAACGTTAGACTAACATTAGACTAATGCTACTAACGTTAGACTAACATTAGACTAATGTTAACTAACGTTATAATCTGATATTAGTGATAAAGAAATGTCGTTAGACTAACGTTAGCCTAACGTTATAGTTAAAGTTAGTCTAACGTTAGTAGCATTAGCTAACGTTAACTGAAGTTAAATTTTTCATCTGGGCACTTTTAGAAAATTTTTACCAAGGTCCCTTATGTGGACTACTTTCAAAAATATTTAAAACTGTCTTTAAATTTTAAGTATATCGCTCTCTTTGAAAATTTTTACCCCTTCCAATAACTTAAAACTATCAATAAATTTTAGGTACATCGTTACATTTTTTCCTGTTTTACTAAAATTGCTTTTTGACAATTTTTACAAAGATCCCTTATTAGGAGCTTCTTTCAAATATTTAAAATTTTGAAATTTCAACTACATCCTATGAATAGGATCTAGAATGTGAAGAAAACTGACAGGAAAAATCCAAGACTTAAGTCTTGGATTTTTCCTGCTTGCCTGACAGTTTTGTTCTAAATTTGAGTCCTAAATGGACTAAAAAGTCTTGAATACACAGTTTTCTTGAAAATATCAAATTGATACCAAAGTGGATCATATTGATGCCAAAATTTTGGATCAATTTTTGATTTAATCCACATTTTTGGCATTAATTTTGTTGCAATTTGATATACTTTTAAGCTGACGGTCTAAACTTTTAATTCTTATGTCATCCTTTTCTCTTTTAGGAACCTATAAGTAGGTTCCTTGACAAAGATTAGGAAAATTGAATTTTTAATTCTTATGTCATCCTTTTCTCTTTTAGGAACCTATAAGTAGGTTCCTTGACAAAGATTAGGAAAATTGAATTCTTATGAAGATTTTTACATAAATTTTTTTAATAATTTAATTCTGTTTGGAAATTTTATGAAAATAGTAATAATATTGAAAATCATTGAATTGCGAAAAGGTTTTTAAAAATAATTAAATTTTACAAAGAATTCTATATTAAATATTTTGAGCATAATTGAATGTCTGTGTAGCATTTTATTAAATTTTTTTCAAAATAATTGAATTCCTAAAAAGAATTTTATTCTTTATGAAAATAATTGAATTCTTGCGGACGATTTTATTAGATTTTTTTACAATAATTACAATAATTACAATAATTTTAAAATAATTTTATAATAATTGAATATCCAAGAAAAAATTTATTTCTTTTAAAAGTAATTAAATTCTTGTGATGAATATTGTTTTTTATGAAAATAATTGAATTTTGCAAAGAATTTTATTAAAATCTAAAAGAATAATTGAATTTTCGGAAAATATTTCGTTATTTATCTTTAATAAATCAATTCTTCTGATGAATTATTTATGTACATAATTGAATTCTTAAGAAGAATTTTAAGAATTTTATTTTTTTTAATTTTTTTAATTTTTAATTTTTTTGTATTAAAATCTAAAAGAATAATTGAATTATCTCAAACAAATTTAATTAAAATTGTATTTAAAATAATTGACTTCTTTCGAACAAATTTATTAAAATATTTGATAATAATTGAATTCCTGTGAAAAATTCTTATATTTTTATAATTGAATACTTCCAAAGAATTTTAAAAAAATATTTTTTTAAATAATTGATTATTTCGAGGAATTGAAATTAAATTTTTTTAAATAATTACATTTTTCGAGCAATTCCTATGTAAAATTGTATTAAAAATAATTGAAATCCTGCAATGAATTTTATTATTTATGAAAATAATTGAATAGTTGCTAAGAATTTTATTACAATTTTCAAAAATATTTAAATTCCTGAGATGAATTTTATTATTTATAAAAAATTGAATTATTGCGAAAAATTTTATTAGAATGTTTAAGAAGAATTGAATTTCTGTGAAAAATGTTGTTGTTTTTTAAAATAATTATATTTTTTATACGAATTTTATAAACATTGGTATAAATAATTAATTATTTCGAAATATAATAAATATTATAAAAATTTTATGTTTAATAATTGAATTCTTAAGGATAAATTTATTTTTGAAAAGAATTGAATTTTTCTATTAATTAATTTAAAATACTATTTAAAAATAATAAAAATTCTACGATGAGTTTTATTATTTATGAAAATAATTGAATTATTGTGAAAAATTTTATTAGAACTTTTTAAAGTAATTGAATTTTCAAGAAAAAATTTATTACTTTTAAAAATAATTGAATTCTTTGTGATGAATAAGGTTATTCATACAAATAATTGAATTTTGCAAAGAATTTTATCAACTTTTTTTAAATAATTGAATTCTTTTGTGGAAAATTTATGAAAATGATAGATATTGGAAATAATTGAATTTCGAATTTTTTTTGAAAATAACTGAATCGTTTTAAAGAATTTGATTATAATTTTTAAGAATAGTTTTTATTGTTTTTTTATTGTTATAAAATGTGAATATTTTTAAAGAATATTTTTAAATATTCCTGAATATTTCTCGAATCCGGGAACATTCAAATTTTAAGAATATTGCCCATGACCTTTCTAGAACATTTCCATAGATTCCAAGAAACTTTCACTGGAATATTCTTGGAAGTTTCCTGGAACTTCTGTGAATGGTAAAATTTTTTATTGGACATAAATCCCCAACTGAAACATTTCTGGAAGATTCCAAAAATATTCTCTGTCCTCCAGATATATAACATTCGATTTAATTTTAAAAAATGTTCAATACAGTTTTTAAACAATAAAAATCGATATTCTTATTATTTTCGCAATATTTTTTTTTTTCAACGAGAAAAAAGAAGAAAATTTTTAGTTTATTTTTGAATTTCTATACTCTTTGGTGGAAGATAAATCTACGGTCGCGTTAGGTATCACCATTTAAATTTATTAATAATAGAAACCGGTATATGCCTATGTTTCTCCGTCGCAAAGCACCCACCAGGTCGACACGCATAAATTATTATAATCAGGAATTTATCCGATCACAATAAATTATTCCAGTCAATTGCTGTATCACGTCTCGTGGTTGTATTCGAAATATTATTATTTATTTTCTTTCTTTCTTTCTTTCCATCGTTTTTTTTTTTTTTGAAATCTAAATTGATGACTGTGATTCAAAAGTTGCATTAATATCTAGAATATATTTAAAAAAGAAAATATTAATTTCAGGTTTTTCCTTTGGGCTAAAAAAAAAATTACTGCTGAAATTTTACGTTATAAGGACAAAAGATATTGTCCTTGTTGAGACAAAAGGTCAATTTTTCAATTCCGGAATATTTACTGTTTCCTCACAGCAGGAAATGGTTAAAATTTAGAGCAATTCCATTGTTAGAATGTCAGACGAGAATTTATTTTCGACAATGAGTTCGATTCTCTTCTTCCTCCAAAAAGGAGATTTTGTCGAAATATATATGTTTAAAGGTAAAAATTTTTCTAATCGGGTTAATTAGGGTTTTTGGTTTTTGACGATAGAAAGTGACTACTGTGAAGGTAGAAGGATTTATAATACACCTTTTTTTTGCACTTTAAGTGCGATCGTAAATTTTACCTAACTTGTATAATTGTATTGTGATATTATCCGAGAAAAGACGGTATTAGATAAAATTTTTGGGAAAAGTTAGCATATTTGATATTTAGCATTAGAATTTAGATGCGTTTCAGGAAAATTTTTAGGAAAATGTTGACACAATATTTAGCATTAATTATAGAATACTATAATTACTTTTTTATTATAAATGATTAAATGTAATGAGTAAATAAATAAATAAAAAAAATAAAAAATTTAATATTTGTAAGACTAAAATTCAATTCTTGTGATCTCTTTCTTTTTTGTGGAAATTCGAAACAAGATTTTCGTTGATACCTCACTTTAAATAAATTGAAAGACATTTCTAGATCTGGTGGTCAATTTTATGTGACAGACAATATATTCTATAGAGACATCAAAAAAAAGAATCTATCACCAAATATCGAAGATCTATTAAATTACTGTTTTTCAAAAAAAAAAAAAAAAAAAAAAAAAAAAAAAAAAAAAAAAAAAAAAAAAAAGGGTGGGGTCTATTTCGAAATATGAATCATAAAATATTTTTATATTATACTAGTTTTTTAAGATTTCATTATTTTTCTGGTATTTTTATAATATTGAATATTTCCTTGACTGGCGCCAAGAGTGGAAGCAATAAAAATGAAGTTAATTTTTCTTTTTTTTTTTTTTGTCGAATATATATAACCCTGCTTCTTGTATAGATATAACCTTTAAAAATTACGCAATTCTAGAGACGGGAAAATGCATTCCTTATTCTTTCTCGAAAAACCTTTACTTTACAGCCTATTATTTTCTATTGATGTTGACTTTCTAACAACAGTGCTCTGGATTTTGACCTGGTGCCTCAGGACACCTGCTGCGGGAACAGGTAAATATTTCAGAATGCAAGAATACCGTAAACTTGTTTTAAAAAGAATATATATAACTTTCGCTTTTAAGAGTCTTCAATTTTCAATGTTATGGACCAAATGATCCAATTTTTCAAAATAATATCCCTATTTGTTCACTAATTGAAAATTTTTTATTTTTCTGCCCACTTCTCACATTTTTTTAGTATTCTTGATTTTAAAAACCGGAATTTTTTTTCACCTTTTTTTGGAATACTGCAGAAAGTTTCTGGTAATATTATAAAAATAATGATTTACTTTTTTAAATAAAATTAGCAAATTTTAAGAATAAATATAATTGACATTTTTGTTGAAAAGACTAAAAAAATTCAATTTTGTAGAAAATGCAAATAATTGCAGAAATTCAACTATTTTCAAAAGCAATAAAATTCTTCTGATAAAATTAAATTATGTTCGAAATTTAAAAAAATTCGCGTCAAAATTTCAATTATCTTTAGAAATAGAAATAATTAGGAAAACAAAATTTTTTCTCCAAAATCCAATCATTTTCAAAAATTTTAATAAAATTCTTGTCAAAATATCAATTATTTTCAAAAACATAATTAAAAAATTCAAAAATATAAATTTTTGAATAATTTTAGATTCAAACTTTAAAAAAAATTCAATTATTATTATTTATTATTCTTGTTTATTAATTTTAAAAATTTTAATAAAATTTCTGGCTCAAAAATTCAATATTTTCATAAATGATAAAATTCTTCGAAACAATTTAATTATCTTTATAAATAGTAAATTTTTTTGCGAAAATTCAATTATTTTCAAAAAAATTTCATGAAAGAAATGAAAGAATTCAATTTTTTTAAAATTCGTAACAAAAATTTAATTACTTTCAAAAAAATTTTATAAAAGAATTCAATTATCTTCTAAAATTTTAATAAATCCTTCGAAACAATTCAATTATATTTATAAATAGTAAAATTTTTTTTGCGAAAATTCAATTATTTTAAAAATAATTTTATGAAAGAATTCAATTTTTCAAAATGCGTTAATTCAATTATTTTCTAAAATTTTAATAATTTCTTTTAAAAAATTCAATTACATTTATAAATAGTAAAATTCTTTGCAAATATTCAATTCATTTTAATACAATTTTAATAAAATTTCATGCAAAAATTCAATTTTCCTTAAATTTTTAATAATATTTTTGAGAAAATTCAATTATTTTCTAAAATTTCAATAAATCCTTTGAATCAATTCAATTGTATTTAAAATTAGTAAAATTCTTTGCAAAAATTCAATTATTTTCAAAAAAATTTTACTAAAGAATTCAATTTTTTAAAATTTGTTGCAAAATTATTCAACAGAATTTAATAATTTTCTAAAATTTTAATAAAATTCATATTTCATTCTGTAATTAAATGTTTCATTTCAATTTCTAAAAAACACGATTTTTTTAAAAACTTGAAAGAAATTGTTCATAAAATTCAATTATTTTAAAAATTTTTAAATAAAATTATTAAAGGAACTTTATTATTAAAAAAGATTCAAAGAAATTCTTCATAATGAATTTAATTCAAATTTTTAAAAATTTTAACAAAATTCAATTATTAACTAATTTACTAATTTATTATTCTACTTTATTGATTTTAAAAATTTTAATATAATTTTTATCAAGAATTTAATTATTTTCATAAAAAATGATAACATTCTTCGTATGAATTCAATTATTTTTATAAATATTAAAATTTTTTGGAAAAATTCAATTACTTTCAAAAAAACTTCACTAAATAATTCAATTTTTTTCTTATTTCGTTATAAAATATTTCGAAAAAATACAATTATTTTTAAAAAAAATTTTACGAAAAAATTGAATGGTTTTCTTAATTTATTATAAAATATTTCGAAAAAATTCTATTATTTTCTATAATTTTAATAAATCCTTCGAAACAATACAATTTTAGGTATAAATAATTAAATAATTAAATTATTTGCAAAAATTCAATTATTTGTAATCCAATTTTAATAAAATTTCATGAAAGAATTCAATTTTTATTTAATTTTTACGAATATTTTTCGAAAAAATTCAATGAATTTCTAAAATTTTAATAAATCTTTCGATACAATTCAATTATATTTATAAATAGTAAAATTCTTCGTTAATATTTAATTCTATTCAAAACAATTTCAGGAGTGAATTGAATTTTTTCTTAATTCGTTATAAAAAATTTCAATAGAATTCAATTATTTTCTAAAATTTTTATAAATCTTTCAAAACAATTAAATTATGTTTATAAATATTAAAATTCAATTATTTTTCTAAATAATAAAATTATTTTTATTATTTATTATTTTATTTTATTATTTATTTAAATAAAATTATTTATTTTTAATAAATTTATTTTAAAATTGAAAATAATCAAAATAAAAAATTATGAAATAAGTTAAGAAACAAAAAAGCAAACAACAAGTAATTTTAAGCTGCGATTATAATAATAATAACATTATAATTATAATAATGCAAAAATTATTAATTTAGATATTGTAATTAAGAAATAGAAATGATCCCAATTATTTCCTTAACTAACTTCAAATTGTGAACAGACAAAATGAATGAAAGAATGAAATACGAAGATTATTAATTATTATAGTGAATTGTTATTCTTATTATTATTTCTCCATAGAGAAACTTTCTTAGTGAATCAAAAAGAGAAAAAAAATTTATTCTTCGCAAAAGGATATAAAATTTTTGTTTCGAGTATTACCGATTTAAGAAAGAATGCAGATGAAATGTATAGTGGAATGACCGCATAAATGTTGTGGAATTTTGGTATTACCACTGAACGACTATAATCTTTAACGTTAACTGATCGTTATCGTTTTACCCTAATATTAATAAGCACCCGTATCAATAAAAACCGATCGTCTTGAATCGTTGTTACAAATTACAGCAAAAATAGGGAAAGGAATTAAAAATAAGCAACCCCTTCAAAAATTCCTGAAAAACTACAACATATACCCGCATGTTTTTGTGTCCCTCTTATTCTACATGTCATTTCATCAACTCATCACTTATCATCGTTGTCTATATATCATTCTATAAAATATTATGTTTAACTTAACTTTTCCAATTGTCTCCCTCATACTATTATTTCTTTTCAATTTTTCCCTTCTTTCAAAAAATTTTACCAAAAATTATTAAGAACCTGTATCGAATTTTTGACATTTTTTTCATGATTTATAGTTTTATTTTGACCATACGAAAAAAGTGAAATTAGATTTGGTTCAATTTTTTAAAAATACAAAATAGAAAAGTTATATTATACAATGTGTATTTTAGTAAGATTTTTGTGCGGGAGAGAAATACCTCTTTTTTTTATTACACTTTCTCTCTTCTTTTTTTTTCTGCTCTCAAGGGCTCTCTTGTGTTATGAATCTGTCTCGTTGGGTGAAGGGAGACATTGTACCGTCGCGAGATTCACGTAAAGTTTACTGAATGGACAGTGAACGCGATAAATTTTCCCCGACGAAACGGTCGAGAGGGCATTCCAAGTTTTCGATTCAAAAGGGTGTTGGCGATTAAAGGGTGTACCTGCGAACCAAAAGAGAGAACAAGTATATTGTATATACAACTATTATGAATTATGCATGAAAACTTTGAATTCATATATAAAATGTTGAATTCAATATAAGGAATAAAATAAAGTTTTGCCAAAAGGAGAGTAAAATTCACCGAGTGACCTTAATACACTTTTTGAAAAAAAAAATTTAAATTAAAAAATTTTAATCTATTCTCAAAATTGAAAAATTTGACATAATGTCTCAATAGTTAAACACTATTGACTATTCATTATTCAAGTATCATAGTCAACATTCTTTTTCCTTCTGAAAAAAAATTTTTTTCCTTCAACAATTTTTGCTGAGTGAAATATTTTTAATTTACAAAATTATTAATATTCTAAAAATGTGTTTAAAATGTAAAGGAATCGAAAAAAGGAGGGAAAAAAATGGGGAAAATATTTTGCTGAAGATATTTAAGATTAGAGGTTGTGTTAAGGAATTTGGAGGTAGCTTGTCAATAAGATTGCATCTTATATAAAGGAAACCTCATACCTTGACTGAAACTATGCTTGACAGCGTAGCGCCTGCAATTATTAATTCCCTCAGAATCGATAAGCTCAAAGAGAGGTGCTCCCTGAGCCGCGCTTGTAATTATTGCTTCCCATCCCTTCCAATCTGTTAATACAGGAAGTCGAAGGTAGCTAACAAAATTTAGATTCTCTCCCTTTAAAAAAAAAAAATTAAATCCCCCACTCTTCCTTCGAAAAAAATTAACAAAAAACTTTGAAAAACATTAAAAAACAGAAAGTAACAACAAAAAAATAATCCCACCCCTCCTCCTTCGAAAAAAAAGAACAAAAAACTTTGTGAAAAACATAAAAAACAGAAAGTAACAACAAAAAATTAAACACCCCACTGCTCCTTCGTAAAAAAGTAACAAAAAAACTTTAAAAAACATAAAAAAACAAAAAGTAACAATAAAAAATTAAATCCCCCACTCCTCCTTCGAAAAAAGTAAACAAAAAACTTTGAAAAACAGAAAGTAAAAACAAAAAATTAAACCCCCCACTCTTCCTAGGAAAAAAATTAACAAAAATCTTTGGAAAACATTAAAAAGAGAAAGTAACAAAACAGAAAATTAAACCCCCCACCAACCCCTCCTTAAAAAAGTAACGAAAATTTTGAGAAACAGAAAAAAGAAAGTAACAGCAAAAAATTAAACCCCCCAATCACCAGTTCTTAAAAAAAGTAACAAAAAACTTTGAAAAACACCAAAAAAAGAAACCAACATCAAAAAATTACCCCCCACCCTTTTTTTATGTTCTCCCATCCCTCCTTAGAAAAAGTAACAAATAACTTTGAAAAACAAAAAACAGAAGGTACCAACCAAAAAATTAAACCCCCCCACTTTTTCTTGTAAAAAAATAAACAAAAAACTTTGAAAAACAAAAAATTGAAGTAACAATAAAAAATTAAACCCCCCACCAACCTCTCTTTAAAAAAGTAACCAAAATTTTGAAAAAACAGAAAAAAGAAAGTAACAGCAAAAAATTAAACCCCCCCCCCTTCACCCGTTCTTAAAAAAAGTAACAAAAAACTTTGGAAAACACAAGAAAAAAGAAAGTTAAAACGAAAAATTAACTTCCCCCTTTTTTTTATCCTCCCCCTATCCCTCCTTAGAAAAAGTAACAAATAACTTTGAAAAATATGAGAAAAAGAAAGTAACAACAAAAAATTAAACCCCCCACTCCTCCTTCGAAAAAAATTAACAAAAAATTTGGAAAAACATTAAAAACGGAAGTAACGCAACAAAAAATTAAGCCCCCCGCCAACCCCTCCTTAAAAAAGTAACAATAACTTTGAAAAAACAGAAAAAGGAAAATAACAGCAAAAAATTAACCCCCCCCTTTCACCTGTTCTTAAAAAAAGTAACAAAAAACTTTGAAAAACACAAGAAGAAAGAAAGTAACAACAAAAAATTAACTCCCCCTCTTTTTTTATCCTCCCCCATCCCTCCTTAAAAAAAGTAACAAATAATTTTGAAAAATATAAGAAAAAGAAAGTAACAACAAAAATAAAAACCCCCCACCCACCTTGAAAAAAGTAACTAAAAGCTTTGAAAAACATAAAAAAAATAATGTAACACGAAAAATCGATAACCCCCCCCCCACACTTTTTAAAAAATGGGAAAATAATTAAAAAAACATCAATAAAAAATTGGAAAAAAGTAACAATTTTAAAAAAATGGAAATATAGCAATAACGACAAAAATGGGAAAATAGCAACAACAGCAACAACAAAGTTGATAAAAAGAGTCATAAAAAGAAAGGAAAAAAAGCAAAAAAAACAAAAATAGAAAAATAAGGAACATAGAGTAGAGAAATTAAATAAAAAGAAAGTTGGAAACATTTTGCAAAAAAAAAATTGAAATAATCCATTTTAGTTAATTTAATAATAGGAAAAAATTTCTTTAATTTAAATTAATAAGAGTCGCCTAGCGTGACCACTTACAATTCGGATCCTAATTAGAATTCACGAAGCATCTTTTTAAATTAGATTCCATTTTAACTGAATAAAAAAAAAATTTTTTTTCTCTAAATTAAGATTTTGTTGATAAAATAAAAGGGATGGTTTCTTCTCTATAGAGTTATAAAATATAGAATTTTCTTTGTAAAGTATTGTTTTTTGTAAAATTAATCAAATAATGCATTTTTCATAATGTTATATGTCGAATAAGAAATTAATTAAAATACAATCCCTATTATCTATGGATTTTTATTAAAATTGGATTAAAAATTATTGAATTTTTGCAAATAATTTTACTATTTATAAATAAAATTGTATTGTTTCGAAGGATTTATTGAAATTTTAGAAAATAATTGAATTTTTTCGAAATATTTTATAATGAATTGAGAAAAAAGTTCAATTCTTTAGTGAAATTTTTTTAAAAATAATTGAATTTTTACGAAATATTTTATAACGAATTAAGAAAAAAATTAAATTCTTTAGTGGAATTTTTTTTGAAAATAATTGAATGTTTACAAAAAATTTTACTGTTTATAAAAATAATTGAATTCTATTAACATTTTTTTAAAAGTAATTGAATTTTTGTAACGAATTTAAAAAAAATTGAATTCTTTCATTAAATTGTTTTGAAAATAATTGAATTCTATTAAAAATTTTTATAAAGATAGAAATAAATTAAATTCTTTCATGAAGTTTTTTTAAAAGTAATTGAATTTTTGTAACGAATTTAAAAAAATTGAATTCTTTCATAAAATTTTATTGAAAATAATTAAATTTTCTCAAAGAATTTTACTATTTATATAAATATAATTGAATTGTTTCGAAATATTTATTAAAATTTTAGAAAATAATTGAATTTTTTAGAAATATTTTTGAAAGTAATTTTTATTTTTTTAACGAATTAAAAAAAAATTGAATTCTTCAGTGAAATCTATTTGAAAATAATTGAATTTTTACAAAAAATGTTACTATTTTTTGAAAATAATTAAATCCTTACGAAGAATTCTATCATTTATGAAAATAATTGAATTCTTACGAAGAAGTGTTATCATTTAAAAAAATAATTGAATTCTTGCTAAAAATTTTATTAAAGTTTTCGAAATTAATAAATAAGAATAATTTATTGGTAAATTAGTTAATAATTGGAAAATTAAAAATACATAAAATGAACAATAGATGAAAAAATAAAAAATAAATAATAAATATTATAAAAATAAACAATAAAAATAAAAATAAACAATAAATAAAATGAAAAATAAATAATAGATAAAATGTACAGTAAATAAAAAAAATAATTCTTAAAAGTATATAATGGACGTAAAATTTGCAGAAAAAGAAGAAAAATATGTAAAAATTGATAAAAGTGTGCAATCGAGGGTAAATATTTAAATTAAAAGTTGATTAATTAAGGAGAGGGTTTTGTGATTGATCATTGAGTGAAACGAGACGATCTTTGCTGTTATATTACGGGTCCTAGGCGTAAATCTACTGCACATAAAGGGTTAATCTTTAATTCATAACGGGTGGTGCTTGCTCGCGAACTCAACCTGGTAAACGCCCACACATATACTCCTAATCGTTTCGTGTGCTCGTTGAAGCGACTTTATGCTTTCAATGTGCCAGTAAGAATATAGTTGAACAGTGATTGACAGGGCACAAGAATATTCTCACCCCCTCATCATCAAAATAAGAAATAATAACAATTCATTTAAAGTAAAATAAAAGAAAATTTTTTTTTTTTATTTAAAATAAAAGAAAATACCTAAAGTGAAAATTTAAATTTCATCATAATATGATTTATTATTTATTATATTTTTTATTATAATATGATATTTTTTTATATTATAAAAAAAAATTCCTCTTCTTCATCCATGGAAAATATACTTTTCTCTTTTTTTTTTTTGCCTATAAATGGGGAATCTGGTAAAAACATACACGATTATTTTCACATTTTCAATTCCATGAAATGAGATGTAAAAACGAAAATTTAAAAAAAAAATAAAAATAAAGTAAAAAAATGAAAATGCGGGTCAATTTGAAAAACGTTCGGGAAATATACATAAACACGCATTAATCCTGGTTGGAATGGCTCTTGGCTCGGAGCCATTGAAGATTCGGTCGTAAGTAAATACGTACTCGAAGTCCCTACTTCACAAAAAAAACGTTAAACGTTCCGGATAATAAACCAGAGATTTAAACCTCCAGACATTTTTAACGAGGCAAAGCAATCAATCCGCTAATTTAGCGGTCCAAAACAGCTTTTGCCAGATACAAACGATATTTTTTTTTTCCCCTAAAACAAAAAGATATTGTCAATTCCTGAAAACTGTTTTTGAATAAACTTCGTTTTCTTCTTTATAACGAAATTGTACTTCTGTAACAAATTTTTTTTTCACTATCAAAAGACAAAAATTTTTCTATTAATTTTGACTCCGAGTAAATGTTTCCACAACTTAGGAATAGAAACAATATTATCCTCAAAATTTGATGCTATACTTTTTAAGCGCAAGTTAATTTAAACTCATATATATAAATCATGATTCTTTGAAACTACAATAAAAAAAAATAGTCTTTTCTTCTCTATAGAGAAAATTGTTCGTATATATCTGTACTTGTTACGGATATTTGTAACTCTCGTGTATATATATACAATATAAGATCATCCGCCATTCTCTTCCAATTAATCGCCGTTCCGGCCACAGCCCCGAGTATTTATTAGTGGCGCGCGTCTGATTGCCCAAGACTAATTTAATGATACAATGGCGATGCGGGAACCCGGTTTTTTGACGGAAGTGAGAGCAGACTCGCAACTCAACATGCACTTATCAATGATTCGTCTTTCAATTCAATTTGTTTCGCCCATAGAAAATCGATTCACAAGAATCTCTTTTCATTTTCATCCCCCAGTATATATATATGTATACTTGAACAAAATAACTGAATTTCAACTTCAATTTGATCTGATCGTGAAAATTCTCCAAGACTAAAGTGTATACTTTAGTGCGAGATTTCTAATTGAAATTGAGTAAAATATTTATTTTCTAAAAAATATTTAAGAAATAGCTATTTTATTATTTTTTCACAGCAGTAGGAAAGGTAGATTTAAATCTCATCGAGATTTAAATCTGCTTTGTCTACTGTTGTCAAAATCAAAATCTTCTTTAGCTACTGTTGTTAGAATCTAAATCTACTTTAGCTACTGTTGTTAGAATCTAAATCTACTTTAGCTACTGCTGTTAAAATCGAAATCTACTTTAGCTACTGCTGTTAAAATCGAAATCTACTTTAGCTACTGTTGTTAAAATCGAAATCTACTTTAGCTACTGCTGTTAAAATCGAAATCTACTTTAGCTACTGCTGTTAAAATCGAAATCTACTTTAGCTACTGCCGTTAAAATCTAAAACTACTTGATCAACTGTTGTTAAAATGTAAATCTACTTTGGCTACTCTGGATAAAATCCGAAATACTTTTATCTGCGCCTGTTAAAATCTAATTCTGTTCTGCTTACTGCTAATAGAATCTATAACTGCTTTACCTACTGCTAATAAAATCTGAAATTGCCTTGCCTACTACTGATAAAATGTAATACTGTTTCATCTACAGTCGGTAAATCAGATTTTAATGAAGTTTAAGTTAAATTTGCCTTTACCACTAGTTTCTACTAGTAGCAAAGTTCTAACGAGATCCCGAAAAACCCGTCAGTGTCCGTAAATTTGCTTGACGTCCGTAAAAGTCAGTTTTTTTTTTAAATAAAGTCCGTAAAGTCTGTAATTTCATTGAGAAAATGCGAAAAGTTCGTAAATTCTACGATATAATTTAGAGAATTTTAGAGAAATTACAAATGATTGTAGAAATTCAATTACTTTCAAAAGTATTAAAATTCTTCGCAGAAATTCAATTATGTTCAAAAATTTTTCAAAATTCTCGTCAAAATTCCAATTATCTTTAGAAATAATTAAATTCTTCTTCGAAATTCAATTATTTTCAAAAATTTTCTTCAATTCAATGATTTTTAATATCTACTATTTTAATAAATAATTTTCAAAAACATTCAAATATTTAAAAGAAATTCAAATATTAAAAAAAAAAATTTTAATAAAATTCTACGCAAATCTTTCATTATTTTAATAAAATAATAAAAATTTCATAGGAATTCAATTATTTACAAATTTTTCATTGATAATAAAATTGTTACAGGGTTTCAATTATTTTCGTTTCTTTGTAGGAATTCAATTATTTTCATAGATAATAAAATTTTTTACAAGGATTCAATTATTTTCGTAAATAATAACATTCGTTGCAAGAATTCAATTGTTTTTCAGAATTTTAATAAAACTCGTTGTAAGAATTCAATTATTTTAAAAAATTTTAATACAATTCGTTGCAAGAATTCAATTATTTTCAAAAATTTTAATAAAATTCTTTGCAAAATTTCAATTATTTTCAAAAATTTTCTTGACTTCAATGATTTTCAATATACCTATATAATTGGAATGAAATTTTCCAATAAAATTCAATTATTTAAAAAAATTTTAATAAAATCCTACGCAAATGTTTATTTAATTTCATAAAATAATAAAAATTTCACAAGAATTCAATTATTTGCAAATTTTTTATAAATTTTTTCGCAATAATTTTATTATTTTCATAAATAATAAAACCAAACAATGAAAAAAGTTGTAAATCTGCTTGACATTTGCATCAATCGAATCGTAATTTTAAGTCACTAAACAAAACTTATTTTGCAATTTACTGAATTACAGATATATTTACAGATAAGGAAAAAAAATGAATTATTATTTAAACAATTTTTAAACAAATTTTTGTTGTTATTTACCAACTTTTTACGAAATTCACCTAGAAAGTTGTAGTTTTTTCTTAATTTTGCAATTTACTAAACCTTATATGATTACAGATTACAATTTATAAACAAATTATTAATTTCAATGTCTCTGTGGCATTTTATTAATTTTTTTTTGAAAATAATTGAATTTTTAAAAAGTATTTTATTATTTATGAAAATAATTGAATTCTTGCGAACGATTTTATTAGAATTTTTAAAAATAATTGAATTTGAAGAAAAAATTTATTATTTTTAAAAATAATTGAATTCTTGTGATAAATATTGTTATTTATTAAAATAATTGAATTTTGCAACGCATTTTATTAAAATGCTACAAAATAATTGAATTTTCGGAAATAATTTTGTTATTTATATTTAATAATTGAATTCTTTCGAAGAATAATTTACATAAATAATTTAATTCTTGTTGGAAAAATAATTGACTTCTTTCTAACAATTTTATTAAAAAATTTGAAAATTATTGAATTACTGTAAAAATTTTTTTTTAATGTTTAAAAAAAAATTGAATTTCTATTAAAAATTTTGTTATTTTTGAAAATTTACTGAATTCTCAATAAGAATTTTATAAACATTGTTTTAAATAATTAATGTTTTTAAAACTACAATAAATATTATGAAAATTTTATTTTAAATAATTGAATTCTTGTGGAAAACTTTATTTGTGAAAATAATTGAATTTTTCGATTAATTACTTTAAAATAGTATTAAAAATAATTGAAATTCTGCTGAGTTTTGTTATTTATGAAAATAATTGAATTCTTGCTTAGAATTTTATCAAAAAATTTTTTTTAAAAATTGAATTTCTACGAAAAATGTTATTATTAGTAAAAGTAATTGAATTATTGTAAAGAATTGTATAAAAATTTTGTTATAAATGGTTTTTCCAAATTTTTTTTTGAAAATACTATTCTAAATTAATTGAACTCCTGTGAAAATTTGATTATTTATGAAAATAATTGAATTTTTGATGAATTTTATCATTTTTTAAGTAATTTAATTGTTATGCGAAATTTTATGAAAATAAGGGAAGGGTAAATATTCAGAATAATTGAATTTCGAATATTTTTTGAAAATAAGTGAATAGTTTTAAAGAATTTGATTATAATTTTTGAGAATAGTTTTTTGATTTCTAGTATTGGCAAATTTAAAGTAAATTTTAAAAAAATAATAGAAATATAATAATAATAATAATAATATAATAGTATATAGCTTTTAGTGGTTGAAATCTAGAGAAAAGTTCCCAAATAGTAGCATAACGTAAAAGAAATTGGAAATAGTAGGTTTTAGTATAGATGAGTGCGAAGCCCCTGCCTGAGCCTATGATTTCTTAAGTAAAATTAATTATTTCATTCGGTCGTTTTTAATAATTAATAATTTTACAATCCCTTAGTCACATGCTGTTAAAATTTATAGGAAACGTGATTTTTTAGAAAAAATATGACAGAAATATGTTATTGATATTTGTAATTAAAAATTAAAATTTATAATTTTGTTAATGATCCGTATATATAGGAAAAGTTTTGATGGTTATATATACATATAAATAATAAATATATAGTTTGAGTTTCGATTGAGCGAAGACGAGTGTAAAGAAAGAGATGACTTTCAGGACCGTGGCCAAGCGAGAGGACGAAGTTAGTGGTCGAAACGGGCAAGACGCGCAGTAACGTAATGGACGTCATTAGCCAGTGTAGATTATAGGGCGGCATGCAGTAACGATCACTTCTTATAGGGCGCACCACGCCACAACCATGAGGTGGGCCCACCATGGTCAGTCACTCTTTCCTAGAGATCGTCTCCCATAATCGATATTAGTCCTTTTTGACGACCAGCTACTGATTTTCATGCCACCAATATATACACCCATTCCGAACGCCGCATTTTATTCACAGGCCACAAAAAAAAAACAGAAAATTATCCTAACCATTCAAATGCTTCAATAAATGTTACTGTATTTTTCAAGCTAGTAATTATTATTAATATTATTTTTTCTATACCGGAAATTATTTTTTTTTCTTACAAACATTTCATAACCAGGGTTGCCAAAAAAATTTAACTTTATTTTTCCCTGACTTTTCCCTAATTTTCAGACAGAATTTTGCCTTTTTCCTTGACACAAGAGAATATTCCTGATTCACTCTAAAAATGATTAGAAACTCAAGAAAAAAATGTTCGAATATTTGCGAATTTCTTTCATTGTAAAATTATTCAAAAAAATTATTCTATTCATCATAATTATTTAATTATTATTATTTTTCCATTGAAATTAAGATTTTTCAAAACATTCACGAAAAATTTAGATTTACAAAGATTTGAATTTGAAAACCTTATAAAAATTCAATTATTTCTAAAAATCCATGCTATAATGCTTTTATTATTAAATTATTATCTAAAATTTTAACCAAAGTTCATTTTCATTTCATTTAAATCAATTTTAATTAGAAAATTCTACGAGAATTCAATTATTTAAACACAAAAATTAATATTTTTCCAATAATTGAATGTTTATTAAAATTTAATTATTGATGAGAATTTTTAAAAAATTGTAAAAAAAATTTAATTTCTGAAAAATGTTCTTATTATACTTTTCAAAAGAATTGAACTTTTTGTTATAAATTTTGATATTTATGAAAATAATTGAATTTTCGAAAAGAATTTTATTAAAATTTCTTAAAATAATTGATTTTCTGGGGAGATATAATTAATTTAATTTTGATGTTTAACAAGATAATTGAATTCTTTTGCAGAATTTACTTAAAATTTTTTGGAAAATAATTGAATTTCTGAGACGAATTAAAAGTTATTTATGAAAATAATTGAATCATTGCAAAGAAATTTTATTATTTTATTGAATAAATTGAATGTTTTTTTAAATTTGAATTTTTTCGTCAAGTTTTTAATAAAAATTTTAAGAATAAATTGCATTTTTAGAGGAATTTATTTTATATTGATCAAAAATTCAATTCTTGTTATAAACAATAAAATTCTTTGAAGGAATTTAATTATTTTCAATATGATTGTAATAACATTTTTTAAAAGAATTCAATTATTTTCATAAAAAATATAATTCTTTGCGGAAATTGAATTATTTTAGAATTTATTAAAAATTTATGAAAATAATTGAATTCTTTCAAGAAATTTTATTCAATTCTTTAAAAATAATTGAATTCTTATAAAGAATTGTAACCATATTTTTGAAAAAAATTTAATAATTTTGACAAAAATTTTATAAAATTTTTTTGAAATTATAGAATTTTTTTGAGGAATTTAATATAAATTGTATTGAAAATAATTAAATTTTTTCAAAGAATTTTATTTTTTTTTAAGAAAAAAATTGAATTGTTTCGAAAATTTTTTTGAAAATAATTAAATTCCTGCGAGGAATTTTATAATTTATGATAAGAATTGAATTTTTTGAAAAATGTTATTAAAATTAATGAAAATAATTTAATTCCTTGAGAAGATTTTTATTTTATTTATGAAAATAATTAAATCATTGTAACGAATTTTATTATTTTATTATTGAATAATTGAATGTTTCTTAAATTTGAATTCTTTGGTCAAGTTTTAATAAAATTTTTAAGAATAATTGCATTTTTAGAGAAATTTATATAAAATTGATCAAAAATTCAATTCTTGTTATAAATAATAAAATTCTTTGAAGAAATTTAATTATTTTCAATATGATTTTAATAAAATTTTTTGCAATAATTCAATTATTTTCATAAAAAATATAATTCTTCGCAGAAATTGAATTATTTTAAAATTTATTAAAAATTTATGAAAATAATTGAATTCTTTCAAGAAATTTTATTCAATTCTTTAAAAATAATTGAATTCTTACAAAGAATTTTATTATTTAAGAAAATAATTGAATTCTTGTAAAGAATTGTATCCACATTTATGAAAAAAAAAAATTAATACTTTTGACTTTTATAAAATTTTTTTGAAATTATAGAATTTTTTTTGGGGAATTTAATATAAATTGTATTGAAAATAATTACATTTTTTTAAAGATGAATTGTATTTTTATTAAATTGAATTCCTTTGAAAATTTTAATGAAAATAATTAAATTCCTGCGAAGAATTTTATTATTTATGACAAGAATTGAATTTTTGAGAAATATGTTATTAAGATTCTTTTTTAAGTCAATTATTTTTAATAATTTTTGAAAAAGTTTTTTGAGAATTTCCAAATTTGAAACCTCTTCAAAATTCAATTATTTCTGAAAATTCATGCAAAAATGCTTTTAATATTCAAATTATTGTCTAAAATTTTAACTAAAAATCATTTTTAAATCAATTTTTATTGGAAATTTCAAGGAGAATTCAATTATTTAAAAACAAAAAAAAATAATTTACTGAATAATCCAGTGTATCTTAAAATTTAATTCTTTTTTAATAAAAAATTTTTAAATAATAAATGAATGTTTACGTAGAATTATATTAAAATTTTGAAAAATAATTGAATTCTTGCAATGAATTTTATTAAAACTTTTAAAAATAATTTAATCATTGCAACTAATTTTATTAGATTATTATTGAATAATTGAATGTTTCTTAAATTTGAATTCTTCAGTCAACTTTTAATAAAATTTTTAAGAATAATTGATAAATATTGTTATTTATAAAAATAATTCTGTAAAGTATTTTTTGTTTTTACTAAAAATAACTGAATCTTTGTGAAGAATTTTGTTATTTATTAAGATAATTGTATTAAAACTTTTGAAATTATTGAATAATATTAAAAAAATAATAATATAAATTCATTTTAGTAAGAAATAGAAAAAAATTGTAAAGGTTTTGTATTAGAATTCGTGGTAGTTTCATAGTTTGTAAGGCAAAACAAAAAGACATTAAAAATTCAGAATTTTGTTATGAATTTAAAAAAATTTAATTTTTTCCAGTACTTTTAATAAAAATCCCTGATCAATTCTACTTTCCCTGACTTTTCCCTTAATTCCCTGATTTCCCTGACCTGTGGCAATCCTGATAAACTCTTTAGAATCTTGCTCAGTTAGGGACCATTCACAAAACTACGTAAGACAATTTTTTTGTTGAAATTTTAACCCCCCTTCACTCTTAAAGCCCTATATGTATAGTTTGTAAATGGCCCTTTTGTTGGGCAAGTTTGGAGCAATAAGCTAGCACTAAAATCAATTTCAAAAATGAAGATAAAAATGAAGATAAAAATGAAGATAAAAATAAAGATAAAAGTGAAGAAAGATAAAAATGAAGAAAGATGAAGATGAAGAAAGATAAAGAAAAAAAAGTAGAGAACAGGCCCCTTTGAAGAAAGATAGCTAGAACAGTATATAGGTAAACACTAAAAAATACACACATAGAGATAATTGCATATCTGAAGAAGAACAATTTAAAAATTTTTTTTGCTCAAAAGTATTCTTTCTTCAATGCTTTGATCCCTTTTTCCTTGCGAGTAAAATTGAGATATTTCGATTCGCTACGATCCATAATAGGATTTGAAGGCGCTTAAATGTTAAAGCTGGTAAAATGACTACACCAGGGTCATCAAGTTTAAACTAAAGCTTCGCGCGCAACCTTCCTGAATATGTAGACGCTTACTAATGGCCTCGCGTATTTTTCGTCGTTCAAGTATCTCTATTGTAAAATATAGTGGGCGATAAAGACAGCAGTGTTTCATGCGGGAATACATGTGTATTATAAAAGCGTAATCGGTCCTTCATGGATTACCGGATGAGCATGTAAACCCCACCACGATGAGGGACACACTCTCTCTCTCTCTCTCACACACACACACGGGGTTGACCAATTGTTACAGATTTAACGATTGCCCTGGAAAGAGCTCCCATTTTGCCTTTAACATTTAGCTATATTCTAACAGCTTTGGAAAACGTAACAGAAAAGACGTGCAGGTATGGTCTGCGTGTGGCCGCCAGGGTACGTGTATATATATAAATACGCGAGAAGAGCTGCGTATAACAAGTTATGGCAGATAAATTTATAGCATCTCCACTGAAACGCCATTACTTTAAATGCACCCCTTATTTCACCCCACTTCTCTCGCTCTCTTCTTTTACTCCATCTCTACTTACTTTTACGATTTCTAAATGACCCCCTACCTTTATCTTCAAATATTATTATTATTATTATTTAAACAAAAAAAAGATGCAGAGGCCACCTTGACTTTTCAGGAAATAAAAAACCCCCGAATCTCTAAACTAAACAAATTTTTCCTTGTCAATTTATATATAAAGTTTTTTTGCTCGTCAAGTTTAATTTTTCGATACTTTTTTACTCCTTTTTTTAGTTTGAAAGCTACTTTTTTAAAATTAATTATTAACTGCAAAGTTTGCTTAGGGGGGTTTATAGTTTAGTGACAAAGAAGAGTGAAGGGGTTTTTGCATAACATTATAAAAACAACCGCTAATAATATAAATTATAAAATAATATAATATGAATATAATAAATAATAATATAATATAATATAAATATAATAATATTATAATTACTCATGCGGAAGCTTCGCGATCTTGTGATGTAAAATTAATTCTAATATGTAGTTGTTATATATTTTTTTTGTACAATATTTATTAGACATAAAAAAATGTTTTTATACACTGTGTATAATAAAATTTGTTTAAGAATAATAATGTTAATCTAATACTACTCGAGAGGTAACTATGTTACGTTCCATACGCTCACCAACTGTTATTCCCATTAATTGCAATATCTTACTCCCCGGTTATAAAGACCAGTTACTATTCTCATGACTATTGCAACGTTATTAACGCACTCAAGCTTCTTCACTGGTGTATATAGTTTGAGCTCTCCTAGTGTATACATATATATCTGAATCACACTATATAGAATATTTCACTTTAATTAACATCTTCTTGGTTACATTGAATTTATCGTTCAATGAATGATTTGATTATTCGTCCTTTATAGAATTATATTCTCTCCTTTCAATTCTATTTATTTTATCAATAATTTAGCAGTTTAAACATAGGGTATCACTTTATTACGATTTTTAAAAATCTTTTAAAAATAATTATTAATAAATAAAAATAATAATTTTTAAAAAATAAAAATTTTTTAAAAATATAAAAATAATAATTTAAAAAAAAATAATTTTTGAATAAATAAAAATGATCAAATTTTTTGAGAATTTTAATTATAAACAGGACCATGATTTTTTAGAAAATTTTAATAAGCCTAAAAAGTAAATTTTGAAACTTAAAAAATTATTACAAAACAATTCTAATAATTAGTTTTTAAAAATATTTTATTAATGTAATTTTTCGAAAATGTATTTCTTAAAAGAATTTTTGTATAATTTAAAAAAACTAATTAATTTTTTGATGAATTTTAATTTTTAATTTGAAATTTTGAACAATATTGTTTTCTCCAAAATGTTAAAAATAATTCTAAAATGTTATTATTTTCGGTAATATGTAATTGAAAATATTAAAAACATTGAATTTTGAAAATTAGAAGCTAATTTTCATTTTTAAATTTACCTTTAAAGATTTTTCATTAAAATTTTTGATAATTCAATTATTTTCAAAATTTGCAATTAAAATTCGTCAAAAGTTGATTTTCAAAAATTTTAACAAAATACTTGAAAGAAATTAATTATTTTCAATTAAATTTTACAAAATTTTAACTATTCAAAAGCAATTTTTCAAAAGATTTGTTTATAGTTCAAATCCATTTGTTTACAATTCAATTTTACAAAATTTCAATTATTCATAAATTCTTCAATTAAATATATATTTCAGAAAATAAAAACTTGAAATAATTTTTTTAAAAAAATCTGCAATTAAACTTTCTCAAAAAAAAAATTAATTCCACAGAATTGTTAGTTTAAAGTATAAAAAAATTCAAATTTTCGAAGATTTTAATTTGAAACCTTTTCAAAATTCATTTATATCTAAAAATTCACGCTCTGATGCTTTTTAAATTCAATTTATAATCTAAAATTTTAACTGAAATCCACTTTAAAATCAATTTTTCTTATAAAATTCTACGAGAATTCAATTATTTAAATACAAAAAAAGAAAAATTTATTGAATAATTGTATGTTTATCAAAATTGAATCCTCATAAAGAATTTTATCAATATAAATTTTTAAATAATTGAATTCTTTTGACGAATTTTAATAAAAATTTTTAACAATAATAACATTTTTCTAGGAATTTGATTAAAATTGTATTAAAAATAATTGAAATTCTACAATGAATTTTATTATTTATAAAAAAAATTGAATCCCTAAAAAGAATTTTAGTATTTATGAAAATAGTAAAATTATTGATAAGAAATTTATAAAAAAATTTGTAAATAATTGAATTTCTGTGTCAAGAATATTTTTGAAAGTAATAACTGAAATTTTGCCTAGAATTTTATTAAATTTTTTGAATATAATTGAATTCTTGCACCGAATTTTATGAAATATTTTAAACATAATTGAATTCTTGCAACGAATTTTACGCTTTATAAAAATAATTGAACTCTTGCAATTCTGTTGGAAAATTTCATAAAAATTGTAGGTATTAAAAATCATTAAAGTCAAGAAAATTTTTGAAAATAATTGAAATTTTGTTTAGAATTTTTTTAAAATTTTTGAAAATAATTGAATTTTTGCAACGAATTTTATTAAATTTTTTTTAAAATAATTGAATTCTTACAACGAATTTTATTAAAATTTTAAAAAATAATTGAAATCTTGAAACGAATTTTATTATTCACGAAAATAATTGAATTCCTGTAAAAATTTTATTATTTATGAAAATAATTGAATTCCTGAAAAAAATTTTATTATTTACGCAAATAATTTAAACCCTGTAAAAATTTTACTATTTATGAAAATAATTGAATGATTGCGAAGAAATTTATAGAAAAAAATTTGTAAATAATTGAATTCCTGAGGTGAAATTTTTATTATTTTATGAAAATAATGAAAGGTTTACGTAGAATTTTATTAAATTTTTTTTAAATAATTGAATTCTTTTGGAAAATAGTAGATATTAAAAATCATTCAACTGAGGAAAATTTTTAAAAATAATTGAAATTTTGCCAAGGATTTTATTAAAATTTTTGAAAATAATTGAATTTCTAAGGAGAATTTAATTATTTCTCAAGATAATTGAAATTTTGATGAGAATTTAAAAAAATTTTTGAACATAATTGAATTTTTGCAAAGAATTTTATTACTTTTGAAAATAATTGAATTTCCGCAATCATTTGTAATTTCTCTAAAATTATCCAAATTGTATCGTACAATTTACGAACTTTTCTTTTTCTTTTAATCAAATTACGGATTTTACTGACCTTTTTTTCAAAAAAAACGTAATTTTACGGTCTTCAAGCAAAGTTACAGACTTTTACGCAATTTACGGACCTAGTACTACACTTTTATAGTAAAAAATTTCCAGTAAAGCATTTCTGGTAATATTTACTACTTTTGGAGTAAATTTTGCTACTTCGAAGTACATATTTGTAAAAATTAGTAAAATTTACTTCGAACGTAGCAAAATTTACTTCAAAAGTAGTCAAAATTACCAGAATTGCTTTAACGGAAATTTTTTACTATAAAAGTAGTAAAAGTTACTTTATATTTTTCTCCTTGTAATTTAACTATTATGACAAAAATTTTATTTTAATGTGTTATGAAAATTTAATCATTTATCACCTGGAATCACGGTAAAATTATAGAATTTTATAAGGAGAAATTTGTATAAACCCTGGTCTCTTTGCCCATGCAGTTTTTCGTAACGATTCTTACATTCTGTTTATAACAGAACATAAAGATAATAGTTTATATATAGAATTATAAAGTTTTACCAAAAAAAAAAAAAAAAAAAATTCAATATCAAAGATTCGATTAGTTTTTAATTGTTCAATTAAGCGAGAGTTTTGCAGCCGCTAACTTCTGTGACGTGTGCCAAGTCGCAGGGAGCAAAGTGAGTGGAAAGCAGAGAATCGCGAGTAGTGGATGAGTACAGTGGGGTAAGGGGGAGGGAGGGTGGGGGTGGGGGTTCTCAGTATCAGTATCGCTAGGTGTAGGTTGCCAGGCAGGCATAAACCGTTTATCCTATATTATAATTAGTTAAATTCTTCGGGACTAGAAGGTGTCTTTACACGTCAGTCAGCTTACTTCGCTTCCAGGCTCATCCTCCACCCCCTTGCCATTTCATCCTCCCTTTTCTTCTCCCCCTGCATCACTGACACAGTCGACCCAGCCGTTCAGACTTAACTCGTTCAACCGACTCGAGCCAAGAGAGGAGAGACAGAGAGAATGAGAGCGAGATGCCTAAGATATTAAACTATCTGAAAATTAGTTCAATCTTGTTTAAAACTTTTCTACCCTTCACTGCACAAGTACCTTCTGCATTAACATGTCGATTAATCAGTTTTCGAATATTCTTCCAATTTTTATTATAATCAATAAAAATCGATTCTATTTTCATTTAAATACAAAAAAATTATTCATTGTTTATTTTGAAAATTTCTATTTTCTTTTATATTAAATGTTAAGAAAAGAGAAAAAAAAATTTTTGACATGGTCGGTCAGTCGGCAATATGTTAATGAAATATGAAATAAAAATGAAAGGGGGGAAAAAAAGAAGTGGAGATATATTCACGATCCTTACATATAATCGAAAACGTCAAACTTGAACAAAGCCTCGCGGGAACCCGGGCGTTTCATTCCTCCGACAGGGTTTAATTTTGTTCGCATGAGAAGATATTCCTCATGGAGAAACGATGGCAGATTTTGATGTTCCAGTTAAACAGTGTAAAGAAAGGTTTTTTTTTTAACTCCCATTATTGATAGTAGAAAAGTTATCAAAGACAAAAAAAATAATTCTTTTCAAATTCTTCAAAAAATATTTCCACTTTTTTGAAGTCGCTTCGTATTTTTCGATCAGCAGGGGTCGTAAATTATAATAATAAAAATGCTGATACGAATCTTTTTGATAATTTCATATTTCTAAAATTTAGAATTTCAAATTAGAATACAAAATATAATTTATGCGTGAATATTGACAGGTGATATAAATGAGTCTAATTTATAAAAAAAAGAAAATAAAGTCAAGGAAAATAGTGCAAAGAAACATTTCTTTAGAAGGAGAGAAAAAAAAATTCATTCAAAATGTATATAACAAGGAAGTCGTCGAGGACAAAAGATTCAACATTTGATCAGGGATTGTGGCTGTTCCGATCGGTACATATATAGGGGAATAAAAATGTGTGAATGTAATCCAACCTCACTTGACTGCTGATCAGCGTGGGAGCGAAACTCGATTTTATTTTGAAGATTCACGCGTAGAAATCAAACTTCTTGATATGCTGTAAAAAAAACGATGCAACGACGGATGTTTTACACAAAGAAACACGGGGGTCGTCCCTGTCACCTGTACTTATTCAACAGGTAACTGATCTTCTAAAAGGGGGAATTCTTCCAGATTTCTATTTTCGAATACCTTCTTTTTCCTCCCCCAGTAACTAATCAGTGGATCGTTCTCTAAATATAACCCGCACAGACTTTGCAGTCGATAATTAATTTTTAAAAAAGTGGCAAAGAGTAGCTTTCAAACTAAAGAAAGTAGTAAAAAAGTAAAGCTATCGAAAAATTAAACTTGACCAAAAAAACTAGTTTTAGAAACTTTGAAAAACTGACAAAAATTCAATTCTATATTTTATTTTTCTGACCTTTTCCTAATTTCCATAAAAAATATTTACTTCTTCCTTATCATGATAACAAATTAAATTCTTGCAAATTCCTGCCACGAATTTTATTATTCATGAAAGAATTTAAATATTTATAAAAATAATTTAATTCTTGCGAAAAATTTATTAAAAAATTTTAAATAATTGATTTCCTTCGACTAATTTTATGCAAATTCTAATTTAAATAATTGAATAAGAAATTTTTGTTATTCATGAAAAGAATTGAATTCTTACGAAGATTTTTACAAAAAATTATTTAAATAATTGAATTCTGTTTAAAATTTCATAAAAATAGTAGATATTAAAAATCATTGAATTGCGAAAAGTTTTTAAAAATAATTCAATTTTACAAAGAATTCTAATAAAATTTTTGAGAATAATTGAAAGTCTGTGTGGCATTTTATTAAATTTTTTTCCAAATAATTGAATTTCTAAAAAGCATTTTATTATTTATGAAAATAATTGAATTCTTGAGAATACGATTTTATTAGAATTTTTTAAAATAATTGAATTTCCAAGAAAAAATTAATTACTTTTAAAAATAATTCAATTCTTGTGATGAATATTGTTATTTTTAAAAATAATTCAATTCTTGTGATGAATATTGTTATTTTTGAAAATAATTTTATTTTGCAAAGAGTTTTATGAAAATGCCTCAAAATAATTGAATTTTCGGGAATAATTTTGTTATTTATCTACATGATTGAATTCTTTCGAAGAATTTTTTATGTAAATAATTGAATTCTTGGAAAGAATTTTATTAAAATCTATAAAAGAATAACTGAATTATTTCAAAAAAAAAAAAAAATTGGAATTGTATTAAAAATAATTGATTTCTTTCGAAAAATTTTATTAAAACATTCAAAAATAATTGAATTTTTTTTTTAAATAGTCGATTTTTCGAAACAATTGAAATTAAATTTTTAAGAATAATTACATTTTTTCGAGCAATTTCTGTAAAATTGCATTAAGAATAATTAAAATCCAGCGATGAATTTTATTATTTATTAATTTATTATTAATTATGAAAATAATTGAACAGCTGCAAAGAATTTTATTAAAATTTTCAAAAATAATTGAATTCCTGAGAAGAATTTTATTATTTATGAAAATAATTGAATTATTGCGAACAGTTTTGTTATTTTTGAAAATAATTGAATTCTTCATAAGAATTTTACAAACATTGTTTTAAATAATTAATGTTTTCGAAATATAATAAATATTATAAAAATTTTATTTTAAATAATTGAATTCTTGTGAAAAACTTCATTTGTAAAAATAATTGAATTTTGCAAAGAATTTTATTAAAATGCTTCAAAATAATTGAATTTTCAGGAATAATTTTGCTATTTATCGACATAATTGAATTCTTTCGAAGAATTATTTATGTAAATAATTGAATTCATGGGAAGAATTTTACTAAAATCTAAAACAAAAATTGAATTATTTCAAAAAAAATTAATTAAAATTGTATTTAAAATAATGATTTCATTCAAACGATTTTATTAAAATCGTTGAAAAATAATTGAATTCCTGTCAAAAATTCTAATATTTTTGTAAATAACTGCATTCTTTCAAAGAATTTAAAAAAAAACAATTTTTAAAATAAATGATTTTTTCGTAGAGATGAAATAAAATTTTTAAAAAGTAATTACAATTTTTTATCAATTTCTGTAAAGTTGTATTAAAAATAATTGAAATCCAGCGATAAATTTTATTATTTATATTTAAATAATCGAATAGTTGCAAATAACTTTATTAAAATTTTCAAAAATAATTAAATTCCTGAGAAAAATTTTATTATTTATGAAAATAATTGAATTATTGCGAACGATTTTATCAGAATTTTTTAAAATAGTTGAATTTCCAAGAAGAAATTTTTTTTTTTTTTTAAATTTTTTTGAAAATAATCGAATTTTTCTGATAAATATTGTTATTTATTACAATAATTGAATTCTTGAGTAGAATTTTACTATTATTTTTGAAAATAATTGAATTCCTGTGGAAAATTTTGTTATTTTTGAAAATAATTGAATTTCTGTGAAAAATTTGGTTATTTTTGAAAATATTTGAAATCTTAGATGAGTTTTATTATTTATGAAAATAATTGAATTCTTGCTTAGAATTTTATTAAAATATTTGAAAATAATTTAATTTCCATGAAAAATGTTATTATTAGTGAAAGTAATTGAATTATTGTAAAGAATTGTATAAAAATTTTGTTGTAATTGATTTTTTCGAAATTTCTTTGAAAATACTATTCTAAATTAATTGAATTCCTGTGGAAATTTTATTATTTATGAAAATAATTGAATTTAGGATGAATTTTATCAATTTTTTTCGTAAATAATTGAATTCTTTTGCGAAATTTTATGAAAATACTAAATATTGAAATTAATTGAATTTCGAATATTTTTTGAAAATAATTGAATCATTTTAAAGAATTTGATTATAATTTTTGAGAATAATTTTTTTATTTCTATTATTAGCGGATTGAAAGTAGTGGAAATTTGCAAAAAAAAAACAGAAATAGTAGCTTTTAGTAGCTGAAATTTAAAAAAAGTACCCAAATAGAAGCATAAAATAAAAAAAAAGTAAATAGTAGGTTTTAGAAGCTGAAATTTAAAAAAAGTACCCAAATAGTAGCATAAAATAGAAAAAAATAATAAATACTAGGTTTTAGTATAGATGAATGCGAACCCTGAACCCACTTTCTAAAAAAAGAGAAACAAAAATTTTTTATTTATCATAAAAATTTTTTTTTCTTCTCCAATATTCTTGATCGAAGGCCATTTTTGCATATTGTATAGCTCTCGAAGATCGAAATGCATTCATCTCATCGGAATGCCAATGAGGGCAAAAAGGAATATCAAGAATGAATGAGAAAAATAAAGAATTAGCTTCTTGTATATATATATATATATATATATATATGTATGCGAATCGAGAGGATGGGTCTCTCGATTCGAAGACACGTTTGTTTCTCTCATTTTCAAAAGCTACTGTTAAAAAGTATCTTCTCTCTTTCCTTTCTCTCTGGGGCGTTACCCGTAGACGTGATCATTACCTACATTGTCCACTAATGGATATTTATGAATGCACCAATCACCGGCACTACCACTACTGGGCTTCAAAAGCAATCAGAATCGATTATATAGATTCTATATAAGCAGTCGATCATCTTGATCCCATCGCATCAGAATGAAAGAAGGTTTCTTTCTGTATAGTAGGTTTTTTAATTTCTTTTTTTCGAATCTATTTTTAAGAAATACCGAATGCAAAATCAAAGTATAAAATTAATATAAAATTTTGATTATAGGGAAAGAAAGACTTTGGTCTTGTTTTTGCAAAAATAATAAATACAAACATTGTTTCTAAGGATATTAAAATTGAGACAAACAACGAATCAACAGTGTTGCCTCGCAACACTTTTGATTCGTTTTTTGTCTCAATTTTGATATCCTCACACTTTTCTTGAAAGTATTAAATTGGCACTAAAGTGGATCAAATTGATGCCAAAAATTTGGATCAATTTTTTATTTGATCCAAATTTTGGTATCAATTCGTCGTCATTTGATACTTATAAGTTATTAGTGCTTAGAAAAACAGTCGGGAAATACAGCGAAGATACATTTTTTTAAAAGTTTGAATCTAATTTTAAAGATCCTACGAATTATTTCATAAAAGAATAAAATTGTTTTTTTGGTTATACGGAGCAAATGTGCGTCAATCAGAGAGAAAATGTCAGAAGGGAAGTGATTCCTGGTAAAACAATATCCATGGAGACCACACATGAATGGCCAAAGGCAACGTGCTGTCGATATGGACACGTGTTGCCCACCATTTCAATGCTTATACATACGTAGCCACCCCGTTCGACCCATAAACATACACAATGAACTTTGTAACTTTGTATATATATATACATACATATATATACACACATTTACACATATACAAATACATATATACATTGCCTTGAATTATGCACCGTACCGCATTCAAAACACCCAACAAGTGTTAAAATGCATTCGTGACTTTTTAAAAATGTTACGATTATGTCACAGACCTCATATTCGTTCATTAAGTCTGACTAGATGGCTCTTTGTTTCTCATTTACATGTAGAGGAGGAAGGGAGGAAAGTCCAAGAGAAAAATAAACCAAAAAACAAAATATGACCAGCGGTGAGTTCAAAAAAACAAAATATACCGCACTTTCATAAAAGTTTGATGCCCTCGTTTCTATTTCAAAACAAATAAACTTCGGGGGATGGATTTTTTTTTTATTAAATTGTAAAAATTTCTTGTTACTCTAAATTCGAAACAGTGATATTGCATTCAGTGTGTGCTTATAAGCGGTAAAGCTCGATGCAAGCTTACAGACAGTAAACTTGCAGTGTTTACAATTCGCCAAAGTTTCCAGGAGGGTAGCAAAAATTGTAGTTACCAATTATTATCATCATTTAATACTTCATTTAATACTTCTTGGAATGAATTTTGTTTAAATTTTGAAAAATAATTGAATTCTTGAAACGAATTTTATTAAAATTTTCGGAAACAATTGAATTTTTTTACGAAGAACATTATTAAAGTTTTGAAAAATAATTGAATTCTTGCAAACGAATTTTATTGAAATTTTTGAAAATAATTGAAATTTTGCCAAGAAATAATGTTTAAATTTTGAAAAATAATTAAATTCTTACAAACTAATTTTATTCAAATTTAAAAAAAATAATTGAATTCTTCCAATGAATTTTATTATAATTCAAAAAAAATAATTGAATTTTTACGAAGAACTTTATTACATTTTTGAAAAATAATTGAATTTTTAAAACGAATTTTATTAAAATTGTTGAAAATAATTGAATTCTGGCCAAGAATTATGTTTAAATTTTGAAAAATAATTGAATTCTTGCAACGAATTTATAAAAAATTTTAAAAATAATTGAATTCTTGGAACGAATTTATTAAAAATTTTTAAAATAATTGAATTCTTGCAACGAATTTTATTATAATTTAAAAAAAATAATTGAATTTTTTACGAAGAACTTTATTAAATTTTTGAAAAATAATTGAATTCTTGCAACAAATTTTATTAAAATTGTTGAAAATAATTGAATTCTTGCAACGAATTTATTAAAAATTTGAAAAATAATTGAATTCTTGGAATGAATTTTGTTTAAATTTTGAAAAATAATTGAATTCTTGCAAACTAATTTTATTAAAATTTTTAAAAATTAATTGAATTCTTGCAACGAATTTTATTAAAAAATTTTTAAAATAATTGAATTTTTTACGAAGAACTTTATTAAATTTTTGAAAAATAATTGAATTCTTGCAACGAATTTTATTAAAGTTGTTAAAAATAATTCAATTCTTGCAACGAATTTTATTAAAATTTTTGAAAGTAATTCAAATTTTGCCAAGAATTATGTTTAAATTTTGAAAAATAATTAAATTCTTGCAACGAATTTTATTAAAATTTTTAAAAAAATTATTAAATTCTTGCAACAAATTTATTAAATTTTTTTCAAATAATTGAATTCTTGCAACGAATTTTATCAAAATTTGAAAAAATAATTTAATTCTTGCAACGAATTTATTAAAAATTTTAAAAATAATTGAATTTTTGCAACGAATTTTGTTAAAATTTAAAAAAATAATTGAATTCTTGGAATGAATTTTGTTTATATTTTAAAAAATAATTAAATTATTGAAACGAATTTTATTAAAATTTTCAAAAACAATTGAATTTTTTACGAAGAACTTTATTAAGGATTTGAAAAATAATTGACTTCTTGCATCGAATTTTATTAAAATTTTTAAAAACAATTGAAATTTTTGCCAAGAATTATGTTTAAATTTTGAAAAAAAAATTTTAATTTTGCCAAGAATTTTCTTAAAATTGTCAAAAATAATTGAATTCTTGAAACGAATTTCATTAAAATTTTTGAAAATAATTGAATTCTGTTGGAAATTGTGATTAAGATAGTAGGTATTAAAAATCATGAATTTCAAGAATATTTTTGAAAATAATTGAAATTTTCCAAGAATTTTATAAAAATTGTTGAAAATAATTGAAATTTTGATAAGCATTTCATTAAAATCATTGAAAATAATTGTATTCTTGCAAAGAATTTTATTAAAAATTTGAAAAATAATTGAATTCTTGCAACGAATTTTATTAAAATTAAAAAAAATAATTGAATTCTTGCAACGAATTTTATTAAAATTTTGTAAAATAATATAATTCTTGCAACGAATTTTATTAAAATTTGCAAAATTTTTTTTTGCAAAGAACTTTATTAAATTGTTTTTTAAATAATTGAACTCTAGCGAAGAATTTTATAAAAATAATTTTAAATAATGAGTTTTATTCGAAAAATTTTATGAAAATTTTGTTTTAAAATAATTAGATTCCTGCGTGAAAATGCTATTATTTATGAAAATATTTGAATTTCTTCGAGTGTACCTAGTTCGAGCCCTGCGCCAGAGACAACACCTTCGCTAATTCAAAAAGGAATCATCAATTACAATCATTTTCTAGTTTATAAAAATGAACCTCACTTCATATTGTTATATGAACAATTTTTTATTTTCATTAGCTTATTTTATTACAGCCATACGATATTGTGTTTGACAATTTGGCCCCTGCGGGGTTAGAGAGAGAGAGAGAGAGAAGTATAGGTAGGGGGTTTATGGGGGTCAATTTCCGAATCAATAATTGTAAAATGAAAGTAGTGGTCATTTCCAGGGTTGCTTTTCTACGCGTTTACCTCGTTGCTCGACATAGTGAATAGCGCGAGGATCTAGTATATAGTATATGCCTTGACGTAACGACCATTTCATGGGAAATAACGTATAAAACGAATTGGCTATAAAGTTGGTAGCAAACCGTGACAGTACACGGCCGAGATATTCGTGTTGTATATCCTGCGCTCTGCGTGTAACGCGTGTAACCTATAACTTGACACCAACCACCACCACCACCACTAGTCCTCCTCCTCCCCCCTCCTCTTTTTCCTCCTCCTCCACCTCCCCCTTCACCCCCTTTTACACTATGGTGAACCCTTTTGCGCGCACATATACCGAACGCGCCATAACGAAGTATCCTGGATATATATCAGAATAATCTCTTATAGATGGACGCTCCTATGTCTCATAGAGAGTTCCCATATAACCAATGAGAAATATTAGCTCCTATATATATATACCATAAGGAATGAATTTTTGTTCGGTGAAAAGAAAAGAAAAAAAAAGTTTTCGATAAATTATTGCTATACACTATTTATAATTATACACACGATTAACAGACTGTCGGACATGCGGGAAATGTTGTATTAATATCTTCTTGTTGGACAAAATTTAGATTTGTATATGTATGGGGATTGAATTATTAGAAATTTTCAACTTTGGACAAAAATTTTATTTAAACTAGAAATTTGCTATTTATATAGTTTAAAGTTATAAATTTTAAAGTTTCTTGCCTTTGACCATCAGTGACCTATCTTTTAACTAAAAATAGACCTAATTTTGAGATTATGTTTGCACATGTTTGTTGATTATGAAAAAACCCTTCTAAACTTTTAAGAAAAGAAGTAAACTACGTAAGCTTGCAGTGCAATGTTAGGTTGTGAATTTTAACCTAACACAAGATTGTTGAAAATAATTTAGGAAGCTATGATCAGTTCTTCCCATGGTGGATTCGATTCAATCAATAACAAAGTGGATCTGAAGGTTCTTATGGGCTATATACGATCGTCAGAATGAAGAACGACTATAGGTGATGTCCACCTAAGGTTACTAATGATCCAGTGGGCTTCGTAGAATACATATGGAGAGCGGACCAGTCTGAATTAAAATCGCTCCTCTCTCTGTGTATACACCCTACCACCTACCCTTCTCTTTTCCCATGATTAATGGAAAGTTCACACTTAGAATGCACACACAGGATAATTAGGGGAATATGTTCTAGCCACTGAGTGTCCTCCTTTGACATAGCGGGTGTTTCTTTTCTAAACCATCTCTCGATCCTGATATCCAAAGGAAACAAAATTTTTTCTTAACAAAAACAACATTAAACATGTTTACTAAAAATTTTTCCGTTTGAATCAACTATTAGCGTCAGTACAGCGTCTTAACTTTAAAATTAAGCGTCCAAAATAGATTGTAGACCTTAAGAGCGCATCTCTAATATTATTAGAAGTGTCGCTATCTGCTATCTAAAAAACCATACAAAAAAAAGTATCAATAATATGAGAGACGCGCTATTAATTTTGGGTCAAAAATGCTTTTAGGTCAAAAATTTTTAGTTATTACGTTTTACTGTCACTAACCTTCCGCTAATAGTGTAAGCTTGTTCCATTAGTTTTACGTTTGGCACTAAAACGACCCTTTTTTCTCTATTTTTATTATTTTCTTTATTTACCACATCATCGATACCATCGATCATTTGTAGCATTGCTCATTTATTTCCACTTCTTCTGCATAATTCCTTTTTTGCAAAAATTAACCCCACCCGGTAGAATAGTAACACATCTTGACACAACGTCGCATATCGCACTTGAAGAGACTGTTCTAAATCATTAATTCTCGGATTTATCTGGGAAATAAACGATTATTTGATAACGTCTAAATACGAAAATCCATTTCTGAATGACGTTTCGCAACATGATCCATTAATGTTAAAGTGAACTTATTATAGAACTTATTATACAAATATCAACCTTTTTGGAACAGTGAATAAAAAATCCAAAAATGAAAAATTTAAAAAAAAGTTTTTTTTAGAAAAAACCTTTTTTTAGAAAAAACCTTTTTTTAGAAAAACCTTTTTTTAGATAGGAAAAAAAATTAAGAAAAGGATTATAAATTTTAAGAAGAGGGGAATAAATATAAAAAATTAAAAAAAAAAATATAGAGATGAGGGCAAAATATTGAATTAAATGTGAAGATTTTTAGAAGAGTGCGCATAGGATCTGCCAAGGGGAAATAGGAGAGGGGGAGGGGGATAAGATTGGTTGTGATGACACTGTATAGAGTGCAGCGAGCGCCATTCTTTTATAAGAAGCTCACATAAATTGCGACACCCAAGAGTTAAAAGCAGTCTTAAATTACGTGCCGTCGTCGACTCCTTGATGAATTGAGTGCTGCCATCTAGAATCCTGTCCATTCTCCGACCTCAACGACGACTATACCGTCAACGTTATGCTCTTAGACGATATATTTATTATTTTTACGTTCTTCATTACATCTTTAGCAGCAAAAACAATGAACTTTGGGGTCATCTAATGAAATTTTGCGTTTACAAGTTTACTAAATTAATTTCTCATTGAATTGTTGGTGGGATTTTTTTTTTTAACTATTAATTAATGTTCGGAGTTGATTCTTATTTTTACTGTGTAAATTTAAACTCCCTTCGCTTTAACTTCCAAATGGGTGCGACTTTTATAGAATCCCCTGGGGAGTTAAAATTCAACTCCCTTTTTTTACAATCTAATAATAATATTTTCTTTTAAAATGGTTTGAAAAATTTTCTAATATTTCCTGGAAATTGTTTTGAGGCAATATCACCCCAAAATTGCCTTGAAATATTACATCAAGCAATGGTTTTCATTGTTTAAAAATTAACCGCTTTTCGTTTGTAATTGTATATTATGTATAGTGGTGGAAAAAAAGGATGATTGTAGGCAGAGGAAGGACGGTGTGTATATATAAGCATATAACCAAGCATATGCGAAATTTATGCGGGGCGATTTGATTACTGCGATACAAACTTGATGTGGATACATAGGGACTTGGAGACAACAACCGGCACATACATCATTGTACTCATTCGGTGGTGAATCTTGGTCCACACGATTCTCTTTTCTCCTTCACCTTCAACTTCTCTTTTCACAGTGTCGTTGCCTCTCGCTCAGTTCTGTAGACTTATAAACAGAAACTTTAAAGGAGATAACGAGATCAAATTTATGGCACCAAGATCCACAAAACGAAAATATGATAATCGCGCAACTAATGCCGAACTGACAAAAAAGAACAAAAAAAATTTACTTTCTACCATATGGCAAAAGTCTTATTCATTCTTATTATCTTCTTTCTATACGAATTTTGTTAGATAATATAGATAATAGATAAATTGATAGATAATTACTAAATTGTTACATTCCCAAAAGTGATAATATTCTGATTTTCGAAAATAATTTTCAAGAGAGAGAGAAAGACGCATATTTTGCGTATATACTTTTCTCCGCACCTGAGACGAGACTTCTTCATAAACATAAGAAAAATATGCGATATCGTCCGCGGGAGATTTTATTACACAGGTTTTGCGGTGAAATCTTTATTTGGAATCATTCCAAGAACAATAACGTACCTCCTCGACATTTTTTCCACCTTTCTTTCTTTCTTTCTCCTTCTTTCATTTTGTTTCTCAATCTTTTTGAGACAATTTTACATCTTTCTTTCTCTGTTTTTCTTCCTTCCCTCCCCCGCAAGAACAACACACACTTACACACACAAGAAAAAAAGGATAATCCAGTTATTTTCTGTTTTGCGTCGTCGTCCGATGATTCCTCAGTAGATATGATGGCACGCATGCTCGTTGGTAGTTGCGGCACGCGTGTATACCATCATCGTGAATATAAATCAGTCGCGAAAGATCAGATAGGATTTCAAAAAAATATAAAATACGCGGCGATATGAAAAAGGCGAAGTAAACTTTTTTAAGAACCGAGAGAAGAACGATATTCCGCTGATCCTTTCTGAATCCGACCTTATAGAGTTATATCTCCAAAATCGAGAATTTTGTCTAAAAATTTTTGCGAATTTCTTGTATTTTTCAATAAAAGGTATTATCCTGTGATATTTACTTTAGGTACAGAAAGTTATCATACCGCTGTCACCTTCTTTTTGCTCTTTTTGATTTTGAACTGCTTTAGGTGGCAGCGGTGGGATTACATACGAAAATGTTTTTACCATCGTTGGAATTACTGATTACGAAAGTATTTTTTCTTTTTGCTGTTTTTGATTTTGAAATGCTTTAGGTGGCAGCGGTGGGATTACATACGAAAATATTTTCACCATCGTTGGAATTACTGATTACAAAAGTATTTTTCTTTTTGCTGTTTTTGATTTTGAAATGCTTTAGGTGGCAGCGGTGGGATTACGTACGAAAATATTTTCACCATCGTTGGAATTACTAATTAGAAAAATATTTTTCTAGATTTATAAAAAAAAAAAAAAAAAAACATTTTTCCGGTGTCAGCGGTGGGATCATACATTAGAGAATTGATAGGATCAGTTTTCCATAACTATAATCATACATGTGAAAATATAGAAAGATTGAGATTAAAAATAATGGGATAAATGTTTGAAAATTAAAGGTCATTATACGACTGGAAAAGACTGGTTCAATGTTCGAGAGCAAAAAGAAACGCCGTTTGTTTGACTCATCTTCAAACCCGGTCACACCCAGTCGGCGCCCAAGAATAATAGCCGTCTTGGTCCTGGACCGGAAGTCCCCCTTTTCACCCCTTTTTCCCCCTTCCTTTTTTGGTCCCCCACGCACGTAAAGCGTTCAGGGATTCGGTCACGATGTCTACATAATGCAACTGTATGCGCCCACCATCAGAGTACAATCACCACTTTTTGATTTCGTCCTATCCCCTTCTAATGATGGCTACAAATTCAAAAAATAAAGAAATAAACCTGGACCATGTGGGCGAGTCCTAATAGATTCATTATATATTGATTCTCGAAAATATTCAAATCTATCTTAATATTGATTTTTGTTATTTATATTATTATTATTATTCTTTAGTTATTCTCTGTTGAAAACTTTGTTTGTGATTGAGAGAAGCCATGGGTGTTTTTCAAGAAATAACGATTGGATGATAAAAAGTATTTTTTTTTTTTTTTTTTTTTTAATCGAACGATATAATACTGTTTGCACATTGTTTATATCTAAAGGTACCGAGTGCTATAAATCATAATTAGGCAGCGGCAGTAGCCGATGGCAGAAGCTAGGATCATTAGCCACAACAATGCACCCTGGGAGCTCAAGACGTTGTTAACAGAAGAGAAACGACCTTGGCTTTTACATTTTCGAAAAACGGGGCCAGACATTAATACTTTTAGACTAATTTTCATTGCGATTAATATCGTCCTCTTATCCAATAATTTCGACAAATTCACCTTTTTAGTCAATTTACTATTATTGGAATATTAATTTCTCCCATAATTCTACTTTTTAGTCATGTTCTTATTGAAAAGAAATGCAGACATCGCAATCGATAATTAATTATTTGAAAAAAGTAACAAAAAGTAGCTTTCAAAATAAAAATAGTAGTAAAAAAGTCGATATCGAAAAATTAAACTTGACGACCAAAAAAAAACTCGTTTTAGACACTTCACAAAACTGACAAAAATTCCATTCTACATATATTATATTTTCCTGATTTTTTCCTAATTTCCATCAAAAATATATTTACTTCGTTCTTATCCTGCCAATAAATTGAATCCCGGAAAAGAAATTTTATTATTCATGAAAGAATTTAAATATTTGGAAAAATAATTTTATTCTTGAGAAGAATTTTATAAAAATTTTTAAATAATTGATTTCTTTCGACTAATTTTATGCAAATTCTAATTTAAATAATTGAATTACTGAGAAATTTTTATTATTCATGAAAAGAATTGAATTCCTATGAAGATTTTTATAAAAAATTTTTTTAAATAATTGAATTCTGCTTGGAAATTTTATGAAAATAGAGACTATTAAAAATCACTGAATTGCAAAAAGTTTTTAAAAATAAATAAATTTTACAAAGAATACTATTAAAATTTTTGAGAATAATTTAATGTCTGTGTTATTAGAATTTTTTGAAAATAATTGAATTTTCAAGAAGAAATTTATTACTTTTGAAAATAATTGAATTCTTGTGGTGAAAATTTTTATTTATGAAAATATTTAAATCTTTCAAAGAATTTTATTAAAATTCCTCAAAATTATTAAATTTTTGTGGAATTCTTTCAAAGAATTATTCATATAAATAATTCAATTCTAGGGATGAATTGTATTAAAATCTAAAAAAATAATTGAATTATTACAAAAAAAGATTAATTAAAATTAAATTTAAAATAATATATTTCTTTCGAACAATTTTATTAAAATATTTGAAAATAATAGAATTCCTGCGAAACATTTTTTCAAATAATTGAATTTTTTAAAGAATTGAAATTAATTTTCTAAGAATATAATTAATTACATTTTTTAAGAAATTCCTGTAAAATTGTATTACAAATAATTGAAATCCAGCGATAAATCTTATTATTTATGAAAATAATTGAATAATTGCAAAGAATTTTATTAGAATTTTAAAAAATAATTGAATTCCTCAGAAGAGTTTTATAATTTATGAAAATAATTAAATTAATTGCGAAAAATTTTATTAAAATGTTTTAAAATGTAGAATTTTATTAAATATTTTTAAAAATAATTGAATTCATGAAAAACATTTTATTATTTATGAAAATAATTGAATTCTTGTGAACGATTTTATTATTTTTTTAAATAATTGGATATCCAATAAAGAATTTATTACTTTTAAAAATAATTGAATTTTTGTGATGAATATGCGGTTATTTATCAAAATAATTGAATTTTGCAAAGAATTTGATTAAAATGACTAAAAATAATTGAATTTTCGGGAATAATTTTGTTATTTATCGACATAATTGAATTTTCTTTAAAGAATTTTAAAAAAACGTTTTTTTAAATCATTGATTTTTTCGAAGAATTGAAATTACAATTTTTAAGAATAATAACATTTTTTGAGCAATTCCTAAAAAATTGTATTAAAAATAATTGAAATCCTGCAATGAATTTTATTATTTATGAACATAATTGAGTAGTTGCTAAGAATTTTATTAAATATTTTTAAAAATAATTGAATTCCTGAAAAACATTTTATTTTTTATGAAAATAATTGAATTCTTGTGAACGATTTTTTTAGAATTTTTTAAAATAATTGAATTTCCAAGAAAAAATGTATTACTTTTAAAAATAATTGAATTCTTGTGCTGAATATGGTTATTTATCAAACTAATTGAATTTTCCAAAGAATTTTATTATTTATCTACATAATTGAATTATTTTAAAGAATTTTAAAAAACAATTTTTTAAATAATTGATTTTTTCGAGGAATTGAAATTAAATTTTTAAGAATAATTAAATTTTCAGAGCCATTCCACTAAAATTGTATTAAAAATATTTGAAATCCTGCAATGAATTTTATTATTTATGAAAATAATTAAATAGTTGCTAAGAATTATATTACAATTTAAAAAAAATAATTGAAAATTCTGAGAAGAATTTTATAATTATTTATAAAAATAAATTCTTGAGAAGAATTTTGTTATTTATGAAAATAATTGAATTCTTGCTTAGAATGTTATCGGAAATTTTTTTTAAAAATTTAATTTTCATGAAAAATCTTATTATTAGTAAAATTATTTGAATTATTGTGAAGAATTGTATAAAAATGTTGTTTTAATTGATTTTTTCGAATTTTTTCGAATACACTATTTTAAATTAATTGAATTCCTGTGGAAATTTTATTATTTATGAAATTAATTGAAATTTGGATGAATTTTACCAATTTTTTTTTAAATAATTGAATCGTTTTAAAGAATTTGATTATAATTTTTGGAAATAGTTTTTTAATTTCTAGTATTAGCGAATTTAAAGTAGTGGAAATTTTAAAAAAACAGAGATGGTAGCTTTTAGTGGCTAAAGTAGATAAGTACGAAGCCTGGAAATGTTCTTTACAATAAGTATATTGAAAAGAAAGGTGATGATAAAAAAGAAGAAAAAAAAATTTTGAAGAAAGACGTTCAATATAATGAGACGAATAGAATAAGTGATGAATTCGACAGTGAAGAATCGTAGGTAGCAAAAAGAGTCTCTCTTGGAATCAATGATCATTGGAGTAGGTCGAAACCTTTTTGTTTTTTTTTTTTTTCAAGAACTGACAAGTCATCATCGCCCACGTGAGATGTTCATTGGGAGACAGACTTTTGCCTCAATAGGTACGCTCGTGACAGGGAATAAACAAAATAGTGACGAAGCGTATATATTGAAGTTAAGTCCGTCTTTTTAAAAAAAAAGACATTCATTTCTCTTAAAAAAAAGAGAGAAATGAATGTGCATGATGAAGGATCGAAAGGGATAAGAGGGAGGCAAGTTCGAAACTGTTGACATTGGATACGATAACGATGCCAGACTCTTGCCATTATAGATGATTATGGTTCGTTTTTTAAGAACGTAAACTAACGTAATTAGATGCTTTTCCAATTCGCACCCCATCTTCTTGTCTCCTTTTCATCAATTCTTATATACAACGATCTATAAAAGGAATTCTTATAAACATTTCCAATGTCATTTGAATTTATTTCCTGCGGGGAAATTCCATTCCGAAATCGAATCATTAATTTTTATCTAATTGATTCAGTGAGCCGTCAAATTTGCCAGAAAATTTTCAATTTACTAAATCAAATAGGCGAGTAATCGACAATTTAACCGTGAATTTCCTTTGGTTTATTCTTGATTGTAACGGATGTGGATGATCTTGCAATATTCAATCAATTGTCCTCTCTAATCGGCCTTTTATATTTTCTCTATTATTCATTAACAAGAACCTTTCATGGAAAATAAACCCTAAAGTATATTTAAAAATAAAAAAGTGAATTTTTAAACTGTTTAAAAGTATTAAAATCTAACCATTTTTAAAAATTAGGAAGTATTAAAATTTTAAAGTATTTAGAAATATTAAATGTTTAAACTATCAACGAATATTGAAATAAATGTTATTAATTTCGTAGATACAAAAAAAAAATTAATTTTCGAAACAAAGAAAGGTTCCTTATGATGAATTGAAATGTTCGATGAATCCTCTTCACATTATCGAAATCCAATTCTCAACCGGTTGGGACTGATTGCTGTCGAATGAAGCCAGCCGATTTCCACTTATGAGTGGAAGTAATTTCGAGTGGAAAGAATTTCGGACCACCTAAGGTGGTTTATCCATCGTTCTAAAAGGGAACCACTTCATACTCGAGACTGAATTCAAGATTCATCATCATCCCTCTACTCGACTCAAGTATCGACGGATTTCAATGCTTGATCGTCGTCAAAATGTCAGAATGTCTACTTCACATCTCACGATTTTGTCTCGGTTGGATAATAAATAAAAAAATATGATTCGAGAGTCTAAGTCAATGATTCTCAATCAACAAAAGGAAATTTATTATTAAAGAAGAAATTTAATTACTCTCTAAATTGGATGGACGCAAATCAAAAAGTATTTTTACTTTTCCTACAATGAATGGTATTAGAATTTTTTTTGGATAAAGAAAGTAAAGATAAGTAACAGGTTATAAAATTCCGGAATTTAATTCAGGATTATTTTTCCATTTTGTTGGTATTCTGAGGACTCAATAACTCTCGAAAACGGAAGATCCGTGTTAAATTGAACAAATTTTTCACTTGTCTATTTATCAAACAAGATTCTTCCGAATCGGGGTATTTAATCGCTGGGGTTGCTTTGAAAGAGGGTTTTTTCACTGTCAACAGCGCGAAAACCATTAGTCGTCGCATCAAAAACAGGTATTCGAAATGTTGATGGAAAATCTGTAAGCTTACAGAAGGATCTATTAGCTGTTATTAATGGTTCCCTCGAATGTCACTGGTGTCGCTGAAAGGAAATTGACCACTCATCCCCTAAATCGATCTCGCTCCCACGTATCACACCTACTTCAGAAAGAATCTCCGGAAGTCAAAACTATATCTATTTGACAAAAAAATATTTTAAAACCAATTAAAAATACAAGTAGTACTAAAAAATCAAGAAGAAAGAAAAACCTACAAATTTGAAGACTGAATTCAAAACATTGCTAAACAGTAGAAAATATTTCTGAACGAAATATTTTTAACGAAAATATTCTTTAATTAAATATTTTTGAGTTAAATATTTTTGAGTTAAACATTTTTGAGTTAAATATATTTTTGAATAAAATATTTTTCAAGAACAAAAGAATAGTGAAAAAGGTGACAAGTGAAGATTGTTAATGTGCCATAGTATTAAGAGAAATGATAGAATTTCGATTACAAATGATATACGCGTACAAGTTGACTTGGCAAAAGTGAATGTTAAAGATTCCAGTAGCAAGTCCTGGGACCAATAACGCTGGCGTTAAAATATGGTAATCGAGCTGCGGGATCGGCATATCGACGACTTGACAAACGATGTGCTGCTCAAATGCTTGGACCACCAACAGATCCCTTGACTCTGCACGCGCACGCCTTTTGCTTCCTTCTCCTCGACCAGTCTGCAATGATTTGTTATGTACGTGACTCGATCTCACTATCCTGCCATCCTATCATTAATACTATCCCTTTTCTTTACAGTGCTTCGAGATATCACACCTTTTCAAAAGAAAATCAAAAAATAATACAAATTCCATTCACTCGAAAAAAAAAGTTTATACATTTATTTATGGAACAAAAGATATTCACTGTAGTGAATTTGTAATAATCCCAACGCTGCCACCTAGATAAAATTGTTCTATATTTTTGGGTAATTTATTTAATACTTTTTCTATGATTAGAAATCCCATCGCTGACACCTATCGAACAATAATCACCTAGAAAATTGTTTTCCTAATATTGTATCGAATTGTCATTCATCCGAACAGTCATTTGTCCGAAATTGTCATTTAACCGAATTGTCAATTTAATAAATTGTCATTATTGCGAATTGTCAATTTAACGAAATGACATTTAGCAGAAATGTTATTCTAGCGAATTGTCATATTTGAGAAATACCACTTTTGGAAATTGTCAATTATATCAAAATGTAAACATTTAACAAATGTCATTTTTGCGATTTGACATTTTTACGAATTCTCATTTTTACGAACTGTTGTGTTTGAGAAATGGCATTTTGACGAAGTGTCATTTTTGCGAAAAGACGATTTTACGAATAATCATTTTTGCCAAAAGCCATTTTTGAGAAATATTATTTTTGCGAAAAGTCATTTTTACGAATTGTCATCTTTCCGAACAGTCATTTTTGCGAAAAGCCATTTATCCACAAAGTCGTTTTCACGAATTGTCATTTTTGCGTAAAGTCATTTTTAGTTATATATAAATTTACTATAGCAATTTTCGCAAAATTGACAATTCGTAACAGTGACAATTCGCAAAAATGACAATTCAAACGTAAAAATGTCGATTCGCAAAAATGCCAATTTGTAAAAATGTCGATTCGCAAAAGTGGCATTTCGTAAAAATGCCAATTCGTAAAAATGATATTTCGCAAAAATGAAAATTTGTAATAATGACAATTCGTAAAAATGAATGTTTCAAGAAAGGAAAATTCGTAAAATTGACACTTCGCAAAAATAACAATTCGTAAAAATGACATTTCACAAGAGTTGAAATTCGTAAAAATGGTGTTTCGTTAAAATAACAATTTGCAACAATGATTCGTAAAAATGACATTTCGTAAAAATGAATGTTCGTAAAAGTGAAAATTCGTAAAATTGACAATTCGCAACAATGACGATTCGTAAAAATGACATTTCGCAAGAGTGAAAATTCGCAAAAATGACATTTCGTAAAAACGACTTTTCGGATAAATGGCTTTTCGAAAAAATGACTGTTCGTAAAAATGACAATTCGTAAAAATGATATTTCGAAAAAATGACAATTCGTAATAATGACAATTCGTAAAAGTGAATGTTCGAAAAATTGAAAATTCGTAAAATTGACAATTCGCGAAAGTAGTAATTTGTAAAAATGACATTTCGCAAGAGTGAAAATTCGTAAAAATGATTCGTAAAACTGACAGTTCGCATAAATGAAGTTTCGGAAATCTGAAATTTCGAAAAAATGAGTGTTCGTGTAAATAACAATGCGTAAAAGTGACTTTTCGAAAAAAAATGGAAATTCGTTAAAATGACAATTCGTAAAAGTGTCGTTTCGTACAAACAACAGTTCGTACAAGTTACTTTTCGCAAAGATGACAAATCGTAATCATATCACTTCGAACAAATGACAATTCGCAAAAATGACGATTCGGCAAAATGACAATTCGTTAAAATAGCAGTTTGTGAAAATGGCATTTCGTTATAAATACTATTCAATTAATTGACATTTCGTTAAAATGACAGTTCGGCTAAATGCATTTCGGTAAAATGACAGTTCTGTTAAATATGACATTTGGAGAATAATCATGCTCCTCATATATCTATAGTGTAGGTAAAAATTAAAAATATTGGTAAATTTATATAGGTCATTAAATTTAGTCACAGTCGTAAAAAAATGTCCCATTAGCATGAATACAAGATTCGATGAAATCGAATTTTTCGCATTCCGAAGAGGATTAGAGGAGCGGTTATAAGCGTTTTTACATGATCGAAAAGTTTTGATGAAGAAGATGAGATTGATCTCGATGAAGAGAGAAGCAGTCCGTATTATAATCGAACTGTCGAGTTTCGTTTAAGAACACAGTATTATTTATAGTTTTTTTTTTTTTTTTTTTGAAAAAAAGAAATCCTCAGAAATACCGAATCACAGTTGAGCTGCTGGCAGTCACCCGCAAATCAATCCTATTACTGAAAGTGTCTAACTTAAGGCGAATTCATCCCAATCGGTTAATCGAACTGACCAATTCTGACCGTTACCCACGTCACTTTCTATCATGATCGAATGGACATATTGGATTCTGGTAGTCATCCCAGATCTTGTATAGCGCTACCGTTAGTGAATTCCAAACCGAAGGGATGAGACATACATTTCACTTCGATTCAGTGTAATTTTCATTTCGCTTGATCAAACCCAAACATTGTTTATTTCTTCTGTATTGTAAATTTTATTTTGGATGAAAAAATAGTAAATAAGTATTTTTTTATAAATGATTTAAAAAAAATACAAACACTAGAGCTCTCAGGAGAAGAGAAGCGAGAGACGGAATTGAAGAGCAAAAGAAGTTTCAAGAACTTGTGGAGGGAGAAGGACGTTCTCGTAATGACGGAACATAAATAACTTGGACATTTACGTGCGCATTGATTTAAGCAACTAATGATTTCACTTTGACCGGTCGGTAGAAACAACCGCCGACTGCCTGTCATATTGACATTTATATCCGTTCATGTAATTTACATGTCTAGGTACGACAATTATAACCGTTGTATACCGCGTGATTTGGTGCTTCTCGCGTCACTCTTTCGTCCATTCTCGCAAAATTTTACACAAAGACGTTTTGATAACTAAAAGAGAGAGTATGAAAATGTACCAATAAATCAGAATTCAAAGAACACACGACTGTTAATAATGTAACTATCTAAATGCACACCTCTAAAAGTTCATAAAAATTCAGAATTGTCTCTCTTATTGGAAAATGCCTTTTTTCTTTTTCATAACGAGAAAAAAGAAATTTGTTTTGAATCTGAGTTTATTTGTAATTTTGTCATTTCCTAATGGGACACCTGCGATGTCGCGGCATTCTGACGCGGAAATCCGCGCGGATGTTGAAACGAACGATTCTATACGGCGCACACACTTCAGTCCGTTAGCTGCAGCGTCCGATAAGTCTGAAGGGGATGAGCTTGAGGAGATGACATTGACGGGCTAATGCGCGAGACTTAAATCCAAGCTTAACTCATCCGTCAGTATGTGATGAATACTTAGTATTTTGCCTATGTTGAATTCTCCAGTACGAGACGAAATTCAACTGGAGAAAAATTCACAAAAGATCACATTCAATTATATATCCTTTATGGGAATATAAAATTTAACCCCTCTTTGGTTTTATATTTGATTTGGATTTTATTCTCTACTTAATGATTATTGTACTTAATCCAAATGAATTTTAATCTTTCATCAAAGATTGAAATTTGTTTGTAAGGAAAAGATTGAAGTTTGTAAAGAAATGATTGAAGTTTGTAAGGAAATGATTGAAGTTTGTAAGAAAATGATTGAAGTTTGTAAGAAAATGATTGAAGTTTGTAAGGAAATGATTAAAGTTTGTAACGAAATGATTGAAATTTGTTTGGGTTACTTGCGGTTAATTATAACCAGGTGTCTGTATAAACTTTTGTTATAAGAAGGGTAAGTTGGGTGTATATATATAACAAGAGAGAAATCTTATCGTGTTACTGAGTGATGAATATTCTATGCCCCTTAAGTATAGGCTACGCGTTTGACACAACACCCTTCCCACGCGTGATTGTAAGTGTACTCACTCGAATGTAGATCATCCGCATGCCAGTCGGGTATGCACCTTGCGAATATGATTAATTATTGCCTATAGGCTGAAACCAGAACTCTTGCTTATATAGCTCACCAGACTAGGGACACGTATACTAGTGTTACTCGAGAACGCTAATAGCTTCGTAATAATTCTGATTTATGTATCTAGCAGGTCTCTTCGCCAGTTTCACTTTCACTCACCTGAAACAAAAATTTAATTTTTTTTCAGACATTTGTCAAATGGGTATGAGAAGCAAACAGAAAATGGTATTGCATTGATTTTACAAACTTTTTAGAAGCTGTTTTTAATGGATTAGTTAAAAATTTATTTACAATCTTATCAGTAGTTTTAATGCTGTCACCTATAGAACACTTTTACTTATTGGAAAATTATTTATCAACTAAAATCTTTATAGGGATCCTCTGCTGCCATCTATAGAAGATGTCCTACTGCTGTCACCTAAGGAACAGTTAAATGAAGAATAAAAAATTTGTTGAAACTTTTAAGTTGTAGCATCCACAACCGAACGCTAACAGAAGATCATAATTGGCGTTAAAAGACGTTGAAATTAAATTCTTTTCAATTCTATTATTTCTTATAGACGGTTAACTACCTAGATTGTTGCTGGGATGTTGCTGAACAATATCCTGAAGGATAGAAATATTTATTGTACCTTTTAATTCCTAGCAGCCACAACCGAACACTAACAGATCATTGTTGCCACGCATAGAACACTTTTCCTTATTCAAAAATTATTTATCAACTAAAATCTTTATAGAAGTTAGTAGTCCCACCGCTGCCACCTAGAGCAACTAATTCCTAATGATCCGCCTTATGAAAACCAATTATTAATAACCGTGTTGGAAAAATTAATACCCAAAGAAATAGTCTGTACCTAAATTTAGACTCATTACAATTTACCTTTTTATTTAGAACTATAAATTTTTTTTTAATAACCGTGTTGGAAAAAGTACACAAAAATCGCAATCTAAATGACAGAACATGTATACTGTATATTTTGTTGGCAAAAAATAAACACAATTCTATGAAGCGTGTGTGAGTGTGTTTAGCGAACTGATTTATTCGAAATATAGTAAATTTAAGTTTCGGTAGGCAGTATATAATTAATTAATCCAACGTAATTATATGTAATCGCTTCGGTCTGGTTGGACATTCAGGGCGGATCACGCATAGTAAATCGGCTTTACCGCAACAAAGTCACGTGAGAAGTGATAAATTGTCGACCTACAACTAATTACCGGAAGTAGACGTCTTCCCGAAGAAAGCATAAGGTTTCGATTCGTTTATCTCGCGGTAATTTTTCAATTTTAATAAACTGAAATTTATACTTTGACGCTGTCGCACATATTACCCGACGTCACTAACACTATTCTGTAAAATTGTTTCCTTGTATTAAATATTCTTTCTTTTTGCTAAACTTTTGGCAAAAATAACCTTTTCAAACCGAAAATCATTAATTTTCAATAAACAAAAATAAAGCGTCATCGTGAAATCAAAGGAGAATCTGTGCGACGAGCGATAATGATAGTTGGCGGAAGATTAAAGTGAATCCTAAGATGAAAATGTAAGGCGTAAGTAAGGAATGGGAATAAGAGAGATGAGAAAATAGAGCGAAACTGTTTTCATGATTTTGTCTTTTTTGTTGAGTTGGTATAGAGTGCGTACAGTGGCATAGTTACATGTGAATTGTATGATGCATATATATGTGTACAGGGGGGTAAGAGGGAGGGGGACACATATAGGCGTGCGCTTAAATGCATGTGTGCATTGATGCACGAGAACAGAGATGAAAAAGAAAGAGGAGGTAGACGACTCGTCGTAGGAAAAGACTAACAAAATCGCCAGAGAGAGGGGTGGGAAAAGGGGAGTGAAATACGCCTGCACCTGCTTCACAGTCCATCATGCCATATGTCACCCACGCTACTTTACTACACTACGAACCGTGTTATGCATCCGCGAGACAAGACTCCCGCGGGATCTATGGAGGGATTTTAACGGTAATCGAGAGACACGGCGCCGTCTACGCGGTATTTGCGCCAAGCAAGCCAACAAGCGTAACAAACCAGTAAAATTTTTGCCAGACTTATCCCAAATCATAATGAAAAATATTTTTACAAAATTACATTTATTGATTTAGAAACAAAGGTTTTTATTAATGACTGTGTTGGAAAAATATATTTTTTTAAAGAATAGCAGATATGCTTTTCATTTTTACGGATTTATTAATGACTGTGTTGGAAAAATATATATTTGATAAGCTCTCAAGAAAGGAACCCAAGAAGCAAATCACTTAAAGATTATTTTTACATTTATTTTACCTTAATTAAATGATTCTTTTTAATTACGTAAATTTGAAACTTGTTTTTATTGAATATTTTTGATTTAATGAAGACTCTAGCATCAATAGTTTGTTATAGTAATTGATTTTCTTTCTTTGTTTAAACTCAAAAGATTATAGAAACAATCCTAAATTTTTTGCTTCTTAGGTACCTTTCTTGGTAGCGCGTCACATCTTTACAAAAAAAATTGTGACAAATTTAATTTTTGACTTACAGGGCAATGATTTTGAGCTTGAAAAATTATAACCGGTTCTTTAATTCAGACCCCTAATTAGAAATGTTTATTCGAATGACTATTTAGTAAAATATATTTTTAAAAACTGCCAACAATGTATTCCAAATACCAATAATTCTATATATGGTGAAATTAACAAATTTTTTTTAATTACTTTTTAAATTTTAATTCTTTTCGCTAAAATTTGTCATTCTTGACGAAATTTTAAATCAACAAAAGATATTTCCAAGAGATGTTAATTTTATTTATGAAAACCGTAATTATAATTAAATATCATATTTTCGAGGATTAAGATATAATGATGTCTTTAGTCTTCCTTCATCCCCTTTCAGACACACGCGGATATATGTGCTCTATAAATTAGCCTAACTTCCAACTTGTTATGGTGACAACATTCATGTTGTGGCAGAAATATACAGGAAGAGAAAATTGACGAAAATTATGTTCCACTTTAATTATTTTACGCCAGAAAAGAAAAGAAGAAGAAATAATTTATCAAATTCTATAGAATTAGTAAATTTTTTTCCAATTGTTTGCTAATATTCAGAGATTTTTGAAATTTAGAATAAGCACTGATAATAATTGTTTTAAAAAAGGAGTTAGACCAACCATTTTTTTTATGACTTCGTCGACACGAAAATCTAACTAGGGTGGTCCATTGAAGATTAACTTGAGCTCGTTTTCGTTGACAGAACATGCGACGAAAGTGCCAAGAACGACACAGTTCCTGAGAAATTTTTGACTTAAAATAAATTCCAAGAGTCGATAGTTTGTTTCTACTTTTTATTTCGTTTGTATTGTAATTTGTTGTTCTGTTTTAAAATTGGAAAACTTTTGAAAAGAGATTTTTTTTAGGGGAAGGGAAATAAAATGGGATGAAGAGTTTAAGAAAAAAAGAAAAGAAAAAGGGGAAAATCGTCGAGTTCTGAAGAACTCTTTTCGATGGACCGTGCCACTTCGTGGAAGCTAAATAGACCAAGTGAAGGGATAATTGCAGTCGGCATCGCATTCACGATGGAAAAAAGCATCGCGAGACAAAGTGCAGAAAGGCGGCAACCAACAACGATCCCTCAAGTTTCTTTGATCCTTCCAATGCGTTAGGTTGCACAACGATGATTTAAGAAACGTGTACAACGAAACACGTACAACTTACTTTTTGATTTATTAATATACTATTAATAACTATTTGAAAATCGTACCAAAAATAAGGCTCTGCTTTATAAACTTAGAAACTTTAAGGCGAAAATCGCACCTTTAAAGGGATATTTTCTTCAAAGGTGACAGTGGTAAGATTAGTGGCACTTTTTCTATATTTTTCTCCAAAGGTGGCAGTGGTCGGACTGGTGGCAATTTTTCTCCAAAGGTAACAGTGGGATTCGCACCTTTCTCCAAAGGTGACAGCGATGGGCTTCTTTTAATGGTGCGGAATTAGTATAGTAATTTCTCTGCACTTGATTTTTGTGGCTATTATTAGCGTTGGTCTTGATTGAAGGTTGAAGAATCAAAGTACAAGAGCGCCTTTTGTGGGTGGATGTCGAAATTGAACCATAAAGCAACGAAGCGAACGTGCGGACGATAATTAAAATATCTGCGCGCTCGCTCTGCGTTTTGTTCGATAGTTTCAGTTCATCTTCAACTGGGACTCATCGGACGTGCTTGAGGCAAAAAACAATGTTGGATCACCAACATCGCTTCTCCAGCTCTTATTCGCATTTACAAATCATTTCACGATTGTGAATCGTTCTTGGGAGTATAATTTCCACTTGGTCCACGCACTCTAGACGAATTATTGAAATCAATTTATTCCTTTTGTTAAATTAACAAAAAAAAAGAAAAGAAATGCTTTTGAAATGTTTACGGTTTCGATGGTTATGATTTTAGTTTCAAGGAGATCGAATTTGTAAGCGAGCATCAACGTGACTGGGAAGGTGAAAGAGAGGTAATGGTCCCCGGGTAATATTGGCGCTGTGTGTGGGGCCGCTGCACTACTAATAATTGATTGGTCATACCCCGCGTGCCATTATTCCTTTAAATCCCAGAGTTCTCTCGGCACTTCGGCCTTCCGTAACCCTTCCGTGCCGCCATTCGCCTCAAGGCTCTGCCATGAGATTCTATTGTTGTCAGGGCATCACAAGGAAAAATTGAAAAATAATGTTAATAGACTCGAATGATTTTTTGGGGGGGGGGATTTTTAATGTGAGGGGAGATTAGTGATTTTTGCGGAAACGGGCGAGGAAGTGTTTCTCGGATACCGCACACGGGGCGCATTACCAATTGTACGCGATAATTATAGAATAAATAAATTTACGTCGAGGCGGTATGCGTATAATATATCTACGTCTGCCAAATGGTACCGAGATACAGTCGTATATCACTGTGCGAGTTATAGTCCCCGCCCGGTAACTCATTGCCGCGGTTCTCTCTCTCTCGAAGCGTTTGGCTCGTATCCACACTTGGTCTATGGTGCGAATCGGGCGACGATCGAAACCATTTCAAAAACTATGCACAGAGATCTGCTATAAAGGAGGGGGGGAGGGGGTGACACATAACTGCGAGAAGTTGAGGAGCAATGCTGGACGAATTAATTTTGCGGCCAGGAGCGTTAAAGGGAAAAGTGAAGAGGATACGGGCGTCTCGCCGGAGCCATACGTCTTATGCCCGCCGCGGTCTTCGCGGTAATATAGAAATTCAATCGTTCTGGCAATTATGTGCCGTGGCTGTTATTACCGACCATGCAACTCTTTCTTTTCGGCTCTCTGTGTGTACGCAGTGAGGGCCCGTATGTAATATTTTATTGGCTTTGTTTACGACGCGGTCTTCCTTGACGCGAACTCTCTTCTCGAATACTTCTTTTCTTCTCCACCTTTCCTTCCTCTTCTATTCTCTTTTTCTCCTTCTCAAACGTTTCTTCATATTTTCCCATACATTCCCCTCCTCTAACTTCCCGTATTATAATTTTTACAAATTTCATTCTTTTCCCAAATATCAAAATGACCATATGGTCATGCACTTCCTACACCTCCTATAATTTTGCTGATGAATTTTTAAAGGAGGAAATAAATCTTTACAGGTTACAAAATTGCAATACCACAATTATATTGCTGCACATAAAATCAAATATCACAGTAAGTTCAACAGTAGTATCTTGGGGCAATAATAGCAGGGAGATTGTGTATATATATATATATAGGTCGTCGGTGAAGATCAAACAACATTGTCTTGGGGTTAAGTCTTGGGCCCATGATAGCTCAATAAGATAGCCGAAGCATTCGTTCTTAATGCCAAGACATATCTCTTCCTTCGCGGGTGGCAAAAGCAAGCAAAAGTTCCATGATCACTATACCAAGGACCACAAGTCAATTTTCTCGCACTGCAACATACCGATACCATGTAATCAAGATCAGACCCCGACCATGGGAAATACACACATGTCATTAGTCCCAAGAATCAAGCGGTATACGCACACAATAAATTTGGGGTTTTGAACCAATTATTATTTTATTATTGAATCCCTTTTTTTTTGGTTCCGGATCACCAATAATATGAGTCAACAAAAACAACTCTTCTTTATATACTTCCTGATTCTACTTCCTGCTCAACAACCTGTCAAACGATATATAAACAGTATTTTGTTTTCTATTGTCGACTTCCTGACAATAAATCTTTTGTCGATTTCTAAAAAAAACACACTCATATTACAAACTTGAAATTTGAGAATATTTTTATGTTATTCTATACAGCTTGTAATTTCGATTTGTTGATTAATTGAACGCTAAGGAGACGGGAATGATATTCCGCGAAGCCAATATATCGAATAAGGAAAGGTAACAGATATTCGCGATCTTATCATCAAAAGGGTCGAGGCAGCTTTTATTGCATTTAGTAAGAGGAGAAAAAAATGAGCGACCTCTGGATCATGAGTTTCGTGCGTGGGGTACGTCCATCATGTGACGAACTACAATAGCTTCTGTTTAGAATACTTACTACACTCGAGTGAGAAAGGTAACCCAAGTCAGCCATTTTACATTGAATAAATCATCGCGAGGCGTCATGAGATATCATATATATATTGAACCGGTTGGAGTGTGTTGATATCATATAGTCCTGTTTTGCTGCATAAAATGTATATAAAACACTCGCCTACCAATCAATTAGTTGATGTCCCATAAACATCATCATCAATCATTTAGTAATTTTACTCTTCGGAAAGATTTATTTTATTACCAGAAGAAATATAAACTTTATATTGCAGTACTTCTTTTTTTATCCCATCGCCTATCAATCCGGTGTATGACTGCACATTGTCTTTTACGCGGAACCAGATAAAGGATGTCTATTCAAATCCTTTTTAGGAGTCGTATAAAACTTGTGGACCACCCGAGTGGACATCCGGCTGGAATCTTATTGACCTAAATCATAATTTACAAAAATAAGATCAACAAAATAGTATCAAAATAGTATAAATAGTATAAATAGTTTAAATAGTATAAATAGTATAATAACAAAATAGTATAGTATCAAATACTATACTATACAGATTTAAATACTATACAGATATATACTTTTTTAAGGGTATAAGAAAAGAAGGGGAGAGGAATGGAAAACTCTTTAAGAGTGAAGGGAAAGTAGTTGAGAAATACTGGGTTCATCATACAGTTTTTGACCCGGGAGGAAATTCTTCAGTATTATAGCGAAACGATAGGTAGGAAATGAGAGGCGAATGTCTACTTGGTCAAAAGTTCCTCGACGAGAAAAGAGGCAGAGTTGGATATGGATGATGGTGAAGGAGAAGAAGCACAGTAGCTGATATAATCACCTGGCATGACTGCACACTATCTGATTCGTACACACACATACAGGGCACATTTGAATTCTCAACGACCATTACTCACTGCTCCTGATATTACTTCAATTCAATCAGTGTCTTGCCACTGCATAGCCCGCCCTCAGCGCGATGTATTCAGAAACTTTTACACATCTACAAGTATATAGATGTTGTAATAAAAAAAAGTTCTTTCACGAACCAAATTTTCAAGAAACATTTAATATTAAAGCCGTCGACGAAATCTTTTTACAATAGTTATAATTCTAATACACTTCAACGCCGGTTTAGCGGACAATTAAACAACTTAAATCACAACCCAAAAAGTCTAAAAACCTGTTTAGCGGACTTTTTGGGTTGTGATTTACGATTTTCTTTGTCCTGCCTCGTCAAAGGTATTGTTCGCTTTAACGGACCACTCTCCCAAACAGTCCACTAAACCGGCATTGCAGTAATTTTATAAAATAGTTTTCCAACACAGTTATTAATAAACCCGTTTTTCCCATAAGAATAAAAAAGAATTTTCATTAATTTTTTTATTCTTTCTTTTGCGAGAAAAAAAATTCTAAAATTAGAAAATTCTGGTATATTAGAAACATTTGCAGGGAAATTTATCTTCTTTCTGTTGTTTCATTCAAAAAGTTGTGCATATATATCCCATTTGGTTAGAATGACCATGTCTCTCTGCGAGTGAGAGAGTCTGATAATCCACGCGCGTCCTTCGCATCATATATACTCACGGAGGGAGTAATTCCAAATTGGTAATCACGCGATGGCGCCAACCACTCGCGGCCCGTCAGCAATCTCGTGTTTTGTTGTTCGGTTCTTTGGACTCTTCTCTTTATCCTTTGAAATTTCTTTTTTTTTCTTCTTTTTTTTTGCAACTTTAGTCTTTCTCATTCTAAAAACCCCTTGACACAACGTTCTCTATCTCTTTTTCGTTGAATCGTGTTTGTGTATAACCTTTCACGGTATGTAGAATGATTGTGTGTGAAGCGGAACGTTCCGGTACCGCATCAGAGGTTTGTCTTTGTGATGGCCGATGCAACGTGCTGCAGGGACTCAAACTGCTACTGTGATACGCGCTGAATTATCTACTATATACCTTGCATATACAATCATCGTCTTCTGCCGCACTTCTTATTCATCTCTTTTTCTTTTCATTTAGTTATTTATAAACGAGCTCTTAAGGTTCCTTTTCCAATTTCTCGTCTCATATTTTTTCTCCTGATTGACAGTCATTGCCTCTAATATCACCGCGTCCAACTTTCGAATTTTTTTATTCCCTCGGAAAAAAATTTAAATTAAGTTCTTTTGAAGAAAAAAAAATACTTTTTTGTCACTTTTGCGTCGCAGTAAGTCAACTATAAGTAGCAAATTTAAATTCATTCTTATTTTCAATTACTATTCTGAACTGGAAAAAAATTACCTGAGATAATTTTTGCAAAGGAAACATTGTAATTTAGAATGTTAAAAGTTGTATTTTAGTTGTTGATCAGAATTATTTGTAGTGAAAATGATGTTAAGGAAGTATTTGTTTTTCCTTGTCTTTATTTAAAGAATTTTTCCCTTCAAGCTTTCGTTATTCAATATGAAAGACTTCTTCAGGTTATTTCAAATCAAATCGACTTAAAAGTTTTTTTTTTCAAATTAAAAATAAAACATAAGAAAGAAAGAATATTCTGCATTTCACTCTAAAAATGATTAGATGCTCAAAAAATGTTCTATTACATTTATTTACGAATTTCTTTAACTGTAAAATTATTCGAAAACAACAATAACATTTTTTTAAAAAAATATTTAACTATTATTGTTTTTCCACAGGAATTAAAATTTTCAAAACATTCAAATTCAAATCTTTTTGAAATTCAACAATTTATGAGAATGTTTTATAATAAATAAAGATGACCGAGTGATAAGATCATTACTTTCTACTGTAAGAAATATTTTTACTTGTAACTTCTTCAAAATTATTTTCATCATTTCAATTCAATTATAACTCACTGGAATTTTTCACTAAAATTCTACTTTAAATCAATTATTATTTAAAAAAATTTGTAATAATTTTCGAAACAATTTTTTGAGAATTTTGAAATCCATTATTTTCTTTACAATTCAATTATACGATATTTCGATTATTTGGAGATTCTTCAATTAAATATATTTAAGAGAATAAAACCTTCAAATAAATTTAAAAAAACATTCAATTCAACTAATCCAAGAAAATTAATTTTACAGAATTGTTAGTTAAAAGTATGAAAAATACAAATTTTCAAAGATTTGAATTTGAAACCTTTTCACAATTCGTAATAATGACAATTCGTAAAAGTGAATGTTCGAAAATGTGGAAATTCGTAAAATTGACAATTCGCGAAAGTAGCAATTCGTAAAAATGACATTTCGCAAAAGTGAAATTTCGTAATAATGGCGTTTCTTTCGTTAAAATAACAATTCGCAACAATGACGATTCGCAAATTTTTACAGAATTGTTAGTTAAAAGTATGAAAAATACAAATTTTCAAAGATTTGAATTTGAAACTTTTTCACAATTCGTAATAATGACAATTCGTAAAAGTGAATGTTCGAAAATGTGGAAATTCGTAAAATTGACAATTCGCGAAAGTAGCAATTCGTAAAAATGACATTTCGCAAAAGTAAAATTTCGTAATAATGGCGTTTCTTTCGTTAAAATAACAATTCGCAACAATGACGATTCGCAAATTTTTACAGAATTGTTAGTTAAAAGTATGAAAAATACAAATTTTCAAAGATTTGAATTTGAAACTTTTTCACAATTCGTAATAATGACAATTCGTAAAAGTGAATGTTCGAAAAAGTGGAAATTCGTAAAATTGCCAATTCGCGAAAGTAGCAATTCGTAAAAATGACATTTCGCAAAAGTGAAATTTCGTAATAATGGCGTTTCTTTCGTTAAAATAACAATTCGCAACAATGACGATTCGCAAATTTTTACAGAATTGTTAGTTAAAAGTATGAAAAATACAAATTTTCAAAGATTTGAATTTGAAACTTTTTCACAATTCGTAATAATGACAATTCGTAAAAGTGAATGTTCGAAAATGTGGAAATTCGTAAAATTGACAATTCGCGAAAGTAGCAATTCGTAAAAATGACATTTCGCAAAAGTAAAATTTCGTAATAATGGCGTTTCTTTCGTTAAAATAACAATTCGCAAAAATGACGATTCGCAAATTTTTACAGAATTGTTAGTTAAAAGTATGAAAAATACAAATTTTCAAAGATTTGAATTTGAAACCTTTTCACAATTCGTAATAAGGACAATTCGTAAAAGTGAATGTTTGAAAATGTGGAAATTCGTAAAATTGACAATTCGCGAAAGTAGCAATTCGTAAAAATGACATTTCGCAAAAGTGAAATTTCGTAATAATGGCGTTTCTTTCGTTAAAATAACAATTCGCAACAATGACGATTCGCAATTTTTTACAGAATTGTTAGTTAAAAGTATGAAAAATACAAATTTTCAAAGATTTGAATTTGAAACTTTTTCACAATTCGTAATAATGACAATTCGTAAAAGTGAATGTTCGAAAATGTGGAAATTCGTAAAATTGACAATTCGCGAAAGTAGCAATTCGTAAAAATGACATTTCGCAAAAGTAAAATTTCGTAATAATGGCGTTTCTTTCGTTAAAATAACAATTCGCAAAAATGACGATTCGCAAAAAATGACAGTTCGCATAAATGAAGTTTCGGAAATCTTAGATTTCAAAAAAATGAGAGTTTGTGTAAATAACAATTCTCAAAAGTGGATTTTCGAAAATATGGTAATTCGTTAAAATGACAATTCGTAAAAATGAAATTTCGCAAAAATGACAATTCGCAAATGTGTCGTTTCGTACAAACAACAGTTCGTACAAGTTACTTTTCGCAAAAGTGACAAATCGTAAGCATATCACTTCGAACAAATGACAATTGGTAAAAATGGCAATTCGTTAAAATAGCAGTTCGTGAAAATGGCATTTCGTTATAAATACTGTTCGATTAATTAGAAAATTAGAATTAATTAGAAAGATTTTGAATGACACCTGTTATTTTAATGACTATATGCATGTTGGAAAAATGTTTTCGAAATTGAATGCATAATATTGAATAAAGAAAAATAAATCACAAGGGGAATAAATAAATTATTCACGCAGGAATTTAAAGAACTCTCTAACATTGAATGTTATTAAGATGAGAGTAAAACTTTTTTTTTCCGCATGTATTTTTTAACAAGAACAAAATTTATTCTCGGGGATTTTTTTTTTATTAGTTCAGTTACACATTTGAAGTCTGCAATTATGTCCTGAGACGCAAATTATGTCGACAAATAAAGATGAATGGAAAGCCCTCTTAAGTTGGGAGGTAGGAAAAATAAATCTTGCGGTCATTTATTTCTGAAATGTCATCGGTGCGAAAGATAAAATTTCTTTGAACGTCGAAGCTGCGTGGGTCGCAGATGCCTCAGGTGCTATTTGATTTCATGTTTCTCTTTCTCTTCTCTCTCTCTCTCTTTTTTTTTTCTTGCTTCTGCCTCGCGAATCACGAGATTGACAATAAAAAAAATATCGAAACTCAAAAGTACTATTTCGAACTGTACGGAAATATTTTTAATCTTCACTGTAAAAAGGAAAGACGTACAAATTAGTTTGTTTTAATTTTAATACCGCGAAATCAGCTCTAATTTGGAACCTTTTCTTTACAGTGTAATAATTCTGCTATAAGTTAAAATTTAAAAATGTGAAATTATGCATAATTGAGTATACTTTTTTCCGTGATTAGGTTAATTTTGTGATTGCAAATTAAAGCGGACAAGAAACTTGTTCGGAGCATGTTTACCCAACCAATCATAGTGAATGGAAATCAGAAGTTCCCACCTACCTACATTTGCGATTATTCCTGGAGACGTCTGATGGGGAGGAATGTCATCAGCGAACCTTGTAATTTTGATCATTTGACCGCTTACAATTCACTGACCGCGCAAATCTTACCACAAGATTTATTGCTTGGTCACAACAAGTCGTGGAGTATAAGAAATGAATGTGGAAAGTACAATTTATCCATTGAACGAAAATTCTCATTTCAGAAAATATGATTGATTGATGGTAACATATAAACATCAATGTTAACAATTGATAATCCAATCCAGATATTAATCATTCTAAGTTAAAGTAAATTATTAATGATTAAAATTATATTGAATTATTAATCATTAAAATTAAATCATTTTTAAATTTCAGTCATCACAGTTGGTTCCCTTTTCCCCTTTAGTTCCCTTATTTTAATTTATTCACCTTTTTCCCCTTTTTTGACGATTTGGCACCTTTTTTCCCCCCTTTTTTTTGCTGCTTTGTCCCTTTATCCACTTCGTCACTTTTGCGAAATGTAATTTTTACGAAATGTCATTTTTGCGAATTGTCATTTTCACGAAATGTCATTTTTGCGAATTGTCATTTGTTCGAATTATCATTTTTGCGAATTTTTAATTTTGCAAAAATTGATATAGTAAATCTATATATGCATTCAAGTTTACTATAGCAATTGTCGCAAAAATGACAATTCGCAACAGTGGCAATTCGCAAAAATGACAATTCGTAAAAATGACTACGCAAAAATGCCATTTCGCAAAAATGACAATTCGTCATTAATAATAAAGTGCTTCCTGTAAGAGAAAAAAGAATTTTCAATTAAAATAATTGATTGGTTAAATATTAAAGAAGAGAACTGATAGGTCTGGCAACAAAGATAATATATCCTAAACCGGGATGGGTAATTTGTGATGGACTAACACACCAGACCTATATAAAAGAATGAAGTATCACTTCACTTCGACTCCTGTTCATGAATCGTCAGTCTAACCCCCTTCAGGACCTTGCGACGTCCCTTGTGATCGCAATGGCTGTGTTTACATTTCGTTATATTCAATTGAAAGTCCCGGGAAAAAGCAAGAGGAGAACAATGTGAATCACGATATTTGTTTGTTCGCCAGTTGAAAACGAGCGTTACATCCCGAGGGTTATACGAATGCTTTAGACTTGCGAGATAAGTCGACTTTATATTAATAAAAAAAAACTCTTTAATAAAAAATTTTTTTAAAAATTTTAAATTATTATCATAAGAAAAAAAATCGAGTATTTATATGTACTTAATTTTCTTTTCTCTGATAATAATTTAAGTTTTTGCTTTTCAATGTTGTGACAAGAATTATTGAAAGTAATAATAAGAAAACGTTTTTTATTATCTTTTTTAAAAAAAAATCGATTGTAGTTTTGTAATGTAATAAAGTGTAATTAATATTCAGTGGAAGACGATAATATATTCAGTGTATTGACGTTTATTGAAAATAAGGAGGGGAAAAAAGTCTTTAGCACTCACAGGGGGTCTATCCTCGCACTTAAACAGCCTATAAATATAACTTTGACTTGAGCTGAAATTGAACCTACATATCTTCAATAAAACATTTCTCCTCCTTTACTTTACATCAAATATTAATTTTATTGCCAACCTGGGTTTTACACTGGTAATATCGATTTTTATTTTTTTATGAATAAAAACCACCTTTTAGCGTATTATTCATTTTGAGTATAATATTTTTCGATTATAGGATATTTCATAAATTCTACACTTTTGATATTAGTTGAAAATTACAGTTAAATTTTTTACTTAAAGTTAACTGAAAATATTTAAAAATCTGTTAAAGTTAAAATTTAAAAATTTAATACTGAAGTTAATTTTAAAATTTAAAATCATACTCATTGTTCTAGGCTTCGCACTCATCTACTAAAACCTACTATTTACTACTTTTTATACGTTACGCTACTACTTGAGTACTTTTTTTTAGATGTCAGCCACTAAAAGCTACTATTTATGTTTGTTTGAGAATTTCCAGTACTTTAATTTCGCTAATAATAAAAATCAAAATTCAATTAAATTATTTTCAATATCTAGTATTTTTATAAAATTTCGCAAAAATTCAATTATTTACAAAAAAATGATAAAATTCATCTAAAATTCAATTATTTTCATAAATACTATAACTTCCACAGGAATTCAATTAGTTTAGAAAAGCATTTTTTTAAAAATTTCGAAAAATCAATTATTTAACAAAATTTTTATTCAATTATTCACAATAATTCATTTACTGTCAATAATAACAACATTTTTCATAGAAATTAAATTTTTGAAGATAGTTTTTAATAAAGCTGCAAATAAGAATTCAATTATTTTTATAAATAATAAAATTCATCTAACAATTTCAATTATTTTTAATACTATTTTAAATTAATTAATCGAAAAAATTAATTATTTAAAACAATGTTTATAAAATTCTTATAAAGAATTCAATTATTTTTAAAAATAACAAAATTTGTCACAAAAATTCAATTATTTTTAAACATTTTAATAACATTTTTCGTAATAACTCAATTATTTCATAAATATTAAAATTCTTCTCAAGAATTCAATTATTTTTAAAAATTTTAATAAAATTATTTGCAAATATTCAATTATTTTCATAAATAATAAAATTCATTGCTGGATTTCAATTATTTTTAATTCAATTTTACAGGAATTGCACAAATATTTAATTATTCTTAAAAATTTAATTTCAATTCTTCAAAAAAATCAATTATTTAATAAATCTTTTTTTAAAATTCTTTGAAGAAAATTCAATTATGTCGATAAATAACAAAATTATTCCCGAAATTTCAATTATTTTGAGACATTGTAATAAAAATATTTGCAAAATTCAATTATTTTTATAAATAATTGAGAATAAAAAATAAATAAAAAAAATAAATAAAATAAATAATTTTTTTATTTATGACGAGAATTATATTATTTTTAAAAGTAATACGTTTTTTCTTGGAAATTTAATTATTTGAAAAAATTCTAATAAAATCGTTCACAAGAATTTAATTACTTTTCTAAATAATAAAATGCTGTTTAGGGTTTCAATTATTTTTAAAAATATTTAATAAAATGCCACATTTTAAACATTTTAACAAAATTTTTCGCAATAATTCAATTATATTCATAAATAATAAAATTCTTTCCAGAAATTCAATTATTTTTGAAAATTTTAATAAAATTTTTTGCAAATATTCAATTATTTTTATAAATAATAAAATTCATCGCTGGATTTCAATTATTTTTAATACAATTTTACAGAAATAGCTCAAAAAATTTAATTATTCTTAAAAAATTTAATTTCAATTCCTTGATAAAATCAATTATTTAAAAAAATGTTTCACAGGAATTCAATTATTTTAATGCATTTTAATAAAGTTGTTTGCAAAAATCAATTATTTTCATAAATAACAATATTCACCATAAGTATTCAATTATTTTTAAAAGTAATAAATTTCTTCTTGAAAATTCAATTATTTAAAACAACTCTATTAAAATCGTTCTCAAGAATTGAATTATTTTCATAAATAATAATTATAATCATAAATAATTAATTAATTTCAATTCCTCGAAAAAATCAATTATTTACAAAAATATTATAATTCTTCACAGGAATTCAATTATTTTCAAATATTTTAATAAAATTGTTTAAAAGAAATCAATTATTTTAAATACAATTCAATTAACTTTTTTTGAAATAATTCAATTATTCTTTTAGATTTTAATAAAATTCTTCGCGAGAATTCAATTCTTTACATAAATAATTCTTCGAAAGAATTCAATTATTAAAGATAAATACCAAAATTATTTACGAAAATTCAATTATTTTGAGGCATTTTAATAAAGTTCTTTGCAAAATTCAATTATTTTCATAAATAACAATATTCACCATAAGAATTCTATTATTTTTAAAAGTAATAAATTTTTTCATGGAAGTTCAATTATTTTAAAAAATTCTAATAAAATCGTTCGCAAGAATTCAATTATTTTCATAAATAATAAAATGCTTTTTAGGAATTCAATTATTTTCAAAAAAAATTTAATAAAATACCACACAGACATTCAATTATTGTCAAAAATTTTAATAGAATTCTTTGTAAAATTTAATTATTTTTAAAAACTTTTCTTAATTCAAGTGATTTTCAATATCTACTACTTTCATAATATTTCCAAACAGAATTCAATTATTTAAACATATTTTTATAAAAATCTTCGTAGAAATTCAATCCTTTTCATGATAAATAACAATTTTCTCATGAATTGAATAATTTAAATTAGAATTTTCATAAAATTAGACGAAAGAAATCAAGTGTTTAAAATTTTTTATAAAATTCTTCGCAAGAATTAAATTATTTTTAGAAATATTTAAATTCTTTTATGAATAAGAAAATTTTCTTGCATTGGTTCAATTTATTAGCAGAATAAGAAAGAAGAAAATGTTTTTTATGAAAATTGGGAAAAAGTCAGGAAAATAAAATATAGAATGGAATTTTTTGTTAGTTTTCTAAAGTTTCTAAAATGAGTTTTTTTGGTCGTCAAGTTTAATTTTTCGATTGCTAATTTTTTAATATACTTTTTGTAGTTTTAAAGCTAAGTTTTGATACTTTTTTTTGAAATTAATTATCGAGTGCAAAGTCTGTTGTTCTCGAGAGATTAAAATTGAAAAGTGGTATTAATCAAAACAGTTTTAGTCAAAAGACTATTTTATTTATTTTTTATATTTATTTTTAAATCTTATTTTTCACACTGAAGAACGATTGTTTAAACAAAGGAAAGTCTAAACTTTTTTTAAAAATTCGATCTCCTTGGGATGTACTTAAAAACGTGTATATAGGTACAGATTGTGGTGATTTTTTTTTTATAGGGAAATAAATATAATATTGGCTGGTAAGAAAATAAAGTCGGCTGGGGGTGGGGTAAGGGTGGGGGGGGGGAATATGACGAAGAGAAAGGATGAAGAGGAGAATGAAGTTGGGCTCGCGGATTTTAATCAACCGGCGATCTGACGGTGGGATCCGATGGAATAGCATAGTGTGAGATGGTAGGCAAGGCGCCACAGGGGTTCGACACGTACACCGCCATCGGAGACTGTGGGATATTCACTATACCAAAACCCATATCTATACCCATCCAGTCGAGCTTATAGCGCCTTCTCGAAATCACCGATTTTATGGGCCACCTTTGATGTTTAATGAAGGAATTTTACGACTCGAGATTGTTTTAAAGTATCACTGCGGCCCCAACAGTATTCACCGATAATTTCTTTTCTAAACGCGGCACTTTTTATTGGTCCTCGATAATAATCAAAGTCGAAGGAGATTTCAAATTCTTCTTTTTTCTCTGTTTCTCTCTCTCTCTCTCTCTCTCTCTCTCTCTCAAATCCCATGTGCAAGAATCTGACAAACGTCGAGCAGATTTTACAATTTAACATTCAATTTTATGGTTGGTTGTTCTTGATGAAAAAAAAACCGGTATTTTTAAATTCTGTACGATTTTTATTAACACTGGGTTTCAATGATGCTAATGAGCTTGATGAGTATTTGAGAAAAAATATAAATTACTGAGAATTCGTTTTCTTACTCTAGCCTTTTCGGTGAAATATTCGATTTTTCCAAAAATAACAATTTATTTTGAATGGTTCTTATTGGCAGAAAATTGTCATTTAGTCGTGAGAAATAATTTACATTTAGGAGCAGAAGGAGCTTTTATTTGTAATAGAAAAAAAATTTATTATTTTTAATTAAAATTTGCTAATTCGGGAAAGGAATGCGCTTTAACGGAAAAGTAATGATGAACTTACTAAATCGACGAAAATTGAGAAAAGTAAACTTGAAAGTAATCTTGACTAAAATTTAATGGATTTCCGATGAATATTTCCGCGAGGGAATTCAATTAACTTTCAATTAATCAGGAGTGTGTGTGTATATATATAAAGCTCATGGGTCCGCTGCATCGAGATACTATCCAAATGAATCGCGTTCGTAAGTTGTGCGGGGGGAATTAAATTTTAATCTGTTCCGGTATTAGTTATGGATTTATGTTTGTTATACCACCGACACGAAACATTGCACCTACCAGTCTCTCGTGGAAATGGCCAAGAGAGATAGAGAGAGTGAGAGAGAGAGAGAGAGAAAGTTAAAGGAGAACTCGACCTCCATGAGGATGAGCCACGAGGAGCCAGAGCTTGTTGGTATCCCACCCGCTGATGCCGCCCGTAGTATTGGCTCTTCTAACAAATTGTCTTGTTCCAAAAAGAAAAAAAAAAATTTCAATAAAAAACCAAACTTTATATCTTTTATTGATTTACAATCAATTGGAAATTCCCAGCTGAAAAAGTTCTATAGAATTTCACTAGAATCATTATTCTTTTTTCAAATAAAAGTAGCAATTTTAAAAATAATAGAATTAAAAAACTTTCTAATTTAATTTTTTGTTTAAAAACACTAAAAAAAAATTCAATTTTTGGAGAAATTACAAACAATTACAGAAATTCAATTATTTAAAAAAAAATAAAATTCTTTTTATAAAATTCAACTGTGTTTAAAATTTGAAAAAAAAAATTCTCGTTAAAATCTCAATTATCTTTATAAATTACAAAATTCTTCTACAATGTTCAATTATTTTCATAAATGTCAAAAAAATTCTTGTCCTAATTTCAATTTTTTTCAAAAATAAAATTCATTTTTCTAATTTCAATGATTTTCAATATCTACTATTTTAATAAAATTTCCCAAAAGAATTCAATTATTGAAAAAACATTTTAATAAAATTGTATGCAAACATTTAATTAGTTTCATAAGTAATAAAAATTATTTTACAGGAATTCAATTATTTTTATGAATAATAAATTTTTTTTAAGGAATTCAATTATTTTCATAAAAAATAATTTAAAATTCTGGAAAATAATAATTGAATTAAAATGATGAAAATAATTTTGATGAAGTTAGAGTAACAATATTTTTATAATATAAAACAATTATTTTATCTCTCGGTCATCTTTAATTATTATAGAAAACATGAAGAAATACTTTTATAAATTGTTTAATTTAAAAAAGGTTTGAATTTGAAATTTTTGAATGTCTTAATAATTCTTGTGGAAAATCCTGTTCCAAAAATAAAGATTCAAAATAGAAATTGTGCAAATATATTTTTTTTTTTTTTCTAAAACAAAATAATAATTTTGTTAAAAAAATTGTGATTCATAAAGAAAAATAATGCAAAATAAATAAATTTTCTATTTCTTAATCACAGTTTTTTAACAATTTTCTAATTTTGTTTAGAAGTAAAGAACAAAAATCTGGATGATTTCAATTTGACAAACGAAAAAAATAATTGAAGCCTTCCAACGAATTTTAATGAAATTTTGAAAAATAATTGAATTCTTGCAACGAATTTTAATAAAATTTTGAAAAATAATTGAATTCTTCCAACGAATTTTATTAAAATTTTGAAAAATAATTAAATACTTGCAACGAGTTTTATTACAATTTTCAAAAACAATTAAAGCCCTCCAACGAATTTTATTAAAATTTTTGAAAAATAATTAAATTCTTGCAACGAATTTTATTAAAATTTTGAAAAATAATTGAATTCTTCCAACGAATTTTATTAAAATTTTGAAAAATAATTAAATACTTGCAACGAGTTTTATTACAATTTTCAAAAACAATTAAAGCCTTCCAACGAATTTTATTAAAATTTTGAAAAATAATTAAATACTTGCAACGAGTTTTATTACAATTTTCAAAAACAATTAAAGCCCTCCAACGAATTTTATTAAAATTTTTGAAAAATAATTAAATTCTTGCAACGAATTTTATTAAAATTTTGAAAAATAATTGAATTCTTCCAACGAATTTTATTAAAATTTTGAAAAATAATTAAATACTTGCAACGAGTTTTATTACAATTTTCAAAAACAATTAAAGCCTTCCAACGAATTTTATTAAAATTTTTGAAAAATAATTAAATTCTTGCAACGAATTTTATTAAAATTTTAAAAAATAATTGAATTCTTCCAACGAATTTAATTAAAATTTTTTCAAATAATTGAAATTTTGCCAAGAATTTTATTTAAATTTTTGAAAATAATTGAATTTTAGTAAAAATTTTAAAAATAGTTGAATCCTTGTAACGAATTTTATTAAAATTTTGAAAAATAATTGAATTCTTCCAACGAATTTTATTGCAATTTTGAAAAATAATTGAATTCTTCCAACGAATTTAATTAAAATTTTATCAAATAATTGAAATTTTGCCAAGAATTTTATTTAAATTTTTGAAAATAATTGAATTTTAGTAAAAATTTTAAAAATAGTTGAATCCTTGTAACGAATTTTATTAAAATTTTGAAAAATAATTGAATTCTTCCAACGAATTTTATTGCAATTTTGAAAAATAATTGAATTCTTGCAACGAATTTTATTAAAATTTTGAAAAATAATGGAATTTTTGCAACAAATTTTAATAAAATTTTTAAAAATAATTGCATTTTTCGAGAAATTAGATTAAAATTGTATTAAAAATTTAAAAATAATTGAAATTCTGCATTGAGTTTTATTATTTATGAAAATAATTGAATTCCAAAGAAGAATTTTACTATTTTTTAAAATAATTAAATTCCTGCGAAAGATTTTATTATTCTTGAAAACAATTGAATTTCGGCAATAATTTTGTAATTTTTCCAAAATTAAATTTTTTTTTTCGTGTTTTTAACTAAAATTCTTCTTTAAATCGATTAATTTTAATAATTCTTGAAATAGTTGTTTGAGAATTTTTTAATTCATTTGTTTTTAACTGAAATTTATTTTTAAATTAATTTTTATTATAAAATTCTATTAGAATTCAATTATTTAAATAAAAAAAAATATTTTTTTAATTTTTTTAGTAATGATTACATTTATCGAGGAATTTGATTAAAATTTGATTAAAAATAATTGAAATTCTGCGATGAATTTTACTATATTTAAATATGAAAATAATTAAATTCCTAAAAAGTATTTTATTTTTTTTTTGGAAAAATAATTGAATCCCTGTAAAAATGTTATTATTTATAAAAATAATTTAATTATATTGCGAATAAATTTTTTAAAAAATTTTGTAAATAATTTAATTTCTGTGAAATTTTTATTATTTTATGAAAATAATAGATATTACAAAAATATACAATGTGAAATATTTGCAAAATTTCCGTATGGAAATTTTTACGGAATTCTTTACGGAATTTCCGTAGAATTATTTCAGATGGGGGTTTGTTTGAACCCGGTGGCGAAATTTTTTTATTATGTAGAGAGATAATGGTTAATAAATTCATCTTATTGTTATTATAAATAATATTCTAAATTATTATAATAAAGCGAATTAAATTAAAAAATTTTCCATTTGAGAATATTATTCGGTTCGCGCATTAAAAACGATAGAGATTTCGTAATGTATTGCAGCATATGAGCATAATATATTGTACAACATACGTATGTATTTTAGAGAAAGAGAACCTATAACTGTGGTCCAGTTTGTATCTTCTATGGGTCTATGAACATGCATAAATCATTGGACTTGTACTCCTAAAATTCATCAAGTATTCAATTTTAATTTCCTTCGTGCAAAGCTTATCTCTCTCCTATCTAGCAATTCATCTCCTGTCTCACCATCTTTCTATCTCTTTCATTTTACATATATATATACATATAGAGTCTAGACATTACTATTGATTTTACAAAAAATTATATCATTGTTAAAATTTATTTCCCTTTTTTCAAAAAAATTAAATTTACATATTATTATTATTACACATTATCAAAAAAAAAGAGGGGGTTCTTATTGCGGCAGTATTCATAAAATGTGATATGAATACACGCAACAATAACAAAAATGAAATGAGAGGCAATAAATGAGGGTTGAAGTGTAGGAGAATGTGGAGGACGTCATTTTTTTTTGTAGGTCAACCCCCCACTCTTTAAAGTGGCCTTATCGTGTGGACTTTCAGTTCTCGTGTTGCAAGCTTCTCTAATTGCAAGCTTGAACATTGCAGCGCCTTCAAGCTTTCTCAAGACGGATGCAAGGGGAAAAAATCAATACAACCTCGTTAACAGATTTTTTTTTTTTCAAATAATTTTTATTTGTATTTGACTAAAAACCAAATTTAAAAATATGTGAAATAATTTTTACAATAGGATACGATAATTAAAAATTTTAATTTATTAAAAAAAGGTTGTCTTTAATAATTGTGTGGGAAAAAATAAAAATTATTGAAGTAGCTATTTTGGCATTGAGCAGAAAATGGAACTAAATTTAAATAATATGTCAACAATTGGCGAAAAAAAATGAAGTGAAGAATAAAAGAAAGAAATTCTGAGTAGAAGGAATAAAAAATGAGTGTAATGAAAGTATGAGAGTAAGGAGAAATGAGGACATGTACCAAAAGGATTGAAGGGACAGAGGAGAGAGTGAGAGAGAGAGAGAGAGAGAGAGAGGAAAGAGGATATCTGAGGCATTATCTTTTAATCAAATACATTAGAGAAAATTTATCGTGCTCTGGTGAATTAATTAAATGCCAAAGGATAAATTCTCGCCACTTTCCCAAAGCTCAACGGCACTGCCAACATGAAATTTAACATTCAATAAAATAAATCGTCTCGACCCTCGAAAATCGTTCGCTCCTCATCCCTTAAAGTCTCAAGCCCTTCTCACTTTACTCTCTTCTTCCTCTTTTCCCGACTGCTGTTGACATTATGGACTTTTGTCATTTGAATTCGAGTACTTTTTCATTTTATATATTGTATTTATTTTTATACAAAAGAAAATGAAAGGAAACGATCTTTTTAATTTCAATCCGATATTTTATTTCCTTGCAGGGAAATTTTTTTTTTTTTTTTTAAGACACTATTGATGAATATTCGTTTCTTATTACGAAATATGTTACATTTTATAGAAACAATTTTATTGCCGTAATAGAAAATCACTTAATGTATAATGAGACTGAGAGAAGTCTGGTTGTCGGAAGCCGCAAGGAATTAGAAAACCTGGTTTCGACAGTCAGAGGATTACGGTTGGACCCTCTCAAAGGACGCGACAGATGTATAATTAACATCGTTCATTAACTTCTTTCCTTCTAATGGATTTCTGAATCTCTATATAGAAATGAAAAACATACTTTACGTAACTAAAGAATCAAGATAAGTTGTTTTTTTTTCTCCACGGAAAAAAAAAATTTATGTTCGAATCAAAATTTTTTTTCTTATACTATAGAAAACCAAGCTCTTGAATTTCACCAAAAAATTTATTTCTTCGAATGAAGAACTATATATTTGAATATATTTTCCTCTCTCAAAATTATTTCCAAATAATCATTTTCAACAAATTTTCAGATATATTCTTATTTGCTTTCTTTATTTTCAACAAATTTTTAAAATCAGTAAAATCAATTAAAAAATCTTTTCATCATTTTTTTCTTTTTGGTTGTTAAAAGAAAAATATAAAATTTCAATTGAAATAATTTTCTTTATTCAATGCAAAATTTTTTTAATTATACAAAATGAATACAAATTCATTGAATATTTTCAAAACAATAGTTTAATGATATAAACTACGTCCCACATCTGCAATCCAACCGTTATCGTCATTTGAAGTACCATATGCTGGTATCACATTCCTTTTTATAGAACCTGCATTTCTAAAAAATTTAAATTTAAAATTTTACATTATATTCATAATTTTAATATTTTCTAAAAATTAAATTCAGACTTGTAAATATTATATTCTAACACAAGAAAATTTTTACCTTTTTTGTTGCGTGTCTTTAGACTGACTAGATAATGCAGCTGGATCGAGTTTAATAATAATAAAAATACATTTGTTAGTTCTTTTTTTATTATTTGTCCACGAAATAATGTTTTTGAAAAGAAAATGTACTTTTTTATTCTTTGCGCACGAAAAAAAATGTAAAAAATTGGATATTTCTATATCTCACTAAAATATTAAAAATAATCATTTTCAATAAATTTCAAGGCTCATTGTTATCTGGATTTTTTAATTCCAGAAATGTTTAAAAATCAAGAAAATAAATATTTATTATAATTCTATATTTATACCTTTAGGTGTTGATGTTTCACTTCTAAAAGAATATAATTAAAATGTTATTTAATGAATAAATAATATAAATAATATAATCGTAATAATAATGAGAATGTAAAAATGATTTTTTTTTCGTAAAAACTGAATAAATTTTTCTATTTTTAAGCAACTGGGTTAAATGAATAAAAAATTTAGTTTGCACATTTAAATAATAATTAATAAATAAAATATATAATTTTATAAACTAAATTTATCTTTATTATTAAAATTTGAAATTTTACTTTGCTTTATTCCAGTTTTTATAGGAATCAGGCCAAAACATAGGCACCCCGATCTGAAAAATAAAAAGTGAAACAGTATTAGAAAATCGAGATTTTATAATTTTTTGAAATTCCAAATCAAGTGAATTTCTAAGTGTTTTTTTTATAATATATTAATTATTATAAAAAGAGAATATAAAATATTTTACCGGTCCCTGTGAATTGACGTTCACTGACATTAAAACACACATTAATATTACTATTTGAATTAATAACAGTTTCATTTTTCCAAAAAATTGAAATTATTCGATATTTAAAGAAATCTTTTCTTAAATTATTTGAAACAAAATGTAAGTGGAAGAATTTCTGTTGGAAAATTCTAAGCCAATGTCTCTATTTAAATGGAAAAAACTATAAAAAAAATCTTTTTTGTCGTGTTTAAATAAAAAAAATAATTTTCAATCATTTTTTCAAATAAAAAGTTTGTCATTATCTACAGTTTTTGCGATAAATGCTTTCAATATTAAAATTCTATTTTTTATGAATTTTGCTCACGAAGCAATAGTAATAAAATGTTTTCAATAATTTTTAAATCTAAGCACTATCTACTTCTTTTATTTGAAAAATTTTCAAGCAGTAAAAAAAATATTAATGAAAATATGTTTCTTTTTTATGAAAAAAGATAAAATCGAAAATTCTTTCTTTTTTTAAAATAAATAATGTTTTACTTCAATAAATAAATAAATAAATAAATGAAATATAAAGTTTTTAAGCAGTAAAAAAATATTAATGCAAATATTTTTCTTTTTTATGAAAAAAGATAGAATTGAAAATTTGTTCTTTTGTTTAAAAATAAATAATATAATAATATAATAATATAAATAATTTTTACCTAAATAATTCTTTTCTTAAAAAAAAATTTATTTGATAAGTTTATACATTTACAGTTTGTATTTTAAATTAATGAAAAAAATAATTGAATCTAAAAAGAATTTTTATTTTTTAACAATATTTAATTTTTGCAAAGAATATTATAACTCTTGAAAATAATTTAATTTCCGCAATAATTTGCAACTTTTCCAAAACTAAATTTTTTTTTTCCTGTTCTTAACTAAAATTTTTCTTTAAATCAATTATAAATAATATTATCCTAATAAAAAAATTATTTTTTCCTTAAAAACTAAATAAACTTTTCTATTTTTTAACAACTATTTTAAATAAATAAAAAATTTAGTTTGCATATTGAAATAATAATTAATAAATAAAATAAATAATGTTATAAACTATATTTAAATTTGTTATTAAAATTTCAAATTTTTACTTTGCTTTATTTTTGATATAAGGGACATATGGCTGAAAGAAAGGCGCCATGATCTGAAAAATAAAAAGTGAAACAGTATTAGAAAATCGAGATTTTAGAATTTTTCTGAAATTCCAAATCAGGTGAATTTCTAAGCGTTTTTTTGTTTAAATAATATATTAATTATTATATTAATTAAATGGTAAAATTATAAAATATAAAATATAAAATATAAAATTAAATATAAAATTTTCAAGCAGTAAAAAAAAATATTTACGAAAATATGTTTCTTTTTTCTGAAAAAAAATAGAATCGAAAATTCGTTCTTTCTTTAAAAATAAATAATATTTTACTTAAATAATTTTTTTCTTCAAAAAATAGTTTTTGCTAAGTTTACATATTTACAACTGTATTTTTAATTTATAAAAAAAAATTTGCAAGAAAAATGATGATTTTGAGTCAAAAAAAAAAATAAATAAAATTCGAAACAGTTTTTGTATTTGAATTTTGAAGGGATTGAAATTGCAATTTTCAAATAGCGAGTTAACACGGCGAACATTAACCTCGCGGCACATAATCGTATAGCTTTATCAATAGGAGATCGTAATGAGTTCGAAGATAATAGCAGCCTATCAGTCTTCAGCTATGGAAACAATGATGGATGTAGTCAGGGATTTCGTGCTCCTGAACAACAACGGCAATCTAGTTACCATTTTGCTTTCAAAACAACCATCTAACAATAAGAAATTTTTCTCAAAATTCTTTCAATTATCCTCTTATTATATTTTAAGCGATCTTTCAATTTTTTATTTATTTTTCTTTCATTCTTTTATTTAATTTTAATTTCAGTCGTAAATTAAAAAAATAAAAAGAAATAAAAATAAATAAATAAAAAGATTCTTTCTTTTTCTTTCTTTTTTTTTATTTAATTTTAATTTCAATCGGAAATTAAAAAAATTTTATTCAATCGAGAAATAAAGGAATAGAAAGAAGCTTTATAGTTCGATAAAGAAATTTTTGCTTTACAAGAGGCAAAAAATTCTATGAGAAATTAAAAAGAAAAAAAAATAACTTGAGTCAAAATGCAAGTTTTCGTAATTCCGCACTCAGTGATAAAATCTCAATTTATAAGTGTCCTGCCAGTGGTAATATCGAAGACCAAATGTAGGAGGAAGGCTTTCTTACCCAGAGGCATATGGTATCAGGACGATGATATTACTCGAGAGCACGCGACTACTTAACATGCAAATGCATGAAAGCAATAAACTACTCAATACATTGCCGAGAATTTACCCTATCGATTTTTGTTTCTACACTCTGTTTTCATAAGTTTTAAATTTTATCCAATAAAAGAGTTTTAATGATTCTAAAATATTTATTTAATATTTATATAATCTTCGGTATTTAGTTTTTTTCTTTCTTCTTTTCTTTTCGTTCCAAAAGTAAAGAAATTGAATTAATAATCAAGATCAATGATTATAGGAATCATAATAATGAATTTTTAATTTTTTTCGATCTTATCGTATTTTTGTATATATTGAAGGTCGTTCATCGAAGAAATTTAGAGACGAGAAAAAAAAACTGACAAGTCATGTTAACGGGCGTTAAAATAATAGCCGACCACCGGTTGCTTGTCATTAAATTGTTAGATCTGCATTAGGCTATAAGAGTCAGATCACGAAAACGAATGAATCGATCTCTAATGCATTCGCCCAATTTTAATAATGGAGAAAAATCTACTTTTTGCCCTATTTCATCCAATTACATTAATTGACTACTCAAGTCTACTGTTTGATTTTAAGTATAATCCTTTATAAGAGACTTCTTGTTTCTTTCTTCAGTATACTTCATTTCTATAGTAATTCTTATACATACCAAATAATTTGTTTCTTCTTTTCGAAAAAATTTATTACAGAATAAAAGATTAAGTTTCGAATTTAAAATATTTAAAGAATTTAGAGAATAAATATAATAATATTAATAATTAAAGAATTTAATAATTCAGGACTCGAAGCCAGTGAAAGTATTTAAAAATACGGACTTTTTGGACCGAAACTAAATAATTACGGAGTGATAAAATCATTATCAATTCAATTATTATTTTCAAGAATTTTTAACTAAAATTCTTCTTTAAATCGATAATTTTTAATAATTTTCGATAAAGTTCTTTGACAATTTTCAAATTCCTTTGTATAAAATTCAATTTTACAAAATTTAAATTATTCATAAATTCTTCAATTAAATATATGATAGAAAATAAAAACTTCAAATAATAAAAAAAAATACAATTAAAAAAATCCAAAATAAAAATTCATGCTACATTGCATTTAATATTTAATTATTATCTAAAATTTTAACTAAAATTCATTTTTCTGAAATGTAAATTAATTTTTTTAGAAAATTCTACTAGAATTCAATTATTTAAATACTCAAAATAAATATATAATTTATTGAATAATTGAATCTCTCTTAATATTGAATTCTCATAAAAAATTTTATCAACAAATTTTTAAATAATTGATTTTCTCGAGGAATTGAAAATAAATTTTTAAGAATAATTACATTTTTCGAGAAATTCGATTAAAATTATGCATTAAAAATAATTGAAATTCTGCGATGAATTTTATTATTTGCGAAAATAATTAACTCCGTAAGAAGTAATTTTATTATTTTTGAAAAATATTTAATTTTTGCAAAGAATATTATTAATCTTGAAAGTAATTTTATTTCTGCAATAATTTGAAACTTTTCCAAAACTAAATATATTTTTTTCCTGTTTTTGAATAAAATTTTTCTCTAATTGCATTGTTTTTAATAATTTTTAAAACAGCTCTTACAGAATTTTCAAATTCATTTCTTTACAATTTAAATTTACAAAATTTCAATTACTCGTCAATTTTTCAATTAAATATATATTAGAAAATAAGTTTAATTTGAAATCGTTTCAAAATTCAATTAATTCTAAAAATTCACGCTCTAATGCTTTTAATATTCAATTAGAATATAAAATTGTAACTAAAATCCATTTTTCAATCAAATTTTTATTTGAAAATTCTACGAGAATTCAATTATTTAAATACAAAAATAAATAATTTATTGAATAATTGAATGTTTTTTAAAATTCAAGTCCCACAAAGAATTTTAACAACAAATGTTTAAATAATTGAATTCTTTCGACGAATTTCAATAAATTTTTTAAGAATAATTACATTTTTCGAGAAATTCGATAAAAATTTTATTAAAATAATTGAAATTCTACGATGAGTTTTATTATATTTATAAAAATAATTGAGTCCCTAAGAAGAATTTTATTATTGTTGAATAATATTTAATTTTTGCGAAGAATATTATTATACTTTTGAAAATAATTGAATGTCTGCAATAATTTGTAATTTTTTCCAAAATTAAATTTTTTTTTCGTGTTTTTAACTAAAATTCATCTTTAAATCGATTATGTTTAATAATTTTTGAAATTTTTTTTTAACTTTTTTTAAAAGTTCTTTTAGAATTTTCAAATTCATTTGTTTACAATGATTAAAGAAATAAAAAATGTGCAAATTTTATATAATTTTTTTTATTGAATAAATGCAATTAATATTTATTATCGAACAGAATGAACTTCGTCGAATTTAAAAGTATTATAATTATTGAAATTAAAAGGGCATAAGTTGCATCCATTGTGAATGAGTGATGTTTTTAAAAGTGTCTGAGGAGTTTACTTTTTTTGGAGTATTATTTTCTTTTGGAATCGGTGCTGATGTTTCCTTTCTAAAAGAATATAATTAAAATGTTATATATTGAATAAATAATATAAATAATCTTAACCTTATAAAAAATGACCTTTTTCGTAAAAACTAAATAAAATTTTCTATTTTTTAACAACTATTTTAAAAAAATAAAAAATTTAGTTTGCATATTTAAATAATAATTAATAAATAAAATAAATAATTTTATAAACTATATTTAAATTTATTGTTAAAATTTAAAATTTTACTTTGCTTTATTAAAGATTTCAGAAAATATTTTCGGAAGGTCAGGCACTATCATCTGAAAAATAAAAAGTGAAACAGTATTAGCAAATCGAGATTTTAGAATTTTTTGAAATTCCACTCTCTAAATCTGAATCAGCGAAATCTCGCTGATTTCCAGCTATAAGTATACCACTGATTTCTTTCAGCGTATATATACTGATGAATCAGTGAAATTTCACTGATTTTTCAGCTAATATACGCTAATTGAAATCAGTGGTATACTTATCGCTGATTCAGATTTAGAGAGCAAATTAGGTGAATTTCTAAGCGTTTTTTTAAATAATATATTAATTATTATACAAAGAGAATATAAAATATTTTACCGGTACATATGAAGTGTGAACACACACAAATATTAATATTTGAATTAATAACAGCTTCATTTTTCCAAGAAATTAAAATTATTTGATATTTAAAGAAATCTTTCCTTAAATTATTTTAAACAAAATGTAAGTGGACGAATTTTTGTTAGAAAACCCTAAACTAATGTCTCTATTTAAATGGAAAAAACTATTAAAAAATTTTTTTTTGTCGTGTTTAAAAAAAAAATAATTTTCAATCATTTTTTCAAATAAAAATCTTGTCATTATTTCCTGTTCTTACGATAAATGTTTTAAATATTAAAAATTCTTTTTTCTATGAATTTTGCTCATGAAGCAATAGTAATAAAATATTTTCAACAATGTTTAAGTCTATAACCACTATCTGCATATTTTATTTGAAAAATTTTTAAGCAGTAAAAAACAGAATATTAATAAGCATTATTTTTTCCACTTTCTGAAAAAAAGCTCGCGAATAGAAAATTTTAGAAAATTTCAATTATTCGTAAATTCTTCAATTAATTATATAATGGAAAATAAAAACTTGAAATAATTTTTAAAGAAATTCAATTAAACTCTTTTTAGAAAAATTTATTCTATACAAAATTGTTAGTTAAAACTTCAAATTTTCAAAGATTTTAATTTAAAACGTTTTTAAAATTCAATTATTTCTAAACATTCATACTCTAATGCTTTTAATATTCAGTTATAATCTAAAATTTTAACTGAAATTCATTTTGAAATTAATTTTTATTAGGAAAATTCTACTGGAATTCAATTATTTAAATACAAAAAAACGATTTATTGAATAATACCATATTTCTTAAAATTCAATTCCCAGAAAGAATTTTATCAACAAATCTTGAAATAATTGAATTCTTTCAACGAATTTTATTTTTAATAAAATTTTTAAGAATAATTTCATTTTTCGAGAAATTTGATTTGAATTGCATTAAAAATAATTGAAATTATGCAATTAGTTTTATTTTTTTTTATGAAAATAATTGAATTCCTAAAAAGAATTTTATTATTTACGAAAATAGTTGAATCTCTGTAAAAATTTTATTATTATTTAGGTATGAAAATAATTGAATATGGCGAAGAATTTATTTACTTTGCATTATTTTTCTTTGTGAATCACAATTTTTTTTTAACAAAATTATTATTTTATTTTAGAAAAAAAAAGAAAAATATTTGCACAATTCCTATTTTAAATCTTTATTTTTGAAATAGGATTTTCCACAGGAATTAACACATTCAAAAGTTTCAATTTCATCATTTTAATTCAATTATTATTTTTTTAGGATTGTAAATTAATTTTTATGAAAATAATAAATTAATAATTGAATTCCTTAAAAAAATCTTATTATTTATTGAAAATAATTGAATTCCTGTGAAATTTTTATTATTTATGAAAACAATTAAATGTTTGCATGCAATTTTATTAAAATTTTTTCTAAATAATTGAATTATTTTTATGAAATTTTATTGAAATAGTAGATATTGAAAATCATTGAAATTAGAAAAATGCATTTTATATTTTTGAAAATAATTTAAATTAGGACAAGAATTTTTTTGACATTTATGAAAATAATTGAATTTACGAGAAGAATTTAATTATTTCTAAAGATAATTGAAAATTTGCCGAAAATTTAAAGAAAATTTTAGAACATTATTGAATTTCTGCAAAGAATTTTATTATACTTTTGAAAATAATTGAATTTTTGCAATCATTTGTAATTTCTCTAAAATTTTCTATGTTATATCGTACAATTTACGAACTTTTCGCCTTTTTCTTAATCAAATAATTACGCGGTCTTTACGGAAATTTTTTCAAAAAACTGACTTTTACGGACTTCGAGGAAATTTACGGACCTTTAGGGAATTTACGGGCCTAATTCGAGCTTTGAATTAAAAATATTTAAGGAATAAATAATAATAATAATTTAATAAAATATTTATAGTAATGAAAAGTATATAATTTTTGTATTTTGCAAAGCAAAAGTTGTAATCGACAGGAAGAGTATCGAGACCTCCCGCATGGGATCTTAATAATGCGCGGCATATCACAAATATAATGCATGTCAAAAAAAAGAGGTGGGGGGAAGAATGGCACGGCGCTGTGTTCCAAAATTACACCGACAAAAAACGCAGTACGATTTCGATTGGATTGCATTGAGCGTGACCTTCCGATAGGGACTTTGGGTTTTTTTCCACTGCTCTTTTCTTTCCAGCGCTCTCTTTTTCTTTTTTTTTTTAGGACACTAAAACCTTAATGAGTACATTATGACGATTGCGATGTCAATCTTCATTTACAGACAGTCTGAGACAGCCTAGGGCCTTTGAAACTCTTCTCTCTCTTTATTAATTAGCGTGTCTGTCCAGACTCTCTTGACGGATTGTCCACATGTGGCTTTCAAATTTTTCACACCACAACTTCGTTTGGATAATTAACCACAAAATCAATTATACCATTTTCTTGAAACAGATTCCTCAATTAATGCAAAAAACAAAGAAGAAGAAGGAGAAAAGAAATTAACAAATTATCCTCATTGTTTTATAAATATTTCTACAGTCGAAATCTTTTTTTTTTCTTGCTTCCCCTCCGCGAGGCCTCGCGGAGGAAACAAACTTTTTAGCAAAAACAACAAAGAGATTGATATTGTTACCGCAGTAAAATTAAATACTATCGAGTAATTAAAAAGAATAATATAAATTGCTCGTGTGTTGTTACTTGTTAGAAAAAGGAAATATATGTTCTGAATGGTTCCATGGTTTAAAGGAGAAAAAAAATAAAAAATTGCGGGGGGTGTGGAGTGCGTGTCCACACATATAATACTATACACCCCTTTTCGATAAAATAAATCAGGTCTTTCAACCCCTTAGCTATTAGCGAAGTGAATCAGTTAGTTTGAAATTGTGTCGAGACGATAAATTTTATGTCGGTATAGGTCCCAACAACGGTTGGGAGAATAAGGTGAACGAGGTAGGTTAACTGCGTGCATGGTGGCAGGTACTAGCGACTTGCATTAAATAGAATTGCGCCGGCGTATAAACAATTGGATCGATAATTTAAGATCATTATCAACCCCTTTATATTAGTGCCAACCCTACAGCTGTAAATTTGCCATGCGACCCAGCGGTTCTCACTTCTTTGATTATATATGTTTATGACAGTTGGAATTATATTGGTGCACGTCATTTTCCATTTTTCTACATTCCTCCTCCTTTTTTATTAAATCTCTGATTGTTTTCTGATTTTTTTTTAGCTGTAGATCCTACTTATCAGGTACTGTTTTCTTTTTTCTTGATAGACAGACGATTTTCTTAAATCTTTATTTCTTCCTACTTTCTTTGGAAATACGACTCCCTGCCTTAAGCAACTATTGTTATAACTTCCTACTTTCTTTACCTTGAATCCTACTTCTTTTACTATAGACCCTACTTCCTTGTATTTTCATTATACGTTCTTTATTTTAGATCCTCATCCTACTTCTTGTAAATACTAGTAAATTTTTATTTTTACTCAATTTATTGATTAACGATTCCTAATTATTCTAGCATACTTCCTACTGATTTATTGACTTCCTACTATCTTCCCTTGTTGATAAACACTTTCTACTTCAATTACTATACTTCCTACTATCTTCCCTTGTTGATAAACACTTTCTGCTTCAATTACTATACTTCCTACTGCTTTAATTATACATCCTACTACTATTAACATACTTTCAACTTGTTTATTCAATTCCTACTCACCTCTCTTGTTAATAAACTCTACTTACTTTAATTAATATACTTCCTACTTATTTATTGACTTTATACTCTGTTCCCTTGTACATAAACACTTTCTACTTCAATTACTATACTTCCTACTTCCTTAAGTGTTCTTCCTACTATTTTCATCACACTTCCTACTTATTTATTTGCTTCCTACTTATTCAACCTTACTTTCTAATTGAATTACTACACTTCCTACTTTCTTAACTGTACTTCCTGCTATTATTACACTTCCTACTATTATTATACTTCCCACTCATTTATTCACTTCCTGCTCACCTTTATTTGTTGATAAAAACTTCCTACTTCAAATACAATATTTCCTACTTCTTTATTTAGTTTCTACCGAATTATATTGTTGACAAGCACTTGTTACTTCTTTAACTATATACTTCCTACTACTTTTATCATAGTTCCTACTTACTTAATCACTTCCTACTAACATCTCTTGTTGATAAACACTTCCTACTTTCTTAACTATACTTCCTGCTACTTTTAACATACTTCCAACTTATTTATTTACTTACTATTCACCTCTCTTGTTGATAAACACTTCCTACTGTAATTACTATTATTTCTACTTCCTACTTCCTACTCTCTTCTCTTGTTCATAAACACTTACTACTTCAATTACTATATTTCCTACTTCTTCAACCGTACTTTCTACTCCAATTACTATACTTTCTACTTCTTAAACCGTACTTTCTAATTCAATTACTATACTTCCTACTTATTCAACCGTACTTTCTACTTCTATTAATATACTTCCTACTATTATCGCACTTCCCATTATTTATTCACTATCTGCTAAGTTTCTTTTGTTGATAAACACTTCCTACTTTAAATACAATACTTTCTACTTCTTTATTTAGTTTCTACCAAATTATATTGTTGACAAACACTTGTTACTTCTTTAACTTTACTTCAAACTACTTTTATCAAAGTTCCTACTTACTTATTCACTTCCTACTCACATCACTTGTTGATATACACTTTCTACTTCAATTATTATACTTCCTACTTCCACTACCATATTTCCTACTTCCACTACCATACTTCCTGTTTATGTATTTAATTCCTACCCATTTATAATGTTGATAAGCCCTTCCTACTTCATTCAGTATGTACTCTTCTTCTGTTACTATACTTCCTATTTATTTATTTACATCCTACTCGCTTATTTTTAGATTAGTGTTTCTTATTTCGATTGCTATATTTCCTTTTTTGTTTACTATTCTTCGAACTTAATTTACTATACTTCCTACTTAATTTTCAATACTTTATACTTAATTTTCAATACTTCCTATTTTAATTTATATATTTCCTCCTTAATTTTCATTCACTTTCCACTCATTGGAAAATAAATACCTTCAATAAAGACTTCCTAGTTCCTCAAATATAATTATACTTTCGTTACCATGTTTCCTATTTATTTGTGAAGTAATAAAGATAAATTCGACTGATAAAAATAAGAAGTCAATTTGAGAGTAGGAAGTACGATAAAAGAAGTAGAAAGTGATAATCAAGAAAATAGTTCAGTAAAAAAAATAGTAAGTAGGAAGCATGGTAGGAGAAATTAGGGTATTTTTAAGAAGTAGGAAGTGTATAAACAAGTAGGAAGTACGATAAAAGAAGTAGGAAGTGGTAATCAACATAGTAAACCAGTATGAAGACTGGTTTACTTTGTTGATTACCACTTCCTACTTCTTTTATCGTACTTCCTACTTCTTAAAAAATACTCCCTTTCTCTGCTACCATACTTCCTACTTATGTTTTTTTATTGGATTATTTTCGTGACTACCACATCTATTAGCTTGATTAACACTCTCTACTTTCTTTCTTATATTTCCTACTCCCTATTTGGAAGCTCCACCCTACTTATATCCCCAATTCCACAATTTCTCCACTTCCTTAATTTTTTCTTACACTTCCTTCCACTCTCTTTCGTTATTGCTCCATATTAATAAGAAATAAACTACTAGACAGAATTTTTCTTTTTTTTGAAAATGTCACAAAAAAATGGAAATTGAAATGGTTTATGGGGAAAAAAGAGAGAATATAGATTAACTCTATTAAAAATTGAATACAAGGTAGAAGAAAAAGGCGAAATGAAAGGAAAGTATACTATCGAGAAGAAAGAAGGTGGGATGGAAGAAACATAAGGATATAAAGGAAGGAAGAAAAAGAAGGATGACGTGTTGGATAAAAGGGTATAAAAGGGTGGCCTATGTTGGGAGGAGAAAGGGGGGGGAGAGAAGGAGAAAAGAGAGGGGGTGGAATATTGCTAGAGCTAGAAGCTGAGGCACTTCAAATGCAATCCACGTTCCAACTGCTTTCAAATATTAATGTCACGTGACTTATTATATCCAAGGCTTGTGCGGTGGAGTGAGTGGAGTTCCGACATCTCCGCCACCATCTATACATAGCGTTACCAACACCATCTAGAGAAAAAAATAAAAAAAAAAAAAAAAAAAATGTCTTTCTCAACGTTGGAAAAAGGTAACGCTTCGTATATTTTTCAACCAACACTATTGTAAGTTCAGCTTATGTCTGCGTTTGATTGTAAAATTTTTCCGTGGCAAGCGCATAGTGGCCCATTTTATCGCATTTGCAAGAAGTAAAAAAAAAATAGTGTCGGTGCGGGACCACCCTCTTCTCTCTCTCTCTCTCCTTTTCTCTCTTTCTCACTCTCTCTCTCTCTCTCTTTCTCTCCTTTTCTTCAATTGTATAAAGGAGAAAATACTATGAAGGAGGATGGAAAAGAAGAAAATTGTATGTAGAATAAAAAAATACACTTGAGTACACGAATTTTGCTTCTTGTCGCTCATTCTCCCTTGATTCGTTTCTAATTTTTATGGAGTCGTTCATGCTTGAGGGTGGAAATGTAAAAAAAAAAAATTTTTCACGCCATTCAATTATTCTCATTGGTGTTAATACTTATATTAAAGAGTGAAAATTAAAAAAAGGTTTTCACTTTCTTTTATTATGTGTGTTTTCATTTAGAAAAAAATTCTAAAAATGTTACAGTAATATTGCAACAATGTTACAAGCCAATGTTGGCAATACTGCAATTTTCTTAAACTGTACCCTTCAAGTATTATTGCAATCTTACCGATAAATTTTGATGTAATAATGAGGCAAAGTTGCTGCTATTATTATACTTCCTACTTCTTTAACTATATACTTCCTGATACTTTTACCATACTTCCTACTTAGTTATTCACTTCCTACTCACCTCTCTTGTTGATAAACTCTTCCTACTTTAATTACTATACTTCCTGCTTATTTATTGACTTTATACTCTCTTCCCTTGTTCATAAACACTTCCTACTTCAATTACTATACTTCCTACTTATTTAACCGTACTTTCTACTTCAATTACTATACTTCCTACTTATTTAAACGCACTTTCTACTTCAATTACTATACTTTTTACTTCAATTACTATACTTTTTACTTCAATTACTATACTTCCTACTTCCTTAACTGTACTTCCTACTATTCTTATAACACTTTCTACTTATTTATTCACTTCCTGCTCACTTATTTTTTGATAAACACTTCCTAATTCATTTGCAATGTACCCTTCTTCTTTTACCGTACTTCCTATTTATTTATTTACATCCTACTCGCATGTTTTGAAGATTAATACCTATTTATATATTTTCTACTTCTTTATTTAATTTCAATCCAATTATATTATTGACAAGCACTTGTTACTTCTTTAACTATACTTCTTACTACTTTTATCATAGTTCCTACTTACTTAATCACTTCCTACTAACATATTTTGTTGATAAACACTTCCTACTGTAATTACTATACTTCCTACTTATATTTATTATACTTATAATTACTTATATTTATTATTTATTTACTTCTTACTCTCTTCTCTTGTTCATAGACACTTACTACTTCAGTTACTATACTTCCTACTTCTTCAACCGTACAAAATCTAACTTTAAAGTGTGAATAGAGTAGTAATTGACAATTTGACAAAATTAGATTTTGAATTTTTTTCTTACGAGCAAATTTACTTTTATTCGAAACTTGTGCAAAAAGTGTGAATTCTGAGAAGTAGCGCCGGAGTGGGGGCAATAGGAGCGAGAGAGAAGCTTCAAACTTTCTCGCTCGCTCTCGTTATCCCCCCTCCGGTGAGTTCCGAGAAACGGAGCGTAAGCGTCGGAGTGGGGGCAATGGGAGCGAGAACCTTCTCACTCGCTCTCGTTATCCCCACTCCGATGAATTCCAAGAAACGGAGCGTAAGCGTCGGAGTGGGGGCAATGAGAGCGAGAGAGACGCTTCGAACCTTCTCACTCGCTCTCGTTATCCCCCCTCCGGTGAATTCCAAGAAACGGAGCGTAAGCGTCGGAGTGGGGGCAATGAGAGCGAGAGAGACGCTTCGAAGTTTCTCACTCGCTCTCATTATCCCCACTCCGATGCTTACGCTTCGATTCTTGGAATTTATCAGACTTAATGAGAAAAAGAAGAAGAAGAAGAAAAAGAAAAAGAAGAAGAAGAGGGCAGAAGTGGGGACAATGAGAGCGAGTGACAAACTTCAAAGCGTCAAAAGCTTCCTCATGAGGAAAATGTTTGGTTTATTTTTTAAAAAATTCTTTTACAAATTATATAGTTTAAGTGAACAATATTATTTTCTAAATTTAATGTATATTGTAAAATCCCTGTAAAGAATGTAAAGTAAATGTAAGGAAAATAAATAATTTATTATAAACGCGAGTCAATGGAAAGAAGTGCGGGAATCGGATAAGGATATAGAAAGGCTGCGTATCTTTTATATGATGGAAGAATGCGCCAAAAGAATAATATAAGCAAAAAATTGTGAGAGCACACACACACACACACGCGCGAACATATACAAATACACATATAGAGAAACATATCCTCGTGTTCTGTTTCACAATATTTCATGTGGACGATAGATGTTATATACATATACGGTTGCTATGGTTCGGCCTTAAGAATGGAATACCCCACTTTATGTTTTATGCGATAGATCAGCTAGCGGGGCTGCTGTCATACGCTGCTGCGCGTCCCAGGGATAAAGTAAGATAGACGGATACCATCTCCTGTACGCGGATACGTCGCGGATAAATTCAACGTTACGTCCCGTGTGGCTTTTGCCGTTTTACCTATACTCCCTTTTTTCTTTTATCTTAAATTCTTTTTTTTTTAGAAAAAAAAACAACGAAATTATTTAACAAAAAGGGAAAAAATTTGTTTTTTTGTTAAATTATTTGCAACATTTTTAGAATTAGAAGATACTTTTTATATTTTTTCCCCTTTTTTTGCGAGACTTTGACGGTTCTTGGGGAATCCTTTTGAGAGTCGTGTGTCCACTTTGAAGGGTGGGAAAGCTGTCTGTATATGTGAGTGTGTGTGTGTAAACGAGAAAAAGGTGGAGGTGGGCACCTTCCTCGGTGAAGGGATGCATAAAACATAGGGATAGATAGTGGGCTCGAATGCGGACTTCTCTCTTTCTCGTTTTCCCAGGATTCGCGAGGTAAAAACTCACCCCCGAATGTGACGTATGCATGCGAATATACACGGCACGACCAATCCCGTCTGACTTTTCTAGACCCTTTTCCTCTTCTCCACCTCTTTCTCTCTCTCTCTCTCTCACTCTTTCACTCTCTCCCACCTTTGTCTCTTTTATTGGCGCTCTCCGGAGAATTGATAACCGCCGGTTTATATCCTATGACTGTGAGACCCGTTACGCTAATACGGCACACTACCACCGGGTATAATCGCACTCGAGACTCCATTGTTTTATCCATGCATGACTTCGACGATAATGCCAGATCACAAACGTTTCCAATCTTTTTTTTTTTCTTTTTTTGTTTTACTTTCTTTCTTTCTTTTTTTCGCGCTGAATTAAAAAAGGAAAATAACGAAACGAAAGAAAAACGGAAACAATGTTCAAGAAATTAAAATACTCTTTTTATAGTCCCTTCTGGGTAGAAATTGCCCCACTTTGCCCTATTTTTGCCCTTTAGGGTAGAGCCTTTGATAAAGCCCTATTTCGAGTCCAAAGCAAATTGTGGGAATGATTTCTGTACTAGATTTCGTGACCACAAGCCAGAAAGTACAAAATAAATACAAGAATTTTATTGACATTTTTGAAAATACATAATTGAACTTTGATTCTAATTTACAATTTTCAAAAGTACCGATGTCCGATTTCTAAAAAAAAAGCAAGAAATATTTTTAAATACATAATTAAAATAAAAAATCCCCACCGCGCGCAGTAATTGTAGTTTTAAGAGGTCAATTTTTATGATCGGAATTTGGTCCTTCTCGACATTATACAACCTCATCATGCATTATGTTGTTGATTTAAAACGACAGAGTTGAAAAATTGTAGTTTATAGCCATTCTGTTATACTTTAAGAAAAAGAGAAAAAAAAACACATTTTTGCAGAAGCAAAACCGTTGAAAATTTAGAGGTGGTCTGATTTCGTTAGTCATTTTATCGTTTTTGGAGGGATAATTACGAAAAAAAATTGCAGAATAAAAAGAAGATGAAGAAGAAGAACGATGTGCTTTATGAATGGTTTTTCTAAAGAATCGTTAATATCCCGTAATCGTGAGTTTATTTTAAAAAAAATTTTTTTGAGACGAAAAAAACTATCGTTTTTGTTCATTAGGCCTCGTAGGTTCCGATCGAGCTTAAATTATATAGGCTCTTGATTACGCCGAGTCCTTATATATATAAATAAACTGCGGGCAAGAATCTTTCGAATCTTCTAAAAGTTTTATTGTATTAATTTTTTTTTAATTATTATTATTATTATATTATTATTATTATTATTATTATTATTATTATTATTATTATTATTATTATTATTATTATATAATTCAATTTTGGAGAAATTACGAATAATTGCAAAAATTCAATTATTTAAAAAAAAAAAATAAAATTCTAATAAAATTCAAGTATGTTTAAAATTTGAAAAAAATTCTTGTAAAAATACAAATTATCTTTATAAATAACAAAATTCTTCTCCAAAATTCAATTATTTTCATAAATTTTAAAAAAATTCTTGTCCTAATTTCAATTATTTTCAAAAATAAAATGAATTTTTCTAATTTAAATTATTTTCAATGTCTACTATTTTAATAAAATTTACCAATAAGAATTTAATTTTTTTTAAATTTAATAAAATTGTATGCAAAACTTTAATTATTTATATAAATAATAAAAATTTCACAGGAATTCAATTATTTTCATAAATAATAGATTTTTTTAAGGAATTCAATTATTTTCATAAAAAATAATTTAAAATGATGGAAACAATTTTGCTGAAGTTTAATAAAATTGTAGGCAAACATTTAGTTATTTAAAAAATAATAAAAATTCCACTGGAATTCAATTATTTAAATAAATAATAAAATCTTTTTTAAGGAATTCAATTATTTTCAAAAATAATAAAAATTCTACTAGAATTCAATTATTTGGAAATTTTTTACAACTTTCTTTGCAATAATTCAATTATTTTAATGAATAATACAATTTTTTAAGGATTTCAATTATTTTAATAAATAATGCAACTTTTTTTAAGGATTTCAATTATTTTCATAAATATAATAAAAATTCTACTGCAATTCAATTATTTACAAATTTTTTTTTGAAAATCTCTTTGCAATAATTCAATTGTTTTAATAAATAATACAATTTTTTTAAGGATTTCAATTATTTGCAAATTTTTTATAACTTTCTGTGCAATAATTCAATTATTTTTATAAATAATAAAAATTCTACTGGATTTCAATTATTTACAAATTTTTTATAACTTTCTTCGCAATAATTCAATTATTATAATAAATAATACAATTTTTTTTAAGGATTTCAATTATTTTCATAAATAATACAATTTTTTTTAAGGATTTCAATTATTTTCATAAATATAATAAAAATTCTACTGCAATTCAATTATTTACAAATTTTTTTTTGAAAATCTCTTTGCAATAATTCAATTGTTTTAATAAATAATACAATTTTTTTAAGGATTTCAATTATTTGCAAATTTTTTATAACTTTCTTTGCAATAATTCAATTATTTTTATAAATAATAAAAATTCTACTGGATTTCAATTATTTACAAATTTTTTATAACTTTCTTCGCAATAATTCAATTATTATAATAAATAATACAATTTTTTTTAAGGATTTCAATTATTTTCATAAATAATACAATTTTTTTTAAGGATTTCAATTATTTTAATAAATAATACAATTTTTTTTAAGGATTTCAATTATTTTCATAAATATAATAAAAATTCTACTGCAATTCAATTATTTACAAATTTTTTATAACTTTCTTCGCAATAATTCAATTATTTTAATAAATAATACAATTTTTTTTAAGGATTTCAATTATTTGCAAATTTTTTATAACTTTCTTCGCAATAATTCAATTATTTTCATAAATAATAAAAATTCCACTGGAATTCAATTATTTAAATAAATAATAAAATCTTTTTTAAGGAATTCAATTATTTTCAAAAATAATAAAAATTCTACTAGAATTCAATTATTTGGAAATTTTTTACAACTTTCTTTGCAATAATTCAATTATTTTAATGAATAATACAATTTTTTAAGGATTTCAATTATTTTAATAAATAATGCAACTTTTTTTAAGGATTTCAATTATTTTCATAAATATAATAAAAATTCTACTGCAATTCAATTATTTACAAATTTTTTTTTGAAAATCTCTTTGCAATAATTCAATTGTTTTAATAAATAATACAATTTTTTTAAGGATTTCAATTATTTGCAAATTTTTTATAACTTTCTGTGCAATAATTCAATTATTTTTATAAATAATAAAAATTCTACTGGATTTCAATTATTTACAAATTTTTTATAACTTTCTTCGCAATAATTCAATTATTATAATAAATAATACAATTTTTTTTAAGGATTTCAATTATTTTCATAAATAATACAATTTTTTTTAAGGATTTCAATTATTTTCATAAATATAATAAAAATTCTACTGCAATTCAATTATTTACAAATTTTTTTTTGAAAATCTCTTTGCAATAATTCAATTGTTTTAATAAATAATACAATTTTTTTAAGGATTTCAATTATTTGCAAATTTTTTATAACTTTCTTTGCAATAATTCAATTATTTTTATAAATAATAAAAATTCTACTGGATTTCAATTATTTACAAATTTTTTATAACTTTCTTCGCAATAATTCAATTATTATAATAAATAATACAATTTTTTTTAAGGATTTCAATTATTTTCATAAATAATACAATTTTTTTTAAGGATTTCAATTATTTTAATAAATAATACAATTTTTTTTAAGGATTTCAATTATTTTCATAAATATAATAAAAATTCTACTGCAATTCAATTATTTACAAATTTTTTATAACTTTCTTCGCAATAATTCAATTATTTTAATAAATAATACAATTTTTTTTAAGGATTTCAATTATTTGCAAATTTTTTATAACTTTCTTCGCAATAATTCAATTATTTTCATAAATAATAAAAATTCCACTGGAATTCAATTATTTACAAATTTTTTATAACCTTCTTCGTAATAATTCAATTATTTTAATAAATAATAAAAAATTTTTTTAAGGTATCAATGATTTTCATAAAAAATACTTGAAAATTCTAGAAAATAATAATTGAATTAAAAGGATGAGAATAATTTTGAAAAAGTTATACAGTAACAATGTTTTAAAAAATATTTTTATTGTATAAAACATGAAGAAATCGATTACTCCGAGTCTTCGACTTGGAGCAATCGATATCTTCATGTTTTATAACAAATATTTTTATAAGTTGTTTAATTTAAATTTTGTTTGGAAGTAAAGAACAAAAATCTGCCTAATTTCAATTTAAAAAACATAATATTTAACAAAATTTTAGTCTTTTAAATTTTAATGAAAAGAAGTGGAAAAAAATTCTGATGATTTCTATTTGTAATTACAATTTTGAATTAACTATATAATAAAATTAATTATAACAATAATGTAATATGCAATATATCTAAAGTTAACAAAAAACAAAAGTATAAACAAAAGACAACTTCAGAGTGTGAGGGACCGAAAAAGTGAATGAATGAAATAATGAATGAACATTCAAATTATTATAGTTGATTATTATTATTATTATTATTATTATTATTTTTAATTTTTAATATATATTTATACTTTTGATTTTTGAATTCGAAAAAGGATATTTATCCATTTTCAATTTTTTTCGATTTAAAAAATTGGGTTTGTTGTTATTCTGTTTTTTTTTTAATAATTTTCTGTCGAGAAGAAAAAGTAAGAAGTAGAAAAATGCCTATATAGTTGGATCTCGTTAATTTTGGAAGAAAAAAGGAAAAAAAAGTGTCGGCGTTTCGCTATAACATAAGCAATTATTGTCTCTCTGTTAGAAAATGGATTGGAACACCTGATCCATAGATTCAGGTTATTAGACGCGTGCGGCACGGCATTCAGGTCGAGCACCTGCCTCACCTGTTGCCACAAAACATTATCTTTCTCTTTCTCTCTCTCTTTCTCTCGACTCTTGGACAACAATGTTACCGCGCGTACCTGCGGTAGTCATCTCTCACCGATAAATGACGGAAAGCATTCGTATCTCGTCTCTCTTTTTTCCTGAGGAATTCGCCCCCGTGTTTTTTATAATCGCCCCGAGAGAATTCTGCTTTTCCAAAGCGAACGATACAATTTGTCATGCTTCATAAAAACCGTCAACTGTCTCCTCTCGTTTTCTCCCTCCCTCTCATCTTTCTCTCTCTCTCTCTCTCTCTCTCTCTCTCTATCTATCTAAAAGTACACAAACTACAAGCAACAGAAAAATAATAACTTCCCCAAAAAAAATGAAAAAAACCCAAAAATGAAATATTTATTTTCTTCCCTGAAAAATATATTATCTTGAAGAAGAAAAAAAAATGCGAAACATGAAATATTTCCCCTTTTTTGTTGAATTTATACTTTCTACATTTGTTTGTTTTTTTATTTATATTTTTAATATTGAACAAGTGAAAAATTGGTATTTGCCGAGAATATTTCAGTAGAAAATTTGAAAGTACAGAATATTCCATTGACATTCCTGGAATAATTATTATAACAATTATAATAATTAATACATTAATTAATTAATTATAATAATTATTATAATAATTAATTAATTATAATAATTATTATAATAATAAGTTCAGTATTCCAAAGAAATATTTCTTCCAAATTTTAGGAATATTAAAAAATTGGATCTTTGGAATGTTCCTTTGAAAATATTATGGAATATTCCATCAAAATACTGGGTGAAGAATATTCCATTGGAATTTTGTAAAAATAGTTTTTTGTTATTATAAGTATTATTGACGGTATACTTTGGAATGTTCCTTTGAAAAAATTATGGAATATTCCATCAAAATATTGGGAGAATATTCCATTGGATTTTTATAAAAATAAAATATTCCTTTAATATTCCAATGCAATATTTTGACTATACTTCAATATTCTAATGGAATATTTCTATATTATTCCAACGGAACATTCCAAATGTCGGATGTTTAAATATTCCTAATATGTGGATGGAATATTTCAAACATTCCTAAGGAATATTCCTATATTATTCCAAAGGAACATTCTAAATATGCCGGATATTTAAATATTCCTAAAATGTTGATGGAATATTCCGAATATTCCAATATTATTCCAAAGGAACATTCCAAATGTCAGATATTTAAATATAAAATGTAGATAAAATGTCTATTTTACTTCAAAGAAACATTCCAAATGTTCGATATTTTAATTATCCCATCTGGGAAAACGGCAAAAGGGTAGAAATTCGATAAAGTAATATTTTGAAATAGTTTTTTTTATTATTAAAAATTTTAATAAAAAAATTAAAATAAAATTAAAAAAGTTTAAAATTATTTTCTTTAATTTTTTCCTAACAGAAAATACAATTGTCTGTTACAATATTTCGATAGTTTTGTTTTACAAAAAAAAGAAAAAAAAATTCTTTCTTTTCTTTATCCGAGAGTCTTGAATGTCTAGAGGAATAATCTCTATAGTCAATTTGATCGAGTACACTAATTGCAGAGATAAACTCTTCAAATAACAAGCAATATATGTGGGATGTAGATAAAGCAATAATTTGCATAATGTTAATGATTACTTGGCAAAGCACGATATACGTTGGAGGCGATAAGAAGAGTCTTAACGAATCGAGTCAGTGTAAAACGAACTAGTTGAGAGAGGGACCACTGCCGTGTGGCGTGGCACCACTTGTCGGCATATCTCTCTCCAACTTTAATCTGTCAACTTTAAGAAAGAGATTTATGTGGAAAAAGAAAAAAAGAAAAAAAAATAGTTTCACATTGAAAAATTGAAAAAATTGTTTATATTTAATTGGAATATTTTTTTTTTATTGAATTTTAGTTTAATTGTCAGGGAAAAATAAAGAAAGAAAAAACAATGTCTGGGAATGTTTATTTAAAAGCAAAATTGAGTGAAAAGTGTATTTTTAATTTTTATGATTCAAATCATAAGTTAAAATTTTTAAATTTATAATTAAAATAAAACTTTCAAGGCCGTCAGTAATTTTCTAATGTAAACGGTTTTTGTCAAAAGTGAACTGAAAATACAAAATTTCTTTGAAAGTATTCAAATTGATAGTTTTTTAATTTTTTTCATAAATAATAAAAATTCTACTGGAATTCAATTATTTGCAAATTTTTTATAACTTTCTTCGCAATAATTCATTTTGTTTTTATAAATAATAAAAATTCTACTGGAATTCAATTATTTGCTAATTTTTTATAACTTTCTTCGCAATAATTCAATTACTTTAAAAAATAATATAATTTTTTTAAGGATTTCAATTATTTTCATAAATAATAAAAATTTTACTGGAATTCAATTATTTGCAAATTTTTTATAACTTTCTTCGCAATAATTCAATTATTTTTATAAATAATACAATTTTTTTAAGGGTTTTAATTATTAACAAATTTTTTATAACTTTCTTCGCAATAATTTAATTATTTAAATGAATAATACAATTTTTTTAAGGATTTCAATTAGTTTCATAAATAATAAAAATTTTACTGGAATTCAATTATTTGCAAATTTTTTATAACTTTCTTCGCAATAATTCAATTATTTTCATAAATAATAAAAATTTTACTGGAATTCAATTATTTGCAAATTTTTTATAGCTTTCTTCGCAATAATTCAATTATTTTTTATAAATAATAAAAATTCTACTGGAATTCAATTATTTGCAAATTTTTTATAACTTTCTTCGCAATAATTCAATTATTTTAATAAATAATATAATTTTTTTTAAGGATTTCAATTATTTTCATAAATAATAAAAATTTTACTGGAATTCAATTATTTGCAAATTTTTTATAACTTTCTTCGCAATAATTCAATTATTTTTATAAATAATAAAAATTCTACTGGAATTCAATTATTTGCAAATTTTTTATAACTTTCTTTGCAATAATTCAATTATTTTAATAAATAATATAATTTTTTTTAAGGATTTCAATTATTTTCATAAATAATAAAAATTTTACTGGAATTCAATTATTTGCAAATTTTTTATAACTTTCTTCGCAATAATTCAATTATTTTTATAAATAATAAAAATTCTTATAATTAAAAATAATAATTTTATCTCTCGGTCATCTTTAATTATTAGAAAACATGAAGAAATCGATCACTCCGAGTCTTCGACTCGGAGCAATCGATTTCTTCATATTTTATAACAATACTTTTATAAGTTGTTTAATTTAAAAAAAGGTTTGAATTTGAAATTTTTGAATGTCTTAATTCCTGTGGAAAATTCTACTGTTCCAAAAATAAGATTAAAAAAATAGGAATTGTGCAAATATTTTTCTTCTTTTTCTAAAAGAAAATAATAATTTTCTAAAAAAAAATTGTGATTCTTAATGAAAAATAATGCAAAATAAATTAAATTAATAATACTTTCAAGGCTGTCAGTAATTTTCTAATGTAAACGATTTTTTGTCAAAAGTGAACTAAAAGTACACTGTTCTTTAGAAAGTATATTTAAATTGATAATAAAGTTGATCAAATTAATGATAAAAAAGTGAATTAATTTTTGATTTCATCAAATTTTTGGTTTTCGTGTCATTTTTTTTATTACTTTTTTATTTTTTTAATTTTTTTAATTTTTTAAATTTTTTTAAATTTTTTTAATTTTTATTACACTAGAACCCCGATTTTGTGGAATTTTCAAGTGCTTCTCTACTAAATAGGTTCTAAAATGAAAAATTGACGAATTTATTCACTATTTTTTTATTTTTATCTATTATTTCAGTTTTCATTATTTTATTTTCATTTTTTATTTATTATTATTTTCTTACTATTTATTTTTTATTTTCCTTTTGTTAAAACCGTTTTTTTTCGAATCATTTTTCTCTCGCTTCAGACAAAAAAATAAGCCAACTTCAAAATATTCATAAAATTCTATAAACTTCGAATGACTTAAAATCAATTTCCGAATCTGAAGACAAATATAAAAATATAAATAATCGAAGAAAAAAAATTCTTTTTTTAAAAAGAAATCGAACATAAAACGAACAGCAATAGTGTGAGATAAATCGAAAATATTTCATGGAAATAATTCGCGAAGGATATAAAAATGGCTATTCATGACAAAAGTAAACGAATTACATTGTGATGATGGGTTGTATATTATTCGCACTAAATTACGTAATTCACTGTCTTTCCAAGATAGTTTCCTCGCATTCACCATCTCTTTCTCTCTTTTTACAACATTAGGTCCTACTCGAGAAGAGAATAACAGTCAACGAACTCGGGAAGTCGAGCGTCGCTTGCCTCTTTCCTCACTATATAATTCCTATATATATCTATATCTACGTCTCTAGACACACGTAACTTACGCAAGGACTAACCTATTCAAGTTCATTACAATTTAAAAAAAAAATTTTCTTTTCTATTTTATGAAAAATTATTTTAATTTTCCCTCTTTTTTCCGATCAAAAAAAAAAATAAAAATTGGCGATTTTTCTGTTTTTTTATTTATTTGACGAAAAATTATAGAAATCAGGGACAATCTCTCTAAATTTGAATAAGTAAACTTTACTAACAAATTAGTAGAAATTACTATTTATTAGTAAAATTTACTAATTCAAAAGCAAAAAGTCAGTCTCTAATTCAAATTAGTAAATATTTTTACTAATTCAAATTTAGAGAGATAGTAAGCAAGTTTTATTTACATCTTTAAAATTAAATAAAATTAATTAATTAATTAATTAATTAATTAATTTTAAATTAAATTAATTTTTCATAAAATAGAGAAGAAAGAAATTAAAAATTCGATTTAAAAAAGAAAGTGAATTAAAATTAAAATCGATTTCAATTTATTTTTAATTTCCTTTTTTAAATTGCCGAAAAATTTGCACTAATTTATTTAGCGTCTTGATGATCGTGGCAGCTGTTGTTATTAGAAGGAGAATGGTGGAACGTTACCTTGGGCGCCGGCATCATTGACGCGGAACGGATGGGAAATAAATATCGGTGTCATATTAGAAAAACAAAAAATCGAATGTGGAACGATCTAGAGAGAAAGAGAGAGAGATAGATAGAGAGAGAGCTTAATGACCATCAGTCTAGTGACAGCTAGGATGAATCGATTTTAAGTAGATCCTTCTTTTCTGCTTATAAAAAAAAATAGCGGCAATATATTTCGGTATACCTTTAAAATTTCTCAGAAAACAATCTTAATCTGATTGATGATTATCTTTACGCTGGTGAGTATTTGGAAGAAATTTGCCTATAGCGTATTTGACGCACAAGTTAATAAAATTAGTAGAAATTAGTAGAAATTACTATTTGTCAGTAAAATTTTACTAATAAATTAGTAGGAATTACTATTTATTAGAAAAAATCACTAATAAATTTTTTCTACCAATTCAAAAGCAGAATTAGCAGAAATTACTATTTGTTAGTAAAATTTTACTAATAAATTAGTAGAAATTACTATTCATTAGTAAAATTTTACTAATCAATTAGTAGAAATTGTTATTTATTACAATAATTAACTAATAAATTTTATCTACTTATTCAATAGCAGAATTAGTAGAAATTAGTCGAAATTACTATTTATTAGTAAAATTTACTAATTCAAAATTAGAATTAGTAAAAATTATTATTTATTAGTAAAATTTACTAATTCAAAATTAGAATTAGTAAAAATTATTATTTATTAGTAAAATTTTACTAATCAATTAGTAAAAATTACTATTTATTAGAATAATTTACTACTAAATTATTTCTACTTATTCAAAAGCAGAATGAGTAGAAATTACTATTTATTAGAAAAATTTACTATAATTGAAAAGCAGAATTAGATGAAATTACTATTTATTAGTATAATTTTACAAATATATTAGTATTTATCAGTAAAATTTACAAATTAAAAAGCAGAATTAGCAGAAATTACTATTTATTACTACAATCTTAATAATAAATTAGTAGAAGATTCTATTTATTAGTAAAATTTACTAGTTCAAAATCAGACTTAGTAGAAATTACTATTTATTAGTAAAATTTTACTAATCAATTAGTAAAAATTACTATTTATTAGAATAATTTACTAATAAATTTTTTCTACTAATTCAAAAGCAGAATTAGTAGAAATTAGTAGAAATTACTGTTTATTAGTAAAATTTACTAATTCAAAAGCAGAAAGTCAGTCACTAATTCAAATTAGTAAATATTTTTACAAATTCAAATTCAGAGAGGATGTCACTAATATTAATTAATTAAAAATATTTCATCATTAAAGTATCAAAAATTATCATTTTTTTTAACATCAGCCACGAATTCTATTCCGTTCGTGTGGTAATCAAGAATAATAATTTCAAAAACCAAAGTCTGTTAGTTCTTCTCTTCCTTTATTTTTTATTAAATATATAATAAAAAATTATCAGGTAATGGATACCAGTCTTTTTTTTTCTCAAAAACTAATTTTTTATTATCTATATATATATAAACTGTAAAAGCAATCTTGAAATCATTAATGGATAGATAATAAGGGAATCGGTGGAGCGGGTGGGAAACCCTTTTAATGGAAAGAGAGAAAGAGAAAGAGAGAGGGGAACTATAGAAGTCGATGGACAGGAAAAGGTTGCCGAACCACCACAATTATTAGAAATTCAATGTCGGGATCTTGGGCCTTTGAATCACTAATGGAAAAATAATTGTCCAGTCTGAATAAAAAAAAGAGAAAGAGGGAGAGGGGGGGTAGAAAAAATTACAAATTTCTTGACGATCGAACTTTAACTACCTTGCAAAAAAAAAAGAAAGAAAAAAAGAGGAAGTCGGAAATGAGAAAACTTTTTTTTCGATGGTTCACTGAAAGAAAGAATATTTTTGATATTTTTTTGTTTTTAGTTATTTAATTTTGTTTCTATAAATATTATATATAAATAAGCAAGAATCAATTTAATTTTTAAAATATTTGTTATTTTGGATCAAAAATTTTCATTTTGAGAAATTTTGCCAAATGTTTTCTAATTTTAACACTTTGAAGCAATTCTTTCATTTTGAACCAGCAACAATTCGCACGGCTAACTTCTTACTACCTTTTTTAAATAAAATTATCAATCTTAAAAATAATAGAATTAAAAAATTTTCTAATTTAAATATTTGTTGAAAACACTAAAAAATACAATTTTGGAGAAATTACAAAATAATTGCAGAAATTCCATTATTTTAAAAAAAATAAAATTCTTCTTATAAAATACAACTATGTTCAAAATTTGAAAAAAATTCTTGTTAAGATCCCAATTATCTTGGTGACTGACTTTCTACTCTTGAATTTAGTAAATTTTACTAATAAATAGTAATTTATACTAATCTATCAGTAAAATTTTACTAATAAACAGTAGTTTATACTATTTTATAAATAAAATTTTTCTAATAAATAGTAAATTTAAGTAGTAGTAATTTCTACTAATTTATTAGTAAAATTAAGTAATTCAAAGAAATAAGTCAGTTACTAGTTCAAATTAGTAAATATTTTTACAAATTAAAATTTACTATTTATTAGTAAAATTTTACTAATCAATTAATAGAAATTATTATTTATTAGTAGAATTTACTAATGCAAAATTAGAATTAGTAGAAATTATTATTTATTAGTAAAATTTTACTAATAAATTAGTGGAAATTACGATTTATTAGAAAAATTTACTAATTAAAAAGCAGTATTAGTAGAAATTACTACAAATTACTATTTATTAGTATAATTTTACTAATAAATTAGTAGAAAATACTATTTATCAGTAAAAGTTACTAATAAATTAGTAGAAAATACTATTTATCAGTAAAAGTTACTAATTCAAAAGCAGAATTAGTAGAAATTAGTAGAAAATACTAATTATTAGAAAAATTTACTAGTTTAAAATCAGAATTAGTAGAAATTACTATTTATTAGTAAAATTTTACTAATAAATTAGTAAAAAATTACTATTTAATAGAATAATTTGCCAATAAATGTTTTCTACTTAATCAAAAGCAGAATTAGGAGAAATTAGTAGAGAATTTACTATTTGTTAGTAAACTTGTACAAATAAATTAGTAGAAATTACTATTTATTAATAAAATTTACTAATTCAAAAGCAGTATTAGTATAATTTTACTAATAAATTAGTAGAAAATACTATTTATCAGTAAAAGTTACTAATTCAAAAGCAGAATTAGTAGAAATTACTTGAAAATACTAATTATTAGTAAAATTTACTAGTTTAAAATCAGAATTAGTAGAAATTACTATTTATTAGTAAAATTTTACTAATAAATTAGTATAAAATTACTATTTAATAGAATAATTTGCCAATAAATTTTTTCTACTTAATCAAAAGCAGAATTTGTAGAAATTAGTAGAAATTACTATTTATTTGTATAATTTGACTAATAAATTAGTAGAAATTACTATTTATTAGTAAAATTTACTAATTCGAAAGAAGAATTAGTAGAAATTAGTAAAAATTACTATTTATTAGTATAATTTGACTGATGAAATAGTAGAAAATACTAATTATTATTTTTAATAAACAACTTTTCCTAATTCAAATTTACAGTAAAAATCTTCTATTGTAATTTGAAAAATAACTCCGCATTGTTTCATTATTAAAAATTACCAAAAAAGTACGTTTTTCGAAGTTAGAAAAAGTAATTAACCAACTTTTGAATTTTGACCCCGGATTCAGATTCAAAAAATTACTATTCTAGTTCGCGGGATCAAAAAAAAATTTTTTTTTTAGAGGGACTGTGTAATCAACATTGCAGCAATATTGCCACGAAACATTGACACAATATTGTAACCAATAATATTTTACATTTATCAGTAAAAATTAAAATTACAATTCACGATTTATTGATCAGACAATATTCTCTTATCTTGTAACTCGATCGATTTGAAAATTGGCTGATTCGTCATAGCTCGGTGAATTATATTCGATTATCAGCATTGAGAAACGACATATTGCACGATGTCCTGACTTGAGTATGCACGCGAGTTGAGTCACGCTTTTAAAACATTATATTACAGAATTTACTCTCTTTTTATTTTTTTTTTTTTAGGGGTTAGGGTTTCTAATTATCGATTACACAATTAATCCCTCGTTTCATCGGGTCACGTTTTGGCTTTAAACTCAAGTTTCCCTGTTGGTGGAAAAGGGTGAGACGATGAAGGAGGGGGGAGAGGATATAATTTACATTTAAATACAAAGGACATTTTCTCTCGTTGCTTATCACAATTTTCCAAAACTCTTTCAAACATTTTCTGTTAATGTGTATACAAACGTAAATTTTACAGTATTGTAAATTTTACAATATACGAGAAAAAGAATTTAATTTTGTGCTTTATTATACGAAACTATACGAGTTTTGGAGAATTTCTATTGTTTTTTTATTGTTTTACTATATTGTTATACTGTATTGTTTTACTATATCCTTTTACTATATTATATCGTTTCTAAATTCGAAATACTCAGAGACATGAATTTGACTGATAGTTTTATTTCTCTTTATTCGTTTCATTTTACGTATTTTTTCGCTTTTTCTTTTTTTTTCTTTTTTTTTTTTTTTTTTTTTTTTTTGAATTGAATTGAACTTGATACAGTCTGCTGGCTGCGAGGTATAAGAAGAAGAGCAACGAGAGAGGTTGACGAGAAATAGAAGACGAGGAATTCTGATTACCATTCGTATTCACTCGCTGTTCAAAGCCAGATTGCATTACTTGGCGGAGAATGAAAAGTCAGAAATAAGGAAAGGCAGAGCGAAACACTCGAAGTTGGAATTTAATGGAAGAGGAGACCAAATTACCAATGACGTTAACAATAATCGACAATGTCTGCCTTTCGAATTTGATGAAATTTTTATTTCTATTTTATTCTACTAGCTAAAAAAAATCTATTTTAAATTTAAAAAATAAAAAATTCTCCGAATTATTTTTAAATTAAATTCCAATTAAACTTTAAATCTTTAAAACTATGTTTTAATTTGAAAACAAAATCAAACACTTTTTTTAAAAATATTTTTTCTTGGCATCAAATGCGAGTGACAAACGGAAAAAAAAATTCTAGAATCAAGAAAATGGAATGAGAAACCTGTCTGGCGTCTCTAGATAGATATTAAAAAATGTTAATTGCAATATAATTGAACGGTTGGAGCGATTGACTTGAATATGGTACATATCGGTTTTATTGGAGCTGCGTGGGTATTATATTTATGAAAAGAGATAATGTCCGAGTCGCCTTTGTCTCGGATAATGCGTTTTTAAAGACCATCCTTCAAGGCGAAAGAAATTTCAAGTTTGAAGAGGCGGGAAAAGGAACCGGATGGTGGAAGAGGTTCCCTTGATGGATTACCGTTACTGATCAGAGTCCGCCGAACTAATCAATAATCATATTCCATTTCCAGGAACACAAAAAACAATACAAAAAAAAACTTCTCCACCAAGAAAAAAAATTACCTTTTTAGGTATTAAAATAAAGCTTCAATAATAATAAAAATAATTTACCGCTTGAAGAAATAAAACTAAAAAATTCTAAATAAAACTAAATTCTAAAAACTAAAAAATTCTAAAAATCTAAAAACAAAATTTAATTTTATATTCGAAAATCAAGGAAGAAAAAAATATTTAAACAATAAATTATGTTCCCTTATGATGATGGTTTAAAAGAATTGACAACTTATCATTATAATCGTATTAAGTCATATATATAGTGATCCGCCTGATTCTAAAATAACAAATCAAGCATCTTGCAATTCACGGGTTATGAAAATAAAATCTAAAATCCGCTTCTACATCCATGATTCAACTTGGTAATAACAATTTTCTGTATAGTATAATCAGCTCACGTTTAATGTGCTCTATGGGCATTAGATAATGAGATATAATTATTTGTAGATTACATAAAATCTGATGATGGTTCGATCAAAGATCTTTTTTTTTGCTTTTTTTTAATGCCTCCGAAAAAATTCGAGTAAATTAAGAAAAGGGTAAAATAGGGACAAAAAAATTGTTCGATTTCATTTATTATTTGATTCTCAATTAAATTCTTCCTGTCGGTCCATCTGTAGATAACATCTTATAGATAGTGTAACAAAATGTACTTTATTGACCACCTGAGTTAAACGGAGGTCAATAAAGTACTTATTATTACTGTAGGGCAATAATGGACACTTTATTGACCACCTGAGTTATGCAAAGGTCAATAAAGTACCCATTATTACCCTAGGGCAATAATTGTCACTTTATTGACCACCTGATTTATGCAAAGGTCAATAAAGTACCCATTATTACCCTAGGGCAATAATGGACTTTTTTTACGATTCGCTACTACTTAGATACTTTTTTCGATTTTATAGTAAAAGATACTTTTTTCTTTATTTTTGAGGGAAATTTGCATCACTTTAAATTCGCTAATAGTTGAAATAAAAAAAAAAATATTCTGAAAATTGTAATAAAAATTCTTTAAAACAATTCAATTAGTCTGAAAAACTTTTCGAGAACCAATGATTTTCAATATCTATACAATTTTAATAAAAATCAACAAAAGATTCTTGAAAAAAATTCTTCGCAAACATTAAATTTTTTATAAATAATAAAATTTTTCAAGAAAAAAAAATTAATTTAAAAACTATTTATAAAATTCTACCACAAGAATTCAATTATTTTCACAAGTAATAACATTTTTCTTGAAAATTCAAATATTTATAAAAATTTTAATAAAATTCCAGTTAAGAATACAATTATTTTCGCATAAATAATAAAATGCTTCTCAAAAATTCAATTACCTACTTTTAAAAAATTTTATAAAATTCTTCAACATCAATTTAATTTATTATTTTCACAAATAATGTAATTTTTCACTAAAATTCAATTATTAAAAAAAATTCAATATAATTCTTCGTAAGAATTGAATTATTTTTTCAAAAAATTGATAATTTTTTGAATTCTTCACAATTATTCAATTATTTGATCAAACAATAAAATTTTTCATAAGAATTCAATTATTTAAAAAAAAATTGAATAAAATTCTTCGTAAGAATTCAATTATTTTCACAAATAAGAAAATTTTTCATAAGAATTCAATTATTTAAAAAAAGTGAAAAAATTCTTCACAACAATTCAATTATTTTTCTCCAAATAACAAAATTTTTTACAAGAATTCAATTATTTAAAAAAAATTGAATAATATTCTTCGTAAGAATTCAATTATTTTTATAAATAATCAAATTCTACTCAGAAATTTAATTATTTTTTCAAAAAATTGATAAATTTTAAATTAAAATGGAAAATAATGAAATTTTTCACCAAAATTCAATTATTAAAAAAAAAATTCAATATCATTCTTTGCAAGAATTGAATTATTTTTTCAAAAAATTGATAAATTCTTGAATTTCTTCTTTTGTTCTTCACAATTATTCAATGATTTTCCCAAATAATTAATTTTTAAAGGAAAATTCAATTATTTAAAAAAAAATTAAATTAAATCCTTCACAATTATTCAAATTATTTTTCCAAATAATAAAATTTTTTAGGAAAATTCAATTATTCAAAATAAAAAATTAATTAAAACTCTTCTCAGAAATTGAATTATTTTTTAAAAAATTGATAAATTCTTTATAAGAATTAAATTTTAAGAAAACATTTAATTATTAAATACAGTACTAATTTTTGTATCTAAATAGTTGAATTTCAGTTGAACTTTCTAATAAGAATTCATTTGAAAACATTTCAGTTGAAATTTTAGATACAACCTAATTAAATTGAAATCGTTGAAAATTTCAATTTTTATAAAACTGTAATAACATTTAAATTTTTAATTTGAAAAATTATTAATGTATTTTTTTAATTCCTGTGAAGAATTTAAATTAAATCTTATTAAATAATTTTACTTGTTTACTTTTTAAAATTACTTTTAAATACAATTGTATTTTTAGGATAAAAATTTAGAAAATAGTTGAATTTTTCAAAAATTTTTGTGAATCGACTAAAAAAAGGTTTTTTTTATTTGTTAAAATTAATTTTCAACAGCTACTTTTTTTTACTACTTTTTTCAGTAATAAAGCTACTTTTTGATACTTTTTTAAAATTAATTATTGAGTATGAAGCCTGTAGTCTTTAAATTTCAATTAGTAAAAATGTTTATTAATTTGAGTTAGTGACTGACTTTTTGCTTTTGAATTAGTAAATTTTACTAAAAAATAGTCATTTCTACTAATTTACATTATTAGTAAAATTTACTAATTTAAAAGCAAAAAAAACTTTTTGCTTTTGAATTTACTTATAATTAAAATACTAATTTATAATTTATTAGTAAATTTTATCAAAAAACGTATCAAAAGTGTTGCAAACAACATTTTTCGTCTCAATTTGACATCCTTAGAAATACTGTCCTTAATTTATAAATTAAACATACATTTACAATTACCAATTATCACCATCAACCTCAAAAAAAAAAAAAGAAAAATTATAACAAAATCTTTCAACTCATTAGATTCACAAACAATAAAATTGAGTGTTATATAAAACGAAAGAGGAAAAAAAAAGTCACCGAAGGTAAATCCCACAAGTAGAGGAAAAAAAAAACGAGTGCGAGTCGAATAGAAAATAAATCCGGGGAGTGCGCTTGTTCATGCTTCGGAACATGGGAATGGGGGTTCGAAGCCATCGTTTCCCGAGGGAAGCTATCGGCTCGAGTATCGAGAGGAGGGCGAAAACCATTCGGGTGTCCTGGTGGTTGAGGAGGTGGATTGAGAGGTATAGTGAGGGTGTGGGGTGGGGGTGAAAAAGGGGTCGGGGGGGACTTTGTGGGGTGGCATGCAACAAGTAGTTCGGTTTTCAAAGCCCATTGAAATTGATGGCTTTCCCATACCCTGACAAACTTCCCGGTTACTGATTCCGGTTTGTGTGCACCGTTCGCGGACCGAGAGTGCGAGCTTACAATATATATGTATAGACATCCGAAGCTTTTATCGATATCGGAATATTCATATCGAATGTGTACACCTACGACAAGAGAGAGAGAGAGGCTTGCGCCTTTTATTACTGCATTTTCACCTTGTCATGGCTTTTCGCTTCGACACTCTTCACGCACCATCGAGTGAAAAGCCGCTTCAGGCCACTTTCCTCTATCTCCACACGGGCACACACTTGTCGAGATCCAATATAGTCGTAATTTATCGGGAAATTAAATAGTTTATTCGCATCACAAGTGTCGTATTTTTCAATTATTTTTTTTTCTCTTTTCAATTGAAGACTTTTACTCTCTGAATTTAAATTTGTAAAAATATTTACTATAATTTGAATTAGTGACTGAATTTATAATTTATTAGTAAAATTTAAAACACTTGTATAGCCAAGATTGTAGGCTTAAGACGGGTGTATAAACAAATAAATAGTAAAATTTAAAAAGATCCTAAAAAGATCTTCAAAAAATTTTCAAATCCTAACCCTAAAAAAGATACTAAATAGAATCCTATAAAAATTTTTAAAAGATCCTGAAAACGTATGAAAAAGTTCCTAAAAAGATCTAAAAAAGATCCTAAAGATAATTCAAAAGAAAGCACTAAAAAAGATCTTTGAAAATAACCGAACCCTAAAGTTGATAAAAAAAATCTTAAAATCATCCTAAGAAGACATTAGAAAGAACCTAAAAAGGTTTTAAAATAATCCTAAAAAGATCTTAAAAAGATCCTAAAAAATCTTAAACAGATCCTACAAACAATCTTAAAAACTAATCCACTGATTAGAATTTAGTACAACTCTGATCTGTCGGACTAAATTGTTTTCAGTGGCGGTTTTAGGAAGCAATCGGTGTTTACATTCGAACACTATAGATGTGAAAGCGAAAATGGAATATGAAGCGGGGAGATAACGTTTATTCCCAAAATGATATCGAAGTGGTTACACGGCGTTTCCACGTTAATCACAAATTTACACACACACACACATTCACTCTCATGCATAAACACACATGACTAACCACTCTTTGTTTACCTACTGACGGCTCTAATGAATTGCAAAATCGAGCTCGTTTCTGCATCATTGACGAATTACAACCATCAATTATCCGATTTCAACGCCTCTCGACAATTATTGGTCGCACGGTTTTCAATGTAAAATATTATAGTTTCCATTTCCATTAAATGGACTTCGCAAAAGCTGCGGACAACATATGGCAGGAATTTCGGGTCAACATTGCGTGGGAATATTGATGAATATTGGGAACTTTTCTTTGTAAGATTAATGAAATTTTTGTGACATTTTACCTATGAATCAAATTTTAATTTAAATTAAACACCAAAGTCAACGATTTGTAAAAATTCAACGAATTTAGCTTCTCCAGGAAGAATAGTAAGTTAATAAGTTAGTTACTACCTTAGCTACTAACTTACTAACTAACTTAGTAACATAGTTACTAAATTCACTTGTGTTCAAAAATTTTTAAAAATTCTCGTCAAAATTTCAATTCTCTTTATAAATAATAAAATTCCTCTCTGATATTCAATAATTTTACAAAATTTTAATCAAATTCTTGGCAAAATTTCAATTATTTTCAAAAGTTTTCTAAAATTCAATGCTTTTCAATATCTACTATTTCAATAAAATTTTCCAAAAGAATTTCATTATTAAAAAAATTTTTGAATAAAATTCTACGCAAACATTCAATTATTTTTATAAATAATAAAAATTTTTACAGGAATTCAATTATTTACAAATATTTTTTTTTATAAATTTCTTCCCAATAATTCAATTATTTTCATAAATAATAACTTTTTTACAGGGATGCAATTATTTTTATAAATAATAAAATTCTTTTAGGAATTCAATTATTTTCATAAATAAAAAAAACTCATTGCAGAATTTCAATTATTTTTAATGCAATTTTAATCGAATTCCTCTCGAAAAATCTAATTATTCGAAAATTTTTAATTAAAATTCGTCCAAAGATTTTAATGATTTCAAAAATTTGTTAATAACATTTTTTATGAGAATTTAATTTTAAGAAACATGAAATTAATAAATTATTTATTTTTGTATTTAACAGCATGTGACTGTTACAGAAATCAATGTTAATTTTTTCGACCACTTTTCTCTTAAAATATTAAATAAATTAAGCTAGTTTTTTGTGAATAACTCTAAAATATAATAAAGAAGAGCAGTGATGTGCAAAAGTTTTAATAATTCTAAAATAAATTATAAAAAAATACTTTGAAATCGGAAAAGACGAGAAATTGATTAAAAGTGATTTTGAGAACTGATAATTTTAAAGTTATTTTTTAATAAATAATTTTAAAAATATTAAAACTTTTTCACATCATTGCCCTTCTTTATAATATTTTAGAGTTATTCACAAAAAACTAGCTTAATTTATTTAATATTTTAAGAGAAAAGTGGTCGAAAAAATTAACATTGAATTCTGTAACAATCACATGCTGTTAAATAATTGAATTCTCGTAGAATTTACTTATAAAAATGGTTTTAAAAATGAATTTCAGTTAAAATTTTGATTAGAATTAAATATTAAAAGCATTATAACGTGAATTTTTAGAAATAGTTAAATTTTGAAAAAGTTTCAAATTAAAATCATTGAAATTCTTAATTTTTCATATCATTGACAAACAATTCTGTAGAATTAATTCTTTTTTAAACGTTTAATAGGATTTTTATTGAAATTATTTCAAGTTTTTATTTTTCAATATATATTTAATTGCAGAATTTCCGAATAATTGAAATTTTGTAAAATTGAATTGTAAACGAATGAATTTTGAAAATTCTCAAAGATCATTTTTAAAAATTATTAAAAATAATGGATTTATTGAAGAATTTTAGTTAAAAACACTAGAAAAAATTTTATTTCAGAGAAGTTAGAAATTATTGCAGAAATTCAATTATTTTCAAGAGTAATAAAATTTTTCTTAAGGATTCAATTATTTTTACTAATAATAAAACTCATCGCAGCGTTTCAATTATTTTTCATACAATTATAATTGAATTCCTTGAAAAAAGTAATAATGTTCATGCAAGTTTTAATAAAATTCGACAAAAGAATTCAATTATTTAAAAATTTGTTAATAAAATTCTTTATGAGAATTGAATTTTGAGAAACATTCAATTATTCAATAAATTATTTACTTTTGCATTGAAATAATTAAATTCTCGTAGAATTGTCTAATAAAAATTGATTTTTATTTCATAAAAATGAATTTCAGTTAAAATTTTACATAATAATTTGAATATGAAAAACATTATAGCGTGAATTTTTATAATTAATTGAATTTTGAAATTAATTTTTTTGAAAAAGTTTAATTGAATTTTCTTTTATATTATTTGAAGGTTTTATTTTCTAATATGCATTCTATTAAAGAATTTAGGAATAATTGAAATTTCGTGAAATTGAATATTGTAAACAAATCGATTTGAAAATTGCCAAAGAACTTTTTCGAAAATTATTAAAAATAATTGATATAAAGTAAAATTGTAGTTACAATTTTTTGAAAATAATAATTGAATAGAAATAATGAAAATAATTTTGAAGAAGTATAATATTCTTATAATATAAAATAATGATTTTATTACTTGGTCATCTTTAATTATTATAAAATATGGAGAAATCGATCACTCCGAGTCGAATCACTCCGAACTCGGAGTTATCGATATCTTCATGTTTTATAGTTATAAAAAAATTTAATGAACTAAAATTTCATTCATTGTAGAAAATAACACCAAAATTGATTATTTTAATCGTTTTTGGTGTTAATTTAATCTGCAACACTTTTTAATACCTCACGATTTACTGTGATATGGAAATATATGTCATATTGTAGGGAATTCTTCTAATATTTCCATGCAATATTGACGCAATGTTTTCAAAATTACCATGCAATATTGCCGTAAAATTGCATCAATAATGTCTTCTATTCGAGGGCGTTTTAAGTATGAAACCATTTTACCAATAAAAATGAAATGCTAAAAAAATATAATAGTACAATAATATGATTCAATCGTCTGAAAAAAAAATTGAAATGGATTTTTAATTTTTCCACTATTGCATAAATCGTGAAAGAAGAGGAGAGAAAAATATATTAAGGGAGAGACATTGCGTCCATTCGATAAATCTGATGGTAAAGTGAGGGAAAATATTTTCCAAAGTTTGCTTTCGTAACAAGGTCCTACACGTGGTTCGACCCTCTTTCACTCGATATCCGGACTTTTATATTTACAAGGCATTGAGTAACGACAAGGGGGAGGATATCCCGGGACGGAAAAGAGAGAGGGTCTCCTTCCTTCTTTTTCGGATATTCTTTCAATATCGAGGGGAATCTTTAAGTGGCTATGGAAGACAGCAACAGGTTGTAAATCCGTTTTTTAAGGGAAGAATGTTCGGTTTGAGGTCGTGAGGGTAAAGGGAGTCTCTCCTCCGGGAGAGACTCGCTCTTTTCATCTCCATTGCCTTGTCACTCCTCTCCCTCTCTCTTTTTCTTTTTTTTTTTTACCTAATTTCTCATTTATACACTAAAAACCTACCAAATGCAAAATACTTTCCCTCCTACTTTTTTCGATTTTGAAAAAAATATTTCTTTTTCTCCCCCCTTTTTTCTTTTTTTAAAAAAAATATTTCTCTCTCCCCCTTATTTTCTCTTTTAAAAAAAATATTCATCTTTCTTCCCTTTTTTGTCTTTTTTCAAAAAAATATTTGTATTTTGCAAGACACTTTCCCCCCATTTTTCTCTGTTAAAAATATTTATTTATTTTGCAAAGACACTTTCTCTCTTCGCTTTTTCTTCCCTTAAAAAATATTTATATATTAACGTAATGTGGACGTAATTAAAACCTAATAATTAAATATAAAAAATAAAAATACAAAATTTACAATACAAAATAGAAAATATTTCAAAATATTTCATGGTTTAAAAATTAAAAAATAGAATTTTCCTTCAAATCAAAGAAAACGTCATATAAAATCCATACAGAAAAATTTCATCTTTTCCCACACGTAATTTTTTTTTATACATATAACGTAAAATAAAATTTCTTTAAATGCAATAAAAAAAGGAGGAGGAAAAAAAACACCATAAATGACTCTTGGCGATCATTTTGTGCTTTGTCCTCGCCATCAAACCAATTCGCGTAGACAATGAGCATGAAATCACGTCAAACTAACCGTAATGGTTTGACCGACAAATTGCGCGGAATGATCACGAAATAAAAGGACAAAAAAAAATAAAATTACAAGAAAATGAAACAAGTAATATGAAGTGAAGAGGAGAGGGGAAAAAAAGAAAGAATAAAGGACAAGAAAAAGGAATCGGAGGACAGTACTATACGCTCTGTGAGACCGGATGTCAGACAATCATTTATTTTATATTAATCATGCTCAAGGGGGGAGAGCAGGAAGAGAGGGTAAAAGAGAGGCCCTCTGGATATCAAGAAAAAAGGGGTTTATAAAGGGGGTTACATTGTAGCAAAGGAGAAACTTCAAAGGTAAATAATAAAAAAAGAATGTATTCTCTCCAAAGTGTATTGTTCTCTGTATGTTGATTTTTGGACACACTCGGAATTTTTTTTTTAAAGATTCTCTAATTTATTTATTTACTAATGTGTAATTAATTTGCTTCTGTTTTCTTTAAGATAGCTCAGTTTGAAATAATTCTTTAGATTTTTACTCGAATGATCAATTTCCCCCCCCCCCTCTTTTTGTTACCTAATTTTTATTTTCCTATTTATTTTACTCTTTAATAAAAATTATTTACAATTTATTTATTCTTGTAATTTATAATTTATTAATTCCCACAGTTTCTCTAAGGGTGTCAAATTAAGACAAAAAATGAATCAAAAATGTTGCTTCAAATTGAGACAAAAAACGTAACAAAAATGTTTGCTTCAAATTGAGACGAAAAACGAATCGTTTTTTGTCACAATTTGATTCCCTTAGAGAAACTGTGCTTGTTATTTATAATATTATTCATTTTAGAACTGAATCGAAAAATTGTTTTGGAGAAATTTTTATAAAAAGTTCGCTAGATTTTATATAGAATCAATCTAGTAAAATTAATAATAATAAAAATGAAAATTAATGCAAATTACGTTATGAAAATAATATTAACGTATTTTTAACTAAACTAATGCTCAGAATTTTTTTCATACTATTTTTTTAAAATTTAATTATTTTCAATATTTTCGATTAGATATTTCCAAAAATTCCAATACATAAAAAAAATAATAACATTTTAGAATTCTTTTTAATATTTTAGAGAAAAAAAATCATGTTTAAAATTAATAATTAAAATTTTTCAAAAATTTAATAACTTTTTTTATATTTTTTGTTAAAAACTATAAATTATTTTGATAAAATTTTATGAAATTTCAATTATTTTTTAAAACATTTTAGCAAATTTCAATTTTTTGAACATCTTTTAATTATTTATGTAATTGTAAAAATATTGCCTTTCAAAAATTATTTAGAAATATTTTTTAAAAAATCAATATTTCTTTATTAAAATTTTTGGAAAAAATATTGTACCTTAATATTTTTAAAAAGAAAAATGGACAGTTTCAATTTAAAAAAATTGATTTTCTTGTATTGAAATAATTGAATTTTCGTAGAAATTTAGGAAAAGTATTTAAAGTACAATTACTTTAAATACTTTTCCTCTAAATCAAAAATCAGTATTTAGAGATGAAGTTTAGTTAAAAATTGTAGAAAATAATTTAATTTTGGAAGCGTCATAGTTATAATTTTTAGAAATTTATTAATTTATAAATTTCAGAAGTTGAAATTTTTTAAATTTTATTTCCCGTGAAAAAAGAAGTGACAAGTATTTAAATATTTATTTAGCATGAAGGTATTCGAGTTTTGATTAATTGAAGTTGGAAATCAGTGAAGAATCAAAAAAATAAAATTTTTTGTGACAACACTGAATTAAATAAACGACTTTTTCGACTTTTTTTTCCTTTTTTTAATCGACTAAAGCGACTTTTTTGGTTCGTTAAAGTCGATCCGAGGCCTGAAAGTATTTTTAAAACTGATCCTAAAAAATATTTTCAAGAAGGATCCTTAAGAAATTTTTAAAACTGATTTTCGAAAAGGATTTTAAAGAAATTTTTAAAACTGATCCTAAAAAAGATTTTCAAAAAGAATCCTAAAAAAAATTTTAAACCTTAAATTTAGGATCCTAAAGAAGATTTCTAAAATGATCTTAAAAGAATTTTTAAAACAGAATCTAGAACAGATTTTTAAAAAGGATCCTAAAACATATTTTCAAAAAGTATTGAAAAGAAGATTTTAATACTGATCCAAAAAAGGATTTTTAGAAAGGATCTTAAAGAAAAAATTAATTTTTAAAACGGATCCTAGAACCGATTTTCAAAAAGGATCCTAAAGAAATGATTAAAATGATTCTAAAGAAAATTTTTAAAAAGGATCCCAAAAAAAATGTCCAAAAATAATTCTTGAAAATTTCTGTAAAAAAAATCCTAACAAGTCCATAAAGAATTTTTGTTTTTTTTCCTTCATGAATTAGACCTTTATTTCGTTCAATAATTTTTTTAAAAAACTTTTTCTCTTCTTTCTCTCAAAAATTTCTCTCGTAAAATAGATAATTTTCATTTAATCGACGCACAAATAAATGAGGATGATAAATTTTGAAACTATAGAAAATTGTACCCTTTCGCATTTACAATATAGCCTGAAAACAAAATATATATCATAATTGTAAAGAAATTAGGATAAGTTACATATATCGCTATATATACGTTTCTTCATCGCTAATGTATTCTCTGAAGGTATGAATTTAGTTGGAGCTCGTTAGCTATAACATTTTACTGAATCATATCGTGCCTTATAACCTCGCTCAAAACTCTCAAAATGAACGCCATAGGGCGGAGTCATAAGCACGCGTTTCAATTCTAAAACCTGTTGTTATAAAAGTTGTTATTGATTGGCACTCGTTAGTGTTGTGCTTTCTCACTTTTTTTTCCCCTCTTTTCTTTTTTGACCAGTGCATGGGAGAATTCTCTCTAAAACAATATAAACATCAATTTAGACCATTTTTTCGATTTTTTCTCTTTTGAATTCGAAATTTGGGGGAAAAAATTATTTTTTAAAAACCTTAAAAATAATTTCATTTTAATTTTAATTTTGAAATTTAATTTTTATTTCGAAATTTAATTTTTATTTCGAATTTTAATTTTGAAATTTAAATAAAATGTTGAAATTTAAATGAAAGTGTATAATTTGGTTGTGACAATATTATAAGAGGTTGAGAAAAAGATGATGACTTTTTGATCGAGATGACAGGACAAGGACAACAGACAAGACCGGAAGTAATTTCCGAGATGAGCGTCGGCGGGTTGAAGTCGACTTGCTGGCGATAGTGGTTGAACAGTCAAAGTGGTCTCATTTTGGCATATTAGCCAACGAAGGGACACTATAGGAAGGTCATATCCTGTCCAACCCTGGACCTGCTTGTCATGCCTCTGACCGTTTGTACTTTCGGCAAAATAACAACTAGAAGTAATTTTCTCTTGAAGAAAACACGCAAAGTGCATATGCCCACAAAAAAATAACAAGTAATAGTAAAAGAGCAGAAATTCTATATTTTATTTATATACCTGCGACAGTAATTCGCAATAAAAAAAAAAAACATTGCGAAATTGCATTTTTGAAAAACGATATTGTTGGAGACAATGCGAATTCTAGAATTTGAAGTTAAAGTAATTCAAGGCGGCGTAAAGAAGAAGAAGAAGAGGGAAAAAAGAAACTAGACGATTCGTAGGGGGCAACTTGGCATGACCGCGGTGAACAATAGCGCAGCAAACATGATACACATGTGTGCAGGATCTGTCAATCTAAAGTCGCCAAGTGCCATCAAGGTGGTTTCCTTTTTCTTCTGTGTTCATCACTTCCTATATTATTGCTAATAATACTCCGTCTCATTTTACCCTTTTTTTTATTATTTTTTCTTACAAACAAAATACTTTATTCCACTATGGAGAACTATTTTTTTCAAAACCAAATCCATTTACAATTAGTGGAACTAGTTTCTTTCACCAAATGGATACGGTTTTGGATCCTCTTTATACTCATTTTAAAATTGATTATTTTCTGGAATATGCATCTTGGAAATATTTTTTTGGAAATTTTTTTTGGGGATATTTGTTTATAAGATCCTATTTGGAAATCTTTTTAAGATTCTTTTTGGGACTTTTTGCAGAATTTTTAAAGAATCATTTTTGGGATCAAAAAAAATTTGTTAGGATCTCTGTTGGAAATAATTTAAAGATTATTTGGGTTCTTTTACTAATCTTAGTAACTTCTTAGGAATTTAAGGGATCTTTATTAGAATCCAAATTTGTTTTGGAATCCATTGTAAAAATTCCTTTAGTATCCTTTTTAAAAATCTTTAGGATCAGTTTTAATCATTTCTTTAGGATCCTTTTTGAAAATATTTTTTAGGATCCTTCTTGAAAATCTGTTTTCGGGATCAGTTATGAAAATTCCTTTAGGATGATTTTAAAAATCTTCTTTAAGATCCTGAATTTGAGTTTAAACAATTTTGTTAGGATCCTTTTTGAAAATGTGTTCTAGGATCGGTATAGAAAATTCCTTTAGGATTCTATTCATAATAATTTGTTAGGATCTCTGTTGGAAATCTTTTTAAGATTATTTGGGTTCCTGTTACTTAGTAACTTCTTTAGGAATCTTTAAGAAATTTAAGGAATCTTTATTAAAATCTTTTTTAAAAATTTGTTTTGGAATACATTTTAAAAATTCCTTTAGAATCCTTATTCAAAATCTTCGTTAGCATCAGTTTTAATCATTTCTTTAGGATCCTTTTTCAAAATATTTTTAAGGATCTGTTTTAAAATCTTCTTTAGGATCCGTTTCAAAATTTTATTAGGAACATTTTTGAAAATCTTTTTGAGGACCAGTTTTAAAAATTTGTTTAGGAACCTTTATGAAAATCTTTTTTTTAGGATTCTTCTTGAAAATCTGTTTTGGTATACGTTTTAAAAATTTGTTTAGGATCCTTTTTCAAAATCTTCTTTAAAAGATCAGTTTTAATAATTTCTTAAGGAAACAAATTTCCTTCAATCTAATTTAAATTTCCTTTAATAATATCATTTGGAAAATCTTTTGGATGATCAGTTTTAAAAATTTCTTTAGGATCCTTTATGAAAATCTTTTGGAGGATCAGTTTTAAAAATTTCTTTAGAATCTTTTTTGAAAATCAGTTTTAAAAATTTCTTTATGATCTTTTTCGAAAATATTTATTAGGATCCTTTTTGAAATTCTGTTCTAGGATCCGTATAAAAAATTTCTTTTGGATTCTTTTTAGAAATCTTCTTTTAAATCCTAAATTTAAGGTTTAAAATTTTTTTTTGGATCATTTTTGAAAATCTTTTTAGGATCGGTTTTAAAAATTTCTTTAGAATTCTTTTCGAAAATCAGTTTGAAAAATTTCTTAATGGTCCTGTTAAAAATTTTTTTAGGATCATTTTAAAAATCTTCTTTAGGATTCTGAATTTGAGTTTCAAAAATTTTTTTTTCCTTTTTGAAAATCATTTTTAGGATTAGTTTTAAAAAATTCATTAGGATTCTTTTTTAAAATCTTTTTCAGGGTCAGTTTTAATTTTTTTTTTTTAGGACTCTTTTTAAAATTATTTTTTAGGATCCGTTTTACAAATATGTTTAGGATTCGTTTTAAGATCTTCTTTATGATCAATTTCATAAATTCCTCTACGATCCTTTTTAAAAATCTTTTTTAGGATCAGTGTCAAAATTTCTTTAGTATCCTTTCTGAAAATCTATTTTAGTATTCGTTTTAAAAAATCCTTTTAAGATTTTTTAGGATTTTTGAAAATAATTTAAGATCCTTTTTAGTTTCTTTTTTTATCAACTTTTCTAGAATCCGTTTTGGGATTTTCGCTCAAGATCCGTTTTAGAGATTAAATCCTTTTGATGTTCCTTTTCAAGAATTTTTCACTAAAATCAGTGTTGCAAATCATAACAAATCCAAATCCAAATCCAAATCTAAATCCAAATCCAAATCCAAATCCAAATCCAAATCCAAATCAAAATCCAAATCCGTTTTTAGAATATAAAGTTAAGAATAGAAAATCATAACAGTTTTTAAAACAATGTGTACTGCGCAGAAACAATAAAGTGAACTCTTCACATTTTACTTTGTTGAATATTTGCTTCTTCTGATAAATATTTTTTTTCCTCTCCTTTCTTTTTTTTCCTCGGCAACGCTTGCTCGAACTCACTGAGATACGCATCGTGGTTAAGCCACTATTCCGTGAACGATTAACGAGGGCACATACTTGCCCCTCTGAAAGAGCTTGCTAGACAGAGTGATGATTTTGAAAAAGAAGAATTTTTCAAAAAATCACATGACTTTACATAAATCACATGACTTTACTTTGATAATCAGCTTTTTTATTTTTAAAAGCAGAAATTAATAATTAAAAAAAATTTAAAAAATTTGAAAAGTTGAGTTTTTAAAAAAAATTTGTAATTAAAATTTTTCCTACCCTCATAGTGTAATGAAAAAAAATATGTTTGAAAAATGAAAGATGTAATTTTATTTAAAGGATAAAATATATATACATTTCTCAAAACTCATTTCACATTACGGTGAAATAAACTGTTTTTTTTTATTTACCTTCTTTTTCTTATATATTACTATATAGGTCTCATTTAGATTTTGATACGCCCTTCTGATTTAATGATTTTCGCCTCTGTTAATTGCAGGAATTAATGAGCGTTTTACGGTGATTATTCGAATTAATGAACAAACTCGAGCCTTTTCCGTCAAAACATGGATTGAAACAATTTTTTGTCAGTGAAAATTAATTACGAAATGGGAATTATTCACACGCAAGATTATATCACATTTATGCCATATATTGAATACTGTATAGAATAATAAACGAAACGTTAAATGTATAATTTCGACATTATAACCGGAGAGAAAGATTAATTAATGCTAATTGCAATAATTTGAAGAAATACATGGAATTTTTTTTTTCTTCCTTTATTGGGTCTATTTTTTTCATTCATTATTCAATTTAATAATGTTCTTTTCAAACATTTTTACCTTGTATTTTAAAAGTTTGACTATTTTTTTTTCATTTACGAAACATTGAGATAAATTTTATTTTCTTGGAGGGGTATTTTCTTTACCGATAGTAATCAATATTGGTGTTAAATTTATCGACAGTCGGTAATTTAAATATGGATTTTATCGATTGTTGGTAACGTAGGGATCTGTCTTTTTTATTTCTATATTTTTAAACTTTTGTTTGTACTTAAAATTTTTTAGTTTATAATAAAAAGATATAAAAGAAAGGATTAGAAAAAGATTTGTATTTAGTAAAGAAAATATTGATTTTCTTTTTTGTATATCAATTATTCTTGTTTGTATTTTAAATATTCTTTATTGTACTATTTAAATTGTATTTTTTAAATATTCTTCTTTGTATTTTAAATATTTGTAAGAAAATAAGAAAAAAAAAAACCGCGAATATAATGAAAAATCGCCTTCTCGTTTGATGGCAAAACTTTTTCAACTGTATCCCACGAATTTAACACTCGAATTCACATTGTCAGAAAAAGCCCTCTGTAAAAATAATTCCAATAATGAATAATAATCGCCTCTCATTATCTCTCTCTTTTTTTTTCCTATTTTTTCAAGAGAGAGAATTCACTTCCGTTTTTTCAATTTTATAAATGTGCCTCATTTTATTTCCGTTGAATGAATGACTGGCAATTTTCTATTAGTGTGCTTTGGTTATAATTGTGCGACAGTGCGCATTGTGAATGAAAAAGATGATTCGTAATTTTTTTTTTAAGAATTATAATAGGAAAATGCTTTAAAAATATTGAGAATTTTAGCTTAGTTTAATTTACATTTTTTTTATGAAAATAAGATTCGAAAAGAAAGAATCATAAAACAGTTTTTTCTTCAGCAGAAAACGATTCAATAAAAAAGAATTTCGATTTAAAAATAAATACCTAATAGGCCAAGAGCATTGCGCGAGATAAGAACGAGGAAACTGAAAATTAATGTCCATTCAAGAAATTCAATGACAATTTATTTAGAACGGAAGTTATATATGGTTGTATTCCATGCTACAGTGCCAATCAGAGAATAAATCTTGCAAATTTAATTTTAATTGCAAATATTTCAAGGATGGCAAAGAAAATTACTTTGCTTGATTATTAAGTGTATTACACATATATAAAAATATTTATATCCATAAGAAAATATTTACGTCAATCTAAAAAATATTTTATATACAATTCATAATTTTAATACCATATTTTTTTAAAACTAAAAAATTTGTACTTAATTTTCTCTAAAATTATACTAAACTCGATTTTTTTAACACATATATACATAAATGGAGAGAAAAAGAATTTTAGATTCCTTTCTTTTTTGTAACGATTTTACTAACTAATAAATTACCATAAGCATATATATACATTACTAATGATACATTTCGTAATATATGCCCCCGTAAATTCATATGCATATCAGCTATCAACGAAACGAAATAGAAGTATGGTGCATGTTTAATTTGAATGTAATCTATAAATATTTATAATTTCAGATAGGAAAATTTTTTTTTATTAATTTATTCGTCGAATATTAAGTGGGGAAATAAAATTGATTGATATGGTAAAAATTAGAATTTTTTTATAAAAAATTATTGTTGGGATTGTAAAAATTGTGAAACGATATTGAAAATAGTTTGTATCTTGAGAGGTAATTATTTATTTTACACGTTGTTACCGATGCTAATAATACTGCAATGTCTCATTAACTATCAAGCACTTAAAACATATTACTGACATCATACAAAGTTATGTGTGAATTATTATGCAATTTTTTTTTTAAAAGGAAAATATTTATACATTTAGTATATTAGTGTCAAATTATTTTTAAGTATTTCTGATTATGAATTATTTAGAAGAAAATGATTTATTTGGTTTTATTTTTTATTTAAGTACCTACTGATTTTGTTATTTTACTTTTTTAAATTCTACTTTTCTATATGTGATTTTTGTTTTTTCTACTTTTCTATATTTCTACTTTTTTCGTCGAGAAATTATTTCTACTTTTTTCGTTCTGGTAAAATATACTAGTAGAAAATGAGAGCCACGAGACAAAAATTAGAAAGTAGAAAATGGAAGTAGAAAAGTAGAAAATACAAAGTAAAAAATACGAAATAGAAAATGAAAACTACAATAAGTAGAAAATACGAAGTAGAAAAAAACGACACAGCAGTAAATATAGAAAATATGAAGTAGAAAATAAAAACTATAAAGTACGGAATATGGAAAATAGAAAGTAGAAAATAAAAAATACAAAGTAGAAAATGAAAACTGAAATAAGTAGAAAATACGAAGTAGAAAATAAAATCTACAAAGAAGGCATTATAGAAATTATGAAGTAGAAAATAAAAACTACAAAGTAAGGAATATAGAAAATGCAAAGTAGAAAACACAAAACACGAAGTAAAAAATACGAAATAGAAAGTGAAAACTACAATAAGTAGAAAATACAAAGTAGAAAATAAAAACTACAAAAAAGGGTATATAGAAAATATGAAGTAGAAAATAAAAACTACAAAGTAGAAAATAGAAAGTAGAAAATAAAAACTACGAAGTAGAAACCAAAGTAAAAATAAAAAACTATAAAGTAGAAACTACTAAGTAGAAAGTAGAATTCAAAAAATATAATTCAGAGAGAATACAAACCAAATAAAACCCCTAAAGTGAAGTTAAGAAAATAGATTATTTTATTCTAAGTAGTAAAAGTCAAGTATAGTCAGACATATGTTCTGACAAAAGATTAATTCGGACAAAAGTAAATTAAATTTCCAAAAATCTAGTATTTCTAAGTAGTAAACATAAATTTTAGTCAGACCTGTATTTCAATTTTAATACATTGTTATAGTGGAAAAAATAGATTATTTTGTTGAAACTTGAAAGTAGTAAAAAACACGTATAGTCGGACAAAACATAATTAAATTTTCAAAAGTCTAATAGTTTTAAGTAGTAAAAATAAATTTTAGTCAGACGTGTCAATTAAGAAATGGTTAATGTTGTAGAAAAAAGGTTATTTTGCTAAAGCAAAATAATCTTTTTTTTATGACATTAACCATTTCTTAATTTCTTTGTTGTTTTTAAGTAGTAAAAGTCAAGTATAGTCAGACATATTTAAATATTAAAACTTTTCTTATTTTACAAATGTAGTAACATTAACCATTTCTTAATTTCTTCAGAAAATAAAAAATTTCTTTGTAGTTTTTCAGTAGTAAAAGACAAGTATAGTCAGACATATGTATATGTTTAAACTTTACTTATTTTACAGAAGTAGTAAAAATAAATATTGTTCAGACAAGAGAAATTTACTTTCGTTTGGAATTAATTTCAAAAAGCAAATATGGAAAAAATATTGTAGTAAAAAACATCTAAGTAGTATAAGTCAAGTATAGTCAGACATATTTTCAAACTAAATTTAATTTTCAAAAGTCTAGTATTTCTAAGTAGTAAAAATAAATTTTAGTCAGATAAGTATTTTAATTTTAATAGGTATATTGTTATTGTTACAGTTAAAAAAATAGATTTTTGTTCTGGTAATATATTTCAGTAGAAAATAACAGCCACAAGACATAAATTCGAAAGTAGAAAATACAAAGTAAGAAATAAAAAATAAATAAATAGAAAATACGAAGTAGAAAATGAAAACTACAAGAAGTAGAAAATACGAAGTAGTAGATAAAAACTACAAAGTAGAGAATATAGAAAATGTGAAGTAGAAAATAATGAATAATAACTACATAGTAGAGAATAAAGAAACTACAAAGTAGAAAATAAAAACTACAATGTAGAAAATAAAAATCGCAAAATAGAAAATAAAAAATAAAAAGTAGAAACTAAAAAATACCAAATAGAAAATAAGAAATATATAATAGAAAATAAAAAATACAAAGTAGAAAATACGAAGTAGATAATGAAAACAATAAGTAGCAAATACAAAGTAGAAAATAAAAACTCCAAAATAGGGAATATAGAAAATATGAAGTAGAAAATAAAATCTACATAGTGAATATAGAAAATACATTTTTAGAAAATATAGAAAGTACAAAGTAATAAATAAAAACTACAAAGTAGAAAAGAAAAATACAAAATAGAAAATAAAAAATACAAAATAAAAAATAAAAAATACAAAGTTGAAAATGAAAATTACAATAAGTAGAAAATACGAAGTTAAAAAATAGACAAAATAGACACCAAATTAGAAAATAAAAATACAAAGTAGAAAAATAAAAAAACAAAGTAGAAAGTACAAAGTAGAAAATGAAAACTACAAAGTGGTGCATATGGAGTTGAAATTTAAAACAACAACGTAGAAAATAGAAAGCAGAAAATAGAAACTACAAAACAAAAACTACAAAATAGACACTAAAAGAGAAAATAAAAAATACAAAGTAGAAAATAAAAAAATTTAAAGTAGAAAATTAAAAATACATAGTAGAAATGAATAATAGATAATGAAAACAATAAGTAGAAAATTCAAAGTAGAAAATAAAAACTGCAAAGTAGATAATATAGAAAATATGAAGTAGAAAATAAAAACTACGTAGTAGGGAATATAGAAAGTACAAAGTAGAAAATAAAAACTACAAAGTAGTGAGTAAAAAGTAGAAAATAAAAATTACAATAAGTAGAGAACACGAAGTAGAATCTAAAAACTACAAAGTAGATAATATGAAGTAGAAAATATACAAAATAGAGCATATGATCTGGAAAATTAAAACTGCAACGTAGAAAATAGAAAGTAGAAAATAAAAACTACAAAATAGACACCAAAGTAGAAAATAAAAAGTACAAAGTAAAAACAAAGTTGAAACTGCTAAGTAGAAAGTAGAATTCAAAAGATAGAATCCAAAGAGAACAAAAAGAACCCACAAGTGAAATATATTCTTAAAGGAATCTACAATAATAATGAATCTTATAACAAGGTGTGTATTGAAAAACTGCAAAGGTATAAAAAAGTAAGGAGAAAAGAAAAAAAAATGAATGCGAGCAATCTTGATTTGCATAGCATGTCACGCTTTTCGTTTCGGTACTAGGACGCCATTACATTTTCCATGAAATATCGCCGTATCTACACGCTCGACCTTTTCGAGGGTAGTTTTACATTTGATTTCTCATGCCCGCCTTCTACGTACGATGGTACTTTTCCGTATATAACCGAGTGTATATTACGTAGGTACTTCTACAGACACCAGAGACGCGTTATTATTGGATTACATTTTTAATCCGCCTCTCGGCCACCCTGCGCCACCCCCTTTCTGTACACCCCCCCCTCCCTCCCTCCCCCTACTCCTCCATCTCTCTCTCTCTCTCTCTCTCTCTCTCTTTTAACGTAGGTATATAAACGAGGACCGACCGACCGACTGCCATCCCCGCGGCATATCCTCTACTTTCGTATTCCGGATGGAATTACTATGCAGGAGATTTCATTTGTTATATATGCGCGCCCGCGCGCTGCTACAAACGAGCACATTTTCGCTTAGGTTAATCGAATTACCAGGCGAGCTATGCATTTTGAATAGACGCCACCTTTCCATCCGGCTTATCGATATCTATACACACTTTTTCTTAATTTTTTTTTTTTTTTTATTGTTTTTCTTATTCCGTCGATTTGCCGTCGAGAATTTTTTAAATACAAGAACGTATGTGGTAAATATGGCGGCAATATTGCATATCAGTAATATTGCGAATATTGCCTGGAAATATTGAGGTAAAGTTAATGCAAGAAGTTTTGAACTTTTTAAATGGACAATTCTAAGTAGTAACAGTCGCGTTTAGTCGGACAAAACTTAAATAATGTTTAAAAGTTTAGTAGTTATAAGTAGTGAAAGCGACATTTAGTCAGACAAAACTTAATTAAATTTATTAAATTTTATCAGTCTTAAGTAGTAAAAGTACATTTTAGTCAGACAATACTTAATTGAATTTTTTTAATTTTAGCAGTTTTAAGTAGTTAAAGTCACATTTTAGTCAGACGTGTGTTATAGTTTTAAAATATGATTATTGTTGAGAAAATAGATTATTTTGTTATAAGTAGTAAAAGTCAAGTACAGTCAGACAATTTAGTCGAACAACATTAAATTAAATATTTAGAAGTTTAGCAGTTTTAAGTAGTAAAAGCCACGTTTAGTCGGACAAAACTTAATTACATTTTGTTTTAATTTTAGCAGTTTTAAGTAGTAAAAGTACATTTTAGTCAGACAATACTTAATTAAATTTTTTTAATTTTAGCAGTTTCAAGTAGTAAAAGTCACATTTTAGTCAGACGTGTGTTATAGTTTTAAAATATGATTATTGTTGAGAAAATAGATTATTTTGTTATAAGTAGTAAAAGTCAAGTATAGTCAGACAATTTAGTCGAACAAAATTAAATTAAATATTTAAAAGTTTAGCAGTTTTAAGTAGTAAAAGCCACGTTTAGTCGGACAAAACTTAATTACATTTTGTTTTAATTTTAGCAGTTTTAAGTAGTAAAAGCCGCATTTAGTCAGACAAAACTTAATTAAATTTCTAAAAGTTCAGCAGTTCGAAGTAGTAAAAGTAAATTTTAGTCAGACGTGTCAATTAGGAAATGGTTAATGTTGTAAAAATAGATGATTTTGATTTAAGTAGTAAAAGCCAATTATAGTCAGACATGTGTAAATATTGATACTTTTCTTATTTTACAAAAGAAGTAGAACTAAATATTCTTGAGACAGGAGAAATTTTACTTTTATTTATGAACTTAATTTTGAATAACATGTATGGAAACAACATTGTGAAAATATTACAATGGTAATATTGTGGTAATATTGTAATATTTTACGTCAATATTGCTTGGTAATAATAATGCATAAATATTACTCGGCAATATTTATGTAACGTTGCTGAAATAGGTCCGAACTCTTTGAATGGACGATTTTAAGTAGAAACAGCCACGTTAAGTCAGACAAAACTTAATTTCACTTTCAAAAGTTTAGTAGCTCTAAGTAGTAAAATTAAATTTCACTCAGACGTGTATTTCAATTTTAAGAGAGAAAAATATATTATTTTCTTCTAAGTAGTAATAGTCAAGTATAGTCAGACACATGTTCGGACAAAACTAAATTATATTTTCAAAAGTCTAGTATTTCTAAGTAGTAAACATGAATTTTAGTCAGACGTGCATTTCAATTTTAATATATTGTTATACTTGAAGAAATAGGATATTTTGTTCAAAGTAGTAAAAGCCACGTATAGTCAGACAATACTTAATTATATTTTCAAAAGTCTAATAGTTATAAGTAGTAAAAATAAATTTTAGTCAGACGTGTCAATTAAGAATTGGTTAATGTTGAAAAAAAGGATTATTTTGCTTTAAGTAGTAAAAGTCAAGTATAGTCAGACATGTGTAAATATTGATACTTTTCTTATTTTACAAACGTAGTAAAAATAAATATTGTTTAGCTAAGAGAAATTTACTTTCGTTTGAAATTAATTTCGAAAAGCAAATATAAAAAAAACATTGTAGTAAAAAAAGCATCTAAGTAGTAAAAGTCAAGTACAGTCAGGCAAATTTTTGGACAGAAGATTAATTCGGAGAAAACTGAATTAAATTTTCAATAGCCTAGTATTTCTAAGTAGTGAAAATTAATTTTAGTCAGACATGTATTTCAATTTTAATTTATTGTTATTGTAATAGTTGAAAAAAAAAATTTTCGTCCTGGTAAAATATTTTAGTGGAAAATAAGATCCACGAGACAAAAATTAGGAAGTTGCCTTCGATTTTGGGAAGAAGACGAAAATTATAAAATTAAATTTGAATTGAATTTCCAGCAAATTTGCAGGGATATTGAAATTGAATTGATTTAAAAATTGAATAGAATTTTAAATTGAATTTAAAACAGAATTGAACTAAAAATTAAATCGAATTAAAAACAGAATTGAACTTGAAATTAAATTGAATTTAAAATTAAGTAAAATTACATTTGAAGTGAATTTTTAACAAAACTACAGAAAATTTGAAATTAAATTGAATTTGAATTGAGTTCAAAACTGAATTTAACTTAAAATTGAATTGAATTTAAAATTAAATAAAATTAAATTTTAATTCAATTTTTAGCAAAATTACAGGGAAATTGAAATTGAACTAATTTGAGTTTGAAATTGAATTGAGCTTAAAATTAAATTGAACTTAAAGTGGAATTGAATTTTAAATTGAATTACTTTAAATTTAATTTTTAGTACAATTACAGGGAATTTGAAGTTAAATTGAATTTGAGATTGAATTGAATTTAAATTTAAAACAGAATTGAACTTAAAAATGAATTTAATTAATTTCTATTAAATTTTTTAAATTCAATTTAAACCAATTGGAATTTGAAATTGAATCGAATTGAAATTGTAATTGAATTGAACTTAAAATTGAATTGAATTGAATATTGAATTGAATGTGATATGAATTGAATTTTTAGAAAAAATACAGGGAATTTGTAATTGAAATCAATTTGAATTGAGTTTAAAACTGAATTAAACTTAAAAAAATTGAATTAAATTAAATTTAAATTAAATTTTCTCCATATTTACAGGGAAATTGAAATTGATTTGATTTAAAACTGAATAAAAATTGAAATTGAATTTACAACTGAATTGAACTTAAAATTAAATTGAATTTAAATTTATGAAATTTAAATTCAATTTTTTTTTTAAATTACATTGAAATTGAATTGAGTTTGAAACTGAATTAAAAAATCAAAAAAAAAATTAAAAAATTAAAAAATTAATTAATTAATTAATTAAAAAATCAAAATTACAGATAAATTGAGATTAAACTGATTTAAGTTTGAAATTGAATTAAACTTAAAATTGATCTGAACTTGAAATGAAATTGAATTTAAAATTGAATTCAATTTAATTCGAATTGAATTTTTAGCAAAATCGCAGGGAAATTAAAAATTCAACTGATTTGAATTAAATTCAGTAAATTGAATTAAATTTCGAGTTGAATTAAAAAAATTTGAATTGAAATTGAATTTTAAAAATGCTATTAAAATAGAATTTCCGTGTTGGATTTGACAGGAGTAAAGAAAATAAAAATAACCCTTCCCCCCTCTTACCCCATTAAAAGAGATTATTAAGGAAAAGGAAATTATTATTTTTTCTTCCTTTTTTCTTTTTTGGATTTATAATCGTAAAGGGGGTGTATACTAGAAAATGAGAAGAGTGAAGGTGAGGCGGTCGGGAGTCCATTAGCGCAATGTTTCAGGATGTGTGTGATTACACACCCTCGAGAGTCCACTCAATAATGCATCATCCACCATCATCCTCAACCCTCCAAGTTTCCACGTATGACCACTCCTCTCTCGGGTAAGTTGCCGTTTCCTTTTCGCCATCCCTTTTCACTTCCACGCCGCGAGACTGGGTGCTTATTACTGCCGCGGCTTTGATTTGTAAAGGGTGGCTGGGAGTTGGCAGAAAAGGAAAAGAGAACGAGAGTTGAAAAGAGAAGAAATACAGTGTAAAGTCCATCTTTCAAAGAGAGAGTAAGAGAGAGAGAGAGAGAGAGAGTTAGCTGAGTTTCATTTATACATATAGATATATGTGTGGACTTTGCTGGAAAGACTTTTTCAAAAGTGTTTGTGTGTGTGTCTGGAAAGAGAGGATTACACATAGATTGAAGAAAGCTAGACGATTTTGGTCATCTTTTTCGTTCGTTGGCAATCTTTGACGGATAAATTTACTGTAGCTTCATATCTCTTGATGTCTCGATTTAAAAGAGAGATGAAATCCTTCCAGAAGTTGATTTATTTATGAAAGTGTTACTTTTTTCTGATAAAGAGGAAAAATCTTTTTACTTCATTTTCTATTTATCATTATTATTATTATCATCATCATCAGTATCATTTTTTTCATACACAACTTTATTATTTTCATCTTCATCATTATTATCATTTTTATCATTATCATTATATTCATAATTATCATCTTCATAATCATCAACATCATCACTAAACTCGATTTTACTATACATAAAAATTAATCTTGCGACAAGCTTTAAATGTCATGTTTGCTGCAAGTTTGTCTGAATATTTCTGCTTAAATTGCTTAAAATTAAAATCAAATTTTAATTTAATTCAATTTTAAATTCAATGAATTTTAAGTTACCATCAGTTTCAAACTCAATTCAAATTCAATTTTAATTTCCCTGTAATTTTGCTAAAAATTGAATTTAAATTTAAATTAATTTTACATTCAAATTCAGTTTCCATCTCAATTCAATTTTCATTTCTCTGTAATTTTGCTAAAAATTGAATTTAAATTTAAATTAATTTTAAGTTCAATTCTGTTTTGAATTCAATTTTAAATTCTATTCAATTTTAAATCAAATCAATTTCACTTTGAATTTGATGAAAATTCAATTCAAATTTAATAAATAAAATTTAATACAAAATAATCAAATTCAATTTTAAGTTTAATTATGTTTTAAATTCAAATTCAATTCAATCCCAAATTCAATTTAATTTCAAATTCCCTGTAATTTTGGTAAAAAATTAATTTCTAATTTAATTCAATTTTAAATTTAAATTTAATTTTAAGTTAAATACAGTTTCAAACTCAATTCAATTTCAAGTTCAATTCAATTTTAAATTCCCTGTAAAAATTAAATTCAAATTTAATTTTATTAAATTTTAAATTCAATTCAATTTTAATTTAAATTCAGTTTCGAACTCAATTCAAATTCAATTTAATTTCAAATTTTCTGTAGTTTTGTTGAAAATTCAATTCAAATTTAATTTTAATTAATTGTAAATTCAATTTAATTTTAAGTTTAGTTCTGCTTTAAATTCAATGTCAAATTCTACTCAATTTTAATTAATTTCAAATTCAACTTCCCTGTAAATTTGCTAAAAATTGAATACAAATTAATTAAATTCAATTTTAAGTTCAATTCTGTTTTAAATTAAAATTCAAGTAAATCTCAAATTCAATTTAATTTCAAATTCCCTGTAATTCTACTGAAAATACAATAAAAATTAATTTAATTTAATTTTAAATTTAATTGAATTTTAAGTTCAGTTAAATTTTAAATTTAATTCAATTGTAATTTAAATTTAATTTCAAATTTAATTTTCCTGTAAATTTGCTTAAAATTCAATTCAAATTTAATTTAATTCAATTTTAAATTAAAATTCAATTTTAAGTTACAATCAGTTTTAAACTCAATTCAAATTCAATTTCAATTTCCCTGTAATTTTATTAAAAATTTCAATTCATATTTATTTTAATTCAATTTCAAATTCAATTCAATTTTAAGTTCAATTCAATTCGAATTAAAATTATTTGATTCAATTTCAAATTCAAATCAGTTTAATTTCAAGTTCCCTGTAAATTCGCCAAAAAATTTAATACGAATAATTAAATTCAATTTTAAGTTCAATTCTGTTTTAACTTAAAATTCAATTCAATCTCAAATTTAATTTAATTTCAAATTCCCTGTAATTCTACTAAAAAATCAATTCAAATTTAATTTAATTTAATTTTAAATTCAATACAATTTGAAGTTCAATTTAATTTTAAATTCAATTCAATTGCAAATTGTAATTCAATTGCAAATTCAATTTAATTTCATATTCAATTTCCCAGTAAATTTTCTAAAAATTCAATTTCAAGTCAATGCAATTTAAAATTCCTTGCAATTTTTCTAATCTGTCGAAAACATGAAAAGAAAGTTTTTTTAAAAATATAAATTTTGAAATTAAATTTAAAATTATTATGGAAACTTACGGGATGAAAAGATTGATTAAAAAAAACTTGGAGATGGAAATTTCACTCCCAGTTAGAAGAAATATGATATTTGCAGCTTACAATAATTTTCTCCTTGCCTCTTCTCTCCAATTTGCTATATAAACAAAAAAATTGGGTTTGCAATAAATAGCTAAATAAATAATGAATTGTTTATTAAATAATTAATTGTTTAATAAATAGTGAATTGTTTAATAAATAGTGAATTGTTTAATAAATAGTGAATTGTTTAATAAATAGTAAATTGTTTAATAAATAGTAAATTGTTTAATAAATAGTAAATTGTTTAGTAAATACTGAATTGTTTAAGATATAAGTAAATTTTTTAATAAATTGAAAATTTGTCAATAAACAACAAATCAATGAATAAATTATAAACATTTACAAAAATAATAAATTTTTCTCTCAATTATTTCAAGATTTTCGAAAAATAATTATTCCTCTAGCTCATAATAATTCACTTGACAATAATTTCATATTTATAGAAAAAAAAAGAAATTTCAAAAGAAAAGAGAATTTTTTTTCAATACTTTTAAAACATATAAAATATTATATAATCTTCTTCATTTTCACAGATTGATTCCATCAGTGACAATATTTTATAATCCGCGAAACATTTTAGCGAAATCAGCTTATAATTCCGGCAACGATTCTCTCATATTGCTTTACAATTTAATTCTAAAAGATGAGTCATGAAGCGTTCTCTGCAGAGAGTGAGTGTGAGAAATAGTAAAAGAGAGAAACGAGAGAGATCGAGAGAGAAATGTACAATTCAATGTAATACAAATTGCAACGAGAATCAGATATTAAATTATTCATTTTCAGAAATGACAAGAATTTGATAAAATGATAAAATTCGTATATGTATGTATATAAAAGTTGATATAAATCCTTTTTTTTTATATTTCCCTATAAATAAACTAAGTACACTCATATATCATATTCATGAGAAATACGTATATTATTTCAAACAAAAATAATTGCTCTTTGATAATTTATAATCTAATTTACAAAACGTTTTTATTAATAAATTGCGAACATTGTTATAATCAAATTTTCATAAATTTCAAATAATTTTCAATTTCAACCTTTTATGTATTAAAATCACAATTATACGATCAATAGAGAGAAAGAGATTTTCTTCATGAATAAATTAAAATTCATTATATCATCTATTTAAAATTGTTTTTCATTTGAATATTATATACATATATGTACATTGCATGTAGGTGATTAAAATTGGAATTTCATGTGCTTTAAAGAAAGAGTGAGATAGAGCGAGACTTTAACACACTCTGAATAACCTTTCGGTTTTTGGGAATATTATTTGGCATATTAAACAGTGTGTGAGCTTTTCAAGTGCTTGGAATGATACTGAAATAATACTTGATATAGGAAACAGGGAGGAAGATCGGACGGATTCTCCATCTCTGTCAGCCCAGTGCGGATTAGCGGATAATCCGTAAGGGAACGAGAAATTGTTGAGAGAAAAGCGGAAATGCTAATCTCTCGATGGGAGATTCACGGATACAGTAGTAGCTTCCAGGCACGGAAGTCTTCTCTACAGTATTTCGTCTCTCTTCATTCCTCTTTGCTATGCTATCTTTGTACCCCTTTTATATATGTATATATATATATATATATATATATTTATATGTGTATATATATGTATATATTATCTAACTGTATGTGAACTTTAATCGCCCTCGAGAATGCGCGAAAGAGAATGCAGCTTTATATATACCTACATGTCCCCAGTTATAAACACTCACGTCAAATGGACATCTCCAAAGGTAGAAATAATTATAAAATCTCTTAAAAAAATTTTATATTCATTTCTCATTCTTTTATATTTATCAATAATTTAAACTGCTTTTTTTACTACTACTCTTCATTTTCTATTACTTTCCATTTACTACTGCTTTCCATTTACTACTATTTTCCCTTTACTACTACTTTCTATTTATTACTACTTTCCATTTACTACTAATTTCCATTTACTACTACTTTCCATTTACTACTACTTTCTATTTACTACTAGTTTACATTTATTACTACTTTCCATTTACTACTACTCTTCATTTACTACTACTTTCCATATATTATTATTTTCTATTAACTACTACTTTCCATATATTATTATTTTCTATTAACTACTACTTTCCATATATTATTATTTTCTATTAACTATTACTTTCCATTTACTACTACTCTCAATTTACTACAACTTTCCATTTATTACTACTTTTCATTTACTACTACTCTTCAATTACTACTACTCTGTATTTACTACTACTCTTCATTTACTACTACTTTCCATTTATTATTATTTTCTATTTACCATTACTTTCCATTTACTACTACTTTTCATTTACTACTACTTTCCATTTATTATTATTTTCTATTTACTATTACTTTCCATTTACTACTACTCTTTATTTACTACTACTTTCCATTTACTACTACTTTCTATTTACTACTAGTTTACATTTATTACTACTTTCCATTTACTACTACTCTTCATTTACTATTAATCTTCATTTACTACTACTTTCCATTCACTACTACTTTCCATATATTATTATTTTCTATTAACTATTACTTTCCATTTACTACTACTCTCAATTTACTACAACTTTCCATTTATTACTACTTTTCATTTACTACTACTCTTCATTTACTACTACTCTGTATTTACTACTACTCTTCATTTACTACTACTCTGTATTTACTACTACTCTTCATTTACTACTACTTTCCATTTATTATTATTTTCTATTTACTATTACTTTTCATTTACTACTACTCTTTATTTACTACTACTTTCCATTTATTATTATTTTCTATTTACTATTACTTTCCATTTACTACTACTCTTCATTTACTACTATTTTCCATTTACTTTCCATTTATTCTTGCTTTCTATTTGCTACCAGTTTCAATTTACTACTACTTTCCATTCACTACTATTTTCCATTTACTACTACTTTTCATTTACTACTACTCTTCATTTACTACTACTTTCCATTCCCTACTACTTTCCATTTACCACTACTTTCCAAATGAAAAAATTATTATTATAAAATTAAAATTTAATATTGCTTTCTATTTACTACCAGTTTTAATTTACTATTAGTTTCCATTTATTACCACTTTCCATTTACATAAAAAATATAAAATTTCTTTCTATATAAAATTCTGTATGAAAAAATCCGCCAAGTAAAAGTTTTTGTAATTTTCCAAACAATTACTGAAATAAAAGTTTATCAAGTAAAATTTATAACTAAAGTTTCTATACCTATTGATTTATTTCGTTAACTTTACTAATTAGATTTACGAATTAAGTAAATATTTCTCATTATATTTTGAATTGTAACAAATAATATGAAATTTAATCTCATGTTTAACATAAGCAAAAAATGAAAATAATCTAATTTTTCGTCTTTATAAAAAATTTCTATTTAAGGCAATTTTAAAATCTTGGCGTCAATAGTTTTTCTAACTTATAATTGATGAAAGTATTGACGTCATGATTTTAAAATTGCCTTAAATAAAATTTTTTCATAAAGACGAATAATTTGATTTCATTTTTTGCTCATGTTAAAAATGAAATTAAAATTTATATTATTTGTTACAATTCAAAATATTAATGTGAAACATTGACTTAATTCGTAAATCTAATTAGTAAAATTAATAAAATAATTTAATGTAAAAACTTTTGTTATAAATTTTACTTGGTAAAATTTTATTTCAGTAATTGTTTGGACAATTACAAAAACTCATACTTGGCGGAATTTTTTGCGTCAAAGAAAGATGTTTTTGTAATTGTTGGGAATTTAAAACTTTTTGTGATAATTTATGAAATTTAAAAACTTAAATAATTTAAATTTTTATAAAATTCTTCAACAAAAAATTTTATTATTTACAAAAATTTTAATAAAATCCTTATTAAGATTTCAATTATTTTTACACGTAGGTAATAAAATTTTTCACATGAATTCAATTATTTAGAAAAATGTAATAAAATTCGTTGAAGGAATTCAATAATTTTTATAAATAATAAAATTTTCCATAGGATTTCAATTATTTTTAATACAGTTTTAAATAAATTCCTCGAAAAATGTAATTATTTTCAAAAATTTTTTTCAAGAATTCAATTACATTTCACAAATAATGAAATTCTTTGCGCTGAAATTAAAATATTTTCAAAAATCTACTATTTTAATAAAAATTCTTAAAAGAATTCAATTATTTTTAAAAAATGTAACAAAATTCGTTACAAAAATTTTGATATTTTCATAAATAATAAAATTCTTCACAGGATTTCAATTATTTAAAAGAATGTAATCAAAATTCTTTGCAAAAATTAAGTTTTTCTCCTAAAGAATAAAATTCTTCACAGGATTTCAATTATTTTTAATACAATTTTAAGTAAATTGTTCAAAAAATGTAATTATTTTCAAAAATTTTATTCAAATACTTCGAAAGAATTCAATTTTCGAGTATTTTTAATAATTTTTGCAAAAGTATGAAAAATTCAAATTTTCAAAGATTTTAATTTGAAACCTGATTTTAATTTTAACTGAAATTCATTTTGAAATAAATTTTCATAAGAAAATTCTACGAGAATTTAATTATTTAAATTCAAAAATAAATTATTTTTTTGAATTAAATTAATGTTTCTTAAAATTGAATTTTTATAAAAAAATTTTTATCAACATAATTGAATTATTTCAACGAATTTTAATAAAATTTTCAAGAATAATGACATTTTTCGAGAAATTCGATTAAAATTGAATTAGAAATAATTTAAATTCTACGATGAATTTTATTATTCATGCAAATAATTGAATCTCTGTAAAAAAAATTTTATTATTTATAAAAATAATTGAATAGTTGCAAAGAATTTCATTAAAATTTTTATAAATAATTGAATTCCTGAGAAGTATTTTATTATGTATAAAAATAATTAAATTCCTGAGAAGTATTTTATTATTTATAAAAATAATTGAATTGTTGCAAAAAAATTTTATTAAAATGTTTAAAATTTAAATAGAATTGAATTTCTGTGAAAAATGTTGTAATATTTGAAAATAATTGAATTCTTCATACACATTTTATAAACAGTGTTTTAAATAATTAATTTTTTCGAAATATAATAAATATTTTGAAAATTTTATTTTAAATAAATGAATTAATGTGAAAAACTTTATTTGTGAAAATAATTGAATTTTTTGATTAATTAATTTAAAATAGTATTAAAAATAATTAAAATTCTTCCATGAGTTTTATTATTTATGAAAATATTCGTATTCTTGTTTAGAATTTTATCAAAAATTTTTTTTTTTAAATTGAATTTCAATAAAAAATGTTATTTATCAATTAAAGTAATTGAATTATTGTGAAAAAACAAAAAATTGTATAAAAATTTTGTTAAATAATTGATTTTTTCGAAATTTTCTTGAAAATATTATTCTAAATTAATTTAATTCCTGTGGAAATTTTATTATTTATAAAAATAATTGAATTTTATCAATTTTATTTTAAATAATTGAATTCATTTGGAAAATTTTATTAACATAGTAGATATTGAAAGTCATTGAATTAAGGGAAATTTTTGAAAATAATTGAAATTTTGCTAAGAATTTTATTAAAGTTTTTGAAAATTATTGAATATTATCAATTTTTTTTAAATAATTGAATTCCTTTGGAAAATTTTATTAATATAGTAGATATTGAAAGTCATTGAATTAAGGGAAATTTTTGAAAATAATTGAAATTTTGCTAAGAATTTTATTAAAGTTTTTGAAAATAATTGAATTTCTGCTTGTAACTCTCCCAAAATTCAATTTTTTTCGTGCTTTAATAAAAAATCCCTGATTTGATTTTTTTTCTATTTTTTCTAGTACTTAAATAAAAAGAAATCCCTGACTTGATTTCCCTGACCTGTGGCAACGCTGGAGAAAATTTTTTTAATATAAATATAGGAAAAATGAGACTCAAGTATTTTTCTCTGTAATTTAAAAAACCGTTCATACAATATATAGTTAACTGAATTGTAATAAATACTTTGTTTGTAGAGTAATAAATACTGAAATTTTCTTTTTATATATATTGTAAATGAATACTATGCTTTGAGTAATTAAACTAAAAAAAAGTATACATAAAAGAATGCAAGCAAAAATGTTTTGTACAATTTATTTAATTTTTTTTTTTTTGTTGTTGTTGTGCACAAAGTGTGTTCTCATGGATATATATGTGTCTGCTTTTCCACGCTCATCATTTCCGTCCAAGCATTAAGTGTACATATATATTCGATTCCTCGAACGATGACGACTAAATGGTAATAGAACACAACTTCTATAATGCTTCTTCCGCCAATACGCATAAAGGGTCGTCTGTGTGTAAAATGGAGTATTTTTCCATAATTAGTCAGTTGGGAATCAACAATAGACGCAAGAATCACTCGGCCGCAAATAAGAGTGTTCTAGAAAAGATAAATGAATTATCACTCAGACGAACTAACGACTCGTTAGTTATACTCAGTTTTTCTTATATATTTATTCTTTCTCATGAATATGCAATTTTTATTTGTACGATACAAAACATGAAGGAACGGTTATTTTTTTTTTTAAAGAATTTCTCTATGATTATCGATCATAGTTATTTTATTATTATACTTTTATTTATTATTGCCTACCAGATAGTATAATTATTTATTTATTTTATTAATTTTTTATGTACTATAATTTATTATTAAATATTAATTTATATTTACTATTTAATACAAAAAAAACCTCAATAGGAATATTCCGTTTCGCATTCTTGGGAAAAAATCCAATTAATTTTGAACTGAAAAAGTTATAAATTTAAAAACTGATATTCCAATGGAATATTTCTGAAATATTTCATTGAAATACTATATTTCAAATTACAACATTCCAATGGAATATTTCTAAATTATTCCAAAGGTAGGAAATTTTAATATTCCTAAAATCCTACTCCAAAGAAATATTTAAAATATTCCAAAGGATTATTTGGAATATTTGGAATATCTACAATGTTACAATGGAATATATTCTAGAATGAATAGAAAGAAAAAAGAAAATAAAGAAAAAAAAAGAAATAGAAAAGAAATATTTGGAATATTCCAAAGGAATATTTGGAATATTCACAATGTTACAATGGAATATATTCCAGAATAAATAGATAGAAAAATGAAAATAAATAAAGAAAAAAGAAATAGAAGAGAAATATTTGGAATATTCCGAAGGAATATTTGGAATATTCACAATGTTACAATGGAATATATTCCAGAATGATGAGTAGAATATTCGACACTATTGGGAATATTATTCAATATAATTCACTTTTTAAAATTGCCAAATATGGTGTTGATTTTCCCATTCATTGCATAAAAAACTAACGAGTGCAGAATACTTGTTCATATTTTTTTTTTTTTTTTTTTATAGAAAAGTGGGTTTCCGTCGATCTGAATTCGTTATCTGACAAATCATTGGGCAACCATTTTCATACATGGGGGACCCATTCAAAACTCCAGGCGTCTTTTTCCCACGTGCTGAAATATAATTCGCAATAAACCGAAGTGATAGTAGGTTAAATCCTAACCGATCCTATCTAGTGAATAATTGCCTTTTGTATATTCCTTCGAACTGAATTTTGTACACATAATTTTTTTATCTTCTCTTTCTTTTTTACGAAATTTGATTGAAGACCTATAAAAGTCAACACATGTATATTTATCGTCTTCCTCCATAACACGAATAATATTTCATTTACATTCCTGGAATATTCCGTTGGAATATTTCTATATTAGGAATATTCTTTTGGAATATTTTCTATATTAGGAATATTTTTTTGGAATATTTCTATATTACAGACTTCGCAATCGATAATTAATTTTAAAAAAAGTAGCTTTCAAGATAAAAAAAGTAGTAAAAAAGTAGCTATCAAAAAACTAAACTTGACGACAAAAAAAACTCGTTTTTAGAAACTTTATAAAACTGACAAAAATTCCATTCTGTATTTTATTTTAGTGACTTTTTCCTAATTATCAACAAAAATATTTACTTCTTTCTTTTATACTGCTAATAGATTGAATTTCTAAAACGAAATTTATTATTCATGAAAGAATTTAAATATTTATAAAAATAATTTAATTCAAGCGAAGAATTTTATAAAAAAAAAATTTAATAAAATAAAAAAATAATTTAATTTTACAAAAAATTCTATTAAAATTTTTTAGAATAATTGAATGTCTGTGTGATATTTTATTCAATTTTTTTTTTAAAATAATTGAATTTCTAAAATGTATCTTATTATTTATAAAAATAATTGAATTCTTGCGAACGATTTTATTCGAATTTTTTTAAATAATTGAATTTCCATTAAGAAATTTATTACTTTTAAAAATAATTGAATACTTGTAATGAATATTTGTTATTTATGAAAATAATTGAATTTTGTAAAGAATTTTATTAAAATGCCTCAAAATAATTGAATTTTCATGAAAAAGTTGGTTACTTATCGACATAATTGAATTCTTTCAAAGAATTATTTATGTAAATAATTGAATTCTTGAGAAGAATTTTTTTTTAAATCTAAAAATATAATTGAATTATTTCAAAAAATTTAATTAAAATTGTACTTAAAATTATTGATTCCTTTTGAATAATTTCATTAAAATATTTGAAAATAATTAAATTCTTGTGAAAAATTGGAATATTTTTGTAAGTAATTGAATTTTTCTTAAGAATTAAAAAAACACATTTTTCTAAATAATTGATTTTTTCAAGGAATTGAATTTAAATTTTTTAAAATAATTACATTTTTTGAGCAATTCCTGTAAAATTATGTAAAAAATAATTGAAATCCTGCGATGGATTTTTTTTGTGAAAATAATTGAATAGTTGCAAAAAATTTTCAAAAATAATGAAATTTTTGGAAAAAATTTTATTATTTATGAAAATAATTGAGTTATTGCGAAAAAATTTAATAAAACGCATCAAAATAATTGAATTTTAGGAAATAATTTTATTTATCAAAATAATTGAATTCTTTTGAAGAATTATTTATGTTGGTAAATAATTGAGTTCTTTGGAAGAATTTTATTAAAAACTAAAAAAATAATTGAATAAATTCAAAAAAATTTAATTAAAATTGCAATTAAAATAATTGAATACCTTTTGAATAATTTCATTAAAATATTTGAAAATAATTAAATTCCTGTGAAAAATTTGAATATTTTTGTAAATAATTGAATTTTTCTTAAGAATTAAAAAAACACATTTTTCTAAATAATTGATTTTTTCAAGGAATTGAATTTAAATTTTTAAGAATAATTACATTTTTTTAACAACTCCTGTAAAATTTTACTAAAAAAAAATTGAAATCCTGCTATGAATTTTATTATTTGTGAAAATAATTGAAAAGTTGCAAAGAATTTTATTAAAATTTTCAAAAATAATTGAATTCTTTCGAAGAATATTATTATTTATGAAAATAATTAAATTTTTCGATTAATTAATTTGAAATATTATTAAAAATAATTAAAATTCTTTGATGAGTTTTATTGTTTATGAAAATAATTGAATTCTTGCTTAGAATTTATCGTACATTTTTTTAAAAAAATTGAATTTTAATGAAAAATGTTATTTATTAGTGAAAGTAATTGAATTATTGCGAAAAATTGCATAAAAAATTTGTTAAGTAATTGATTTCTTTGAAATTTTCTTAAAAATTGAATTCTAAATTAATTGAATTCCTGTGAACATTTTATTATTTATAAAAATAATTGAATTTTATCAATTTTTTTCAAATAATTGAATTCTTTTGCGAAATTTTATGAAAATAATTGAATTTTGAATATTTTTTTTTGAAAATAATTGAATCGTTTTAAAAAATTTGATTATAATTTTTGAGAATAGTTTTTTTTATTTCTACTGCTAGCGAATTTAAATTTTAAAGTCGTGAAAATTTAAAAAAAATAACAGAAATAGTAGTTTTTAGTGACTGAAATCTAAAAAAAATACGTAAATAGTAGCATAACGCAAAAAAGTTGTAAATAGTAGGTTTTAGTACATGAGTGCAAAGCCTGATTTTAGGAATATTCCTTTGGAATATTTTTATATTCCATAAAATATTCCAATAATTCCAGGAATGTGAGTCGAATATTTCTATGCTAGGAATATTAATTTGAAATATGGATAGAATATTCCAAAAAATTCCTGGAATGTGAGTGGAATATTCCGCACTATTGAAACTTCATCTTTATTTTGTAGAAATAATTTTTAACTCAAGTCCTTTCTCTTCATTTCCTATATTACACATGTCTAATGAATTAAATACCAAGTCAAATAAAATTAGCAATTCTCTTCGATTTTTCCAGAACGTTAATTTACGAAAATAGTATTGCTCACTTTAAGTATCACATACAAACGAAATTTCGTTTTCTCTTTCTCTTGAAATAAAGAATGGATATCGAACAAGAAGGCAAAAGGGACGGAAAGTCGTTACCAATAAAAGATGACCGGATGGACGAGTATAATCAAAGAATAGATCAGAGAAAAAAGCCCACGTTTAGCTAAAAGCTTTGGCCAATGGCCATTAGTAAAAGGATGATTCTATGCTGCTGGAGAGTATTTTTCTTGAGCGAAGGTCAGGAGGCGAAGGGTGAGAAATGCGATTATAAGTCAAAAGGTGTTGGCAGTGTTGTTGTCTTGTATCCAAACCACACGGGACCAGCAAAAATTGATTGGATATAGGGGACATATAAAGGCGAGAGGTATGAAAGACAAAAAAAAAAAAAAAAAAACAAGAAAAGCCATGAGAGTTGGTGACAAAGTGAATATTTCTCAAAGAAACGCGACACTAATAATAATGACCAAATTTAATATCGTAAAATGTAAATGTCCTGAAAAAAATTTACCAAAAAGAAAGTTTTTCATTTTGTCAGGGAAATTAAGAAAATTAAAACTTTTTCGAAATCTCATGACAATTCCATGATTTCTTCCATGACTTTAGCCATTGTTTAGCCAGGTTTGGAGACGTTATTACGACATGTCGTGCTATTTAGAAAACACTGTATCATCGACAATAATTAATTTATTATTACTCTGAATAGAACTAACAGTGTACATTGCTAATAATCTTTTATTTCGTTCCTGGCAGGTAAATATTCCCGTCGTCCCAGAGCGCAACAAAACTCTTCAAGTCTAATGAAATTCTATTGTTTCGACGCGAAACGCTTTTTCTACGTGAAAGCGGCGGCCCTCTCGCTGGTCGGCTCTCCACATCTCTCTCTCTCTCTCTCTCACTCTCTGTCGCTTTGCCTCGTCGCACTTCTACGGGATCGTGTATTTAATTAATTTTGGCGCTTGCATCACGTTTATATAGTATATACGTATTGCGATAATCTTACAGAAATCGGGTCCGAATCAGCGTGAACTCTGATTAGTTTGTTCAAAAAAAAAAAAAAAAAAAAAGAAGTAGAAGAAAAATAATTAACATACAATTGAGGAATCAGTTGAATCAGGCATTCAGGGCAAAATTCAATGTATGTGTATTTGTGTGTGTGTGCACCCATCACTTCTATAGTCAAGTTGTTATCAATTACTCGAATCAAACTCCCTCGCGTCTCCTCACTAGCCTCCAGACATTTGGCTTAATCAGTAATCGCTAATTGCTCGTCTGACGCGTTCAAATCAACGCACGAGGAAACGTATATGCAAATCCTGAACAATTATCTAGCTCGGGACAATTAGACGAGTATTCTTGCTCACGCGTATAATGTCACTTCCGGTTTTTGTAACTTTCCTGAAGAATTACCATGATTTTAATCGTGATTCCATTTTTTTCCTCCTCCTTCTTCTTCTTCTTCTTCTTCTTCTTCTTGAATCGAATTTTTCATTTTTATTCCTAATCGAAATGAGTCACAAAACATTTTTTAATCTTCCATAAAATTGGCCCCTTTTTGAAGATTTTTTTGATTTTGTTATTTTTCTTAAAAATTTGAAGTCTTTAAAAACAAACTTCGAACTTGGTCCGTAAATCCCGTAAAGGTCCGTAAAAGTCAATTTTTTTTAGAAAAAGGTTCGTAAACTCCGTAATTTGATTGAGAAAAGACGAAAAGTTCATAAATTGTACAATATAATTTGAAGAATTTTAGAGAAATTACAAAAATGATTGCAGAAAATCAATTATTTTCAAAAGGAATAAAATTCTTCGCAAAAATTCAATTTTGCAATTTTAAAAAATTCTCGTCAAAATTTCAATTCTCTTTAGAACTAATTAAATTCTTCTCTGAAATTTAATTATTTCGAAAAAATTTTAATAAAATCATTGGCAAAATTTCAATTATTTTCAAAGATTTTTCACATTCAATGATTTTTAATATCTACTTTAACAAAATTTTCCAAAAGAATTCAATTATTTAAAAAAAAATTCAATAAAATTCTGCGCAAACCTTTAATTATTTTCATAAAATAATAAAAATTTCAAAGGAATTCAATTATTTACAAAATTTTTATAAATTTCTTCTCAATCATTCAATTATTTTCAGAAATAATAAAATTTTTACAGGGATTCAATTATTTTCGTAAATAATGAAATTCTTTTTAAGAATACAATTATTCTCGTAAATAATAGAACTCACTGCAAAATTTCAATTATTTCTAATTCAATTTTAATCGAATTCTTCGAAAAGAATGAATTCTTAAAACTATCATTAAAATTCGTCGAAAGAATTCAATTATTTAAAAATTTATTGCTAAAATTCTTTAAGAGAATTGAAGTTTAATAAATATTCAATTGCTTTTTTATTTAAATAATTGAATTCTAGTAGAATTTTTTAATAAAAATTCATTTAAAAATGGATTTCAGTGAAAATTTTAGATAATAATTAAATTATAAATGCATTATGGCCTGAATATTTTTAAAAATAATTGAATTTTGAAAAGGTTTTAAATTAATATCTTTAAAAATTTGAATTTCTCAGATTTTTAACTAACAATTGTGAGGAATTAAATTTTTTGGGAAAGTATAATTGCTGATTTTTTTTCATATTATTTGAAGTTTTTATTTTCTAATATAATATATTTAATTGAAGAATTTACGAATAATTGAAATTTAGTAAAATTGAATTGTAAACAAATGAATTGGAAAATTCTTAAAGAACTTTTTCAAAAATTATTAAAAATAATGCATTTATAGAAGAATTTTAGTTAAAAACAGGAAAAAAATTTAATTTTGGAAAAGTTAGAAATTATTGTAGAAATTCACTTATTTTCAAGATTAATAATATTCTTCGTAAAAAGTAGATTTTGTTCAAAAAATAATAAAATTCTTCTTTGAAATTCAATTATTTTCACAAATAATAAAACTCATCGCAGAATTTAAATTATTTTTTATACAATTTTAATCAAAATTCTCAAAAAATGAAATTATTCTTAAAAATTTTATTAAAATTCGTCGAAAGAATTCAATTATTTAAAAATTTGTTAAAAAAATTCTTTATGAGAATTGAATTTTAAGAAATATTCAATTATTTAATAAATTATTTATTTTTTTTAAGTATTTAAATAATTGAATTCTCGTAGAATTTTTTAATAAAAATTAATTTAAAAATAGATTTAAAAATGAATTGAAGTTAAAATTTCAGATTATAATTGAATATTAAAAGCATTAGATATCTTGAATTTTTAAAAATAATTGAATTTTCAAAAGGTTTTAAATTAAAATCTTTGAAAATCTGCATTTTTTATATTTTTAACTAACAATTCTGTGGAATAAATTTTTATGGCAAAGTTTAATTCCGGATTTTTTAAAAAATTATTTGAAATTTTTATTTTCTATAATATATATTAAATTGAAGAATTTACGAATATTTGGAATTTTGTAAAATTGAATTGTAGACAAATGAATTTGCCAATTCTTAAAGAACTTTTTCAAAAATTATTAAAAATAATGCACCGAAGTTTTTGGAAAAACTTACAAATTATTGCAGAAATTCAATTATTTCCCAAAGTAATAAAGTTCTTCGCAAAAATTAAATTATGTTCAAAAATTTTTTTAAATTCTCGTAAAAATTTCAATTATTTTTAGAAATAATTAAATTCTTCTCCGAAATTCAATTATTTTCAAAAATTTTAATAAAATTCTCGGCAAACCTTCAATTATTTTCACAAATAATAAAACTCATTGCAGAATTTCAATTATTTTTTAAAAAATCGAATTTCTCGAAAAATGTAATTATTATTAAAAATTTTTATTAAAATTCGTCAAAAGAATTGAATTATTTAGAAATTTGTTAATAAAATTCTTTATAAAAATTGGATTTCAAGAAACATTTAATTATTCTATAAATTATTTATTTTCGTATTGAAATAATTGAATTCCTGTAGAATTTTCTAATAAAATTTGTTTCAAAAATTAATTTCAGTTAAAATTTTACATAATAATTGAATATTAAAAGCAATATTCTTAAAAATAATCGATTTAAAGAAGAATTTTAGTTAAAAATTCTTGAAAATAATAATTGACTTGCAAATGGTTTTATCACTCGGTCATCTTTAATTGAGGAGCAATTTTTAAAAGTTGATAAATCCATTTTTTAAAAACAATTAAGATGAACACATATTTAAAGTATTAAAATCCTTAGTAAGTTTGTAAGTTTGTTGCTAGCTTGTTGCTAATTTTTACTATAAATTTATTCTTATTTTGAAAAAAGATTTCGTTTTTAAATAAAGTGAAAACTTTTTTTTCACTTTTTTTCGTTTGGAAAAAAATGAAAGGTTTAAAAAAAAGACCGAGACAAGAAGAAGGGTGTTTTATTAGATAAAAATTCGCGAGAACCACTGTATTTTTATTTTCGTAAAACAGCAGCTGATATAATTTATAATGGCGTACCCCCGCTACGATTCCTTTTAGCAGTGGCGCGTTAAAACCACCGATAGGGCGATAAAGCATGCTAATAAGGGGCAATAATAACGATTATTTCAAGGGCCTAATATCAGAGTGTAATATTCCCGAGCACCATTTTTTATATACCAAGATAACGAACGGAAAGAATTTTCATTGAACGGCGGTTATTTCTCTCTTTTTTTTTAAAGACCTTTAACTATAAAAAAATGAGTTTTTTTCCCTATACTGTAACGTATATAATGCAGGTACCTAATATAATATTGTTTAAAATAAAAAAAAAATATGAGCGATAAAGTAACGGTCATTTGCTCCCTTTTCGTGCATCAACGGGCCAAAATCAATTTCTCAATTTTTTTTACTTCTTATTTTTGCGAGGGCTAATTAACTAGCAGGCAAGATAATCCCTGTGTCATTAATCACACACACACAAGGAGGATGGAGCACTTCCGTTTGAGCTAGAAAGTTAAGACTCTATGTACACTGTACACACAGGGTGATAATGAATGTTAACGCTGACGATTATCGCACTTGGTGAAATTAATATCGAGCATTATTTATAATGAGCCACAAGAAAAGTTGAATAAAAGGACCTTTTGGGTGAAAAATAAAATACCTTTCGCATAAATATTGTATATACTATACATAGGCTTTGAAAATATGTAAAGCATTGTACATATAGTATCCGTATAGCATTATGTACTATATTTTATAAATACTATATACTAAAATTTATAAATATTATATACTACAAAAAATACTATATACTATAAAAAATACTATATACTATAATAAATACTAAATACTATAATAAATACTATATACTATAATAAATACCATATATAATTATATACATTCTATAAATACTCCATATAATTATATTCATGTTATTTATTATTAATTAAAATATTATGCTTGTTAAACATGATGATTACATGAGTTGGCGATGAAATGATGGCAATTTTTCATTACAGAAACTGTTCAATTTTCTTTCAGATTATCTATACTGTCAGAGTAGAAAATAGATAAGAAAGTAAAGAATTAAACGAACGAATTTTTATTAGAATAATCGTTTTGTAAGTTTGTAGGAAACTATAAGCTTCTCAAATTTTAATCCTCACAGAAAAAAAACTTTTTCTACTTTTTGCTCCAAATTGGAGGGTTTGCCTACATTTTTAACAACATCTGAAAAATTATTTTAATAATTGGAGGGTTCGCCTATATTTTTAACTACATCTGAAAAATTATTTAAATAATTGGAGCGTTCGCCAATATTTTTAACTATATCTGGAAATTTATTTAAATCTTACATTAAATTATTTTTATAGTAATTTTTTAAGAGGAATCCATTGCTCATAAAAAAATCCTATTGAAAATATTTTGACCCTTATTTTTCTTAAATTGTTTTTTAAAATTCATCTGTAATTTTGTAAATAATGTTTTTGTCTCCACAAAGAAATTGACGAATAAAAGAAATTAATAATTAATTTTTACTATTTTTGAAGCATTTTTTTTTTTTTTTTTTGAAAAAGTCAAATTATTTTTAAAGTGAACCAGAATATTCTTCAGAGTTAGGAAAAAAGTGAAAATTTTGTCTGGAAATCAGAGAAAAAGAAAATTAAATTTTTGTGGCAGCGCTGAAAACATATTATCTGCAAAATTAAGGATGGATTTTAAGCAGTAACTAGCAACGATTCTTACTCACTTTTTTTTAAATAAAATTAGTAATTTTAAAAATAATGGAACGTAAAAATTTGTAATCCAAATTTATTTTCATAAAAATGAAATATGAATTGGAAATAAAAGTTTTAATATTATTATAACTATAAAAATCATATATTCTGACACAGGGAATTCAGGAAAAAATCAGGGATTCTTATTTTTTATTAATTAGAAATTTTAAAGATCTTAAATTTTTTAAAAATTTTAATAATTCAAAATCTTCTAAAATTATAGTTAAATTTTCCAATATATATTTAATTAATTATTATTAAAAATAATGGATTTATAGAAGAATTTTAGTTAAATTTAAAAAATTAAAATTAATTTTAGTTAACATTAAAAAAATAAATTTCGAAGAAATAAGAAATTATTGCAGAAATTCAATTACTCTGCAAAAGTAATAAAAATTCTTATTACAAAATTCAATTATGTTCAAAAATTGAAAAAAAATCTTGTCAAAATTCCAATTATCTTTATAAATAATAAAATTCTTCTTCAAAATTAAATTATTTTCAAAAATTTTCATCATTTCAATAATTTTCAATATCTCCACTATTTTAATAAAACTACACAAAAGAATTCAATTATTTGAACAAAATTTTAATATAATTGTACGAAAACATTTAATTATTTTCATAAATAATACAAATTTCACAGGAATTCAATTATTTTTGAAAATTTTAATAAAATTCTTTGCAACTATTTGATTATTTTTATAAATAATCAAATTCTTCTCAAAAATTTAATTATTTTGTTTAAAAATTAATAAATTCTTAAATTATTTATTTAATTTTTTACAATTATTAAATTATTTTCCCAAATAATTATTTTTTTTTACAAAAATTCAATTATTTTTCAAAAAATTGAAAAATTCTTAAATTCTTTCTTTAATTCTTCACAACTATTCAAATATTTTTCCAAATAATAAAATTTTTTAGGAAAATTCAATTATTTAAAAAAGCATTAAATAAAATTCTTCCCAAGAATTCAATTATTTTCAAAAATAATAAAATTCTTCTTGGGAATTCAAATATTTTTGAAAGTTTTAATAAAATTCTTTGCAACTTTTCAATTATTTTTATATGTAAATAATAAAATTCATCGCAAAATTTCAATTATTTTTAATAACATTTTTACAGGAATTGCTCAAAAAATGTAATTAATCTTAAAAATTTAATTTTAATTCCTTTAAAAAAATGTGTTTTTTTAAAATTCTTTGGAAGAATTAAATTATTTAGAAAAATATTAGAATTTTTCACAGAAATTCAATTATTTTCAAATATTTTAATAAAAATATTCGAAAGAAATCAATTATTTAAAATACAATTTTAATTACATTTTTTTTAATAATTCAATTATTCCTTTTAGATTTTAATAAAATTCTTTCCAAGAATTAAAGTATTTACCAAAATAATGCATCGAAAGAATTTAATTATATTGATAAATAACAAAAATATTCCCGAAAATTCCATTATTTTGAGGCATTTTAATAAAATTCTTTGCAAAATTCAATTATTTTCAAAAATTTTAATTTTTTTATTTATTTATTCAAAATACACGGGCTTTAAAGTATTTAATAACATTTTTGTCAAAATTTCAATTTTTTTCTAAACTTTCCTCATTGCAAATAATTTTCAATATATCTTTACTACTTTAATAAAACTATCCATAAAAGAATTCAATTATTTAAATAAAATTTTAATAAAATTGTACGCAAACATTCAAATATTTCCATAAATAATAAAAATTTCACAGGTATTCAATTATTTACAGATTTTTTATAAATTTCTTCGCAATTATTCAATTATTCTTTTTTAATTTTTTTTTAGATAATAATAATAATCTTCACGTTTTGTAACAATAATTTTAAACTTGTTTAATTTCAAAAAGTTTTGAATTTAAAATTTTTGGAAAAACCTAATTCCTGTGGAAAAATAATAATAATAATTAAATATTTATTTAAAAAAGAAGTTATTGATGGTTTTGAATAATTTTGCAATAAAGAAATTCGTAAGAAATTTGAAATAAGAAATTCGTAAATAAATGTAATAGAACATTTTTTTCGAGTAAAATTTTTTCCTTTATTTTTTAAGAATTCAAAAATTTTCAATTTAATTTTCAATAAAAATTTGTAATTGACAGAATGAATGAAAAAATACGAAGATTAATATAGTAAGTAGTAAGTAGTAAGTAGTAAGTAGTAAGTAGTAAGTAGTAAGTAGTAAGTAGTAAGTAGTAAGTAGTAAGTAGTAAGTAGTAAGTAGTAAGTAGTAAGTAGTAAGTAGTAAGTAGTAAGTAGTAAGTAGTAAGTAGTAAGTAGTAATCTTATAAAAATTTAAATCTTTAAATTGTTTACCTTTAATTTTAATTGTCTACATTTAAAATATGACTTAGTTAATGTTTGATCACATAAAAAAGAACTGAGCAAAGAATTTCCTCAAAAATTTGAAGACCCTTTTTTTCTGTAAATACTGATGAAGGGCGTGATCGAGTGTAAAGTCTCGGTTGTTTTTTTTCCCCGTGTAAAAGTACCTTGCGTTAATGAGGGGTGCGACTTGTTTTTTTCTTTTTTTTTTTTTTGCTGGTGTCAGTTGATTGTCACTGACGTCCGATAGTGAGCGTGCGACAGTGGCACGAGCATGAATATTCATCCCCTAGCTAAGGAAAGCTTCGGCTATATGGCAATGAAGGGAAAAAGGAAAGGGAATATTGAAGAGAAAAGGGTGGAGGTGGAGAATGGCAATAGCGAGAGATTGATAAAGGATAGTCAGCTCGATGGTCTTTGGCTTTTTCACGTTGTTTGCATTGTGCCGGTTTCACCGATAAGCCCAACGGGTTTGTATCCCCTCTTTCGAATAAAGGGTTGATCTAATGTAGCTTTTCCATCCTCTGCGTCAAAATTCACGTCTGGATTTTCATTCATTTTTTTTCAATTCTTTCTTATTAGGAAAAAAAATATTCTTTGGGAAATAATAAAAATTGTTTGTTCATGATCTAAATAAACTCTTCCTACGATTTTATGATTTTCTATAATTTTCTATGATTTTTTATGATTTTTTATGATTTTTTATAATTTTTTAAAATTTTTATAATTTTTTAAAATTTTTATAATTTTTTAATTTTTCTTTTATATTTTTCTAAGAAAAATGAAGAGAATCGAGAATTGAAGAAATAGGAGGGAGAAGGAAAAAAAATGATAGGATAGTATTGCGTCTTGCCCGATGAGTTTACAACATAAATAAAGTTGCATCAAAATAAGTTAAAGTAGAAGTAGTACTTTATAGTTACTACCATTAAGTATGCTAATGATAATTGCCCTCTATAATCAGCGATATCAATCGGTGTGTGCGTACAGGTTGGTATAACACCATTGAATAATTATAGTCGCAACCTGCTCTTGAAAAGATGCGTCAAACCGATACACGAATAAAACTGCCACCGTTACGTTACGTTTTGCACGGTTCACGATTACGTTTGGCAAGAGTGAAAAATACTTCAGCGTAACTGAAAGTCAAGGGAATAAAATGAAAACAAAGCGCTTGAAATTTGCATATTCTTTAAATTGTCACTTAATAATGTTACACAATAGTTGCAATTACGTAACACTAGCTAATTTCTTACTTACATTTTTTTTAAAAATAGAAAATAATAATTTAAATAAAATGACGAAAATAATTTTGATCAAGTTACAGTAACAATATTCTTATAGTATAAAATAATGATTTTATCTCACGGTTATGTTTAATTATCCCAGGTGGAAAAGTTAACGTTAGACTAACGTTAACTAACTTTAGACTAACGTTAACTAATGTTAGACTAACGTTAGACTAACATTAGACTAATGTTAACAAACGTTATAATCTGATATATTAGTGATCAAAAAATGTCGTTAGACTAACGTTAGCCTAACGTTCTGAAGATTTCTATTTGTCATTAAAAGAAAAAGATTCAGATTTTTAAAATTTTTTCCTAAATCAAAATATACACCGAACACTTCCTCCTCTTCTTCTTCTTTACTCAATAAAGATTTAGTTGTGATTCAAACAATTTCTTTCCAGTTAAAGTCGAATTAAAATACAATAGACTGACACAGTGTGAGCTCAGTTGGCTCATAAATAACTTTAATCGGGATCGCTAATTACAGATTACGTAGTTCTACGTGTGTAAGCTTCTACGACGTTGTTCCCATTCTTATGGTTGGACGAACGTATGTATATAAAAGCTTTGGCTTGATGAGAGTATGTTCGAATTGAAAGACGTTTATGCCAAGAGTGTTTACACGCATATAGTCGGACTTGTATACATATATGTATACGCGCGCGGTCTATACCCTCATCCGGTGATGCGCGCTTTAGATATGGAAATTAATTACAATAAATTTAACGGTAACGAGAGCGCAAAGAGAAGTTTTTAGAGGTGTATAAAAGACCTTATCGATCCCGTTCATTTTATAAGTAAATTTTAGATTCCGAGTCACTAATTTATTTTCAGACTCGAAATTTACAATTTTATATGATGACAATCAATCATTTTCTGTTAATAAGTTAATATTGGGGGTAATGTTCTGTAAATATTGTCTCAAGGGGAATGAATTTAAAATCCAAAATGGTGGATCCAATATGGCGACACAGTAAATCGTGAGGTATTAAAAAGTGTTAAATTAACACCGAAAAAAATTAAAATAATCAATTTTGGTGTTATTTTTTACAATGAATAAAATTTTAGTTCAGTAAATTTTTTTATAACTATAAAACATGAAGATATCGATAACTCCGAGTTCGGAGTGATTCGACTCGGAGTGATCGATTTCATCATATTTTATAATAATTAAAGATGACCAAGTAATAAAATCATTATTTTATCTTATAAGAATATTATACTTCTTCAAAATTATTTTCATTATTTCAATTCAATTATTATTTTCAAAAATTTTTAACTACAATTTTACTTTATATCCATTATTTTTTAATAATTTTCGGAAAAAGTTCTTTGGCAATTTTCAAATCCATTTGTTTACAATATTCAATTTCACGAAATTTCAATTATTCCTAAATTCTTTATTATTATTAGAAAATAAAAACTTCAAATAATACAAAAGAAAATTCAATTAAACTTTTTCAGAAAATAAATTTCAAAATTCAATTATTTCTAAAAATTCACGCTATATTGCTTTTAATATTCAATTATAATCTAAAATTTTAACAGAAATTCATTTTTATAAAATGAAAATCAATTTTTATTAGAAAATTCTACAAGAATTTAATTATTTAAATATAAGAGTAAATAATTTATTGAATAATTGAATATTTCTCAAAATTCAATTCTCATAAAGAACTTTATTAACAAATTTTTAAATAATTGAATTCTTTTGTCGAATTTTATTAAAAGTTGCATGAACATAATTATACTTTTTTCAAGGAATTCAATTATAATTGTATGAAAAATATTTGAAACGCTGCGATGAGTTTTATTATTAGTAAAAATAATTTAATCCTTAGGAAGAATTTTATTACTCTTGAAAATAATTGAATTTCTGCAATAATTTATGTAACTTCTCTAAAATTAAATTTTTTTTAGCGTTTTTAACTAAAATTCTTCAATACATCCATTATTTTTAATAATTTTTAAAAAAGTTCTTTGAGAATTTTCAAATTCATTTGTTTACAATTCAATTTTACAAAATTTCAATTATTCGGAAATTCTGCAATTAAATATATATTGAAAAATAAAAACTTGAAATAATTTCAATAAAAATCCTATTAAACTTTTAAAAAGAATTAATTCTACAGAATTGTTTGTCAAAAATATGAAAAATTAAGAATTTCAATGATTTTAATTTGAAACTTTTTCAATAATTTAATTATTTCTATAAAAATCCACGTTATGATGCTTTTTAATATTTAATTTTAATTTAATATTTTAATATTTTAGATTTTTAATTTTAATTTTAATCTAAACTTTTAACTGAAATTCATTTTGAAATAAATTTCCATTAGGAAATTCTACGAGAATTTAATTATTTAAATACAAAAATAAATTTTTTTTTTGAATAAATGAATGTTTCTCAAAATTGAATTCTCATAAAGAATTTTTATCAACATAATTGAATTATTTCAACGAATTTTATTAAAATTTTCAAGAAGAATTACATTTTTCGAGAAATTCAATTAAAATTGTATTAAAAATAATTTAAATTCTACGATGAATTTTATTATTCATGCAAATAATTGAATCACTGTAAAAAAATTTTAATATTTATAAAAATAATTGAATAGTTGCAAAGAATTTTATTAAATTTTTTAAAAATAATTGAATTCTTGAGAAGAATTTTAATATTTATGAAAATAATTGTATTATTGCAAAAAATTTTATTAAAATGTTTAAAAAGAATTGAATTTCTATGAAAAAATTTATTATTTTTGAAAATAATTGAATTCTTCATAAGAATTTTATAGACATTGTTTTAAATAATTAATTTTTTCGAAATATAATAAATATTTAAAAAAATTTTATTTTAAATAATTGAATTAATGTGGAAAACTTTATTTGTGAAAATAATTGAATTTTTCGATTTATTAATTTAAAATAGTATTAAAAATAATTAAAATTCTTCGATGAGTTTTATTATTTATGAAAATATTTGTATTCTTGTTTAGAATTTTATCAAAAAATTTTTTTGAAAATTGAATTTCAATAAAAAATGATATTTATCAGTAAAAGTAATTGAATTATTGTGAAAAACCAAAAATTGTATAAAAATTTTGTTAAGTAATTGATTTTTTCGAAATTTTCTTGAAAATGTTATTCTAAATTAATTGAATTCCTGTGGAAATTTTATTATTTATAAAAATAATTGAATTTTATCAATTTTTTCTAAAGAATTGAATTCCTTTGGAAAATTTTATTAACATAGTAGATATTGAAAGTCATTGAATTGAGGAAAATTTATGAAAATAATTGAATGCCTAAACGAATTTTATTATTTATAAAAACAATTGAATCTCTGTAAAAAAGTTACTATTTATGAAAATAATTGAATCATTGCGAAAAAATTTTTAAAAAAAATTTGAAAATAATTGAATTCCTGTAAAAAATTTTATTATTTATGAAAATAATTGAATCCCTGTAAAAAAGTTATTATTTATGAAAATAATTGAATTATTGCGAAGAAATTTTAAAAAATAATTTGTCAATAATTTTACGAAAAAGTTTTAAAAATTTTTGAACACAATTGAATTTAGTAACTATGTTACTATGTTACTATATTAGTTAGTAAGTTAGTAACTAACTTACTATTCTCCCTGGAGAAGCTAAATTCGTTGAATTTTTACAAATCCTTGACGTTGGTGTTTTATTTAAAGTAAAATTTCATTCTTAGTTACAAATAACACAAAAATAGATTATTTTAATCATTTCTTGTGTTAATTTAATCCTAGAGGGATGAAACTGTTGCAGATTATTTTAATCCATTCTGGCGTTATTTTAACACCTCACGTTTTATTTTAAAAGGTTAAAAAATTACCAGATTTACTTGAAACTTATTTCTAGGTGTAAAGAATTCATAATGACAGATCTAATATGACGACAAAAATTTAAAGAAATTTTCGACGCCATATTGGATCCGCCATATTGGATTTTTGAAATCGAACTCTAAATTCGTAATCAGTGACTTCGAAATGCACATATTTTTACAAATTCTTGCCCACTAAGATTTTTGCCTTGACTGGGAACAAAAATTTCCTCTCTATTCTTGTGAAGGAGAATAATTATTTTCTTTTTATTTCTTTTCTGCTATTTTTTTTTCTTGTTTTTTTCTATTATTATATTATATCGTAAAAATCAAGATTGTTTGTTTTAAAAAGGATGACAGGTTTTCTTCTCGAACAAAATATATTCTCTAGAAAATTATACATATATTCAACAACATTCGCGGAGACAAATCAAAGTAGAGTGGAGAATGCAGATAGAACAGAATAGACGGAGCGAAGCATTCGTTCGCCGGTTAATGAGAACGGTTTCAAGCCCCGTTATATATAGCGGCTGTGATATAGAAACGGCAGCCTATAGTATTTGTATAACTCAGAATCTCAATGCAATGTGAAATGTAGATCCCTATAAACTCGAATATCAAGAAAATATACTGGAAAACAACAAACAAAAAAAAACGTTCTGAATTGTTTTCTCTTTTTATTTGCGAATTGTTCACCTTTCTGCTTTCGAATAGTTTTTATAAGACAATATAAAGCTTGTAGTAATTTAATTTTAGAGCTATTGTGAAAATGTTAACGCTGTATTTTTGATACCTAGGAAATAGGTAATTTTTTTCTTTTTTTTTTAAGGGAATTCAAGAATTGATTCTTGAGATTTCAGGTGCGATAATTAGAGTGAGAGGAGGTAGCAAGAGGGATGGTTGAATCAAGTGTCAGTGATTAAAGGCGTGCGGTTGGAGAAGCGATGTCAATGGGTCGAAAGGCCACAGGGAAATTTCGAAATCAATCCGTCTATTGGGCATGCACACGTTAATTCCATGGTAGGTAGGAGAGGCCATGAATGCTGTGGCTAGCCAACCGTTTGATAGTGAACACCCTCTTTCTCCAAAATCCCTTCAAACTCAAAGCAATTCAATGATCGACTGAAATTTCCCAGGAAGCCACCAGGCAGAGACTCTTATCTCTAATTGCGTCCAAGAAATTCGAAACATAATCCGCCAATCAATATTTCACCTTCTGCCTGCTTGAATGTCTATCGAAAAAATTTTCACCATTTCCAAAATCTATAGCGAAATTCTTTGGGTCCTAAACTATTTTTCCCTTTGGCCATTTTAGGTTTTAAACTACCTTTTCGTTGGCCGTGGTTTTACAGATTTTCCTTCCTCTACAAAATTGATATGTAGAAATGAAACAAACGTGAATAACGAAACATCTGAGTGCGTCTCCACTTCTATAACGATCTTGCCAGCGATGTCAACCGTTAAATTTTACGTTCCACCCTTCGGCAGAGGGTGGAGTTTGGGGGGGAGATAAAAAAACGTTTCGGCTTGTCTCAAACGTTACTTGTGCGTTTCTCCATCGTGTGTATAGTACATATATTCTCGAGGAATAGAAGGGTTTTATGTGTATGGCCTAGATCGGTACGAACTTGAATACTCGAATGTCAGAAATGGCGAATCCTCATTTGCCGTTTCTGCGAGCACATATGTACACAAGCGTGTGTATAAGATAGAGAACGAGATGGAAGGAGAGAGAGAGAGAGAGAATGAGAGACGCAGCAAGAGAGAGAGAGAGAGAATATATCGTAGAGAGGAGTGGGAGTCAGTGTGTCTGGTCGGGTGCTGTCTGCTGTGCTCATTCCGCGATCTTCAATTAATGAAACTCGGGTGCAGTCGCGTCGCATGTCAAATAAATATGTCTCTCCCCAACTACCCCCCTCGCCTGGTTTACCTCGTCTCGTTCTCTCTTCTTCCCAGTACCCACCAACCCTTCCTCGAATTTACTCCTCTATACACTCATCCCTTAGCATTTCCAAGTTGCGCGTCTTCCTTCTCATCTTTCCCCCAACAGCATTATGGATGACTTGTCCATATGATTTCGTTTCGTTGGAATTTCTTTTTTCCACTTTTTCATTCACTGTAATATGTATACTGAGATTTACGCTAAGAAAAATTGGGATAATTATAATGTCTCATCTACTAATTAGATGATAATTTAGTAGTAGTAGTAATACCTTTTAGCCAAGGCTTTGCTATGGAAAAGAGATCCTAATATTTTTAGAGATCATGGTTTTGGAACAATTGTGACGTTGGTGTATTGAGCCAGGATTTTGCTATGAAGAAGAAATCCAATTATTTTTAAAGAGACTACAAGTACTTTAGCCATGGTTTTGGAAGTGTTTCTAGTTTTGTCATGGAAGAGAAAAAACCAATTAGACGGGTGGTCCAGGCAAATGCGAGTACTCCTAATTTTCAAGTCGTTCTGTAGACGCAAAAATTTAGTATAAGTTATATTAGGTAAGAAAATTTCTATGAGAACACTTGTAATTGTTAATGATATGGAGGAAGAATAAAACAAGCAGAATGAAATTTGGTATATTATAACGTTTACTATGTACGTTTATAATGAGCAAGTGCACAGGTATAACTGACTGACTCAAGAAGCAGTAACAACGATGAAATCATAAACAAGGACTGATATATTATAATAACAATGATAGACTGATATTCAAATACAGGCTTATTTTTAACAATAATAGTAGAAATAATAATAGTGGTAGTAGTAGCAGCAGTAGTATTAGAAGTAGCAGCAGCAAATTAGCAAATTTCGAATACACCAAAGAACAATTGAAAAATAATTAAGACGATAAGAGAGGATAATTACTAAAGGAAGGTAAAGAGGAGTCTTTTTTCTTGCTCGGGTGGTTGGCGGGGGACGAAAGATAATGAAGGAGCGTGACGTTAAATAAAATGTAAACAGAACCTAAAGGAGAGAATGAGTTTGGATGGTGCTTTTTTCTCTCTTATTTTAAAACAGCAAAAAAAAAATGTGATGAGAGTGAGATAGGAAAGGAAGGCATCGACCAATAGTGCCTGGAGGCAGAGAGCACAAGAGACCACTTATCTGTTAGGAGGAACATCAGAGGATGTTGGTTTGCTCTTGGTTGGTTAGGTTATGGGCAAAGAAGTGCCTGGCGTGAGAAGGATGCCGAACAAAAGTGGAGTACACGCGAAATATGAGAGAGGGATGTTGGTATGCTTGATGGTGGGCCAAGGATGGCAAATGATACCTCCTTAGGCAATTTTAATTTTGCAGAAATCACTGTTGGGCTAATAAGAATAAAGAGATCTCTCTCGTCGTCGTCGTGGTGGTGAGCTCGGCCAGTTGAGATATACAACGTCTGCCATCAGCGACATTACCGACTTCTCACAGTAAGGTCGCCATCCTCTTTCGGAAAAAAAATTGAAGGAAAGAAAAAGAGAAAAACCCCTTTCACCTTTTTCTACTTGCCAACGGAATTCTTTTTAATCCAAAGGCAGCTGTTGAAAAAAAATATTAATCAGTACCTCTACCATCACTGTGTAGATTTGCGACTAACATCTAGCTATACTATTTCGTCAATGTTGCTGCAACATTTATGATGGCTCATCATTGTCAGGTTGTCTGTTGTCATTAGACTACATTCTGAAAAATTTTTTGTTAAGTATCGACCGTTGTCGATACTGACTTACTTCACTTTACATTATTACTTACTTTTTGTCTCCGACGCCTAAAAGTATTTGTACGTCGTGTATTTCTTAAATACTAGAATTGTTAACAAGAGTGCTGTTGTGTATCATTAAGATTATTATTAGAGTCAGTGATATATAAAGATTATCAATAAAGATTATTTAAGAGTTAAACAGTGATTCTTTACTATAGAAAAAGAAACTTATTGTGTTTTCGTGAAGTTGTAATCGTGGAAAACATTTGATGGACGAAGTAAGTCTCAAAGATTTTTATAAACTTGTGTTATGTCTCAGAGTAAAACTAAACATGATCATAATTTATATACTTAATTTGTTTGGCATCGGTGATTCAAACCTGATTTATTCACAGAGTGGAATGCTCTGATATTAAAGGACAGATTTAAATTGGAGTTAAATTATTAAAGTTTTTATTTGAATCCTTTACAATTAGAATCAGAGGGAAAGAGTAGATCCAGATGTCTTCGGGGATACTGAAACAAAATTAGAACTTTGTGGGATCAATCAAGAATTTAAATTGGGAAAAAATTTAAGAGCATTAGTAACTTGAGATTATTCTTAATTTAACATTTAGGATTATTCTTAGAGTCGTAGATCCAACAAGCGATACCTCCTTCAATGTGAGGTCGAAGAAATGACGTTGTCTAGCGGAAACAGAGAATGCAGTAGATTTCCCTCGAATTGTTTTCGGACCAGAAGTGAAAGGTCCTGAGTCCAGATGTCCAGGCAAATTAGATGTACCACAAAAATTCCAACAAATCTCCAAAATTAAAATCAAAATCAAAATTTAATCAAAAGTTTTTGGGTTGGAAATTTTGTAAACATTTGGCGACAGTCTAAAGGAAGTGCTGCCATATCGAATAACCACAATAACATTTGAGAGAAGGCAACTCCGAATTCGTCTAATATTTCCGTCGGACGAGCGTGCAATGGTCTCTCTGATTAAAGCTGGATCTCTGGGTATTCGGTGGGGTTTTAGGGGAATATAGAGAGGAGAGGATGGCTGGCGGGTGGTGTTAGGTGAGAGGAGGTAGGGGAAGGGGTATGGAGAGAGCGCGATATCGGAGATGGCGGAAATTTCATTTACCCCTCGTAGAGTTATCTAAGAGCAATACCGGGTGGCCTTAATGAAACATTCAGTCGCGAGAATAGCTCAGCAATCTCGAAGGGTCGACGTGGCGCGGCGGGCGAACGAGGAACAACTCGAGAGGAATAGGTCTGATTCCTGACGATGCAATTGCACGTTTAAAGTGGCGTTTCGCCATTCGCAAACCTGATCTGCTCCTACCACTACCATTCATCCTCGACGATTTTCATTAGATCATAAAATTTTTGTCAAAACAAAATATATTCTTTTCTAAAATTTAATGGTTTTCTAGGAAGAATACTATCAAATTTTAGAAAAGAAGAAAAATCCTAATCCTCACGTAGAACATAGTCATTTTGATTTTTCACACAACGTGGAGACATTCATGAACATTTTGTATGAGTAAAAGAATTAAAAATAATAAAAGGTAAGTTTAAATTCCCTAACAGTTTTTATTCCCTAACAGCAACAGATATTCAAAGATATCCTACGGACGTCAACGAAAATTAATTTCGTTGACAATTTTTTTTTGCAAATGATGATCTACAAAATTTGATGAAGAGAAAAGAGTACATTATGAAGAGGACAAAAAAAAATTGTGATAAATAATAATTGTCGGAGGAAAGGAAACACATAATAATTGTTCTCTAATGTACTTGGCGTTGTTAAACTGTGAAGAAAATTAGAGAGGCACACAATATCATAGTAGATGGGGATAGACGGGTAAGAGAAAGGATAGTATTTTATGTAGCGGGTTGAAGTAGAAATGAGAGAATGAGAAGAGGAGGTACAACTTTCCTCGTTTTATCTCTCAATTCGCATTCTCGGAGACGACAAACGCTTAAACTACTCACTCGGGATACCCTGAGCCTACCTCTTGGTCTCCTGTGATTAAAACCTACCCTCACAATGCTCTCCCCTTGTCTCAGCCACTTTTGACTAAAAACCCCCTCCGATAGTTACATTCCCTTAATTTTTTTAACCCCTTAAAAAATTTATTTTCTATCCTAAAAGTGAAATAATTTTCCAGCATTTTTTTCTATTTTAAAACTATCCAGAAAGAAAGCTTTGCTAAATATGACAACACTAATATTAAAAATTGTGGCAATGTTACAAATGTTGCCCATATCGTGGCATTGTTGCCACCATTGTGTTAACATTGCAAATATTGACTCAATAATTGAGGTCAAAACTTATTTGAAAATTGAAGGCCAATTAAAAATTAAGCTCTAGAAATAAATGGAAAAATAACAAAAAGCGTATAACTACAAATAAAAAAAAAGATTCTCGTAGAGAAGAGAAAAAAAACGAGATATTATGTAAACGGAGCTTATTAAGAATGCAGACCACTCTAGCATATCGACATTTGCCGGTGTATAATGTTAATGTTCAGAAAGAAAAAGAAAATACATATTTAGTTTAATATCGACGATAAAAGGATTCTTAAAAATGATGATGGGATAATCTCCATAACGAATCTCGTCACTCTCTTTTTCTTTGAATATTATAAGGGAATTCTCCCCCTTATTCTCGAATGTTTTTTCTTGTTTCTTTAGAAAAAAATATACCCATACGCTTTTTTTCAAATTTTACCCCTTTTAAATTCTTAAACTATTCAGTTTCACCCTTTTCGCATTTCGTTTAATGTGAGATTTAGACGTATGTATGACGAAAAGACAATTGTCACTTGCGCGAATCTTACTTTTGTTTGGAATTTAAGAAAACAAAGTGTATTTGTCACTTTTAGGGAAGGGAATCGTAACATTGGCAGGTGTTTAAATTTAATTTCTTAGAGAAATTAATTTCAATTGCAGTTAAATTTTTTTCTTAAAGAAAATTAATATAAATTTCTCTTAAATTTCTCTCTTAAAGAAAATTAATTTAAATTACTCTTAAATTTTTCTCTTATAGAAATTAATTAATTTTTCAGAATTAAATTTGACTCGGAGTTATCGTTAACCTGAAAGTTTTATTTATAATTAAGACTACCGAGTGATAAAGTCAGGAAATACATTAATTTTTTTTTAAATTTCTGCTTTTATGTAATGAAGTATAGTTTTAGAATTTAATAAATAGAGCAAAAATAGAAATAGAGCGAAAAGTATTTTCTCAAATTCACTAAATAATTTTGAATTTCACTCAAAAAATTTTCACTTTCTCTCAAAACTTCCTAGATAATTCTTACATTTATTTTTACTAAGAAAAATTGTACCTTTCACTTCACCGCAAAAAGTTTCACTTTTATTAACAAAATTCTCTCTTTCACTACATTAATTTTGATTTTCACTCAAAAAATTTTCATTCTTTTTAAAACATACTTACATTCACTAAATAATTTTGAATTTCACTCAATAATATCCAGTTTCACACAAAATACTGTAGAAAATTCTTAAATTCACTTTTATTAAAAAAATTTACACTTTCACTACAAAAATTTTGATTTTTACTCAAAAAAATTTTCACTTCCACTAAAAAATTCCTCACATTTACCTAATAATTTTGAATTTATACTTAAAATTTCTAAAAAAAATTCCTACTTTTACTTTCACTAAAAAATAGTACCTTTCACTTTTACGAAAAAATTTTCACTTTCATCAAAAAAATCTTCACATTTACTAAATAATTTTGAATTTTTACTAAAAATTCCTAAGGAAATTCTTACTTTTACTTTCACTAAAAAAATTGTACCTTTTACTTTCACGGAATATTTTTCACTTTTATTAAAAATATTTTCACTTTTACTACAAAATTTATGATTTTTACTGACAAAAAATTTTCACTTTCACTCAGAATTCCCTAGAAAATTATTACATTCACTTTTATTACAGGTATTTTTGCTTTCACTGCCAAAATTTTGATTTTCACTCAAATTTTCACTTTCATTAAAAAAAAATCCTCACATTCAGTAAATAATTTTCAATTTCACTAAAAAATTTCCTAGAAAATTCTTACTTTCACTTTCACATAAAAAATTTTTGTCTTCTATTAAAATAATAATTTTCACTTTCACCAAACAAATTTTAATTTTAAATTACCTACACCCTAAATTTTTTACTTTCAATTAAAAAATATGATTTTTACTGACAAAAAATTTTCACTTTCACTCAGAATTCCCTAGAAAATTATTACATTCACTTTTATTACAGGTATTTTTGCTTTCACTGCAAAAATTTTGATTTTCACTAAAATTTTCACTTTCATTAAAAAAAAATCCTCACATTCAGTAAATAATTTTCAATTTCACTCAAAATTTCCTAGAAAATTCTTACTTTCACTTTCACATAAAAAATTTTTGTCTTCTATTAAAATAATAATTTTCACTTTCACCAAACAAATTTTCATTTTAAATTACCTACACCTTAAATATTTTTACTTTCAATTAAAAAATGTTGAGTAAAATTGTAGATAAGTGGAAATCTTTTTATAGAAAGTGAAAGTGAAAATATTTTGTGTGAAATTTAAAGTGTAAATTTTTTGAGTGAAAGTGAAAATATTTTGGATGAAATTGAAAGTGGAAATTTTTTGAATGAAAGTGAACATTCTTTGAGTGACAGTGAGAATTTTTTTTTGTGTGGAAATTAAAATATTTTAATCAAAATGAAAATTTTATAGAGAAACTTTTTTTTAGTGAAATTACAAATTTCTTTGAATGAAAATAAAACTTATTTGAGCGAATGTGAAAATTTTTTTAGAGAAAGTAAAATTTTTGATGAGTGAATGTGAACATTTTTTGGGTTGAGTCAATATTTTTTTTAGTGAAAGACAGAATTTTTTTAATAAATGTAAACAATTTTTGAGTGAATGTGAAAGTGACAATTTTTCGAGTGAAAGTGACAATTTTTTGAGTGAATCTAAACTTTTTTAAGTGAAGTCATAATTTATCTAATGAGGGGCAAAATTTAAAAAAAAATTTAAGAATGAAGAATTTTTGATATTGAAAAGCGCTGCAGATTAAATTAACACCGAAAAAGGTTGACTTAGACTTGACTGAGACTATCAGTTCACTAAGACTAAGACTTCGACTAAGACTTTCACTTTGACTAAGACTTCGACTAAGACTTTCACTTTGACTAAGACTAGGATTTAGACTAAGACTTTGGCCAAGTCTTAGCCTTAAACTTACTTTCGTTTTCTTTGACAAATCATTGACTTGGTTTTGATTTAAAGTAAAATTTCAATTCATACTAAAAAATAACACCAAAATGGATTATTTTAATCCTGTCTGATGTTAATTTAATCCTAGAGGGATTAAACTGTAGCAGATTATTTTAATCCATTCTGGTGTGATTTTAACACCTCACGATTTACTACTCTTAGAAAATAATTCCGAAATGTAATACTATAGTCGTAAAAATTGTAATAAGAAAAAAAGAAGAATTCCACTTTTTGATGAGAATTAAAAATTGAATTCAGGAAGCTTTTAATATTATTTCCGGGAAAATAAGATAAGACACAAGTCTAAAAGCATTGAGAGTATCTACGTCACTTCAATTCGAGATCTCTTATTCGCGCGAGACGTAGCCGTTGGGGTGGAATCCGTCCGGTACCAGTGGGCGGAAGTTAGAGGTGGTTGAAGGGAGGGAGGGAGGGAAAAGGAAGGAAGGAATGCTTGTGTGGGGTGGTATAGGGTAGGCAGAAGAAGCCGCTGCAGCGTATAGGAATAGCCTGCTTGGCAGTGGTAGCGCAGGCACCTCTTAGTCTAATTGAAAAGTCGGCAGAAATTGAAAATTGCGATCGCAAATTGCAAGCTGCTTTAGGCGGGTAAGGAAAAGAGAGAAGAGGTGGAGGGGGGGCGGGATGGGGACGAGGAGTAAAGGTGGCGGGAGTGAACGAGAAGAGAGTTCCGGATCAAGACGGGAGTAAACGAAAGTAAGAGAAGGACACAAAAAATATTCAGGGCGTATGTATATAAACACACATACATAGAGGGATTATTTTTTTTTGTCTTTTTTAAGAGTTGGTTTAAAAAAAATAAAGCCAGAAGAAGGGGAAGTGTTCTCGCGGAGGGTGAGAATATGCCTCATATGGGCTATTCTTTTTTTTTTTTTTTTTTTTTTGAAAAAAAGTCGTCAATTGTCAAGCGTTCTATAACGTACTGAGGGTTGATTTTATACTGCGCCTACACGAGTCTCTCTCGTTTTCCATTACAATTTTCTTCAGGCATCTTCTTCCGGTTGATGCGCTCACGAGGGAGAGACAAAAAAAAAAACAAACAAACAACAACAAAAACAAACAACTAAATTCAACGACACTATGGTTTGTGCGCATACTTTTCGAACGTCTACCTACTTTCAATATGAACCTGCGTCAGCACGATTCGGGGTGATAATGCGAGGCGCGACTATTCCGAGCATAAATGTTCTCTACAGTGTTGTAATACATATAACAGAAGGGAAGATGAAATGTTTGCCGGCATTTTTTTTTCTCTCCACCTCTTTTATTAGAATAACTATTCTTTTACGTTCAAGGTACAATTTAATAATATAGATAAGAAATTTTTTGTTTAGAAATTATTTTTTTTTATTTTTATTTAGAAATAAAATATTCTTTTTTTTCTGATAGAAAAAAATGGTCTCTATCAAAATCCTTAATCATTTTTATTAAATTGCATGAAAAAATTAACGGCTCTTTTTTATAGTACATTTAATTGTCTTTATTTTCGTTATTTTTAATTTTAAAATTGTATAATTTTTCATTAAAAAAAAAATTAAAAACGAAAGTTTTGTGTTTATTTTTATAGATCTTAGACGATGCAACACTTTTGATTCGTTTTTTTTTTGTCTCAATTTGATATCCTTAGAAAAATAGTGTAATTATTTATGAATAATTACATACGTAATTATTTGCAAATAATTATATAATTACATACGTAATTATTTGCAAATAATTATATAATTACATACGTAATTATTTGCAAATTATTATATAATTACATACGTAATTATTTGCAAATAATTATATAATTACATACGTAATTATTTGTAAAAATAATTGATATTTTTTTAAAGAATTATTATAAAATAAAGTCACTGATTCTCAGTCAAATTTCACTGAATTAGATTTAGAGAGCAGCTTGATAAATTTTTTTTTATTCATTTTTACTATAATTTTCACTTTGAAAGAAAGTGAATGTAAAAATATCTCGAGGTGAAAGTGAAAATGAAAGTGAAAATAGAAGTAAAATTACATACTCGACCCCGAAGATAATTAAAAAATGATTTCAACACTTTTCAATTCGAATGCTTCAAGGTAAACACTCGAGAGGATTATAATAGTAGTGCACCGCTCGTGCGTGAGTAGTAAAGTCAGCGTCGAGTCAGACAAACGCTATGCAACGCAGGCTGCACTACTTACATTATTGTCATCGTTTTATTAAATACTAAATTAATATTTAATAATAATAATAATTACTTTTAATTCAAATTAATAATTAATAATATTATATTAACAATTTTTAATATATAAAAAATAATAAATATTTTAAAAATATAAAATTATGATCTGAAATTAGTTAGAAAAATAAGCAAATGAATTTTCAAATAATTAAATAATAATAGTATTAAAATTTAAAATCAATTTCAGCCGAAAAACAGATTTATTTTTAAAATGCTTAAAAAATTATGAAGATATATTTTATAATTTGGAAATTTTTTTCTCGATTCAAAAACATGTATTCTACAAAATTACGCATGAATTTCAAAATCCACCAATTTTTAAGTAAAATAAAACTTCAAAAAAAGTTATTAAAATATTTTCTGACTAATTTTATTTCAGGTGATGTTATTTTAACACAATTTTGATGTTATTTTAACCCCATTTAAAATATTTATTAATTTAACACCCTGTAGTGTTAGTTTAATACATTCCAGTGTTATTTTAACACCAATGAAATGTTAAAATCACACAATGTCGGTTAAAAATCTTGCGTATAGTTTTAACACTAATTTTAGTGTTATAATAGCACTTCTTTTTTCCTGTATAGTGAATTTTACTAATAAATAGTAATTTCTACTAATTTATTAGAAATATTCACTAATTTAAAAGCAAAAAGTCAGTCACTAATTGAAATTAGTAAACATTTTTATTTTTTACTAATTCAAATTTAGAGAGTAATTAAAAATATCGGTCTATCCTCCTATTAATTAATTTAAATTTTATTATTAATACAATAATAGGATTGATAATATTTATTTTATTAACCCCCTTAAGTATCAAGGGGCTGTCCAGAAATTACGTGAGACATTTTTTGGGTAAATTTCACCCTACCCCCCCTCCTCCCCTTCTCGTAAGATATTTTACATAAATTAGCGCCATTTTTCCTATTGTTCGTAAGATCTTGCTGACACCCCCCCTCCCCCCTAAATGTCTTACGTAATTTATGGACGACCCCCCAATGGCAAAAATTTTATCCATTAAATCTTTACCATAGCTCTTAAGAAGTTAATAATTTAATAATTAATAAATTTATAGTTAATAATTAATAAATTTATAGTTAATAATTAATAATTAATTTATTTATAGTTAATAATTAATAAATTTATAGTTAATAATTAATAATTAATTTATTAATTAATTAATTTATTAATTAATTAATTTATTAATTTATTTATTTATTTATTTATTTATTTATTTATTTATTAATAACAAAATTAGAAATATTAATAATAAAAATAAAAATATTAGTAATATTGACAATAAAATTAATAATACAACGTAAAAATTTCTGATAGTTATATTCAGAACAACCCCTATATTTGAAGGGAGAAAAGAGAAAAGTGAGTCCTAAATAAATGACACTCTCGTCGAACAGTAAAACTTTCGAACAAAATTCCTCGAAACGATGAGGATAAACTTGGAAAAGAAATCATCTTGAAAATCCTCGAGGAAAAAAAAGAAAAGAACAATTGTTGAAGAAGAAGGAAATTTTTCGGGGAGAGGTGGCTAAAGGAACAAAGAAGAAGAAGGAAGAGGAGTGAGGGGGGGAGGAAGGGTGGAAGGGAGACATCGCAACGTCGAGTTTGGTAGTATACGGACAGGGAAGTAATAGATAGGTTTGTAATCCATCGTGAGCTCGAGGCGTTTGGGAATGAGATATTTTGGAAAGGGGTTGTGGCGATATCGGCAGTCTGCGAATGAAATGGCGCGTCTCTCGATTCTCGACGTGCCCAGGGGGTTCTGCCAAATCACCCCCTCCTTTTACCTTCCACCCCCATCTCCCACCACCCCCTCCCCCCTATAGTCACCATCACTTCATGCAAACTTGTCTCAACAAATCCTCCTGAATTCTCCGTCGTGTCTTGTTTTCCATATCTCGAAATCTTTAGACATTTTCTTGTTGGTGGGAAAATTTTTTTTTTTTTTCTTTGGGTAATTATTTGAGATTGTTTTTTTTTTTTGTTTTATAAATTCTCGCGTTTGAGATTTAATATTTTCGGGGCAATATTAATTATTATTAATTAATAAATATTTTGCTACCGCGGTTCATGGTTACTTTTGATGATTGACGCTAATGTTGAGGGAACGTAATAGTTGTCAGCGAAACGATGATCGCTAAATACTTGTCATTAGAATGTAGATGTATATACATCGTACTGATGTCAGTGACAACAATGATGATCAGACAACCGTTCAAGCATTGCATATTCTCGTTCATTTGCCTTGGGCCATGTAACTGACGAATGGATATATTCAACCCGTCATTCATCCTTTCTTGATATCAATCTCAATATAACAATTCTCCATAATCATTATCATCATTATCATCATAATCATCATTCTCTTCATCATCATCATTACCTTCAACATCATCAAATTTTTCCAAACGATTTTCAAATTTTTTTCAACGTTCTTCAAAACTTTTTTTTTATTTAATAAAAATTTGTTAACAATTTTGTCAAAGTGTCTCAATTTAATATCCTTGGAAAAAAGTCATTATCCTGATATCATTAGTAGCAAAAACTATCAACAACTTTTCCCTATGTTTAATTGTCCAAAAAAAAAACTAGAACAAAAAAAAATAATTTTCCAAAGCATAAAAAAAACCCTCGAGATGAACAATTCCAATATAACTTGAGGCAAATTTTCCGAGAAAACAATGTCGAAGATTACTGGGAGAAAATGTCACGATTGGTCCGCGCGCAGGAATCTACAGAAAAAAAGAAGAAGAAAAAAAAAGCTCAGCATTGAGGACGATCATTGTTCGACACAATAATATTTGTCGCTGAAAATAATACTTGAAAAAGAAAAAAAAAAAATTTTTCTCCTGGAAAGAAATAGAGAGGTAGATTTTTTGGGAGGGGGAGGGAAAAAAAAGGGGGGGTATATATCCATTCAAACGCAGACAATGCGAGAGAGATTCATCTGGCATTCTCGTTCCACTCCTGTTCTAACCAGAGTCCTCCTCACACTACCATTTTGAAAACGACACGGCCCGCTCTGGAGTTTTCCAACCCTACCCCCCCCCCGCCCCTCTCTTCCTCTCCTACAATCCCAACAGCATCGTGCCTCCGACCCCTGTCACGTGACACGCGCCAAATTAAAAACTCGGTTTCTGTTCCGTTGCTCCTTTTTTTCGAAAAAAAAAAAAAAAAAAGAGCGACAACCACCGTCCGATATCGGTATGTTTCCTGTCCCTCATTGTCCTTTCTCGTTTCTAACCGAATCAGAGATTTGGAACAACTTGAGATTTTCTGTTTTATTCCGAATGGTGAATTAAACAATTAGTTTTTTTGGGGACAAGGGGTGGCGAAATATGGCAGTAACAATAAGTTTGACAATGTATGGATAATAGACGAATACCATGGTTAAAGAATGGCGACAAGAAAAATTAATTTTATATTAAATGAACTGCAATAAATACAAAACCTTTCAGTTTTTTTTTATTTTCAAACGATGGGCAAAGTATTGCAAAACATTGGGGGAAAAAAAATAAATTACTTTAATTTCTTCAAAATTATTGTTACATCATTGCAATTTAATTATTATTTTCTACAATTTTCAAATAAAAAAAATTAATTTTAAATTCAATTTAAATCACATTTTTCAATTATTATTCAATTAAACTTTTTCAAAAAAAATTAATTAAATAATTAATTAATTAATTAATTTAAAAATTAATTATTAATTTCTAATTAATTTTTTCTATTATTGTTAGTTAAAAGTACGAAAAATAATAATAAAAAAAATATTTTATTGAAAAATAATAATAATAATTGAATTCAATTATTTAAATAAAAAAATAAATAATTTATTTAATAATTGAATGTTTCTTAAAATTTAATTTTTAACGAAGAATTGTATTAACAACTTTTTGAAAATATTTAATTTCTTTTAAGGAATTTAATTAAAATTTTAATTAAATTTATAATAGGTTAAAGAACTTTATAACAATTTCTGAAAATAATTCAAAATTTTTTGAAAATTTTTAAAAATATAATTGAATTCCTGAAAAGAATTTAAGTAATAATTTTTGAAAACAATTGAATTTATGCAACGAATTATATTAAATTTTCTTTAAATAATTGAAATTTCAGCAAGAATTTTATTAAAATTATTGACATTAATTAAACTTTTTCAAAAAAAAAATTGATTCTACAGAATTGTTAGTTAAAAGTACGAAAAATGATAATTTAATTCTACGAGATTGAATTATTTAAATACAAGAATAAAAAATTTTCTTTAATAATTGAATGTTTCTTAAAAATTAATTTTTACGAAGAATTTCATAAACAACTTTTGAAAATATTTCATTTTTTTAAAGGAATTTCATTAAAATTTTAATGAAATTTATTATATTAAAGAATTTTATGTAACAATTTCTGAAAATAATTGACAACTTTTTGAAGAATTTTATTAAAATTTTTAAAAATAATTGAATTTCTGAAAAGAGTTTAAAGAATAAATTGAAATTGTTTTGAAAACAATTGAATTAATGCGAAGAATTTTATTAAATTTTGTTTAAATAATTGAAATTTTGCCAAGAATTTTATTAAAATTTTTGACAACAATTTAATTCTTGAGAAGAACTTCGCTATCTATTTATAAAGATAATTTAATTCTTGACGAGAATTTAAAAAAAAAAAATTTTAAATAATTTAATTTCTGCAAAGTATTTTATTACTTTACAAAAGAATTGAATTTTTGTCATGACATTTGATCTTTATAAAAAATAATTGAATTTCGGAAATGAATTTTATTAAAATTTCTTAGAATAATTTATTTTATGGGAAGAATTTTATTGTTTGTCAAGCTAATTGAATTCTTTTGCAGAAGTACTTAAAAATTTTGAAAATAATTTGAAATTTTACAAAGAATTTTATTGAAATATTTGCGAAAATATTTAAATTTTTCGCAAATTTTTGGCGAAAAATTTTGCTATTTGTAAGAATAATTGAATTCTTGACAAGATATTCGTTAACATTTTAAAAAATAATTGATTTTCTGCGACAAATTAAATATTATTTATGAAAATATTCGAATTATTGCAACGAATTTAATTACTTTATTGAATACTTGAATGTTTCTTAAAATTGAATTCTTTCCTCAAGTTTTAATAAAATTTTTTAAGAATAATTGCATTTTTCAAGAAATTTTTTTTAAAATACTATGAAAAATATCTTAAATTCTCATATAAAAATAATTGAACTTCTAAATCAAAATTTTATTATTTATGAAAATAATTGAATATTCTCGTGAAATTGTATCAACATTTTATTTCAATAATTATATCATTTGATAAATTTTATGAAAATAGTAAATATTGAAAATTATTGATTTTTTAACGAAAAATTTTGCTATTTGTAAAAATAATTGAATTCTTTACAAGATATTCGTTAAAATTTTTAAAAATAATTGAATTTCTTCGAAGAATTTTATTACTTTTGAAAATAATTAAATTTGGCGAAAAATTTTGCTATTTATAAAAATAATTGAATTCTTTACAAGATGTTTGATAAAATTAAAAAAAAAAATAATTGAATTTCTTCGAAGAATTTTATTACTTTTGAAAATAATTGAATTCTTGTGATAAATATTGTTATTTATCAAAATTGAATTCTTTTCTCAGGTTTTAATAAAAATTTTTAAGAATAATTGCATTTTTCTACGAATCTTTTTAAAATTGCAGTAAAAATATTTTTTCAATTCTGCGATAAAAATAATTGAACTCCGAAATGAAATTTTATTATTTATGAAAATTTTGCAAAGAATTTCTGAATTTTTAAAAAATTTTTGCTGAAATAATTGAATTTTCGGCGAAAAATTTTGCTATTTGTAAAAATAATTGAATTCTTGACAAGGTATTCCTATTAAAACTTTGAAAAATAATTAAATTTCTTTAAAGAATTTTATTAGTTTAAAAAATAATTGAATTCTTGTGATAAATATTGTTATTTATCAAAATTGAATTCTTTTCTCAAGTTTTAATAAAAATTTTTTAGAATAATTGCATTTTTCAAGGAATTTTTTAAAAATTGCAGTAAAAATATTTTTTCAATTCTGCGATAAAAATAATTGAACTTCGAAATGAAATTTTATTATTTATGAAAATTTTGTTAAGAATTTCTGAATTTTATTTAAATTTTTGCTGCAATAATTGAATTTTTGGCGAAAAATTTTGCTATTTCTAAAAATAATTGAATTCTTGACAAGATATTCCTATTAAAACTTTGAAAAATAATTGAATTCTTTAAAGAATTTTATTAGTTTTAAAAACAATTGAATTCTTGCAATGAATTTAATTTTTTTCAGTACTAACTTTTAAGAAAAATCTGATGTACAGTCAAAACAAAAGTTAGTCCAATGCCATAATTTCGATTGTTTATCAGATTCTTCCTTAATAAAAATCCCTGACTTTTCCCTTATTTCCCTGACCATATTCTACTTTTCCTGACTTTTCCCTGACTTTTTTCTGAATTCTCTGACTTGTGGCAACCCTGCGGTTACTTCGCAACACTTTTGATTCGTTTTTTGTCTCAATTTTGACATCCTTAAATAAAACTGTATAGCCATTTCCAAAGGAGCCAATAATTTTAAATTCAGAAAAAGTTTTTCAAAAACTCATCTTTTCCATTTCTTGTTTATAGAACAACCTCAGGAATGTAAAGAAGATAAGCTCTAAAGGAACATCTCTCACGTGCAAATATGTTCGTAATAATTGTTCGATTAAATGAGCCGCAATTACCGAGAGTTCATGATTACCTTGATGAATTGATAGACATGCTAGGAATCCATAAATTCAGGACTCATCATATTGTCTTAGATTTGACTTCCTGACATTTCGCGATCTCATCACTTTATCGGAATCGATATCTCTTTGCACGCACGAATGCACGTGTATGTGCCTTGTGATGTAATGTATATACATATATATATAGATGTACGGTTCCGTTCTCAGTAACTATTAGAGCCTGGAGCTATATTACTGGCGCAATATTCAAATCCATACCATGGATGGGAGTATAATGTCTGCTTCCTATAGATTGCTCGCCTCAGGGCGTTCGCCCAACGCGTTTCGCGAATCACAATAATTCCAATATTGCCATCTGCTTTATGCGCGCTGATCATTTCGCTAAGTACAATTCAAAATGACAATGAGTCTTGTAATTTCACGAGATGCTCTTTGGGAATTAGTTTCGAAACATGTTTCGATTTTTTTTCGGGGGGAGGGAGAGGGAAACAGCAGGGAAATGAAAAGGAATAATAAAGACACGTTATATTAACTCTTATTAAGTTTTTCGAAAAATTTTCAATCGAATTTTAAGATTTCTTTGTGAAAACTTTAAGGGGTTACATCCACTTCAAAATTAAAAAAATTGATTTTTTTTATTGTATTTTCGTAATATACATGGATAATGCATATTTATGTATATTTATATAACAATAAATATTTTTTATTTTATAAACAATAAATATTTTTTATTTTATAAACAATTTAAGTAGTGAATTTTGATCAAAAATTGATACCACCACTTTCAGAAGGCGCAATTTTGGCAAAAATTATTATTTTCTTTATTCCTTCGATTAATCACAGGATAATCTATTATATTAGGGAAAAATTTTTGGTTTTTTCATTTTAGATGATTGAGTCTAGAAATATCCTGTTCACCGAAAGATGCCTTGCTTCGGAGGAGCTCCTGTAAAATCTTTATAGAAATTTAAAAAAAAAAATTATTTTCATAAATAAAATGTGTCAACATAAAGTTCCAAGTACCCTTTATATACGTATTAATTTTTAAATTGAAATACTTAATAGTTTTCTAAGAAAAAATTCCTAAAATTCAATTAAAGAAATTGATAAAATCCATCCAAAATTCAATTATTTTCATAAATAATAAAATTATCCACTGGAAATCAATTAATTTAGAATAGCATTATCAAAAAAATTTCTAAAAAATCAATTATTTAACAAAATTTTTATACAATTCTTCACATTCATTCAATTATTATTTTCACTGTTAATAACATTTTTCATGGAAATTGAATTTTTTAAAAAACTTTTGATAAAATTCTAAGCAAGAATTCAATTATTTTCATAAATAATAAAACTCATTGGAAAATTTTAATTATTTTTAATACTATTTTCAATTAATTAATCAAAAAATTCAATTATTTTCACAAATAAAGTTTTTCACAAGAATTCAATTATTTAAAATAAGTTAATGTAGGAAATTATTTGCTGATTAAGAATTTTTAATTAAGGAAGATTTCGACTATATCAGCTATTTAAAATAAGATTTTCAAAATATTTATTTATTTATTTACCATAATAAACGGGACATGCCCTTTCGTAAAAAAGTACTTTAAAAAATAAAATTACAATAGTAATTACAAAATTTTATAAATTTTTTTTTTTTTTTTATAATTTTTTTTTATAATTTTATTATATTATTTTATAATTTTTTATTTTTTACATTTCAAAAAAATTAATTATTTAAAACAATGTTTAGAAAATTCTTATGAAGAATTCAATTATATTCAAAAATAACAAAATTTTTCGCAGAAATTCAATTATTTTTAATACAATTTTACAGAAATTGCTCAAAAAAAGTCATTATTTTTGAAAATTTAATTTCAATTTCTCGACAAAATCAATTATTTAAGAGAATGTTTGTTAAAAATTCTTTAGTAGAATTCAATTATGTAGTTAAAAAAATATTAGAATTTTTCACAGAAAATCAATTATTTTAAAACATTTTAATAAAATAATTGTTCGAAAGAAATCAATTATTTCAAATATATTTTGTCAATTTTTTAGGAATAATTCAATTATTTTTTTAAATTTTAATAAAATTCTTCCAAAGAATTCAATTATTTACCTACGTACATAAATAATTCTTCAATGGAATTCAATTATGTCGATAAATAACAAAATTATTCCCAAAAATTCAATTATTTTGATGCATTTTAATAAAAAATAGTTCGTAATAACTCAATTATTTTCATAAATGATAAAATTCTTCTCAAGAATTTAATTATTTTTGAAAATTTTTATAAAACTGTTAGCAACTATTCAATTATTTTCATAAATAATAAAATTCATTGCATAATTTTAATTATTTTTATACAATTTTACAGAAATTGTTTGAAAAAATAATTATTTTTGGAAATTTAATTTCAATTCGTCGACAAAATCAATTATTTAAAAAAATGTTTATTTAAAATTCGTTGGAAGAATTCAATTATTTACAAAAATATTAGAATATTTCACAGGAAATCAATTATTTTCAAACATTTTAATAAAATTGTTCGATGGAAATCAATTATTTTAAATATATTTTAAGTCAATTTTTTTTAATAATTGAATTATTTTTTTAGATTTTAATAAAATTCTTCCAAAGAATTTAATTATTTACCTACATAAATAATTCTTTCAAGGATTTCAATTATGTCGATAAATAACAACATTATTTCTTAAAATTCAATTATTTTGATGCATTTTAATAAAATTATTCGCAATAACTCAATTATTTTCATAAATAATAAAATTCATCTCTGGAATTTAATTATTTTTGAAAATTTTAATAAAATTCTTTGCAAATATTCAAATATTTTCATAAATAATAAAATTCATTGCAAATATTCAATTATTTTCATAAATTATAAAATTCATTGCAGAATTTCAATTATTTTTAATACAATTTTACAGAAATTGATCAAAAAACGTAAATATTCTTAAAAATTTAATTTTAATTTCACGAAAAAATAAATTTAAAAAAAAATGTTTGTTTAAAATTCTTTGGAAGAATTCAATTGATTACAAAAATATTAGAATTTTTCACAGGAATTGAATTATTTTCAAATATTTTTTAAAAATTCTTTGATAGAAATCAATGATTTAAGATACAATTTTAATTAAAATTTTTTTTAAAAAATTCAATTATTCTTTTAGATTTTAATAATAAATTCTTTTTAAAAATTCAATTTTTTACATAAATATTTCTTCGAAAGAATTCTATTATTAAAGATAAATAACAAAATTATTCCTGAAAAATCTATTATTTTGAGGCATTTTAATAAAATTCTTTGGAAAATTCAATTATTTTCATAAATAATAAACTGCTTTTTAGGAATTCAATTATTTTTGAAAATTTTAATAAAATGACACACAGACATTTAATTATTGTCAAAAATTTTAATTAAATTCTTTGTAAAATATAATTATTTTTCAAAAACTTTTTGTAATTCAATGATTTTCAATATGTACTATTTTCATAAAATTTCCAAACAGAATTCAATTATTCAAAAATTTTTTTGTAAAAATCTTCGTAAGAATTTCAATTTTTTTTTATGAATAATAAAAATTACTCAGGAATTCAATTATTTAAATTATAATTTACATAAAATTAGTCGAAGGAAATCAATTATTTAAATTTTTTTTATAAAATTCTTCGCTTGAATTAAATTATTTTTCTAAATATTTAAATTCTTTCAAGAATTATAAAATTTCTTGCAGGAATTCAATTTATCAGCATGATAAGAATGAAGTAAATATTTTTGATGAAAATTAGGAAAAAGAGAGGAAAATAAAAAATTTGGAATGGAATTTTTATCAGTGTTGTGAAGTGTCTAAAAGGAGTTTTTTTGGTCGGCAAGTTTAATTTTTCGATAGCTACTTTTTTACTAGGTACTTTTTTTTACTTTGAATGCTACTTTTTGCTACTTCTTTAAAATTAATTATCGAGTGCGATAATTCACAGCAAATTTATTATGTAACTTTCAGGTAACTTTCATGTAATTTTAGGCCGAAAATTACAAAAGGAAAGTACCCCACTGTTTTAGCATCACTTCGAAAAAAAATCCATTTCCAAGTAAAAGTTTTTTACGTCCCTCCTCCTTCTCTCATGTGTGGTGGGTAAGTTTACACAGCAAAGTCTGTCTGATTGAGATGGAATCGGCGAATAAAAGAGTTGTAAATAAGAAATAAAAGAAGGCAACGTGAGAGTGACTGGTCTTGTCTAGTCAGGGTCGAAAGTGTCCTTTTATTGGTACATAAGAGAGGAGAGAGAGAGAGAGAGAGAGAGAGAGAGAGAGAGAGAGAGAGAGAGTCAGAGGGTAAAAAGAAGGTAAGGGGGGGTTGCTACCAATAATTCCCATTTATAGCTTATAAATGATTTTATATACTCTCTCACCTCCCCATTCCCATTCCCATAAAAATGCATTAGTTCGTGTCCAAGTGCGACATGTTTCGGATCAACTTTTTTTTTTCCCAAGGAAAATAGCCATTTCAAAAAGAATCTCTTTCATGAATCCCTATTCGTCTATATGTGTAAATCTTTAGAGTAGGCATCAAAGTAGCATCGAGCAATATATGTCATTCAGCTCTTAAGGGAACTCTAATAAAAAGAATCAAGACCATTTTCTATATCAAAATTACTTCTCATTTCATTCTTTTTAATACAAAAAAAGAAAAGAAACTTTTTTCCTACTGCAATCCAACTACAGTTTAGTTACAAATATTAAAATAAAAAAAAGAGGAAAAGTAAGAAAATTAAAAATGAAATTAAAAAATATATTTTCATATTCAGAAATGAGAATAATGAATGACATGGATAAAGGACAAACCGACAAAGATTGAGATTAATTTACTTCATTAGAATAACATTCCCTTTTATGACTTGGGGAACACGGGGATTTTTTTTTATCATATTTTTTTTAAAGGAAAGAAGAGTGACCACATTAATGTTAAATGAGAAGCATCACATTATGTGCGGACAAAGTAGCAAAATCAGAAAATTTCTAAATGAAGTAAAAGGGGGGAGGGAGAAGTTACCTTTGATCGTAAAAATGTTATGAGTATGTTACTGCCTTTTACGAATATACGCAAGCAATTCTATGCGTGAGAATGCTAAGAACCGGAAGTCCCGACTCGAGGAAGTGGCTGCCCACGAGGAAATACGAATGGATGTAAAGCGAGGCTGTAATTTCAAAAGGGAGTAAAATGCCAAACGCTTATTATTCCATTAGGAATAATAAAAAAAAGAAAAAAAAAAGAAAAGAACTGAAAAAAAAGAAAGAGAACGTCGCTTGCGCGCTCCTACGTCAATTATACACTCGCGGAAAAAAGCGATGCAAGTCAACGTTGAGGCCAAGTTGACGAACTCGCTCGTTTCATAATATATAGAGAGACAGAGAGAGAAAGAGAGAAGAAAAGAAAGAAAGAGAGAAACAGAGTGAGATGCTGAAGAGATTCAGAAGATTGTTTTTATTTTGCATTTCATATCCCATTTGTCCATTCTACCGAAATTACCTCCTTTAATTAAATATATGGAAATATTTCTTATGCATTTTGCAAATGCACGGCTCGGACAAATTAGGTTTTATGCTACTTTATACTGCTAATTATTATTCTCACTGATTTTTTATTATTTTATTTGTTTAATAAAACATTTTTTATTTGTTCTGAAAAAAGGAGAGACTTTTGCCTTGGAATTGGCTTAATAATGCCAGATTGCTGTTTTTATTTTGCCACAGTATTGCCAGAATTTTTCCAAAAGCAATCTTTGCAAAAATTTGGAAACGATTTGTCATAAAATTGCTACAATACTGTCTTAATTTTTTTTTTACAATTTCCACTACTTTAAATTCGCTAATATTAGAAATAAAAAAAAAAAATTTTCTCAAAAAATAATAATCAAATTCTTTAAAATCGATTCAATTAGTATTTTCATAAATTTTCATAAAATTTCGCAAAAGAATTCAATTATTTTAAAAGAATTGATAAAATCCATCAAAAATTCAATTATTTTCATAAATAATAAAATTTTCACAGTAATTCAATTAATTTAGAATCGCATTTTCAAAAAAAATTAGAAATAATCAATTATTTAACAAAAAAAATTTTCTACAATTCTTCACAATAATTCAATTATTTTCCTAATAATAACATTTTTCATGCAAATTCAATTTAAAAAAAAAAAAAATTGAGTGAAATTCTAAGCAAGAATTCAATTATTTTCATGAATAATAAAGCACATCGAAGAATTTCAATTATTTTTAATACTATTTTAAATTAATTGATCGAGAAATTCAATTATTTTCACAAATAAAATTTTCCAAAAGAATTCAATTATTTAAAATAAAATTTTCTTAATATTTATTATATTTCGAAAAAATTAATTATTCAAAACAATGTTTACAAAATTCTTATGAAAAAATCAATTATTTTAAAAAATAACAGAACTTTCCACCAAAATTTAATTCTTTTTAAACATTTTAATGAGATTTTTCCCAATAATTCAATTATTTTCATAAATAATAAAATTCTTCTCAAGAATTTAATTATTTTTGAAAATTTTGATAAAATTCTAAGCAAGAATTCAATTACTTTCATAAATAATAAAACTCATCGAAGAAATTAAATTATTTTCACAAATAAAGTTTTTTACAAGAATTCAATTATTAAAAATAAAATTTTCATAATATTTATTATATTTCGAAAAATCAATTGATTAAAACAATGTTTATAAAATTCTTATGAAGAATTCAATTATTTTCAAAAATAACAAAATGTTTTACAGAAATTCAATTATTTCTAACAATTTAATAACATTTTTCGCTGCAGTTCAATTATTGTCATAAATAATAAAATTCTCAGGAATTCAATTATTTTTGAAAATTGTAATAAAATTGTTAGCAACTATTCAATTATTTTCAAAAATCATGAAATTTATCGCAGGATTACAAAATTGGATTATTTTCGTAAATAACAATATTCATCAAAGGAATTCAATTATTTTTAAAAGTAATAAATTTCTTCTTGAAAATTCAATTATTTAAAAAAAAATCCAATAAAATTCTTCTCAGGAATTCAATTATTTTTGAAAATTTTATAAAAATTCTTTGCAACTATTCAATTATTTTCATAAATAATAAAATTCATCTAAGGATTTCAATTATTTTTAATACAATTTTTACAGAAGTTGCTCAAAAAATGAAATTATTCTTAAAAATTTAATTTAAATTCCTCGACAAAATCAATTATTTAAAAAAAAAAATATTTGTTTAAAATTCTTTGGAAGAATTCAATTATTTACAAAAAATATTGGAATTTTTTACAGGAAATCAATTATTTTGATACTTTTTAATAAAATTGATGGAAATAAATAAATTATTATTATAAATGCAATTTCAATTAAATTTTTTTGAAATAATTCAATTATTCTTTTAGATTTTAATAAAATTTTTTTGCAAAATTCAATTATTTTCATAAATAATGTAATTCATCGCAGGATTTCAATTATTTTTTTTAAACAATTTTACAAGAATTGCTTAGAAAATGCAATTGTTCTGTAAAATTTAATTTCAATTCCACGAAAAAATTCAATTATATTGATAAATAACAAAATTCTTCCCGAAAATGCACTTATTTTTAATCATTTTAAGAAAGTTCTTTACAAAATTCAATTATTTTCATAGATAACAATATTCATCATCAGAATTCAATTATTTTTAAAAGTAATAAATTTCTTCTTGGAAATTCAATTATTTTAAAAAATTCTAATCAAATCTTTCGCAAGAATTCAATTATTTTCATAAAAAAAATAAAATGCTTTTTGGGAATTCAATTATTTTCAAAAAAAAAATTATTAAAATACCATACAGAAATTCAATTATTGTCAAGAATTTTTATAGAATTCTTTGAAAAATTTACTTATTTTCTAAAAGCTTTTCGTATAATGTATAATGATTTTCAATATCTATACTATTTTCATTAAATTTCCTATTAGAATTCAATTATTTAAAATTTTTTTTTAAAATCTTCGTAAGAATTGAATTCTTTTCATAATTAATAATCTGAGAAATTCAATTATTAATATATAATAAAATTCGAATTAATTTAAGTTTAATTCGAATTTGCATAAAATTAGTCGAAGGAAATAATTTTTTATTTAAAAATTTTTATAAAATTCTTCGCTAGAATTAAATAATTTTTATAAATATTTCAATTGTTTTATGAATAATAAAATTAGTGCAGGAATTAAATTTAATAGCAGGATAAGAAAGAAGTAAATATTTTTGCTGAAAATTAGGAAAAAGTTGTAAAAATAAAATATGGAATGGAATTGAATTTTTGTCAGTTTTGTCAAGTGGCTACTTCGATAGCTACTTTTTAACTAATTCTTTTAGTTTGAAAGCGACTTTTTGCTACTTTTTTTAATTTTTTAAAATTAATTGTCGAGTTCGAAGTTTGCACAATACTGCCACAGTATTTCTTTTCCTTTCCACAAAATTGTCATAATATTGACAAAGTACTGCCACAATATTGTCACAATACTGCCACAAATACACTAAATGATTGCCTCCAAACTTCTACCATATTGTCCTTATTTCGCCACAAAATTGACCTAATTTTGCGGTATTCCATAGTGTTGCCATGAAATTGACTGAATATACGAAAAAAATATTGTCCTTCTTTGCCACAAAATTGCCCTAATTTTGCCCCAATATTGCCGGACATCTGCCTGAGCATTGCCCCAATATTGCCAACCAGAATAAAAGGAAGCCAAAAGCGCAGTTTATAATTCATTTAAATAAAAAAAAAAAAAGACCAGATAGAGGAAGCTTCAAGAATACAACCCCGAAGGCTAATTTTCTCTAAAAAGAGAAAAGGAAACATTGAATAAACGACAAACTGAAAATTTCAATTACACGGTCATTCTCGTAGCTTCGAATCTTTTACATTAGGGTTGCTTCCGGGAGTGGAGAATGAGAATTTCCTCCTAATTTTCGTTGGTGGCCAGGAAAGAGTTGAAGGGAGAGAAAGAGTCAAGAGAATTGTTAGAGGAGAGGGAGGAGGACGAGGACGAGGTGGGTGGGTCAAAGGTCGGTACTAGAGTCGTCGACGCATATACACTGGATAGGTAGGATGATAAGCAGCGGTTGGCAGGACAGGGGAATGTGTCACGCGATCCGTGAGTAATTTGTTCGCGAGCCGAGGCCTGCCTGTTTAACAGAGTGTTATAATCTATTTACGTTAACATTACCAACGTTTAACGTGCTTGCTTGGTTCGAATCTCTCTCTCTCTCACTCTAAATAGGGTCAGAGAGAAAGAAAAGAGGGGAGGGGAGGGAGGAAAGGGTTAGAGGGTTTATGGAAGCGAAACTAGGCAAGCGAAGGGGGAGAGGTTTTTGGACGAACGTGGCGACAGGAGAGGGTAACAAATTCTGCATCAGACAGCACTCAAGAATTGTCGCAGGCACGTTAGGGCTTTTGGAAACAAGCGTTAATTCGTGCGGTCGCTTCTCTCGCGTTGTCTGCATTAGCTATGCTTATGAGTCTCACTCTCAATATGGCCGCACAGTAAATGTCAACTGAAATTGCAACAGAGGCTGAAAATTTGAGTTAATGTTCCTCCTTAATCTTTTGATGTATCACACACTTCGCACTCGATAATAATTAATTTTAAAAAAGTGGCAAAAAGTAGCTTTCAAGGTAGAAAAAGTAATAAAAATGTAGCTATCGAAAAATTAAACTTGAAGACCGAAAAAACTCGTTTTAGACACTTTACAAAACTGACAAAAACTCTATTCTATATTTTAATTTCTTCACTTATTCCTTATTTTCATCAAAAATATTTACTTTCTTCTTATCCTGCTCATACATTGAATTCCTCCAACGAATTTTATTATTCTTGAAAGAATTTAAATGTTTATAAAAATTATTTAATTCTAGCGAAGAAATTTATAAAATATTTTAAATAATTCATTTCCTTCGACTAATTTTATGTAAATTATAATTTAAATAATTGAATTCCTGAGAAATTTTTATTATTCATAAAAAAAAAATGAAATTCTTATGAAGATTTTTACAAAAAAAAGGTTTAAATAATTGAATTTTGTTTGGAAATTTTATCAAAATAGTACATATTGAAAATCATTGAATTGCGAAAAGTTCTCAAAAAATAAGTAAATTTTACAAAAAATTTTATTAAATTTTTGAGAATAATTGAATGTCTGGGTGACGTTTTATTACATTTTTTTCAAAATAATTGAATTACTAAAAAGAATTTTATTATTTATGAAAATAATTAAATTCTTGCGAAAGATTTTATTAGCACTTTTTAAAAATAATTGAATTTACAAGAAAAAATGTATTACTTTTAAAAATAATTGAATTTCCGTGATGAATATTGTTATTTATGAAAATAATTGAATTTTGCGAAGAATTGTATTAAAATGCCTCAAAATAATTGAATTTCTGTTAAAAATTCTAACATTTTTGTAAATAATTAAATTCTTCCGAAGAATTGAAAAAAAATGATTTAAATACTTGATTTTTTCTGAAATGGAAATTAAATTTTAAAGAATAATTACATTTTCTAAGCATTTTCTGTAAAATTGTATTAAAAATAATTGAAATCCTCCGATGAATTTGATTATTTATCAAAATAATTGAATTTCGTAAATATTTTTATTAAAATGCCTCAAATAATTGAATTTTCAGAAATAATTTTGTTAATTATCGACATAATTGAATTCTTTCTAAAAGAATAATTGAATTATTTCAAAAAATTTAAAATACAATAGTTTTTAAATTAAAATATATAATAATTGATTTATTTCGAACAACATTATTAAAATATTTGAAAATAATTGAATTCCTGTGAAAAATTCTATTATTTTTGTAAATAATTGAATTCCTAAAAATAACTTTAATATTTACATGAAAATAATTAAAATCTAGTGAAAATTCTTTTAAATTTGTTGAAAGTCTAAATTAAATTCTGCTGAACTATTTCTTTAAATTTTTTTGTAAATAATCGAGTTTCTTTAAAATTTTTAATTGAAAAATTTGAAAGTAATTGAATTTATAAAGAATTTTTTTTAAGTTTTCATAATAATCGTGCTTGTTATTTATTATTTATGAAAATAATTGAATTCTTATTCTGAATGTTATCAAAATGTTTCAAAATAATTGAATTTCTACAAAGAATGTTATTATTTATGAAAATAATTTAATTTTCTAAAGAATTTTATTAAAAAGCCTTAAAATAATTGAATTTTCGAGAATAATTTCCTTATTTATCGAAATAATTGAATTCTTTCGAAGAATTATTAATGTAAATAATTGAATTCTGGGAATAAATTTTAAAGAATAAAAAGAATAAAAATAAATATAAATAATAAAAATAATAAAAATAAATAATATAAATATGAATAATATAAATAATATAAATATTAAAGTTCTTTTTAGGAATTCAATTATTTACAAAAATAATAGAATTTTTCACAGGAATTCAATTATTTTCAAATATTTTAATAATGTTGTTCGAAATAAATCAATTATTATATATTTTAATTTAAAAACTATTGTATTTATATTTTTTTTAATCTAAAAGAATAATTGAATTGTTTCAAAAAAATTTACTTTAAATTGTAGGTATTTAAAATATTTGCATTCTTTCGAACCATTTTATTAAATAAAAATATTTGAAAACAATTGAATTCCTTTAAAAAATTCTAATATTTTTTAAAACAATTGAATACCTGAGAAAAATTCTAATATTTTTGTAAATAATTGAATTCTTCCAAAGAATTTTAAACAGACATTTTTTTAAATAATTGATTTTTTCGTGGAACAATTGAATAATTTAAATCCTGCAATGAATTTTATTATTTTTGAAAACAATTGAATAGTCGCAAAGAATTTTATTAATATTTTCAAAAATAATTAAATTCCTGAAAAGAATTTTATTATTTATGAAAATAATTGAATTATTGCGAAAAATTTTATTAAAATGTGTAAAAGGAATTGAATTTCTGTGAAAAATTTTGTTGTTTTTGAAAATAATTGAATTCTTTATAAGAATTTTATAAACATTGTTTCAAGTAATTGATTTTTTCGAAATATAATAATTAATAAATATTAAGAAAATTTTATTTTAAATAATTGAATTCTTGTGAAAAACTTTATTTGTGAAAATAATTGAATTTTCGATTAATTTAAAATAGTAGTACAAATAATTGAAATTCTTCGATGTGTTTTATTATTTATGAAAATAATTGAATTTTGGAGAGATTTTTATTAATTTTTTTATTAAATAATTAAATTTCTTTTGCGAAATTTTATATGAAAATACTAGATATTAAAAATAATTGAATTTCGAATATTTTTTGAAAATAGTTGAATCGTTTTATAGAATTTGATTATAATTTTTGAGAATAGTTTTTTTATTTCTATTATTAGCTAATTTAAAGTAGTGAAAATTCTAAAAAAAAAAACAGAAATAGCACCTTTTAGTGGCTGAAATCTTAAGAAAGTACTCACATAAAAAATGAAATAAAATTAAAAAATAAAAGTAGCATAAATGTCAGAATTTTGTCATAGAATTGAGACAATATTGCCTTGGCAATATTGTGACAGTTCTATGGCAAAATTATTTTTGTTGTTTATAAAAAAAAATTATTTTTTTTGAAAATTATTTTTGTTGTTTAAAAAAATTATTTTTTTTTAAAATTATTTTTTTTGTTTATAAAAATTTCCTTAAACGAAACAAGTTGTGAATGAATGACCGAGGAGTTTGTACCGGATCGAGAAGCAGGTATCCAAGCATGTCGGTTTGTATATGCACGACAATACGGGTTAAATGCCCGGTCCTCAAACCGCCAACTAACTGTTGCGAAACGTCCCCAAAACTTTGGAATACGCGATTATCTAGGAGGTTATGTCCTAACAATTATGAGGATGCCACACACTCTCTCTCTCTCTCTTTCTCACTGTTGAAATCATGAGTGTGAGAGGGAGAGGATGCACTTTAGTGAATGAATAAGTGAAACTGCATCGCTAACTTGTTTGCTGTTTGCCCTCGCGTGCGCGCATACGCTCATGTCTATTGTCCCTATGTCAGAAATAATTTTGCGAACGCGGAACTAATGGCGTTATATGACCACTACCAAAACAGTATATGAACTCCTTCAACTCTCAAAGTCTTCCTTTCGGATCACAATTTTACAAAACCATAAATAAAAATACAATTCGAAAATAAAATTTCAAACCGTAAATAAAAATACAATTCGTTAATAAAATTTCAAACCGTAAATAAAAATACAATTCGAAAATCAAATTTCAAACCATAAAGAAAAATACAATTCGAAAATCAAATTTCAAACCATAAATAAAAATACAATTCGAAAATAAAATTTCAAACCATAAATAAAAATACAATTCGGAAATAAAATTTCAAACCATCAATAAAAATACAATTCGAAAATAAAATTTCAAACTGTAAATAAAAAAAACAATTCGAAAATAAAATTTCAAACCATAAATAAAAATACAATTCGAAAATAAAATTTCAAACCATCAATAAAAATACAATTCGATAATAAAATTTCAAACAGTAAATAAAAAAATACAATTCGAAAATAAAATTTCAAACCATAAAGAAAAATACAATTCGAAAATCAAATTTCAAACCATAAATAAAAATACAATTCGAAAATAAAATTTCAAACCATAAATAAAAATACAATTCGAAAATAAAATTTCAAACCATAAAGAAAAATACAATTCGAAAATCAAATTTCAAACCATAAATAAAAATACAATTCGAAAATAAAATTTCAACCCATAAATAAAAATACAATTGAAAAATCAAATTTCAAACCATAAATAAAAATACAATTCGATAATAAAATTTCAAACCACAAATAAAAATACCATTCGAAAATAAAATTTCAACCCATAAATAAAAATACAATTGGAAAATCAAATTTCAAACCATAAATAAAAATACAATTCGATAATAAAATTTCAAACCATAAATAAAAATACAATTCAAAAATAAAATTTCAAACCATAAATAAAAATACAATTCGATAATAAAATTTCAAACCGTAAATAAAAATACAATTCGAAAATCAAATTTCAAAGCATAAATAAAAATACAATTCGAAAATAAAATTTCAAACCATAAATAAAAATACAATTCGAAAATAAAATTTCAAACCATAAATAAAAATACAATTCGAAAATAAAATTTCAAACTGTAAATAAAAATACAATTCGAAAATAAAATTTCAAACCACAAAAAAATGTATTTTTTCAAAAATACTTCTTCAGGGTTGTCACAAAAAATTAATTTTGTTTTTCCCTGACTTTTCTCTGATTTCCAGACAAAATTTTCACTTATTCCCTGACCATAAAGAATATTTTGATTCGCACTCTAAAAATTATTAGATACTCAAAAAAAAAACATTCTACTACATTTACTTACGAATTTATTAAATTGTAAAATTATTCGCAAAACATAAATAACTAAATTTTTAAATAAGTATTTAATTATTATTTTTTCATAGGAATTAAAATTCTTCAATTTATTATTTTTATAAATAATAAAATTCTTCACATGGTTTCAATTATTTTTAATACAATTTTAAATAAATTTCTCGAAAAATAAAATTAGCTTCAAAAATTTTTTGCAATAATTAAATTAGATACATTTCACAAATAATGAGATTCTTCGCTGAAATTCAAAAATTTTCAAAATTTACATTTTTAATACAAGTTTTCAAAAGAATATAATTATTTAAATAAAATGTAATAAAATTCGTTGCATAAATTCAATTATTTTCACAAGTAATAAAATTTTTCACATGAATTCAATTATTTTTAAAAAATTGATAAAACTCCTTGTAAGAGTTCCATTATTTTCATAAATTATAAAATTTTTCTGAGGATTTCACATTATTTATAATACAATTTAAAGTAAATTCCTAGAAAAATAGAATTATTCTGTTAATTTTTTTGTAAGAATTTAATTACATTTCACGAATATAATGAAATTCTTCGTTGAAATTCAAATATTTTCACAATCTACTTTTTTAATAAAAGTTCTCAAAAGAATTCAATTATTTAAAAAAAATGTAATAAAATTCAATGCAGAAATTCAATTATTTTCATTAATAATAAGATTGTTTACATTATTTTAATTATTTAAAAAAAATGTGAAAAAATTCATTGCAAGAATTCAACACAGGATTTCAATTATTTTTAATACAATTTTAATTAAATTCTTCGAAAAATGTTACTATTTTCAAAAATTTCGTTAAAATTCTTCGAAAGAATTCAATTATGTATTTTATCAATTATGTATTTTTAAAAATTCACGCTATAATGCTTTTAATATTCAATTATTATCTTAAATTTTAAGTAATATTCATTTTCAAATCAATTTTTATTGGAAAATTCTACAATAATTCAATTATTTAAATACAAAAATAAATAATTTACTGAATAAATCAATGTTTTTTGAAACTAAATTATCATAAAGAATTGTAACAATAAATTTGAATTTTTTCGAGAAATTTTAATAAAATTTTCAAGAATAATTAAATTTTTTCAGGAATCTAATTAAAATTGTATTAAAAATAATTGAAATTCTATGATGAATTTTATTATTCATGAAAATAATTGAATTTTTCTAAAAAATGTTATTTATGAAAATAATTGAATTATTGCGAAGTTTGCTTAGAATTTTCTAAAAATTTTTTTTTTTTTTAAATAATTGAATTCTTTTGAAAATTTTTTTTTAAAACTGTAGATATTGAAAATCATTGAATTGAGAAAAATTTTTTGAAAATGATTGAAAATTTGCAAAGAATTCTATTAAATTTTTTAAAAATGATTGAAAATTTGCAAAGAATTCTATTAAATTTTTTAAAAATAATTGAAATTTGGAGAAGAATTTTATTATTTTTAAAGATAATTGAATTTTTACGAGAATTTTTTTTAATTTTTGAACATCATTGAATTTCTGCGAAGAATCTTATTACTTTTGAAAATAATTGAATTTCTGCAATTATTTGTAACTTCTCCAAAATTTAATTTTTTCCAGTTACTTAAATAAAAATCCCTGACTTTTCCCTGACTTTCCTGATCAATTTTACTGACTTTACTTTCCCTGACTTTTTCCTGAATTCCCTGATTTCCCTGACCTGTGGCGACCCTGTTCTTTCTATAAAAAATATACTTTTCCAATAAAACTTACATCATCCCCTACATCATCTAAACTTGCAGGCAACATATACAACATTTCCTCAATATTGTGAAACTTGCAGAGCAATATTGTCAATGTTGCTGCAAGTTCAGATTCTGTGGGAGATGTACGTGTAATGCTTCAAAAAATTAAATTATAGTTTATTAAGTTTATTATTTAATTATTTTTATTACTTTTAAATTAAAAGAAAAAAAAAATTCATCTGCAATTATAAAAAAGTATATTGTATATATATTCAGAATCAAGAGATAAAGTAGAAGAAGAAGGGGTTATTCTGATCGTAAAATTCGAACGTCCAGGAGCAGTAAAATTTTATGGGACCTCGTCAAGGAAACGATGTTATCTATGCACAACACCAAAATCGCGAGGGTTCTGTTTTGTGCTGCTGCTGTTGCTGCTGCGGTTACGGATTTCTAACAAGCGCGTGTGCCGTCCACTCGATCCAAAACCACCACCAACCCACCTTCTCTTTTCACGAAAACGATAAGCCAGTTTCAGGCTTTAACAAATAAAATCTGTACAAACCTGTTCCATTGTTTACCAAAATGCGTTGATCTGCTTCGCACGGAGATTTAAGTAGTAGCTTTAACTATTTCCTTTATTCACCAACATAACACCTGGAAACACCAGATAAACACAACAAATTAATTAAAAGAAATTATTTCACAAAATATTATCAAAATAGTACAAAAAAAAATATTAATAGACATAAATTTTAAAATAACTGTAAAATAATAAAAAAAAAAATATTGTAAAATAAAGAATTTTTCATTTTAACCGTTATTTTTTTCCAAAAAATAATTATTTTTTAGAAAGAAAAATAAAGGGATGACTTTCTAAAAAATATTTATTTTTTAGAAACAAAAAAAGGGATGATTTTTTAGAAAATGATGATTTTTGATGATTTTTGATGATTTTTGTTGATTGTTGTTGATTTTTTAGGAAAAAGCAACGGTGAAATACTTGTTTATAAATATGGGGGAAAAAAATTAGGGGAAAATATTTTTTGTTTTTAAATTAACTACATTTGCTTTATATTTTAGTGTAAAGAAAATTTATTTTTTTTTTATCATCGCGTCTCTTTATATACGTGATATGAGCAGTGGTGGCAGTATAGCAGCACGTGCGCTCATGGTTTTCGTGTATAGAGACTAGGATAGTTGCGGTGAAATCGCATGCGAGAAGAAGCAAGAGCGAAAGCGGGGTGAGAATTACTTCGAAGTCGGTCCTCCGAATTATATGATTCACCTGGTTCCTATTTTACGACGTTTATATTACATCGCGCTGCGGCAGAATCTTGGCTCCTCTCAAAAACCATTTCCATTTCACTTCTAAAGAATTCTCCTTTTTCTTCTTCTTTTTTTTTTTCTTTACTTTTTTCACCAAGCCCTCTTTTATTGCACTTCAAGACTCTCTCCCCCCCAAAAAAAAGAAGAAGAGGAAGAAAAAAAAAACTGTTGCAGAAAAAATAATTTTAATACGACAAAAAATGAATTCCTAATTTTCATCAAAAATATTTACTTCTTTCTTATTCTGCTAATAAATTGATTTCCTGCAACAAATTTTATAATTCTTGACAGAATTTAAATATTTCGAAAAATAATTTAATTCTTGCGAAGAATTTTATAAAAATTTTTAAATAATTGATTTTCTTCGACTAATTTTATGTAAATTAAAATTTAAATTATTGAATTCCTGAGAAATTTTTATTATTCATGAAAAAAATAAAATTCTTACGAAGATTTTTACAAAAAAATTTTTGAATAATTGAATTCTGTTTGGAAATTTTGTGAAAATAGTAGATATTGAAAATCATTGAATTACAAAAAGTTTTTGAAAAATAATTATATTTTACAAAGAATTTTACAAATTTTTGACAATAATTGAATGTCTGTGTGGCATTTTACTAATTTTTAAAAAAAAATAATTGAATTCCTAAAAAGCAGTTCATTATTTATAAAAAATAATTAAATTCTGGCAAACGATTTTATTAGAATTTTTTGAAAATAATTGAATTTACAAGAACAAATTTATTACTTTTGAAAATAATTAAATTCTTGTTATGAATATTGTTATTTATGAAAATAATTGAATTTTGAGGAGATTTTTATTAAAATGCCTCAAAATAATTGAATTTTAGGGAATAATTTTGTTATTTAACGACATAATTTTATTTTTAATTCAAACAGATAAATGATAGAGCCACCTAGTATTTACAAGCTTAATATTGTGTCATATTGTAATTATTAGATTTGTAAAATAAATAAAAATAATTGAATTCTTTCAAAGAATTATTTATGTAAATAATAGAATTCTTAAGAAGAATCTTATTAAAATCTAAAAGAATAATTGAATTACTTCAAAAAAATGGAATTAAAATCGAGATTAAAATTGTATTTAAAATATTTGATTTCTTTCGAACAATTTTACTAAAATATTTTTAAAATAATTGAATTCCTGTGAAAAATTCTAATATTTTTGTAAATAATTGTATTCTTCCAAAGAGTTTTAAAGAAACATTTTTTTTTTAAATAATTGATATTTTCGTGGAATTAAAATTAAATTTTTAAGAATATTTACGCTTTTTGAGCAATTCCTGTAAAATTGTATTAAAAATAATTGAAATCCCGCAATGAATTTTATTATTTGTGAAAATAATTAAATGGTTGCAAAGAATTTTATTAAAATTTTCAGAAATAATTAAATTCCTGAGAAGAATTTTATTATTTATGCAAATAATTGAGTTATTGGAAATAATTTTATTAAAGTGCACCAAATTAATTGAATTTTCAGGAATAATTTTGTTATTTATAAACATTTTTATTATTCATAAAAAGAATAATTGAATTCCTACGAAGATTTTGACACAAAATTTTGCAAATAATTGAATTATGTCTTTTCGAAAATGATTGAATTTCTAAAAAACATTTTTTATTATTTATGAAAATAATTAAATTCTTGCGAATGATTTTATTACAATTTTTTAAAATAATAATTGAATTTCCAAGAAAAAATTTATTACTTTTAAAAATAATTTAATTCTTGTGATTAATATTGTTATTTATGAAAATAATTAAATTTTGCAAAGAATATTATTAAAATGTCTCAAATAATTAAATTTTCAGAAATAATTTTGTTATTTATCGACATACAATTTTATTAAAATTTTTTTCAATTAATTGAATTCTTTTTGGGAAATTTTATTAAATAATAGATATTGAAAATCATTGAAATTAGAAATTTTTTTGAAAATAATTGAAATTAGGAGAAGAATTTTTTTGATATTTATGAAAATAATTGAACTTTGGAGGAGAATTTTGTTATTTATAAAGATAATTGGGATTTTTACGAGAATTTTTTTTAAATTTTGAACATAGTTGAATTTTATAAGAAGAATTTTATTTTTTTTTTTTGAAAATAATTGAATTTCTGCAATTATTTGTAATTTCTTCAAAATTGAATTTTTTAGTTTTTTTTTTATTCAAAGTTTATTATTTAAATAAAAAAAACTAAAATAAGTTTCGAAATTTTTTAAATTTTACATGATTGTCACTATTTCTCTAATATTATTTAAACATTTTTTATTTATTCGGATTTCATTTTTGAAGTTTACACAAATTACTCTAGCAGTTTTATTGTGAAACTGCGCGATTTAGCGAAAGCAAGCAAATCTCGTACTTTATCTGATACAAATATATATTTTTTTTTAATATTTGCGCGGTGAATTCCATCAGTTGTTTTTCATCATGCTGAAGTGGATCGTAAAATTGGTTCTTGATATACTAAATGCAACCGTCAGGGACGTTTATCAGACTGATACTGTCCCTGGCTTGTATGCATTTTTAACAAAAGTGCTGTAATTCACGGGACACCATGACACTCCGTCTGGATTTTATTACGCATTTTATGGTGTAACGCAAACAGCGAGCCGTTTCTGATAAGTAGCTATCTTCCAGTTTAAACACATTATGCTAACTTTTTTTTTTTATTATTTTTTGTTACTTTTACTGACAAGTCTAAGCCGATGTTTTGATAAGCAACAAGTGCTGCAAAAAATGTACGCAGACGAAAAAAAAAGAAATCTATCAAAAAATATTTATAAATTTTTTAATTTTCAAAAATATATTTCAAACGAGGGGAAAAATTTTTTTCTTGTCAACTATATTTTAAGGAGAGAAATTTTTAGAAAAGGGAATAAATGCCAAAAGTGGAAAATACTGAAAGAGTACTAAAAGATTACTAAAAGATTACTAAAAATTACTAAAAATTACTGAAAATTACTAAAAATTACTAAAAATTACTAAAAATTACTAAACATTGCAAAACATTGCAAAAAATTACTAAAGAAGTACTAAAATATTAAAAAAGTACAAAAAAATATACTTTAGTAAAATAAAAAAGTAATAAAAAACACTTCGAATATTAACCAAATGAAGCACGAGAAGAGCGTAAATCAAACTTCGCACTTAGAGTTAAGAAAAAGAAAAGGAGAAAAAAAATAGATTTTTCGCCTTGTATAACACAAAAGAGACCAAGAATGATCGCGAGTCACATCCGAAGGCAGTATTTCAAAGAAATAGCCGATGAAGGGCTCCTTATGGCCGGCAAATATAATAAACTTGGGGTCCATATTTCCACGCTTATAGTTGTGGATGAACCATCCCCCGTCCTCTCTACGTGAAAACAACGGCAGTTTGAGTTCTGTGAAAAGAGGGAATTTCAGTATTGTCATATTTTCTGATTTTCCGCCAATAAACTCCATTACTATTTATCAGGCTAATGTATCCTTATAACTATACCATTATTAACTACAATCTATTCCTTTCTAACGCATTAACGACACGATCTCGGGGAATTTATTATTTTTTCACTAATCTGCCATTCGAGGGAAATAAAAAAAAATTTTATGAGGAAATTTCTATTTTCTCTTTTACAGAATTTAATAATAGAAATAATTTTATTTTACTGGTAAAATAACATAAAATCAATGGCAAAATATTATGTCAATATGGCAGGGTTTTATTTTGACACAATAGTGACAAAAAATTGTTGAAGTACTGTGGCAATATTGACAAAGTTCTGTTGCAATTCCGCTATATGGGATTGCCAAAAAAAAAAAACAGAATATTGCCTTAATTTTGCCAAAAGTGCCTGAACTGATACACTACACTTTCTACTAATATACACTTTACCAAAACCTACTATTTACTACCTTTTTTACGTTATGCTACTAAGTACTTTCTTTTTAGTACTTTTCTTAGATTTTTTTTTTTTTTTTGCCACTAAAAGCTACAATTTCTGATTTTTTTTAAACTTACTTTAAAATCACTAATACTAGAAATTAAAAAACTATTCTTAAAAATTAAAATCAAATTCTTTCAAATTATTCAATTATACTTTCAAATAATATTCGAAATTCAATTATTTTCAATATCTACTACTTTCATAAAATTTCGCAAAAGAATTCAATTATTTAACAAAAAAAAATTTATAAAATTCATCAAAAATTCAATTACTTTCATAAATAATAAAACTCGTCGAAGAATTTCAATTATTTATAATACAATTTTAAAATAATTAATCGGAACATTTAATTATTTTTACAAATAAAGTTTTCCACAAGAATTCAATTAGTTTTTTAAAAAAATTTCTTAATATTTATTATATTTTGAAAAAATTAACTATTTAAAACAATGTTTATAAAATTCTTATGTAGAATTCAATTATTTTCAAAATTAACAAAATTTTTCACAGAAGTTCAATTCTCTTTAAACATTTAATAAAATTTTTTGCAATATTTCAATTATTTTCAATTATTATATTATATTTTCAATTATTTTTTATTAAATAATAAAATTCTTCTCTTAAATTAATTATTTTTAAATATTTCACAAAATTCTTATTAACTATTCAATTATTTTCATAAATAATAAAATGCATTGCTAGATTTCAATTATTTTTAATGCAATTTTACAGAAATTGCTCGAAAAATTGAGATATTTAAAAAATTTTTAATTTCAATTCCTCGAAAAAATCAATTATTTAAAAAAACGTTTTTTTAAATTCTTTGGAAAAATTCAATTATTTACAAACATGGTAGAATTTTTCACAGGAATTCAATTATTTTCAAATATTTTAATAAAATTGTTCGAAATAAATAAATTATTTTAAATATGTTTTAAGTACCTAAATTTTTTTGAAATAATTTAATTATTCTTTGAGATTTTAATAAAATTCTTCCCAAGAATTGAATTATTTGCATAAATAATTTTTCGAAAGAATTTAATTGATAAACAAGAAAATTATTCCCGAAAATTCAATTATTTTGATTCATTTTAATAAAATTTTTCGCAGTAACTCAATTGTTTTTATAAATAATAAAATTCTTCTCAGAAATTTAATTATTTTCGAAAATTTTAATATAATTCATTGCATCTATTCAATTATTTTCATAAATAATAAAATTCAGCAAAAGAATTCAATTATTTTTAAAAGTAATAAATTTCTTCTTGTAAATTCAATGATTTTAAAAAAATCTAATAACATCGTTCGCAAGAATTTAATTTTTAATACAATTTCTTGGTATAATAATAATTTGCAAAAATTTTAATTAAATTATTCGTAGAAATTTAATTAGTTTCAAAAATTTGTCGAAATTCAATTATTTTCGAGATTCCAAGTCGTAATTTATTTATAAATTTGTTATAAACAAATAATATAATAAATTTTTAAAGATTTTGTTTAAATTGTTTGTTTAAACAATTGTTGTTAAACAAGTGAAAAATTAACAACAAAAAGCTGGTATTTTTTTCAATTTGCCTATGAAACTTATTGTTAATTTTATTTAAAATCCATTTGTTTAATTATAGGAAACAATTTGTTTAGGCTTCGGATAAAACACCCTTTATCCAGCATAATTTGTTTATAACAACTTTATAAAGAAAATACGACTTGGAGAACAATATGTCCCATACATTCTTAATTTTTTACAAAGAATTGATTGGCCTTAGCAGTTTTTTACAATTGCTAAATTTTTTAATAATTTGTTTAAACAATTATGTTAAACAATTGAAAATTAAAATAAAAAAAGGTATGTCTTTTTTTCCATTTGCCTATGAATAGAAATTGTTAACATTACTTAAAATCAATTTGTTTATGCTTGGAAAAAAATACCCTTTATTCATCATTTGTTTATTTAATGTTTCATCATTGTTTATTATGATTATTTTCTAAATAAATTACGACTTGGAGAAAAAGTGACCAATAGAAAACTTTCTTAATAATCCACACAGAATCGATTGACGTTAACAGTTTTTAAAAATTGCTAAATTTTTATTGATTTGTTTATAAACAATTATTGTTAAACAATTGGAAATTAAAAACAAAAGAACAGGTATATCTTTTTTTTCAATTTGCCTATGAATCAAATTGTTACTTTTTTAATACAATAATTGCTAGTTTTTTCATGGGATTTAGGTTAAGTAAATAAACTTCTCCGGGGTAATGAGACCTAGAGAATAAATAAAAATTGTAGGAAAATATTATTTACTTATGGAACATGGGATTTTTTTTCTTTTCAGCAGAGATAAGAATGTTTATTGAGAAGAACTGAAGAAAATCTTTGGTGAGCATATGGTGCTGCATCGTGAAATATATATATACATTAAACGGTAGTAGTCCGATTATTGGGGTGAGTTGTGTATATCACGTAAACTTGAGGAGCATTTGTGTACACTCGATCTTAACAGATTCCACTCGAAACGTCAAGTACCCCCAAGTTTCTTAAGTAATCAGGCGACATTTGAAAGGTCCAGACTTCGGATATCGTCTCCTTTGAGTCAAACTAGGAGAAGCCTCTTGACGTTGATTTATCTCGAATTCTAATTTCAACTGATTACATCGGTCTAAACTGACATTAAAGCTTTCAGGAGAAACTCAAGGGGTCTCTCTCTTTATCTCTCTCTCTTACTCTCTCTCTCTCTCTCTCTTGATGCTTCTCTCTCATTATTTCTCTCACTCTCTCTCTCTCTTGATGTTTCTCTCTCTTTATCTCTCTTCTTCTCTCTTACCCCCTCTCCCTTTCTCCATCTCTCTCTCTCTTATACTCTTTCATTCTCGTGTGAATGTTTACTTCCCGCAAAGCAAATGAAAATATTTACATTGTCTGAAAAATCTTCTTCCCGAGAAGAATTCTTCTTTTTAACGAAAAATTGTATTTTATTGTAATTAGAAAAATCTCTTTGTTTAATTAGTTTTTTGCTGCAGAAATGCAACCACTTGTTTCTGTTAAAAATAAGATAATAAGTAGGGGGTCTAGCCAGTTCCTGATCAGAGCCCTATTTAACCTTCGCGATACTAAAGATTTTTGTATACGCGAACTAAACAAAAAAGTTTTTTTTTTTTTTTGGTAGGTGGTCACTTCTTCTAAAAAATATTTTCTAATCCTGTTTGTCTAAAAAAAGCAATTTCTAATGAAATATGTTTTCTAAAAAAAGTTTTTCTAACAAGTTTTGATTTCTAAACAAAAATTTTCTAAAAAGCTATGATTTCTAATATTTATTTTCCTAAAATTTGAAAATTTCCATAATTTTGATAAAAGTTAGAAAATTGTTTTAAGAGAAACTAAGATTAAGAAATAAAAATTATTTTGCATTTTTTCTGTTTCTTATTCACAATTTTGTTTATAAAATTATAAGTTTCTTTTTAAAAAAGAAGAAAAATTTTTTAATAAAATTACTATTTTTTATCACAATTTATTAACAAAATTCTGTTTTTCTTGGAAAAAAAATAATAATTTGCATCATTTTTATACTAAAATTTCCAAAATTAATTTATTTATAAAACACTTTTACAGAAAATTTGAAATATCTTTAGGAAAAAATCCCTATAATTTCTATTTTTTAATTACGATTTTTAATTTAATTTTTAAATTTTTTTAAAGTTTTGTTAAAAAATTTGCATAATTTCTATTTTTTATTATAATTTTTTAATGAAATCTCAAGTATTTATTTTTAAAGAATTAAAAAATTTTCGTAAATTTTATTTTCTAATAATACCTATACCTATTGGTCGTCATTACAAAAATTGAATATGGTTAGAAACATTTTTTTTTTTGAAAATTGTCTTTATTAGAAAAAGAAATTTTTAGACAATGACCTTTATTAGAAGAAATAAAATTAGAAGATCACCTTTATTAGAAAAAAGTTTTTTAGAAATTCACCTTTATTAGAAAAAAAATTTTTAGAAAATCACCTGTATTAGAAAAAAAATTTTTAGAAAATAAAAAATTAGAAAATACGTTTTAGAAAAACTGTACCCCAATCGTTTTTTTTACCACCCGGGGTGGCCAAACGATTTTTTATTTTTATGTTCCAAAAATGATTAAAATTCATTGAACTTTTTCTATATAATTATGTGTTAATAAAAATACTGTATTTTAATAATGTTTTTATGCATATTGCATTTGTTTAAACAATTTATTATTGCAAAATCATATATTTTTAAATAAACAAAGAGATTAGACGATTTAATTTTTCTGAAAAATTTTCATAAAATTAAATTAGACGATAAAATTATTTTCAAACAATTTTTGAAAGTCAAATATTTTCAATATTTACTATTTTAATAAAAAAAAACTTCCCAAAAGAATTCAATTATTTAAAAAATAATGTAACATTGTTTGCAAACTTTCTATTATTTTCATAAATAATAAAATTTTCACAGGAATATTCAATTTTTTAAAACGCACAATTTTCATAAAATTTTTCGAAAAACTCGTTTTTTAAAAAATTTTCAATTATTTATAAATAAATAATAAAATTCTTCTGGGGAATTCAATTATTTTCAATAATTAATAAACCTCATCGCGGGATTTTAATTATTTTTAATACAATTTTAAATGAATTTTTCCAAGAATGGAAATAAATGGAATTTATCCAATTATTCTTAAAAGTTTTACTAAAATGTTTCAAAAGAATTAAATTATTGAAAAAAATTTGCATTTACTTTGTTACTAAAATTACTAAAATTTAATAATTATTGTCAATACATTTTTAATAAAACTTCTTAGGTAGAATAATAATTTGCAAAAATTTTAATCAAACTATTCGTAGAAATTTAATTAGTTTCAAAAATTTGGCAAAATTCAATTATTATTTTCAAGCTGTACTATTTCAGTAAAATTTTCCCAAAGAAGAATTCAATTATTCAAAAAATATTTTAATAAAATTTCTTTCGTAAAAATTTAATTTAATTCAAAAATTTATCGAAATTTAATTATTCTCAATTTATTTATATTTCAATGAAATTTCCCGAAAGAATTCAATTATTTTTATAAAGTTATAAAATTCTTCAAAGAAATAAAATTATTTTCGATTACAATTTTAATTAAATTTAATTTTTAATTCCTCTTATGAACTTAAATTTTTTTCGAAACAATAATTGAAGTTGCATTATTGCAAATTTTATTTTATTTTTTCATTATTTTCATAAAAACAATAATAATTTAAAAGGAATCGCATAGAAAAGAAGAAAATATGTCGAACTTGAAGAATTATCGATTTTTCGAAAATTTCCTAAGGGTAGTTTTTTTTTACTAAAGGGCGGAAATCAAAAATTGGGTAAAGTGTTTTTAAAGAGCCCAAAAATAATTAAGCTGAATCCCACAAAATAGAAAAAAAAATGTTGAATTTTCAGAATGATCGATTTTTTGAAAATTTCCTAAGGGTAGTTTTTTTTACTAAAGAATAGAGATCAAAAATAAGGTAAAGTGTTTTTTAAGAGCCCAAAAATAATTAAGCTAAATCCCACCAAAAAGAAGAAAAAATTAAAAATTTTAACAATTATCGAATTATTTTTCGAAAATTTCCTAATGGTAGTTTTTTTAATAAATAGTTGAGATAAAAAATTGGGTATAGTATTTTTGAAGAGCCCAAAAATAATTAAGTTAAATCCCACAAAAAAGAAGAAAAAATGTTGAAATTTAAGAATTATCGATTTTTCGAAAATTTCCTAAGGGTAGTTTTTTTTTACTAAAGGGTGGAGATCAAAAATTGGGTAAAGTGTTTTTATAGAGCCCACGAAGCCTGATTTTAAAAATAAAAGAAAACAATTTAATTTAATTTTTTGTTTTTCAAAAATGAATTTTGAATTGAGAAAGGAAGATTTATTGAAATCAATTGAAATGAAGGGGTGGGGGGGAGAATATTCGGGGATGATTGTAAATGTAAGCGTGTGGCCATCCGCAATGAAATTGAAATCGATTCACGTGTTACGGTGCATAGAGCGAGAGGCGTCAGCCGTGTGACGTGATCACACGGTGTGTGATGTGTGAAATGGAGCACGGTCCCCGGTAATTATATGTATCCTATTCCCCTATCGCTATCTCTTCATGCAACCGATGCAATACACCGTTCAACAGCTAACAGTGAACCAATGCACCACATGCGTGAATATCGTTCCAATCCCTTCTCTATATACTCTCATCAACCCACTCTTGCAACATATCCGGAGTCAATTGCTATAGACAATTGTTATTTACTCCAATCTGTAAATTCCTTTTTTCTTCACTTTTTATTAGAAGTAAACAAAAAATTTGTTACTCAATTTTTAAAATAATTTTACGTGATTGCATTTTTATTAAAAAAAAAAAAAAAAATTGTATTTGTAATTTTATTTCTATAAGGGAAATTTAATTGTTATTTTATTTTTATATAAGGAACTTTTCAGTAAAGAAAATAAATAAGTAAAGAAATAAATAAGTAAAGAAATAAATAACTAAATAAAATAATGAATAATAGTAGTGGAAGTACACTTTATTGCCCTAGGGCAATAATGGACACTTTATTAACCGCTGGGTTATAAAAGGAAACTTAGTAGCTGAGTTGCATTATTATTATCTTTCCTATCAATAATAATCGATAATTTTACCCGTGGAACTAAATAAATAATCCTTCCTTTTTGTTTCAATAAATTCGAAATTGTAACAAGCAAAAATGAAAATTTGCAAAATTTGTGTCGTAACAAATACAGAAATACAAAATTGTGGTGGTGAAATTTATATCGGATGCCAGCCACCTAATAACGTTATTGCGTTGTATAAACTCTGAGCCCGCGAGCACATTAAACCCGCCGTCATGGACCGAGTATAAATAATACCGCGGTCATTTCCGATGCCGTATTTAGTTTATTAGCGGCGACCCGGAGATTTTTTTTCGGGTGCCGGCCAGTATTACTAACACGCCGAATTACAGACTACAGTTTAGTGCGAATCGGGAGAAAGAGAGAGAGAGAGAAACAACCGGAAACGAGTGCTTTATGGTGGCGTCGAAAATCGCAGCTACCCTCTGTCAGTTGTTGTATTAAACTGCAACTAAATAGAGTCGATTCGAATTTTTTTTTTTTAAAGACAAAATTTTTATTGGATTTTATTTTATAATTTTGCCGACGACTCGTTTGGGGTGCGAAAGAAATAAGTTTGTCTACTAGTCATGGTCAATGATATGAGACTTCGCACTCAATAATTAAAAAAAAAAAAAAAAAAAAAAAAAAAAAAAAGTATCAAAAAATAGATTTTAAACTAAAAAAAAACCAGTAAAAATGTAGCTATCGAAAAATTGAGCTTGTCGACCAAAAAGACTCGTTTTAGACACTTTACAAAACTGGAAAAAATTTCAGTCCATATTTTTTATTTTCCTGACTTTTTTCTAATTTACATCAAAAATATTTACTTCTTTCTTATCCCGCTAATAAATTGAATTCGTGCAACGAATTTTATTATTCATGAAAGAATTTAAGTATTTATAAAAATTATTTAATTCAAGCGAAAAATTTTATAAAAAATTTCAAATAATTGATTTCATTCGACTAATTTTATGCAAATTCTAATTTAAACAATTAAATTCTTGAGATAGTTTTATTCTTTAATATAAAGAATAATTAAATTAAAAATTTTAACAAAAATTTAATGTTTGTGTGTCCATTATATTAAATTATTTTCAAAATAATTAAATTCCTTATTAAAAGCATTTTATTATTTATGAAAATAATTGAATTCTTGCAAACCATTTCATTAGAATTTTTTTAAATAATTGAATTTTCAAGAAAAAATGTATTACTTTTAAAAAAAATAAATTTTTGGAATGAATATTGTTATTTATAAAAGTAATTAAATTTTCAAAAGAATTTTATTAAAATGCCTCAAAATAATTAAATTTTTTAGAATAATTTGGTTATTTATCACGACATAATTGAATTCTTTCGAAGAATTCTTTATGTAAATAATTGAATTCTTTGGAAGAATTCTTTATGTAAATAATTGAATTCTTTCGAAGAATTCTTTATGTAAATAATTGAATTCTTAAGAAGAATTCTTTATGAAAATAATTAAATTCTTAAGAAGAATTCTTTATGTAATTAATTGAATTCTTAAGAAGAATTTTATTAAAATCTAAAAGAATAATTGAATTATTTCAAAACAGTTTCAATTAAAATTGTATTAAAAATAATAGATTTCTTTCGAACAAGTTTTGTTAAAATGATTGAATATAATTGAATTATAATATTTTTGTAAATAATTGAATTCTTTAAAAGTATTTAAAAAGAACATTTTTTTTAAATAATTGATTTTTTCCAAGAAATTAAATTATTTAAAAATAAATTCAATTTTTGAGCAATTCCTGTAAAATAGTATTAAAAATAATTAAAATCCTGCTATGAATTTTGTTATTTTTGAAAATAATTGAATTCTATATAAGAATTTTATAAACATTATTGTTTTAAATAATTAATTTTTTCGAACAATAATAAATATTATGAAAATTTTATTTTAAACAATTGAATTCGTGTGGAAAACTTTATTTGTGAAAATAATTAAATTTTTCGATAAATTAATTTAAAATAGAATTAAAAAAAATTGAAATTCTTCGACGAGTTTTATTATTTATGAAAATAATTGAATTCTCGTTTAGAATTCTATAAAAAAAAATTTTCTTTTTTAAATGAATTCCCTTGAAACATTATTATTATTATTAGTGACAGTAATTGAATTATTGTAAAGAATTGTATACAAATTTTGTTAAATAATTAATTTTTATAAATTTTTTAATAATGATATTCTCAATTAATTAAATTTCAGTGGAAATTTTATTATTTATAAATATAATAATTGAATTTTGGTTTCTGAGATAAATTTTATTTTTTATGAAAGTAATTAAATAAATGCTAAGAAATTTTATTAAATTTTCAAAAATAATTGAATTTCTGTAAAAAAATTCTAAAATTTTTGTAAATAATTGAAGTATTGTGAAAAAGTCTAGTATTTTTTAAAATAATTGATTTTAACATAAGAATTTTATAAACATTGTTTTAAACAATTAATTTTTTTGAACAATAATAAATATTATGAAAATTTTATTTTAAATAATTATTGAAAAAATTATCAATAATTATTGATTTTAACATAAGAATTTTATAAACATTGTTTTAAACAATTAATTTTTTTGAACAATAATAAATATTATGAAAATTTTATTTTAAATAATTTAATTCTTGTAAAAAAACTTTATTTGTGAAAATAATTAAATGTTTTGATTAATTAATAATAGAATAAAAAATAATTGAAATTTTTCGACGAGTTCTATTATTTGTGAAAATAATTGAATTCTTACGAAGAATTTCATAAAGTTTTTTAAAAAATTGAATTTTTATGAAAAATGTTATTATCAGTAAAAGTAATTAAATTTTTTTGAAGAATTGAATAAAAAATTTTGTTAAATAATTGATTTTTTCGAAATTATTTTGGTAATGTTAATATTCTAAGCTTTAATTACTGTGGAAATTTTATTATTTATGAAAGTGATTGAATTTTGGATAAGGTTTATCAATTTTTTTTTAAGTAATTTAATTTTGTTGCGAAATTTACTGAAAATAGTAAATATATTGAAAATAATTGAATTACGAATATTTTTCGAAAATAATTGAATTGTTTTAAATAAGTTGATTATAATTTTTGAGAATAGATTTTTTGATTTTTGGTGTTAGCGAATTTAAAGTGCCGGAAATGCGAAGCCTGGGATATATTCGGAGAATTTTACCCACTAGTGCCGAAAGTACCAACTTTAAACCCTCGTACTCTTTCCGTTTCCAAGAATATTTTTCAATAAAATTCCCAATAAAAATTATTCTAGAAATTTACGATATCCCAAGAGGTCGCTTTCCATAGGAAATCTTTTCAAACTGCATAGTAGAATTAAAAAAAAACCCTGAAAAAAAATTAAATTTGTGGGAAAGCGAGAGGAAATCATCCCCAGAGTCTCGTAATTCGATATCTAATTTATTAGAAGGAATAATTTCTCAAAAAGGGGGGGGGGGTTACCACTTAAAATACGTAACTACCCTTTGTCTTCGGCGTTCAGGAGTACAACCACAGGAACGAGTGGCCGTTTTAACCCCTTTTCCTCCAGTCCACATAAATAATGATCGTCGCTAATTTGGCCTCTGCAGAAGCCCTTGGTAACATATACATATACACATATAGCTAGTTTACTATGTACGTATAAACCGCGCAATTATAATGCCCGCCACATTAGAATTTATTTGGGCACGTTTTGCGTTCTCGCGATCCACCTTACTGAACCTTTTTCTAAAGCTTAGGTCCTTTTAATCCCCCCACTGATATATTTTTCTCGTCCACTGAGCTCCAGAAAGTGGGAATACGTCGCGAGAAGGATTTTAAATTTCCTAAACGATAATCCTTTTAATTAACATTTTCGAATTTGAAATGAATAATCCGCTCTGAATATCAAAACATAATATTTATACCTAACAAATATTCGAAAATTATTTTTGATAAATGTATCACAAGTTTTTAAATAAATAAACTTTTATTAAAGGGAAAAAAATGTATATATTTGTTAAAGAAAATAGAATGCAATGTTCACATGTAATTTTGCCAAAATGTTGCAATATTATTCTCAGGGAATGTTGCCATATTGTCAAGCAATGTTGCCGCAATATTGCCAACAAAAAATCATCATTGACAATCATTATTCGCTGTATTGATGGAATATTACCGCCACATGTTGTACAACTCGGGAATTTAGATCAAAAAATGTAAGACTGAAAAATATTTACACTTCTAAAAAAGGAACACGTGTCGAAAAATATGTTTTTGCCACCATTCGAATAGAGGCGGCATTACAAAAGAGACCCGAATTTCCGGTGCTGATAGATATTCGTTTACAAAAAAAAAGTAGTAAATAGTCGAATGTATCGAACATATGGATAGTCTAAAGAAACCAGGGAACTTGTTTACTGAATATAAACGGAGAATTCAGAAAAAAATGTCGAAATAAAAACACATGAATCGTTTCATTTTAGAAGTATAAATTTCTTTTCACTAATTTCGCAAATCTTTTCAGAAAAAAAATGATCTTTTTAAGAAGTCATTTTAAAGTATGTAAAAGGACTTTAAAAAGAATTTAAAAAGACTAAAAAGATTTTAGAAAGACTAAAAAGATTTTAAAAAGACTAAAAAGATTTTAAAAAGAATTTAAAAAGATTTTATAAAGAATTTAGAAAGATTTTATAAAGAATTTAGAAAGATTTTATAAAGAATTTAAAAAGATTTTAAAAAGACTTTTTTGTTTGTAAATTGATATAGAGCGTGAATGGTGAATTGGTAGATATATATTGAACTGAAAATGGATTTCGATGTGTATAGGTACATATCTATACGAAGCAATTGAACGGCGAATGATTCAATTTGTCAGACCAATGAGTTTGTCAGGTGCCACTCCACCACTTCTCTGTCTGCTAGATAGCGGAGGCACTCGGAATTGAATTTGATTTAACGTTGCGCGTATTGCCGCGCATTACACACTAGAAATATCGCAAATCTCTCGCACGGCATCCAATTACTTGTTCGTGGAAACAATGCGCGCACCAAGTGCCAGCATCGCATTCGAGACACCCAAACAATAATGGAGTACGGATGTATCAACGCGGGGCGTTTCCGTTTCCGCGATTTCCTACCGAGACACGCACGCGTCCGCACAATAATTTTCAATTTACACACACGGACACATTTTACATATAGAGTCTTGAAAAACACTTTTTTCTTTTTTTCCCCCCTTTCTTTCTCTACTTTGGCTAAAAAGATCTTTTTGTAAAAAGAATTTTTTTTAAAAAAGAAGAAATTCTTCTTCTTTAAAAAGAGATTCTTTGAAAATTGGGTTGTAGTAAAGTTTTTTACTAGAAACTAGGTAGAAACTAGGTGGAAACTTGTCAGAACCCTATTGCAAATAATAAAAAGGAAGATGCTTGTTTTGTTATTAAGACTCGTTTGGCGAAATTGTACAGTTTTCGACCAATTTGAAACAGAATTTCAACAAGAGCCTTTCTAGTTGAATTAGGGAATAGCCTAGTTAGTTTTCGACCAAAAATTAAAAATCAAAATACATTTGTCCCGTTTGATTTCTATTTTAAATAAAAGGGGACAACTGACCAATTTCAGCAGTGCTTTTTCAGGGCGAATTCGAAAATTGAAGAATAGAAGCACCAATTATTTGGCGTTGATGTCAAAATTGACATTGGTAAGCAACAAAGTGGCCCCCATCGACTATGAGTATTAACGAGAAATAATACACTAACGCCACATGTGCCGTGTGTTTTGAGGCGGACCGATTTCACGCTGGCGCCGGCTGTACATGCAATAGGTATTACACAAATCATACACAATATTGACTACCATTGTTATAGTGACGCGCCAATGAGTTCATTTCATCTCCAATGATCATACGAGTCATTGAAAAATTATTCTCTCAAATTAATTATTCACGAAGCTCGAAATCGTCTTTTTTCAAGAAGATGTCCTGATCATTTCTTTCAAGATTGCAAACATTTTCCTTTTTTTAAACAAAATGTTAGCAACCTTTTTTTAGATGCTGTCGTCAATCTTGTAATATGTTCCTTTTTTTAAAAATTGGTAACAATCTTCTAAGATCATTTTTTTGGATAGGTTCTGGCTTCTAAGGTCTACTTTTTTGCAGAAGATGCTAGGAATCTTCTAACATCTTTTTTCGCAAAAAGATTCTATTATTCTTCTTTTTTAAAAATCAGTAACAAATGCTGTTGTTGCTACAGTTCTTGATGATGATGAAGATGATGATGATAATAAAGATGATGATGGTAAAGCTGGTGGTAATGATGGTGTTTTAGTGATGCTAGTGATGATGCTAGTGGTACTGCTGCTAATCAATCAATAATTGACAGTATAATGATTGCAATAATAACCATTCAGTTACTGGTAGCATGATAATACAAGTATATAAGCCAACGATGATAACATTGGCGCGGGGGCACTTATAATGCAAATTAGCCGGTGACACTCGACTCTCACTAACAGAGAGTAATGTAATGCGCGAATAAATAGCAACAACTGGTATGCCACACTGTCAAATACGCTCTGAACTCACATAAAGCACTGGCGTTCGCATTTACTAACTCTGGTAGGCGTGGGCGTGAATTGTAGGTATGCTTCTGATGGAAATATTGACTATTACGCGACCGGGAATACGGTGTATCATTGAATTGCCCTCATAAATATGCCGAAATACCGCCTGCCACACTTTGTACTTTTGATTTATTTCGAGTTGGAAGGACCTGCCATTCTGGGTCTTTTGCGGTTTCATCCAGCCTCTGATAACTATTCTATGATGACAGGAACAGTTAACGTTTGTTTCAAAATCCCTTGTGATTTATTTCCTTTTGTTTGCGCTGTTGTTCGGCAATCATCCCCCCGGGTTTGGCTTTGTAGCAAGTTTTTTTTCTGTTACAGATCATCATCCTGTTCGAGTAAAGATGTAGCTGATAATTCTGTGGTTCTGAGGGTCCAGAAATTTGCAGCATTAGCATCAAGAAGTGTATCAACAACGGCATTTGTTACAAATCATCATGTAATTCGACTAAAGAAGCAACCAACAATTCTGTGGTTCTGTAGGTACTAAAATTTGTAGCATCAGGAACAGTATCAACAAGAGAATTTGTTATGGATCATCATCCAGTTCGACTAAAGATGCAACCAACAATTCTGTGGTTTGGAAGGTACATAAATTTGCAGCATTAAGAACAGTATCAACAACAGCATTTGTTATGGATCATCATCCAGTTCAACTAAAGATGCAACCAACAATTCTGTGATTATGAAGGTACAGAAATTTGTAGCATTAAGAACAGTATAAACAACAGCATTTGTTATGGATCATCATCCAGTTCGACTAAAGATGCAACCAACAATTCTGTGGTTCTATAGATACTAAAATTTGTAGCATTAAGAATAGTATAATCAACAGCATTTGTTATGTATCATCATCCAGTTCGACTAAAGATGCAACCAAAAATTAAATGGTTCTGTAGGTACAAAAATTTGTAGCATCAACAGCATTTGTTATGGATCATCATACAATTCGACTAAAGAAGCAATCAACAATTCTGTGATTCTGTAGGTACTAAAATTTGTAGCATCAGGAACAGAATCAACAACAGAATTTGTTATGAATCAGCATCCAGTTCGACTAAAGATGCAACCAAAAATTCAATGGTTCTGTAGGTACAAAAATTTGTAGCATCAGGAACAGTATCAACAACAGCATTTGTTATGGATCATCATACAATTCGACTAAAGAAGAAATCAACAATTCTGTGATTCTGTATGTACTAAAATTTGTAGCATCAGGAACAGTATCAACAACAGCATTTGTTATGGATCATCATACAATTCGACTAAAGAAGAAATCAACAATTCTGTGATTCTGTATGTACTAAAATTTGTAGCATCAGGAACAGCATCAACAATATCATTTGTTATGGATCATTATCCAGTTCGACTAAAGATGCAACCAACAATTATGTGGTTCTGAAGGTACAGAAAGCAACATTAAGAACAGCATAAAAAAACAGTATCAACAACAATGCTTGTTACAGATCATCATTCAGTTCGATCTCTATTAAAAAATGCAGCACATCAAGATCGTAGGAGACAAAACGATCAGAACAAAATGAAAAACGAAAAGTTGGAGAAACAAAAAATCACTCATCAAGATGATAAATAATAAAGTATCAAAAAATAAAGTGGCAACGGGAGATTTTGAAACTTGAATAATTGCAATGAAAGCAATCGTAAGTGCTCAGGGTGGATAGATTGCGTTAGCAATTCACCTAAAGCATAAATGATACGCGTTTAATCCAACGGCTGAATTAATAAAGACAAATAATGGTTAAGAAATGCCAGGCCGTGTCGTGACTAATGACGTATTTACCGCTTCGAGTTCAGTCAAGTCAAGTACATACTGGTTCATTAAAATTTACTTTATAAGCCAGCAAAAACCGTTGACGCATTCACCGCGGACATAATGAAGCAACATTTCAATAGAAAGAGAGATACATATCGTAACCCTCTTCATTTTTCAAAACCAATAACTTTGTCTGATTAAAGAAAAAAATTATTTCCACCCACGTCAAAATAAATCCTATGATTTTTTTCCAATTTTTTCTTTATACACTCCAATGACTGCAATTTTTTAATTTTTGCTGATAATAAAAAAAAACAACAGCTTTCAATTACAGTTGAAAAGTAACTTTTATCGTCAAACCAAATGATCTAACCAATATAACAGAATTTCCAACCATTACACTTGTCATTTCATTTTCGTATAGTTGTTGATCTAATAAAATCAAAATTATTACTCGATATGACAATATACAAAGTGGAGAATTTTACATGAAAGAATTTTATGATTCATGAAAAGTTTTCGCCACAAATGAAAACAATTTTGAAACATGAAGATAAAGTTAATATTGTTGGAATATGCATACTACTGAATTATTATTACCCCGTTTTTATAACAGCAATCAAATATTATTCCGAATTGATTTTTTTTTAATATCACATACAAATTATTATACAACATGGTATTTTTATTTATAAAACATTAATTTCTGTATTTTTGTCAATTTAAATAAATTCTATTAATAATTATTTACTATTGTCTCTTTAATTTCATAGTTCTTAATTTTTCCTAGATGATAATTTTTTTTAGGGGGGGGGGTAAAAAACAAAAAAAGATTCTTTATAAAGAAATTAATCAAGGAAAAATTTTCTACTCCTGCATTAGCGTAATTTGAAAAGATAAAACAAAGAAGAGGAGGCTTCATCAGTAAAAATTTTTCCATGTTATTTTTTTTTATTATTTTATTTGTAGGTGCGAAAACGAAAAAAAAAGGAAAAATCTGTGAAGAAAAGCATATCGACACGCCTTTTATCATCTCGATGTGGAATCACAGTGTGTTGCAAGCCATCTCGGATTATTTCATTTGCGAAAGTCGTGACGCGCCCGCGTTGGTGTCATTAGGCGTCGGTAGTAATTACTGTTAAATAATTTCCCCCCGCCCCCCTCCCTCCTACACCTAACTCCCACTTTACTCTTCGCATAACTCCCTTTTCCTCTAGTGAAGGGTCATTCAAAGAGGTCTACCAGTGGAGATGTAAATTCCCCAACGCAAGCACTATCGTCCGGTCATATGAATTCCCCATGAGTACAACCAACCACCACCGTCCACCACCCCCCCTCGACCTTTCGGTGTCGCTGTTCAGCGGTTGAAGTGGAAATTGAAGTGAAATATGAAAATGCAACCGTAAAACAGACTCGCCAACACCCCGAGAATGTCGCATTGAGTTACGGATCTCTATTCTTCAATTGATACTGATTTTTTATATGCTTCTTTTTGAGGAAGAAAAAAAATTATTTATTTTTGGAGTGAAAGAGTAATTTTTTTTAGCTTAAATTATTTATTTTCGGGTAATCGTAATTTTTTTATTTCTAGCAAAAATTGGAGAAAAGTAATTATTACTATACTTGAATAGTAAAATTTTGGCCTTCACTTTGACTTTTATAAAAGTCGAAGTAAAGGCCAAAATTTTAGTCAAAATCTATAAGTGAAAATATATTTTCGCTTATAGATTTTGACTTTAATTCTAAATTTTACTTTGACTTTCTCTTTCACAGACTGCGCACTCGATAATTAATTTTAAAAAAGTAGCAAAAAGTAGTTTTCAAACTAAAAAAAGTAATAAAAAAGTATCTATCGAAAAATTAAACTTAACGACCAACAAAACTCGTTTTAGACACTTCACAAAACTGAGAAAACTTCCATTCCTTTATTTTTTATCTTCCGGACTTTTTCCTAATTTACATCAAAAATATTTACTTTTTTCTTCTCCTGCTAATAAATTCAACTCCTGCAACGAATTTTATTATTCATGAAAGAATTTTTAAATATTTATAAAAATAATTCAATTCTGGCGAAAAATTTTATAAACATTTTTTTAAAATTGATTCCTTTTTACTAATTTTATGCAAATTTTAATTTAAATAATTTAATTCCTGAGAAATTTTTATTATTCATGAAAAAAAAATAATTTTTAAGAAGATTTTAACAAAAAAATTGTTAAATAATTCAATTCTGTTTGGAAATTTTATGAAAATAGTATATATTAAAAATCATTGAATAGCGAAAAGTTTTTAAAAATAATTAAATTTTACAAAGAATTCAATTGAAAATTTTAACAAAAATTGGATTCTTGCGAACGATTTTATTAGAATTTTTTAAAATAATTGAATTCTTATACCTAATGAATATTGTTATTTATGAAAATAATTGAATTTTGCAAAGAATTTCATTAAAATGACTCAAAATAATTAAATTTTCGGAAAAAATTTTGTTTTTTATCGACATAATTGAATTCTTTCGAAGAATTATTTATGTAAATATTTAAATTCTTGGGAAGAATTTTATTAAAATCTAAAAGAATAACTTAATTATTTCACCAAGAAAGAAATTAATTAAAATTGTATTTTAATAATTGATTTCATTCGAGCAAATTTGCTAAAATTTTCAAAAATACCTAATTGAAATCCTAAGAATAATATTTATTATTTATGAAAATAATTGAATTTTGCAAAGAATTTTTTTAAAATTTAAAAGAATAATTGAATTATTTGAAAAAAATTCAGTTAAAATTGTATTTAAATTAAAATAGTTGATTTCTTTGAATAGTTTTATTAAAAAATTTTTAAATAATTGAATTTTTGTGAAAAATTCTAATATTCTTGTAAATAATTGAATTGTACAAAAGAATTTAAAAAGAACGTTTTTTTAAAGTAATTGATTTTTTAAAAAAATTGAAATTAAATTTTTAAAAATATCTGCATTTTTTGAGCAATTCCTGGAAAATTGCATTAAAAATAATTGAATAGTTGCTAAGAATTTTATTAAAATTTTAAAAAATAATTGAATTCCAGAGAAGAATTTTATTATTTATAAAAATAATTGAAAACAATTTTATGTAATTAATTTTTTCGAATTATAATAAATATTATGAAAATTTATTTTTAAATAATTGAATTCTTGTGGAAAAACTTTATTTGTGAAAATAATTGAATTTTTTAATTATTTATAATACTATTAAAAATAATTGAAATTCCTTTAAGAGTTTTAATATTTATGAAAATAATTGAATAGTTGTTAAGAATTTTATTGAAATTTAAAAAAAAAATTGAATTGCTGATAAGAATTTTATTATTTATGAAAATACCTTATTGAATTATTTCGAAAAATTTTATTAAATTGTTTAAAAAGAATTTAATTTCTATGAAAAATTTTTTTATTTTTGATAATAATTGAATTCTACATGAGAATTTTATAAAAATTTTTTTAAACAATTTGATTTTTTCGAGGAATTGAAATTAAATTTTTTAAAATAATTACATTTTTCGAGCAATTCTTGTAAAATTGTATTAAAAATAATTGGAATCCTGCGATAAATTTTATTATTCATGAAAATAATTGAATAGTAGCTAAGAATGTTATTAAAATTTTCAAAAATAATTGAATTGCTGATAAGAATTTTATTATTTATGAAAATAATTGAAAATAATTAATTTTTTCGAAATATAATAAATATTATGAAAATTTATTTTTAAATAATTGAATTCTTGTGGAAAACTTTATTTGGGGAAATAATTGAATTTTTCGATTATTTAAAATATTATTAAAAATAATTGAAATTCCTTTAAAGAGTTTTAATATTTATGAAAATAATTGAATTCTTGCTTAGAATTTTATTAAAAATATTTTTTTAAAAATTGAATTTCCATGAATAATGTTATTAATAGTGAAAGTAGGTAATTGAATTATTGTGAAAAATTGTATAAATATTTTGTTAAATAATTGATTTTTTTCGAAATTTTTTTGAAAATGCTATTTCAAATTAATTGAATTCCTATGAAAATTTTATTATTTATGAAAATAATTGAATTTTGGATGAATTTTATAAATTTCTTTGTAAAAAAATTTAATTCTTTTGCGAAATTTGATGAAAATACTAGATATTGAAAATAATTGAATTTTGAACATTTTTTAAAAATAATTGAATCGTTTTGAAGAATTTAATATTATAATTTTTTAAGAAAAGTTTTTTGATTTCTAGTATTAGCGAATTTAAAGTAGTGGGAATTCTAAAAAACAAAAATAGTAGATTTTATTTTTCCTTAAATTTTGACTTTCAAAGTGAATTAATCCAGAGTAAAAGTCAATATACCTTGATTAGAAACAATTTATTCCATTAAAATAATTTATTCAAGAAATATTTGAAGATTTTTCAATTTTTCAATTTTAGTGAATTTTTTTTTTTTAGATATTTTTAGAGAATTTTTGAGGAGAGCAGAGAATGAGAGAGCAGAAAAGGTAGAGAAAATATTTTCGAGCTTTTGACACGAAATGCAGAGAAAAAAGGAAAATAAAAAATTGTCGATAGCAGAGAATGGGACAATTGAACAATATAATATACACAAACGATGGATGTGTATAACAACACAACGACAGTTGAATTTGAACATCGTTAATCTCGTATACCAAATTCGAGTGTATATATATACATATATAGATAGATGTGTGTATATGTATATACAGTTGTCCTACTCTCTTTTCCTCCCTCGTCACTCGCCACTCGAACCCTTCACGCATATGCGCGGAAACGAGTAGCAAAACTGTGGGAAGGGTGACCTCCGAGTGCACTCTCCATTCGCACCAGGCAAGTGACACCAAACAAATCTGCATTGCATCCCCAGTACTATGTATCCATGACACTTGGGCAAGTGCAATTCAACACCGAAACAAAATCAAAAAAAAAAAGAAATCCCTTTTCTCTCCAAAAACCCGAAATTTTATTATTTTTTTTCTGAATTTTCTCCTGACTTGTTATTTTTATTGTATGATTTATTAATAATATTAATAATTTACTAACAATTTATGACAATATTTATTATAAAACATGAAGAAATCGACCACTCCGAGTCTTCGACTCGGATCGTTCGATTTCCTCATGTTTTATAATAAAATTAAGATAACAAAGTGATAAAATAATTATTTTATATCGTAAGAATATTGTAACTAAAAATTCAAATTTTCAAAGATTTTAATTTCAACCCTTTTTAAAATTCAATTATTTCTAAAAATTCACGCTATAATTCTTTTAATATTTAACTATTTTCTAAAATTTTAACTGAAATTCATTTTTTAATCAATTTTTATTAGAAAATTTCCCGAGAATTTAATTATTTAAATACAAAAATAAATAATTTATTCAATAATTGCATATTTCTTAAAATTAAATTTTTATGAAGAATTTTATCAAAATTTTTAATAATAATTGAATTCTTTCAGGGAATTTAAAAAAAAAATTTATAAGATTAAATGCAATTTTCTATCATTTTATTTTTAATTATATAAAAAATAATTGAAATTCTGCGATAAGTTTTGTTATTTATGAAAATAATTGAATTCTTGCAACAAATTTTATTAAAAATTTTTTTAAAGAATTGAATTCCTGTGAAGAATATTTTATTTGTGAAAATAATTGAATTCCGGAAAAAACTATTATTATTTATGAAAATTATTAATTTCTTGTGAAGAATTTTATTCAAATTTTTTTAAATGATTGAATTTTTCAGAATTTTTTAAAACTTTTAAAAAATAATTAAATCATATCTAGAAATATTAAAAAAATTAAAAATAATTGAAATTTGACAAAGAATTTAAAAAAAATTTTTTTTTAATAATTGAATTCCTGTGAAAATTTTTATTTTTTAAGAGAATTGAATTCTTTGGAAGAATTTTATTAAAATCTAAAAGAATAATTGAATTATTTCAAAAAAGTTTAATTAAAATTGTATTTAAAATAATTGATTTCTTCGATTAATTTTATTACAAAATTTCAAAATATTGGAATTTCTGTAAAAATTTCTAATATTTAAATTTTTTGAGAAACTGAAATTAAATTTTTAAAAATATCTACATTTCTTGAGCAATTCTTTATAAAATTGTATTGAAAATAATTGAAATCCTGCGATGAATTTTATTATTTATGAAAATAAGTAAACAGTTGCTAAGCGTTTTATTTAAATTTTCCAAAATAAATGAATTCCGGAGAAGAATTTCATTATTTATGAAAATAATTGAATTACTGCGAACGATTTTATTAGAATTTATTAAAATAATTTAATTTACAAGAAGAAATTTATTACTTTTAAAAATAATTCAGTTCTTGTGCTGAATATTGTTATTTGAGAAAATAATTGAATTTTGCAAAGAATTTTATTAAAATGCCCCAAAGTAATTAAATTTTCGGGAATAATAAATTTTGTTATTTTTCTTTAATAATTGAATTCTTTCCAAGAATTATTTATTAAATAATTAATTTCTTGTTAAGAATTTTATTCAAATTTTGTAAAATGATTGAATTTTTCAAAAATTTTTTAATACTTTTTAAAAATAATTAAATCCCATTCACAAATTTCATTAAAAAATTAAAAATAATTTAAATCTGATAAAGAATTAGAAAAAACAATTTTTTTAATAATTGAATTCCTGTGAAAATGTTTATTTTTGAAAAGAATTGAATTCTTGAGAAGAATTTTATTGAAGTTTCTTAAATAATTGAATTGCTTCAAAGAATTTTATTTTTTACGAAAATAATTGAATTTTTTTGAAGATTTTAACAAACATTTTTGCCAATAATTGTATTCCTAGGAAGAATGTTGTATTTTACGAAAATAATTGTATTTTATGACCAATTTTATTATAATTTTTTTAATTTATAATGCATTTTATCAAAATTTTATTAAATAATTGAATTCTCAAGAAAAATTTTATTATTTATGCAAGTAATTGATTTCTAGCGAAGAATTATAATCGAATTCTTTTAAATAATTGAATTTCTATAAAAAAAATGTATTATTTGTGAAGAAAATTGAATTCTTAAGAAGAATTGTATTAAAAAAAATTGAATTGTATAGGAAATGTTTGTTAAAATTGCAATTTTATTAACTAAATCTTGTAAAGAATGTTGTCAAAATTTTTTAAAATAATAAAACTTTTAAAATAATCGTATTTTTATTTTTCGAAATAATTGAATTTCTAAGAACTATTTTTTTCAATTCTCTGAATATATTTGAATTCTTTGCAGAAACTTCATTAAAAAATTAAAATTAAATGAAGAAGAAATGCGACGAAATTCATAAAAAAAATTGATAAGTAATTGAATTCCTGTTAAATTTTTATTAAAACTTTTTGTTTAAATAATAGAATTCTTTTAAAAAATTTTATTAAAATAGATATTAAAAATAATTGAAATGAGGATCATTTTTAAAAAAATATTTGAAATTTTTCCAAGAATTTTATTAAAATTTTTCGAAAATAATTGAATTTCGGAGAAGAATTTTATTATTTATAAAGATAATTGGAAATTTTTGCAAGAATTTAAAAAAATTTTTGAACATAATTGAATTTATACGATGAAGTTCATCAGTTTTGAAAATAATTGAATTTATGTAATTAGTTATTGTTCTTAAAATTTCTATTTAAATTCATTAAAAATTGATATTTTCTAAAACTGCAAATTGAAAAATTTGAAGTTCATCTATTTTTGAAGATTGTAAACACAACTCTTTTGAAATCCAATTAGTTTTGAAATTTTTAAGTAAAATTATTCATTAAATAATTTATAAGTAATAATTTTATGATAGTTGAATTAAGTTATTTAAACAGAAATTCTTGTCAGAAATACAAAAAAAAAATTGAAGGGTTTGTATTAGATTTATTCTTATAAATTCTAAAAATTTAATTTCCTCCATTACTTTTAATAAAAAATCCCTAACTTTTTCCTGACTTCCCTGACCAATTTCTAATTTCCCTGACTACTGGAACCTTGCCTAAGGATGCTGCAATATTCCCGGGTACTACAATGCCAGATTATTTAGAAAATAATAAAAATTGATTTCGAAGAAAAATTGATCTTACAAAAATATTTTCCGTAAAATTATTATTAGAATCAAAAAAAGAAAAAATCGAATAAGAATATAGTGATGATTTGATAAAGAAATTTACTGTCTCCACCGCGTAATTAGGCAAATGAGTATATATGTATATATATATATATAGGGTTCTCTAAACTGGAATTAGAGAATGAAAGGGTGTAACTACAAACAATCTATCTTTCTCTTATTCCTCGCAAGGTTTTTGGGGACTAAAATCTTCCCTCTTTCTCTACTCCTCTTCTTGTCGCTTGATAGTAACGACATTTCATTTCATTTGTTCTATCATCCCTTTCGTGCTTCTGTCGCGCGATCCGCGCATCTCTAAACCGAACACCCTTACCGAATTTCGACAACACCCTCTAATTTGCTCCCAGCGACCTGAGACCCTCATTCCATCAACCCTATAAACTATAAGAGAGTGAGAGAGAGAGACAGAGTGGAATAGAGCGAATTCACAGTGATCTTGCGGTGCGACACGTCGAACCATGATTCTGGGTAAATGGATGCGCAAATCGGTTTCTGTATTCGTATTATAGAATTAATCAATGAGAAACTAACGGTAAACTTCGAAATTTAATTAATAGTGGGGCTACTTTGAGAGTTACCAGTTGCGCTTTCATTTGCGGTTCAAGGAAACATTTAAGATTTAAAAAAAAGAAGTAAATAAAATAAAGGAAGAAAAACGAAAAACAAATTTTTTGTTTGTTAATCTTTGTATTTATTTTTAACTATTTGCGGATTTAATGTAAAATTACGTTAAAATAATAACAGAACAGAATATTGACAATATTGAGTCAATATTGAGTCAATATTAAGTCAATATTGAGTCAATATTACACAGGAAATGAAAAGTGTTGTTTTAACCCGAATTCAGGTTAAAACAACACTTTTCATTTCCTGTGTAAGATAATATTAAGGCAATATTGAGTCAATATTAACTTAAGGCATTATTAAATCAATGTTAAGGCACTATTAAAGACATATTGACTCGATATTAAGACAATCAAGTTTCTATTAAGGCAATATTGAATCAATATTAAGGCAATATTGTGTTAATAATAAGGCATCATTGAGTCAATATTAAGGCATTATTAAGTCAATATTAAGGCATAATTCAGTTTATATTAATGCAGTATTAAGTCAATTTTGAGTCGACATTAAGACAATGCTATAACGCATATTAAGGGAATGCTGTGGCAATATTAAGAAAATATTGAGTCTTCACTCTTTAGATACAGATATTGCATTTAAAAAATAAAACACGACTTGATTTTATTTTTAAAAAAAGGATTTGCTTATGTAATATAATAAAATGTATAATAAAAATATAAAAGAGCCGCACAGAAATTGAATATACAAAAAAAAAAGTGAAAGCGTTTAATCGGATCAAGTCGCAAAGGAGGAAAAGACACATTGAAACTTGTGTTGATTTCTCTATCGGCACGATCTTCATCGAGTCACGTATATGGTGTATATAGTAATAAAATAGCAGACACCGATAATTGCCGCTTTTTATGAGACTCCATCTTTCTCTCTCTCTCTCTCTCTCTCTCTCTCTCTCTCTCTCTCTCTACGAGTTGCTTTGAAGCAATCTTACACTTCCGAGCAACAAACCCTCCAGGCGGTTTAAAGATAAAGATTTCAATTCTTGGAATGAAAATTGCCGATCAATTTAGCAATTGACCTAAAATTCCATCATAATAAACCCACACAATTCCAGCATTCCACATTCATGGTGTATTATTAATTTTTTTGAGAAAGAAAAATCTCCGGAATAAAACTTTAGTTCCGGAATGTAATATTTGTCTCGAATAGCACATAGTAAATGGTGATCAATATTGCATGATTTTATTGGGTCAAATATTGGGAATATTCCTTGAGAATATTTCTACAATATTCCATGGCAATATTCCATGGCAATATTGATAATATTCCATTGCAATATTGCTAATATTCCATATTGCTAATATTCCATATTTCTAATATTCCTTATTATTATCGCTAAATAATAATAATTCAGCGATAATAATATTTCCATGGATATATTTTGAATACTCCTTGGTATTGTTACTAGAATATTCCATGGCAATATTGCAAATATTCCTTAGCTTTATTACTGAAATATTCCATGGAAATACTGCTAATGTTCCTTAGCATTATCGCTGCAATATACCTTGAAATTATTTCAGTAATACTCCAACGTAATATTGCTAATATTTCTTAGCATTATCGCTGCAATATTTCATGGTAATAATGCGAATATTCCTTGTCCATAGGGTTGCTACGCTTTTGCTCTTTTCAAATTCCCTGACTTTTCCAGGTTTTTCAGGTTAAAAAACGAAATTTTTTAAGATTTTTAAAACGAAAAAATTCTTCATAAAACATCAATAACTTTATTTTTGAAAAAATAATCATTATTTTTTTTTATAGAAAAAATTAAGATATTCAAAAATTTGAAGAATATGATTATGAAACATAAAGCTTTCTTCATGTTTTATAATAATTAAAAATTGCTACTTCGTTACTTGTAACTTCTTTAAAAATTATTTTCATCATTACGATTATTCATTTCTAGAATTTTCAACTAAAATTCTACACTTTTTTTTAAAATAATTTTTGAAAAAGTTCTTTGTGAATTTTCAAATTCTTTTGTTTACAATTTAATTTTACGAAATTCCGATTATTTTGATATTTCATCAATTAAATACATTTGATATTAAAAACTTCAAATAATTAAAAAAAAATTCCATTAAACTTATTGAGAAAAATTAATTCTATACAATTCTTAATTAAAAGTATATAAAATTCAAATTTTCAAAGATTTTAATTTGAAATTCATTTTTAAATCAATATTTATTAGAAAATTCTACTAGAATTCAATTATTTAATTATAAAAAATAAATATTTTCTTAAACAATTGAATGTTTCTTAAAATTGAATTTTCATAAAGAATTTCATCAAGTTTTTAAATTATTAAATTCTCTTGACAACTTTTAATAAAATTTTTAAGAATAATTGATATTTTTCGAAAATTTTTATAAAATGTTGTATTTTAAATAATTAAATTCTAATAAATAAATTATAGCAAAGCTTTTTAAGAAAATTGAATTTCTTTGATAAATTTTAATAAAATTTTTAAGAATAATAACTTTTTTCGTGGAATTCCATAAAAATTGTATTAAAATAATTGAAATTCAACATTGATTTTTATTATTTATACGAAAAAAATTAAATTCCTGTAAAAAATGTTATTATTTATGAAAATAATTCAATAACATAAGAGAATATTTTGTAAATAATTGAATTCCTGTGAAATTTTCATTATTTATGAAAATAATGAAATGTTTGCGTAGAATTTTATTAATATTTTTTTTAACTAATTGAATTCTTTTAGAAATTTTTATTCAAGTTGTAGTTATTAAAAATCATTAAATTGAGGAAAGTTTTTGAAAATAATTAAAATTTTTGAAAAAAATTGAATTTTGGAGAAAAATTTTATAATTCATAAAGATAATTGAAATTTTCACGATAATATTTGTTAATTCTTAAATATAATTGAATTTCTGTGAAGAATTTTATTAATATTTTTTAAAATAATTTTACATATTTTTTTTTTTTTAATTCTTTAAAGAAATTTAATTAAGAATGAATTTAAAATAATACTTAAATTCTAATAAATAAATTATAGCAAAAGCTTTTTAAGATAATTGAATTTCTTTCATAAATTTTAATAAAATTTTTAAGAATAATAACTTTTTTTGTGGAATTCCATAAAAATTGTATTAAAATAATTGAAATTCAACATTGAGTTTTATTATTTATACGAAAAAAATTAAATACCTGTAAAAAATGTTATTATTTAAGAAAATAATTCAATAGCATTAGAAAATATTTTGTAAATAATTGAATTCCTGTGAAATTTTCATTATTTATGAAAATAATGAAATGTTTGCGTAGAATTTTATTAATATTTTTTTTAACTAATTGAATTCTTTTAGGAATTTTTATTAAAGTTGTAGTTATTAAAAAATCATTGAATTTAGGAATGTTTTTGAAAATAAATAAACTTTTGCCAAGAATTTTATTAAAATTTTTGAATTTCTGAGAAGAATTTTACTACTTTTGAAAATAATTGAATTTCTGTAGATTGTATAATTTTGCTTCAAAACTCAATTTGTTTTAGTGTTTTTAACGAAAATTCTTCTGTAAATCCATTATTTTTAATAATTAAATATATAATTAAAAAATTTAACTAATTTCATAAAGAATTTTAGTTTTTAAAATTATAAAATTTTCTTTAAATCTTAAGTTTTTTTCTATTTCTAATTTAATTCATTTAAAATTGAAATTTTACAATATTTTAAAATTTAAATCAAAATTTTTTGAAGTTCATCTACTTATATGAAAATTGTAAACAAAATTCTTTTAAAATTAAATTAATTTTGAAATATTTAATTTTAAATTTTAAATTTTTAATTTTTAATTTAATTTTTCAGGATTTCGACCAAAATTCCCTGACTTTTCCAGATTTCCAGATTGCGTAGCAACCCTGTTGGCTTTATTACCGCAATCTTCCATGACAATCATTATCGCTGCAATATTCCATGAAAAAATTGCGAATATTCTTTGGCAATATTTTTTAAATACTCCATGGCAATATTCGCAACATTGTCATGCAAATATTAACCCCTCATTTTTTCCCCATATTTCGAAGAAGATTTATCATTTTTTAAAAAAAACTGATTGAATTCTCTTGTATATACCTAATGATGAATTTTCGTTCTTGTCTACATAATATACTTTGTTGTATGATTTCCGGACTGATGAGTAAGATCGCGTGTGTGAAAAGGGCCTCCAAGTTGTAATTAAGTTCTCGAGTGTAGTAAGGCAAGACGGCTTTATTTCTTCTTCGTGTCATTATTTGCGCATTGGTGCACTGTTATAACCCAACGCGCCTTTCCGCGCATTCGGTGAATATTCACGAGGCCATTTTGCAGGCCTTTACTTCCACCAGCTTGGATTATTGTCAGTTCATGTATATATTCTTCTCTCTCTCTCTCTCACACTCACTCATTCTCTTTCTCTCTCTCTCACAACGTTAAAAGAAACTGTTGGCAATAAAACCGAATCGTGAGATTTTTATCTACTTATTTTCTGATCTTAATTAGGTAAAAAGGAAAGAAGGAGAAAAAAAAAACATGACAAACGTTGTTTGATTTTTTTTCCAAGAATAGTAATTTTTAGATTGCTGCAAGATTGCGCGGTAAGATTAAGTATTTTTTAAAATTAATTTAAAAAAATGTTGACATTATCTATATGAAATATTGTCTCAATGTTTCGGAGCAATGTTGACAGAATATAAAATATTGCAGCAATATTACCCCAATATTGCAATATTGGCAACATTACCCCAGTATTGCAGAGTAATAAAGGCAACATTACCCCAGCATTGCAGAGTAATAAAGGCAACATTACCCCAGTATTGCAGAGTAATATAGGCAACATTGCCCCAGTATTGCAGAGTAATATAGGCAACATTGCCCCTATATTGCAGAGTAATATAGGCAACATTACCCCAATATTCCAGAGTAATGGCAACATTACCCCAATGTTAACGCAATATTGTTTATTTTACTGAAAAAAAATTACCATTTAATAAGAACCAAAGGAAGAATTAATATTTAACTAACAATTTTAATTAATTTGAAAATGAATACTCTAATTTTTGAATAAATTAGAGAAAATGTAATAAAGAGGAAAGGAAGATTCGAAGCGGAAATTTTAATCGGAAATTCCGTTGAATTTGAAATGAGTGATGAAGGCAGAAGGACAGAGTTCTCCCACGGTAGCACCTGAAAAGGGTGAGAGGTGCGATAAATTACAAGTCACGTGTATTACTTGAAGTAAAGTTATTTCGTTGAAAATCTATTATTCCACGCGTATATACATACAGACAAACACACTTTCTTAATGAGGCAAAAAAACCTTATGTAGTCATCGGCGCAGCTGCATCTGGCCCTCGGCGGCGGTGGCGGTGGCAGAATCAGCAGCATCAGCGGAGAGGTTTATTGAATTAGCTGGGACGAACGAAACGAAACGAGCTACCAAGCTCACTTTATGTTGAGTATCTGTCTCTAGTGCTCATAAGTCTTTCGTCGCGAACTCTCAATTCAGCTTGCTTCCGCTGGTAAATATAGGATTTATCTCCTTTGCGCCTAGAAAAAAAATGTAGCTTCCTCTATTTTTCACTCTCTCTCTCACTCTCTCTCATTCTCTCTCTACCTTAGTATTGCCTTAATATTGACTCAAAATTGCCTTAAAATTGCCTTAATATTGACTCAGTATTGCTTTAATAATTAAATACTGATTTAATAATGCCTTAAAATCGAAATTTAGTATTCGAAGAGGTTTTATCGAGGGATTTATTTATTTATCTATAAATAGAGAAATAAATAAAACAAGTAAATAAAAAAAAATATAAATTGAAAAAGAATGAATAGTGAGTTTAAGTTTGAAGCAAAAAAAAAAAAGATTCCACTTGTGGATTTATATTATCAAATGATGATATTCGTTGGGGGTCGTTAGTAAAATTGGGATCAATGGGCAAACTTGGGGGGTTTTCACTGTATAATTTTATATGGAATGTTTCACAAGACGAGGACGAATCGATTTTGAATATACCAACACTGAGTTGAAGTAAGATGGCTATACACACACATTGATATAATACGAAGGGAAAATGTAGAGGAGACTATAAGGCAAAATATGGTTAGCAGGGGGTTGTTGACTGGAGAATGGAATCGTCTTGTTAAAAGTAGCTTGCCTCATTGCCTCCAATATCTGGTACCTACTGCTCTTCTCATGGCAGGGGGGTAAGTCGAGAACGGAGCATCTCTTCAATAGCCACTCAACTTCTCTACACGTGGCATGTCATCTTGTTACATCCACACACACACACAAAACACATATGCGAATTTATATTGAACACTCATACAAGTCTAGAAAATTCCTAAGACGATAGTAGTCAGTTTCAGTCTTGCGTGACACAAGGACCTGGAATTAAATTTAACCCCTTTAAAATATTGATGCTCCAAGGTCTCTCTCTCTCCCTCTCTCCATCTCTATCTTTATCACAGTAAATCGTGCGAGGTATTAAAAAGTGTTTGCAGATTAAATTAACGCCAAAAAAAAATTAAAATAATCTATTTTGGTATTATTTTTTACAATGAATGAAATTTTAGTTTATAAAATTTTTTTATCACTATAAAACATGAAGATATCGATAACTCCGAGTTCAGAGTGATTCGACTCGGAGTGATCGATTTCTTCATGTTTTATAATAATTAAAGATGAACGAGGAATAAAATCATTATTTTATATTATAAGAATATTGTACATCTTCAACATTATTTTCATCATTTTAATTCTTATTTTCAAAAATTTTTAACTATTTTACTTTATAGCAATTATTTTTAATAATTTTCGAAAAATTATTTTTAATAATTTTTCTCTGGCAATTTTCAAATCCATTTGTTTACAATATTCAATTTTATGAGATTTCAATTATTCCTAAATTCTTTAATTAAATGCATATTAGAAAATAAAACCTTCAAATAATATAAAAGAAAATTCGATTAAACTTTTTCAAAAAAATTAATTTAAATTAATTAAAATTCAATTATTTCTAAAAAAATTCACGCTATATTGCTTTTAATATTCAATTACAATCTAAAATTTTAACTGAAATTCATTTTTATGAAATGAAAATCAATTTTTATTAGAAAATTCTACAAGAATTTAATTATTTAAATGCAAAAGTAAATAATTTAGTGAATAATTGAATGTTTCTCAAAATTCAATTCTCATAAAGAATTTTATTAACAAATTTTTAAATAATTGAATTCTTTTGTCGAATTTTATTAAAAGTTGCATGAACATAATTACTTTTTTCAATGAATTGGATTATAATTGTATGAAAAATAATTGAAACGCTGCGATGAGTTTTATTATCAGTAAAAATAATTGAATCCTTAGGAAGAATTTTATTACTCTTGAAAATAATTGAATTTCTGCAATAATTTGAAAGTTCTCTAAAATTAAATTTTTTTCTTGTGTTTTTAACTAAAATTCTTCAATAAATGTATAATAATAATTTTTAATAACTTTTAAAAAAGTTCCTTGAGAATTTTTAAATTCATTCGTTTACAATTCAATTTTACAAAATTTCAATTATTCGGAAATTCTGCAATTCAATATATATTGAAAAATAAAAACTTGAAATAATTTCAATAAAAATCCTATTAAACTTTTAAAAAGAAAATTATTCTACAGAATTGTTTGTCAAAAATGAGAAAAATTAAGAATTTCAATGATTTTAGTTTGAAACTTTTTTAAAATTTAATTATTTCTAAAAATCCACGTTATAATGCTTTTAATATTTAATTATAATCTAAAATTTTAACTAAAATTCGTTTTTAAAACCATTTTTATTAGTAAATTTTACGAGAATTCAATTATTGAAATACAAAGATGAATAATTTATTAATTTCATGTTTCTTAAAATTAAATTCTCATAAAAAATGTTGTCAACAAATTTTTTAAATCATTAAATTCTTTGGACGAATTTTAATAAAATTTTTAAGAATAATTAACATTTTTCGAGGAATTCGATTAAAATTGCATTAAAAATAATTGAAATTCTCCAATGAGTTTTATTATTTATGAAAATCTGAATTCCTAAAAGAATTTTATTATTTATAAAAATAATTGAATCCCTGCAAAAATGTTATTATTTATTATAAGAATTGAATTATTGCGAAGAAATTTATAAAAAAATTTGTAAATTATTAAATTCCTGTAAAAATTTCTATTATTTATGAAAATAATTGAATGTTTGCGTAGAATTTTATTCGAATTTTTTTCAATAATTGAGTTCTTTTGGAAAATTTTGTTGTAATAGTAGATTAATAATAGATTATTTTTATCCTTTCTAATGTTAATTTAATCCTAGAGGGATTAAACTGTTGCAGATTATTTTAATCAATTCTCGTGTTATTTTAACATCTCACGTTTTAGAATTAGAATTAAAATTTCTATCTTTATCTATCTCACAATTCTTCATCTCTTTTAAAAAAACTCAAGCAATAAATTTTTCCAAAAAGAATAAAAATCATTAATTTAAATAAGATAGATTTGTTTTTAGGCTATGAATTCGAAAAAAGCAAAATCGAGAGGGTGGGACACGAGTTTGGGGGAGGGGAGGTTTTTAACGAAGCCGGAGGCTACTTATTTCGCATATCAGGTCCGCTTGTAAAAATTTCTTATATTTACCGGGAATGGAAAACTAAAAAAAGAAAGAAAGGAAGCCGGCCAACACCTCAAGGCATGATCCTATATATAATGTTATAAAAAGAAGAAATATCATCGGACATTTTCTTATCGGTATTGCTTGTGTCACTTGTAAAAAAAGAAGGAATAATATCGCGGTTAAGTTGTGTCGAGGGATCTTTTCTGATTTGCTTCGGGCAATGTCTATATCGAACATGTTCTTTGGTTTTTGGCTATTATTATTGAGATTTCGAATGATTTTTCTAGAAATCCAATGATATGAGGAAAAAAAGAAGATTTCGTAAATTGCTAATTGTCTGAGAGGGAGAATTTTTTGTTTTAATTTTTTTTTTATATTGTTTTACAACAGGAGGAAATTTTTTGTTAATACAGTGGCAGTATAGTGGCAAAATTAAGGCAAGATAATTGCCAAAACAGTTAGTAAAAATTACTATTAATTAGTAAAATTTACTAATTCAGACTCCGGATCTTAAAAGGGCACTTTTACCATTTAAAACCAATGCTGAAAGTGACCTTTTAAGATCCGGAGCCTCAATTCAAAAGCAAAAAGTGTAAAAAGCAATAAATAAAGTTTATAAACTTTAAAATCAGCAAATGGAATAAATAAAATTCTTTCTTTTCACAGAAAAGGTTCCTTAATCAAAGAAAAAAAATAAAAAATTGACCACTTTTGTTTATTCATAAAATTCCAAAGAAACAAAAAGATAATCTCACATTGAATTTTACATATATGAGTATTATAAAATAAAATGACAAATGTGTTCATTCCGATTATGGTTTGATGCGTTTTGTTGAAACAAACGCGGCATAAATATCTGGTTGGAATTATAAACGAATGCAGGATGAATATCCTCGAGGAAGTGAGGAGTGATAGGTAATATATAGAACTGCTTTTTGGAGAACAAGAGTAAATGAGAGAGTGAGGAACACGACGAAATGTTCAGATGGAAGGAAACAAGTGAACGAACGAATGAACGAAGCGAGCACCGAACAATAAGCAATAATACGTAATGCAATTCAAACGTTGAGGCTGGCAATACTCTCCCTCTCTCCGAACCTGCTTGTATGCTATATACTGGGCCACAATAACGGGAAATGCAAGGCAGGCATTTCCTGAAAACGGGAAAAGCGGAGACAATCGTACAATACGAATGGTTCAGAGTCTATTGCATATTTGCCTTTACGCAATTCCATGAGCAGCGCATTATTACGCAATTGTTGTGGATTCTGTTATGGTACTTTAATTTTTTGTGCTTTGCAGTTTTTTTTCACTCTTCTTTTTACCCTTCTTCTTCTTCTTCTTCTTCTTCTTCTTCACTTCGATTGCTTTCTTTTCAATTTGCGGGGAAAAGTTAACTTTTGTTAGATTCAAATGGTTGAATACATTTGATTTTTTTACAATTACATTTGTTAATTTTAAGGTTTATAAATTTTCCTGATTAGGAGAATAATTTTTTTTTGGATTCGATCTATTTTCTTGAATATGAAAATAAGCTTTTAATTTCGATTTCTAAGTTAAATAAATTTTCGTATGGAATAAGGAATGAGGATATGAATAGAAGTGGTAGAACTTAAATCTAAAGTACAAGAGAGAAGTGTGCGTGTGGTGGTGTGATTCTCATTTGAGCAAAGTTTCCGCGAGACATTAGTTTATAATTCGGCAATCCCGGATCAGTATTTGTCACGATTAGCCGATCTAACTTCCCCCCATCCCCCACCCTATTCGAACGACAATGAGTTCTCCTTTGGCTTGTGTGACTTCGACTTCCACCTCCTTGCAGAGTTTTCATTAATTTCGCCAATCCTGCCAAACTATTGTCCTTACTGTTACGCACAATTTGAAAGCGACAAAAGCCCTCTTGATTTCTCTGGGATTGACGTCGTCGTCGTCGTCGGGGAACTGAGAAACGTGTAAGGAGTTATAACCTCAAACAAGAAAGGGGTAAGAAACTCGACCCCAACTTTACATATTATTTCTTGTCCCAATTTTCCATTTCCAGACTTTCATATATAGAATTGAATTTTTTGTTGGGAAATTATTTTTCTTGTTCGGCAAAAATTGTAGAAATAGAAAAGAAACTAAAAGACAAAATTGATGGTTTAGAAAGAATATTGAAAGTAAGGAGGAAATTTTCATCTGTTTCTAGAAACAAAGGCAATATTTGGGTGAGAAAGGAAATTGGAAATTTCCCGCAACGATCAAATCTTATAGCCACAATTGAAAGAGGAAAGTTCGCGGTACATTTGCCCGGTTAAATCGTCAAGACAATGGGAGAAAATAGCTTCTTCGTGATCTGGCATTGTTGAAAATATAAAAAAGTTGATAACGAGCCCCTTAAAGCAAATATACTCTCTCACCAAATCCAATTTTCATTTGTTAAAAAAGAAATTTTCAGAAAAAACAGCAGAAAGCTTTTTTTTTATATTTTTCCCCGTTAAGGATAAATTAATTATTATACACAGGATATTCGGTAAGTCGTGATCCCTTTTGCCACTTCTTCATCATATATTTGATTTTATGTTTTTGGGGTCTAAGAAGAAGGTGAGGGAAAAAAAATGTTAGCTTCGCAAAAGGAGCAAGTAGCCAGCTTCGATAATGGCTTGTCATAATTTCCTATCAGATTCCTGGAGAAAGGATGGGAGAGTCGCTTTGGCAGAATCACGTAATACCATAAGGGTAGTAATGAGTCGAAAAGCGTCAGCAGCATCTAATGTCAGAAATTATAGCATATTGCCAATAAAAAACTGACGGTCTGCCCCCTCAAAGCCAAACAAACTATAGTCAACGACATTCGTTGAATTGGAGGGTGGCCAAGGCTTATATTGTAACCAACGATAGTAGAGGACATTTAATGCAACTATAATATTATTGACAATCGATTCAAACACTAGTCTGGAATTTTTAATCCTCATTTGCCAAATGTCAAATAGAAAGCAGCAGCAAAGGTGGAAAAAGAAATTATTAAGATTCTTACGAGATTATAATTTGGTGCTAATATTAAATTATTTAAATAATACTTAAAAATAAAAATATATTTTCAAACATATATTAATAATTACAAATTTTAATATTTCACAAATTTAATGATTGTAATCATCTAAAAATCACCAGAACTCTAGTAAGCACTAAGCCCTACACTGTGTCCTAAAGAGGAGAAAATTTTATTTCGAATTTTAAGTAGTAGCACCCTCACCCGAACGCCATCAGACAATCAAAATTTGGTAAAATAGAAAAGAAAAATTTATTTCTTCCAAATTTAATGATTTTAATTATCTTAAAATTACCAGGATTCTAGTAGGGACTGAGCCCTACACAATCTTGAAGAATAGAGAATTTTATTTTAATTTTTAAGTAGTAGCACCCTCACCCGTACGCCATCAGACAATCAAAATTTGGTAAAATAGAAAAGAAAAATTTATTTCTTCCAAATTTAATGATTTGAATTATCTGAAAATTACCAGGATTCTAGTAGGGACTAAGCCCTACACAATCTTGAAGAATAGAGAATTTTATTTCAATTTTTAAGTAGTAGCACCCTCACCCGTACGCCATCAGACAATCAAAATTTGGTAAAATAGAAAAGAAAAATTTATTTCTTCCAAATTTATTAATTATAATCATCTGAAAATTACCAGGATTCAAGTAGGGACTGAGCCCTACACAATCTTGAAGAATAGATAATTTTATTTTAATTTTTAGGTAGTAGCAGGTCCACCCGTACGCCATCAGACAATCAAAATTTGGTAAAATAGAAAAGAAAAATTTATTTCATCCAAATTTAATGATTTTAATTATCTGAAAATTACCAGGATTCTAGTAGGGACTGAGCCCTACACAATCTTGAAGAATAGATAATTTTATTTCTATTTTTAAGTAGTAGCACCCTCACCCGTACGCCATCAGACAATCAAAATTTGGTAAAATAGAAAAGAAAAATTTATTTCTTCCAAATTTAATTATTTTAATTATCTGAAAATTACCAGGATTCTAGTAGGGACTAAGCCCTACACAATTCTAAAGAAAAGAGAATTTTATTTCAATTTTTAAGTAGTAGCACCCTCACCCGTACGCCATCAGACAATCAAAATTTGGTAAAATAGAAAAGAAAATTTTATTTCTTCCAAATTTAATGATCTTAATCATCTGAAAATTACCAGGATTCTAGTAGGGACTGAGCCCTACACAATTCTAAAGAATAGAGAATTTTATTTCAATTTTTAAGTAGTAGCACCCTCACCCGTACGCCATCAGACAATCAAAATTTGGTAAAATAGAAAAGAAAATTTTATTTCTTCCAAATTTAATGATCTTAATCATCTGAAAATTACCAGGATTCTAGTAGGGACTGAGCCCTACACAATCTTGAAGAATAGAGAATTTTATTTTAATTTTTAGGTAGTAGCAGGTCCACCCGTACGCCATCAGACAATCAAAATTTGGTAAAATAAAAAAGAAAAATTTATTTCTTCCAAATGTAATGATTTTAATTATCTGAAAATTACCAGGATTCTAGTAGGGACTGAGCCCTACACAATCTTGAAGCATAGAGAATTTTATTTTAATTTTTAAGTAGTAGCAGGTCCACCCGTACGCCATCAGACAATCAAAATTTGGTAAAATAGAAAAGAAAAATTTATTTCTTCCAAATTTAATGATTTGAATTATCTGAAAATTACCAGGATTCTAGTAGGGACTGAGCCTTACACAATCTTGAAGAATAGAGAATTTTATTTCAATTTTTAAGTAGTAGCACCCTCACCCGTACGCCATCAGACAATCAAAATTTGGTAAAATAGAAAAGAAAATTTTATTTCTTCCAAATTTAATGATCTTAATCATCTGAAAATTACCAGGATTCTAGTAGGGACTGAGCCCTACACAATCTTGAAGAATAGAGAATTTTATTTTAATTTTTAGGTAGTAGCAGGTCCACCCGTACGCCATCAGACAATCAAAATTTGGTAAAATAGAAAAGAAAAATTTATTTCTTCCAAATTTAATTATTTTAATTATCTGAAAATTACCAGGATTTTAGTAGGGACTGAGCCCTACACAATCTTAAAGAATAGAGAATTTTATTTTAATTTTTAAGTAGTAGCACCCTCACTTGTACGCCATCAGACAATCAAAATTTGGTAAAATAGAGAAGAAAAATTTATTTCTTCCAAATGTAATGATTTTAATTATCTGAAAATTACCAGGATTCTAGTAGGGACTGAGCCCTAGACAATTCTGAAGAATAGAGAATTTTATTTTAATTTTTAAGTAGTAGCAGGTCCACCCGTACGCCATCAGACAATCAAAATTTGGTAAAATAGAGAAGAAAAATTTATTTCTTCCAAATGTAATGATTTGAATTATCTGAAAATTACCAGGATTCTAGTAGGGACTGAGCCCTACACATTCTTGATGAATAGAGTATTTTATTTTAATTTTTAAGTAGTAGCAGGTCCACCCGTACGCCATCAGACAATCAAAATTTGGTAAACTAGAGAAGAAAAATTTATTTCTTCCAAATTTAATGATTTTAATTATCTGAAAATTACCAGGATTCTAGTAGGGACTGAGCCCTACACAATCTTGAAGAATAGAGAATTTTATTTTAATTTTTAAGTAGTAGCAGGTCCACCCGTACGCCATCAGACAATCAAAATTTGGTAAAATAGAAAAGAAAAATTTATTTCTTCCAAATTTAATGATTTGAATTATCTGAAAATTACCAGGATTCTAGTAGGGACTGAGCCCTACACATTCTTGATGAATAGAGAATTTTATTTTAATTTTTAAGTAGTAGCAGGTCTACCCGTACGCCATCAGACAATCAAAATTTAGTAAAATAAAAAAGAAAAATTTATTTCTTCCAAATTTAATGATTTTAATTATCTGAAAATTACCAGGATTCTAGTAGGGACTGAGCCCTACACAATTCTAAAGAATAGAGAATTTTATTTCAATTTTTAAGTAGTAGCACCCTCACCCGTACGCCATCAGACAATCAAAATTTGGTAAAATAGAAAAGAAAATTTTATTTCTTCCAAATTTAATGATCTTAATCATCTGAAAATTACCAGGATTCTAGTAGGGACTGAGCCCTACACAATCTTGAAGAATAGATAATTTTATTTCTATTTTTAAGTAGTAGCACCCTCACCCGTACGCCATCAGACAATCAAAATTTGGTAAAATAGAAAAGAAAAATTTATTTCCTCCAAATTTATTTATTATAATCATCTGAAAATTACCAGGATTCTAGTAGGGACTGAGCCCTACACATTCTTGATGAATAGAGAATTTTATTTTAATTTTTAAGTAGTAGCAGGTCTACCCGTACGCCATCAGACAATCAAAATTTAGTAAAATAAAAAAGAAAAATTTATTTCTTCAAAATTTAATGATTTTAATTATCTGAAAATTACCAGGATTCTAGTAGGGACTGAGCCCTACACAATTCTAAAGAATAGAGAATTTTATTTCTATTTTTAAGTAGTAGCACCCTCACCCGTACGCCATCAGACAATCAAAATTTGGTAAAATAGAAAAGAAAAATTTATTTCCTCCAAATTTATTTATTATAATCATCTGAAAATTACCAGGATTCTAGTAGGGACTGAGCCCTACACAATTCTGAAGAATAGAGAATTTTATTTTAATTTTTAAGTAGTAGCAGGTCCACCCGTACGCCATCAGACAATCAAAATTTGGTAAAATAGAAAAGAAAAATTTATTTCATCCAAATTTAATGATTTTAATTATCTGAAAATTACCAGGATTCTAGTAGGGACTGAGCCCTACACAATCTTGAAGAATAGATAATTTTATTTCTATTTTTAAGTAGTAGCACCCTCACCCGTACGCCATCAAAAAATCAAAATTTGGTAAAATAGAAAAGAAAAATTTATTTCCTCCAAATTTATTTATTATAATCATCTGAAAATTACCAGGATTCTAGTAGGGACTGAGCCCTACACAATTTTGAAGAATAGAGAATTTTATTTTAATTTTTAAGTAGTAGCAGGTCCACCCGTACGCCATCAGACAATCAAAATTTGGTAAAATAGAAAAAAAAAATTTATTTCCTCCAAATTTATTTATTATAATCATCTGAAAATTACCAGGATTCTAGTAGGGACTGAGCCCTACACAATCTTAAAGAATAGAGAATTTTATTTTAATTTTTAGGTAGTAGCAGGTCCACCCGTACGCCATCAGACAATCAAAATTTGGTAAAATAGAAAAGAATAATTTATTTCTTCCAAATTTAATTATTTTAAATATCTGAAAATTACCAGGATTCTAGTAGGGACTGAGCCCTACACAATCTTGAAGAATAGAGAATTTTATTTTAATTTTTAAGTAGTAGCAGGTCCACCCGTACGCCATCAGACAATCAAAATTTGGTAAAATAGAAAAGAAAAATTTATTTCTTCCAAATTTAATGATTTGAATTATCTGAAAATTACCAGGATTCTAGTAGGGACTGAGCCCTACACATTCTTGATGAATAGAGAATTTTATTTTAATTTTTAAGTAGTAGCAGGTCTACCCGTACGCCATCAGACAATCAAAATTTAGTAAAATAAAAAAGAAAAATTTATTTCTTCCAAATTTAATGATTTTAATTATCTGAAAATTACCAGGATTCTAGTAGGGACTGAGCCCTACACAATTCTAAAGAATAGAGAATTTTATTTCAATTTTTAAGTAGTAGCACCCTCACCCGTACGCCATCAGACAATCAAAATTTGGTAAAATAGAAAAGAAAATTTTATTTCTTCCAAATTTAATGATCTTAATCATCTGAAAATTACCAGGATTCTAGTAGGGACTGAGCCCTACACAATCTTGAAGAATAGATAATTTTATTTCTATTTTTAAGTAGTAGCACCTTCACCCGTACGCCATCAGACAATCAAAATTTGGTAAAATAGAAAAGAAAAATTTATTTCCTCCAAATTTATTTATTATAATCATCTGAAAATTACCAGAATTCTAGTAGGGACGGAGCCCTACACAATTCTGAAGAATAGAGAATTTTATTTTAATTTTAAAGTAGTAGCACCCTCACCCGTACGCCATCAGACAATCAAAATTTGGTAAAATAGAAAAGAAAAATTTATTTCTTCCAAATTTAATGATTTGAATTATCTAAAAATTACCAGGATTCTAGTAGGGACTGAGCCTTACACAATCTTGAAGAATAGAGAATTTTATTTTAATTTTTAAGTAGTAGCAGGTCCACCCGTACGCCATCAGACAATCAAAATTTGGTAAAATAGAAAAGAAAAATTTATTTCCTCCAAATTTATTTATTATAATCATCTGAAAATTACCAGGAATCTAGTAGGGACTGAGCCCTACACAATCTTGAAGAATAGAGAATTTTATTTTAATTTTTAAGTAGTAGCACCCTCACTTGTACGCCATCAGACAATCAAAATTTGGTAAAATAGAAAAGAAAAATTTATTTCATCCAAATTTAATGATTTTAATTATCTGAAAATAACCAGGATTCTAGTAGGGACTGAGCCCTACACAATCTTGAAGAATAGAGAATTTTATTTTAATTTTTGGGTAGTAGCAGGTCCACCCGTACGCCATCAGACAATCAAAATTTGGTAAAATAGAAAAGAAAAATTTATTTCTTCCAAATTTAATTATTTTAATTATCTGAAAATTACCAGGATTCTAGTAGGGACTGAGCCCTACACAATCTTGAAGAATAGAGAATTTTATTTTAATTTTTAAGTAGTAGCAGGTCCACCCGTACGCCATCAGACAATCAAAATTTGGTAAAATAGAAAAGAAAAATTTATTTCTTCCAAATTTAATGATTTGAATTATCTGAAAATTACCAGGATTCTAGTAGGGACTGAGCCCTACACATTCTTGATGAATAGAGAATTTTATTTTAATTTTTAAGTAGTAGCAGGTCTACCCGTACGCCATCAGACAATCAAAATTTAGTAAAATAAAAAAGAAAAATTTATTTCTTCCAAATTTAATGATTTTAATTATCTGAAAATTACCAGGATTCTAGTAGGGACTGAGCCCTACACAATTCTAAAGAATAGAGAATTTTATTTCTATTTTTAAGTAGTAGCACCCTCACCCGTACGCCATCAGACAATCAAAATTTGGTAAAATAGAAAAGAAAAATTTATTTCCTCCAAATTTATTTATTATAATCATCTGAAAATTACCAGGATTCTAGTAGGGACTGAGCCCTACACAATTCTGAAGAATAGAGAATTTTATTTCAATTTTTAAGTAGTAGCAGGTCCACCCGTACGCCATCAGACAATCAAAATTTGGTAAAATAGAAAAGAAAAATTTATTTCATCCAAATTTAATGATTTTAATTATCTGAAAATTACCAGGATTCTAGTAGGGACTGAGCCCTACACAATCTTGAAGAATAGAGAATTTTATTTTAATTTTTAAGTAGTAGCAGGTCCACCCGTACGCCATCAGACAATCAAAATTTGGTAAAATAGAAAAGAAAAATTTATTTCTTCCAAATTTAATAATTTGAATTATCTGAAAATTACCAGGATTCTAGTAGGGACTGAGCCCTACACAATTTTGAAGAATAGAGAATTTTATTTTAATTTTTAAGTAGTAGCAGGTCCACCCGTACGCCATCAGACAATCAAAATTTGGTAAAATAGAAAAAAAAAATTTATTTCCTCCAAATTTATTTATTATAATCATCTGAAAATTACCAGGATTCTAGTAGGGACTAAGCCCTACACAATCTTAAAGAATAGAGAATTTTATTTTAATTTTTAGGTAGTAGCAGGTCCACCCGTACGCCATCAGACAATCAAAATTTAGTAAAATAGAAAAGAATAATTTATTTCTTCCAAATTTAATTATTTTAATTATCTGAAAATTACCAGGATTCTAGTAGGGACTGAGCCCTACACAATCTTGAAGAATAGAGAATTTTATTTTAATTTTTAAGTAGTAGCAGGTCCACCCGTACGCCATCAGACAATCAAAATTTGGTAAAATAGAAAAGAAAAATTTATTTCTTCCAAATTTAATGATTTGAATTATCTGAAAATTACCAGGATTCTAGTAGGGACTGAGCCCTACACATTCTTGATGAATAGAGAATTTTATTTTAATTTTTAAGTAGTAGCAGGTCTACCCGTACGCCATCAGACAATCAAAATTTAGTAAAATAAAAAAGAAAAATTTATTTCTTCCAAATTTAATGATTTTAATTATCTGAAAATTACCAGGATTCTAGTAGGGACTGAGCCCTACACAATTCTAAAGAATAGAGAATTTTATTTCAATTTTTAAGTAGTAGCACCCTCACCCGTACGCCATCAGACAATCAAAATTTGGTAAAATAGAAAAGAAAATTTTATTTCTTCCAAATTTAATGATCTTAATCATCTGAAAATTACCAGGATTCTAGTAGGGACTGAGCCCTACACAATCTTGAAGAATAGATAATTTTATTTCTATTTTTAAGTAGTAGCACCCTCACCCGTACGCCATCAGACAATCAAAATTTGGTAAAATAGAAAAGAAAAATTTATTTCCTCCAAATTTATTTATTATAATCATCTGAAAATTACCAGGATTCTAGTAGGGACTGAGCCCTACACATTCTTGATGAATAGAGAATTTTATTTTAATTTTTAAGTAGTAGCAGGTCTACCCGTACGCCATCAGACAATCAAAATTTAGTAAAATAAAAAAGAAAAATTTATTTCTTCAAAATTTAATGATTTTAATTATCTGAAAATTACCAGGATTCTAGTAGGGACTGAGCCCTACACAATTCTAAAGAATAGAGAATTTTATTTCTATTTTTAAGTAGTAGCACCCTCACCCGTACGCCATCAGACAATCAAAATTTGGTAAAATAGAAAAGAAAAATTTATTTCCTCCAAATTTATTTATTATAATCATCTGAAAATTACCAGGATTCTAGTAGGGACTGAGCCCTACACAATTCTGAAGAATAGAGAATTTTATTTTAATTTTAAAGTAGTAGCACCCTCACCCGTACGCCATCAGACAATCAAAATTTGGTAAAATAGAAAAGAAAAATTTATTTCCTCCAAATTTATTTATTATAATCATCTGAAAATTACCAGGATTCTAGTAGGGACTGAGCCCTACACAATTCTGAAGAATAGAGAATTTTATTTCAATTTTTAAGTAGTAGCAGGTCCACCCGTACGCCATCAGACAATCAAAATTTGGTAAAATAGAAAAGAAAAATTTATTTCTTCCAAATTTAATTATTTTAATTATCTGAAAATTACCAGGATTCTAGAAGGGACTGAGCCCTACACAATTCTAAAGAATAGAGAATTTTATTTCAATTTTTAAGTAGTAGCACCCTCACCCGTACGCCATCAGACAATCAAAATTTGGTAAAATAGAAAAGAAAATTTTATTTCTTCCAAATTTAATGATCTTAATCATCTGAAAATTACCAGGATTCTAGTAGGGACTGAGCCCTACACAATCTTGAAGAATAGATAATTTTATTTCTATTTTTAAGTAGTAGCACCCTCACCCGTACGCCATCAGACAATCAAAATTTGGTAAAATAGAAAAAAAAAATTTATTTCCTCCAAATTTATTTATTATAATCATCTGAAAATTACCAGGATTCTAGTAGGGACTGAGCCCTACACAATCTTAAAGAATAGAGAATTTTATTTTAATTTTTAAGTAGTAGCAGGTCCACCCGTACGCCATCAGACAATCAAAATTTGGTAAAATAGAAAAAAAAAATTTATTTCTTCCAAATTTAATGATTTGAATTATCTAAAAATTACCAGGATTCTAGTAGGGACTGAGCCTTACACAATCTTGAAGAATAGAGAATTTTATTTTAATTTTTAAGTAGTAGCAGGTCCACCCGTACGCCATCAGACAATCAAAATTTGGTAAAATAGAAAAGAAAAATTTATTTCCTCCAAATTTATTTATTATAATCATCTGAAAATTACCAGGAATCTAGTAGGGACTGAGCCCTACACAATCTTGAAGAATAGAGAATTTTATTTTAATTTTTAAGTAGTAGCACCCTCACTTGTACGCCATCAGACAATCAAAATTTGGTAAAATAGAAAAGAAAAATTTATTTCTTCCAAATGTAATGATTTTAATTATCTGAAAATTACCAGGATTCTAGTAGGGACTGAGCCCTACACAATCTTGAAGAATAGAGGATTTTATTTTAATTTTTAAGTAGTAGCAGGTCCACCCGTACGCCATCAGACAATCAAAATTTGGTAAAATAGAGAAGAAAAATTTATTTCTTCCAAATGTAATGATTTTAATTATCTGAAAATTACAAGGATTCTAGTAGGGACTGAGCCCTACACAATCTTGAAGAATAGAGAATTTTATTTTAATTTTTAAGTAGTAGCAGGTCTACCCGTACGCCATCAGACAATCAAAATTTAGTAAAATAAAAAAGAAAAATTTATTTCTTCCAAATTTAATGATCTTAATCATCTGAAAATTACCAGGATTCTAGTAGGGACTGAGCCCTACACAATTCTGAAAAATAGAGAATTTTATTTTAATTTTTAGGTAGTAGCAGGTCCACCCGTACGCCATCAGACAATCAAAATTTGGTAAAATAGAAAAGAAAAATTTATTTCATCCAAATTTAATGATTTTAATTATCTGAAAATTACCAGGATTCTAGTAGGGACTGAGCCCTACACAATTCTAAAGAATAGAGAATTTTATTTCAATTTTTAAGTAGTAGCACCCTCACCCGTACGCCATCAGACAATCAAAATTTGGTAAAATAGAAAAGAAAATTTTATTTCTTCCAAATTTAATGATCTTAATCATCTGAAAATTACCAGGATTCTAGTAGGGACTGAGCCCTACACAATCTTGAAGAATAGATAATTTTATTTCTATTTTTAAGTAGTAGCACCCTCACCCGTACGCCATCAGACAATCAAAATTTGGTAAAATAGAAAAGAAAAATTTATTTCCTCCAAATTTATTTATTATAATCATCTGAAAATTACCAGGATTCTAGTAGGGACTGAGCCCTACACATTCTTGATGAATAGAGAATTTTATTTTAATTTTTAAGTAGTAGCAGGTCTACCCGTACGCCATCAGACAATCAAAATTTAGTAAAATAAAAAAGAAAAATTTATTTCTTCAAAATTTAATGATTTTAATTATCTGAAAATTACCAGGATTCTAGTAGGGACTGAGCCCTACACAATTCTAAAGAATAGAGAATTTTATTTCTATTTTTAAGTAGTAGCACCCTCACCCGTACGCCATCAGACAATCAAAATTTGGTAAAATAGAAAAGAAAATTTTATTTCTTCCAAATTTAATGATCTTAATCATCTGAAAATTACCAGGATTCTAGTAGGGACTGAGCCCTACACAATCTTGAAGAATAGAGAATTTTATTTTAATTTTTAAGTAGTAGCAGGTCCACCCGTACGCCATCAGACAATCAAAATTTGGTAAACTAGAGAAGAAAAATTTATTTCTTCCAAATTTAATGATTTTAATTATCTGAAAATTACCAGGATTCTAGTAGGGACTGAGCCCTACACAATCTTGAAGAATAGAGAATTTTATTTTAATTTTTAAGTAGTAGCACCCTCACTTGTACGCCATCAGACAATCAAAATTTGGTAAAATAGAGAAGAAAAATTTATTTCTTCCAAATGTAATTATTTTAATTATCTGAAAATTACCAGGATTCTAGTAGGGACTGAGCCCTACACAATCTTAAAGAATAGAGAATTTTATTTTAATTTTTAAGTAGTAGCAGGTCTACCCGTACGCCATCAGACAATCAAAATTTAGTAAAATAAAAAAGAAAAATTTATTTCTTCCAAATTTAATGATTTTAATTATCTGAAAATTACCAGGCTTCTAGTAGGGACTGAGCCCTACACAATTCTAAAGAATAGAGAATTTTATTTCAATTTTTAAGTAGTAGCACCCTCACCCGTACGCCATCAGACAATCAAAATTTGGTAAAATAGAAAAGAAAATTTTATTTCTTCCAAATTTAATGATCTTAATCATCTGAAAATTACCAGGATTCTAGTAGGGACTGAGCCCTACACAATCTTGAAGAATAGATAATTTTATTTCTATTTTTAAGTAGTAGCACCCTCACCCGTACGCCATCAAAAAATCAAAATTTGGTAAAATAGAAAAGAAAAATTTATTTCCTCCAAATTTATTTATTATAATCATCTGAAAATTACCAGGATTCTAGTAGGGACTGAGCCCTACACAATTTTGAAGAATAGAGAATTTTATTTTAATTTTTAAGTAGTAGCAGGTCCACCCGTACGCCATCAGACAATCAAAATTTGGTAAAATAGAAAAAAAAAATTTATTTCCTCCAAATTTATTTATTATAATCATCTGAAAATTACCAGGATTCTAGTAGGGACTGAGCCCTACACAATCTTAAAGAATAGAGAATTTTATTTTAATTTTTAGGTAGTAGCAGGTCCACCCGTACGCCATCAGACAATCAAAATTTGGTAAAATAGAAAAGAATAATTTATTTCTTCCAAATTTAATTATTTTAAATATCTGAAAATTACCAGGATTCTAGTAGGGACTGAGCCCTACACAATCTTGAAGAATAGAGAATTTTATTTTAATTTTTAAGTAGTAGCAGGTCCACCCGTACGCCATCAGACAATCAAAATTTGGTAAAATAGAAAAGAAAAATTTATTTCTTCCAAATTTAATGATTTGAATTATCTGAAAATTACCAGGATTCTAGTAGGGACTGAGCCCTACACATTCTTGATGAATAGAGAATTTTATTTTAATTTTTAAGTAGTAGCAGGTCTACCCGTACGCCATCAGACAATCAAAATTTAGTAAAATAAAAAAGAAAAATTTATTTCTTCCAAATTTAATGATTTTAATTATCTGAAAATTACCAGGATTCTAGTAGGGACTGAGCCCTACACAATTCTAAAGAATAGAGAATTTTATTTCAATTTTTAAGTAGTAGCACCCTCACCCGTACGCCATCAGACAATCAAAATTTGGTAAAATAGAAAAGAAAATTTTATTTCTTCCAAATTTAATGATCTTAATCATCTGAAAATTACCAGGATTCTAGTAGGGACTGAGCCCTACACAATCTTGAAGAATAGATAATTTTATTTCTATTTTTAAGTAGTAGCATCCTCACCCGTACGCCATCAGACAATCAAAATTTGGTAAAATAGAAAAGAAAAATTTATTTCCTCCAAATTTATTTATTATAATCATCTGAAAATTACCAGAATTCTAGTAGGGACTGAGCCCTACACAATTCTGAAGAATAGAGAATTTTATTTTAATTTTAAAGTAGTAGCACCCTCACCCGTACGCCATCAGACAATCAAAATTTGGTAAAATAGAAAAGAAAAATTTATTTCTTCCAAATTTAATGATTTGAATTATCTAAAAATTACCAGGATTCTAGTAGGGACTGAGCCTTACACAATCTTGAAGAATAGAGAATTTTATTTTAATTTTTAAGTAGTAGCAGGTCCACCCGTACGCCATCAGACAATCAAAATTTGGTAAAATAGAAAAGAAAAATTTATTTCCTCCAAATTTATTTATTATAATCATCTGAAAATTACCAGGAATCTAGTAGGGACTGAGCCCTACACAATCTTGAAGAATAGAGAATTTTATTTTAATTTTTAAGTAGTAGCACCCTCACTTGTACGCCATCAGACAATCAAAATTTGGTAAAATAGAAAAGAAAAATTTATTTCATCCAAATTTAATGATTTTAATTATCTGAAAATAACCAGGATTCTAGTAGGGACTGAGCCCTACACAATCTTGAAGAATAGAGAATTTTATTTTAATTTTTGGGTAGTAGCAGGTCCACCCGTACGCCATCAGACAATCAAAATTTGGTAAAATAGAAAAGAAAAATTTATTTCTTCCAAATTTAATTATTTTAATTATCTGAAAATTACCAGGATTCTAGTAGGGACTGAGCCCTACACAATCTTGAAGAATAGAAAATTTTATTTTAATTTTTAAGTAGTAGCAGGTCCACCCGTACGCCATCAGACAATCAAAATTTGGTAAAATAGAGAAGAAAAATTTATTTCTTCCAAATGTAATGATTTTAATTATCTGAAAATTACCAGGATTTTAGTAGGGACTGAGCCCTACACAATCTTGAAGAATAGAGAATTTTATTTTAATTTTTAAGTAGTAGCAGGTCCACCCGTACGCCATCAGACAATCAAAATTTGGTAAAATAGAAAAGAAAAATTTATTTTTTCCAAATTTAATGATTTGAATTATCTGAAAATTACCAGGATTCTAGTAGGGACTGAGCCCTACACATTCTTGATGAATAGAGAATTTTATTTTAATTTTTAAGTAGTAGCAGGTCTACCCGTACGCCATCAGACAATCAAAATTTAGTAAAATAAAAAAGAAAAATTTATTTCTTCCAAATTTAATGATTTTAATTATCTGAAAATTACCAGGATTCTAGTAGGGACTGAGCCCTACACAATTCTAAAGAATAGAGAATTTTATTTCTATTTTTAAGTAGTAGCACCCTCACCCGTACGCCATCAGACAATCAAAATTTGGTAAAATAGAAAAGAAAAATTTATTTCCTCCAAATTTATTTATTATAATCATCTGAAAATTACCAGGATTCTAGTAGGGACTGAGCCCTACACAATTCTGAAGAATAGAGAATTTTATTTCAATTTTTAAGTAGTAGCAGGTCCACCCGTACGCCATCAGACAATCAAAATTTGGTAAAATAGAAAAGAAAAATTTATTTCATCCAAATTTAATGATTTTAATTATCTGAAAATTACCAGGATTCTAGTAGGGACTGAGCCCTACACAATCTTGAAGAATAGAGAATTTTATTTTAATTTTTAAGTAGTAGCAGGTCCACCCGTACGCCATCAGACAATCAAAATTTGGTAAAATAGAAAAGAAAAATTTATTTCTTCCAAATTTAATAATTTGAATTATCTGAAAATTACCAGGATTCTAGTAGGGACTGAGCCCTACACAATTTTGAAGAATAGAGAATTTTATTTTAATTTTTAAGTAGTAGCAGGTCCACCCGTACGCCATCAGACAATCAAAATTTGGTAAAATAGAAAAAAAAAATTTATTTCCTCCAAATTTATTTATTATAATCATCTGAAAATTACCAGGATTCTAGTAGGGACTGAGCCCTACACAATCTTAAAGAATAGAGAATTTTATTTTAATTTTTAGGTAGTAGCAGGTCCACCCGTACGCCATCAGACAATCAAAATTTAGTAAAATAGAAAAGAATAATTTATTTCTTCCAAATTTAATTATTTTAATTATCTGAAAATTACCAGGATTCTAGTAGGGACTGAGCCCTACACAATCTTGAAGAATAGAGAATTTTATTTTAATTTTTAAGTAGTAGCAGGTCCACCCGTACGCCATCAGACAATCAAAATTTGGTAAAATAGAAAAGAAAAATTTATTTCTTCCAAATTTAATGATTTGAATTATCTGAAAATTACCAGGATTCTAGTAGGGACTGAGCCCTACACATTCTTGATGAATAGAGAATTTTATTTTAATTTTTAAGTAGTAGCAGGTCTACCCGTACGCCATCAGACAATCAAAATTTAGTAAAATAAAAAAGAAAAATTTATTTCTTCCAAATTTAATGATTTTAATTATCTGAAAATTACCAGGATTCTAGTAGGGACTGAGCCCTACACAATTCTAAAGAATAGAGAATTTTATTTCAATTTTTAAGTAGTAGCACCCTCACCCGTACGCCATCAGACAATCAAAATTTGGTAAAATAGAAAAGAAAATTTTATTTCTTCCAAATTTAATGATCTTAATCATCTGAAAATTACCAGGATTCTAGTAGGGACTGAGCCCTACACAATTCTAAAGAATAGAGAATTTTATTTCTATTTTTAAGTAGTAGCACCCTCACCCGTACGCCATCAGACAATCAAAATTTGGTAAAATAGAAAAGAAAAATTTATTTCCTCCAAATTTATTTATTATAATCATCTGAAAATTACCAGGATTCTAGTAGGGACTGAGCCCTACACAATTCTGAAGAATAGAGAATTTTATTTTAATTTTAAAGTAGTAGCACCCTCACCCGTACGCCATCAGACAATCAAAATTTGGTAAAATAGAAAAGAAAAATTTATTTCCTCCAAATTTATTTATTATAATCATCTGAAAATTACCAGGATTCTAGTAGGGACTGAGCCCTACACAATTCTGAAGAATAGAGAATTTTATTTCAATTTTTAAGTAGTAGCAGGTCCACCCGTACGCCATCAGACAATCAAAATTTGGTAAAATAGAAAAGAAAAATTTATTTCTTCCAAATGTAATGATTTTAATTATCTGAAAATTACCAGGATTCTAGTAGGGACTGAGCCCTACACAATCTTGAAGAATAGATAATTTTATTTCTATTTTTAAGTAGTAGCACCCTCACCCGTACGCCATCAGACAATCAAAATTTGGTAAAATAGAAAAGAAAAATTTATTTCCTCCAAATTTATTTATTATGATTATCTGAAAATTACCAGGATTCTAGTAGGGACTGAGCCCTACACAATTTTGAAGAATAGAGAATTTTATTTTAATTTTTAAGTAGTAACAGGTCCACCCGTACGCCATCAGACAATCAAAATTTGGTAAAATAGAAAAGAAAAATTTATTTCCTCTAAATTTATTTATTATAATCATCTGAAAATTACCAGGATTCTAGTAGGGACTGAGCCCTACACAATCTTGAAGAATAGAGAATTTTATTTTAATTTTTAAGTAGTAGCAGGTCCACCCGTACGCCATCAGACAATCAAAATTTGGTAAAATAGAAAAGAAAAATTTATTTCTTCCAAATTTAATTATTTTAATTATCTAAAAATTACCAGGATTTTAGTAGGGACTGAGCCCTACACAATCTTAAAGAATAGAGAATTTTATTTTAATTTTTAAGTAGTAGCACCCTCACTTGTACGCCATCAGACAATCAAAATTTGGTAAAATAGAGAAGAAAAATTTATTTCTTCCAAATGTAATGATTTTAATTATCTGAAAATTACCAGGATTCTAGTAGGGACTGAGCCCTAGACAATTCTGAAGAATAGAGAATTTTATTTTAATTTTTAAGTAGTAGCAGGTCCACCCGTACGCCATCAGACAATCAAAATTTGGTTAAAATAGAGAAGAAAAATTTATTTCTTCCAAATGTAATGATTTGAATTATCTGAAAAATTACCAGGAATCTAGTAGGGACTGAGCCCTACACAATCTTGAAGAATAGAGAATTTTATTTTAATTTTTAAGTAGTAGCAGTTCCACCCGTACGCCATCAGACAATCAAAATTTGGTAAAATAGAAAAGAAAAATTTATTTCTTCCAAATTTAATGATTTGAATTATCTGAAAATTACCAGGATTCTAGTAGGGACTGAGCCCTACACATTCTTGATGAATAGAGTATTTTATTTTAATTTTTAAGTAGTAGCAGGTCCACCCGTACGCCATCAGACAATCAAAATTTGGTAAAATAGAGAAGAAAAATTTATTTCTTCCAAATTTAATGATTTTAATTATCTGAAAATTACCAGGATTCTAGTAGGGACTGAGCCCTACACAATCTTGAAGAATAGAGAATTTTATTTTAATTTTTAAGTAGTAGCACCCTCACTTGTACGCCATCAGACAATCAAAATTTGGTAAAATAGAGAAGAAAAATTTATTTCTTCCAAATGTAATTATTTTAATTATCTGAAAATTACCAGGATTCTAGTAGGGACTGAGCCCTACACAATCTTAAAGAATAGAGAATTTTATTTTAATTTTTAAGTAGTAGCAGGTCTACCCGTACGCCATCAGACAATCAAAATTTAGTAAAATAAAAAAGAAAAATTTATTTCTTCCAAATTTAAAGATTTTAATTATCTGAAAATTACCAGGCTTCTAGTAGGGACTGAGCCCTACACAATTCTAAAGAATAGAGAATTTTATTTCAATTTTTAAGTAGTAGCACCCTCACCCGTACGCCATCAGACAATCAAAATTTGGTAAAATAGAAAAGAAAAATTTATTTCCTCCAAATTTATTTATTATAATCATCTGAAAATTACCAGGGTTCTAGTAGGGACTGAGCCCTACACAATTCTGAAGAATAGAGAATTTTATTTCAATTTTTAAGTAGTAGCAGGTCCACCCGTACGCCATCAGACAATCAAAATTTGGTAAAATAGAAAAGAAAAATTTATTTCCTCCAAATTTATTTATTATAATCATCTGAAAATTACCAGGATTCTAGTAGGGACTGAGCCCTACACAATCTTGAAGAATAGAGAATTTTATTTTAATTTTTAAGTAGTAGCACCCTCACTTGTACGCCATCAGACAATCAAAATTTGGTAAAATAGAGAAGAAAAATTTATTTCTTCCAAATTTAATGATTTTAATTATCTGAAAATTACCAGGATTCTAGTAGGGACTGAGCCCTACACAATCTTGAAGAATAGAGAATTTTATTTTAATTTTTAAGTAGTAGCAGGTCCACCCGTACGCCATCAGACAATCAAAATTTGGTAAAATAGAAAAGAAAAATTTATTTCATCCAAATTTAATTATTTTAATTATCTGAAAATTACCAGGATTCTAGTAGGGACTGAGCCCTACACAATCTTGAAGAATAGAGAATTTTATTTTAATTTTTAAGTAGTAGCAGGTCCACCCGTACGCCATCAGACAATCAAAATTTGGTAAAATAGAAAAGAAAAATTTATTTCTTCCAAATTTAATGATTTTAATTATCTGAAAATTACCAGGATTCTAGTAGGGACTGAGCCCTACACAATCTTGAAGAATAGATAATTTTATTTCTATTTTTAAGTAGTAGCACCCTCACCCGTACGCCATCAAAAAATCAAAATTTGGTAAAATAGAAAAGAAAAATTTATTTCCTCCAAATTTATTTATTATAATCATCTGAAAATTACCAGGATTCTAGTAGGGACTGAGCCCTACACAATTCTGAAGAATAGAGAATTTTATTTCAATTTTTAAGTAGTAGCAGGTCCACCCGTACGCCATCAGACAATCAAAATTTGGTAAAATAGAAAAGAAAAATTTATTTCATCCAAATTTAATGATTTTAATTATCTGAAAATTACCAGGATTCTAGTAGGGACTGAGCTCTACACAATCTTGAAGAATAGAGAATTTTATTTTAATTTTTAAGTAGTAGCAGGTCCACCCGTACGCCATCAGACAATCAAAATTTGGTAAAATAGAAAAAAAAAATTTATTTCCTCCAAATTTATTTATTATAATCATCTGAAAATTACCAGGATTCTAGTAGGGACTGAGCCCTACACAATCTTAAAGAATAGAGAATTTTATTTTAATTTTTAGGTAGTAGCAGGTCCACCCGTACGCCATCAGACAATCAAAATTTGGTAAAATAGAAAAGAATAATTTATTTCTTCCAAATTAAATTATTTTAATTATCTGAAAATTACCAGGATTCTAGTAGGGACTGAGCCCTACACAATCTTGAAGAATAGAGAATTTTATTTTAATTTTTAAGTAGTAGCAGGTCCACCCGTACGCCATCAGACAATCAAAATTTGGTAAAATAGAAAAGAAAAATTTATTTCTTCCAAATTTAATGATTTTAATTATCTGAAAATTACCAGGATTCTAGTAGGGACTGAGCCCTACACAATTCTAAAGAATAGAGAATTTTATTTCAATTTTTAAGTAGTAGCACCCTCACCCGTACGCCATCAGACAATCAAAATTTGGTAAAATAGAAAAGAAAATTTTATTTCTTCCAAATTTAATGATCTTAATCATCTGAAAATTACCAGGATTCTAATAGGGACTGAGCCCTACACAATCTTGAAGAATAGATAATTTTATTTCTATTTTTAAGTAGTAGCACCCTCACCCGTACGCCATCAGACAATCAAAATTTGGTAAAATAGAAAAGAAAAATTTATTTCCTCCAAATTTATTTATTATAATCATCTGAAAATTACCAGAATTCTAGTAGGGACTGAGCCCTACACAATTCTGAAGAATAGAGAATTTTATTTTAATTTTAAAGTAGTAGCACCCTCACCCGTACGCCATCAGACAATCAAAATTTGGTAAAATAGAAAAGAAAAATTTATTTCATCCAAATTTAATGATTTTAATTATCTGAAAATTACCAGGATTCTAGTAGGGACTGAGCCCTACACAATCTTGAAGAATAGAGAATTTTATTTTAATTTTTAGGTAGTAGCACCCTCACCCGTACGCCATCAGACAATCAAAATTTGGTAAAATAGAAAAGAAAAATTTATTTCCTCCAAATTTAATTATTTTAATTATCTGAAAATTACCAGGATTCTAGTAGGGACTGAGCCCTACACAATCTTGAAGAATAGAGAATTTTATTTTAATTTTTAAGTAGTAGCAGGTCCACCCGTACGCCATCAGACAATTCAAAATTTGGTAAAATAGAAAAAAAAAATTTATTTCCTCCAAATTTATTTATTATAATCATCTGAAAATTATCAGGATTCTAGTAGGGACTGAGCCCTACACAATCTTAAAGAATAGATAATTTTATTTTAATTTTTAAGTAGTAGCAGGTCCACCCGTACGCCATCAGACAATCAAAATTTGGTAAAATAGAAAAGAAAAATTTATTTCTTCCAAATTTAATGATTTGAATTATCTAAAAATTACCAGGATTCTAGTAGGGACTGAGCCTTACACAATCTTGAAGAATAGAGAATTTTATTTTAATTTTTAAGTAGTAGCAGGTCCACCCGTACGCCATCAGACAATCAAAATTTGGTAAAATAGAGAAGAAAAATTTATTTCTTCCAAATGTAATGATTTTAATTATCTGAAAATTACCAGGATTTTAGTAGGGACTGAGGCCTACACAATCTTGAAGAATAGAGAATTTTATTTTAATTTTTAAGTAGTAGCAGGTCCACCCGTACGCCATCAGACAATCAAAATTTGGTAAAATAGAAAAGAAAAATTTATTTCTTCCAAATTTAATGATTTGAATTATCTGAAAATTACCAGGATTCTAGTAGGGACTGAGCCCTACACAATCTTGAAAAATAGAGAATTTTATTTCAATTTTTAAGTAGTAGCACCCTCACCCGTACGCCATCAGACAATCAAAATTTGGTAAAATAGAAAAGAAAAATTTATTTCTTCCAAATTTATTAATTATAATCATCTGAAAATTACCAGGATTCTAGTAGGGACTGAGCCCTACACAATCTTGAAGAATAGATAATTTTATTTTAATTTTTAGGTAGTAGCAGGTCCACCCGTACGCCATCAGACAATCAAAATTTGGTAAAATAGAAAAGAAAAATTTATTTCTTCCAAATTTAATGATTTGAATTATCTGAAAATTACCAGGATTCTAGTAGGGACTGAGCCCTACACAATCTTGAAGAATAGAGAATTTTATTTCAATTTTTAAGTAGTAGCACCCTCACCCGTACGCCATCAGACAATCAAAATTTGGTAAAATAGAAAAGAAAAATTTATTTCATCCAAATTTAATGATTTTAATTATCTGAAAATTACCAGGATTCTAGTAGGGACTGAGCCCTACACAATCTTGAAGAATAGATAATTTTATTTTATTTTTAAGTAGTAGCACCCTCACCCGTACGCCATCAGACAATCAAAATTTGGTAAAATAGAAAAGAAAAATTTATTTCCTCCAAATTTATTTATTATAATCATCTGAAAATTACCAGGGTTCTAGTAGGGACTGAGCCCTACACAATCTTAAAGAATAGAGAATTTTATTTCAATTTTTAAGTAGTAGCACCCTCACCCGTACGCCATCAGACAATCAAAATTTGGTAAAATAGAAAAGAATAATTTATTTCCTCCAAATTTATTATTTTAATCATCTGAAAATTACCAGGATTCTAGTAGGGACTGAGCCCTACACAATTCTGAAGAATAGAGAATTTTATTTTAATTTTTAAGTAGTAGCAGGTCCACCCGTACGCCATCAGACAATCAAAATTTGGTAAAATAGAAAAGAAAAATTTATTTCTTCCAAATTTAATGATTTTAATTATCTGAAAATTACCAGGATTCTAGTAGGGACTGAGCCCTACACAATCTTGAAGAATAGAGAATTTTATTTTAATTTTTAAGTAGTAGCACCCTCACCCGTACGCCATCAGACAATCAAAATTTGGTAAAATAGAAAAGAAAAATTTATTTCTTCCAAATTTATTTATTATAATCATCTGAAAATTACCAGGATTCTAGTAGGGACTGAGCCCTACACAATCTTGAAGAATAGATAATTTTATTTTAATTTTTAAGTAGTAGCAGGTCCACCCGTACGCCATCAGACAATCAAAATTTGGTAAAATAGAAAAGAAAAATTTATTTCCTCCAAATTTATTTATTATAATCATCTGAAAATTACCAGGATTCTAGTAGGGACTGAGCCCTACACAATTCTGAAGAATAGAGAATTTTATTTTAATTTTAAAGTAGTAGCACCCTCACCCGTACGCCATCAGACAATCAAAATTTGGTAAAATAGAAAAGAAAAATTTATTTCATCCAAATTTAATGATTTTAATTATCTGAAAATTACCAGGATTCTAGTAGGGACTGAGCCCTACACAATCTTGAAGAATAGAGAATTTTATTTTAATTTTTAGGTAGTAGCACCCTCACCCGTACGCCATCAGACAATCAAAATTTGGTAAAATAGAAAAGAAAAATTTATTTCCTCCAAATTTAATTATTTTAATTATCTGAAAATTACCAGGATTCTAGTAGGGACTGAGCCCTACACAATCTTGAAGAATAGAGAATTTTATTTTAATTTTTAAGTAGTAGCAGGTCCACCCGTACGCCATCAGACAATCAAAATTTGGTAAAATAGAAAAAAAAAATTTATTTCCTCCAAATTTATTTATTATAATCATCTGAAAATTACCAGGATTCTAGTAGGGACTGAGCCCTACACAATCTTAAAGAATAGATAATTTTATTTTAATTTTTAAGTAGTAGCAGGTCCACCCGTACGCCATCAGACAATCAAAATTTGGTAAAATAGAAAAGAAAAATTTATTTCTTCCAAATTTAATGATTTGAATTATCTAAAAATTACCAGGATTCTAGTAGGGACTGAGCCTTACACAATCTTGAAGAATAGAGAATTTTATTTTAATTTTTAAGTAGTAGCAGGTCCACCCGTACGCCATCAGACAATCAAAATTTGGTAAAATAGAGAAGAAAAATTTATTTCTTCCAAATGTAATGATTTTAATTATCTGAAAATTACCAGGATTTTAGTAGGGACTGAGGCCTACACAATCTTGAAGAATAGAGAATTTTATTTTAATTTTTAAGTAGTAGCAGGTCCACCCGTACGCCATCAGACAATCAAAATTTGGTAAAATAGAAAAGAAAAATTTATTTCTTCCAAATTTAATGATTTGAATTATCTGAAAATTACCAGGATTCTAGTAGGGACTGAGCCCTACACAATCTTGAAAAATAGAGAATTTTATTTCAATTTTTAAGTAGTAGCACCCTCACCCGTACGCCATCAGACAATCAAAATTTGGTAAAATAGAAAAGAAAAATTTATTTCTTCCAAATTTATTAATTATAATCATCTGAAAATTACCAGGATTCTAGTAGGGACTGAGCCCTACACAATCTTGAAGAATAGATAATTTTATTTTAATTTTTAGGTAGTAGCAGGTCCACCCGTACGCCATCAGACAATCAAAATTTGGTAAAATAGAAAAGAAAAATTTATTTCTTCCAAATTTAATGATTTGAATTATCTGAAAATTACCAGGATTCTAGTAGGGACTGAGCCCTACACAATCTTGAAGAATAGAGAATTTTATTTCAATTTTTAAGTAGTAGCACCCTCACCCGTACGCCATCAGACAATCAAAATTTGGTAAAATAGAAAAGAAAAATTTATTTCATCCAAATTTAATGATTTTAATTATCTGAAAATAACCAGGATTCTAGTAGGGACTGAGCCCTACACAATCTTGAAGAATAGATAATTTTATTTCTATTTTTAAGTAGTAGCACCCTCACCCGTACGCCATCAGACAATCAAAATTTGGTAAAATAGAAAAGAAAAATTTATTTCCTCCAAATTTATTTATTATAATCATCTGAAAATTACCAGGGTTCTAGTAGGGACTGAGTCCTACACAATTCTAAAGAATAGAGAATTTTATTTCAATTTTTAAGTAGTAGCACCCTCACCCGTACGCCATCAGACAATCAAAATTTGGTAAAATAGAAAAGAAAAATTTATTTCCTCCAAATTTATTTATTATAATCATCTGAAAATTACCAGGGTTCTAGTAGGGACTGAGCCCTACACAATTCTGAAGAATAGAGAATTTTATTTCAATTTTTAAGTAGTAGCAGGTCCACCCGTACGCCATCAGACAATCAAAATTTGGTAAAATAGAAAAGAAAAATTTATTTCATCCAAATTTAATGATTTTAATTATCTGAAAATTACCAGGATTCTAGTAGGGACTGAGCCCTACACAATCTTGAAGAATAGAGAATTTTATTTTAATTTTTAGGTAGTAGCACCCTCACCCGTACGCCATCAGACAATCAAAATTTGGTAAAATAGAAAAGAAAAATTTATTTCCTCCAAATTTATTTATTATAATCATCTGAAAATTACCAGGATTCTAGTAGGGACTGAGCCCTACACAATTCTGAAGAATAGATAATTTTATTTTAATTTTTAAGTAGTAGCAGGTCCACCCGTACGCCATCAGACAATCAAAATTTGGTAAAATAGAAAAGAAAAATTTATTTCTTCCAAATTTAATGATTTGAATTATCTAAAAATTACCAGGATTCTAGTAGGGACTGAGCCTTACACAATCTTAAAGAATAGAGAATTTTATTTTAATTTTTAAGTAGTAGCACCCTCACTTGTACGCCATCAGACAATCAAAATTTGGTAAAATAGAAAAGAAAAATTTATTTCATCCAAATTTAATGATTTTAATTATCTGAAAATAACCAGGATTCTAGTAGGGACTGAGCCCTACACAATCTTGAAGAATAGAGAATTTTATTTTAATTTTTGGGTAGTAGCAGGTCCACCCGTACGCCATCAGACAATCAAAATTTGGTAAAATAGAAAAGAAAAATTTATTTCTTCCAAATTTAATTATTTTAATTATCTGAAAATTACCAGGATTCTAGTAGGGACTGAGCCCTACACAATCTTGAAGAATAGAGAATTTTATTTTAATTTTTAAGTAGTAGCAGGTCCACCCGTACGCCATCAGACAATCAAAATTTGGTAAAATAGAGAAGAAAAATTTATTTCTTCCAAATGTAATGATTTTAATTATCTGAAAATTACCAGGATTTTAGTAGGGACTGAGCCCTACACAATCTTGAAGAATAGAGAATTTTATTTTAATTTTTAAGTAGAAGCAGGTCCACCCGTACGCCATCAGACAATCAAAATTTGGTAAAATAGAAAAGAAAAATTTATTTCTTCCAAATTTAATGATTTGAATTATCTGAAAATTACCAGGATTCTAGTAGGGACTGAGCCCTACACATTCTTGATGAATAGAGAATTTTATTTTAATTTTTAAGTAGTAGCAGGTCTACCCGTACGCCATCAGACAATCAAAATTTAGTAAAATAAAAAAGAAAAATTTATTTCTTCCAAATTTAATGATTTTAATTATCTGAAAATTACCAGGATTCTAGTAGGGACTGAGCCCTACACAATTCTAAAGAATAGAGAATTTTATTTCAATTTTTAAGTAGTAGCACCCTCACCCGTACGCCATCAGACAATCAAAATTTGGTAAAATAGAAAAGAAAAATTTATTTCTTCCAAATTTAATGATTTGAATTATCTGAAAATTACCAGGATTCTAGTAGGGACTGAGCCCTACACAATCTTGAAAAATAGAGAATTTTATTTCAATTTTTAAGTAGTAGCACCCTCACCCGTACGCCATCAGACAATCAAAATTTGGTAAAATAGAAAAGAAAAATTTATTTCTTCCAAATTTATTAATTATAATCATCTGAAAATTACCAGGATTCTAGTAGGGACTGAGCCCTACACAATCTTGAAGAATAGATAATTTTATTTTAATTTTTAGGTAGTAGCAGGTCCACCCGTACGCCATCAGACAATCAAAATTTGGTAAAATAGAAAAGAAAAATTTATTTCTTCCAAATTTAATGATTTGAATTATCTGAAAATTACCAGGATTCTAGTAGGGACTGAGCCCTACACAATCTTGAAGAATAGAGAATTTTATTTCAATTTTTAAGTAGTAGCACCCTCACCCGTACGCCATCAGACAATCAAAATTTGGTAAAATAGAAAAGAAAAATTTATTTCATCCAAATTTAATGATTTTAATTATCTGAAAATAACCAGGATTCTAGTAGGGACTGAGCCCTACACAATCTTGAAGAATAGATAATTTTATTTCTATTTTTAAGTAGTAGCACCCTCACCCGTACGCCATCAGACAATCAAAATTTGGTAAAATAGAAAAGAAAAATTTATTTCCTCCAAATTTATTTATTATAATCATCTGAAAATTACCAGGGTTCTAGTAGGGACTGAGTCCTACACAATTCTAAAGAATAGAGAATTTTATTTCAATTTTTAAGTAGTAGCACCCTCACCCGTACGCCATCAGACAATCAAAATTTGGTAAAATAGAAAAGAAAAATTTATTTCCTCCAAATTTATTTATTATAATCATCTGAAAATTACCAGGGTTCTAGTAGGGACTGAGCCCTACACAATTCTGAAGAATAGAGAATTTTATTTCAATTTTTAAGTAGTAGCAGGTCCACCCGTACGCCATCAGACAATCAAAATTTGGTAAAATAGAAAAGAAAAATTTATTTCATCCAAATTTAATGATTTTAATTATCTGAAAATTACCAGGATTCTAGTAGGGACTGAGCCCTACACAATCTTGAAGAATAGAGAATTTTATTTTAATTTTTAGGTAGTAGCACCCTCACCCGTACGCCATCAGACAATCAAAATTTGGTAAAATAGAAAAGAAAAATTTATTTCCTCCAAATTTATTTATTATAATCATCTGAAAATTACCAGGATTCTAGTAGGGACTGAGCCCTACACAATTCTGAAGAATAGATAATTTTATTTTAATTTTTAAGTAGTAGCAGGTCCACCCGTACGCCATCAGACAATCAAAATTTGGTAAAATAGAAAAGAAAAATTTATTTCTTCCAAATTTAATGATTTGAATTATCTAAAAATTACCAGGATTCTAGTAGGGACTGAGCCTTACACAATCTTAAAGAATAGAGAATTTTATTTTAATTTTTAAGTAGTAGCACCCTCACTTGTACGCCATCAGACAATCAAAATTTGGTAAAATAGAAAAGAAAAATTTATTTTATCCAAATTTAATGATTTTAATTATCTGAAAATAACCAGGATTCTAGTAGGGACTGAGCCCTACACAATCTTGAAGAATAGAGAATTTTATTTTAATTTTTGGGTAGTAGCAGGTCCACCCGTACGCCATCAGACAATCAAAATTTGGTAAAATAGAAAAGAAAAATTTATTTCTTCCAAATTTAATTATTTTAATTATCTGAAAATTACCAGGATTCTAGTAGGGACTGAGCCCTACACAATCTTGAAGAATAGAGAATTTTATTTTAATTTTTAAGTAGTAGCAGGTCCACCCGTACGCCATCAGACAATCAAAATTTGGTAAAATAGAGAAGAAAAATTTATTTCTTCCAAATGTAATGATTTTAATTATCTGAAAATTACCAGGATTTTAGTAGGGACTGAGCCCTACACAATCTTGAAGAATAGAGAATTTTATTTTAATTTTTAAGTAGAAGCAGGTCCACCCGTACGCCATCAGACAATCAAAATTTGGTAAAATAGAAAAGAAAAATTTATTTCTTCCAAATTTAATGATTTGAATTATCTGAAAATTACCAGGATTCTAGTAGGGACTGAGCCCTACACATTCTTGATGAATAGAGAATTTTATTTTAATTTTTAAGTAGTAGCAGGTCTACCCGTACGCCATCAGACAATCAAAATTTAGTAAAATAAAAAAGAAAAATTTATTTCTTCCAAATTTAATGATTTTAATTATCTGAAAATTACCAGGATTCTAGTAGGGACTGAGCCCTACACAATTCTAAAGAATAGAGAATTTTATTTCAATTTTTAAGTAGTAGCACCCTCACCCGTACGCCATCAGACAATCAAAATTTGGTAAAATAGAAAAGAAAAATTTATTTCTTCCAAATTTAATTATTTTAATTATCTGAAAATTACCAGGATTCTAGTAGGGACTGAGCCCTACACAATCTTGAAGAATAGAGAATTTTATTTTAATTTTTAAGTAGTAGCAGGTCCACCCGTACGCCATCAGACAATCAAAATTTGGTAAAATAGAAAAGAAAAATTTATTTCATCCAAATTTAATGATTTTAATTATCTGAAAATAACCAGGATTCTAGTAGGGACTGAGCCCTACACAATCTTGAAGAATAGAGAATTTTATTTTAATTTTTGGGTAGTAGCAGGTCCACCCGTACGCCATCAGACAATCAAAATTTGGTAAAATAGAAAAGAAAAATTTATTTCTTCCAAATTTAATTATTTTAATTATCTGAAAATTACCAGGATTCTAGTAGGGACTGAGCCCTACACAATCTTGAAGAATAGAGAATTTTATTTTAATTTTTAAGTAGTAGCAGGTCCACCCGTACGCCATCAGACAATCGAAATTTGGTAAAATAGAAAAGAAAAATTTATTTCTTCCAAATTTAATGATTTGAATTATCTGAAAATTACCAGGATTCTAGTAGGGACTGAGCCCTACACAATCTTGAAGAATAGAGAATTTTATTTCAATTTTTAAGTAGTAGCACCCTCACCCGTACGCCATCAGACAATCAAAATTTGGTAAAATAGAAAAGAAAAATTTATTTCTTCCAAATTTATTAATTATAATCATCTGAAAATTACCAGGATTCTAGTAGGGACTGAGCCCTACACAATCTTGAAGAATAGATAATTTTATTTTAATTTTTAGGTAGTAGCAGGTCCACCCGTACGCCATCAGACAATCAAAATTTGGTAAAATAGAAAAGAAAAATTTATTTCATCCAAATTTAATGATTTTAATTATCTGAAAATAACCAGGATTCTAGTAGGGACTGAGCCCTACACAATCTTGAAGAATAGATAATTTTATTTCTATTTTTAAGTAGTAGCACCCTCACCCGTACGCCATCAGACAATCAAAATTTGGTAAAATAGAAAAGAAAAATTTATTTCCTCCAAATTTATTTATTATAATCATCTGAAAATTACCAGGATTCTAGTAGGGACTGAGCCCTACACAATCTTGAAGAATAGAGAATTTTATTTTAATTTTTAAGTAGTAGCAGGTCCACCCGTACGCCATCAGACAATCAAAATTTGGTAAAATAGAAAAGAAAAATTTATTTCTTCCAAATTTAATGATTTGAATTATCTGAAAATTACCAGGATTCTAGTAGGGACTGAGCCCTACACATTCTTGATGAATAGAGAATTTTATTTTAATTTTTAAGTAGTAGCAGGTCTACCCGTACGCCATCAGACAATCAAAATTTAGTGAAATAAAAAAGAAAAATTTATTTCTTCCAAATTTATTAATTATAATCATCTGAAAATTACCAGGATTCTAGTAGGGACTGAGCCCTACACAATTCTGAAGAATAGAGAATTTTATTTCAATTTTTAAGTAGTAGCAGGTCCACCCGTACGCCATCAGACAATCAAAATTTGGTAAAATAGAAAAGAAAAATTTATTTCATCCAAATTTAATGATTTTAATTATCTGAAAATTACCAGGATTCTAGTAGGGACTGAGCCCTACACAATCTTGAAGAATAGATAATTTTATTTCTATTTTTAAGTAGTAGCACCCTCACCCGTACGCCATCAGACAATCAAAATTTGGTAAAATAGAAAAGAAAAATTTATTTCCTCCAAATTTATTTATTATAATCATCTGAAAATTACCAGGGTTCTAGTAGGGACTGAGCCCTACACAATTCTGAAGAATAGAGAATTTTATTTCAATTTTTAAGTAGTAGCAGGTCCACCCGTACGCCATCAGACAATTAAAATTTGGTAAAATAGAAAAGAAAAATTTATTTCATCCAAATTTAATGATTTTAATTATCTGAAAATTACCAGGATTCTAGTAGGGACTGAGCCCTACACAATCTTGAAGCATAGAGAATTTTATTTTAATTTTTAAGTAGTAGCAGGTCCACCCGTACGCCATCAGACAATCAAAATTTGGTAAAATAGAAAAGAAAAATTTATTTCTTCCAAATTTAATGATTTGAATTATCTGAAAATTACCAGGATTCTAGTAGGGACTGAGCCTTACACAATCTTGAAGAATAGAGAATTTTATTTTAATTTTTAAGTAGTAGCACCCTCACCCGTACGCCATCAGACAATCAAAATTTGGTAAAATAGAAAAGAAAAATTTATTTCTTCCAAATTTAATGATTTGAATTATCTGAAAATTACCAGGATTCTAGTAGGGACTGAGCCCTACACAATCTTGAAGAATAGAGAATTTTATATCAATTTTTAAGTAGTAGCACCCTCACCCTAACGCCATCAGACAATCAAAATTTGGTAAAATAGAAAAGAAAAATTTATTTCTTCCAAATTTATTAATTATAATCATCTGAAAATTACCAGGATTCTAGTAGGGACTGAGCCCTACACAATCTTGAAGAATAGATAATTTTATTTCTATTTTTAAGTAGTAGCACCCTCACCCGTACGCCATCAGACAATCAAAATTTGGTAAAATAGAAAAGAAAAAATTTATTTCCTCCAAATTTATTTATTATGATCATCTGAAAATTACCAGGATTCTAGTAGGGACTGAGCCCTACACAATTTTGAAGAATAGAGAATTTTATTTTAATTTTTAAGTAGTAACAGGTCCACCCGTACGCCATCAGACAATCAAAATTTGGTAAAATAGAAAAGAAAAATTTATTTCCTCCAAATTTATTTATTATAATCATCTGAAAATTACCAGGATTCTAGTAGGGACTGAGCCCTACACAATCTTGAAGAATAGAGAATTTTATTTTAATTTTTAAGTAGTAGCAGGTCCACCCGTACGCCATCAGACAATCAAAATTTGGTAAAATAGAAAAGAAAAATTTATTTCTTCCAAATTTAATTATTTTAATTATCTGAAAATTACCAGGATTTTAGTAGGGACTGAGCCCTACACAATCTTAAAGAATAGAGAATTTTATTTTAATTTTTAAGTAGTAGCACCCTCACTTGTACGCCATCAGACAATCAAAATTTGGTAAAATAGAGAAGAAAAATTTATTTCTTCCAAATGTAATGATTTTAATTATCTGAAAATTACCAGGATTCTAGTAGGGACTGAGCCCTAGACAATTCTGAAGAATAGAGAATTTTATTTTAATTTTTAAGTAGTAGCAGGTCCACCCGTACGCCATCAGACAATCAAAATTTGGTAAAATAGAGAAGAAAAATTTATTTCTTCCAAATGTAATGATTTGAATTATCTGAAAATTACCAGGAATCTAGTAGGGACTGAGCCCTACACAATCTTGAAGAATAGAGAATTTTATTTTAATTTTTAAGTAGTAGCAGGTCCACCCGTACGCCATCAGACAATCAAAATTTGGTAAAATAGAAAAGAAAAATTTATTTCTTCCAAATTTAATTATTTTAATTATCTGAAAATTACCAGGATTCTAGTAGGGACTGAGCCCTACACAATCTTGAAGAATAGAGAATTTTATTTTAATTTTTAAGTAGTAGCAGGTCCACCCGTACGCCATCAGACAATCAAAATTTGGTAAAATAGAAAAGAAAAATTTATTTCTTCCAAATTTAATGATTTGAATTATCTGAAAATTACCAGGCTTCTAGTAGGGACTGAGCCCTACACAATTCTAAAGAATAGAGAATTTTATTTCAATTTTTAAGTAGTAGCACCCTCACCCGTACGCCATCAGACAATCAAAATTTGGTAAAATAGAAAAGAAAATTTTATTTCTTCCAAATTTAATGATCTTAATCATCTGAAAATTACCAGGATTCTAGTAGGGACTGAGCCCTACACAATCTTGAAGAATAGATAATTTTATTTCTATTTTTAAGTAGTAGCACCCTCACCCGTACGCCATCAAAAAATCAAAATTTGGTAAAATAGAAAAGAAAAATTTATTTCCTCCAAATTTATTTATTATAATCATCTGAAAATTACCAGGATTCTAGTAGGGACTGAGCCCTACACAATTTTGAAGAATAGAGAATTTTATTTTAATTTTTAAGTAGTAGCAGGTCCACCCGTACGCCATCAGACAATCAAAATTTGGTAAAATAGAAAAAAAAAATTTATTTCCTCCAAATTTATTTATTATAATCATCTGAAAATTACCAGGATTCTAGTAGGGACTGAGCCCTACACAATCTTAAAGAATAGAGAATTTTATTTTAATTTTTAGGTAGTAGCAGGTCCACCCGTACGCCATCAGACAATCAAAATTTGGTAAAATAGAAAAGAATAATTTATTTCTTCCAAATTTAATTATTTTAATTATCTGAAAATTACCAGGATTCTAGTAGGGACTGAGCCCTACACAATCTTGAAGAATAGAGAATTTTATTTTAATTCTTAAGTAGTAGCAGGTCCACCCGTACGCCATCAGACAATCAAAATTTGGTAAAATAGAAAAGAAAAATTTATTTCTTCCAAATTTAATGATTTGAATTATCTGAAAATTACCAGGATTCTAGTAGGGACTGAGCCCTACACATTCTTGATGAATAGAGAATTTTATTTTAATTTTTAAGTAGTAGCAGGTCTACCCGTACGCCATCAGACAATCAAAATTTAGTAAAATAAAAAAGAAAATTTTATTTCTTCCAAATTTAATGATCTTAATCATCTGAAAATTACCAGGATTCTAGTAGGGACTGAGCCCTACACAATCTTGAAGAATAGATAATTTTATTTCTATTTTTAAGTAGTAGCACCCTCACCCGTACGCCATCAGACAATCAAAATTTGGTAAAATAGAAAAGAAAAATTTATTTCCTCCAAATTTATTTATTATAATCATCTGAAAATTACCAGAATTCTAGTAGGGACTGAGCCCTACACAATTCTGAAGAATAGAGAATTTTATTTTAATTTTAAAGTAGTAGCACCCTCACCCGTACGCCATCAGACAATCAAAATTTGGTAAAATAGAAAAGAAAAATTTATTTCCTCCAAATTTATTTATTATAATCATCTGAAAATTATCAGGATTCTAGTAGGGACTGAGCCCTACACAATCTTAAAGAATAGATAATTTTATTTTAATTTTTAAGTAGTAGCAGGTCCACCCGTACGCCATCAGACAATCAAAATTTGGTAAAATAGAAAAGAAAAATTTATTTCCTCCAAATTTATTTATTATAATCATCTGAAAATTACCAGGAATCTAGTAGGGACTGAGCCCTACACAATCTTAAAGAATAGAGAATTTTATTTTAATTTTTAAGTAGTAGCACCCTCACTTGTACGCCATCAGACAATCAAAATTTGGTAAAATAGAAAAGAAAAATTTATTTCATCCAAAATTAATGATTTTAATTATCTGAAAATAACCAGGATTCTAGTAGGGACTGAGCCCTACACAATCTTGAAGAATAGAGAATTTTATTTTAATTTTTGGGTAGTAGCAGGTCCACCCGTACGCCATCAGACAATCAAAATTTGGTAAAATAGAAAAGAAAAATTTATTTCTTCCAAATTTAATTATTTTAATTATCTGAAAATTACCAGGATTCTAGTAGGGACTGAGCCCTACACAATCTTGAAGAATAGAGAATTTTATTTTAATTTTTAAGTAGTAGCAGGTCCACCCGTACGCCATCAGACAATCAAAATTTGGTAAAATAGAGAAGAAAAATTTATTTTTTCCAAATGTAATGATTTTAATTATCTGAAAATTACCAGGATTTTAGTAGGGACTGAGCCCTACACAATCTTGAAGAATAGAGAATTTTATTTTAATTTTTAAGTAGAAGCAGGTCCACCCGTACGCCATCAGACAATCAAAATTTGGTAAAATAGAAAAGAAAAATTTATTTCTTCCAAATTTAATGATTTGAATTATCTGAAAATTACCAGGATTCTAGTAGGGACTGAGCCCTACACATTCTTGATGAATAGAGAATTTTATTTTAATTTTTAAGTAGTAGCAGGTCTACCCGTACGCCATCAGACAATCAAAATTTAGTAAAATAAAAAAGAAAAATTTATTTCTTCCAAATTTAATGATTTTAATTATCTGAAAATTACCAGGATTCTAGTAGGGACTGAGCCCTACACAATTCTAAAGAATAGAGAATTTTATTTCAATTTTTAAGTAGTAGCACCCTCACCCGTACGCCATCAGACAATCAAAATTTGGTAAAATAGAAAAGAAAATTTTATTTCTTCCAAATTTAATGATCTTAATCATCTGAAAATTACCAGGATTCTAGTAGGGACTGAGCCCTACACAATCTTGAAGAATAGATAATTTTATTTCTATTTTTAAGTAGTAGCACCCTCACCCGTACGCCATCAGACAATCAAAATTTGGTAAAATAGAAAAGAAAAATTTATTTCCTCCAAATTTATTTATTATAATCATCTGAAAATTACCAGGATTCTAGTAGGGACTGAGCCCTACACAATTCTGAAGAATAGAGAATTTTATTTTAATTTTAAAGTAGTAGCACCCTCACCCGTACGCCATCAGACAATCAAAATTTGGTAAAATAGAAAAGAAAAATTTATTTCCTCCAAATTTATTTATTATAATCATCTGAAAATTACCAGGAATCTAGTAGGGACTGAGCCCTACACAATCTTGAAGAATAGAGAATTTTATTTTAATTTTTAAGTAGTAGCACCCTCACTTGTACGCCATCAGACAATCAAAATTTGGTAAAATAGAAAAGAAAAATTTATTTCATCCAAATTTAATGATTTTAATTATCTGAAAATAACCAGGATTCTAGTAGGGACTGAGCCCTACACAATCTTGAAGAATAGAGAATTTTATTTTAATTTTTGGGTAGTAGCAGGTCCACCCGTACGCCATCAGACAATCAAAATTTGGTAAAATAGAAAAGAAAAATTTATTTCTTCCAAATTTAATTATTTTAATTATCTGAAAATTACCAGGATTCTAGTAGGGACTGAGCCCTACACAATCTTGAAGAATAGAGAATTTTATTTTAATTTTTATGTAGTAGCAGGTCCACCCGTACGCCATCAGACAATCAAAATTTGGTAAAATAGAGAAGAAAAATTTATTTCTTCCAAATGTAATGATTTTAATTATCTGAAAATTACCAGGATTTTAGTAGGGACTGAGCCCTACACAATCTTGAAGAATAGAGAATTTTATTTTAATTTTTAAGTAGTAGCAGGTCCACCCGTACGCCATCAGACAATCAAAATTTGGTAAAATAGAAAAGAAAAATTTATTTCTTCCAAATTTAATGATTTGAATTATCTGAAAATTACCAGGATTCTAGTAGGGACTGAGCCCTACACATTCTTGATGAATAGAGAATTTTATTTTAATTTTTAAGTAGTAGCAGGTCTACCCGTACGCCATCAGACAATCAAAATTTAGTAAAATAAAAAAGAAAAATTTATTTCTTCCAAATTTAATGATTTTAATTATCTGAAAATTACCAGGATTCTAGTAGGGACTGAGCCCTACACAATTCTAAAGAATAGAGAATTTTATTTCTATTTTTAAGTAGTAGCACCCTCACCCGTACGCCATCAGACAATCAAAATTTGGTAAAATAGAAAAGAAAAATTTATTTTCTCCAAATTTATTTATTATAATCATCTAAAAATTACCAGGATTCTAGTAGGGACTGAGCCCTACACAATTCTGAAGAATAGAGAATTTTATTTTAATTTTAAAGTAGTAGCACCCTCACCCGTACGCCATCAGACAATCAAAATTTGGTAAAATAGAAAAGAAAAATTTATTTCCTCCAAATTTATTTATTATAATCATCTGAAAATTACCAGGATTCTAGTAGGGACTGAGCCTTACACAATCTTAAAGAATAGAGAATTTTATTTTAATTTTTAAGTAGTAGCAGGTCCACCCGTACGCCATCAGACAATCAAAATTTGGTAAAATAGAAAAGAAAAATTTATTTCTTCCAAATTTAATTATTTTAATTATCTGAAAATTACCAGGATTCTAGTAGGGACTGAGCCCTACACAATTTTGAAGAATAGAGAATTTTATTTTAATTTTTAAGTAGTAGCAGGTCCACCCGTACGCCATCAGACAATCAAAATTTGGTAAAATAGAAAAGAAAAATTTATTTCTTCCAAATTTAATAATTTGAATTATCTGAAAATTACCAGGATTCTAGTAGGGACTGAGCCCTACACAATTTTGAAGAATAGAGAATTTTTTTTTAATTTTTAAGTAGTAGCAGGTCCACCCGTACGCCATCAGACAATCAAAATTTGGTAAAATAGAAAAGAAAAATTTATTTCTTCCAAATTTAATTATTTTAATTATCTGAAAATTACCAGGATTCTAGTAGGGACTGAGCCCTACACAATTCTAAAGAATAGAGAATTTTATTTCAATTTTTAAGTAGTAGCACCCTCACCCGTACGCCATCAGACAATCAAAATTTGGTAAAATAGAAAAGAAAATTTTATTTCTTCCAAATTTAATGATCTTAATCATCTGAAAATTACCAGGATTCTAGTAGGGACTGAGCCCTACACAATCTTGAAGAATAGATAATTTTATTTTAATTTTTAGGTTGTAGCAGGTCCACCCGTACGCCATCAGACAATCAAAATTTGGTAAAATAGAAAAGAAAAATTTATTTCTTCCAAATTTAATGATTTTAATCATCTGAAAATCACCAGGATTCTAGTAGGGACTGAGCCCTACACAATCTTGAAGAATAGAGAATTTTATTTTAATTTTTAGGTTGTAGCAGGTCCACCCGTACGCCATCAGACAATCAAAATTTGGTAAAATAGAAAAGAAAAATTTATTTCTTCCAAATTTAATGATTTTAATTATCTTAAAATTACCAGGATTCTAGTAGGGACTGAGCCCTACACAATCTTGAAGAATAGAGAATTTTATTTCAATTTTTAAGTAGTAGCACCCTCACCCGTACGCCATCAGACAATCAAAATTTGGTAAAATAGAAAAGAAAAATTTATTTCTTACAAATTTATTAATTATAATCATCTGAAAATTACCAGGATTCTAGTAGGGACTGAGCCCTACACAATTTTGAAGAATAGAGAATTTTATTTTAATTTTTAAGTAGTAGCAGGTCCACCCGTACGCCATCAGACAATCAAAATTTGGTAAAATAGAAAAGAAAAATTTATTTCCTCCAAATTTATTTATTATAATCATCTGAAAATTACCAGGATTCTAGTAGGGACTGAGCCCTACACAATCTTAAAGAATAAAGAATTTTATTTTAATTTTTAAGTAGTAGCACCCTCACTTGTACGCCATCAGACAATCAAAATTTGGTAAAATAGAGAAGAAAAATTTATTTCTTCCAAATGTAATGATTTTAATTATCTGAAAATTACCAGGATTCTAGTAGGGACTGAGCCCTACACAATTCTGAAGAATAGAGAATTTTATTTCAATTTTTAAGTAGTAGCAGGTCCACCCGTACGCCATCAGACAATCAAAATTTGGTAAAATAGAAAAGAAAAATTTATTTCTTCCAAATTTAATGATTTGAATTATCTGAAAATTACCAGGAATCTAGTAGGGACTGAGCCCTACACAATCTTGAAGAATAGAGAATTTTATTTTAATTTTTAAGTAGTAGCAGGTCCACCCGTACGCCATCAGACAATCAAAATTTGGTAAAATAGAAAAGAAAAATTTATTTCATCCAAATTTAATGATTTTAATTATCTGAAAATTATCAGGATTCTAGTTGGGACTGAGCCCTACACAATTCTGAAGAATAGAGAATTTTATTTTAATTTTTAAGTAGTAGCAGGTCCACCCGTACGCCATCAGACAATCAAAATTTGGTAAAATAGAGAAGAAAAATTTATTTCTTCCAAATGTAATGATTTGAATTATCTGAAAATTACCAGGAATCTAGTAGGGACTGAGCCCTACACAATCTTGAAGAATAGAGAATTTTATTTTAATTTTTAAGTAGTAGCAGGTCCACCCGTACGCCATCAGACAATCAAAATTTGGTAAAATAGAAAAGAAAAATTTATTTCTTCCAAATGTAATGATTTGAATTATCTGAAAATTACTAGGATTCTAGTAGGGACTGAGCCCTACACAATTCTGAAGAATTGAGAATTTTATTTTAATTTTTAAGTAGTAGCAGGTCCACCCGTACGCCATCAGACAATCAAAATTTGGTAAAATAGAGAAGAAAAATTTATTTCTTCCAAATGTAATGATTTGAATTATCTGAAAATTACCAGGAATCTAGTAGGGACTGAGCCCTACACAATCTTGAAGAATAGAGAATTTTATTTTAATTTTTAAGTAGTAGCAGGTCCACCCGTACGCCATCAGACAATCAAAATTTGGTAAAATAGAAAAGAAAAATTTATTTCTTCCAAATTTAATTATTTTAATTATCTGAAAATTACCAGGATTCTAGTAGGGACTGAGCCCTACACAATCTTGAAGAATAGAGAATTTTATTTTAATTTTTAAGTAGTAGCAGGTCCACCCGTACGCCATCAGACAATCAAAATTTGGTAAAATAGAAAAGAAAAATTTATTTCTTCCAAATTTAATGATTTTAATTATCTGAAAATTACCAGGATTCTAGTAGGGACTGAGCCCTACACAATCTTGAAGAATAGATAATTTTATTTCTATTTTTAAGTAGTAGCACCCTCACCCGTACGCCATCAAAAAATCAAAATTTGGTAAAATAGAAAAGAAAAATTTATTTCCTCCAAATTTATTTATTATAATCATCTGAAAATTACCAGGATTCTAGTAGGGACTGAGCCCTACATAATTCTGAAGAATAGAGAATTTTATTTCAATTTTTAAGTAGTAGCAGGTCCACCCGTACGCCATCAGACAATCAAAATTTGGTAAAATAGAAAAGAAAAATTTATTTCATCCAAATTTAATGATTTTAATTATCTGAAAATTACCAGGATTCTAGTAGGGACTGAGCCCTACACAATCTTGAAGAATAGAGAATTTTATTTTAATTTTTAAGTAGTAGCAGGTCCACCCGTACGCCATCAGACAATCAAAATTTGGTAAAATAGAAAAGAAAAATTTATTTCTTCCAAATTTAATGATTTGAATTATCTGAAAATTACCAGGATTCTAGTAGGGACTGAGCCCTACACATTCTTGATGAATAGAGAATTTTATTTTAATTTTTAAGTAGTAGCAGGTCTACCCGTACGCCATCAGACAATCAAAATTTAGTAAAATAAAAAAGAAAAATTTATTTCTTCCAAATTTAATGATTTTAATTATCTGAAAATTACCAGGATTCTAGTAGGGACTGAGCCCTACACAATTCTGAAGAATAGAGAATTTTATTTCAATTTTTAAGTAGTAGCAGGTCCACCCGTACGCCATCAGACAATCAAAATTTGGTAAAATAGAAAAGAAAAATTTATTTCATCCAAATTTAATGATTTTAATTATCTGAAAATTACCAGGATTCTAGTAGGGACTGAGCCCTACACAATCTTGAATAATAGAGAATTTTATTTTAATTTTTAAGTAGTAGCAGGTCCACCCGTACGTTATCAGACAATCAAAATTTGGTAAAATAGAAAAGAAAAATTTATTTCTTCCAAATTTAATGATTTGAATTATCTGAAAATTACCAGGATTCTAGTAGGGACTGAGCCCTACACATTCTTGATGAATAGAGAATTTTATTTTAATTTTTAAGTAGTAGCAGGTCTACCCGTACGCCATCAGACAATCAAAATTTAGTAAAATAAAAAAGAAAAATTTATTTCTTCCAAATTTAATGATTTTAATTATCTGAAAATTACCAGGATTCTAGTAGGGACTGAGCCCTACACAATTCTGAAGAATAGAGAATTTTATTTCAATTTTTAAGTAGTAGCAGGTCCACCCGTACGCCATCAGACAATCAAAATTTGGTAAAATAGAAAAGAAAAATTTATTTCATCCAAATTTAATGATTTTAATTATCTGAAAATTACCAGGATTCTAGTAGGGACTGAGCCCTACACAATTTTGAAGAATAGAGAATTTTATTTTAATTTTTAAGTAGTAGCAGGTCCACCCGTACGCCATCAGACAATCAAAATTTAGTAAAATAAAAAAGAAAAATTTATTTCTTCCAAATTTAATGATTTTAATTATCTGAAAATTACCAGGATTCTAGTAGGGACTGAGCCCTACACAATTTTGAAGAATAGAGAATTTTATTTTAATTTTTAAGTAGTAGCAGGTCCACCCGTACGCCATCAGACAATCAAAATTTAGTAAAATAAAAAAGAAAAATTTATTTCTTCCAAATTTAATGATTTTAATTATCTGAAAATTACCAGGATTCTAGTAGGGACTGAGCCCTACACAATTCTGAAGAATAGAGAATTTTATTTCAATTTTTAAGTAGTAGCAGGTCTACCCGTACGCCATCAGACAATCAAAATTTAGTAAAATAAAAAAGAAAAATTTATTTCTTCCAAATTTAATGATTTTAATTATCTGAAAATTACCAGGATTCTAGTAGGGACTGAGCCCTACACAATCTTGAAGAATAGATAATTTTATTTCTATTTTTAAGTAGTAGCACCCTCACCCGTACGCCATCAAAAAATCAAAATTTGGTAAAATAGAAAAGAAAAATTTATTTCCTCCAAATTTATTTATTATAATCATCTGAAAATTACCAGGATTCTAGTAGGGACTGAGCCCTACACAATTTTGAAGAATAGAGAATTTTATTTTAATTTTTAAGTAGTAGCAGGTCCACCCGTACGCCATCAGACAATCAAAATTTGGTAAAATAGAAAAGAAAAATTTATTTCCTCCAAATTTATTTATTATAATCATCTGAAAATTACCAGGATTCTAGTAGGGACTGAGCCCTACACAATTCTGAAGAATAGAGAATTTTATTTCAATTTTTAAGTAGTAGCAGGTCCACCCGTACGTTATCAGACAATCAAAATTTGGTAAAATAGAAAAGAAAAATTTATTTCTTCCAAATTTAATGATTTGAATTATCTGAAAATTACCAGGATTCTAGTAGGGACTGAGCCCTACACATTCTTGATGAATAGAGAATTTTATTTTAATTTTTAAGTAGTAGCAGGTCTACCCGTACGCCATCAGACAATCAAAATTTAGTAAAATAAAAAAGAAAAATTTATTTCTTCCAAATTTAATGATCCTAATCATCTGAAAATTACCAGGATTCTAGTAGGGACTGAGCCCTACACAATCTTGAAGAATAGATAATTTTATTTCTATTTTTAAGTAGTAGCACCCTCACCCGTACGCCATCAAAAAATCAAAATTTGGTAAAATAGAAAAGAAAAATTTATTTCCTCCAAATTTATTTATTATAATCATCTGAAAATTACCAGGATTCTAGTAGGGACTGAGCCCTACACAATTTTGAAGAATAGAGAATTTTATTTTAATTTTTAAGTAGTAGCAGGTCCACCCGTACGCCATCAGACAATCAAAATTTGGTAAAATAGAAAAGAAAAATTTATTTCCTCCAAATTTATTTATTATAATCATCTGAAAATTACCAGGATTCTAGTAGGGACTGAGCCCTACACAATTCTGAAGAATAGAGAATTTTATTTCAATTTTTAAGTAGTAGCAGGTCCACCCGTACGCCATCAGACAATCAAAATTTGGTAAAATAGAAAAGAAAAATTTATTTCATCCAAATTTAATGATTTTAATTATCTGAAAATTACCAGGATTCTAGTAGGGACTAAGCCCTACACAATCTTGAAGAATAGAGAATTTTATTTTAATTTTTAAGTAGTAGCAGGTCCACCCGTACGCCATCAGACAATCAAAATTTGGTAAAATAGAAAAGAAAAATTTATTTCTTCCAAATTTAATGATTTAAATTATCTGAAAATTACCAGGATTCTAGTAGGGACTGAGCCCTACACATTCTTGATGAATAGAGAATTTTATTTTAATTTTTAAGTAGTAGCAGGTCTACCCGTACGCCATCAGACAATCAAAATTTAGTAAAATAAAAAAGAAAAATTTATTTCTTCCAAATTTAATGATTTTAATTATCTGAAAATTACCAGGATTCTAGTAGGGACTGAGCCCTACACAATTCTAAAGAATAGAGAATTTTATTTCAATTTTTAGGTAGTAGCACCCTCACCCGTACGCCATCAGACAATCAAAATTTGGTAAAATAGAAAAGAAAATTTTATTTCTTCCAAATTTAATGATCCTAATCATCTGAAAATTACCAGGATTCTAGTAGGGACTGAGCCCTACACAATCTTGAAGAATACATAATTTTATTTCTATTTTTAAGTAGTAGCACCTTTACCCGTACGCCATCAGACAATCAAAATTTGGTAAAATAGAAAAGAAAAATTTATTTCCTCCAAATTTATTTATTATAATCATCTGAAAATTACCAGGATTCTAGTAGGGACTGAGCCCTACACAATTCTGAAGAATAGAGAATTTTATTTTAATTTTAAAGTAGTAGCACCCTCACCCGTACGCCATCAGACAATCAAAATTTGGTAAAATAGAAAAGAAAAATTTATTTCCTCCAAATTTATTTATTATAATCATCTAAAAATTACCAGGATTCTAGTAGGGACTGAGCCCTACACAATCTTAAAGAATAGATAATTTTATTTTAATTTTTAAGTAGTAGCAGGTCCACCCGTACGCCATCAGACAATCAAAATTTGGTAAAATAGAAAAGAAAAATTTATTTCTTCCAAATTTAATGATTTGAATTATCTGAAAATTACCAGGATTCTAGTAGGGACTGAGCCCTACACAATCTTGAAGAATAGAGAATTTTATTTTAATTTTTAAGTAGTAGCAGGTCCACCCGTACGCCATCAGACAATCAAAATTTGGTAAAATAGAAAAGAAAAATTTATTTCCTCCAAATTTATTCATTATAATCATCTGAAAATTACCAGGATTCTAGTAGGGACTGAGCCCTACACAATTCTGAAGAATAGAGAATTTTATTTTAATTTTAAAGTAGTAGCACCCTCACCCGTACGCCATCAGACAATCAAAATTTGGTAAAATAGAAAAGAAAAATTTATTTCCTCCAAATTTATTTATTATAATCATCTGAAAATTACCAGGATTCTAGTAGGGACTGAGCCCTACACAATTCTGAAGAATAGAGAATTTTATTTCAATTTTTAAGTAGTAGCAGGTCCACCCGTACGCCATCAGACAATCAAAATTTGGTAAAATAGAAAAGAAAAATTTATTTCATCCAAATTTAATGATTTTAATTATCTGAAAATTACCAGGATTCTAGTAGGGACTGAGCCCTACACAATTCTGAAGAATAGAGAATTTTATTTCAATTTTTAAGTAGTAGCAGGTCCACCCGTACGCCATCAGACAATCAAAATTTGGTAAAATAGAAAAGAAAAATTTATTTCTTCCAAATTTAATGATTTGAATTATCTGAAAATTACCAGGAATCTAGTAGGGACTGAGCCCTACACAATCTTGAAGAATAGAGAATTTTATTTTAATTTTTAAGTAGTAGCAGGTCCACCCGTACGCCATCAGACAATCAAAATTTGGTAAAATAGAAAAGAAAAATTTATTTCATCCAAATTTAATGATTTTAATTATCTGAAAATAACCAGGATTCTAGTAGGGACTGAGCCCTACACAATCTTGAAGAATAGAGAATTTTATTTTAATTTTTAGGTAGTAGCAGGTCCACCCGTACGCCATCAGACAATCAAAATTTGGTAAAATAGAAAAGAAAAATTTATTTCTTCCAAATTTAATGATTTGAATTATCTGAAAATTACCAGGAATCTAGTAGGGACTGAGCCCTACACAATCTTGAAGAATAGAGAATTTTATTTTAATTTTAAAGTAGTAGCACCCTCACCCGTACGCCATCAGACAATCAAAATTTGGTAAAATAGAGAAGAAAAATTTATTTCTTCCAAATGTAATGATTTTAATTATCTGAAAATTACCAGGATTCTAGTAGGGACTGAGCCCTACACAATCTTGAAGAATAGAGAATTTTATTTTAATTTTTAAGTAGTAGCAGGTCCACCCGTACGCCATCAGACAATCAAAATTTGGTAAAATAGAAAAGAAAAATTTATTTCTTCCAAATTTAATGATTTGAATTATCTGAAAATTACCAGGATTCTAGTAGGGACTGAGCCCTACACAATCTTGAAGAATAGAGAATTTTATTTTAATTTTTAAGTAGTAGCAGGTCCACCCGTACGCCATCAGACAATCAAAATTTGGTAAAATAGAAAAGAAAAATTTATTTCTTCCAAATTTAATGATTTGAATTATCTGAAAATTAGCAGGATTCTAGTAGGGACTGAGCCCTACACAATTCTAAAGAATAGAGAATTTTATTTTAATTTTAAAGTAGTAGCACCCTCACCCGTACGCCATCAGACAATCAAAATTTGGTAAAATAGAAAAGAAAATTTTATTTCTTCCAAATTTAATGATCTTAATCATCTGAAAATTACCAGGATTCTAGTAGGGACTGAGCCTTACACAATCTTGAAGAATAGAGAATTTTATTTTAATTTTTAAGTAGTAGCACCCTCACCCGTACGCCATCAGACAATCAAAATTTGGTAAAATAGAGAAGAAAAATTTATTTCTTTCAAATTTAATGATTTGAATTATCTGAAAATTACCAGAATTCTAGTAGGGACTGAGCCTTACACAATCTTGAAGAATAGAGAATTTTATTTTAATTTTTAAGTAGTAGCACCCTCACCCGTACGCCATCAGACAATCAAAATTTGGTAAAATAGAAAAGAAAAATTTATTTCTTCCAAATTTAATGATTTGAATTATCTGAAAATTACCAGGATTCTAGTAGGGACTGAGCCCTACACAATCTTGAAGAATAGAGAATTTTATTTCAATTTTTAAGTAGTAGCACCCTCACTTGTACGCCATCAGACAATCAAAATTTGGTAAAATAGAGAAGAAAAATTTATTTCTTCCAAATTTATTAATTATAATCATCTGAAAATTACCAGGATTCTAGTAGGGACTGAGCCCTACACAATCTTGAAGAATAGATAATTTTATTTTAATTTTTAGGTAGTAGCAGGTCCACCTGTACGCCATCAGACAATCAAAATTTGGTAAAATAGAAAAGAAAATTTTATTTCTTCCAAATTTAATGATCTTAATCATCTGAAAATTACCAGGATTCTAGTAGGGACTGAGCCCTACACAATTTTGAAGAATAGAGAATTTTATTTTAATTTTTAAGTAGTAGCAGGTCCACCCGTACGCCATCAGACAATCAAAATTTGGTAAAATAGAGAAGAAAAATTTATTTCTTTCAAATTTAATGATTTGAATTATCTGAAAATTACCAGAATTCTAGTAGGGACTGAGCCTTACACAATCTTGAAGAATAGAGAATTTTATTTTAATTTTTAAGTAGTAGCACCCTCACCCGTACGCCATCAGACAATCAAAATTTGGTAAAATAGAAAAGAAAAATTTATTTCTTCCAAATTTAATGATTTGAATTATCTGAAAATTACCAGGATTCTAGTAGGGACTGAGCCCTACACAATCTTGAAGAATAGAGAATTTTATTTCAATTTTTAAGTAGTAGCACCCTCACTTGTACGCCATCAGACAATCAAAATTTGGTAAAATAGAGAAGAAAAATTTATTTCTTCCAAATTTATTAATTATAATCATCTGAAAATTACCAGGATTCTAGTAGGGATTGAGCCCTACACAATCTTGAAGAATAGATAATTTTATTTTAATTTTTAGGTAGTAGCAGGTCCACCTGTACGCCATCAGACAATCAAAATTTGGTAAAATAGAAAAGAAAATTTTTATTTCTTCCAAATTTAATGATCTTAATCATCTGAAAATTACCAGGATTCTAGTAGGGACTGAGCCCTACACAATTTTGAAGAATAAAGAATTTTATTTTAATTTTTAAGTAGTAGCAGGTCCACCCGTACGCCATCAGACAATCAAAATTTGGTAAAATAGAAAAGAAAAATTTATTTCCTCCAAATTTATTTATTATAATCATCTGAAAATTACCAGGATTCTAGTAGGGACTGAGCCCTACACAATTCTGAAGAATAGAGAATTTTATTTCAATTTTTAAGTAGTAGCAGGTCCACCCGTACGCCATCAGACAATCAAAATTTGGTAAAATAGAAAAGAAAAATTTATTTCCTCCAAATTTATTTATTATAATCATCTGAAAATTACCAGGATTCTAGTAGGGACTGAGCCCTACACAATTTTGAAGAATAGAGAATTTTATTTTAATTTTTAAGTAGTAGCAGGTCTACCCGTACGCCATCAGACAATCAAAATTTGGTAAAATAGAAAAGAAAAATTTATTTCATCCAAATTTAATTATTTTAATTATCTGAAAATTACCAGGATTCTAGTAGGGACTGAGCCCTACACAATCTTGAAGAATAGAGAATTTTATTTCAATTTTTAAGTAGTAGCACCCTCACCCGTACGCCATCAGACAATCAAAATTTGGTAAAATAGAAAAGAAAATTTTATATCTTCCAAATTTAATGATCTTAATCATCTGAAAATTACCAGGATTCTAGTAGGGACTGAGCCCTACACAATCTTAAAGAATAGATAATTTTATTTCTATTTTTAAGTAGTAGCACCCTCACCCGTACGCCATCAGACAATCAAAATTTGGTAAAATAGAAAAGAAAAATTTATTTCCTCCAAATTTAATTATTTTAATTATCTGAAAATTACCAGCATTCTAGTAGGGACTGAGCCCTACACAATCTTGAAGAATAGAGAATTTTATTTTAATTTTTAAGTAGTAGCACCCTCACTTGTACGCCATCAGACAATCAAAATTTGGTAAAATAGAGAAGAAAAATTTATTTCTTCCAAATGTAATGATTTTAATTATCTGAAAATTACCAGGATTCTAGTAGGGACTGAGCCCTACACAATCTTGAAGAATAGAGAATTTTATTTTAATTTTTAAGTAGTAGCAGGTCCACCCGTACGCCATCAGACAATCAAAATTTGGTAAAATAAAAAAGAAAAATTTATTTCATCCAAATTTAATGATTTTAATTATCTGAAAATAACCAGGATTCTAGTAGGGACTGAGCCCTACACAATCTTGAAAAATAGAGAATTTTATTTTAATTTTTGGGTAGTAGCAGGTCCACCCGTACGCCATCAGACAATCAAAATTTGGTAAAATAGAAAAGAAAAATTTATTTCTTCCAAATTTATTAATTATAATTATCTGAAAATTACCAGGATTCTAGTAGGGACTGAGCCCTACACAATCTTGAAGAATAGATAATTTTATTTTAATTTTTAGGTAGTAGCAGGTCCACCCGTACGCCATCAGACAATCAAAATTTGGTAAAATAGAAAAGAAAAATTTATTTCCTCCAAATTTATTTATTATAATCATCTGAAAATTACCAGGATTCTAGTAGGGACTGAGCCCTACACAATTTTGAAGAATAGAGAATTTTATTTTAATTTTTAAGTAGTAGCAGGTCTACCCGTACGCCATCAGACAATCAAAATTTAGTAAAATAAAAAAGAAAAATTTATTTCTTCCAAATTTAATGATTTTAATTATCTGAAAATTACCAGGATTCTAGTAGGGACTGAGCCCTACACAATCTTAAAGAATAGAGAATTTTATTTTAATTTTTAAGTAGTAGCAGGTCCACCCGTACGCCATCAGACAATCAAAATTTGGTAAAATAAAAAAGAAAAATTTATTTCATCCAAATTTAATGATTTAAATTATCTGAAAATAACCAGGATTCTAGTAGGGACTGAGCCCTACACAATCTTGAAAAATAGAGAATTTTATTTTAATTTTTGGGTAGTAGCAGGTCCACCCGTACGCCATCAGACAATCAAAATTTGGTAAAATAGAAAAGAAAAATTTATTTCTTCCAAATTTATTAATTATAATCATCTGAAAATTACCAGGATTCTAGTAGGGACTGAGCCCTACACAATCTTGAAGAATAGATAATTTTATTTTAATTTTTAGGTAGTAGCAGGTCCACCCGTACGCCATCAGACAATCAAAATTTGGTAAAATAGAAAAGAAAATTTTATATCTTCCAAATTTAATGATCTTAATCATCTGAAAATTACCAGGATTCTAGTAGGGACTGAGCCCTACACAATCTTAAAGAATAGATAATTTTATTTCTATTTTTAAGTAGTAGCACCCTCACCCGTACGCCATCAGACAATCAAAATTTGGTAAAATAGAAAAGAAAAATTTATTTCCTCCAAATTTAATTATTTTAATTATCTGAAAATTACCAGCATTCTAGTAGGGACTGAGCCCTACACAATCTTGAAGAATAGAGAATTTTATTTTAATTTTTAAGTAGTAGCACCCTCACTTGTACGCCATCAGACAATCAAAATTTGGTAAAATAGAGAAGAAAAATTTATTTCTTCCAAATGTAATGATTTTAATTATCTGAAAATTACCAGGATTCTAGTAGGGACTGAGCCCTACACAATCTTGAAGAATAGAGAATTTTATTTTAATTTTTAAGTAGTAGCAGGTCCACCCGTACGCCATCAGACAATCAAAATTTGGTAAAATAAAAAAGAAAAATTTATTTCATCCAAATTTAATGATTTTAATTATTTGAAAATAACCAGGATTCTAGTAGGGACTGAGCCCTACACAATCTTGAAAAATAGAGAATTTTATTTTAATTTTTGGGTAGTAGCACCCTCACCCGTACGCCATCAGACAATCAAAATTTGGTAAAATAGAAAAGAAAAATTTATTTCTTCCAAATTTATTAATTATAATCATCTGAAAATTACCAGGATTTTAGTAGGGACTGAGCCCTACACAATCTTGAAGAATAGATAATTTTATTTTAATTTTTAGGTAGTAGCAGGTCCACCCGTACGCCATCAGACAATCAAAATTTGGTAAAATAGAAAAGAAAAATTTATTTCATCCAAATTTAATGATTTTAATTATCTGAAAATAACCAGGATTCTAGTAGGGACTGAGCCCTACACAATTTTGAAGAATAGAGAATTTTATTTTAATTTTTGGGTAGTAGCAGGTCCACCCGTACGCCATCAGACAATCAAAATTTGGTAAAATAGAAAAGAAAAATTTATTTCATCCAAATTTAATGATTTTAATTATCTGAAAATAACCAGGATTCTAGTAGGGACTGAGCCCTACACAATCTTGAAAAATAGAGAATTTTATTTTAATTTTTGGGTAGTAGCAGGTCCACCCGTACGCCATCAGACAATCAAAATTTGGTAAAATAGAAAAGAAAAATTTATTTCTTCCAAATTTATTAATTATAATCATCTGAAAATTACCAGGATTCTAGTAGGGACTGAGCCCTACACAATCTTGAAGAATAGATAATTTTATTTTAATTTTTAGGTAGTAGCAGGTCCACACGTACGCCATCAGACAATCAAAATTTGGTAAAATAGAAAAGAAAAATTTATTTCATCCAAATTTAATGATTTTAATTATCTGAAAATAACCAGGATTCTAGTAGGGACTGAGCCCTACACAATTTTGAAGAATAGAGAATTTTATTTTAATTTTTGGGTAGTAGCAGGTCCACCCGTACGCCATCAGACAATCAAAATTTGGTAAAATAGAAAAGAAAAATTTATTTCTTATTATCTTTTTATCTTATTATTCTTATTATTTGAAAATTACCAGGATTCTAGTAGGGACTGAGCCCTACGCAATCTTGAAGAATAGAGAATTTTATTTTAATTTTTAAGTAGTAGCACCCTCACCCGAACGCCATTAGAGAATCAAAATTTGTTAATGATAAATCGTCCAAGCGCCCATCCTGCCGGAAGGACGTTCCGAAAAAAAGGCTTTTAAAAAAAGGGGATTCAACTTTTCTTTTCTGGCACTCTTTGGGGTTAAAGTAGACGAAAAGACGAAAAAATACATATTTTTGACTTTTTAAAATAATAATATTAAACCATTTTTTAAAGCCTTCAAATTTGCTATGTTTTTAAACAGTGAAAAAAACATTTTTTCGTAAATTTAATGTAAAATTCCCAAAAATCAATATTTTTTGACCGGACGAGTCTTTTTCTCTTTAGAAACGTTCAAAGAATGAATCCTAATTTTTTAATTAAAAAAAATTCATTTTTAATATTTTTCAGTATATTTGAGTAATACTCAGGCGCGAGTCCCTTAGAAATTGCTCTATAAAATTAATATGGAAGCAGATAAATACAAAACTAAATATATCGTTGGAAAGGTAATGAAACAAGCTTTCAAATGATGTAAATATCGAGTCTTTAAATTTATAAACCTGGGCTAGGTAGTCTCTTAAATAAAGCGAAAAGCGTCCTGCCGACAGGACCGGGCTTCGTCATTCTGTGACTAAAAATTATGTGAATTTTTGGAACATGTAACTTCTTCAAACTGCCCAGCCCTTAGTTTTGAACTTACAAGTTCGATATTTATATGCGCTGAAAGCTTGTTTCGTTACCTTTGCAATGATATATATCATTTTTTATTTATCTGAATCCATGTTAGTTTTCTTTAGTGATTTCGGAGGGACTTACCTGAGTCTTTTTCGTCCTGCCGGAAGGACGTTGGACGATCTATCATTAAATAGCAGAATTTAATTTTTATTACAATTCAAATAATTTTTTATTGCTGGTAATCACCTTACTTATTGCTTGGCTGTTGCTTATCAACATTCTGAGGTAGAAAAAGTTTATTTGATTTTATTTTGACTTTTAAGTCGTAACAACCAAAACCGACAGTAGCAGAATTTCAAAAATTTGGTAAAAGACGTTCAAGTTAAAATTTTTTCAATTCTAGTAATTTTAATTTATTGAAATTTACACAATGTATTGTTCCTTGAATTTCGCTAGACAAAATTTTTTTGGATCTAAAAGTAAAAATTGTTTTTTACCAAAACAAAATACAAGTTTATTGTATCATCATCATTAGCAAACAATTAGTAACAAGTTTTCTAAAAAAGAAAAAAAAATTGCAAAACACTATTATGAAAACTTTTAAAAAAAGAGATAGTGTATAAAGTTTTATGTTATTGTAAAATAGAGAATATTGTGTTTAAACTTTTCAAAAATTGCAATTATTCCTATTTTTCTTCGCTAAACATTTTCTTTGTCTCTTTCAAACAATTCCGATTGTCAACAATACGAATTAAAGTTGTTCCTGATTGTGTCTCGATATTATTATAAAAATCAGAAAGCTGTGATGAAATTATATTCAAAATTGATTCACTTTCTACCTGAAACACCCGAATGGGGTTGACTTATATAATCGACATTGGAAAACAATTTTTCCATTTCTTCTTGATTTTTGGTCACTAATTTTTTTTTTGTACTTTCAATAAATACTCGCCTCGTTGGAATTTTTGGGACACTGACAAGTTCTTCGGGCGAATTTTCGAATTGATTCCAGTGATGCAGACGAACTTACTGTCGGTGTACTCCAATTTTTCGAATCTATTTCGAAAATGAAGAATGTAATGGTTGAATTTTTTAATTTAAAAAAAAAAAATTTTTTTTTATTACCATTGGTATTCATTTGACGGTTTTTTGATTTTCGTTTCTTGAATTTAAACGTTTCGCTGATACTTTTCTTTAGTTGTTTACTCGATTCTTGTAGGGCTAGGTATTCCTTATTTTCTTTAATTACATTCACGTCCATTTGAAGTTGGTCCACAAGTAAATCGTATCTTAAATTACAAAAAAGTAGTTGTAGACTTAAAAATATTTCTTAAAAAAATTCTTTAGAAAGAAATTCCTTAAAAAAAATTTTTTCAGAAAGGAAATTTTCATACCTCTCAATAGTTTCGTCCCGATTTTTCCTCATTTCGTCAATTTCCCTCTCTTTTAGTTGTAGACATTTTTTTAATTTTTTCACATCCAGAATTATTTCCTCATTCCTCTCGTACATTAGTGACAATAAATTTCCCTGATTTTCGAAAGTCGATAATTGTGAACGTAAGAAACCGTATTCCTGTGCCCAACTTCGATCCATATTGTTACGAGACTCTTCTGATTTTAATAATTCAGTTTTTATGTCACTCATTTTTAGTAGCGATCCAGAAACAAGATTACTCAATTCATTTGTATTTTTGTAATTAATTGAATTCGTTGTTTTAGTGTGATTCAAATTTTCTTTGAGTATTAACAATTCAGTATCGCGTCGGGTTATTTTTTCTGATAAGCACGATAGAGTTTTTTCCAATTCACCCTGATGGGATATTTTCTCTTGTAATAATTTTCGTAAATCTTGTTTTTCTTTCTCATTCCTCTGAAGAGTGATTTCGAAAAATTTCATCTGGAGGATATGTTTTGATTAATTATTTTAAAAAACTTTTGCTAACGGTTATACTTAATAAGAATAATTTTTAAACACTGCAGGCTTCGCACTCAACTACTAAAACCTACTATTTACTACTTTTTTTACGATTAACTACTATTTGGATACTTTTTTTTTAATTTGTGACACTAAAAGCTACTTTTCCCTATTTTTGAAAATTCAGTTATTTTTAATACAATTTTAATTCAATTCTTTGAAATGTTTTAATTATTTTAATAAAATTCTTTGAAAAAAGTTAATAATATTTAATTGATTATTTCGTTACAAACGCGGGCGTCAAACGAGCCCTTTTTTCTATAATTTTGACAAAATTTATTTATAATAGTTAAATTATTATTTTCCTAAATAATACAATCCATCGCAAAAATTTAATTATTTTTAATCTAATTTGAATTAAGTTATTCGAAATATTTGAATTATTCTCTTAAATTTTTATAAAATGAAAAAAAAATTCAATTATTTTTAGAAATTATAAAATTTTTCCAAGAAATTCAATTATTTTTATAAATAATAAAATTTCTTACAGGAAATCAATTTTATTTACAATTTATAAAATTTTTCCCAAGAATTCAATTATTTTCATAAATAATAAAATTCCTCACAGGAATTCAATTATTTTTATAAATAATAAAATTCTTAAGAGAATTTGAATTATTTTAAATGCAGTTTGAAATAAACTCCTCGAAAAATGTAATTATTTTCTAAAGTTGTATTAATATTCCTCGAAAGAAATGTTTTCCAAAAATTTTAATAAAATTCTTTTTTAGTATTCAATTTTAAACAATAATAAGAAATTTTATGATTTTATGAATTATTTATTTTTTGTATTTGAATAAAGTAATAAAAGTAATAAAATTCTTTGCAAAAATTCAATCATAGTAAATTTTTTTTAAAAAATCTCATCAAAATTTCAATTATTTTTATAAATAATAAAATTCTTCTCCGAAATTCAATTATTTTCAAAAATTTTAATAAAGTTCTTTCCAAAAATTCAATTATTTCTAATACAATTTTTATAACATTTTTCTTAAAAGGATTCCAGTTTTTTAAAAAATTTTTAATAACATTTTTCGAAATAATTCAATTATTTTCTAAAATTTTAATAAATCCTTCGAAACAATTCAACTATTCTTATTAGTAGTAAAATTTATCGTAAGAATTCTATTATTTTTCATAAATAATAAAATTCTTTTTTTGGAATTCAATTTTTTCAATACAATCATTAAAATAAATTCGATTGTATTCGATATATTAAAAAAAATTGTTGAAAGAATTCAATTATTTTCTAAAAATTTAAATAAAATTCAATTATTTTCTAAAAATTTAAATAAAATTCAAGAATTAAATGTTTAATTTCAATTATTAAGAAACACGATTATTGTAAAAACTAAAAAGAAATTGTTCATAATAAAGTCAATTACTTTGAAAATTTTTAATTAAAATTATTAAAAAAACTCAATTATTTTGAAGAAATTCAAATATATTCTTCAAAAGAATTTAATTAGGATTATGAAAAATGTTAATAACATTCTTTCAAAAAATTCAATTATTTCCATAAATAATAAAATTCTTCGAAGAAATTAAATTATTATCAAATTTTTTGATAAAAATCTTTGCATAAATTTAATGATTTGTAAATTTTTTATAAAATTTTTCGCAACAATTCATTTATTTTCATAAATAGTATAAAATTTTTACAGCGATTTAATTATTTTCGTAAATAATAGAATTCTTTTTAGGAATTCAATTATTTTAAAAAATAATAAAATTTTCACAGAAATTCAATTATTTTCAAACAAACACAATTTTTATAAAATTTTTCGAAAAAAATCGATTATTTAAAATGATTTTTATAAAATTCTTTGTATCAATTCAATTATTTAAAAAGAAAACCTTCAAAATCTTTACTAAATTTAAAAAAATACAAGAATAAGTTTACATCTTTACTATTATTTTAAAAATTTTTTAAAATTCTTGAGAAAATTTCAGTTTTTTCATTAATAATAAATTCCTAGAAAAATTTAATTATTCTAAATATTTAATTTAATTATTTGTTGATAAAATTCTTCATAAGAATTAAATTTAAAGAAACATTCAATTATTCAATAAATTATTAATTTTTGTATTTAAATAATTGAATTCTCGTTGAATTTTCTAATAAAACTTGATTTAAAAATGAATTTCAGTTAAAATTTTATAGATACTTATTGAATATTAAAAACATTTTAGCATAGAATTTTTAGAAATAATTGAATTCTGAAAAGGTTTAAAATTAAAATCTTTGAAAATTAAAATTTTAACTAACAATTCGGTGAAATTAATTTTTTTCAAAAGGTTTCATTGAATTTTTTTGAAGTTCTTATTTTCTAATATTATATTTAGTTGAATAATTTTCGAATAATTGAAATTTCCTAAAATTGAAAAATGGATTTTTGAAAATTGTCAAAGAACTTTTTCGAAAAATATTAAAAATAATTGAATTAAAAAAGAATTTTTATTAAAAATTCTTGAAAATAATATATTTGAATTGAAGTGATGTAAATAATTGCGGACATGTTATAATTTTGTCAGTAATAATTGGTCCGTAAATAGTCCAAAATTTTTTATTTTTGGTCCGTAAAGTCCGTATTTTTATTTTTAAATACTTTCACTGGTTCGTGCCCTGTATTTATTTAAATTTTCAAGGAAAGTTTTGTTAAATTTAATCGAAATAAATTTTATGTTTTGAAAGAAATTAATTTTCTTACTTTTAAAAATTATTTCGAATTATTTCGAAATAAAATCGAATTTCTGAAGAATTCTAAAATTATTAACTAAAAGTTTGGAAAATAGTGAAGAATTTAGAATTGAAGTTACTAAACAGGAAAAAGAAACATTTTTTGATAGAACTCAGAAAAATTTCATAGAAAAATACAGAATGAAATTTGAATTTTGTAAATCGTCTAAAATAAATTTTTTTTGTCGAAAAATTTAATTTTCCATAGTAGTTACTTTTCTTACTACTTTCTTTAATTAATGCTACTATTTAATACTTTTTTTTAGTCTTAAAGCTACTTTTTGCTCCTTTAAAAAAAAATTGAGAGCGAAGCCTGATAATGAAAAAAATCAAAAATGCAAAGCGGACATAAATTAGTTTTTGCTTACTCTTTCATCAATTTTCTCAATCCTCTTTAGATCCTGCCTAACGTCTGTCATCTCTTCACACAATTTTTGAACGATAGTATTTTTTTCCATCAACTCCAATTCTAATTTCTTAATTTTCGGAACATGCTCCGTGGTGCATTTGATAATTTTCTCCTCCAATTGGGCCTGATCTGTCTTTATCTGATTCCCAAGTGTCACACACTTCTCGATATACTTGTCCAAATCGTCCGGTAGCAGAATATCATCAAATTTATTTTCGTAATTTATCTTCTCTTTCAAATTTTCAAATATTGAATTATACCTATCGGTGAGTTCCTTTTTGTCCGCATCTAAACGTTTCAAACAATCCTCCTTTCGTAACAACTGAATTTCGTACTCCTCTAATTTTTTCCGATCGGCAACTGTTGTCGTTTCCAATTGAAGAATTAATTGCTTCATTTTTTCCATTTCGGGAATGGAATCCTCTATTTTTTTCTGATCCTCAACTGTTGTCGTTTCCAATTGAAAAATTGTTTGCTTCATTTTTTCCATTTCGGGAATCAATAAATCTAGTTTTTCCGATTTTATCGTGTAATTGTTACCTAGATTTTCGTAGTCGATTTTTAGTTTTTCTAATTTAAGTCTAATTTGATCAATGTCGTCGAGATCGACTTGAATTGCTTTGTGATCTTTGGCGCAAGATTCGGTGGTTACGGAAGATGTTCGGATTCCAGAGTCGTCGTCACTTGTTCGGAGGCTTTTTTCCGATTTCTCGATTGAGGAATCTAGGAAACTGAGTCTGTTTTCTTGGGAGAGATCGTCGAGGGTTTCTAGGATTGGAACCGTTATCAAAGTTCTTAGGGATACTGTTGGGGATTGTGAATTTTCCTCTTCGATTATTGATACTTTGTTTAGTGACATCGGAGATAGGGACAACTCTCGTGAATCTGATTTTAAACTATTGTTCATTGACGATTCTTCATCCTCTCTCAGGGCTTTTCTAATTTCCCCTAATTCCTGATCCTTTTGTTTCAATTCGATCTTTAGTTGCTCGATTCTTTCCAACTTTTCCTGTAATTCCTCTTGTAGTTCGTTATTCCTAGTCCAGTGTTCGGTGAATTCGAACAAAAAAGATTCTCTTCGTTTTTTAAAGGCATTTTCGCACGGTTCTTCAGTTTGGAAGCGTTTCTTCAAATCCTGTAGTTCGTTCCTAGTGGTCGACAATTCGAAAGTCAGCTCCGACTTCTGGACACTTAGGTCCAAATTTCTTTTCTTTAGGTTCTCGATAATTTCCTGAAGTGCGATTATTTTTGCGGTTGCTTTCGATAATTCCAAACTATCAACAGTTGATTCTTCCGAATCTCCATGACCCTCGTGACTATTGAGACGCTTTCGTTTCCTTGTCATATTATTTATTCGCTGCTTGTAATAATCCTCGACTTGCTTCACTGACCAATTTAATAAATCGTCATGCTCCTCATCAAGCTTTTCAGTCTTTATTCTCCAAGTCTTCTCCAGTTCTTTCAACTTTCCAGAATACATTTCCGTCAATTCTTGTCGAATCTCATATTCTTTGTTCAAAATCCCATTCCTCATGGTCTCTAGTTCTTGTAATAATTTTCCATTCTCTTGTTTTAGTTTTTCGTAATTTTCCCCCTCTTGTGGTGTCTCTACAACTTTGAGTGGAGTTTTCGGTGAACATATCCAAGTGGAACTTCGGGAAATTAATGATTTCTTTTCGGAAGGAATTTCAAATTTCACTTTATTGAGAGTTGAAACGAAATTCAAGACATTTTGTGTCTCAACATAAAGCTCGGGTGATTTATTTAGATTAACCAAAATAATTAAATTCTCCTTTCCTAATAGAGCGTTCTGTAGGTATCGGGTTAAATTTGATTCCCTAAAGGGTCCGGTGTTATCGCGTAAAATTGAATTTCGTTGAATTGTCTTTAGACATCTGCCAAGAACCAATAGACTCGCGTTGATACTTCGTGATTCCTTAACTCGTTCCCTATTCTGATTCATTCGCAAGCCACCACTTCCGGCAAGGTCACAGAATGTCAATGTACTCATCTTGAAATTAAAAAACCAGAAAATTAAATTTAAAAATTTTTTCGGAAAAAATAAATTCGAAAAAAACGAAAAGAAACAATAACAGGGTTACCACAAAGATTTAATTTTGACCCTAAAAAATATTCCGATTCACTTTAAAAATTATTACATACCCAAAAAATTGTTCTATTACATTTAATTACGAATTTTTTTAATTGTAAAATTATTCGAAAATATCAATAACTTAACTTCTTTTTTAATCATTATTATTTTTTCATAGGAACAAAAATTTCAAAAATTTCAAATTCAAAACATTTAAAATTCAATAACTTAAAATAATTTTAAAAAATTGCGATTAAGCTTTTTGAAAAAATTAGTTTCATAGAATTTTTAATTAAAAGAATGAGAAAAATTTAAATTTCCAAAGATTTTAATTTGAAACTTTTAGAAAATTCAATTATTTCTAAAAATTCTAATTATTAGTAACTACTCCAAAATTCAAATTTATTACCTAAAATTTTAACATAAATTTATAGTACTTAAATCAATTTTTATTAGAAAATTCTACTAGAATTTAATTATTTAAATACAAAAATAAATAATTTAATGAATAATTGAATGTTTCTTAAAATTGAATTCTTATACATAATTCTATCAACAAAATTTTGAAATAATTGAATTCTTTCCACGAATTTTAATAATATTTTCAAGAATAATTACATTTTTCAAGGAATTCGATTAAAATTTTATTCAAAAAAATTAAAATTCTGCAATGAGTTTTATTATTCACGAAAATAATTAAATTATTGCGAAGAATTTTATAAAAAAAGTTTCAAACAATCGGTTTCTTTTTGAAAAAATTTATGCAAATTCTATTTTTAATAATTCAATTCTTGTGAAATTTCCAATAATTTTAATTTCAGATATACAAATTATTGAATTGAAAACAATTTTTAAAAATATTTTGAATTTTGCAATGAATTTTATTAAAATTTTTGAAAATAATTTAATTCTTGTGATAAATATTATTATTTATAAAAATAATTGACTTCCTCCGAATGATTTTATTATTTATAAAAATAATTAAATCCCCGAAAAGAATTTTAAAATTTATGAATAGAATTGAATTACTTCCAAAAATTTAATGCCAAATTTTTAAACATTTGATTTTTTCGAAAAAATTTATGCAAATTCTATTTTAAATAATTGAATTCCTGTGAAATTTTTATTTATTTGGAGAATAATTTAATGTTCGTGTAAAATATTGTCAAAATTTTTGTTTAATAATTTAATTTTTTTGGGATATTTTATTAAAATAGTAGAATATTGAAAATCGTTAAATTATGAAAAATTTTTGTGTTTTTTTAAACACAATTTTCATAAAATTTTTCGAAAAAATTCAATTGTTTAAAATGATTTTTATAAAATTCTTCGCTAGAATTTAATTATTTAGAAAAAAATTAAGAATAAGTTCTTCGTAAGAAATCAATTATTTTTGAAAATTTTAATAAAATTCGTTGCAAGAATTCAATTATTTTAAAAAAATGTTAATATAATTCTTTGTATCAATTCAATTATTTATAAAGACTTTGATAAAATTCTTAGCAAATTTTCAATTATTTTCAAAAATTTTCCTCAATTTAATGATTTTCAATATTTACTACTTTAATAAAATTTTCCAAAAGAATTACATTATTTTTATTTGTTTAGAAAATAATGGACTGTTCGTATATAGAATATTATCAAAATTTTTGTTTAATAATTGAATTCTTTTGGTAAATTTTGTTAAAATTCTAAAATATTGAAAATCATTGAATTAAGAAAAATTTTTGAAAATAATTGAAATTTTGCAAATGCGTTTTATTAAGATTTTTGAAAATAATTGAATTTTGTCGAAGAATTTTGCTATTCAATTATAGAGATAATTGAAATGTTGACGACAATTTTTTTTATTCTTTCAAAATCATTGAATTTCTGTGAAAAATTTTATTAATTTTGAAACTAATTGAATTTTGTAATAATTTTCATTGAAATTCCTGAAAATAATTGAATTTTGTCGAAGAATTTTGCTATTCAATTATAAAAATAATTGAAATGTTGACAATTTTTTTTCTATTCTTTCAAAATAATTGAATTTCTGCGAAGTATTTTATAAAAATTCCTAAATATAATTGAATTTCGGTGAAGAACTTTGCTATTTATAAAAATAATTAAAATGTTGACAAGAATTTTTAAAAAAATTTTGAAAATAATTGAATTTCTGGAAAGAATTTTAATATTTATTACGATAGTTAAATTGTCTCAAATAATTGCGTTAATATTTTTAAAATTGAAACTAATTTCAACAGAATTGAAATTAAAGTTTTTTAAAAAAATAATTTATTAAATGATTTATAAGTAATAACTTTATGGCAGTTCTTCAATAAAATTAAGTTATTTTAAATAAATTATTGTCAGAAATAGAGAAAAAAAATTTTTTAGAATTCGTGGTAATTTTATAGTTTATGAGGCAAACAAAAAGAAACAAAAATTCAGAATTTTCTTATAAATTCTAAATATTTAATTTTTTTCAGTACTTTTAATAAAAATCCCCGACTTTTCCCTGACCTGTGGCAACCCTGAATAAAAATACTTTATCTCGAGTTTATATTTTGAAAAAAAAGAAGTTAGTTTTTAAATTATTTGCTGAATTAAAAAAGAAACTGTAGAAAATTAAAAAAAGCCAATAATAGAAAAATGGAAAAAACTAGAAAAGTGGAAAAAAAGAATCGGAAAAATAAGATAACTAGTAGAGAACTAAAAAAAATACTAACTGTCACATCTTCAGGAGAGGAATTTTCCCTGTACTTCAAAAGAGTTAAACTAAAAATACCATGTGACCGTGAACTTTTGGAATTCATCGCAGTGACACCAACTCGAAGTTGTGATTTACCAGCCAACATAATTTGAAAAGCCTCCTCAGCACTTGTGGCATAAAGTTTTCTAATTCCCTTCAAATAATTGTTCCCCTTTTCATCCGTAGTCAACTTCAAATGATTCTTACCCTCTTCATTCGCCAATAAATCGAAAATACCCTCATTGTAAATTTCAAAAAAAGAAATCCAAACCGAATAAAAATAACCATCATCCTTCACTTCTTCATTATTTTCCCTCAATGAAAATTCATCAAAATTTCTAAATTCATCCAATTGAACTGAATTTTTCCGTCTTGAGGTGAAAAACAATTTCTCCTTAATCTGCTTATCCAAAATTCTCTCAAATTCATCAAAATTTTTCACCACATTTCCATAAAACGGTTTGTAATTTGACGAAACAGTGTTTTCAATAATTGAGAATAGAAATTTTAAACTTCTTGGTATTAGTCCGAGTGTATTATTTTCACCGAAGAACGAATGAGTTTTACCAGAATTACTAGTGCCATAATTCATTACTGTTGAATTTTGACCTTGAATAAAATTCATGACAGTTTGCCGTGTGGTGTCATTAAAAAGTTGTGATGGCGAAATTTCAATTGGAAGAATTTTTGTAAATTTATATTTTCTCGAATCCTTTGTTTGATTATTGAAGTGCTTCGATTGTCGTGATGATGAATCGCATGGTGGGATTTTTGTCACGAGATTTGTAGAATTTATTATTGTGAAAATTTCACAATCATCATTGTCATTATCGGTTGGTCTTATTTTTAAAAATACTTTTACTTTATTTCCTAAATTCGATGATGATAATTCGGAAACTGAATCCAATGAAACTGACGAGACATCCGGTAATGTGCATTCATCTTTCTTTGATGATTGCTTGTCGGAATTATTAATTACACATGAATCCATTTTTCTTATTCTGTAAATATTTATTCCTTTTAGATAGTTTACTATTTTTAACCTATTTTTGTTAATTACTCAAAGCAAAAGAAAAAATGAAAAATTTTGGGTATATTTTTAAATTTTCAAATTAAATATTAAATACTCGTTTTTTTAATAATTTTACAAATTTGTCTTATTATATATTTTAAATATTTAATGATAGATAAGAACTTACATTTTATGAGAGAAGGAAAATTATTTTCAACTTCTTATGAAACTTGAAAAATATCCGAAGAAAATTGAAAACACTGTTCAGTGGAGAATTCGAAACTATTTGTTTATTTTCGACATGGCGCTAATTTTTTCTGAAACTAGAAATATTTTTATACACCAGGAAGATTATTTTCGCGATAGAAAAACATCTCGTTCCTTCTTTGTATTTTGAAAGTAACGTCAAAAACTAGACATTTAAGAACGATTGTCACTTTTTTTGGTATTAAACTGAAGGTTAGCATTATTGTATCTACAGAAAAAAATTCACGTCACGAGTTTATGCAAATTTCGAAATAATCCAAATAAAATTTCGTTGTAATAAAATTCCAACGAAAAAAAAATTTTCAAAAAATTTTGAAATTGCAATCACAATGTTAAATTTTAGTGAATAACGGAAATAATTAAAGATAATCAAATGTAACAAAAATTCGTTTTAAATTAAGAAATATTCCATCAAAAATATTCTAAATATATTTAAAACTATTTAAAAATAAATAAATATAAAAAATATAAAATAAATAAATTATTTAATGAACAATTAATTAATTAGAAATTTTAAAAAACTTAAATTTTTAAAAAATTAAATAACTCAAAACCTTCTAAAATTAGTTAAATTTGTCAATACATATTTAATTAATTATTAGGAATAATGGATTTATAGAAGAATTTTAGTTAAAAGCACTAAAAAAAATTGAATTTTGAAGAAGTTACAAATGATTGCAGAAATTCAATTATTTTCCAAAGTAATAAAATTCTTATCACAACATTCAATTATGTTCAAAACTTAAAATAAAAACTTGACAAAATCCCAAATATTATCTTTATAAATAAAAAAATTCTTCTTCAAAATTCAATTATTTTCAAAAATTTTAATAAAATTCTTAGCAAAATTTCAATTATTTTCAAAAATTTTTATCATTTGAATTATTCTTCAATATCTACTATTTTAAAAAAATTTTCCAAAAGAATTTAATTATTGAAAAAAAATTAAATAAAATTCTAAGCAAACCTTTAATTATTTTTCTAAAATAAGAATAATTTCACAGAAATTCAATTATTTACAAATTTTATGTAAATTTCTTCGCAATCATTTAATTATTTTCAGAAATAATAAAACTCATCGCAGAATTTCAATTATTTTTAATACAATGTTAATCGAATTCCTCGAAAATCATAAATAATAAAAGTTTCCCAGGAATTCAAATATTTAAAAAAAAATTTATAAGTTTCTTTTCAAAAATTCAATTATTTTTCATACATAATAAAACTTATCTTTGAATTTCAATTATTTTTAATACAATTTTAATTGAATTCCTCGGAAAATGTAATTATTTTTAAAAATTTTATTAAAATTCGTCAAAAGAATTCAATTCTTTAAAAATTTAAAACATTTGATTTTTTTAAAAAAATTAATGCAAATACTATTTTAAATAATTGAATTCTTGTGAAATTTTTAATTGTTTGGAAAATAATTGGATGTTCGGGAAAAATATTGTCAAAATTTTTGTTTAATAATTTAATTTTTTTGAAACTTTTTTTTTAAATACTAGAATGTTGAAAATCATTGAATTAAGAAAAATTTTTTAAAAACAATTTAAATTTTAACACGAATTTTATTAAAATTTTCGTTAATAATTGAATTTTATTAATTTTAAAAATAATTGAATTCTTGTGACGAATACTATTATTTATGAAAACAATGGAATTTTTCAATGAATTTTATTAAAATTCCTGAAAATAATTGAATTTTGTCGAAGAATTTTGCTATTCAATTATAAAGATAATTGAAATGTAGACAATTTTTTTTTTGGATTCTTTGAAAATAATTGAATTTTTGTAAAGAATTTTATTAATTTTGAAACGAATTAAATTCTTCTGATGAATATTGTTATTTATGAAAATAGTTGAATTATATAATGAATTTTATAAAAATTCCTGAATATAATTGAATTTCTGGAAAGAATTTTAATATTTATTACGATAGTTAAATTGTTTGAAATAATTGCGTTAAAATTTTTGAAATTGAAACTAATTTCAACAAAATTTAAATTAAATTTAAAAAAAAATACTTCACTAAATAATTTATTTAAGTAATAACTTTATGGCAGTTCTTTCTTTCTTGTTTTCTAGAATTTTAAATTATTTTTTTATGAAAATAATTGAATTCCTTAAAAAAAATTTATTATTTATGAAAATAATTGAATTCCTGTAAAATTTTTATTATTTATGAAAATAATTAAATGTTTGCATAGAATTATACTATTAAAATTTTTTTTTAAATAATTGAATTCTTTTTGGGAAATTTTATTAAAATAGTAGATATTCGAAATCATTAAAATTAGAAAAATGCATTTTATTTTTGAAAATAATTGAAATTAGGACATTTTTTTTGACATTTATGAAAATAATTGAACTTTGGTGAAAAGTTTGTTATTTATAAAGATAATTGGAATTTTTACGAGAATTTTTTTCAAATTTTGAACATAGTTGAATTTTATAAGAATTTTATTTTTTTTGAAAACAATTGATTTTTTGCAATTATTTCTAATTTCTCCAAAATTGAATTTTTTTTAGTTTTTTTAACAAAAATTTAAATTTATTTATTTTACCCATTGCACGGATTTACAATTTACACCCAATTTACACCTGACTCGGGGTGATCGACAACTTCAACTCTATTATTATAATTATAATTGTAATAATAAATTAGAAAATTTTTAAATTCTATTATTTTTAAAATTGTTAATTTTATTTAAAAAAGGGAGGAAGAAGTTAGCTGCGCGCTTTAGCGTGCGAATTAGTATAATTAATTTTCTGTCGAGAGAATTTTAAATTCAAAGTTTCTCAATTTTGCGGAAATATTTAAAAAATATTTGTTCCCAACTACATGAATTGAAACTATGTGAATATAAATTTGAGCAAAATTGTAAATTTCCAAAAGTTGAGACAAACACTTGTGTATGTTTATAATTTTATATATACATACATATTAAGAGAGGATAGAAATTACGAGAAACAGCGACTAGAAGGGAGGAAAGCTCGAAATATCTTCAAAGGAGAAATGCGGCAATTTATATGCGTGTCGCCTGGCCCATTAAACGAAGCCAATCAAAGCCAGAGCTAATAGCTCGGTGCCGCCCGTTGAAGATAGGTCGGGATGATGTTCATTCGGTATCGCGGCATTAGAATCTATTGGGCACAAGCAACCACTGTGTAACAGTGGCTTAAGATTCTAACTGTCTTAACTCATCAGGAATGGCGGTACCTTTTCAGACCTACAATCCTCGCCTTGTATATTGACAGACCGGCCCTTTTTGTCCAAATAATTTTTGCTTTTCGTCTTTACCGCCTCAACTCGTATCGCGCCTCATCGCAAAACGCCTTTCTATTTTCTTTTTAATCGTACCGCAAAAGTTGGACACTATGAGCTTTTATTTTTTATACAACTGCTTTTTCATTTTTTTTTTTTTTTTCGAGGTTCGAGCCCTGAATAGTGGCAAAATATTCGGCAATTTTTGAGGCAATTTTGAGGCAATTTGGTGGCAATATTTTGGCAACATTTTGACAATATTGAGGCAATATTGAGGCAATTCGGTGACAAACTGTGTGGAACAATACTCTCGAAATAAATTCTAAAAGCCATCTATGCAATTCGTTTTCCCTCCCCACACCCGAAAAAAATAACTGCACCAAGGAAAATTAACGATAAAAGGGATTTTCCGTTGGTCGTCAAAGTATTTACTAGAGACATCATTTTTGATCAGTGGGAAGGAGAACATATAACCAAACTTATATAGACCATGATGATACATAAATCCACCACAGTACATAAAGAAAAGTGCGGCGAGGAGAGGTAAATGAGAGTTCGAAGAGTTCTTCTTTCATGGGAAAAGGCACACTACAAGCATTAGTAAGACGCAACAACATGTATGAAAAATAACAGTCAAAAAAAAAAAAAAAAATCTTCGCCCGTATATATCGGGTCTTGTGCGTTAATGCTTCCATTCCCAAGATTGATGTCCTGACTTCTTCTCTCCTTTTTTTTTATGTACCTTATTTATTTAATACTAAAAAAAATATCCCCATAAAAAATTATAGGAAAAATGTAACTTTTCAACAGCAGAATTTTCTTTCTCGAAAATGTTAAATTAAAAATTAAATGAAGAAATTAAAAAGAAGTAGAAAAAAAATAAGAAAACTCTTCGAAGGAATTTTTGTTTTTCTCTACTTCCCCATTAGGATTGTAAATCAGAATTTTTTCCCCCTTTATGAAATTGCAATAGTTTTTATGATACTTGTCAGCATATTATTTCAACTGCGCTTTTAGTAATGTGACCATTTCATTTCTGGACATAATACCCAGTAACATCTTTTATGGGATCTTTAATAGCATATTGGACAAGAATTATACACTCGCATAAGATAAATTCGATTGATACTAAAATCTTCATACCAATTCGTTCCTTCCTCATTTTTATTGCCACACTATTTCTTAATTGACTATCCATGTTATTTGAAATTTTCCCTGATATGAATTCAAAATTTATTATCGCAAAAATCTTTACTTTCCATTATAACAATCGAAACACTAATGACAATAATTGTCCCGGCGTTTATAATAAATAAATAAATAAATAAATAAATAAATAAATAAATAAATAAATAAATAAATAATAATATAATGATAATAAAAATGAGTATATTAAGAAAAATAATAAAAATAAAAAATATAATAATAGTAATAGTAATAAAAATAAAAAAAACTATGATCATAGCAATATTAATTATATAATGATGTTATTAATAATAAAAAATAAAATAAAAAAAACAAAAATAATAATTTCCACTTAATTGAATAGACGATAATTTTTTTATGACATTAGATTACTTTTCTGCATTTATAATAATTTAATGATCCCTATTTAATAATATCTACATACCTCGACTGATTAAACGCGATTATTCAGAGGTAACAGATGTTTACGTCACGAACAGTTTTATCAATATTTGACGATCTTATAAATTATTTATTTAATAATGCCAAATGTTAAACTTAAAATAAATTCTAGTTTTAAAAAAAAAATTAACAAGATTAAGGGCATTTGAACCATGATGACGTCACAGATTTAAAACTAATGCTTTGCACAAACTGTGACGTCATCAAGGTTCAAATCCCCTTAAAAATGTTGATATAAAATTAGATAAAAAATTGAGTTTTTATATTAAAATAATTTTCTATTTCTTTATTGAAAACAAATTTTTATACTGAAAAAAATGAGATTGAAACTTTGAAAATTTTTAGAAAATACAGGAAAAAATTTTATGGAAAAAAATATTCTATTACATTTATTTACAAATTTCTTTAATTGTAAAATTATTCGAAAACATTAATAATTTCTTTTTTAGATAAATATTTAATTATTATTATTTTTCAACAGGAATTAGGTTTTCAAAAATTAAATTTTCAAAAACTTTTTTGAAATCCAAATAAATTATAAAAGTATTGTTATAACTTCTTCAAAATTATTTTCATCATTTCAATTCTGTTATTATAATCTAGAATTTTTAATTATTATGTCTGAAAATAATTGAATTATTGCGAAGAAATTTATAAAAAATTTGTAAATAATTGAACTCATGTCAAACTTTTATTAACATTATTTTTAAATAATTGAATTCTTTAGGAAAATTTTATTAAAATAGTAAATATTGAAAATCATTAAATTGAGAAAAATTTTTGAAAATAATTGAAAGTTTGCAGAGAAATTTTTTAAAAATTTTTGAATTTTTGAATTTCTTAAAAATAATTTTATTTTTGAAAATAATTGAATCCCTAAGAAGAATTTTATTATTTTTAAACAATGTTTAATTTTTGCGAAGAATATAATAATATTCTTGAAAATAATAGTACTCTGAAAAATAATTTAATTTCTGCAATAATTTCTAATTTTTTCAAAATTAAATTTTTTTTTCGTTTTTTTAACTAAAATTCTTCTACAAATATATTATTGTTAATAATTTTTGAAAAAGTTTTTTGAGAATTTGCAAATTTATTTGTTTGCAATTCAATTTTACAAAATTACAATTATTCCTAAATTCTTTATTTAAAACAATCCGCAATTAAACTATCTCAAAAAAAATTAATTCCACAGAATTAATAATTAAAAATGTGAAAAATTCAGATTTTCAAAGATTTTAATTTTGAAACTTTTCCAAAATTCAATTATTTATAAATTATTTATATTTTTTATTATTTATTTACGCTCTAATGCTTTTAATTTTATTAAATTATTATCTAAACGTTTAACTCAATTTTCATTAGAAAATTCTCGTAGAATTTAATTATTCAAATACAAAAAAATTTAATTGAATAAATGCATATTTCTTAAAATTGAATTTTCATATAAAGAATTTTATTAATAAATTTTTAAATAATTGGATCCTTTTGGAAAATTTTATTAAAATAGTAGATATTGAAAATCATTAAATTGGGGAAAATTTTTGAAAATAATTGAAATTTTGCCGAGAATTTTATTGATATTTTTGAAAATTGTGTTTAAAAAAACAAAAATGTTTCTTAATTCAATGATTTTCAATATTGTACTATTTTAATAAAATGTTCCAAAAAAATTAAATTATTAAACAAAAATTTTGTCAATATTTTACATGAACATTCAATTATTTTCCAAACAAATAAAATTTTCACAGGAATTCAATTATTTAAAAATTAAAATAGAATTTGCATAAATTTTTTTCGAAAAAATCAAATGTTTTAAAATTTAGCATTAAATTTTTCGCAGTAATTAAATTATATTTATAAATTTTAAAATTCTTTCCAGGGATTTAATTATTTTTATAAATAATGAAATCATTCAGTGGAAGTCAATTATTTTCATAAATAACAATAATGATCACAAGAATTAAATTATTTTCAAAAATTTTAATAAAATTCATTGCAAAATTTAAATTATTTTCAAAAATTGTTCTCAAATCAATAATTTGTATATGAAATTATGTATATTGAAAATTTAACAGGAATTGAATTATTAAAAATAGAATTTGCATCCCTTTTTTTCAAAAAAAAAAACCGATTGTGTCAAACTTTTTTTATAAAATTCTTCGCCGAAATTCAATTATTTTCATAAATAATAAAACTCATTGTATAATTTAAATTATTTTTAAATTATTTTAAAATTATTCTGAAATTATTTGTAACTTCTTCAAAATTAAATTTTTTAGTGTTTTCAAAAAAAATTTGTTTTACAAATTTTGAAATTCCATTATTTCAAAAATTGCTAATTTTATTTAAAAAAAAGTAAGCAATACATAAAATAAATAAATAAAAAATGCTTAAATAAAATTAAAAGAATTTAATAAATATTTCCTATTATTTTATCACCACAGGGAGACTTATTAGAAATACAAATATTAAAATATATATATGAAAAATTATGACGTATATAATGAAAATAATAAATAGAAAGAAATTAACAGTTTTTGGATATTAATATATAGGGGACATCAGAAAATTGATGCGGGCAAGTATACAAGTCTTTGATGACTAACGAATTCGAAATGAGAGAAAGTGGGGTGTGAGGGAGGAACAGATGTGGAAATTCTTTTATGCCTCGATATAATAAAATGAATATGATGCTCTGTAATAATCAGAATCGATTTTAATGTCATTGGATGCGATATTATTCTGATGATAGGGATCTGTTAACTAACATGTTAAAAAAATGATTTAAAAACGAATTTATGTGCCCTTGTTCATCGTTCTAATGACGCCAACTGTCATCCCTTTTTTCTTTTCGTTGATTCGCTTTCATTTATCTTTATTATGAGTTGTGTTTAAATAAATTCTTTCATTCGATCAACTTCACAAACGTTTATTTAGAATTCTTTTCCAATTTATTTCGAAATTATTTCGAATTTATTTCAAATTTATTTCGAATTTATTGCGAATTTATTTCGAATTTATTTCGAATTTATTTCGAATTTATTTCGAATTTATTTCGAATTTATTTCGAATTTATTTCGAATTTATTTAGAATTTATTTCAAATTTATTTCAAATTTATTTCGAATTTATTTCAAATTTATTTCAAATTTATTTCGAATTTATTTCGAATTTATTTCGAATTTATTTCAAATTTTATAAAGTTTAAAAAAGTTTAAAAAAAATTTTTTCAAGCATTGCTTTATTTTCTTTACTTTTCACGTATTTTTCATATATTCTTTATTATTTTATTTACTTTCGATATTTTTTTCAAAGCTCTTATTTTATTTACAAAATTTTGTTTTATTTACTTTTGTTTCTTTTTATTTAATTTCATTATTATTTTATTTTAATTCTTAGAAAGTTTCCAGAACTTTTTTAAAAGTTTCCAAAAAAATGTGTTACCTAATAGTGAAAAATACGATTTTTATGTTCGGTTATAAATGAAGTGATTTTGGAGAAAGTCGAATTGTTTCAATATTTCGTGTTTTAGTCCCGGAGTTAATGGATTCATTTTTTTTTCGAGAGTGAATATTTGGGGATCTTCTACGGAAATGATGCTACGTTAATCAACACATATTAAAGGTCGTTGACTCGGAAATGATAATTTAAAAAAATACTACCGAGACCCTCTCTTTATCTTATTAACTCTAATGAATATTGATTAAAAGAAAAAAAAAATTCTCTCTCTCTCTCTCTTCCCCCACTTATGATTTTTCATTTCTTGTTTTCAAATTAAATAATTAAAAATGTTTATCTCTTTCCCTCTAGTGAAATTAACTTTCTAAAGGAACATTAATTATTCTTTTTCGATTACTTGGAGAACATTATCAGAAAGATTTCTCCGTCCCTTCCCTCTCATTATTTATTTCCTCATTTTACTTTTCATTTTTTCCATTTTCCGCAAGCTCTCTTAAAGACAAGAAAAAAAATATATCTGATATCGTCCACGATTATCATATTTATAAATAGCTAATCTCTCGTCTGTACAGTTCACTTCGTCCCACCTCCAATTTGCTTGGGATCCAAAAGCTGATGAAAGGGTCTTGTTAATTGGGAATACTGATGCCAGTACGAAGGACTATTTTGGATCGATCCCCCTTTTTCCTCCTCCGTTGGTCCTCCACCCACTTTTGGGTGAAAGATCCTCGCATTGGATAAGGTTCGTAGGACGACGTCAAAGGGACCTTATTTATGAGACTTTCGGCAAACAAATGGATAAATCTAATATCTTCATCCGCGTGGGGTTGAATGTTCCTTAAGAACCTTGCAACAAGACTGTGAAGAAGAAGAAGGAGGAGAAAGAGGAGGGGAGAGGAGGAAGACTGATCCTCCAAAAGGAGGGTGGTAATCCGAAAATTTCACGATACCTTCCTATTTTAGTCAAACGTTCGGCACCCCTTTGACCTATCATCGTTCATTATTGTTATTTTTTTTGCAAAATAAAAAAGTAGCTTCAATTTTTTTTCTCATGCTGTTAAACTATAGTTACTTGAATTTTTTTTGCTTTATCCCTAACATCCTTAGCAGTATTGACCTAATTTTTCTGCCCTAATTTTCCTATTTAATAATCGTTGTATTCCTGTAATCTGTTCGCAGTTATTAAAGTTAATTGTTTGCTTTTTTGTTTCCTAACTTTTTTTTCAAAATTTTTCCTCTTTTAATATTTTTAATTTTCAAAATTAATGTATTGAAAATCATTGAATTTGTTCCGAAGAATTTATTAAAATTTTAGAAAATAAAATTCAATTAAAATTGTTTCAAAAATAATAAAATTCAATTAAAATTGTTTTAAAAATAATTGAATTCCTGCAAAAAAATTTACTATTTCTAATAATAATTGAATTGTTTCCAAGAATGTTTGAAGATATTTTAGAAAATAATTGAATTTATTCGAAATATATTAAAACTTTTTTAAAAATTGAATTCTTTCGAGGAATTATATTAAAATTGTTTTGAAAATAATTGAATTCCTGCCTGTTGTATACTATTTATAAAAATAATTGAATTGTTTCGAATCTTTATTAAAATTTTAGGAAATAATTGACTTTAATGGAAATATTTGAAAATATTTAAATTCGGACGAGAAATTCAATTAAAATTGTTTTGAAAATAATAGAATTTATTCGAAATATTTAAATAAAAATGTTCAAAATTGAATTCTTCTAAGAAATTCAATTAAAGTTGTTTGAAAAATAATTGAATCCCTGCAAAGAGTTATTTACTATTCATAAAAATAACTGCATTGTTTCGAGGGATTTATTAAAATTTTAGATAATAATAGAATTCTTTTGAAAAATTTTATAACGCGAATTAAGAAAAAAATTAAATTCTTTTTTTTATTTATTAAAATTTTGATAGAAATAATTAAATTTTTGCAAAAAAAATTTTACTATTTATATAAAAATATGTAAGTGAATTCTTCCAAAGAATGTTATTAATTATAAAAAAATAATTCAATTCTCGCAACGCATTTTATAACATTTTTTTTAAATAATTGAATTCATTTAAGAAATTTTATTAAAATAGTAGATTTTCAAAAATATTTGAATTTTATCGAAGAATATTTCATTATTTGTGAAATGTAATTGAATTCTCGCAAAAAATTTTTGAAAATAATTACATTCTTCGAGGAATTTATTTAAAATTGTATTAAAAATAATTGGAATTTTTTTCATAAAAATTTGAATTTGAATGTTTTGAAGAATTTTAATTCCTACGGAAAAATAATAATGATTAAATAATTAAATTATTAAACAAAAATTTTGACCGAATTTTACATGAACATTCAATTATTTTCCAAACAAATAAAATTTTCACAGGAATTCAATTATTCAAAATAGAATTTGTATAAATTTTTTCGAAAAATTCAAATGTTTTAAAATTTTGCTTTAAATTCTTCGCAGTAATTCAATTATATTCATAATTATTTTACAATTCTTTTCAGGCATTTAATTACTTTTATAAATAGCAAAATCATTTAAAGGAAGTCAATTATTTTCATAAATAATTGATTACAAGAATTAAATTATTTTCAAAAATTTTAATAAAATTCACTGCAAAATTTAAATTATTTTCAAAAATTGTTTTCAATTCAATTCAATTGTATTACAAATAATTGGAATTTTTTTCATAAAAATTTGAATTTGAATGTTTTGAAGAATTTTAATTCCTACGGAAAAATAATAATGATTACATTTTTTTTAACTAAAGAATTTATTGATGTTTTGGAATAATTTTACAATTAAAATATTCGTAATTGAATATAATAAAACATTTTTTTCGAGTATCTAATAATTCTTAGAGTAAAGTTTTAAAAATAAATTTAGAAAATATATTTAAATAAATTATTATTATAATTATTAATATTTAAAAACATATCGTTGGAAATTGTTATTAAAAGATTAATTTTTAAACTATTTAGTAAGAAAATATTACACCTTCAAAAAAAATAAATAAATAAATAAAAAATGCTTCAAACCCAAATATGGTGATAAAATCATAAACCCAGTGTTTTTCATCAACTAAACGACATAATTCGCTAACACCCCTTTAACTCCCAATATAACGGTGTATTAGTTTTGATGCCATTTCTCTCCTCACTGTGAAAGCTCGTAGATTTCTCATACCTCTCGTGTAGCTCGTTTCGAAGTCCCTCTTTACCAATTTTCTTCCTCAAAGCTCTATCGTCTTTGATCAGCTTTCGCGACGCCCCTATAATGTCTACGACCCGGGGTACCATTTCACCCCTTCTTCAATTCACCACCACCACCCCCCCTCCCTCCCTCCTCCCCCAATCTTGTCATCTTGCCGTGTCTTCGGCGCGTTTCTTCACTCGCTACTTACGCCCACTTTCTCTCTTATTCACTCACTCTCAACCCCTTTTCGCATTTGGCAAACTCGCATGCCACTGCTCATGTTGTCAATTTCGATGCTCAATCGGGTTTTCTAACGTAAACTCAAGACGACGTACTTCCAACTCGTCGAGCACGATTTTCCCGAGATTCCACTTCCCTGACCTTGAAAATGATTGATACGATGGTGGATTTTATTTCTTTAAGAAAGAAAAAATAAGGGGCAGGAGGAGAAGAAGGGGTTCTAAAGAGGCTTTGAAGATTTTTACTCTTATCAATAACGGATGATTTAGTCTTTAAATAATTTAAATATTATTTTGTGTGTGTAATTTTTTTGTCTTCTTACCAAATATTATCACAATAATATATTGTTCGGCAAAATTGGTAGCAATATTCATTGTGTACTTTTTGAGGCAATATTGGGTCAATTTTGATATTATTGACTGGTAACATTGACAGGCAATATTGCTCCAGGATTGAAGACATCTGCTTTGGGGGCAATATTGTCCCGGGATTGATTATAATGTATCTGTCTTGGGGCAATATTGACAGGAATTTTTGGAACAATATTACCCCGGGATTGATAACATTATCTGCCTTTGGGGCAATATTGACAGAAATATTGGGGCAATATTAGCAGACAATATTGAGACGACACTGTTAGGAATGTTGAGATGTGAGAAGTTCCATGGAATTTCCAGGTGGTACTTTCATGGAATTTTTCAACGTGGCTAATAGTTAATTAGATTTTTTTATCATTAGAGCGAATTTTACCTGATAGGAGTTTTATAGATGCCAACTTACGATATTAAAATTAATTAAAAATAAAATTAGAATCATCAATTCCAAATGAATTAATTTATTATCCCAAAAGAGAAAAGAATAAATAAAAATCAATTATCAAAATTTCCCAATTTTATTTCCCCCGAATGTTGTTTCTTTTTTCATTTAAGAAAAGTATCAACTCTAATAACCAAAAGATAAAATTGGGTCGAGATAACGGCGGATTGCGGATTCTAGAATAGCTTTAACAGGAAGCGTCGAACGAGAATGAGGGTGAGAGGGTGGATGGGGGGGAAAGTATATCTGAGGTCTAATACTCGGTGTCCGGCAATCGAGTATCGACATTTCCATTAGACGTAAAAGTTGTGGTCACCGTAACGAGAAAATTGGCTATATCCAAAAAAGAGAGGGGGGTTCTCTCGCTAGTGGTAGTTTGATGCCATTGAGGAAGAAGGAAACGATTCACTACACTAGACGGTTTATGCTCTATATATATAGAGATTTCGCGGTGAAATCACAAGGGTACGCGGCAGACGAGGCGCGATGGGGGAGAGTGAGGGGAGACAAAGTCACATTAATTCTCATAACATTTTACGAGGTATCTGACCTGTGTCAAGTCTTTCCAACGCCCTGGAGGACAGTTTAGGAGTCATAACTCCCAATCACCTTCTGGAGAGATATACATATATAGATGGAAATGCAGGAGTTGAAAGTAATTTTTAAAAAGAAAGTACTCTCACTTTCTTAATCACATTGTTTAAATGGTATTTCGAAAAAATACTATTTCTACCTAGATCCTTTTTTGGGACTCATGCATGAACACAACGGACAAACAACCAGAAAGTCATTTAAAATAAAAATATTTAACACAATTGACATTTAAGATAATTGACATGCAACAGAATTTATATGCAACAGACATGACAATCAACAGAATTGACATAATTGACATTTATCACAATTGACAAGTAACAAAACTGACATTTAACATAATAGTCAAGCAATAAAATTGATATTTAACATAATTGTCATGCTAAAAAATTGATATTTAACACAGTTGTCATTAAAAATAATTGACATTTAACAGAATTGACATGCAACAGGATTTTTATGCAACAAAATTTCAAAGCAACAGAATTGACATTTAACATAAATGCCATGCAACAGAATTGACATTTAAGATAATTGTCATGCAAAAGAATTTATATTTAACACAATTGTCTTTGAACATAATTGACAATTAACATAATTGTCATGGAATAAAATTGAATTTTAACCTAATTTTCATGCAAAAAAATTGACATTTAACATAATTTTCATGCAAAAGAATTGATATTTAACACAGTTGTCTTTAAACATAATTGACATTTAACATAATTGGCATTTAATAAACTTTTCATGCAACAAAATTGACATTTAACACAATTGTCATGCAACAGAATTGAAATTTAACTTAATTACCATGCATCTGAATTGACAAGTTACAAAATTGACATTTAGCATAATTGCTATGCAACAGAATTGACATTTAACATAATTTTTATTGAACATATTTGACATTTAACAGAATTGTCATGCAAAAGAATTGACATTTAACACAATTGTCATTGAACATAATTGACATTTAACATAATTGTCAAGGAATAAAATTGCCTTTTAACCAAATTTTCATGCAAGAAAATTGACGTTCAACATAATTCTTATGAAACAAAATTTGCATGAAACAGAATTGACATTTAACACCATTGACACGCAACACAATTGACATTTAACACAATTGACATTTAACATAATTGTCATGAAACAGAATTGACATTAAACACTGTTGACATTCAGCAGATATTAAATGTCAATTTTCTTGCATCAAAATTATGTTAAATAAATGTCAATTATGTTCAATGACAAATATGTTGCATGAAAACTATGATAAATGTCAATTTTATTGCATGTGAATTTTCTTAAATGTCAAATATGTTCGATAACAATTATGTTAAATGTCAATTCTGTTGTACGGCAATTATGTTAAATGTCACTTTTGTTACTTGTCTATTCTGATACGTTAAATTTTAATTCTGTTGTATGCCAATTGTGTTAAATGTCAATTCCGTTTCATGAAAATGATATTAAATGTCAATTTTCTTGCATAAAAATTTTGTTAAATTTCAATTTTATTCGTTGAAAATTATGTTAAATGGCAATTATATTCAATGACAACTGTGTTCAATATCAATTCTTTTGAATGACAATTATGTTAAATGTCGAATATGTTCAATGACAATTATGTTAAATATAAATTCTTTTGCATGACAATTATTTTTTAAATGTCAATTATGTTGCATGATAATTATGTTAAATATAAATTTTGCTGCATGACAAGTATGTTAAATGTCAATTTTCTTGCATCAAAATACTGTTTCATGATAATTCTGTTGCATGACAATTATGTTAAATGTCATTTCTGTTGCTTTGCAATTATGTTAAGTGTCAATTCTGTTGCTTTGCAATTGTGTTAAATGTCAATTCTGTTTCATGACAATTGTGTTAAATGTCAATTCTGTTGCATGACAATTGTATTAAAAGTCAATTTTGTTTCTTGTCAATTGTGTTAAATAGCAATTATGTTAAATGTCAATTATATTAAATATTTTTCTGTTAAATGACTTTTTAGTTGTTTGTCAGTTGTGGAATATTCCCTCATCTCATTTTTTAACTTGACAATTCTTTCCACACTTGTTATTTTTAATTTTTTAATCTTGAAGTAATTGTTTTTCTAAAACTAGAAATTCGAACCTACTTTCAAATGCAGAGTTCAAACTTTGCATTTGAAATTAAGTTCGAATTTCTGTTACATTTGAAATTAGGTTTGAATTTCTAGTTTTGAAAGAAAAAATTACTTCAAGTATTTTTAATTCAACAATTAACAAAAGAATGAGAAGAAATAAAAATCAATTGGTTGGATTTTTTAATTAAAATTTTTAATATCGGGGTTTAATTTTTTAATTTTTTTTTCTCCTTGCATTTTTTTATATATATATAGGGGGTTGGTTGATATCGGTGAAGGGATGGATGCGTACTTGGGTCGTTAAACGAGCCGAGAAAATCGTCGTTCAGTTACACCCCTCACCTCCTCATCCCGCTTGGAAAGTGCCTTGCGCCTTATCGACTGTAGAGTTTCTTTTTGATCTCGGTTAAGAATTCATTAAGTTTCGCGGATGGGGACTAGAGAGTTTGGGGGAGAGGAGGAGTGCGGTTAGATATTAATACGCAGAAAATACCAAAAGCGCTTTATGCCTCGCTTGTGTCCTGAGAGTTGATCTCATTCTTCCCTCTGAATTTCAACTTATTGATGGCAAAAGGAAAAATTTTCAGCAAGTAAAAGAAAAGAACAAAAAAAAAAGAAAGTGGTGAAAGAAATATAATTTCTTTTTCTCTCTTGGAATTCTAAACATTAGGTAATGTTACTAACGTTAGACTAACATTAGACTAACGTTAGGCTAATGTTAGGCTAATGTTAGGCTAATGTTAGGCTAACATTAGGCTAACGTTAGGCTAACATTACCTAACGATTTTGGCCATCAAATCCAGCCAAAAAGATTAGCTTTTTTTAATTAGGATTGAAAAAATTATAAATTTTGACATCCCACATGGAAGAAATATTTTATTTTTCATTATTTTAACGATTTTCTTGGTATATAGGTATTTTATAGATATAGTGGTTTCTAAGAGTAGGGTAGAATTCAAGGTTAACGGTGGTAGGTGGTAAAATGTTGGATAGAGATCAGTTAGGTGGTGGTTTTGTAAGGGGGATTGTTTCGCCTCGGCGGAGTGCATTTGGCCATCAAATAACATTGGCAGCGCCTATAACCGGCTTACGTCCAGACATAAAGTCGGCTTGCCTTCTCCTCTCTCTGTCTCTCTCTTACTCTCCACCTTCCCGAGGTTTCGCATCGAACCACTAACTCGTGATCAGACCACCTAACCACCTTCGAACTACCATAGTATCAGGAGTCTTGGCTCTTAAGAGAGGGCTTAAGAACCACGATATCAGTTGATTGGGTCCAGCGAATATCCTCACAGTTAAGAACCTCACATCCCTTTTCTCTAATAATGTCTTTATAAAAAAGAAAACTAATTTTTACTTTCCACATACTCCACATACTCCAAATACTCACACAGTGTCTCTATTATAATTAAATTTCTTTAAATTAATTTTTAAATTCATTTTTAAATTAATATTCTACTTATTATTTATTACCTTTTATTTATTATATATTTTTATGTTACTTATTAATATTTATTTTATTTATTTTATTTATTTTATTTATTATATTTATTTTATTTATTTTATTTATAATTCGCTTATTGTTGTTATATTCGCTTACAATTGTTCGTTCATTATTTTTTATTTCAATAATCAATTTATTTGGTTGGTTCTGCAACGAGAGAAAGAGAGGAATGTTAAAAAGTTTCGAGAGAGTGGGGACAATGAGAGCGAGAGAGATGTTTCGGAGTTTCTCTCTCGCTCTCACTGACCCCACTCCTGCGCTTACGCTCAGTTTCTCAGAATTCCCCACTCCGGCGCTCAGTTTCTCAGAATTCACGAGCGCCGGAGTGGGGAATTCCGAGAAACTGAGCGTGAGCGCAGGAGTGGGGGCAGTGAGAGCGAGGGAGAAGTTGCGAAACATCTCTCTCGCTATCACTGTCCCCACTCCGTTCCTTCCCTTTCTTAGAAATCATAACTTAAGGAATTAAATCTTAAGCCGGTATAAACATGATTAAAATTTAAATAGCTTTTGTTCCCATGGCACTTGTGGCTTATTTGACAAAATTTTACAAAATCTACATTACAATTTAATGTAACTCTAATTCCCGGGGATTATTGCTCAATTAAATGATAGAATGATCAATTGGAATGATAAAATGTTTTATGATTCTCGATACATCGCTTCGTAATACAAGTTTGTTTAATGGCCCTGACAAACAGTGTACAACAGCTTCATAAATGTTCTAATAATGAGTAAATTATATACATTAAATAACATCATAATTCTAGTCGTAAAAGATTTAATTTTCCTAAGGATCATAAAACACGATAGATTTTTAAGTACTTGGCTATTTTTTTTATTTTTGTAAATATTGTCCGAAAAGGAATTTAAATATTTAAAAGTCCTTTTTTTCCTTTTAGCTTTGATAAATTTATTAAAGACCTTTTTTATTAAATTTTGAGTAAATACAAAAGAATTTTGAGTAAATACAAAAAATTCTTTAGTTAATTTCTTCATAAAGAAAGCTTTTTATTTTTCTAAATATAAAGCTTTTCTAATAACGATTCAATTTATAATAGAGGAATTAATCGATTTAGAAGATGTAATTGGGAGGTTTGGATACTTTCAGGGATTAAAAAAAAAAGACACATCGCCTTGGTATTGATATTGCTTATGCGAGGGTGTATTCGGGTAAAAGGGACCAATAACTTGCCAATATCGGTATTACTGGCGCACTGAGCGCAATATAAACGTTTATGACCCAATGTGCGTCCATTCAAACTCCCTACATAACATACTCACACAACTTCCCTTTTCCAACTAACCAACAGTGGTTCTCATGTTATTAGCTTCATTTTCAAAGCTGGCAAAAAAATCCCTCCTTGTCAAATTATTTTCCCTCTCCAATTTAAAAAAAAAAATTTTTTATTAATCTGGAAAATAGAATTTCCAAATAGATTAAAAAGTATTTCGCCGAAATTTTGACCTCTTTACTATTTTTCTACTTTTCTTCCAAGTTTTTTTTCGAATTTGTAGAATTTTTTTTTTTTAACAAAAGAAGAGAACTACTGTATTCCCTCGAATCTATAAAAGAGAAAATGAAAAAAAAAGGAATAAAAGTGTTGGTCACCTAGACGATGTGATTCGATCTTGTACGTGTGGTTTTGTGTGCCTGGGACACTTAATGTTTTTCTATCTATAGTGGACAGGACAGCTAGGGATATTGTTATATACGACATTGTCGCCGAAGGAAAGTAGAAAAGCGTTGGAAAATAAAACGAGTGAGTGAGAGTAGGAGAGAGAGAGAGAGAGAGAGAAAACAAAATACGAGAGATATCACTGGCCACCAATTACCGACGACCAAGAGTTATTGAAAAGATCCCCCATGGGCGAAACCCTGGTGTGTCGCGTTTCATACAGCTAATGAACACTGATTACCGTTCGGCGACTTGGCCCTCGATGATTTGTGGAGAGATCGCCTGTAGTACTTTAAGAAAAACGTGATTACAATCCCCAATAGAGGGTCCTTCATTTATCACTTTTCCAATATTTATTCTCTTTTCGTAGAGAAAGAAAGAAAGAGAGAGGGAGGGAGAGAAAAATTTTATCATTATCAATGTCACTAATATTTAATTGTTATTTATTTTTTGTAGGGTTTGTGGTAAAAAATTGAAATTTCGCAAAAGGTGACAAAATAAGGTTAGAATATTAGGGAGTAAATTGTCTCAATATTACCAAGTGGAATGCTTAACAATTTCTATTAAAAAACTATTAAAAAAAAGTGGTTTAAAAATTGAAGGCACATTGGCTTAATATTGTCAAAATAATTGAATCCCAAAGAAGCATTTTACTATTTTTTAACAACCATCTAAATTAGAATTAGTAAAAATGTTTACTAATTAGAATTAGTGATTGACTTTTTGCTTATTGAATTAGTAAAATTTACTAATAAATCAGTAAAAATGACTATTTATTAGTAAAATTAACTAATTCAAAAGCAAACATTAATTTTACAGTTAAAAATATGAAAACTTCAGATTTTCAAAGATTTTGATTTGAAATTCTAAAAATTCACACTCTAATGCATTTAATATTCAATTATAATCTAAAATTTTAACTAAAATTCATTTTTATATCAATTTGTAAATTAGAAAATTTTACAAAAGTTCAATATTATTTAAATTCAAAGATAAAAAATTTAATGAATAATTAAATGTTGCTTAAAATTTAATTTTCATAAAAAATTTTATGAATAATTTTTTAAATTATAATATAAAACTTTAACGAAAATCCATTTCTCAAATTACTTTTTATTAGAAAATTTTAATAGTATTATTAAATTATTTAAATAACAGAAATAATAATTTATTGAATAATTGCATATTTTTTAAAAATTAAGATTAATAATTCATAAAGAATGTTATGAATAAATTTTAGAATAATTCAATTCTTTTGATGAATTTTAATGAAATTTTTAAGAATAAATTAGATTTTTTGAAGAATTTGATTAAAATTGTATTAAAAATAATTGAAATTCTGCAATTAATTTCATTATTTATGAAAAAAATTGAATTATTGTGATGAAATTAATTAAATTAAGAGAAATTTTGAAAATAATTGAAATTTTGCCAACAATTTTATTAAAATTTTTTTAAATAATTGAATTTTGGAGAAGAAATTTATTACTTTTGAACATAATTGAAATTTTGACGAGAATTTAAAAAAAATTTTTTAAATAATTGAAATTTTGCAAAGAATTGTATTACTTTTAAAAATAATTGAAATCTGACGAGAATTTAAACAAAATTTTAAACATAATTGAATGTTTACATAGAAGTTTATGAAAACTTTGTTTAAATAATTGAATTCTTTTGAAAAATTTTTCGAAATAATTGGATTTTTGGAGAAAAAATTACATTTTTCCAGGAGTTAGATTAAAATTGTATTAAAAATAATTGAAATTCTCCAATGAGTTTTATTTTTTTATGAAAATGATTGAATTCACAAAAAGAATTTTGTTATTTACGAAAATAATTGAAATTCTGCAGAAATTTTATTATTTATGAAAATAATTGAAACCCTGCAGAAATTTTATTATTTAAGAAAATAATTGAATGATTGCGAAGAAATTACTAAAAAAATTTGTAATTAATTGAATTCCTGTGAAAATTTTTATTACTTTACGAAAATAATGAAAGGTTTGCGTAGAATTTTATTAAATTTTTTCTATATAATTAAATTCTTTAGGAAAATTTTATTAAAATAGTAGATATTAAAAATCATTGATTTGAGGAAATTTTTTGAAAATAATTGAAATTTTTTCAAGAATTTTTATTAAAATTTTTGAAAATAATTGAAATTTTTCCAAAAATTTCATTAAAATTTTTGAAAATAATTGAATTTTAGATAAGAATTTAATTATTTCTGAAAATAATTGAAATATTGACGAGGATTTAAAAAAATTGTTGAAAATAATTGAATTTCTGCAAAGAATAAAATTGTATTACTTTTAAGAATAATTAAAAGCTTTGGCGAGAATTTAAAAAAATTGTTGAAAATAACAGATTGTTTACATAGAATTTTACTAAATTTTTTTTGAAATAATTGAATTTTGGAGAAGAGATTACATTTTTCTAGGAGTTTGATTAAAATTGTATTAAAAATAATTGAAATTCTTCAATGAGTTTTATTTTTTTATGAAAATAATTGAATTCACAAAAGGAATTTTTTTATTTACGTAAATAATTGAAACCCTGCAAAAATTTTATTATTTATGAAAAAAATTAAATGATTCCGAAGCAATTAAAAAAAAAAATTTGTAAATAATTGAATTCCTGTGAAATTTTTTATTACCTTTACGAAAATAATGAAAGGTTTGCGTAGAATTTTATTAAATTTTTTTTTAAATAATTGAATTTTGGAGAAGTGATTACATTTTTCTAGGAGTTTGATTAAAATTGTATTAAAAATAATTGAAATTCTTCAATGAGTTTTATTTTTTTATGAAAATAATTGAATTCACAAAAAGAATTTTTTTTTATTTACGTAAATAATTGGAAACCCTGCAAAAATTTTATTATTTATGAAAAAAATTAAATGATTCCGAAGCAATTAAAACAAAAATTTTGTAAATAATTGAATTCCTGTGAAATTTGTATCATTATACAAATTCAAATTCAAATAATTAAATGTTTGTTTAGAATTCTATTAAATTTTTTTTAAATCTTTGAATTCTTTTGGAAAATTTTATTAAAATAGTAGATATTAAAAATCATATTGAATTGAGAAAAATTTTTGAAAATAATTGAAAGTTTGTCATTTTTTTATGAAAATTTTTGATAATAATTGAATTTCGGAGAAGAATTTAATTAATTTCTAAAAATAATTGAAATTTTGACGAGTATTTTTAAAAATTTTTGAAAATAATTGAATTTTTGCGAATAATTTTATTACTTTTGAAAATAATGGAATTTCTGCAATCATTTGTAATTTCTCTAACATTTTCCAAATTTTTTTCGTATAATTTACGAACTTTTCGTATTTTTTCAATCAAATTACGGACTTTACGGACCTTTTGTCAAAAAAAGTGACTTTTACGGACCTTTACGAGATTTACGGACCTAGTTCGAGTCCTGCTATATTCTTAGCAGTATTTGGCTAATATTATCAGACTTATTATCTCTATTCAATATAATTTCAATTATTTTATTATTTCTAGTTATTATATTTAATTCTTTTTTATTACTCCTATTTTTTAATTATATTATTTTGTTGTTATTATATTTATATTCTTTTTTATTACTCCTATTTTTTAATTATATTATTTTGTTGTTATTATATTTATAGTCTTTTTTATTACTACTATTTTTTTTAATTATATTTCGTTGTTATTATATTCATATTATTTTTTATTACTATACTATTTTTTAATTATATTTTAATTTTTTATTATAATTTTTGAATTTTGCGGCGGACAAGTTTTCGAGGGGTTAAAACGATATACACATACGTATACAGATACATGCGACAGGTGATAAAATGACAATTGTTGAGAATTGTGATGTAACAATTCTCAATGTTTAGGTGATGGCGTGAAAGTGCCAGTTCATTGTATATACATCGTTTCAGTGAAGTGCTCACGAGCAATGACCCAATGAAAATTACATACAAGAGAACCGCGAGAATTCGTGTATATCGTTGTTCATAGATTAAGCGCGCGTAATATGGCCTCATAAAGACGCCATGCATCGGCAATCACTGGATGAGTGACCTTTTCCGGTCGCCCACCAACACACATTAAATACATACGTTTCATGCATATGTTGTGAATGTCAGTTTAGACGATGATTTAGTGGATGCATTGATTGGGTCGATCAGAGGCCATATCATCTTGTTTAAGCTTTCATCATCAGTAACATTCTCTATTTATAGACTCTCTCTCACTCTATCCCTCTCTCTCTCTCTCTCTCTCTCTCTCTCTTTCTCTCTCCTTCTCCAAAGCTCAATCATGATTCAATCAATTTCTTTTTGTCACATTCATATTCTTCTTGTTTTCTTCAGTTAAAATTAGATTAATAATGAAATAAAAATAGCTTCAATTCCTTTATCATATTCATGTAGCTTTTTTTTTTGGAAAATGTGCACAAAAATTGCGGAAAACTCAAAAACAGTCAAAATAAAATTGATGTTGTTTCAGAACTGACAAATTTTATTCAAATTCATTTCCAAATTATTATTTCGTCTCAGAACTGTTGTAGTAGGTTTTTACTTCCCGCTTCGGGGGCAAAAATCGACCTTTTTTTAACATTTTAAAATTAATTTTTTTAAATTGATTTTTTATATTGATTTAAAAAATTAAAAAATTGAAAAGTGATAAATCTAATAAACTATAATTAAACTTCTCCCTTAAGGGAAAAGTGGGGAGTAAAAAAAACATCTCAGATGCCAAATAAAATTTCCCCAATATACTGCTTCCGTCAAAGATTTTCTGCTCTGTTCCACCCCTTAATTTAATTTTACACAGCTATGCCTGATTAATGGATAAAAATTGGCTTGTTAAGATCGAAGCTGCTTACATTAATTTTCCAGGGGAAAAAAACAGTAAATTGAGAAGGTGAAGAGAGAGAGAATGTTAATTACAGAGTTTCGCTTTGGCAGATGAAAAATTTTTCCCTTCATTATATTGAGATAAAAACAAATAAATTTTTATATAAAAAATAAATAAAACAAATTCGTAGCTTCCTTGTTTTATTTAATTTTGTTAACAAATATTGACATCCGTACAAGAATTCTATTTTTGGTAACAATTAAAAAAATTAGAGAAGATTCTGATTATTTGTAAATTTGTAATATTTTTCCTAAGTAAAAAGTTTATCTTTGGTTTTAAACCTTCCCCTACACTATTTTTCTCACGGCTACATCAATATTTTCAAATTACCGCGTCAATGATTTTTACCAAACAAAGCGTTTTTCGTCCCGGATAAATTTTAATGAATACACTCTTTTTTCCTCCCTCTCTCTCTCTCTCTTGCTTTTTTAGATACCGACATTGTAAAAAAGCTCTCTCCCCTTTATATGCAACATAGGTATATATAGGTAATATCCGTGGCCTTTGCGCCACGATAAAAATTAATATTAGAACCCGTGCTTCTTCGCGCAGAAAATATTTTCACTCATCCCTCCCCCTTTCTCTCTCTCTCTCTCACTCTCTCACATTCACTCTGCCTGATCACTCGATCCAAATCCTATTGTATTTTTTAATCCTTGCCTCAATAACCAAAAATTCTTTTTAATATTTTTCAATAAAGAAGAATCGTAAATTTTTCAACGAAAATTTTTTAAATATTTTAAGTAAAATTACAAACGTAATTAAAGAGTTCTACTCTTTTTTTTACAAACAATTTTTTTTATTTAAAACAAAAAAAAAATTGTACTAGAACAGCGTTGACAGAAATATTTAATTTTCCTTTTCTCTGATTTTTCCCTCATTTCCAGACAAAATTTTCACTTTTTTCCTGACCGTAAAGAATATTCTGATTCAATCTAAAAATTATTAGATAGTAAAAAAAAATATTCTATTACATTCATTTACAAATTTTTTCCAAAGTAAAATTATTCGAAAATATCAATAACTGCTTTGTTAAATAAATATTTAATCATTATTATTGTTTCGTAGGAATTAAAATTCTTCAAAACATTAAAATTCGAACATTTTTGAAATTCAACAACTTATCAAGAATATTATTACAAAACATGAAGAAGGCGAGTACTTCGAGTCGAAGACTCGGAGTGATCGCCTTCTTCATGTTTTGTAATAATTTAAATTACTATAAAATTTTTTTAAAAAAGTTAATTATTTACAAAAATTCTAATAAAATCTTTCGTAAGAATTCAATTATTCAATTATTTTTATAAGTATAATAAAATTTCTCAAAAAAATTCAATTATTTAAAAAAAATGTAATAAAATTCGTTGCAAGAATTTAATTATTTTCATAAATATTAAATCAATTATTTGGTAATTTAATACTAAATCAATTTTTATTAGGAAATTCAAGAAGAATTCAATTTAAATATAATTATAACATTATAAAATAAAATTATGAAAATAAAAATAATTGACTTCTTTGAAAAGAACTTTGTTAAATTTTTTTTAAATAATTAAATTATTACGATGAATTTGATAAAACTCTTTTTTAATAATTAATATTTTTCTAAAAATTTTATGAAATTTTTTATTTTAAAATATTGAAATCCATGCGAAAATTTTATTACTTATAAAAATAATTGAATTATTGCGAAGAAATTTATTAAAAAATTTGTAAATTTGTGAATTCTTGTGAAATTTTGATAAGAATTTTATTAAAATTTTTAAAAATAATTGAATTTTAAAGAAGAATTTTATTATTTATATAAATAATTGAATTGCAAACGAATTTTATTCAAGTTTATAAAAATAATAATTGAATTTTGATGAAGAATTTTATTATTTATAAAAATAATTGAATTCTTGTTTTGAATTTTATAAAAATCTATTTAAATAATTGATATTTTTCTAAGAATTTTATGAAATTTTGTACTTCAAATAATTGAATTCCTGTGAAATTTTGCTAAGAATTTTATTAAAATTTTTTTAAATAATTGAATTTTAAAGAAAAACTTTATTATTTATAAAAATAATTGAAATTTTGACAAGAATTATTTTTTAACTTTTTAACGTAATTGAATTTCTGCGAAGAATTTTATTTCTTTTAAAAATAATTGAATTCTTGCAACGAGTTTTATTTATTTTTATATAAAAATAATTGAATTACGGTGAAGAATTTTATTTATTTTTATATAAAAATAATTGAATTCTTGCAATGAATTTTATTTAAATTTTTTAAAATAATTAAATTTTTGCTATGAATTTTATAAAAATCTATTTAAATAATTAATATATTTCTAAAAATTTTATGAAACTTTGTACTTCAAATAATTGAATTCCTGTGAAATTTTGCTAAGAATTTTATTTAAAATTTTTTTAAATAATTGAATTTCAAAGAAAAACTTTATTATTTATAAAAATAATTGAAATTTTGACAAGAATTATTTTTTAACTTTTTAACGTAATTGAATTTCTGCGAAGAATTTTATTTCTTTTAAAAATAATTGAATTCTTGCAACGAGTTTTATTTATTTTTATATAAAAATAATTGAATTTCGGTGAAGAATTTAATATTTTTAAAAATATTTGAATTCTTGCAATGAATTTTATAAAAATCTTTTTAAATAATTGAATTATTTCGAAGAAATTTATTAAAAATGTTGTAAATAATTGAATTCCTGTAAAATTTTCCTAAGAATTTTATTTAAATTTAAAAAAATAATTAAATTTCGAAGAAGAATTTTATTATTTATAAAGATAATTGAAATTTTGACAAGAATTTTTTTTTTTAATTTTTGAACATAATTGAATTTTTGCGAAGAATTTTTATAACTTTTGAAAATAATTGAATTTCTAGAATTATTTGTAAACTTTCCAAAATTCAATTTTTCAAAAATATTTTTAACTAAAATTCTTCTATTAATCTAGTATTTATGAAAATTGTAGAAATTATTCATTAAAATAATTTATAAGCAATAATTTTATGGTAGTTCTTGAGAAATTAAGTTTTATTTGAAAAGAAATTATATTGTAAGTTAAAGAAAAAGTTGAAGGTTTTGTATTAAAATTCGTGGTAATTTTATAGTGAACGAGAGAAAAACAAAAAAATTAAAATTCAGAGTTTTCTCATGAATTTTAAAAATTCAGTTTTTTTCCATTACTTTTACTAAAAATCCCTTAATTTTCCCAAAATTCCCTGACCTGTGGCAACCCTGTAGAAAATAGGAAACAAATTGACAGAAGAATAAAGGAAAATAATTTTAAAAGAAGGGCGGGGGGGGGGCGTTAATTTAAAGATGTCTTTTGATTTTGTGTTCTTTTAAAGAAAAGGTAATTGGCCGCGTGGAAGATTACCAAGTATACATAAGTATTTCATCGTTGGCAATCTCACCCCCCCCCCCACCTCCCCTCTCCCCGCCACCCATCACTTCCTTGGGGATTTTTCGAGCGGAATTATTCCGAGGGGTTAGATTCTCCAAGCAGTGGCGAGAATTAACGTTTCTTGTGGCATAAAAAATCTGTGTAATCAATTATCGAACCTTTTTACCCAATATTTCACGGCCAATGAGTCCTTCAGACAAACCAAACCATTCACCCCCTCCAAAAAAAAAAAACAAAAAAAACAAAGAAAGAATGAAGAAAAAAAGATCCACTCACTTTTTAGACACTCTTCTTCTCTCTTATTCTTTACCTTAAAAAACTTATTTTTCTGCAAAGTCAAGCGAAATCACACTTTCGTTTACGTTATTTCTTTCAAGATTCTAAATTTTTTTCTTAAAATTCTAATTTTGTTCTTGAAATTCTAAATCTGGAAAATATTTTTTTAAGAAATGGTATTCATCACAAAGTTATAATTCTAAAAGCTAATTTTCTGAAAAAGCTAATTTCATGAATTATAGTTGATTTGAATTTTTAAATACTGTGGATTCTAATTTTGAAAAATCTTTTTGTATATGTATAATATAAATTCTAATTTAAAAAATTCTAATAGTATAAATTCAATTTCTTCTAAAAAAAAACTTTTTAAAAAATTAGTAAGACGAGCAAAAAAAAGTCGTTTTAGTCGATTAATTTTTAATCCTCAATAAAATTTAATAACCGGATTGATAAGATTTATATTCCTGCGAGACTTATATTCTTTTTTTTTAAGGTAAAAGGCGAGAAAAAAATTGCAAATTATATTCTTTAAAAAGTGAGAAATATATATAATTTACATACTGGAGAAATAATAATTATTGAGATCGTTCAACGTCCACTCGGAAATCTCCAGTCGAATATATAATATGTAAAGAGTGAGAGGGAGGGAGAGGGTTTAAAAAGTCCAGAAGGGTGAACACAAGGGTGTTCTCTTTGGCACGACCATTGATATAATATTAATGTGAACGAGCAAAACTCAAAGGACACTACACGACAAGCTCTCGTTTGAATTTTCCAAACAGGATTGTGCAAAAAAAAAGAGAGAGAAGACATATTTGAAACACATTTACAGCAAAATTTTAAAATATGGGAAAAATTGCTTTCGCGATTTTCTCCAGGTAAATAATATTGACACTGTCAGTCAAATTGAAAAAAAAAAAATAAAATTTAAATATTTCTAAATTTACAATTTACAAATATTTAAATTTTATTTTCTTTTTTTCAATTTAAATATTTGTAAATTTACAAATATTTAAATTTTTTTTCTTGTTTTCATTTGGAACAATTTTTCTATTGTTTTAATACAAAGAGACACGAAGAAAAATTTCTCTATTCGCCTCATTTCGTTTGTGAGAGAATTTTCATACCATCTGGACGGCAGTTTAATGAACTCTAATGGCGCGAAATTCAAAAAAAGAAAAATATATATATATTTTTTTTGATAATTTTTTTCTTGTCAAATTGTATGAATATATATATTTACATATATGTGGAAAATGGTGAAATAGGTGAAGAAGAAAAGTGGAAAACAAAAATTGTGAACATATTTGTTTTTACGTACACTTTAGTTCATATACAGAGGGGCTTTTACTATATTTGCTAGAGAATTTTTCTATATATACAACTTTTGTACGTTTTGAATTCACCTTTCAACAAACCGACCTCTCATCTCTTTTTGCTGGAGCCATAACGTTTATTTTCATGCTTACTTTACTCCAACGAACGAAAAACCTCAAAAGTACACTACACGGGCACCCTCGCGTTCATACTCAGTCGTTCGACCCTTGACTCGCACTTCGTGGCAAGATTTTCCGATGGGGCGAACTAAAAGAAAGCCTCAAAGTTGGAATATAGTGAAAATAAGTAAATAAATAAATTTCTCGATATGAAGGAAAAACGAATTCTTGAATTTTTTCTTTTAATAGAAAATCATTTGGTGGAATAATGTTGGAAATAATACGAAAATATTTAAAATAGAGAGTATTGACTATTTTTTAGTTCTTTTTGTGCGGAAAAAAGAAAAAATAGTAGTAAATGTAGAAATGATTCGGTAGTTTAAAAATTATTGAACCAATACTCTCAGAAGAGGTAGAATAAGCAAATGGTAATTAAAAATAAAAATAGTAAAAGTACAATATTTTTTCCAAGCAATAAAATTTTTTTAAATATTCAACTAACCTTATAGTCTGCTTCCGCCTTAATCTGAAGATCCAGTTTGAAAATTACAAAAAAAACACTACACTTTTCGAAAAAACGAAAACACTTTTTTTTAAATGACAAAATATTTAATTCATAATTTTTTACTTTTTTCAATTTTTATATTGAATCAAAAAATTTTAACTTTCAGAAAATCACACTAAACGATCGATCGCGATTTTTAAAAAGTCGAACACTCCCGAAAAGAATATTTTTTAGAGTTTTTTTTAAATTTTTACCGAAAAAAATTTTACTTTTTTTTCAATTTTACTAAAAAAAGAATGTTCTAAAAATATTTTTAAAAAAAAGTTTGGAGTCCTAGAAATGATAAATTGTTAATTTTAATTATTATTAGTAAAAATTAGTAAAGAAAATTATTTGATAACAATTAAAATAAATTGTAATTGACACGAGGATTAAGTGAACACGTTTAAACAAGTTGAATCCCAAATTTGAACTGAAGAATTTTGAATAAATGCTACTGTTATCGTCGATTCAATATGACCGCCCTTTCTTTGTACCGAAGTACAGTATGTAAACAAACCGCTAGAATTTTATTGAAATTTTCTTTGACCACAATAATTTTATAGAAACGACTATAATATTGATTTTTACTTTATAATATTTCAAAAATTATTTATTTTACTAATATTATTAACAATTAGTGGAAAAATATTATTATATTATTTATACTTTTAATCATTTTTTATTAATTTTGTTAATTATTTTTATTAATCAGTATTTTCTGTAGGTACTTTTAATCAATGTTATTAATAATAATAATAATGATTATTAATTATTAATAAATTATTAATTTGAATTATTTTTTTTTGGAATTTGGCTTGATTAATTCGAAGCCGTATAAAATAAAGAAGAAGAAGAATTATTTTTTTTACAAGAAATTCTTAAAGAAATTATAATAAATTAATACAGACACAAATTTTGAAATCGAATAAATAAGAAAAATTTCATCTACTGTTATCGTTGATACAATGTGACCGCCCTTTTCTTTGTATACCTAAGTACAGAATGTAAACAAGCGGCTCGTATTGTGTTGAAATTTTCTTAACCACAGTAATTTCTTTCTTCTCATTATATATTAAAATTACTTTTTCTGTTCAAAATGAAATAAAAAGAAAATTTTCCAAACTATATTTTCAAAATTATTTTTTAATAATGTTTATAAAAATTTTACAGTAGGTATAAAAATTATTTATTTTATTCAAATTTAAAAATTATTAATTCATGGTTTATTTAAATTATTAATTTACGGAAATTTTTCACGAAATTCCGTACGGAATATTTTACGGAATTTCATACGGAATTTCCGAAGAGCGGTTTCCGTAGAATCGTTTCACGTGGGAAAATAAAGTTAATAAATCAATTCATAAACTATATTTGTAGTATTGGTTTCGGCTTTATATACCAAAGGTAGAGTGGGGAAAGTCAATTGAAATTCGAGATTCAACCTGTTTGAACGTGTTTTCATTGTCCAGCGTTTAGTTTTCGGGAGTATCGATGTTTCTCTAAATTATTTCTATTTTAAAATAAATTTTAATAATTATATTATTTAATAATCATAAAATAAATAATTATAAATTTTTTAATTTTTCACTTTAAAAAAGAAGATTAAAAAAAAAGTTAAATTTAAATATATCGTAATATCAAGAGTAAATAGGCGAGCCAATAGAAATTCCTCGGAAAAATGAAAGAATTGAGTGGGGGAAAGGTAGAGAGAGTAGGGAGGGGAGGGGGCTTAAATGATGATTGACGCGCTTTATCAGTGAGAAGACGTTGCCGAACTACAATTGTAATAATAATAATAATAATGATAATAATAATAATAATAATAATAATAATAATAATTTTTAAAAAATGATTTAAGATTTTATATTTGATTTATTAAGTAATAATAATTATTTAATATAATAATAAAAAACAAAAATATAAATTTTTCGATTTAAAAGTGTGTAAAATCGGGAGTGTCGTAATTCTTGAAAATCGCGAGCGTTTGAAAATTTGATTGAAAAAGTGTGTAAAATCGGAAGTGTCGTATATCTTTAAAATCGCGAGTGTTAAAAAAAGTTTCAAAAGTAAATTTTTTTTTTCGAAAAAATAGTGCCAAGAGAAAATGGAATAAAGTGATTTTATATTCTCCGTACAACAGCAGGACATCAGCACAAATTCGACTGGAAACTCGTAAGGTTAGTAAATTTCCAATTACACTCGAACGCCGATTTAGCGGAAATCGGTTTAGTGGACTTTTTCAGTTGTGATTTACGATTTTCTTTGTCCTGCCTCGTTAAAGGTATTTTTTAAGCTATTGTTCGCTTTAACGGACGATTCCCCCAAACAGTCCGCTAAATCGGCGTTGAAGTGTATTAAAAATATTTCTTCTTTCAAAATCTTTACAATTTTTTGCGTCAAAAAAAGAAAAATTTATTATCACTTTAAAAAGCATTGACAAAAACGTAGACTTGTCGCCTGATATCTTCTCATTTGCAAGTTTCAAAATACACAACCTCAAGTACTTGGTACTTTACCTCCTATAGACTTAACAACCCTCTTTAACGACAATCACTAGACTCTCACTTTTCAGTAAAATCGCAATGTTTTGCAGTGCAATGGACGAGTTTTTCAAATCGTTAAAGAGCCTTCATTCGTCTCATAATCCCTTTTATAACGTATATATACGTTAACATCACATTGAAGGGGGTGGCGGGGGGGGGGGAGAGGAAGGCGGTGTGTCGAGGAGGGAAAAAAAAGGGGTGTTTTTTCGAGAAAGGGACAATGTTGAATAGAGAGAAAAGGAGAGAGAAAGAAAAGAGTGAAATTGCAGGAGAGAATAAAAGTGAGAGGAAGCGTTGCAAGAACCAGTCACCAAAGAGACCGCAGAATCTCCGCTGGTCTCTTTGGTCATGTGTCCCTTCTGAAAACTTTGTTACATTTTTGGTTGAGTCCGCATATACGCGATACGTCGGACGAATAAGTGCATCAAAGGGATGAGCATATGGATGAGAAGAGGGTGAGTGAAAGAGAGAGAGAGAGAGAGAGAGAGAGAGAGAAATTCGATGTCTACCCGCTCTTCTTATTATCCGGGTTTCGTCCAACGGAGTCCTCTTTTCGAATCCCTCCGGCAAAAGCTTCGCCAGAGATAGAAAATATGTACCACAGTCCGTAACGCCTGGTATTAACAAACTTTATTATCTTGTCATACGACAATGGCTTTACACTCGAGTTCCTAAAAAGCCTCGAAATTTTTCATCTGAGCAAAGTCGTCTCTCAACACTTTTCCTCTTTTCAAAAAAAAGGAATGAAAAAAAAATTTTATTATGTATATTGAAATACTTATTCTTTATGTATATACCTTTTTGCGTTTTAATTTTAATCCGATGTTGTACCAATTACAGTGTGAGATATTCAGAAAATTATTTGAAGCAACTGCTTTTCTTGTTTAGTCTATAAAAAAAGTTTCGCGAGACAAAATTTATCTGAATAGAAAATATTTTAGGTATTGTCTGAATGTTTGCCAAATGATGTTGATTGTCTGAATTTTTGCTATTTTTAAAAATATTGCCATGCAATTGCCACAATTTGGCAGGAATATTGCCACTAGATTGCCGAATTTTTAAATAAAATTAAAAAATAAATAAATGAAATTAAAAAATAAATAAATTTAATTAAAAAATAAATAAATTTAATTAAAAATTAAATAAATTTAATTAAAAATTAAATCAGTTAGCTTCAATTTTCGAAAAATTTAAGAACGTTTTTTATGATTTTAGGAATTTGATATTTTCAAAATGTAAACTTGTTTTGAATTCAAATGGCCATAAGTTTTATTATATGCAAGATATCAAGTTCCGATTGGTACCAAAATTAAGCTTCACTCTTTTCCTAACTTTTTTCTCATTACGAGGAAAATTCTGTTTTAAATAATTGAATTCCTATGAAACTTTTTTTGTTTATAAAAATAAATGAATGTTTGCGAAGAATTTTATAAACATTTTTTTTTTAATGATTCAATTTTTTTGGGAAATTTTTTATTAAAAATAGTAGATAGTAAAAAACTTTATTAACAATTTTTAAAATAATTGAATTTTTACGAAGAATTAAATTAAAATTTTTGATAATAATTAAATTCATTCAAGATACAATTAAAAATTAATTGAAAATAATTATTAGACTCTAAGAAACAAATTGTATCAAATTTTTACAAATAATTGAATTTTTTTTGAAGAATTTTGTTCAAATTTTTAAGAATAATTGCGTTTTTTAGCGGAATTAGATTAAAATGATGTTAAAAATTGTTGAAACCCTGCTATGAATTTTATTATTTATGAAAATAATTGAATTTTTATTACCGAACTTTATTAAAGTTTTTAAAATAATGGCATTCTTGAGAAGAATTTTAGAAAAATTTTTTCAAAGAAATGATTTTGCTCAACAAATTTTATGAAAATTTGTTCTAAATAATTGAATTCTATCAAAACATTTTATTAAAATTATATTGAAAACAAATAAATTATTATGTAGAATTTCATTAAATGTTTTTAAAATAACTGAATTCTTTCAAAGAATTTTATTAAAATTTTTTAAGAACAATTACATTTTTTGAGAAATTTGATTAAAATTGTATTAAAAATAATTGAAATTCTGCGAGGAGTTTTATTATTTTTGACAATAATTAAATGTCTGTATGGTATTTTATTAAGTTTTTTTGAAAATAATTGAATTCCTAAAAAGCATTTTATTATAATTATGAAAATAATTGAATTTCTGCAAAAGATTTTATTACAATTTTTTTAAATAATTTAATTTCCAAGAAGGAATTTATTACTTTTAAAAATAATTTAATTGAAAATCAAAATCAAAAAGCCTCAAAATGATTGAATTTTCGGAAATAATTTTGTTATTTATCGACATAATTGAATTTTTTCGAAAAATTATTTATGTAAATAATTGAATTCTTGGAAAGAATTTTATTAAAATCTAAAAGAATAATTGAATTATTTCAAAAAAATTTAATTAGAATTGTATTTAAAATAATTGATTTCTTTCAAACAATTTTGTTAAAATATTTGAAAATAAATGAATTCCTGTGAAAAATTAAAATATTTTTGTAAATAATTGAATTCTTCTAAAGAATTTTAAAAGGAGATTTTTTTAAATAACTGATTTTTTCGAGGAATTGAAATTAAATTTTTAAGAATAATTACATTTTTTGAGAAATTCGATTAAAATTTATTGTACTAAAAATAATTGAAATTCTGCGATGAATTTTATTATTTGTGAAAATAATTGAATTTTTGTCACCGAACTTTAATAACATTTTTAAAATAATTGCATTCTTGAGAAGAATTTTAGAAAAATTTTTTTAAAGATATAATTTTGTTCAAAAAATTTTATGAAAATTGTGTTTTAAATATTTAAATTTCTTTGAAAATTGTATTTATTTATGAAAATAATTTAATTTTTTCAAAAAAATTGATTAAAATTATATTGAAAACAATTCAATTCTTATAAAGAATTTCATTAAATTTTTTGTAAATAATTGAATTCTTCAAAGAGTTTTATTAAAATTTTTCAGAATAGTTGCAGTTTTCGCGGAATTCATTAAAAATAATTGAAATCCTGCGATGAGTTTTAACATTTATAAAAATAATTGAATTCTTGCAACGATTATATTATTAAAATTGAAAAAAAAATAATTGAATTTATGAGAAGTTTTTTATTATTTATAAAAATAATTGAATTCTTGCGAAGAATTTTATAAAAATCTATTTAAATAATTGATTTTTTCCGGAAAATATTAGGGAAATTCTATTTTAAATAATTAAATTTCTGTGAAAATTTTTTTATTCATGAAAATAATTGAATGTTAGCAAAGAATTTTATAATTATTTTTTTGTAAATTATATTCTTTTGGGAATTTTTTTATTAAAATAGTAGATATTAAAAATGAATTAAATGAATTACGAAAATGAAAATGAATTACGAAAAATTTGTGAAAATAATTGAATCATTTTAAAGAATTTTATGAAAAATTTTTTGAATTTTGAATTTATTCTAATAATTTTATTAAATTTTTTTTAAAATAATTTTTTTATTTCAATTGTTAACATATTTAAAGTAGTATAAATTCTGAAACATGAAAAAAAGTAGCTTTTAGTGGAACAAATAAAAAAAAGTATCCAACTAGTAGGAAATCGTGAAAAAAGTAGTAAATAGTATGTTTTACTTTAATGCAATAAATCAAAACAGCAATAATTTAGAAATTATTTATTACTAGCTTCTCTCGTTGACTTTCCTTAATTACAATAAACTCTTATTAATTCTAAGAACAATTATTATATAAATATTATAATTCTAACAATTGATTTTTACAAAAATAAAATTGTTTCTTTATTTCACAAATCGATTATTAATTTGTTCTTAATTCTTGTATAGAAGACAAATTTCTACTTAACATTAAATTATTTAAACAAACACGAAAAATTAACATTCGACATTCGTATTATTTTTACTAACAAAATAATTAATATCAGAGATAATAATTTTTTATTTCATTTCATAGAATATTTTTCAAATTAATCAAAATAGAAAAAAAATGCATTAAATTAAAAGTGAAAAAAAATTTGTAAAAAAAATTTTTTTTTCTGTTTTTAAGCATTACTGGTAAAAGAACACGTGGCTTGTGTTGTATTATTATTATTTTTATTGTTGTTGGTGTTGTTATTATTATAATTAACATCAGGTGCGTGGAAACTTTTCATGTGATTGTCAAGAGTAACAGGACCTTTAAAATACTTATGACACGTGTTACAGTACCATTTATACTTGTTCTCATGAGACTTTTGATGTTTGTTGAGCAAGTCCTTTCTGGCAAATGCACGATCACACATCGTACATGGAAACTTGTCTGGATTCGTGTGGAAAATGTTGTGTCGAGTTAAATTATCCATTCTCGAATATTTCCTCAGGCATATGCCACAAACATATTTACTTCGATCCGAGTGACATCGTTGATGATAACGTAAATAACGTTTTTGAGCAAAGGACTTTCCACAAGCACAACAAGTGACCTGGGGGAAAAGAAAAAAAAATCAGTTCCACTATATTCTTATTATATTTATTCTCAGCGAATTTTAACTTTCATTTAGTTAAACGAATCAGAAATAATTACAACTAAAATTATTAATTCAGTATTATTATTTTAATTAATTATATTATTTTAATTAATTATAATTAATTACTAATTAATTAATTATATTATTTTAATTAATTATATTATTTCAATTAATTATAATTAATTACTAATTTAATTAATTATAGATAATAATTTATTTGTAAAATATTAATTCTTTTTTTCGTATTTTATTTTATAATTTAAAATTTTATTTCTATATTTAATTAAAAATTTTTTTAATTACCCTGTTTGATTCATCTAATCGAACATTCAAATGTTCCTTCATTTCATGTTCAGTTTCAAATTCCCTCTTGCAAAATTGACAGGAGGGTTTTTTCTTTTTTTTATTCTTCTGTAAATTTTCTATAAATTGTGGATCAGTCATGATTTGATACAAAAATGAGTCCTTCATGTTTTCCTGATGATGATGGTTGAGGCCAATGTGAAAATTATTATGAATTTGAAATTCTTGAAAAGGTTTGTTGATATTTTCCCATAATTTCGGTAAAATTGGTATAGGAGCTTCCACTTTTTTTGTATTCTTCATTGTTTCAAGAATTATTTCCTTATTTTCGAATATCTGAAAAATTAATAAAATCTAAATAAATAAAATTATAATAAAAAAAAATTTGTAAAAATAAATGAAAAAAAAATGAAAAATAAATAAAAGGAAATAAAAAATAAATAAAAGTAAGTAAAAAATAATTAAAAGGAAGTAAAAAATAAATAAAAGAAAATAAAAAATAAATAAAAGGAAGTAAAAAATAATTAAAAGAAAGTAAAAAATATACAAAAGGAAATAAAAAATAAATAAAAAAATAATAAAAAAATAATGATTAATTAAAGTAATAACAAATAAATAAAAATTAATTAGGAGTGAATAAATAAAATGAATAAAAAGAAAAATTTTTCTAATATTGAAATTTTAAGAGAAAAAAAGAATTTATTTTTGTATGTAAACTGATATTCTTGTTTACATTTTTGCGTATAACTGGTGTATAAATCGATAAAAATTCATTTTCGCTAAAAATACGGGAACATTTTTATAATGAACTTTAGTGGACGAGAGTTTATGTTTCACTTTAAGTAATTGTAAACATGCAATTTCGTGTTATAAAATTTGTTACCTTTTTCTTTGTCGATAAATCCAATCCAGCTGAATTTTTTTCATCCAAAAAATTTCCAATTTCCGGGCACTTCTCACTATTATTGACCATTAGCATTTTTTCACTTCTATTTTGATTTACTCTCCTAGGAACTGATTTCACACGCATTTTTCCTTTTTTTACCTCTAAATTTAGTTTTTTTTGGAAGAAAAAAATAAAATTAAAAAAAATTCAGCAGTTTAACAAATATTTCCTAAATCAAATCATTTTTACCTTCGAAATATTAGTTGAAAAAAGTTTATATTAATTACCATTTCTTACAATAATCATTTTGTTCTTAATTGTGTATTTTAATGTAATTATCTTTTTAACTAATTAGTAATTTTACTGCAAAACGGAAAATGTAAAATGTAAAATGTAATTAAAAATATTTGATTCAGTTGAATTAAATTAATAATAATTAGTAAAATTAATAATTAATATAAATATAAAAATATAAAAATATAAAAATATAAATAAAAATAAAATAGTAATTAGTTTCATAAAATAAAATGGTTAAAACCAATAGAGAACTTTTATAAAATAAAAAATGCTTTTTAAAAAATAGAGCTCGTTACAAACCTTTGAATCGATTATTAATAAAAATAAAGAAATCTGGTGTAAAACTAAATTATTTTCTAATCGAAATTATTAATATGTAAGTCTTGATCTAGTGAAAGCTTTTCGTAAACTGATTGGAGAATTACAAATACATGTCGATACTCACCTTAACTTGACATTGCGCTGAAACGTAACAAAAGGGCTTTGCGGAGTAGCCGATTCACAGTGTGAGTTTATAAACACTTTGTTTCTAAGAAATTTTCCACATTCAATATACTAGTCAACTTCAAACTATTAGGTCAAAATTTTTCCTCGTTACGAATTTTCCATATTTAATGATTTTAATGAAAAAAAATAATAACAAAAAATCTTATTATTTAACAGAAATATTAACTTTTTTTTATGAAAAATACTACGATTAACTAGTTATACAATTAATTCTTTGTTTTTTTATAAATTTTATTTTTTATTGTTTTAAAATATTAGCATTTTGTAAATAAATAAATTAAATATTATTAATATTTATTTATATCCGAAAAATTCAATTTTTTTTAAATTTTAATAATAATCGTTGCAAGAATTCAATTATTTTTATAAAAATTAAAATTCATCGCAGGATTTCAATGATTTTTAATAGAATTTTAAATGAATTCCGCGAAAAATGCAACTATTCTTAAAAATGTTAATAAAATTCTTTGAAGGAATTCAATTAATTTAAAAACATTTAATAAAATTCTATATAACAATTGAATTGTTTTCAATGTAATTTTAATAAAATTTTTTGAACAAAATCATTTCTTTAAAAAGATTTTTCTCAAATTCTTCACAAGAATGCAATTATTTGAAAAAGGTTATTAAAGTTCGGTGACAAAAATTCAATTATTTTCATAAATAATAAAACTCATCGCAAGATTATAACAATTTTTAACACAATTTTAAAATAATTCCGCTAATTCTTTAAAACGATTCAATTATTTTTACAAATGTTTCGTAATTCTATGATTTTTAATATCTACTATGTTAATAAAAAAATTCCCAAAAGAATTGAATAATTTAAAAAAAATGTTTATAAAATTCTTTGCAAACATTCAATTATTTTCATAAATAAAAAAATGTTCACAGTAATTCAATTATTTAAAACAGAATTTTCCTAATATTAAAAAAAAAATCAATTATTTAAATAGATTTTTATAAAATTCTTCGCAAGAATTTAATTATTTCTATAAATAATAAAATTTTTTTCAAGAATTCAATTACTTTTTTTAAATTTTAATAATAATCGTTGCAAGAATTAAATTATTTTTATAAATATTAAAACTCATAGTAGCGGATTTCAATTTAATACAATTTTAAATGAATTTCGCGAATAATGCAACTATTTTTAAAAATTTTAATAAATATCTTTTAAACAATTCAATTATTATTAAAAATTTTAATAAAATTCTTTATAATAATTGCATTGCTTTTAATATAATTTTAATAAAATTTTTGAAAGAATTCAATAATCATCTCAAGAATGCTATAATTTTTTTTTTAAATTTTAATAATAATCGTTACAAAAATTCAATTATTTTCATAAATAATAAAACACATCGCAGGATTTCAATTATTTTTAATATGATTTTAAATTCATTCCTCTAAAAACGCAATTATTATTAAAAATGTGAATAAAATTCTTGGAAAAAATTTAATTATTTGAAAAAATTTGATACAATTTGTTTCTAAAGAGTGTAATAATTATTTTCAATTAATTTTTAATTACATTTCTTAAATGAATTTAATTATTATCAAAAATATTAAAGCGATTCTTCGTAAAAATTCAATTACTTTTAAAAATGTTGATAAATTTCTTCATAAGTATTCAAATTTAAGAAATACTCAAGTATTCAATAAATTATTTATTTTTGTATTTAAATAATTTCATTTTATATTTAAAACACAATTTTCATTAAATTTTTTCAACAAAATCATTTCAAAAATTTTTTTTTAAATTCTTCTGAAGAATGCAATTATTTTAAAAACTTTATTAAATTTCAGTGACAGAAATTCAATTATTTTCACAAATAATACAACTTTTTGCAGAATTTCAATTATTTTTAATACTTTAATAATTTTTGTATTTAAATAATTGAATTCTACTAGAATTTTCTAATAAAAATTGATTTTCATTTTATAAAAATGAATTTCAGTTAAATTTTTAGATAATAATTGAATATTAAAAGCAATATAGCGTGAATATCTAGAAATTGGTCCGTCATTTTTCATTTTTGGTCCGTAAATTCTGTATTTTTAAAATTTTTACTGGTTCTAGTCCTAGAATAAGGTAAGAAATAGAAAATTTATCAAAATAATTATTTTATTTGAATTAAAAATAAAATAAGTTAGGACAAATAATTATTTTCTTTGAATTAAAAATAAAATAAATTAGGAAAAATAATTATTTAATTTGAATTAAAAATAAAATAAATTAGGAAAAATAATTATTTTATTTGAATTGAAAATAAAAAGGGAAAATAAAAATATAGAAAAAGCGAATGTAAAAGAAAAAGGAAATTAAAAAATATAATTTAAAATACAAAAATAGAAACAAAATGTAGCAATCGTTAGACAAAAATCAGAACTAACGAACGAATTTTATTATTTTTCTTTTCCTTAATTCTAGTTTATCTGTAATAACTCGAGCAAGCAACCACCTCCAGTATTGTCATACCGCGAGCAATGGCAGTGCTTTTCTTTATTTCCCCAGTGGCTGGATGAGGTTATACATTAATTTTTTTCCTTTTTTTTCTTCTTTTTCTTTATTTCTCCGTCTTGGTCGTCTCTCTTTTTTTTTAAACTGCAGAAGCAATGCCTCCATCTTTCTTATTAGCAAAGCTAATTGGAAATACAAAAGGTTATTCACGGTATAAAGGGGGAATGAGAGAGAGAGAGGAAAGATTGTCAGACTTTGTGGGTCAGGGGCCAAGTACGACTGAGAAACGAGTGACATAGTGGTTGCTGAGGGGGGGGAGGAGGGGGCATCTTGGAAAATTCGAAAAAAGAGGGAGGAAAAAAAAGTATAAGGAAACGTTGGTACACTCTTGAGTATTAAAGCTCGTATTTGCCCCCTGGATAATTAGGCCTTTTTTTTGCCATGGCCAATTTGGATGAATAATTGATTTTTCCTTCTCTTCATCTCCCTTCATTCACTAATATACAAGAGATAATAATTTTCCATGAAGAAAAAGAAAAAAAAAGAGAAGAGCGACAAAACTTTTGTTTTTTTTACCATTCTCATTCTTGGACCTCTTTTCGAATGACAATCAACGACGAAAAATAAAGATCTTGCCAATGAAATATTCAATGAAGCTCGTTCGCATTATGCTGGAAAAGATGCTGGAATGAACTGGATAAGAGAGAAAGAGAGAGTGGGTGAAAGGAGAGGGGAGGACTGATGAAAGATGCAAAAGGACATTAAACTTGCAAGCATAAAGAACGTTCTTCATTTGGAAAAGTTGTATTTTTCTTGAGATTTCCCCCGCGTTGTGCTTTGAGGTTTTTTATAATAATGGAGGTCAGATTTGTTTGTTTACACTTTAAGGTCTTTCTTTAAAACGCCAAACTTTTTCTTTTGCTAAATTTTTTGTCTAAACTTGTATATTTATCGAACAGAAACTAATTTTGCGGATATTTTTTTTATTTCCAATATTTGTGACAACCGAAGAAAGGAAGCTACAATTTTATGTTATGTTTGTAATTTTTTGAATAAAAATAAAGAAAATAAATAAAAATAAAATAAAAATGGATTAACTCTTTAAATATAAACTAAATCTTCTTTGCTAAAATAATTAATAAAAACTAATTTTAGTTTTAAAAAACTTTTAAACATAAATTTTTAATTTTAATATAAGGTATGAATAAGACAAACATAACTTCTTAGGTGCCTTTCTTTGAAGAGAAACATTTTTAAACATTTAACATTTTTATTTTTCAAATTATTTTCATTTTTATTACTATTGAAATTAAAATTGATTTCTTTGTCAAAAGTAGCAATTTTTATCAAATAACACACACACCTACCTATCATGAATTTTGAAATCGAATTTTTATTACATGAAAAAGAGAAGTTTAATAAAGAAGGTGTCATGATGTATGACTTAACTTGGGGGAAAAAGAATCTCTTTTCTTATTTCGATACGAACCGTATATTGCGAAAAAAGGAGAGTATTTTTCACAAAATTGACAGCATTGTTGAAATTATGAAATTATAGCAAAAACAGGAAAAAAACATTGATAGAAATAAAAAATTTTGGGTTTTATACACTTGAAAAATAATTTATTTTAAATAATTGTTTTTTTAAAAAAGGTCCGTAAAGTATGTAATTTGATTGAAAAAGGACAAAAAGATCGTAAATTTTACGATATAATTTGAAGAATTTTAGAGAAATTATAAATGATTGAAGAAATTCAATTATTTTCAAAAAGTAATAAAATTCTTCGGAGAAATTCAATTATTTTTAAATATTAAAAGAAATTCTCGTCAAAATTTCAATTATCTTTAGAAATAATAAAATTTTTCTCCAAAATTTTGTATTTTCAAAAATTTTAATAAAATTCTTGGTAAAATTTTTATAAATAACAATATTCATCATAAGAATTCAATTATTTTCAAAATTATTAAAATTCTTCGCAGAAATTCAATTATTTTCAAAAAACCAAAAAAAAAAAAATTGTTTTAAAATTTTCAATTATTTTTAAAAAGGAATAGCAAAATTCTTCGACAAAATTCAATTATTTTCAGGAATTTTAATAAAATTCATTGCAAAATTACAATTATTTTCATAAATAACAATATTCGTCACAAAAATTCAATTATTCAATTTTTTTTAAAAATTTTAATAAAATTTATTGCAAAATTTAAATTATTCTCAATTCAATAAATAGAATATCTATTATTTTAATAAAATTTCCCAAAAGAATTCAATTATTTAAAAACAATTTTGACAAAGTTCTACTTGAAAATTTAATTATTTTCTAAAATAATGAAAATTTCACAGGACTTTTTTTTTATAAAATTCTTCGCAATAATTCAATTATTTTCATAAATAATAAAACTCATTGCAAAATTTAATTTATTTTTAATACAATTTCAATCGAATTCGTCGAAAAATGTAATTATTCTTAAAAATGTTATTAAAATTTGTAGAAAAAATTCAATTATTTAATATTTTAATAAATACTAAAATTTTTATAGGGATTCAATTATTTTCGTAAATACTAAAATTGTTTAGAGAAATTACAAATGAGTGCAGAAATTAATTTGTTTTAAAAAGTAATAAAATTCTCCGCAAAAATTTAATTATGTTCAAAAATTTTTAAAAATTCTCAAAATATAAATTATCTTTATAAATAATTAAATTTTGGAGAAGAATTTAATAATTTATAAAGATAATTGAAATTCTACGCAAACCTTTAATTATTTTCATAAAATAATAAAAATTTCACAGCAATTCAATTATTTACAAATTTTTTATAAATTTCTTCGGAATAATTCAATTATTTTAATAAATAATAAAATTTCTATAGAAATTCAATTATTTTCGTAAATAATAAAATTCTTTTTAGGAATTCAATTATTTTCATAAATAATAAAACTCCTTGTAGAATTTCAATTATTTAAAAATTTATTAATAAAATTCTTTGTAACAATTCAATTTTAAGAAACATGCAATTATTCAATAAATTGTTTTTTGTATTTAAATAATTGAATTTTAGTAGAATTTTCTAATAAAAATTGATTTAAAAATGAATTTCAGTTATAATTTTTGATTATAATTGAATATTAAAAGCATTAGAGCGTGAATTTTTAGAAATAAATGAATTTTGAAAAGGTTTTAAATTAAAATTTTTGAAAATCTGATATTTTCAAATTTTTAACTAACAATTCTGTGGAATTAATTTTTTTAAGAAAATTGAATTGCGGATTTCTTTTTAAATTATTTGTAAAATTGAATATTGTAAAGAAATTGATTTGAAAATTCTCAAAGAACTTTTTCAAAAATTATTAAAAGCAATGTATTTAAATAGAACAATATTTTTAAAAACACGAAAAAAAATTTATTTTTGGAAAAGTTACAAATTATCGTAGAAATTCAATTATTTTCAAGAGTAATAATTATTCTTCGCAAAAATTAAATATTGTTCATAAATAATAAAGTTCTTCTTAAAGATTTCATTATTTTTAATACAATTTTAATCAAACTTCTCGAAAAATGAAATTATTTAAAAAAATTTTATTAAAATTCGTCAAAGGAATTCAATTTTTTAATAAATTTATTAATAAAAATCTTTATGAGAATTGGATTTTAAGAAACATTCAATTATTCAATAAATTATTTATTTGCATTTTATTTGTATTTAAATAATTGAATTCTAGTAGAATTTTCTAATAAAAATTTATTTACATTTTATAAAAGTGAATTTCATTTAAAATTTTAGATAATAATTGAATATTAAAAGCAATATAGCGTGAATTTTTATAAATAATTGAATTTTGAAATTAATATTTTTTAAAAAGTTTAATTGAATTTTCTTTATATTATTTTAAGGTTTTATTTTCTAATTTATATTTAATTGAAGAGTTTACGAATAATTGAAAATTGACAATGAACTTTTTCGAAAATTATTAAAAATAATCGATTTAACGAAGAATTTTAGTTAAAAATTACTTAAAGCTTACAGGGGGAAGGGGAGGGGGTAAAATTTAAAACAAAATCGTTACGTATTTTTTGAACAGCCCCCAAATATTAAAATTATAATTTTATAATTTATGAATCAATTTGTAAAAAATAAAAACAATTATTTGTATTTAAGTAAAACAGAAAAATATAAATTCAGCAAAAGAGAATTTCCATATTTGAGAGAAACACAGTTAACCATGTGAATGGATCTAAAAACAGGAATAGGCATAATTTGGAAAGATTTCAATAGGGATAGTATTCAAGGATATTTGTATGGAAATCAATGACATTATAACATTGCAGGAGAGTGGAAGGTTCCAAATGCCCGTAACTTATTCAGATAAGGGGTTGTAAAACGATGTCGTAGCTATCTGCCAATACGGTTTCATTTCCCCCATCGTGCACCCCTCTCTTTCACCACTTCTCTCTCACTCTCTCTCTCTACCTTTCAAGCAGAATAGAGAATAGCCTAGGCAAAAGAGCTTCAGTTATAGAGAGGGCAATTCTGCAGAAATTGATGCCATTTGAATATCGCCAAGCTCTACGACAAACGCTTGCACAAGATGAAAACGCAAACTGGATTTTCACACTGATAGATCACTATCTATATACTCAATTTCCCTATTTTAGCTCCAATTTCGAGTATTTTCGATTTTATTCCGATTTTTGTTGGAAATATTATTGAAATATTATTTTTTTTTGGTAAAATATTTTTTTTCTGGTATTGTTTGGCATAATATTAAAATTGTACTTATTAGAATTTTTTTAAAAGTATTTTTGGAAGCGATTATCAAATTTGTGCTTTTTTCATTAATTTCGAACTTTTTTTTATTAAAGAGGAGCTTTTTTCGAAACACCAAGATACACAGAACTTTTTTAAGAATTTATTACCGATTCAGAAAAAACTTGTGTCTTGAAAAACAACGCTAGTGTTGAAAATTTATTTACTCAAATTTTCGGATTCGAATATCAAATTTGGGCTTTTCTTCATCAAATTAGAGCTTTTTTCTTATTAAAAAAGAGCTTTTACAGAAGTACTCAAAACTCATTTAGGTCATCTTGGTCCAATTCCCGGCTAGGATGTTGCTGAACAACATTCTAAAAGATAGAAAATTTGATATAATTTTTAAGCGCTTTTAAAAAAAAGTAACCACAGCCGCCGACTAGCAGAAGATCAAAATTGTCATAAAAAGACGTTTTAATCAAATTCTTTTAAATTTTATTATTTTTTATGGACTGCTAACAACCTAGATTGTTGCTGGGATATTGCTGAACAACAGTCTGGACGATAGAAAATTTTTTGTAATTTTTAAGCGCTTTTAAAAAAAAGTAACCACAGCCGCCGACTAGCAGAAGATCAAAATTGTCATAAAAAGAAGTAGAAATTAAATTCTTATTAATGTTAATAATTTTTATTGACTGGAAACATTTTTAGATTGTTGCTAGGTTGTTGCTGAACAACATCCTGAAAGATAGAAAATTTTATTATGACTTTTAAACACTTTTAAATAAAAGTAACCACCAGCCGGAAACCAGCCGGAAACTAGCAGAAGATCAAGATTAAATAAAACGAATTGAGGGTCCCAATCAAAGAACCGGTTATAATTTTTTTTAAGCTCAAAATCATTGCCCTGTAAGTCAAAAATTAAACTGTTTTTAATCCCAATTTTTTTTAGAAACATTTTTCCTATTTTTATACAAATACACAATGTTTTCAAGAAATTGGAATTTTATATTCTTTTTTTATTTAGAGGTCGAGAATTTTGAGTCTCAAAAACTTATGGTAACCCGGTTCTTTGATTGGGACCTTCAATTGTAACCCAATTTGGATATAATAAGCTAAGGTTGCACTACACTGGGAGAAGCGACCCCCCACTCTCCAAAATGAAGAAAAGTGGTGGGTGACGCTTCTCTTGTAACCATACAAACTGTACCATAATTCAGGAATTATTTTTACCACTCGGAATTAATTTTCCCCATTAAAAAAACACTAATTTCTCCTTAAAATATAAATTAAAAATTCTGAAATTAAATTACAAAAGAAAAGACCCAACTTATAAATGTATTTCTAACCAAAAAAAGAAAAAAAAAATAAACGAATGTTTGTTTTATGTATTGAATAAAAAGGGTAACAGAAGAGAAAAAAAGACGCAGAAGACCTGGATATGGTAATACACATTTTATGGGAGACCTGAGGGCTCGTCGTCGTCGACCATGGGAGTGGAGGGAAAAAAAAAATTGAAAATGAGAATAAAAAGCATAAAAATGCGAGGAGCAGGCAGATTGCCGTGAAATATTCTTCGGCAAAGGTGGTAGTAAGAGTAAGGGGTGGGGGGGAGGCTTACAGGGGGAGGGTACAATTCATTTTCGTATGCTATATCAATTTCTTGCTTCGCCTCTTTTGCTTCGTATCTCACCCCCTTACCACTTTCCTCCACCACCCCCCTTCACCCTCAACAGACGGTATCTAACCGCGAGCCACCGATCTATAGTCTTTTATCCTTTAAAACTGTTAACTTGAACCAGAGAAAGAAAGAGAGAGATCAAGGGGAATATGAATTAGCTTCAACGAACAGAACATGTCAGAAAAATAAAATTTCAAGAAATAAAGTTAAAATAAAATTTTCCATCGGAAGGAATTAAGAAATTGATAATTATAAGAAAAAAAATTGTTTTGGAGCAAGTTTAAATATAAATATATTTGAAGGGGTGGGGGGTATTTTTTTAACCTCACCATCCACGCCTTGTCTTTTTTTTTTTGTTGTGGAAGTCTCTCTCTCTCTCTCTTTCTCCTTCTCTTTTCGATGTAGGTTGGCAGTACTTGGCAAAGGCGCACGTAGATCCACGTAACGAGAACAAACGTTTCTGGCATTGCTGGTACCTACGGGGCTGGAAAAAATATGGGGAAAACCCCCCCACCCCCACAGCCTTGGAAAAAGGAGGAATGGGGGTGGGTGGTGGTGGTACTCATACGATAGGTTGGAAATACGCGAGCAAGCAAGCGCAAGGGTTGAATTTTAATTATTTTCTCTTTGGAAGGTATAATATTTCAATGCTCACTCGGCGTGGACTTCTGTGCTTGCCTCTCGCCGCCATTTCTGTCAAGTAATGTTATTATAATTAGAGTTGTAGGTCTGCACTGTACCTGGACATTTTCTTGTACGTGTCCATCCTCTCACATTTATTTTCACTCAACGTTCTTCTCACTTCCCACTTTTTTACATTTCTTCACAATTCTTTTTTTCACTTATTATTATTATTACTATTATTAATATTATTATTATTATCCTTATTGTCATTATTAATTAATCAAATCATCGCTTCTTTATTTTAAGTTCTGTATTCTCTAGATTTTCTTAAAATTTACTTGAATATAAAAAAGATTGTCGATTGTAAAATCAAATTCTGTGGCAAAAAATAGTTAATGGTGACAGCGGTGGGATTTTCTTTCACAACTAGACATTGAAAAAAAAATTGTTTACTACTTAAATATTAATTAATAATTACTAATCAAAATATGTAGACAAGAATACTCAATGGTGGCAGCGGTGGGATTTTCTATTTCACTTCAATTAAAAGAATTATTTGCCAATTTTATTATAAAAAATAAACTTAGATGGAAAAAATACTCAATGGTGGCAGCGGTGGGATTTTCTTTTTTTAAATACAAATTGCTAAAAAAATTGTTTACTAATTAATTATTATTTAATAATTAGCTTATGCGAAAAAAGTACGCCCCGGAAATTCCATGGAATTTCCATGGAAATTCTGCAAGTTTTTTCATTTTAAAAATATTTTAACATTTCCAGGGTTATCATAGGTCTCAGGAAAAAGTCAGAGAAAAGTCAGGGAATTTTATTAAAATAGTAAGAAAAAAAATTGAATTTAAAAGAAGTTATAAATGATTCGAGAAATTTAATTTAATTTAAAAAATAATAGAATTCTTCGCAGAAATTCAATAATGTTCAAAAATTTTTCTAAAATGCCACGTCAAAATATTAATTATCTTTAGAAATAATAAAATTCTTCTTCAAAATTCAATTATTTTCAAAAATTTTCCTTAATTCAATCGCATTTTTAATATCTATTATTTTATAATAAAATTTTTCAAAAGATTTCAATTATTTAAAAAAAGTATTCATAAAATTTAAAGCAAGCATTAAATTATTTTCATAAATAAAAATAAAAAATTTTACCGAGATTCAATTATTTTCATGAATAATAAAACTCATTATAGAAAAATTTCAATTATTTAAAAATTTCTTGATCTATTTATGAGGATTCAATTTTGAAAAACATTCATTTATTCAATAAATTACTTATTTTAAAATAAATTTAAATAATAATTCTCGTAGAATTTTCTACAAACAATTGATTTAAAAATAAATTACAGTTAAAATTTTACATAACTGAATATTAAATTCAATATTAAATTGAAGTTTAAAAAATAATTGAATTTTGAATATTTTTAAAAATAATAATATTTATCGAAGAATTTACTTAAAATTTTATTAAAAATAATTAAAATCCTGTCAAAAATGTTATTATTTAGGAGAATAATTGAATTCTTTTAAAGAATATTTATTCAATTTTTTTTTAAAATAATGTAGTCATGTGAAGAATTTTATTATAATAATTAAATTCTTGTAACGAATTTGTATTAACTTTTTTTTAAATAATTGAATTCATTTAAGAAATTTTATTAAAATAGTAGATTTTCAAAATATTTGAATTTTAGCGAAGAATTTCATTATTCGTGAAATTTAATTGAATTCTTGCAAAAAATTTTTGAAAATAATTACATTTTTCTAGAAATTTATTTAAAATTGTATTAAAAATAATTGGAATCCAAAGAAAAATTTTATTTTTTATGAAAATAATTGAATTCTTAGAATATGTTTACAATTTTTTTTTAAATAATTGAATTCATGTAAAAAAATTTTATTAATTGTAAAAATAATTTACTTCTTGGAAGAGATTTTATTACATTTTTTTTTAAATAATTGAATTCATGTAAAAAATTTTATTAATTGTAAAAATAATTGACTTCTTGGGAGAGATTTTATTACATTTTTTTTTAATAATTGAATTCATTTAAGAAATTTTATTAAAATAGTAAATTTTGAAATTTTTGAATTTTAGCGAAGAATTTCATTATTCGTGAAATTTTGCAAAAAATTTTTGAAAATAATTACATTTTTCGAGGAATTTACCTAAAATTGTATTAAAAATAATTGTAATCTAAAGAAAAATTTTATTTTTTATAAAAATAATTAAATTCTTAGAATATTATTACAATTTTTTTTTAAATAATTGAATTCATTTAAGAAATTTTATGAAAATAGTAGATTTTGAAATTTTTGAATTTTAGCGAAGAATTTTATTATTCGTGAAATTTTGCAAAAAAATTTTGAAAATAATTACATTTTTCGAGGAATTTACTTAAAATTGTATTAAAAATAATTGGAATCCAAAGAAAAATTTTATTTTTTATGAAAATAATTGAATTCTTAGAATATTATTACAATTTTTTTTAAATAATTGAATTCATTTAAGAAATTTTATTAAAATAGTAGATTTTGAAATTTTTGAATTTTAGCGAAGAATTTTATTATTCGTGAAATTTTACAAAAAAATTTTGAAAATAATTACATTTTACGAGGAATTTATTTAAAATTGTATTAAAAATATAATTGGAATTACTTGTAAAAATAATTTAATTGTTGGGAAGGATTTTATTAAAATTGTTGTGAATAATTTAATTTTCTTTTTTGAAAAATTTTATGGAAATTTAAATTATTATAAGTTGTTGAATTTTATAAAGATTTGAATTTGAAATTTTTGAAAATCTTAATTCCTATGGAATAATAATGATTAATTTTTTGTAAAAAAAAGAATTATTTATTAGACTCTAATCATAATAGAAATGTTAAAATAATATTAAAACATAAAACTTTCTAGAATTTCCACGGAAATTCAATGGCATTTCCAGGGGTTACTTCAATGGAATTTTTGCGACGTGGGTGTAAATTGCAAACAAAATTGCAAGAATTATTTACTAATTAATTACTAATTAGGTTGTGTGTAAAATATGATAGCGGTGGGATTTTCTACTTCAACTACAGATCAGAAAAAAAAATGTTCTCTAATTATAAAAACAACTGGTACTGAATAAAAATATCAAATGGTGACAGCGGTGGGATTTCCTTATTAAAAAAAAATTTCCTTTTCTAAATTCTCGAATAAATTTTTTTCTTCTACATTCTAAAGAAAATCTTCGTGAGATGCAAAAAAAAAAAAAAAAAAAAAAAAAAAAAAAAATCCCACACATACACACCCACGCACAGATAAACTCAATCATCTAAAATTCAGAATTGCAAATTCTTTAATTCCTGGTACTCAGTGATGGTGACGATGAAAAAAGCGAGGCAAATGCCTTCCCTTGACCTATACAAACATCGCGAGAAACGAGGATGTGTATTCAAAAATTTACATAGGTACATTCTGATTAAAGTGTCCTAGAAAGCAAATCTAATACAACGGCAGTTGGACGCCGAGTGGTGAGGGGGTGGTTGAAGGGAGGAAGAAGAGTGTGGAGGAAGAGAAGAAGGAAGGGAGAGGGGGAGGGGGTTGGAAAGCAAATCCCACGTCAGTCGTAGAAACTGTCGTCGGACACGACGGGGTTGAAAGTCCACCTATCCTTTGGAAATATCACCTCAACGTTGAATTTTATTATTAACTTGATTTCCTTCTGTATTTTTAATTCACGCATACATTCCAACTATACATATATAGTGTATAGCAGAAATATTATTATATGCATTTTATATAACTCTTATTAACAACAATATTTTTCCCGCTGCGCTGGTTTTTAAAAAATTCTTTCTTTTTAATTTAATTTTCATTTGAATTATTTAAAAAATTTTTTCATCTTATTAAAAATTCTAGTAAAAATTTTAATCAAATTATTTTTTTTTCTCAACTTAAACTGATAGTGGAAAATTTCTTTTTAAGGGTATGCCAATAGTTGTTCGGGAAAAACAAGATCTTAAGATCTTTATTGATCAAGTCAGTAAATTGTCAGTAATTAAGAGGATGTCGAAAATAGATGACAGTTTCACTGCACAAATTGACTTTGACCTTGAAATAAAAATTATTCTTAAGAAAATAAGTTTAAATTTTTAAAAATTCATAAAAATTTGTTTTGGAATTTTATTTTTTTTTTTGACCGGGGAAAAAAAGGTGAACCCTTTTTGTAAGTTTCTGATTGAATGTAAAAGAAGGAGAAAAAAAAATAGTCACGTGTTTTTTATGGAAAATATCTCAACTCAACATATTATATGGATGAAAGAATATGACACGAGAATGAAATGAAATTTAAATTTTCTCACAGTGGAATTCCTCTCTATCCATGGTGTAATTGCAAAATTGCATTAGCTTTGTGTTCTTCTGCGTTCGTCCAGACGTAAGAGATATTCGTTGTGTTGGATGATTTATAAATACTTTTCCCTTCTTTTTTTACAAACTGTATACGTCAATTTTTTTTTTTTTTATTAGAAACTTTGCTTCCCTATTTGGATTAATTTTTTTTTACTTGGTAAGAAATTTTTCAATTTTACCATTCGATTCTTTTATGGAAGCTTTTGCTGATTTTATTTTTTAAGTTATTGTCATAACTATTATAATAATAATAATAATAATAATAATAATAATAATAATAATAATAATAATAATAATAATAATAATAATTGTTTGATTTGAATAAATAGTAATTGAGAAGAAAGTACCACTAGACTCTTTTAAAGTCCAAACTACAATGAAACGATAAATTAAATGATTTTGTAAACAACTTTTTTTCGTTTGTAACAAGTAGAAAAAAGTGGATTTAAAGGACTAATAAAATACATTGTTTCCTGTAGGCATCGTGGGTGTCAGTATTCAGGTTCTTTTTTTCGGAGTGCGGTAAGCGAAATGCAATTTGAAGACAAAGCAAAGAAAAACTAGCGAGCTGTGTCGCTCGATGACGAAGGAGTGGTCGTAAAGGGAGAATCACTGTGGCTCGAAACAGGTCGTTCATTATGATTTAATACTAACACGGCGGTAATGTCGTCAGAGAGACTCCTGTGTATAAATAATTCGCATGTCCGGACGCCCACCCCGTGAGGACTGTAGTCCTGGGCAAAAGTAGATGGAGAGGGGAGAGAGAGAGAGAGAGAGAGTTAGTGTGTGAGAGAGTGAGAGAGAAAAAAGAGTGTGGGGGTCAGGTTTTTTAATGCGGCATCTCTGGGGGCGACGAGGATTACTAAGGCTAAAAAGGAAGTTTTTAATAATTTTTCATTTTCTCTATATTTATTATCGCACGCTTCCTAACCGACGGGGTGTTTGCTGGAGACAATACAAAAGGGTCGTTCAGAGGTTACGGGAAGGCCATCCAACGATTGTCAGTTGGTCTTGTAAAACTTTAATTTGTTCTTTTCTTCTTTTTTTTACCATTGCTTTACTAACAAATCAACATGATTTCTTCTTTTTAACCATTCGTGGTGTAGATTTAAAATAGCTTCTGATCACATGGCGCAACGTATGGGTACCTCCGTGTTTTAGAAAAAGCTCTTCTTTAATAAAAAAGCTCCAATTTGATGAAAAAAGCCCTAATTTGTAAACGATTTCAAAAATTGTTCAAATCAGCGTCATTCCTCAAGACAAAAATTTTTTCTGATTCGGAAATAAATTCTGAAAAAACTGTAACGATCCCTGCCTTTCGAAAAAATACCTTTTTTAATATAAAAGCTCTAAATTGATGAAAAAAGCTCAACTTTGATATTCGACATCAAAAATTGTGAAAATAAATTTACAAGACCCTTTTTTAAGACCGAAATTCGTTTTTAGTACCTCTGTGGTTCAGAAAAAGCTCTTCTTTAATCAAAAAAACTCAAATTTGATTAAAAAAAGACCAAATTTTATATTCGACTCCAAAATCTGAAAATAAATTTACAAGAGCATCGTTGTTTTTCAAGATAAAAATGTTTTCTAAATCATAAATACATTCTTAAAAAGTTCTGAGTTCCTCCGTGTTTCGGAAAAAGCTCTCAATAAAAAAGCTCCACATTGATGAAAAAAGCCCAAATTGGATATTCGACTTCAAAAATGGTGAAAAAAAATCTACATGACCGTTTTTCAAAGACACAAATTCTTTCTGAATCGAAAATAAATTCTAAAAAAGTTGTAACTATCTCTGCGTTTCGAAAAAAGTCCTTTTTTAATAAAAAAAAAACTCCAAATTGACGAAAAAAGCCCAAATTTGATATTCGAAATAAAAAATTGTGAAAATAAATTTACAAGACCTTTTTTCAAGACACAAATTCTTTCTGAATCGGAAATTAATTTTTAAAAAGTTCTAAGTACCTTCATGTTTTGTAAAGAAGCTTTTCTTTAAACAAAAGCTACAATTTTATGAAAAAAGCTCAAATTTAATATTCGACTTCAAAAAGTGTTTTAAAAAATTGTCAAGACCATGGTCGGTTTTAAACACACACATTTTTTCTGAATCGGAAATTAATTATAAAACAGCTCTGACTACCTCCGTGTTTCGCAAAAAGCTCTTCTTTAATAAAAAAAAATTCAACTTGATGGAAAAAGACCAAATTTGATATTCGACTCTAAAAACTGTGGAAATAAATTTGCAAGACCATGTCCTTTCTCAAGATAAAAATGTTCTCTGAATCAGAAATACATTTTTTAAAAGTTCTGGGCACCTCATTGTTTCAAAAAAAGCTCTTCTTTAATAAAAAAAGCTTAAATTTAATGAAAAAAGCTTAAATTTTATATTTGACTCCAAAAATTATCTTAAATTCATACATTTTTTCTGAATCAGAAATAAAATCTAAAAAAGTTCTAAGTGCTTCTGAAAAAGCTCTTCTTAAATAGAAAAAAGCTCCAATTTGATGAAAAAAGACCAAATATTATGATCAATTTCAAAAATTGTCAAGACCAGCGACATTTCTCGAAACACCAATTTTTTTCTGAAACGGAAATAAAATTTAAAAAAGTTCTGAGTGCTTTTAAAAAAGCTCTTCTTCAATAAAAAAAAGCTCAAATTTGATGAAGAAAAGCCCAAAGATGTACGACACCAAAAATTGTGAAAATAAATTTACAAGACCGTTTTTCAAAACAAAAATTTTTTTCTGAATCGTAAATAAATTCTAAGAAATTTTTGAGTACCTCTGCTTTTTGGAAAAAAATCCTTTTTTAATAAAAGAAAGCTCCACATGGATAGAAGAAAAGTCCAAATTTGATATTCAACACCAAAAAAAGTGAAAATAAATTTACAAAACCGTTTTTCAAGACAAAAATTCTTTCTGAATTGTAAATAAATTATAAAAGAGTTTTGAGTATCTCTGTGTTTTAGAAAAAGCTCTTCTCAAATAAAAAAGCTTCAATTTGATGAAAAAAGCCCTAATTTGATAATCTCTTCCAAAAATTGGTAAAAAAAATGTAATTGTTACTAACAAATCACATTTGACACGATTTCTTCCTTTTAACCCTTCGTGTAAATTAATTATAAAATAGCTTCTGATCACATTGCGTAACGAATGTCGATAATATTGCAAATATTGCTTGGAAATATTGCAAACTTTGCGACGCAATGTTTCAGAAATACTTTCTTGCAATGTTCGCAATATTTCCATGCAATCTTTTTCCATAAATATAAAAGGAATATTGCGGCAACATTACTCGGAAATATCACCGCAATGTTGCTCAGCAATTCTCAATATTACCAACGCAATATTCACAAAATACTTCTAACCCACCCTCTCTCTGCTTTATAAATTTCTACAATTTTTTCTTCTCTTCAACTAAATGTGAAGTGGAGAAATTAAATTAGCAATAAAAATTCAAAGGTTAATTACATTTCTCCTTCCCCCAACACGATTGATCCCCTTGAATTGATGGATTATTCAAAAGTTTTGAGGCAATAATTTTTCGGGTTCAAAATATTCCGTCGTCAAAGTCCAATGAAGCGGGCTTATTAATCAGGGAGGTAATTGAGAGTGAGAGAGAGAGAGAGAGAGAGAGAGAAGGAACTTTACGAAAGGTATATAATAAGAGGGGAAAGTTTTATGAATCTTGAAATATCGTAAGGAAGTGGCAACATTGACGAAAATTGTGGGATGAGAGTGAGTGAGTGAGAGAGAGAGAGAGAGAAGGAGTCGAAGGTGGCGAAAGGAGAAGGTTGGCAAGGAAGACATCAATGTCAATAATAATTCATTGATTACTTAATTCGTAGTAACCATGACGACCGTCTCTTCAAACGCTCTCTTCCTTACGCTACCAGCTGCTCTGTTTTTCTCGCTTCAAAATCAAGAGTCTACCTTTCCTTAAAGTCCATTCCACAATATTGATCAAAAAATATGACATTTTTGTAGAATTTTCCAAAAAATGAGAAAATAAATTCTTTTGCTATTAATATTACCTTGACCTTGAATTATGGTCCATTCAAAAAAAAAAAAACCAACTCCCCTCCCATGACTATTGTAAAAAATAATGAAAAATAACTTACGGTGATTGTAAACAAAGCTTAAAGCTTTGCTTACGGCGCGCAAGCAGGCAAGGAGAAACACGAAATGAATATTCAGAAGTTATTAGTCTGTAGTGAAATGTGACGGGGTTCACCCTTCTTGAAATCACCCCTTTCCCCACCTTTCGAAGCTATCCTCCCCCCCCCTCTCACCCATACACCACTTCAAAACCCTTCCACCTCCCTCCCCCCCTTTGCCCCCTCAGGCCTTGTGGTATAGATTTTGCGATACATTGTGTCGAAGAAGTACTTGTAAGGAAGAGAGAGAGAGAGAGAGAGACAAACCTAAAGAAGGAGCGAGAGTTTTAATGAGAGAGGGATAGGGAAAAAGGGTGGAGGGGTGGGGGGGTGGTAGTAATGGTAACAAGAGAGAGAATGTATAGTGGGGGTGGGAGTGTTGCGAAAGAGCTTTATGCATAAGCTAAGAAGCGCCATTGATGGTTTCCGGAAAGTGTACACACACTTCGACTCTTACCTTCTTCACCTTTCACAAACAGACGCGTCTTCACCCAATTCAATCCCCCCCCTCTCTATACCAAATACTTGTATTTTTAAAAAAAATTTTTACTATATTAATTATTTATTCTAATGAAGAGTGTAAAAAAATTCAACCCCCCCCCCTGTCCCTCTTCCCAAATACTTGTATTTTTAAGAAAAACTTTTATATTCTAATGAAGAGTAAAAAAAAAATTCACTTGTTTGAAAATTGTTTACAATTTGTTTCATATTGTTTACTGGTCCCCCGTTCACTTTTCAAGAAGGAGGGGGGGGGGGGAGAAAAGCAATTTGTAACAATATGCGAAAAGAATTGCGCTAATTTTTTGTGACATTGTGAAATTATTACAATTTGTTTAAAAAAAAAAAAAGTTCTGAGTACCTCCGTGTTTCGGAAAAAAGTTCCAATTTTGATGAAAAAAAAGGCCAGATATTCGAAATTGTGGAAATAAATTAACAAGACTAGAGTCGTTTTTTGAGACAAAAATTTTCTCTCAATTGAAAATTGAATTATTTAAATAATTTTTTTAAACAAATGATTGTTGTTATTTACCAACTTTTTACAAAATTCACATAGAAAGTTGCAGTATTTTCCTAATTATACAATATTCTTATTCTTTATTTGTAATCATAATATAGAGTTTAGTAAATTGGAAAATTAGGAAAATACCGCAACTTAGTGAATTTTTTAAAAAGTTGGTAAATAACAATAATCATTTGCTTAAACAAATAAAAAATTCATTGTAACATCAAAATATATACTGTATTTATTGACATACATTTTTCTGAATCGGAAATAAATTCTAATAAAATTCTTTTCTTAAATAAAAAAAAAACTCTAATTTGATGAAAGAAAGACAAAATTGGATGATCGCGTCGAAAAATTGTTAAACTTAAATTTGATGAAAAAAAGCATATTCGACTCCAAAAATTGTCGAAACAAGGGCTTTTTTTCAAGATGCAAATTTTTTTGAAATTGGAAAAAAATTATGAATAAAGATCTGATTACTTTAGCTTTTAGAAAAAAGCTCTTTTTCAATTAAAAAAAGCTGCAATTTAATGAGAAAAAACCTAAATTTGAAGATCGCTTTTAAAAATATTTAAGACCAGCGTCATTTCTCAAGACAAAAATTTTTTCTGAATCGTAAATAAATTCTAAAAAAAAGTTTTGAGTTACTCCGTGTTTCTAAAAAAGCTCTTTTTAATGAAAACATCTCCAATTTTTCTTCGTAATCAAATTTGATAATCGACTTAAAAAATTGTGAAAATAAATTTATTAATTTTATTAATTAATTATTATTAATAAAATAAATAATTTATTTATTAATTTATTTATTTATAAAACAAGACTGTTTTTCAAGACACAAATTCTTTCTAAATCGGAAATAAATTCTTAAAAAGTTCTGAGTACCTCCGTGTTTGGGAAAAAGCTCTTCTTCAATAGAAAAAGCTTAGAATTGATAAGAAAAACCCAAATTTCAGAAAAAAACTCAGAAAAAAAGAAAGAAAAAAAAAACTCAGAAAAAAAAATTTCTGAGTACCTCCGTGTTTCGGAAAAAAGTTCCAATTTTTATGAAAAAAAAGGCCAGATATTCGATGAAAATAAATTAAATTTATTATTTCTCATCTTTTCTCATCTTAAATTTGATGAGAAAAGCCCAAATTTGATGATCGTTTCCAAAAATTGTTAAGGTCAGCGTCACTTGTCAAGACACAAATTTATTCTGAATCGGAAACAAATTCTAAAAAAAGTTCCCAGTTTCGAAAAAAAGCTCTTCTTTAATAAAAAAAGCTTAAATTTGACGAAAAAAGCTGAAATTTGATTTTAGACGCCAAAAATTGTTTTAAAAAAAATGTCAAGACCTTCGTCGTTTTTCAAGATAGGATCTGATCATTTTTAGAGTGAATTAGAATATTTTTTAGGGTCAGGGAAAAAGACAAAATTTTTTCTGGAAATCAGGGAAAGACAGGGAATAACAAATTTAAATTTTTTGTCAACCTTTGAAAGGGAAATTTTTTTTGTACTGGAAAGTTAACTTTGCTGTGAAGAAAAAATCATTGAGGTAAAATTTAAATTGAAAAAAAATTAATTATTAATTAATTTAATTAATTTAATTAATTTAATTAATTTAATTATTAATTTGAAAAATTGGTAGAAAAAATACTTTTGACCCTAAGTAGCAGAAGATATCTTAGAATTATTTTATTGTTGTTGTAATTTTTAGAGAATTGTGTGACAATTAGATAAAAGCGTGTAAATGTAAGTTTTATCAGTATAGAAAAGCAATAATTTTTGTTGCTATCAGTGTAGTATAGTAACACCCTTCTTTTTCTTCAAATCGCGATGCCATTCGACGATTCACGTGTCTCGCATTTGTATGACCAATTTGTTTTTCTTAAGTGGTAAAACACCCCCTTTCTCATTCTGTGGTGTTGTCATTGAAGAATCGCTCTTCCATTTCGAATACACTCTTTCTCGATTGCTACCATCTCCCAAGGGATATTCTCTCTCTCTCTTACTCTCTGGAACACTTGTTCTCTTACAACAGAGAAAATAAACAAAAAGAAGGCTAAAAACTCCTTTATCTTCGATAAGATTTATATTCACATTTATTTTTCCCTATAGAAATAATTTTCTATTTTCCCTTTTAATTGAGTTCGATTTCGATCTTATCTTAATCCAAAATGGGAGAAAAACAAATTTACTTTGGACACTGACCTCCAAAAATCGTCATTGTAAATTTTTTTCAAAAGGAAGAAAAAAAACACCGAACACTCGTTCCTCGTGTCAAGGTCCTTTTGTTTTTCCCTCGGAACAATGCAGAGAGGCCTTGGGGGTGATTATAAAGTTCGCCGTTTTGTACGTACACGAGAAAATAAGAAGAAAAAAAAAATTTAAGAGTGGGGAAATTTCTTTTAAAAAATGAATTCGCGGATCTTTTTTAAAAGAAGAGGGGAGAAAAAAATTATAAAGAACTGGTAGGAGACTTAATTGATATTTTAATGGACTGTGTAAAAAAAAGTACTTAAAATCACTTCTCATAGACGTCAAGACAAAGGAATTAATGGAACCTTTTTTTTTTTTGCTCTCTCTTCTTTCTTCTTATTTCCATCTCGCCACTTGCGTACCCCTCCCTTTTACCCCCCTTTCATCCTTCCGTTTTCATGGCTATCAATACCAAAAAGCAAACCCGTCAAACGCCATTGGTTATAATTTATTTAAATTAGTCTGTGATTATTCATTAAAAAGCCACCACCACAAAAAGGAAGGGAGGTGCGAAAACGACCCTTTTCCTTTTCCTCAAATTCTGATCGTTTGCAAGAAATCCAATGGAAATCGTTCGGCCGAGGGAAAATTTCATTTTCCGCTCGGATTATAGTCAAAGAAAATCATAACCGAAGGCGAATCTGGCGCAAAAAAAAAGAAAAAAAAAACTTTTACAACAAAGCGACGTGATTCCTTCAATTGTTCTTGGAATTAGAAACTTTTAATTACCACTTTCGAATTTAATCTAAAGTTTACATTTTTTTCTTTTTTAAATCTATATTCTATCAGAAAGGAAGTTCAAAGACATTTTTTTCTACTCTTCTTCGTAATTATCATGAAGAAAATAATATTTTCGGAAATTATCATTGAGAAAATAATATTTTTGGAAATTATCATTTAAAAAATAATTTTTTTTGGAAATTATTATTAAGAAAATAATTTTTTTGGAAATTATCATGAAGAAAATAATTTTTTTGGAAATTATCAATAAGAAAATAATTTTTTTGGAAATTATCATTAAGAAAATATTTTTGGAAATTACCCCTAAGAAAATGTGTTTGGAAATAAATTTTCAAAACTGTAAGAAAATAATTTTTTTCAAACTAATTTTGGATAATTATTGGGGAATTTCGAAAATACTTTTTGAATTATTAGAAGTATTTTTCGAAAAATGAAAAGTTAAGAAAAGATTGGAGAATATGGGCGAGAGGGAAAGGGTTGAAAGTGACGATCGATCATGTATTATAGACTGGTAGCTGACACAACGTGATGATAGATCGTGGTAATTAAATAACTGGTAGTGATCGGGTGTGCTGGAGGAATATTGGGAGATTGGTGGCAGCATGTGCGCGTCCTGGGACGACGGTTTGTAATTGACAAGGCAATTGATAATCACCAGCCATTTGACATTATCTCCAGAATTTAGCGCAGCATCCCCTAAATTCCAGATTTCTCCACATAAACAAATTATTTATTACCATTCTCAATAATATCTGTATTACTTGGAAATATTTTCCCAAATAATATTATAGAGTCAATTGGAAAATAATAATTTTTGTACCAAAAAGTAGCAAATTGATACTAAAAATGTAAAATGAAAAAAAAAAATAATTTTGGAAAAAGAATGAAACATATTTTATATTGATATACCAGCAGTATTAAAATAATAAAATAATCAAAGTGGTACCAACAAAAATCAATTTGGTACCACAACAAAATCGAATTGGTACCAACGAATAACGAATTACCAACAAAAAAAGAAATTGGTACCAACGAATAACGAATTACCAACAAAAATCAATTTGGTACCACAAAAAAAGAAATTGGTACCAACGAATAACGAATTACCAACAAAAAAAGAAATTGGTACCAACGAATAACGAATTACCAACAAAAATCAATTTGGTACCACAAAAAAAGAAATTGGTACCAACGAATGACGAATTACCAACAAAAAAAGAAATTGGTACCAACGAATAACGAATTACCAACAAAAATCAATTTGGTACCACAAAAAAAGAAATTGGTACCAACGAATAACGAATTACCAACAAAAATCAATTTAGTAACACAAAGAAACAAATTGGTACCAACGAATAACAAATTGATACCAAAAAGTAATAAATTTATACCAAAACGAAAGCAACTTAATATCGAGAATATCAATTTGGTACACAAAATGTCAAATTGATGACAACAGTATTAGAAAAATGAAAATCAAATTGGAACCAAAAAATATCAATTTGGTACCACAAAAAAATTAAATTGGTACCAAAGAATAACAAATTGACACTAAAAAGTAATAAATTGATACCAAAAAGTAACAAATTGATATCAAGATTATCAATTTGGTACCAAAAGCAAACTTCTCACTTATACATTGATAATTAATTTTAAAAAATTAGCAAAAAGTAGATCTCGAATTAAAAAAAAATGGGAAAAAAGTAGCTATCAAAAAATTAAACTTGACGACCAAAAAAACTCGATTTAGACACTTCACAAAACTGACAAAAATTACATTTTATATTTTATTTTCCTGACTTTTTCCTAATTTTCATAAACAATATTTACTACTTTCTTATCCTGCTAATAAATTGAATTCCTGCAACGAATTTTATTATTCATGAAAGAATTTAAATATTTATAAAAATTCATTGATTCTTGCGAAGAATTTTATAAAAAATTTTAAATAATTGAATTCCTTCGACTAATTTTATGTAAATTATAATTTAAATAATAGAATTCCTGAGAAATTTTTATTATTCATGAAAAGAATTGAATTTTTACGAAGATTTTTACAAAAAATTTTATAAATATTTGAATTCTGCTTGTAAATTTTATGAGAAAAGTAGATTTTAAAAATCATTGATTTGCAAAAAGTTTTTAAAACAATTAAATTTTACAAAGAATTCTATTCAAAATTTTTGAGAATAATTGAATGTCTGTGTGACATTTTATTAAATTTTTTGGAAAATAAGTGAATTCCTAAAAAGCATTTTATTATATATTATGAAAATAATTGAATGCTTCCGAACAATATTAGAATTTTTTAAAACAATTGAATTTCCACGAAGCAATTTGATACTTTTAAAAATAATTGAATTCTTGTGATAAATATTGTTATAAAAAGAATTTTATTAAAATCTAAAAGAATAGTTGAATTATTTCAAAAGAATTTAATTAAAATTGTATTTAAAATAATTGATTTCTTCTGAACAATTTTATTAAAATATTTGAAAATAATTGAATTCCTGTGAAAATTTCTAATATTTTTGAAAAATAATTGAATTCTTCCAAAAAATTTGAAAGAAACACTTTTTTAAATAATTGATTTTTTCGAGTAATTGAAATTAATTTTTTAAGATTAATTAAATTTTTTGCTCAATTCCTGTAAAATTGTATTAAAAATAATTGAAATTCTGTAATAAATTTGACTATTTATGAACATAATTGAATAGTTGCAAAGAATTTTATTAAAATTTTCAAAAATAATTAATTCTTGAGAATAATTTTATTATTTATGAAAATAATTGAATTATTCCGAAAGATTTTATTAAAATATTTTCAAAGAATTAAAATTTCTGTGAAAAATTTTGTTAGTCTTGAAAATAATTGAATTTTTCCTAAGAATTTTGTAAACATTGTTTTAAAATTTTAAATAATTAATTTCTTCAAAATATAATGAATAGTATGAAAATTTTATTTTAAATAATTTAATTCTTGTAAAAAAACTTTATTTCCGAAAATAATTGAATTTTTCGATTAATTAGTTTAAAATATTATTAAAAATAATTGAAATTCTTCGATCTCATTATTTATGAAAATAATTGAATTCTTGCTTAGAATATTATCAAAAATGTTTTAAAAAAATTGAATTTTTTATGAAAAATGTTGATATTAGTGAAAATAATTGAATTATTGTGAAGAATTGTATAAAAATTTTGTTAAAGAATTGATTTTTTCGAAATTTTTTTGAAAAAATTGAATTAATTAATTAATAATTTTGGTACCAAAAATTATAAAATTGATGTCAAAAAATAATTTTGTCACAAAAAATTATTAAATTGATGCCAAAAAATAATTTTTAAATTGATGTCAAAAAATAATTTGGTACCAAAATGGAGCGAATTGATATGAAGGAATAACAATTTGGTATTAATTTGTTACCAAATAGTATTAAAAAATTTTGATGCTTTAAAATTGAGGTATCAAAATTCCCCTCCTGAGAAATTCAAAAAATATCTTGGAAACCAAAAAAATCCGATTAGAATTTGAAAAAAAAAATTCTTTTTTTTTTGCTAATGGTAATCAAAAACTTTTTATAGTAAAAATTTCCTTCTTTTTTTTTTCTCAAAAAGTGTGTTTGTGATATAGCTATACAGACTTGAATTTAAGAGAGCAAACAAGTTCAGCATTGTTGGAAAATAGAAAAGGATATAAAATACTGCCTTCTGCTTAATTTCAGTTTTAACTTGGAGGTATATTTAATTAAGAAATTTCATGATACCGGGCACTATAATGAGAGCGAGAGAAGGCAATACGAGACCACGACACTGACGACTGAATAAGGTGGTGTACAGGCCAAGAGTGTAAATTAAAAAAAAAAACCCACGGCCAATTTGTACGAGACGGTCTCATTTTCAGAATACGAAAACTCCCAAAGACAAAGAATAATATTTCTTAACATAGAAAAGAATTATTAACTCGCAAAACTTGAATTTCCAAAAGAAAAAGATTTTATTTTCTTTCCAAAAAAAATTATATTCTTCTGTATTAATTATATATTTTTTTTTTGTACAAAAAAAAAATATATATTAGCAACATTAATTGGTAATATTACCAGTGCAATATTTGCAAGATTACCACGCAATATTGTTGACCAATTTTTGTTTTGTTTTTTTGCCCCATATGTTATTCTATTTTTAGAAGTAGTAATTACAGTTCTAAAATCGAATTTGATTGAACCAATAAACAAAAAGTAAATCCACCAATAACCGTGGACTAATCTTATAGAGAGATAGTGTGATTTTGGAGGAGAGATAGTATTGGCTTTAACCATTTCGAATGTATGTAGTACATGAAACGATTTTCCCTGGGATATTCCTTGAGATACGAGCCAAAGAGATTTTAACCCGAGTTTGCCACAAATCCTAGGTCTACATCCCCCTAATAACACTCAATTCCGATGTGGATTAATAGTACTTTATTTTCCCCCTCCCTCCACCTCTTGTCCTTATTTTGTCCTCTCCCTAAGGACACCAAAAAGGGATAACCGATTGCTATTAACGGTTGAGCAATTAATTCCAAGACAGACTTAATCCTCCCACCTGGGTTCTCGTATGCAAAAAAAAATTTTTTTTTATTTCCAAAAAAAAAATAACACTGAAAATTTTAATTTTTTGTTCACTGAATATTGACCCAGAAGGGACGTTAGGTTACGTCAAAACTAGGTCAAATTTGATCTGCACAAGTTGAGGCCCCATAAAGGTCGTTTTTAGATATTTGTCCGACTAATGATCGAAAATTACAAATTTCAATTTTCCTTCGCTTTTTTAATACAAAATATAATTATTTATTTATTGCGATTAATAATAATTATTAATAATTAATAACTAGTTAAATATTAGCAGATAATTTTAAAAAAATATTAGTTCAGTTGAATTTTCTTGGCAAAACGCCTGACATAAGGGCAATTTTCTTGGAAGAAATATTAATAATATTAATATTAATTAATAATATTAATATTAACAATATATAAGAATATTGCAACCATAAATTTAAATTTTCAAAGATTTTAATTTGAACCCTTTTCAAAATTCAATTATTTCTTAAAATTCACACAATAACTCTAAAATTTTACCTGAAATTCATTTTTTAATAAATTTTTATTAGAAAATTTTTCGAGAATTTAATTATTTACATACAAAAATTAATGATTTATTCAATAATTGAATATTTCTTAAAATTAAATCTTTATGAATAATTTTATGTTTAAAAAAAAATTAAGAATTAATGCAATTTTCTATCATATTTAAAATTGTTTAAAAAATAATTGAAATTCTGCTATGAGTTTTGTTATTAATGAAAATAATTGAATTCTTGCAACGAATTTTATTAAAATATTTTTTAAATAACTAAATTCCTGTGAAGAATTTTATTTATGAAAATAATTGAATTCAGGAGAAAAATATTATTATTCATGAAAATATTTAATTTCTTTTGAAGAATTTTATTCAAATTATTTGAAATAATTGAATTTCTCAGAATTTTTTAAAACTTATTGAAAATAATTAAATTCTATAGAGAAATTTCATTAAAAAATTGAAAATAATTGAAATCTGACAGAGAATTAAAAAAAATTCTTTTTTAAATAATTAAATTCCTGTGAAAATGTTTATTTTTGAAAAGAATTGAATTCTTGGGAAGAATTATATTAAAATTTCTTAAATAACTAAATTGCTTTGAAAAATTTTATTTTTTACGAAATTAATTGAATTCTTTCGAAGATTCTTACAAACATTTTTGACAATAATATTGTATTTCTAGAAAGAATGTTATATTTTATAAAAATAATTTTATTCTACTATCCAATTTTATTCTAATCTTTTGAGTTTATAAAGCACAAATTTTTAATTTTTAATAAAATTCCTCGATAAATATAATTATTATTACAAATTTTATTAAAATTCGTCAAACGAATTCAATTATTTAAAAATTTGTTGATAAAATTCTTTATGAGAATTCAATTTTAAGAAACATTCAAATATAAAATTAATTTATTTTTTGTATTTCAATTACTGAATTCTAGTAGAATTTTTTTAATAAAAATTAATTTAAAAATAAATTTCAGTTAAAAATAAAATGAATTTAAAAATTCTCAAAAAACTGTTTTAAAAATTAATAAAAATAATGGAATTATAGAAAAATTTTAGTTAACATTAAAAAAATTAAATTTTAGAGAAGTTATAAATAATTGCATAAATTCAATTGTTTTCAAGATTAATAAACTTCTTCGCAGAAATTTAATTATATATTAAAAAATAGTAAAATTCTTCTTAGGAATTCAATTATTTTCATAAATAATAAAACTCAATGCGAAACTTCAATTATTTTTGATACAATTTTAATCAAATTTCTCGGAAAATGTAATTTAAAAATATGTTGATAATTTCTTTATCAGAATTTTGAATTTTGAGAAACATTCAATTATTCACTAAATTATTTACTTTTGTATTTAAATAATTGAATTCCAGTAGAATTTTCTAATAAAAATTGATTTTCACTTTATAAAAATAAATTTCAGTTAAAATTTTAGATTATAATTGAATATTAAAAGCAATATAGCGAGAATTTTTAGAAATTACTTGAATTTTGAAATTAATTTTTTTGAAAAAGTTTAATGGAATTTTTTTCAAATTAAAGTTTTTATTTTCTAATATACATTTAATTGAAGAATTTAGGAATAATTGAAATTTCGTAAAATTGAATATTGTAAATAAATGGATTTTGAAAATTGTGGAAGAACAATATTGTCACATTGGGTATATTTCTCAGTTTCAATCTCCAGGGAAACGAAAATAATCTCCGGTAGTTGGAAATATTTAAAAATTTTAACTATTGTTGATGACAAAAAGTAAATTCTTTTTTTTTCATGTTAAAACTCAAGAACGTACGACGTTTCACGAAAATGAAGTCGAAGAAGGGCAGCATGCTAATTTATCGCACCCCGGTGTTCCATTACGAATATTTATCCGCGGCGAGTTTAATCTAAACTTCGAGAGTCTACAACCCTGGTCTCTCTCTCTTTCTCTCTCTCTCTCTTACTCTCTCACTCTCTTCTTTAGAGCTGGAGGCGTCTTAACGACGTATTGTCTCCAGGATTCATCAAAACAATTCGTTCAACTGCATATATACCAGTTTTCTGATTAAATGTCCCCCTATTTTAAATCTCATTAAAATAAAAAATTTAGATGAAGAATAAGGTAATAAATTAAAAATAAAATTGCCCCTTCATAAAGGTCAATAGTGCAAATCGACTCTATTATTGAATTTCTTTAAATTACTAATGAATCAATTATTATTAAAATCAATGGAAATGGATTGAATCAATTATTATTAAAATCAATGGAAATGGATTGAATCAATTATTATTAAAATTAATGGAAATCAATTGAATTCAATTATTAAAATCAATGGAAATTAATTGAATTCAATTATTATTATTATTGAAAAAGAGGAGCAAAAAAAAAAGTGGGGTGTGTAATAAAAGTTATTTAATTTTAAATTCATTCCCCTTTCTCCTTTCCTGTATTCATTTTGCATCATCGGAGTTGTTATATACTTATTTCTTGCCACCCCATTTTTTTTTTGCCGATGCTCCTTTGCATATTAACAATATCGCTCTTCGGAAGAGATGAAGCAGTTTTCCAGGGATAAAAATTATGGGCGACCCCCTTCCTCGATAATTCTACTCTCCCTCTGTATCAAAACCCTCCTCCCATCACTGGAAACTCTTTTTTCTGCGAGCTTTTCCGTCTCGCTTCCTTTTCCGCTCTCCTCCCTTCCCCCCTCCTCCTCTTAAGATCTTGACTCTTTTTTACGATACTGCCAATTACACGCCAGTTTGAATTCACTATCCCACAGCGAATAGCTCGATATAAATTTTTATCTCTTGGAGACGCAAACTCGCTCCTTTGTCGACTGGTTGATGTTTAATTTTTGTCCTCCACTCCACCTCAATATTTTTTTTATACTAGATTTTCTGTATTTTAAGGGAAAAATATATATAATTTTTGCAGTAATATTGCAGCAATATTCCGAAAAAGTTAGTGTAAAATTAAAGATTGAGAAAGATTAAAGAAAAAAAATGCAAGGTTGCCACAAATAATTAATTTTATTTTTCCTTGATTTCCAGACAAAATTAAAATTTTCTTTTCTGACCCTAAAAAATATTCTGATTCACTCTAAAAATTATTAGATACTCAAAAAAATGTTCTATTACATTTATTTATAAATTTCATTAATTGTAAAATTATTCAAAAACATCAATAATTTATTTTTCAAATAAATATTTAATCATTGTTATTTCTCCGTAGGAATTAAAATTCTTCAATATACATTCAAATTCAAACCTTTTTGAAATTCAACAATTTATAAGAATATTATTACAAAACATAAAGATGGCGATCACTTCTTCATGAAGGCGATCGCCTTCTTCATGTTTTGTTACAATTTTAATTACCATAAAATTTTTCAAACAAAATTTTATTATTTACAAAAATCCTAATAAAATCCTACGCAAGAATTCAATTATTTTTAAAAGTAGTAAATTTTCCCAAAAAAAATTCAATTATTTAAAAAAAATTGTAATAAAATTCGTTGCAATAATTCAATTATTTTCCAAAAGAAATAAATAAATCGATTATTCGGTAATTCATTTTTTAATCAATTTTTATTAGAAAATTCTAGAAGAATTGAATTATTCAAATTTAAAAAAAAAATTTATTGAATTATTGAATGCTTGTTAAAATTGAATTCTCATAAAGAATTTTATCAACAAATTTTTAAATAATTCAATTTATTTGACAAATTTTAATAAAATTTTTAATAATTAATAATAATAATAATAATAATAATTTTAATGATTACATTTTTCGAGGAATTTGATTAAAATATGGTATTAAACATTAATTAAAATCCTGGGATGAGTTTTATTATTTATCAAAATAATTAAAATTTTTCCCAAAAATGTTATTAAAATTTTTCTAAAATAAATGAATTTCGGTGAAGAATTTTACTATTTCTAAAAATAACTAAATTCTTAAAAAAAACTTTGTTAAATTTTTTTTAAATAATTGAATTCTTGCGAAGAATTTTATAAAAATCTTTTTAAATAATTGATATTTTTCGAAAAATTTTATGAAATTTTGTATATTAAATAATTGAATTCCTGTGAAATTTTAACAAGAATTTTATTAAAGTTTTTAAAAATAATTGAATTTTGAAAAATAATTTTTTTTATTTATAACAATATTTGAAATTAAAAAAAAATTTTTTTAAATAATTAATTATTGAAGAATTTTATAATTTATAAAGATAATTGAAATTTTGACAAGAATTTTTTTTCAAATTTTTGAAAATAATTCAATTTTGGTGAAGAATTTTGCTATTTCTAAAAAGAATTAAATTCTTGAAAAGAAATTTGTTAAATTTTTTTTTTCAATAATTGAATTCTTGCGACGAATTTTATAAAATTCTTTTTAAATAATTTATATTTTTCGAAATTTTTTATATTAAATAATTTAATTGCTGATAAAATTTTATTATTTATGACAATAATTGATTTATTTCGAAGAAATTTATTAAAATTCTTGTAAATTATTGAATTCCTGTGAAACTTTGCCAAGAATTTTATTAAAGTTTTTAAAAATAATTGAATTTCGAAGAAGAATTGTATTATTTATAACGATAATTGAAATTTTGTCGAGAATTAAAAAATTTTTTTAAAAATAATTGAATATTGAAGAATTTTATTATTTATAAAGATAATTTAAATTTTGACAAGAAATTTTTTTTTAATTTTTGCACATAATTGAATTTCTGCAAAGAATTTTATTACTTTTGAAAATAATTTAATTCTTTGAATGAATTTTATTCAAGTTTATAAAAATAATTGAATTTCTGTGAAGAATTTTACTATTTCTAAAAAGAATTGAATTCTTAAAAAGAATTTTGTTAAATTTTTTTTAAATAATTGAATTCTTGGGACGAATTTTATAAAATTCTTTTTAAAAATAATTGATATTTTTCGAAAAATGTTGTGAAATTTTTTATATTAAATAATTTAATTCCTATGAAAATTTTATTATTTATGAAAATAATTGATTTATTTCGAACAAATTTATTAAAAATTTTGTAAATTATTGAATTCCTGTGAAACTTTGCCAAGAATTTTATTAAAGTTTTTAAAAATAATTGAATATTGAAGAAGAATTGTATTATTTTTAACGATAATTGAAATTTAGACGAGAATTTAAAAGAAATTTTTTTAAATAATTGAATATTGAAGAATTTTATTATTTATAAAGATAATTGAAATTTTGATAAGAAATTTTTTTTTTTAATTTTTGAATATAATTGAATTTCTGCGAAAAATTTTATTACTTTTGAAAATAATTTAATTCTTCCAATGAATTTTATTCAAGTTTATAAAAATAATTGAATTTTGGTGAAGAATTTTGCTATTTATAAAAAAAATTGAATTCTTAAAAAGAACTTTGTTAAATTTTTTTTAAATAATTGAATTCTTGCGACGAATTTTATAAAATTCTTTTTAAAAATAATTGATATTTTTCGAAAAATGTTGTGAAATTTTTTATATTAAATAATTTAATTCCTATGAAAATTTTATTATTTATGAAAATAATTGATTTATTTCGAACAAATTTATTAAAAATTTTGTAAATTATTGAATTCCTGTGACACTTTGCCAAGAATTTTATTAAAGTTTTTAAAAATAATTGAATATTGAAGAAGAATTGTATTATTTTTAACGATAATTGAAATTTTGACGAGAATTTAAAAGAAATTTTTTTAAATAATTGAATATTGAAGAATTTTATTATTTATAAAGATAATTGAAATTTTGATAAGAAATTTTTTTTTAAATTTTTGAATATAATTGAATTTCTGCGAAAAATTTTATTACTTTTGAAAATAATTGTATTTCTGGAATTATTTGTAACTTTTCCAAAAATTCAATTTTTTTTAGTATTTTTAACTTAAATTCTATTATCAATCTAGTATTTATGAAAATTGTAAAAATGATTCATTAAATAATTTATAAGTCATAATTTTATGGTAGTTCTTATAAATTTAAGTTATTTAAAAAGAAATTATTGTCTGAAATAGAAAAAATTCAAGGTTTTGTATGGTAATTTCATAGTTTACGAGGCAAACAAAAAAAAAACATCAAAATTCAGAGTTTTTTCATGAATTTTTAAAATTTAATTTTTTCCAGTACTTTTAATAAAAATCCCTGACTTTTCCCTAATTTCCCTGACTTCCCTGACCTGTGGCAACCCTGAAAAATGTCTTCTTCGATGAAGATGTATTTATGCTTTGGAAATAAATAGCTGGAGATGGAGAATTAATGGCGCGTGCCATAAGTGACACCAGAGCTAAAAATAATCTCTCGTTGAGGTCAATTGGAACAAGTAGCCGATCGGACGATCATTCACTGGTATTTTTATCATCGCAAGATGCGTCTCTCCTACATGTTCTAAATTCAGCGAATGAACTCTCTTTAGTCATACTTGTTAATTCAAGAAATGATAATAATTCTAAGATCGCACACTTGGCAATTTAAAGGTCACTGTTGTAGGTCACATCAACAGCCTACTTGCTCGCTATTTGTACCCAATTTACTAAAATTAGAACCAATCATTAAATGCCTTTTTTTCTTCCATAAGTACTACAAAATGAGAATGTAAAAAATGTTTCAAATGAATTTTAATTAATTTTTATTAAAAAAAAAAAATAAGTGCAAAACTTGAAAATCAAATTTAGAATCAAAGAAGGGGCTCTCTTTTGTCTTGTCTTTTGTTAATAGAAGTATATGCGCGCATTCTATAAACATCTTGTCAGATAAAATATTGATTATGGTTTTATTGTAAATATGCGGGCAAGCATTGCGTATAGTACCCGCTTTGGCTTTGTAGGAAGTTTGAAAACTCGACGAGTGGATTAATATCGCAGTTCTCGTTACTCTTTGTTGATTTTGCCTGTCTCTATTTCTCCTTTTCCCGCTCTCACCTCTTTCCATGTCACGACCTCTTACAGATCCAACTAGTATATTCCCCCCCCCCTTCCCCACTCACTCCCCCTTTTTCACCATCTGAATCCGTTTTTTCCATCTTTCGCCACCAAAACCTCCAGTGAAATGCCCCCTTGCCACGAGAGAAGCTCCAAAATGTCTCTAATGAACCGGCTTGTGTGTGCTTATATCTGGCTATAGTGTAACCACTTCATACAAATGTACAATTTTTATTTTCATTTCAGAGAAATCGTTAAAATTATACATTCATTTATTAACTACATAACATTATTTTATACAACTAAAATATTTATAATGATTATTATTATTACTACTACTACTACTACTACTACTACTATTATATAATTACAGGCTTCGCACTTATCTACTACATTTTTTACGTTATGTTACCTACTATTTGGGTAATTTCTTTTTTTAAAGCAATTTTTTTTTTATCAATCTGATTCAAAAAGGAAAAACTTTCGGCAATTTTTCTTTTTTTGGCAAAAATAAATTTTTTCTCATCAGAAAATTAGAAGTTCATTTTAAATCAAGAAAATGACACAAGTCTTATAAAAGTTCGATGTCGCGAGGGACAGAGAGAAAAAGAGGTGTGGGGGGGGAGGGCGGCGGGAGGGAATGAGAGGGTTTTGGGCAAGATGGCGGCGCATGGTCGGGAAACTTTATTAGATATTTTCTTCAATAGGATAGAAATGCAAATAACAGTTGTCAAGTAACTTACTTGGTTCGAGTGAGTGAGAGAAACTTAAAGAGAGTGAAAGAGATGAGATGAGGTAAAATGAGCAGAGCTCGACAAGGAAAGGAGCACCTAGAATGAGAAGAGGATGCTGTGAGGGTGTACCAATATTGAGCCATGGTAAAAGTCTTCTTCTCGTCTCAAACTCCGTCACTCCATCCTCTCCTCTCCTCTTCCCCCCCACCGCCCTACCGTCATTTTCCTCTCTCACTCTCGTCAGTGAATATTGCAGAATATTGCATTTCAGGATTCTCTTCGCTGGGTACAAGTTTGCATTAACCCATCGGCAGATGAAGATGAATGTATAGAAGGAATTTTCCTCAGATAAGTGAAAATAGACATGTATATATATATATATATATATATATATATACCTAACTATATGGTTAAGTATATATACATATTCATACACATAGACATATATTTATTTTCATAAATTAACTATAATAATTTTAATCTTCGTTCATTCATTCACTTTTTCTGTCCACCACACTCTAAAGTAGTCTTTTGTTAATACTTTTGTATTTTGTTAACTTTCGATTATATTATTACCAGCAAAATTATCCGCGTGCAAGCGCGCGGGAATGTTTGTACTCCACTGGTTATTTTAAACAAATTCAGGTCATTTTTATTTAAGAAATTTTTAAATAATTATTATTATACATAACTGATTGTGAGAATCTAATTAAAATTAAATTTTCATTTTTTATTATTTTAAAAGTTTAAAGTGTATAAATTTCAAAAGTTTTAATAAAATTTTTTGCAAAAATTCAATTATTTTTATAAATAATAACATTCATCGTTAGGATTCAATTATTTTTAAAAAAATAATAATTAATTAATAATAATAATTAAAAATAATAATTTTTAAAATGTTAATGTTTTTTAAAAACATTAACATATTTTGCAAAAATTAAATTACTTTCAAAAAAGTTTTACGAAAGAATTCAATTTTTTTTAAAATTCGTTACAAAAATTTAATTACTTTAAAAAAATTTTCATGAAAGAATTCAATTATTTTCTAAAATTTTAATAAATCCCGCGAAACAATTCAATTATATTTCTAAATAATAAAATTCTTTGCGAAAATTTAATTATTATCAAAAAAAAATTTCATGAAAGAATTCAATTTTTCAAAATTCGTTACAAAAATTCAATTATTTTAAAGAAAATGTCATGAAAGCATTTAATTTCTTGTTTATCTTTATAAAAAAAATTCAATAGAATTCAATTACTTTCTAAAATTTTAATAAATTCTTCGAGAAAATTCAATTATATTTATAATAGTGAAATTCTTGGCAAAAATTTAATTTCCTTTTAATTTTTAATAATATTTTTCGAGAAAATTCAAATGATTTAAAAATTTTTTTAAAATTCCTTCAATTTAATTATATTTATAAATAATAAATTCCTCTCCAAAAATTTAATTATTTTCAAAAAAAGTTTTTACGAAAGAATTCAATTTTTTCTTAATTGGTTATAAAATAATTCAACACAATTTAATTATTTTCTAAAATTTTAATATAATTCGTTATGTAATTAAATATGTTTAATTTTAATTATTAACAAATACGATTTTTTTGAAAAGTTGAAAGCAATTTTTTTATAAAATTCTATTATTTTCAAAAGTTTTAATTAAAATTATTAAAGTAACTCTATTATTTAAAAAAAATTTTTAAGAAATTCTTCAAAAAAAATTAATTAAGATTATGTAACTCAATCAAAATTATTGTCATCATTTTAATTCAATTATTATTTTCTAGAATTTTAAATTATTTTTTATGAAAATAATTGAATTCCTTAAAAAGAATTTATTATTTATGAAAATAATTGAATTCCTGGTAATTTTTTTTTTTATTTATGAAAGTAATTAAATGTTCGCGTACAATTTTCTTCAAATTTGTTTTAAATAATTAAATTCTTTTTAGAATATTTTATTAAAATAGTAGATATTGAAAATCATTGAAATTAGAAGAATTTTTGAAAATAATTGAAATTTGGAAAAGAATTTTGTTATTTATAAAGATAATTGGGATTTTTACTAGAATTCTTTTTAAATTTTGAACATAGTTGAATTTTATAAGAAGAATTCTATTTTTTTCTTCAAATAATTGAATTTCTGCAATTATTTGAAAATTCTATTATTTTATTTGAAAATTTTTTCCGAAAAATCAATTTTGTTTTTAAATCAGATTTTTTATTTTATAAATATATTTTAATAAAATTTTTTTTAAATAATTGCAGTTTTCGCGGAATTTATTTTAAAATTGTATAAAAAAATAATTAAAATTCTACAATAAGTTTTATTATTTATAAAAATAATTGAATTTTTGCATCGATTTTAATGGAAAAAAAATTAAATTCTTAAAGAAAAATATTATTATTTAGAAAATTAATTGAATTCTTGACCAAAAAATTGACTACAATCTTTAAAATCATTCAAATTATTTTTAATTATTTTATTATTTTTTTAATTATTTTATTTTTTATTATTTTTGAAAATAATGGAATTTTTCAGAAGAATTTTATTACTTATGAAATTAATTGAATTCTTTCCGAAAAATTGATTACAATCTTTGAAATAATTGAATTCCTCACAAGAATTTTCTTACTTATGAAAATAATTGAATTTTTATGAAGAATTTTGTTAAAATTTTCAAAAATAATTGAATATTCCTGAAAAATTTTATTATTTATAAAAATTATTGAAATTCCCCAAAAAAATGGACTTATTTATAAAAATAATTGGATTCTTTACAAGAATTTTGATTTAAATCTTTGAAATAATTCGAATGTTGCAAAGAATTTTATTATTTTTTGAAATACTTGAATTTGTCAGAAGAATTTTATTATTTTTTGAAATACTTGAATTCGTCCGAAGAATTTTATTATTTATGAAAATAATTGAATTTATGTGAAGAATTTTGTTAGAATTTCAAAAAATAATTGAATTCTTCTGAAAAATTTAATTATTTATAAAAAAAATTGAAATCCTTAGAAGAATTTTGATTGAAATCTTTGAAATAATTGAAATTTTGTAATGAATTTTATTATTTTCGGAAATAATTGAATTCTTACGAAAAATTTTAATATTTTGTATATTATTTGAATGCTTGAGAAGAATTTTTAACATTTTTTTTTTTTTTTGAATAATAGAATTGTTTTGTGAAGTTTTAGTAAAATAGTAATTAATGAATTCTCTTTGGGAAATTTTATTAAAATAGTAGATATTGAAAATCATTGAAATTAGAAAAATGCATTTTATTTTTGCAAATAATTGAAATTATGACAAGAATTTTTTTTGACATTTAAGAAAATAATTGAACTTTGGAGAAGAATTTTGTTATTTATAAAAATAATTGAAATTTTTACAAGAATTTTTTGAAATTTTGAACACAGTTGAATTTTATAAGAATTTAATTTTTTTCTTTTTTAATATTTGAATTTTTGCAATTTTTTCTAATTTCTCCAAAATTGAATTTTTTTTTAGTGTTTTCAACAAAAATTTAAATTAGAAAATTTTTAAATTCCATTATTTTTAAAATTTCTAATTTTATTTAAAAAAAAAGCTAGTAAGAAGTTAGTTGCTGCCAGTATCTAAATTTAAATTAAAAAATAAAAATTCAATTCAATATTAAAAAAGTAAAATAATTTGGAATATTAAATAAATTATTTGAGTTTTCTGAAAAGTTAATTCTAATTTATAACTTGGACCAAGAGTCATGGACTGGGTGTAAACAGAAGAGTAAGCGGGAAGTCTACTCGATTTACTTCCGTATTTTCATGTCGGGAGAGAGTGAGAGAGAGAGAGAAAGAGAGAGTTTTATAACCATCACCACCCTCTGATTCTGTGCTTTTCTTCCTATCCCTTCCGTTGTGCCACCTTTATATCCGGCTTTCTCTTTACAGATTTTATAATTAATTATGCTAATGCATTCGATTCCGGAAGTCAAACTTCTCGCATGCTGGCGAAAATATAAAAGCATACACAATATCCTCGAAAATTCGTTGGTTAAATATTCACATCTCTCTCTCTCTCTCTCCCTTTATTATTTCACAATAATGAAATGATGAAAAAGCATTATAATGTTCTTTTGCTTTTCACTTTTGTTTCAATTTTCTCTTTTTTTCTTTAGAGCTTTTTATTAATTATTCCACAAAAAACTAAGTTCATGAGAAAGGTTTAAGGCAATTTTTTTTTCTCCTATTTTGTTTCGTTTTTTTTTTGCTGTTATGAAAAAAAAAGAGTTTTGAAGTATTTATAAAAATATTCTTTATATGGATTTGGATTTTTTTGGTCGCAAAGATATTTTGCAGTACATTTTGTCGAAGAATAGTTTTGTAATACTTTTTTTTCCAACTATCACCTTTATTGTCACATTGCCAAGTGTATTAAAGCGGAGATCATGCATTTAAGGCTTTTAAGGCAGAGCGAGTTTTGATCGTCAAAGGAATATGAAATATGTATTTCAATATAGGCGCACCGATATATACGGCTCAACGAATATTTTCAAGTTTTATGTCACATTAAAGCCACCAATATGTCCACGAACGTGAACATAAAAATATTCGAACCTATTTAACACCCCTATGTTATGGGATTCGTTTGATCCTTTCTGGCATTTTACTTGATGGACTGAAAGCTTAATAAAGGTTCACAAGTCAATCCGATTTTAATAAAACCTCAATATTTCTGATTTTTGATTTTAAACAATTTTTTTTTTATCAAATTAATATGAAACCTCCTTTTTATATTAAACCTTCTTTCATTGATAAAAATTGTTGTATTTAAACTATTTTTCTAATTATTTTAGTTCATTTTTTATAATTTTCCTATAAAGATTCAGATTGTTCATTTTCTGTTTTTTAATATTTGAATGGAAATAATATAAACAAGAAATTTTTAATGAAATGAGTGGAAGTAAAGTAAGCTTCGAACTAATAAGCGGGAGGAACTTGATGTCTTTATCTCAATCGAGGCGTGACTTGCTGGTCCGTTTCCGTTGTTGTTTCCAGTTTCTGCTCGAAGTAGCTCTCAATCCTATCAGAGAAAAGAAGACTTCCTGGACGGCTTTCCCTGTGGAATTTAGTCCTTTTTCCATTCTCTCTCTCTCTCACTCTCTCTCTGTCGCCCCTCTCTCCCTCTAATGATACCCTGTTTTAATTAAAACAATAAGACGCTTTTAGCAGGAATCGTCGATGCAAAGAATCCAACCCTCTTATTTATTTCTAATTATGTTCGATTTCTTTAAGCTTTTTTATTTTTCTTCGTCAATGAGAATTTTGCTTCTCTTTCTATTTTCTTTTTTTTTTTTTATCATCCCAAAAGTGTTCACTTGAAACCAAAGTGAACGAAATTGGTCGCGAGCTAATCGAATAATTAAACTCTTGATTGGAACTTTATTACCCAATCCGCGAAGTGACTTTTTATCGACTTTTTTCAAGCACTCTTGGTCGGTATTTAAAAAAGAAGAGATTGCTCTCTTGCGATTTAGAGAAAATTGTCCTCGAGATTGAGTTTCTTCCTTTTAGAAATCCCTACAATTTTTTTTTCGCTCTTCCTCGAATCAATTAGTATTTTTTTAACTTCGTAGATTCGTAGTCCGTTTTTTTGAAAAAAGGTCCGTAAAGTTTGTAATTTCATTCAAAAAGGATAAAAAGTTCGTAAATTGTACGATATAATTTGGAGAATTTTAGAGAAATTACAAATGATTGCAGAAATTTAAATATTTCTAAAAGTAATAAAATTCTTCGAAGAAATTCAATTATGTTCAAAAATTTGTTTAAATTTTCGTCAAAATATTTCAATTATCTTTAGAAATACTAAAATTCTTCTCAGAAATTCAATTATTTTCAAAAATTTTATTAAAATTCATTACAAAATTTCAATTATTTTCATAATTAACAATATTTATCACACGAATTCAATTATTTTTAAAAATTCAAATAAAATCCATTGCAAAATTTCAATTATTTTCAAAAGTAATCAAATTCTTCGCAGAAATTCAATTATATTTAAAAATTTGTTTAAATTTTCTTCAAATTTCAATTATCTTTAGAAATATCAAAATTCATCTCAGAAATTCAATTATTTTCAAAAAAATCTAAAAAACATTGTCAACATTTCAATTATCTCTATAAATAAATAGCAAAAATCCCTCAACAAAATTCAATTATTTTCAAAAATTTCATTAAAATTCATTACAAAATTTCAATCCCTCAACAAAATTCAATTATTTTCAAAAATTTCATTAAAATTCATTACAAAATTTCAATTATTTTTCATAATTAACAATATTTATCACACGAATTTAATTATTTTCTAAAGTAATAAAATTCAATTATTTTCAAAAATTCAAATAAAATCCATTGCAAAATTTCAATTATTTTCAAAAGTAATCAAATTCTTCGCAGAAATTCAATTATGTCCAAAAATTTGTTTAAATTCTCGTCAAAGTTTCAATTCTTTTTAGAAATATTAAAATTCTTCTTAGAAATTCAATTATACTTTCAAAAAATCTAGAAATTATTGTCAACCTTTCAATTATCTTTATAAATTAGCAAATTTCTCACAATCAGCAAAAGTCTTTGACAAAATCCAATTATTTTCAAAATTTGTAATAAAATCCATTAAAAAATTTAAATTATTTTCAAAAGTAATAATATTCTTCGCAAAAATTAAATATTGTTCAATATCTACTATTTCTATAAAATTTACCAAAAGAATTTAATTATTTAAAAAAAAAAATTTCATAAAATTCTACAAAAACTTTTAATTATTTTCAAAAAATAATAAAAATTTCACAAGAATTTCATTAATAACAATTTTTTTCTATAAATTTCTTTGCAATCATTCAACTATTTTCATAAATAATAAAATTTTTACGGGGATTCAATTATTTTCGTAAATAGGTAATAAAATTCTTTTTAGGAATTCAATTATTTTCAACAGAATTTTAATCGAATTCCTCTAAAAAATTCTTAAAAAATTTTATTATAATTCGTCCAAAGAATTTAATTATTTAAAAATTTTTTCACAAAATTTTTAAAAGGAATTGAATTTCAAGAAACATTTAATTATTCAATAAATTATTTATTTGCATTTTATTTGTATTTAAATAATAATAATAATAATAATAATAATAATTAAAATTTTTTAAAATAATTGAATCCCTGTTAATTTTTTACAAGAATTTAATTATTTTTGAAAATTTTAATAAAATTCTCCTCAAGAATTCAATTATTTTCAAAAATAATAAAATTCAATGCAAAATTTCAATTATTTATCCAGTTTTAATTTAATTTTAATCGAATTTTTCCAAAAAATGAAATTATTCTTAAAAATTTTATTAAAATTCGTTGATAGAATTCAATTATTTGGAAAAATTTTTTTGATAACGATTTTTTAATGGGAATTGAATTTTAAGAAACGTTCAATTATTCAATAATTTATTTATTTGCATTTTTACATTTAAATTTGTATTTAAAATTTTAAATAATTGAATTCTAGTAGAATTTTCTAATAAAAATTGATTTTCATTTCAGAAAAATGAATTTCAGTTAAAATTTTAGATAATAATTGAATGTTAAATGCAATAGAGTGTGAATTTTGAAAAAATAATTGAATTTTGTATAATTAATTCTTTTGAAAAAGTTTAATTGAGTTTTTTTTAATATTATTTTTAGTTTCTATTTTCTAATATTTATTTAATTAAAGAATTTACGAATAATTGAAATTTCGTAAAATTGAAATTGCAAAGAAATGAATTTGAAAATTGTCAAAGAACTTTTTTCGAGAATTATTAAAAATAATCGATATAAAGAAGAATTTTAGATAAAAATTCTTAAAAATAATAATTGAATTAATAAGGATTTTAATTGTTATAAATTATTTTTATTATTAATTATTGTTAATTGTTATAAAACATGAAGAAATCGATGACTTCGAGTCGAAGACTCGGAGTTATTGATTTCTTCATGTTTTAGTTATGAAAAATTGAATTTCTAGTTTTAAGTAAAATGTTCTCTTATTTGATTCTGCCTGATTCTATTTTTGTCAGTTGGTCCGTAAATGGTCCGTAATTTTTAATTTTTGGTCCGTAAAGTCCGTTTTTTTAAAAATATATTTTCACTGCTTCGAGCCCTGATATATTTAAAATTAAATATTTATTGAAAATATGCAAGTATTTTTAACCACTAAGATTTTTTTGGGTAGAAATTGTACAATATTTACGGAAAATGGTTTGAAATCGAAATGAAATGAATGGGAAAAAAAGGGAAATATGTCAAACATTGATTTTACAATGTAAAACATTTCAAGAGTTCTTTTAGGTTGGGGTGGTTATCAAATATATATGTATATAGGATGGGACAAAGGATATTGATGGTTACGGGTATTTGATGGCATATTGCTCGCCTCATCCGATATGCCATGGAAGATCGTTTTGTGATGTCTTCGCTACTACTTTCCGATGGCAGCAGGAATGTATTTTTCTAATAGCCGAGGGAAACCAGAAACTTCAAAACGATATATCACAGTCAGTTGCATAAGTTCTCGCCCAAAAGAGTAATGCGAAAAAAGTTACAATACAAAAGACTACCCTCTCTTATTTCTTCTTATCAAACATTAAAGAAAAAAACATTTTCAAACATAATAAATCTATATGTACAAAATGACTAAAAGCATTACGAACAATGTAGAGCATTGATAATAATACTTTTTATTTTCAGACAAATTTCCCTGACTTTTCCCTGATTTCCAGAAAAAATTTTCAATTTTTCTCTGACCCTAAAGAATATTCTGATTCACTCTAAGAATTATTAGATACTAAAAACAACTGTTCGGAATTTTTTTTCGGAATTATCTTTGTTAAGAATTTTTTTTCTCCTCTTGAAGCAGGTTGAGAATAAATAACATCAATTTTTCTGATTAAAATATAGAAAGACAGAGAGTTTTTTAAAATTTTTTTTTTTTTTTGAAGAGAGTGTCAGTGTCTCTGGTTGGTTTTAAAGTAATGAAAAATTAATAGCTACGGATAGGTGGATAATGAGAGTGCTTTTGGGGGAATAGTGTGTTCCTGTCGTGTACATCTCGTGGATAAAGAGAAAGATAGAGGAAAATGCGTTGATGGTTTCGGGTCGGTTTTTTTTTTTTTTGTAGGTGTCGATGTATAGAGACTTTCTTTGGAACTGGATAACACGCGTAGAAGGCCATTTCGACGATAGCGACAAAGGGTGTTTTTAGAATATTGATATCGAAACTAGAGAGCGGCGCCTGCCTTTGAAGAAGGCAGAGAGACAACTAAAAACTTCAAAAACCCTTCATACATTTTCTTCTCTTCTTTATTTTTCTTCTTTTTTTTTTATACGTGTATGTTATATGTGTGTGGTTACACTTTTTTCGCCTATCTTTCGATATAACTAAAAGAGTGTGACGAATGTGCGAAGCCCACTTCATCGAAGCGAGCAGTCACATTTAAAATGACTGCTTTTCAACGTTTGATCGCCGACCAAAAGTATTTTTACATCAAAGAACCTTTTTAGAGACAAAGAATGTCTGCTTTTAAGTGCTTGATTGATTTTTGTTTTTTTGTCCTAAAAAATACACTCTTTTTTTGACTTAGAAAAAATACAAAAAGTTTCGATTTTTTCAAAATCAATTTTTAAATTTCATTTTTGATTTCATTTTTAATTTCTTTTTTTGATTTTATTTTCAATTTGATTTAAAATTTTCCAAGGTCTGATTTTTCTAAAACAAGCAATAAGGGTTCGGCCATTAACAGAAATCAATATTTTCAATATTCCTAAATGGAAGCTTTTATATATGTCCTCCGCCCTTTGAATTTCTCGGTTCGTGTTGATCCCACCCGCAGTGCTATTTTATCCATTCTTCATCGTTTTTTTTATCCCTCCTTTTTCTTTTTTCCTCTTTTCTATTCGCGACATGAAATCAAGATATGCGGTCTGACAATAAAGGACATTACTCCCAGTCAATTTTTAACAAACGAATATCCAACAAGCCATTACCAATCGTTGGTTCAATTTTACAAATGACAATCGAGGGAGAATTTGTATATTTTATACCCATTGGAAAATTAGAAAATTTTCCTTTTTCTTATTCCAGGCAATTCTCAATTTTACTATTTAATTCTAAATTGTCAATTAATTTTTGAAAAAGAAATTTTATTTTTTTTCTGAATTTGATTCTTAATTCCTAAATTCAATTAATTTTTGAAAAAGAAATAATTCATGTTGGATAATTATATTTTATTTTTTTTGTCAAAGTAATGTAAAAGTATTTATGGTTTTCTTTTTGTTCCGTCTTTTTAGTAGGAAAAGAGGCAAAAATGGAAGAAATTAAAGGCAATGACAAATTCACGTCTCCTGGATAATTGAAATAAATAAAGGAATAATAGAGGGACGTCAAGCAAAGTGCAAAGAGAGAAGGGGCGGCACAGTGTACAACCCCTTGACATCTGTAATTAAATGAAAACAAAAAGAAAGTAATCGTACGACTCCGCCACCTACAACCTCTATTCCGATTTCTCTCCTCTCTTCTCGTTTTTTTTCCCTTTTTTTTTTTTTTTTTTTGCTCTCTTTCTGTACTTTTCCGGGCAAGTCAAGGCAGCAAAATGAGAGAATCAGATAGGGTGAGACAATGGTCCTCTTTCTGCCTTGAATAAAATGTCAGCCAGTCGGACGTGCAAAAGCAAATACGTTCGAATTGTATATTCTCGGACTAATGATCGAAAATTACAAATTTAAATTTTGATTGGTATTTTTCCGGAGAAAAATTCATTTAACGTTATCAAATATTTTGTCAGGAAAATTTATGTAATTTTACCATGAATTTTGTCGGGAAAATTCTTTCAATATTGACAATCAAATTATCTTAATATTACCAAATTGATATCATTAATATTGCCATATTTTCTTAATTTTGCCAAAAATTTATTTTTCATTTTGCCAGGAACAAAAATTCCTAACAAAAATGGAAAAAATATCACAATTGAAAAACTCCAAATTCCTTCAGAGTTCCTCTCTACAAAGAAAATCTTCAAAGATAGAAGATTATGATATGACGAAAAATATTTTGTGCTAACATAGTGCTTAATTCCTTTTATATATATAATGAAAACAAACAAAATATAAAAATTAATTCAATGAAAAAGAAAAGAAAAAATTCAACTTAAGTGTTGATTATAAAGAATATAACATGTGAAGACTTTGAGAAAGGAAGTCTTGACCCGGAAACTAGATCAGAGGTTGCGAAAAAGGCCCGCAGGGTTTCTGTTTTGAAAGAAGAAACCAACCCCTTTAAATCGCTATCTCTTTTCTCTCTACTCCCCCCCCCCCCTCACCTCCAAACTCCTTCCATTCTAACCAACATTTTCTGATAATTACCAGGATGGACTGACTGCTGAGACTGATAATTCACAACAATGCGTCATTACCGCATTTAAATGTGCACGACAAGTGCATTCGAGTGCACTATACTATATACCGACTGCGAAATTATAATAGAAAACTGAACCACCACCAACCAGTGACTATCTGACTATTTCCATACGTCTTTCATTGTCTTCTTTTGCTTTATAACTATAGATTTGCGGTCCGAGATTCTTTTTTTTATGCGACTCATTTCCAACAATAGGTGGGCAATATGGAGAGAAAAATGAGATGAGCTTATTTCAGTAAAGGAGGAGTATACATTTTTTGTATAAATAAAATAATTATTACCTTTTCATTAACTTTTGGAAATGAATTAATTTACTGATTTTACAACTTTTTTTTATTAGTTAATTAATTAATTCATTCATTTGTTCATCAATTAATCAAAGTTATCGACTTCTATACGTTATATTTATTTTTTTTTTTTATTATTCATTCAGTTTAAAAAAAGGGTCTTTAACCAATTTTGATACTAATTTCAAATTTGACATCAGATTTTTAAAATTGAAAATAATTAAACTTTCTTAGGAAAATTGAATTTCGCAAAAATTGTTATTTGATACCTAAATTAAAAATAATCTTCATTACGAAAATTTTAATTATTCTGAAGAATAGAGAAGATAAAAAAATTATTATATATTCAACTTTCTGAACAAAAAATATAAATAATATTTTTTTCAGAGAATTCCCACTATTTTTCTAATTTTCAAAAAAATCAATTATTTAACAAAATTTTATGCAATCTATTTTGCACAATAATTCAATTACTTTCACTAATAATAAAATATTTCACGAAAATTCAATTTTCTAAAAAAATGTTTGATTAAATTCTAAGCATGAATTTAATTATTTTCATAAATAATAAAACTCATCGAAGAATTTCAATTATTTTTATTACTATTTTAAATTAATAATCGAAAATTTAATTATTTTCACAAATAAAGTTTTCCACAAGAATTCAATAAAATTTTCATAATATTTATTATATTTCGAAAAAATTAATTACTTAAAGCAATGTTCACAAAATTCTTATAAAGAATTCAATTACTTTCAAAAATAATAAAATTTTTCAGAGAAATTAAATTCTTTTTAAACATTTTAATAAACTTTTCCGCAATAATTCAATTATTTTGAAGAATAATAAAATTTTTCTCTGTAATTCAATTATTTTTGAGAAATATAATAAAATTCCTAGCAACTATTCAATTATTTTCATAAATAATAAAATTTAGAACGAAAATTCAATTATTTTTAATACAATTTTACAGGAATTGTTAAAAAAAATGTAATTATTCCTAAAAACTTGATTTCAATTCCTCGAAAAAATCAATTATTTAAAACAAATGTTTTTTTAATATTTTTTGAAAGGATTGAATAATTATTTTCAAAAATTTTATAAAATTATTCGAAAGAAATTAATTGTTTTAAACTCAATTTTAATTACATTTTGTTGAAAAAATTCAATTATTTTTTAAAATTTTAATAAAGTTTTTTCTAAGAATTCAATTATTTACACAAATAATTTTTCGAAAGAATTCAATTATGTCGATAAATAAGAAAATTACTCCTGAAAATTCAATTATTTTGAGGTATTTTAATAAAATTCTTTTCAAAATTCAATTATTTTCATAAATAATTAATTTATTAATAATAATTCAATTACAATAATTCAATTATTTTTAAAAGTAACAAATTTCTTCTTGAAAATTCCATTATTTTAAAAAAGTCCAATAAATCGTTCGCAAGAGTTCAATTATTTTCATAAATAATAAAATGTTTTTTAGAAATTCAATTATTTTCAAAAAAAATTTAATAAAATTTCCCAGACATTCAATTATTGACAAATTTTTTAATAGAATTCTTTGTAAAATTTAATTATCTTTAAAAACTTATTGCAATTAAATGATTTTCAATATCTACTATTTTATTCATAACATTTCCAAGCAGAATTCAATTATTTAAAAAATCGTTTGTAAGAATTTACGTAAAAATTCAATTCTTTTCATGAATAATAAAAATGTTCATTAATTAATTATTAAATTAGAATTTGCATAAAATTTGCTGAAAGAAATAAATTATTTAAAAATTTTTATAAAATTCTTTCCAAGAATTAAATTATTTTTATAAATATTTAAATTCTTTCATAAAGAATTAAATTTGTTGCAGACATTTAATTTGTTAGCAGGATAAGAGAGAAGTAAATATTTTTGATGAAAATTAGGAAAAAGTCAAGAAAATAAAAAATATGAAATTGAATTTTTGTCAAAATTGTCAATTTTGTGAAGTGAATAAAACGAGTTTATTTTTGGTTTTTTTGACATTAAAAAAAATGACAATAACCTACAAAAATTAATTTTTAAAACAAACAAATAAATGCAAAGAATTTACTAACGGAAAGGAAACTTACGATTATTATAAAGTATATTATACTTATTTTTATTTTATAATTAATTCAAAATTGTAATGACAAATAGAAATCATGGGAATTTTTTTTCAATTTTTTTTATTAAAAGACTAAAATTTTGTTAAATATTATGTTTTGTCAAATTGAAATTATTCAGATTTTTGTTCTTTACTTTTAAACAAAATTAGAAAATTGTTAAACAACTGTGATTAAGAAATAGAAAATTTATTTATTTTGCATTATTTTTTTTATGAATCACAATTTTTTAAACAAAATTATTATTTTGTTTTAGAAAAAGAAGAAAAATATTTGCACAATTTTTATTTTTAATCTTATTTTTGGAACAGGATTTTCCACAGGAATTTAGACATTAGAAATTTCAAATTCAAACCTTTTTTAAATTAAACAATTTATAAAAAAATTGTTATAAAACATGAAGATCGATTTCTTCATGTTTTCTAAAAATTAAAGATGATCGAGAGATAAAATCATTATATTATATTATAAGAATATTGTTACTGTAACATCATCAAAATTATTTTCATTATTTTAATTCAAATATTATTTTCTAGAATTTTAAATTATTTTTTATAAAAATAATTGAATTCCTTAAAAAAAGTTTATTATTTATAAAAATAATTGAATTCCTGTGAAATTTTTATTATTTATGAAAATAATTAAATGTTTGCATAAAATTTTATTAAAATTTTTTTAAATCGATTGAATTCTTTTTTGGAAATTTTATTAAAATAGTAGATATTAATCATTGAAATTAGAAAAATGCATTTTATTTTTGAAAATAATTGAAATTAGGACAAGAATTTTTTTTTTTTTACATTTATGAAAATAATTGAACTTTAGAGAAGAATTTGAATATTCATAAAGATAATTGGGATTTTTACGAGAATTTTTTTCAAATTTTGAACATAGTTGAATTTTATAAGAAGAATTTTATTTTTCTGTTGAAAATAATTGAATTTTTGCAATTATTTCTAATTTCTCCAAAACTGAATTTTTTAGTGTTTTTAACAAAAATGTAAATTATAAAATTTAATTCTATTATTTTTAAAATTGCTAATTTTATTTAAAAAAAGGTAGTAAGAAGTTAGTCGCGCGCTTTAGGGCGCTAATTGTTCCTAGTTGTAAATAAGAGACAGGATTTTCAAAAAAATTGGATATTTTACTTTTCTCAACTGTTTAGTAAAAAAAAAATTTTTTTCCTGGTCCTTTCACTCCATCACTAACTTCATTCAGCAACCGAGGTATTAATTATAAAAAAGTAGTAACTAAATACCCGACAGGCCGCCGCACTAACAGATGGACAGACCGTGTTGTAATTATCTCACTCGTAGAAAGTTCCGATCTGGATAAACGTGGAGGCTATTAGCAAGTTCTCTTTTTCAACTCGTATTGCGCGAAACTTTTTATCGACGGCGTAACTCTGGGACAATTCCCTTGTGTATTTTTTTCTTTCCTCTTTTTTTTTTTTTATTTGATTTACAAAACATTGAAAAATTTAAATAATCCTTTTAATTATCGCCATCTCGGTGAACACCGGGAAAAATATGGTTACAGAGCAGTTACAAGTTTTTTATATTTAAATAAGTGTTCACTGCAGTTCACTGTTAAAAGTAAAGTCTACTTTTGGCTAAAATTGATTTTTTTTTGAAAAAGCAAGAAAAAGTTACAAATAATTACAAAATTAGTGTTTCAAATTCAATTATTTTCCAAAAAACCGGATGGTTTATAAACTATGACAAAATTTATTAAAAAAAAAATCTAGTCTATAAATAGAAGGAAGCTTTATTGTAATTAATTGTTCTTTGAATTATTGTTTCAGGATTAAAAAGGAATCAGAAAGGCGCTTCAAAACAGTTGACGGGAATACGGTGAGTAAAGAGCATTACTAAATCTTATACAATCAAACTCTATTGTTTGTCTAGGTCTGTCGACATTATACCAATTCCGTGGTTGAATAAGACGTGTATATGATTTACATATACATTTTGTCGCAACTAGACGAATTTAGAGTGGATAATTCCACAAATTATATTTTTAGCATTTTTGTTTAACAAGTTATATATTTATTAAAAAATGTGACAAAAATTTTTGTTTTTCCCTTATATACAGTAGGCGAAGATTTTTTTTTAAATTTTCAGGAAAGTTTCACCTTTCACGCTAAACATTCAAACATTTTTGAAGTGGGACATTTAAATCTTTACACAATATTCAAGTTTACAAGTGAATTGTTTAATAAATTTTTAGAAAAGTTTCGGTGCTGTGTGGGTAATATTGATAATTAAATTTTAAAATTTCACGTATAGTGTAGTATTTGTTCCAGAAATAAGGGAGGAAAAAGTTTCTTTTTCGTCAATTTCAGTATAGCGTTGCTCCATCAGAGAAATTTGTACAAATTTACACAATCAATTCAATTCCCCAAAAGTTTACAAGTTAGCAGATTGAATCCAATTGACTGAAGCAGCACTACTGCTTGCCATAGTGAAATCTTCCTTCAATTTCGCAGTGGGGTAAATGCGCGATACCGGATTCGCCTTAAGATTTCGAATTCTCGGAAGCGAGAGTTTATGTTAACGTCTATGTCGGACGATCGCATTTGAGAGTACTGCGCGGTGTATGCATTCAATTACAGCTGGTATATACGAAATATCATTCAGAGAGTGAGAGAGAGAGAGGGTAAGAGAGAGAAGAGATATACTACAGTCGAATGGATGGTTACATAGACAGTCACTGAGGAGTATATAGAAATTTAGGAGGATGAAGGAGAGAAAGAGAAACAGAGATAGAGAGGAGTGAAGGAAATGCCAAGCAGTGTGTCTTGAAAGTGCAGTCATTGAGCTTACGAGGAAAGCTTCATCAGGCTGTTTATCATCTATTTCCAAGAGTCCAACAGTCTGTTAGACAACATACTTGGGCCCTCAAAGTCTCTTTAAGCATTATCTATCCTCAGATGTCCTTTATACAATTAAGAACATGTTTTAAGGACGAGACATCTATGATGCTAATCGAAGACGAGACCCCAGGGGTCTTCCAAGCTTGTCTTTCATCCCCTGTCCTTCAAGATGCTTCAATAGTGACGAATCATGTTTGGACTTTGAAGAGACTGACCCAGAATCCTTTGTGTTGATTCTCTTTATTTACCTCACAAGAAGATGGTCCTACCAATTTAACTACAACTCCACTATGCTCTTTGATTCACCAACATCTTCGCTTAATTAATGTTTATTCCCTACCATTGTTCCAATTCAAAAAGATTAGAAAAATTTAACTTACTTTTATCCACAATTTTCTCGCTCTGATTCAGTACTTGTTTCTGATTAGAAAAAAAAATTATAAACCCCACTAATTTTTTTAATTTGAGTCATAAGAAAAAATCTGAACGTTTTCTACAGACGTTTTTTTTTAAATTTGCCTTTCTATGAAATTTGCATTATTCTTATAATGTCAATTGCTACATTATTATAAACAATAATTATTATTTATAACTTTTCCTATTCAGGAACAAGCACAGAGTCAGCAAAGAAATTAAACCGGTTGTCTACCCTCTCTTTTATAAATTACCATTCTTAAGATATAATGTCATTAGCTGTACATTATTAAAAACAATAATTTTAAAAAAATATTCGTAAAACAAATTTAGAAGAAATTGAAAAGTAAATAAACTGAGATTATGAATAATAAGAGTATTGGAATATGATTCAAAATCTGAAATTCCTTATTCGAATGCCAGGCCACCATAAATGGGGGAATGAAAAGTTATTCAAACACATTACAAAATGTTTAAATTCGCAGCAGCGAAGTCAGCTTTTGTTTGAATACTGTTAACTTAACGAGACGTAAGTATTTACATCGAAAATACGCTTTCCCGCATCGTTTGGATGTAAATAAGTATCCCGTGAGGGATATCGTTATGTAAAATTCACCTTTAAACTAGGTTCGATTCACATTTTCAAAATCACCCATTCTCAATCTTTATTTACAGAGATTATGTAAACGTTTGTTGATTTCCGAGCATTGAAATGTTAAAAAAGAAATTCTAGAAAATGTTGAAATGTTAAAGGAATATTGACCAATTTTCAATATGAGTTGAGAATTAGATTTTAGTGTGCGATTCTTCTTTGTAATATTGCCTTAATATTCACGTCTAGAATAGAAAAATTCAGCTATGTTCAAAATTTGAAAAAATATTCTCGTAAAAAACCCAATTGTCCTTATAAATAAAAAAATAACAAAATTCTTCTCCAAAGTTCAATTATTTTCATAAATGTCGAAAAAAATTTTTGTCCTAATTTCAATTATTTTCAAAAATAAAATGCATTTTTCTAATTTTAATGATTTTCAGTATCTACTATTTTAATAAAATTTACCAAAAAGAATTCAATTATTAAAAAAAATTTTTTAATAAAATTGTATACAAACATTTAGTTATTTTCATAAATAATCAAATTTTAAGGGGATTTGAACCTTGATGACGTCACAGTTTGTGCAAAGCATTAGTATTAAATCTGTGACGTCATCATGGTTCAAATGCCCTTAACAGGAATTCAATTATTTTCATGAAAAATAATTTAAAATTCTAGAAAATAATAATTAAATTAAAATGATGAAAATAATTTTGATAAAGTTAGAGTAACAATATTCTTATAATATAAAATAATGATTTTATCTTTCGGTCATCTTTAATTATTAGAAAACATGAAGAAATCGATCACTCAGAGTCTTCGACTCGGAGCAATCGATATCTTCATGTTTTATAACATTTTTTTTATAAATTGTTTAATTTAAAGAAAGTTTGAATTTGAAATTTTTGAATGTCTTAATTCCTGTGGAAAATCCAGTTCCGGAAATAAGATTAAAAATAAAAATTGTGCAAATATTTTTCTTCTTTTTCTAAAACAAAATAATAATTTTGTTAAAAAATTGTGATACATAAACAAAAATAATGCAAAATAAATCAATTTTCCATTTCTTAATCACAGTTGTTTAACAATTTTCAAATTTTGTTTAGAAGTAAAGAACAAAAATCTGCATAATGTCAATTTGACAAAACATAATATTTAACAAAATTTTAGTCTTTTAATAAAAAAAATTGAAAAAAAAATTCTCATGATTTCTATTTGTCATTACAATTTTGAATTAATTATAAAATAAAAATAAGTATAATATACTTTATAATAATTGTAAGTTTCCTTTCCGTTAGCAAATTCTCTACATTCATTTGTTTGTTTTTTAAAAATTAATTTTTGTGAGTTATTGTCATTTTTTTTAATGTCAAAAAAACCAAAAATAAACTCGTTTTATTCACTTCACAAAATTGACAATTTTGACAAAAATTCAATTTCATATTTTTTATTTTCCTGACTTTTTCCAAATTTTCATCAAAAATATTTACTTTCTTCTTATCCTGATAATAAATTGAATTCCTGCTATGTATTTTTTAAAAATTTTTAAATAATTCATTTCACTCGAATAATTTTATGCAAATTCTAATTTTAATAATTGAATTGATGAAAATTTATATTATTCATGAAAAGAATTGAATTCTTACGTAAATTTTTACAAACCATTTTTTAAATAATTGAATTCTGTTTGGAAACTTTATGAAAATAGTAGATATTGAAAATCATTGAATTGCAAAAAGTTATTAAAGATAATTAAATTTTACAAAGAATTCTATTAAAAAATTTACCAATAATTGAATGTCTGGGAAATTTTATTAAATTTTTTGGAAAATAATTGAATTCCTAAAAAGCATTTTATTATTTATGAAAATAATTGAATTCTTGCGAACGATTTATTAGAATTTTTTAAAATAATAGAATTTCCAAGTAGAAATTTATTACTTTTTAAAAATAATTGAATTCTTGTGATGAATATTGTTATTTATGAAAATAATTGAATTTTGAAAAGAATTTTATTAAAATACCTGAAAATAATTGAATTTTCGGGAGTAATTTTCTTATTTATCTTTAATAATTGAGGCCTTGGATCCAATAACTGGCCCGACGCTCGGAGGAACGCGCAACTGCCAGTCAGTGAGCAGTGAGCGCCTCTGGGCCACTCACTGCTACCCGACTGGTATTAGCGCGTGCCTTCGAGCGTCGGGCGAGTTATTGGATCCAAGGCCTCAATTGAATTCTTTCGAAAAATTATTTGTGTAAATAATTGAATTGTTAGAAAAAATTTTATTAAAATTTAAAAAACGTAATTGAATTATTTCAAAAAATGCAATTAAAAGTGAATTTAAAACAATTAATTTCTTTCGAACAATTTTATTAAATTTTTGAAAATAATTATTCAATCCTTCCAAAAAATATAAAAAAAAACATTTTTTTAAATAATTGATTTTCTCGAGGAATTGAAATTAAGTTTTTAAGAAAATTTACATTTTTCGATGAATTCCTGTAAAATTGTATTAAAAATAATTGAAATCCTGCTATGAATTTTATTATTCATGAAAATAATTGAATAGTCGCTAGGAATAAAATTAATTTTATTATAATTCTCAAAAATAATTGAATTACAGAGAAGAATTTTATTATTCTTAAAAATAATTGAATTATTGCGGAAAAGTTTATTAAAATGTTTAAAAAGAATTGAATTTCTCTGAAAAATTTTATTATTTTTGAAAGTAATTGAATTCTTATTCTTCATAAGAATTTTATGAACATTGTTTTAAATAATTAATTCTTTCTAAATATAATAATTATTATAATATAATAATATTTCTAAGCAAATTGTCATAATATTGACACAATTTTGCCAGATTTTCCTTTCCATATTGCCGGGAATATTTTACCTATAAATTTATAATATCGTCGCAATATTACAGTCAAACGTTATCCGCTACTTTATGCCTCAGTGTAAAATACTATTTTCTTTACAGAAAAAAACACTTGCCTCCAAACGAAAAAAAAGAAAATTTCAACCCTTAAGGGAAAAATTAATTTTCGACAAATTGAAGATATTTTCATTTCTCTCCCCCTCTCTTGCATCTTTACCCTAAAACAATAATCAAAAGTTTGACTAAGTCACGAATGAGTGACTATAATTTTTTTTTCGCCTCCCTCTCTCTACGTTTTTCTTTTAAGGGGGTAAATCGCTCCGCCGGACACGCAACACTCGCGGTGGCGAATATTTAATCCGAGCCGATAAATCAGAGAGCGACCACCGCGTGGAGCCGGTAATAACGAAGCTGGCGGCGGAAACGAAGCCGAAGAAGCAGTGTGTTGGAGGGGGGAGGGAAGTGAAGTAAAAGCGGTATTCGGCGGTGGCTTTAGGTGGTTCGACTGCTATCTCTAGGTGGTTGGTTTTTTTTTTTTTTTTGAAGGGATGAGAGAGGGGGTGGTGGTGGGGGTCGAATGCGCCTCGCAGGAATGGAGAAGGATGGGTTAAAGATAAGGCGAATCAAACCGTAAATAACTGCAGAACTGGCGGAAAGGAAGGTTAGTGGGGGGGAAGTTGGGGGTGAGATGGAGTGAGACAGGGTGGGTTTTGTGAGGGGGTGAATTTGGGGGCACGACGCCTAGCCAGCTGCAAAACTCGACGAGTTTTATAGTTGAATCGCATGACTTCGAAATCTCCATACATTCTGTACTCTCGTTTTCCTCTCTCTCTTCCTGTATGCCCCTTATTTTAGTATACGCATTTCTCCTTTTACCCCGCTCTTCTCTCTCTCTTTCTCTCTTTTTTCTCTTTTTCTCTTTCTCCTTTTTTTCTTTTAACAACAAACCCCTTCGACTTTTATATCACTGTTCCTCATGTTCTACACTAACATTCATCCCCCAACCCATCTCCCCCAGAGTACTAACTGTACTGTTTAAAGGTACAACGATTAATTTCGTATTCCGTATGATAGTTTTCTTTCGAACCACACGCCATGCTCATTCTTCATCTAAGTGATCCGTTTTTGCCGCGGTAGGAAAAAAAAAAATAGTACAACCTGAAAATTACCAACTCGTAGTGCTGGGTCGAAGGTAAAGGAACGTCAATCATCGACTCGAACTACTTGAGAAACGTCCGAATGAAAGAATAGCGTGCTAACAATATCAGAGCTTTTCGTTTTTATTGATGGTAGTCGGAGATTGATTGATAAACGAAATTAAAAACCTCTTTTTTTCCCCTTTTATCGCACTGAAATGTTTGTCAACCAAATAGGAAACAAATTTACAAAAGTTTTAGGTAAATTACTGATAGAAGAGTTTTTGTGGATATTAATCATGTCTTATGTTTCAAAAATGTATTTTATTTGTAACAATATTGTTTCTTCTTTTTTTTTTCTTTTTCTGATGCAGTTTTGTAAACAGATAGAAGGAAATGCACGAAGGAGGGTTAAAATGCAAGGCGAAAGTCGGTAATGCCAAAAGTTTTAACGAGTTTGAGTGATCGCGGTCGATGTAACCACAACAATAATAACACTAATAATAATACCACCGCAGCACGGTCGACGGTACCAAGTTATCGCGTCTCTCTGAGTAAACCATCTCCTCCCCCATGGACAAAAGAAATCGAAAAGAAACCGTAACGACCCTTTTGCAATAAATTTGTTTTCCGCAACTAAACAAGAAAGCAAATCTTTTCTTAACTCTCTGTTGAGCTTAACATGACTTAAACGACTTTTCAAGGCAAGTCAAAAGTAAAGTTTTCGAGAAAACTTTTTCATATACCAAATATCAACGAAATTGCTTCTTTATAAATAAATAATGAACATTTCAGACAATAGTATCTTTTTCATAGTATTTCCATCAAAAAAACCGTAAAATTAAAAGAGTTTCTTTTAATGATGGGAAGAAAGAAAATTTTAAAATTAAATTTTAATCTTAGTTGTGTAATTTTTTTTTTGACGATATTGTGTGTAGTAAGAAGAGAGGCATATCTCCGATAAGAGAGAGAAAGAGGGGAGGGGGGCCTTTACTAAAAGGGTGTATATGATTGATCGCAGACTGGCATGCCAGATAATGCAATTTTATTTCATTTGATTCTGTGAGGGTAATTGCTGTTTTGGCGAGTCTGCTAGCCGAGCGAAATGGACGACCCTGCAATGATGTATTGGCTCATCGTTTCGCTTTCTCTCTTCAACGCCCGCTTGGCACGATATATTAACTCCTTTATTGCCTCTCCACCGAAAAGGAAACTTCATCGCGGATCGAAGATAGAATTCTCGTTTGCCACTTTCGCAAATCACATGACACGCTAACCATCGAAAATCCTTTATAATAAATCAAATTCAATTCGATTTAGCCGACAAAATTATTAGATGAAATCAATCTTTACTTATGTTCAATTTTATCTCGAAACATTTCCCTTTTCTTTCTTTATAGTAAAAGAAAGAAAACGGAAATGTTTCGAGATAAAATAATAATTATTATGATAAGTTTATCATGACAAATTGATCAAAATTTGTCGATAATAAACGAAATTTTCACAGCAAAATTATGGCAATACTTTGTGTATTATAATACTGTAAATATTAAAGTTATTTTCAAGGTATATTTGAGATATTAAGCTTGGCAATATTGTGGCAAAATATCTGGCAAAAATTGAACAAATATCTCTGTCAAGGATCGAGAAATTTTCCTGGCAATATTTAAGTAATTTGCGTGGAAATATTAAGCGAATTTTCTTGGAAAAATATCTCAAAATATTAAGACAGTTTCCTGGCAAAATACTCCTGGTAATTTTAAGTCAATTTTCCCAGTAGTATTAAGCGAATTTTCCTGGCAAAATACCTGACAAAATTCAACAAAAATCTCTGTCAAGGTTCTAGACATTTTCCTGGCAATTTTTAAGTAATTTACCTGGAAGTATTAAGCGAATTTTTCTGGAAAAATACCTAAAAATATTAAGACAGTTTCCTGACAAAATACTCCTGTCAATTTTAAGTCAATTTTCCTAGTAGTATTAAGAGAATTTTCCTGGAAAAATACCTGACAAAATTAAACGAAAATCTCTGTAAAAATTTTAAAAAATTTCCTGGCAATCTTTAAGTAATTTACCTAAAAGTATTAAGCGAATTTTCCTTGCAAAATACCTGAAAAAATTCAACAAAAAATCTGTGTCCAAATTTAAGAAATTTTCCTGACAATTTTTAGGTAATTTACCTAAAAGTATTAAGCGAATTTTCCTGAAAAAATACCTGAAAATATTAAGACAGTTTCCTGACAAAATACTCCTATCAATTTGAAGTGAATTTTCCTAGTAGCATTAAGCTAATTTTCCTGGCGAAATACCTGACAAAATTGATCAGAAATCTCTGTAAAGTTTTAAAAAATTTTCCTGACAATCTTTGAGTAATTTATCTGAAAGTATTAAGCGAATTTTTATGTCAAAATACCTGACAAGACTCAACAAAAAATCTCTGTCTAAATTTAAGAAATTTTCCTAGCAATTTTTGAGTAAATTACCTAGAAGTATTAAATAAATTTTCCTGGAAAAATACCTGAAAATATTAAGACAGTATCCTTACAAAATACTCCTGGCAATTTTAAGTCAATTTTTCTGATAGTATTAAGCCAATTTTCCGGTCAAAATACCTGCCAAATTTGAAAGAAAATCTCTGTAAAGATTTTAAAAATTTCCTGTTAATCTTTCAGTAATTTACCTGGAAGTATAAAGCGAATTTTCTTGTCAAAATACATCAAAAAACTGAACAAAAATCTCTGTCCAGTTTTAAGAAATTTTCATGGTAATTTTTGGGTATTATACCTGAAAGTATTAAGCGAATTTTCCTAGTAAAATAGCTGAAAATATTAAAACAGTTTCCTAACAAAATACTTGGTAATATTACGGCTATTTAACTTGTAGTATCAAGCGAATTTTCTTGACAAAATATCTCGTAATATTGAACGAACGCTCCTGGCAATTTTAAGTCAATTTTCCATGTTGATTTAAATTCCATTTTTCTAGCAATATTTTGTGATACTTCCTGGTAGTATTTAACGATTTTTCCCGGCAAAATACTCCTAAAAATATTGCATCAATTTTCCTGGCAAAATGCCTTGCAATATTAAAGCAATTTATCCGATGACATTAAGAGAACACTTCTGGAAAACTACCTATTAATTTTAAGTCATTTTTCCTGGCAGTATTTAGTAATTTCTCAGAGAGAAATACTCCTAAAAATACTACGTCAATTTTCCTGGCAAAATACCTGGTAATATTAGGACAATTTAACTTGCAGTATCAAGCGAATTTTCTTGGCAAAATACCTGGTAATATTAGGCGCCACTCTCCTGGCAATTTTAATTTAATTTTCCTGGAAAAATATCTGTAAATATTAAAAGAATTTACCCGGCAGTATTAGGTTAATTCTTCTGGCAAAATACCTGTAAATCCTAAGGCAAGTTGCCTGGAAGTATTAGGAGAATTTTCCTGACACAATACCTGGCAAAATAAAGGCAATTTTTCTGGCAGTATTAAAGTAATTCAGTGCATATAATATTAAGGCAATATCAGAAGTAAGATGAAAGAAATTTTTCCTGGCATTATCGAAATAATTAACTTTCTAATATGATAGCAATATTGTGGCTATATATTGTCAATATAAGGCAAAAATTAAATGACAATAGTGTGGGAAATTTTCGGGCAATAGTATGGAAATTTACATGTGGAAATTTTGAAGCAACTTTCTTTATTTTATTAGAAAAATATTGTGGAAAAATACCTGGTAATATTTAGGCAATTTTCCTGGCGGTATTTAAATAATTTATTCAGTAATTTTAAGATCCTAGTGTAACGAAATTCCTGGCAAAATTCCGACAATTTTCCTGGCAAATTATCCTTTTACAACAATAATCCTGACAATTTTCCTGGCTATATACCTGACTATTGTCAGCTACATTGCCAAGAAAATTTATTAAGGAAATATTGTGTCAAAATACCCGGCAATATTTAGGCAATTTTCCTGGCGGTATTTACGTAATTTATTCAGTAATTTCAATTTTCCTGGCAATATACGAATATACCTGACTATTGTCAGGTATATTGCCAGGAAAATTGTCAGGAGCAAATTATCAAGTAACAAATTTTCGAATTAATTCTCAAACTATCTTTTGATCCAAGTCAACTGAATTTTCTCCCTCATTTATTCTTTTTAAGCATTGAAGAAATATCTAAAGGTTGATTAATCAAACCCATACACAACAATGAATAAAACCTTGATAGAACGTTAGACAAAAGGTCTTTTGCTGTTTTGCCTCAAGCACTAACTTCCACTGTCTGTTTCTATTTACTTAAACAGTAACTCACAATATTCACTTCCTTGAACGATAAAATTGAATTTCTTTAATCTACCCAATTGTTAAACTTTCTATTCCAATTTTTTTTAGAAAATTTAACTCTAACTCAACTTTACACAAAGTTTTATTTACTTTTCACAAATATTATACTCGTTAAAAAAAGTACATAATATTCTATCCTTTCGACACAAATTTGGTGCATGGTTTTCTTCTTTGATGATGATGATGATGATGAGTAAACAGAAAAACATGTGAGTTTCACAAAGAGGTTTTTTTTTCATTGTATCGACTTTTTTTTTGTTGGAAAAAAAAGGAAAGAAATGAAAGGGCAAAATTATCTCTTTGTGTGTACATTTTTCATGTCTGTGGGTATTTATCTCACACATCAAACGGCATTTTTTTTTGGTACAAAATATATTGATGACTAATAATAGTAAAGGAAAAAGAAGAGATTAAGATTAATAGGTAAATAAAAAAGTGATATTTATAACGATCTAATGGGAGTGTAACTTTAATTCTCTCAACGGTGACAGAAATATGGTTTTCATATTTCATTCTAGTATTTTCTCCCTCTTCGAATGTCAAGCAAAAAGTGATCAGAAAGTTTCTCACGTTTCAGTAATTTTAGTGCCTAATAATTTGTGTGGAAAATAAAAATTCAGTTTTTCGATAATCAATTCTTGATAGCGAACTTTAACATTTTTTGGCTTCTTTAATAATTTTCTAAAGCTTTAATATAATTTTCTAAAGCTCTAATAATTCTTTAAAGTTCTAATAATTTTCTAAAGCTTTAATAATTTTTTAATAATTTACATAATCTATAATTTCACATTATTGTGATTATAATATAAAGCTCCTTCTCTCTCTTTCTCTCTCCTTGAAATTGTGGGGTCACGAGATGTTGACTTCTCAAAACATTCTACCTTTCCACCCCAAAAACTCTTGCCTTTCGTCCCAACCCTACTCTCACCCCATCATATCGTGCACCGTGCAACGTCAGGCACGAGCGGTGCCTCACCAAAGAGTATTTCATCAGAAGCATTTCATCAGAGTTCCACAGACCACTTAACTCATAAATGAGGGATTATTTCATCGTGTAAACGTGCATGGACCAAAAAGCATTACAATTAACGTTAACCAACTCCGCGAGCGACTCAGCTCGACTCAACTCTCTATATATACAACACAAGGCCTCATGCAAGAATATGGAAATTCGATGCACTAAATAGAAACGCCACGGGGCACTCGTTCAAGCCACGCTTACAATTCAAGGATGAGGTTTGTTCAGTAAACGGGAAAATTATTATTGAATAAGACGCTATTGCTATACTATTCACAGTGGAAAAAGTAATTTCACATAAATAACAATCTTTCTTTTATCAATTCTTCGTTTTTCTTTTGACTAGTCAGGGAGAACATTTTCTGTAATTGGTAACATGTTCTATACATTCACATGATTTTAGGAAAAACTAAGGGTATAATAATAATAGTAAATTATTCATGTTTTATATGTGAAAATAATAGTAGAATTTTCCTGGCAAAATACCTGACAACATTGAACAAAAATCTCTGTAAAGGTTTAAAAAAAATTTCCGGCAATCTTTGAGTAACTTACCTGAAAGTATTAAACAAATTTTCCTGGCAAAATACCTGACAAAATTCAACAAAAATCTCTGTCAAGCTTCTAGACAAAATATTCCTATCAATTTTAAGTCAATTTTCCTAGTAGTATTAAGCGAGTTTTCCTGGCAAAATACCTGACAAAATTTAACGAAAATCTCTGTAAAGATTTTAATAAAATTTCCTGTCAATCTTTGAGTAATTTACTTGAAAGTATTAAGCGAATTTTCCTGGCAAAATACCTAACAAAATTCAACAAAAAATCTCTGTACAAATTTAAATTGTACAGATAGAATACAAAATATTATGAGAATTTCCTGACAACATATTGGCAAGATCAGGCAAAATTATATGAAAATATTGTGGCATAATTGAACAATAATCTCTGTTAATATTTAAGAAATTTCCCTCACAATCTTTGAGTAATTTACCTGAAAGTATTAAGCAAATTTTTCTGACAAAATACCTAAAAATATTAAGACAGTTTTCTCACAAAATACTCCTGTCAATTTTCTTTGTAGTATTAAGCAATTAAGGAGAATTTTCCTGGCAAAATACCTGACGAAATTCAACAAAAATCTCTGTCCAAATTTAAGAAATTTTTCTGGCAATTTTTGAGTAATTTGCCTAGTAGTATTAAGCGAATTTTTCTGACGAAATACCTGAAAATATTAAGACAGTTTCCTAAAAAAATACTCCTGTTAATTTTAAGTCAATTTTCCTAGTAGTATTAAGAGAATTTTCCTGGCAAAATACCTGACAAAATTAAACGAAAATCTCTGTAAAAATTTTAAAGAATTTCCTGGCAATCTTTAAGTAAATTACCTAAAAGTATTAAGCGAATTTTCCTGGCAAAATACCTGAAAAAATTCAACAAAAAATTCAACAAAAAATCTGTGTCCATATTTAAGAAATTTTCCTGACAATTTTTATGTAATTTACCTAAAAGTATTAAGCGAATTTTTCTGGTAAAATATCTGAAAATATTAAGACAGTTTCATGACAAAATACTCCTGGCAATTTTAAGTCAATTTTCCTGATAGTATTAAGCGATTTTTCCTGGCAAAATAACTAAAGATATTAAGACAGTTTCCTGACAACGTATTGCCAAGATCAGGCAAATTATATGAAAATATTGTGGAAAAATACCTGACGAAATTCAACAAAAATCTCTTGTAAAGGTTTAACAAATTTTCCTGGCAATCTTTGAGTAATTTACCTGGAAATATTAAGCGAATATTCCTGGAAAAATACATGAAAAAATTAAACAAAAATCTCTGTCCAGTTTTAAGAAATTTTCTTGGCAATTTTTGGGTAATTTACCTAAAAGTTTTAAGCGAATTTTCCTGGTAAAATATCTGAAAATATTAAGACAGTTTCCTGGCAAAATACTTGGTATTATTGTGGCTATTTGACTTGTAGTGTCAAGCGAATTTTCTAGACAAAATATCTGGTAATATTGAACAACCCCTTCTGGAAATTTAAAGTTAATTTTCCTGGCAAAATACCTGGTAATATTAGGGGAATTTATCCGATAACATTGAGTGAAGACTTCTGGTAAACTACCTGTTATTTTTAAAACATTTTTCCCAGGCAGTATTTAGTGATTTTTCCGGGCAAAATACTATTGAATACTACGTCAATTTTCCTGGCAAATATCTGACAATATTTAAGCATTTTACCCGATAACATTAAGAAAGCTTCTGAAAAACTATCTGTTAACTTTTAGTTCATTTTCCAGACAGTATTTAGTGATTTTAGGAAAATTACTCCTAAGAATACCTGGTAATATTAATATTACATTCTAATTTTTACAATATTGCAAGGCAAGCTTACCGCAAGCTTCAGCTTCTTATCCAACAAATTTTTCCTTTATCTTCTCGCCTTTCGTCTTTTTTCATCACAAAAAGTACCTAGAACTGTTTTCGAATGAATTTTTGGTGTCAAATTGGAATTTTTAGTAGTTGCCGGAGAATTTGGACAGTGGTCAGAAAGAATTTAAATTTTTTTCCCTATTGTAAGATAAGGTGAAGGGTCACGGGGGGCATGATGGGGGGAGGGACGGAATGGGATGGGTTGGGATTTTGTCTTGTAAGGATTGGAAACAGGAAACAACAACGTCTTAGGAATCTGGCCGATTTCGTAGAGACTGTCGTGAAATACAGAATTCGATTGAGAATGACAAGACGAAGGGATCGACCCTCTGTCAAGGGGGTGGGTCTTGAGAATGCGGAGCATCCGCAGTTACGCAAATACTAAACCTCCTCTCTCACTCCACTCTTGGATCGAATTAGACTTCCTTCCACGCGCAGACGACTTCTTGATTCTCTACAAAATCTATATACAAACATATATTTGTTTTACCTTTTCCTTATTTATATTTTACCAAAAAAAAAAAATTATATTACAACTTCAAAAAAGAGGAAAGAAATAATCAAAAAGTCATTACAGGGTTAAAAATATAGAAAGCAATTAAAAATTTTGACGTTCTATTATTTTTAAAATTGCTAATTTTATTTTAAAAAAAGTTAGTTAGCTTAAATTAACAGGTAGTTTTCCAGAAGTGTTCTCGTAATGTTGTAGGGTAAATTCTCCTAATATTGCCAGGTATTTTGCCAGGAAAATTGACGTATTATTTTTAGAAAGTATTTCTCCCTGATAGATTACTAAATACTGCCAGGAAAAATGACTTAAAAGTTAAAACTAACAGGTAGTTCGCCACTAGTCTTCACTCAATGTTATTGTTATTAATACTTTTAGGCAAATTGCCTTAATATTGTCAGGTATTTTTTCAGGAAAATCAGCATTATACTGACAAATAAACCGCCTTAATAATTGCAGATAATTATAGCCACAATTTTCTTATTTTTTCTAATGTTTCCCAATTATTCCTAATTTAGTCATTTTTCAATTTAAATTTATCTAATTTTGCTCTAGTTTTGCCTTTAACTTTCTTTCAGTTTAGATTTTATTTTTTTTTGATAAAATTCTTCTTCTTTTAACTCAAGTATTTGAATTTATGAAGTGGGGTGTTTATTTTTTCTCAAGCGTTAGCTGCTGATTTTGTTTATTCATCCGCACCACGACTAAGTATATTTTCGTTTCTTCTGATGTCTCCCGGGATGATTCTAAATTGTTCAGTAATGGCGGCTCGACATTCGTTGAGGTGGTTCCAACAGGAAGCACCCTATAGCCCCCCCGTTAGAACGAGGGGTTTGTAATTTGTGCTCGGTGACGTGAGCCACGAGACTGCTTTGACGTTGAGTAATTTCTACTATTAACTTTACGTCATAATTACTGATATGCTTTTGTGGGTTAATTCGCATGTGAATAAATCCTATTCTTTGCTTTCTCGCTCCTTTTTGCCTTTAACTCTCTCTCTCTCTCTCTTTCTCTTAAAAAACTTAAAAGAGACTTGTGTATCTTTTTTCCTCTTCTGAAAAAACTTATTTTTTTTTTACTTTTTAGATAATAATAATCATTATTATTTCTTCGTATATTTTAATTTTTCGTTTTACAGAATTGACAAATTCTTTTTATTATTATACGAAAATTAAAAAAAAATTTTTTTAAAGTAAAAGCATTTCATTTTTTTAAAGCATTTCAAAACTAATTTTTTTCAGAATGAGAATTAATTTAGAAAATAAGAATTATGATACAAAATAGATGTATTATAATGTTGAAATAAGTAAATCGCTTATAAAGACTTGAGGAAACGTTTAACGCGATAGCCTAAGGGAGTGTCGGATTAGAGTTAGTTCGGGAGCTATTCAGCTTTTCTTGTTCGCGTCCCCCTTCCCCCACCACCTTTATTCCTCGCCAATTCGCAACAAATTGTAATTTCTAGAAACAAATTAAATATAAACGACGACGTAATTCGAATGCCTGCTGCAGCAGCACCCAACATAATAATGATGACGAGTAAAGAGAGAGAAAGAGAGAGGGAGAAAGAGAGAGAGAGAGAGAGCGAGGGTGGTGTATTAAGAAAGAGAAGAAATACCCTCAGCAAGCAAGTACTTAGCCATGCGCAAAACAGCAATCTTTCGAGGTAATCTCTTTAATGTAGCATGTAAATGGAAAATATAACTTGATAAATAAACAAGAAATATATCCAAGTAATCCTGTCTCAATAAATTGTAACTGAAAATTAAATGAATTATTCACTATTCAAGTAGAATTGAGATTTATATATTGTATATTGACTCAATATTGATTGAATATTTTCATAAATATTGGCAGATATTTAGCCATAAAAATTTCGTAAATAATTGCCAGGAAAATTCGCTTAATACAGCCAGGCGAAATGCCTCAATATTGTCAGGTATTCATCTAGGAGAATTCAATTGATATTGCCGCGAAAATTATTTTAATATTACAAGTATTTTGCCAGGAAAATTGCAGATTATAATTTTCCCCAAAGACAATTTATTAATACAGCAAACTATATTACCACAATATTTTCAGGTATTTTGCCAGGAAAATTGCCTCAATATTGACAATTATTTCTTCAGGAGAATTCACTTAATATTGCCGGGAAAATTGTTTTTTAATATTACAAGAATTTTGCTAGGAAAATTACATTAATATTACAAGTATTTTGCCAGGAAAATTGACGTAGAATTTTTATTAGTATTTTGCACGGAAAAATCACTAAATACTGCTGGGAAAAAATGCCTTAAAATTAACAGGTAGTTTACCAGAAGTATCTTCACTCAATGTTTTTATTCAGTATTTACTTGATATTGCCAGGAAAATTCTTTTAATATTGCAAGTAATTTGCCAGGAAAATTGCCTTAATATTAATCAGTATTTTCTTCAGATAATTCGATTAATACAGCAAGCTATATTACACCGAAATTTTCAGGTATTTTGTCAGAAAAATTGCCTTGATATTAGCATGTATTTAGACAGAAGAATTCACTTGATATCGTCAGGAAAATTCTTCTAATATTATCAAGTATTTTGCCAGGAAAATTGCATTAATATTGTCAAGTAATTTTCTCCTCGAGAATTTGCTTAATACTTCAAGCTATATTGCCCCAATATTTCCAGGTGTTTTGCCAGGGAAATTCATTTAATGCAGCCAGGAAAAATTCCTTACTTTTAGCAGGAATTTTGCCAGGAGAATTTACTTGATACTGCCAGGAAAAATTCCTTACTTTTAGCAGGAATTTTGCCAGGAGAATTTACTTGATACTGCCAGGAAAAATGCCTCAAGCTGACAGGAATATTGACAAGATTATAGCGCAATATTCGCAATATTGACAAAATGTTATTGTTCCATGTTCTCTTATTTGGGTACGATATTTAAAAAATATATAATCACATTCAAAAATTAGAGATTAGCATTTAAACTCAAAGAACAGAATTGTTCAAAATTGAGGAAACTAATCGGCTCTCAGTATCAGCGTCTTGAATGATAAGAGAGAGAGAGAGAGAGTGAGTGGTTTTCCAAGAGACTATATTACGAAGGAAGAGCACTCCTTTGGACTCTGCGTCAGACAGAATTGGTTGGCACACTGCTTTTACTATCAGTTGGCTCTGGCAGCGAAGCCTGCCTATCCATCCATACCACAATGCAGAGATATTAATTATGAGATATTATGATAAGACGTGAACAATACACCCTTATTGAATGAGAAATTCCCCCCCCCACCCCTCCCCACCCAACTCTAGTCTCATCTCCACCTCTCCCTACCAACTATGTTGAAGATGGAAGGGAGGAAGTCGAAGCTTCTTATGCTGTATACCAAATTTCGATTCTACTATTGTCTTGTTCTGATGTATTACACGAACACGCACTTATCGATTGACATTAAAACAAGGTTTAGAGATGGTCTCTAGTTGGGGTAAGGTGGTAAGGTGCTGAAACACAGGGAAGATGTGTTGAGAATTATAGATCTCGAGCCAAGATTCAGTGAATAGATGTCACACTCTGGGAATATTCGAGACTTCCCTCCCTTTAATGTCCCTAGTACTTGTCGGTACAAGACATCCTTTATCAATTCCTGGTATGGGAAAACAACTTAAAATCGATCCTAGTTTCTCGATTTAAAAATTACAGACTATGAATATTTGCTTCCACTTTCTTTTTTTTACTAGCAACAATTCTAACTAACTTCTTTGTAGCTAACTTCTTACTACCTTATTTAAATAAAATTAAATAATTTTAAAAATAATAGAATTTTAATAGAATTGTTTTCAACAAAAATTTTGATTAGAAAACTAATTAAAATTTTTGTTGAAAAAACACTAAAAAAAATAATTTTGGAGAAATTACAAATAATTGCAAAAATTCAATTATTTTCAAAAAAAAAATAAAATTCTTCTTCTAAAATTCAACTATGTTCAAAATTTAAAAAAAAAATTCTCGTAAAAATCCCAATTATCTTTATTAATAACAAAATTCTTCTCCAAAGTTCATGTACTTTTATAAACTGTGATCAAAAAAAAAATTCTTGTCCTAATTTCAATTATTTTCGAAAATAAAATGCATTTTTCTAATTTCAATGATTTTCAGTATCTACTATTTTAATAAAATTTACCAAAAAGAATTCAATTATTTAAATAAAAATTTTCATAAAATTGTATGCACACATTTAATTATTTTCATAAATAACAAAAATTTTACAGTAATTCAAATATTTACAAAATTAATAAAATTCTTTGCAGAAATTCAATTATTTTCAGAAATAATAAAACTAATCGAAAAATTTCAATTATTTTTAATATAATTTCAATCAAATTCCTTAAAAAATTTAACTATTCCTAAAAAAATTTTCAGGAATTTTAATAAAATTCATTGCAAAATTCAATTATTTTCATAAATAACAATATTCATCGCAAGAATTCAATTATTTTCAAAATTCATAAAATTCTTCGCCGAAATTCAATTATATTCAGGAATTTTTTATAAAATTCATTGTAAAATTCAAATTATTTTCATAAATAACAATATTTATCACGAGACTTCAATTATTTTCAAAATTAATAAAATTCTTCGCAGAAATTCAATTATATTCAAAAAATCTAAAATAAAAAAAAAATTGTAAAAATTTCAATTATTTTTACAAAGGAATAGTAAAATTCTTCGACAAAATTCAATTATATTCATAAATAACAATATTCATCACAACAATTCAAATATTTACAAAATTAATAAAATTCTTCGCTGAAATTCAATTATTTTCAGAAATAATAAAACTAATCGAAAAATTTCAATTATTTTTAATACAATTTCAATCGAATTCCTTAAAAAATTTAACTATTCTTAAAAAATTTTCAGGAATTTTAATAAAATTCATTGCAAAATTCAATTATTTTCATAAATAACAATATTCATCGCAAGAATTCAATTATTTTCAAAATTCATAAAATTCTTCGCCGAAATTCAATTATATTCAGGAATTTTTTATAAAATTCATTGTAAAATTCAAATTATTTTCATAAATAACAATATTTATCACGAGACTTCAATTATTTTCAAAATTAATAAAATTCTTTGCAGAAATTCAATTATATTCAAAAAATCTAAAATAAAAAAAAAAATTGTAAAAATTTCAATTATTTTTACAAAGGAATAGTAAAATTCTTCGACAAAATTCAATTATATTCATAAATAACAATATTCATCACAAGAATTCAAATATTTACAAAATTAATAAAATTCTTCGCTGAAATTCAATTATTTTCAGAAATAATAAAACTAATCGAAAAATTTCAATTATTTTTAATACAATTTCAATCGAATTCCTTAAAAAATTTAACTATTCTTAAAAAATTTTCAGGAATTTTAATAAAATTCATTGCAAAATTCAATTCTTTTTATAAATAACAATTTTCATCGCAAGAATTCAATTATTTTCAAAATTCATAAAATTCTTCGCCGAAATTCAATTATATTCAGGAATTTTTTATAAAATTCATTGTAAAATTCAATTATTTTCATAAATAACAATATTTATCACGAGACTTCAATTATTTTCAAAATTAATAAAATTCTTTGCTGAAATTAAATTATTTTCAAAATTAATGAAATTCTTTGCAAAAATTCAATTATTTTTAAAATTAATAAAATTCTTCACAAAGATTCAATTATTTTCAATTAATCTAATAAAAATTGTTGTAAAAATTTTTATATGTAAAGGAACAGCAAAATTCTTCGACAAAATTCAATTATTTCAGGAATTTTAATAAAATTCAAATACAGTAAAACCTCGATAACACGAACTTGAAGGGACCGTAATTTTTGTTCGTGTAAACCGAGTGTTCGTGTTATCCGTTAAAATTAAACCTACGTTATTTTCAAGGGACCGAAACTTTTGTTCCCGCTAAAGCGAAATTCGTGTTATCCGAGTTCGTGTTAACGAGGTTTTACTGTATTCAAAAACAATTTTGACAAAGTTCTACACGAATATTTAATTATTTTCTAAAATAATGAAAATTTCACAGGACTTTTTTAATAAAATTCTTCTAAATAATTCAATTATTTTCAGAAATAATAAAACTTATCGTAGAATTTCAATTATTTTTTTTACAATTTTCATCGAGTTCCTTAAAAAATGTAATTATTTTAAATTTTTTTATTAAAATTCGTCAAAAGAATTCAATTATTTAAAAATTTGTTAATAAAATTCTTTATAAGAATTAAATTTCAAGAAACATTCAATTATTCAATAAATTATTTTCCTTTTGTATTTTAATAATAGAATTCTCGTAGAATTTTCTATATAATAAAAATAGATTTGAAAAGGAATTTTATAGTTTAAATTTCAGATAATAATAGAATATGAAAATAATTTTTTTTAAAAGACTCGGAGTAATCGTTATCTTTATGTTTTATAACAATATTTTTAAAGTTGATTAATTTTAAAAAAGTTTAAATTGAAAATTTTTGAGAATCTTAATTCCTATGGAAAAATAATAATAATTAAATACTTAGAAAAGAAATTATTATTTTTGAATAATTTGTACAATTAAAGATATTCGTAAATAAATTTAACAGAACATTTTTTTTCAATAAAATTTTTCCCTTTATTTTCTAAAAATTCAAAAATTTTCAGTTTAATTTTCAATTAAATTTTCTAACTGACAAATATAATTTATAAACATTTTTTTTTCTTCATTTTTAAGAAACTTTGAATTTTATCATCAGAACAATTGAAATTAAGAAATAGAATTTATACAAATCATTGGTACCTTATGAAAATTGAGAATTTTCTACAAAAATATTAAGAAACGGGAATATCTAATGTTTTTCTTCCCAAAAGAGAAAAATGAATTTTTAAACAATATTGTTATTGAGAAATAAAAATTATGCATAAAATGGGTATATTTCCTACTTCTTAGTTCTTAATAAAAATTTTTCTAACAATTAACAATTTTCTAGTATTTTTTAAAAATAAAACGGAGCATAATTTGCATAATAATTTCGATCAGTCAAAGGAAAATTGTTATAGAAAAATATAACAAACAAAATGCGTATATTTTTTATTTGTTAATCATAATTTTTTTTTAAATTTTCTAATTTAATTGTTAAAATTAGGCCAATAGGGAAAAATATTAAAAATTAAAATTACGGACATTATTCTGAATTTTTTAATTTGCAAGAAGTACATTTTATTTTTTATATTATGTACAAAAAATATATAGCAGAAGTGACATTATAAATATCTCTTTTTACTCTCGTTATGCTAATAAGTGAAACCAATAAAAAAAAAAGTCTAAACATCAACTTTCAAATACATTCACACTCGTCGTAAGGGAGAGACGAGGAGAAAATACAGTTTTCAGTAAACATAAACGACTGTGAGCTTTGATAGGATAAGACATATTGACGTCGGTGGGAAAGAGAATATAACTAGAGGTTACCAAAAAGGGATAGGGGGTGGTGTGGTGTGGTGTGAGGGGGGGGTGAGAGAGTATATGTGGAGGGAGTGAAACAGCATAAAAGGAACACTAGTAGGTATTAATATTTAGCATCTCTGAAGCCGCCCGCATTCAAGCAACCCTGGATTCCCATTTGCCACCCCCCTCGTACCACGCACACACCACCCCTCACAATTCACCCCACTCGAACCTCTCTCCTTTACTCAACGGTAGGATACCTACTACTTCTCTTTACGGTAAAATATGTAAATCTAACCAATATTTCTAAAGATACAGCACCGGCATACACGAGGTTCTTTTATGACGGAGAAGAGAGCGCGAAACCTGCAGATACTGCAGTGTTTTATCGAGGCGCACTCTTATGTGTAGGTGTATGCGTATACATATATATATATATATATATATATATTAAACCACAAAAATAGATACACATTGGGAATTTTATGTTTGTGTGTGAGTGAGATTGTGAGTGAAACTTACTTACATTATTCGTTCGCCACGGCTATACCTAGGTAAAAGAGAGCTTGTGTGTATTTCAATGAGGTTGAATATCTACCATGAATATTTCGCAAGTTCCTATTTAAAAGAACGCGAAGCGCGCGGCGAAGATATGATATCATCCCAAGCTCAAAACCACTTGCGAAAGGTAGAGAAGAAAAATCGATTTTAAGGAGAGATAATATTGCACTGAAAGTAGCACTCAGGAGTAAATTTTTTTTTCTTTTTGCAGCAAAAAAAAAAGATATTTTTTCCCCTCTTCCGAAACATTCTTTTTCTGGCGAATACATTCTGTAAATGTTCCATAACACCGATGTTATAATGTTAAATAAAAAAAAAAAATTTCCATGCAGGAACGATTTTGAGTAGTTTTAATTTTTCTTACTTGTTTTTTAAGGAACCGTTCCGGAATAACGATTTTAAGTATTTTTAATTTTTGTTACTTGCTTTTTAAGAAACCGTTCCGAATTCGAAACTTTATTCCGGAACGGTTCTTTAAAAAGCAAGTAATCAATACTGAACTGTTCTGTAAATCATTTGTTCATGAAAATACATAAAAAACAAATAATTTTTTTAAATTGTTTGTTTTTTATGTATTTTCATGAACAACGGATTTACGGAACAGTTCAGTATTGATTTTACTTTACAGTTGTGGACCAATTATTATATCAATTAGTATAATACAATTAATAATAATTGTGAACCATCAGTTTTCAAAATTTTAAAGAACCGGTTCACATTGGCGACAAATTTACTATTTTTGTTTTAAATCACTCTGCTAATGATAAAAACTAAAAAAAAAATAAATTAATGAATTAATTAAACATTGTTTAAACAATTAATTATTATTATTTTTTTCACAAACTGCACTGAGGACTAGAAATTTCTATTTTTTTCTCAATTGTACAATTTTAAAAAAAAATATTGTACAATAGAAAAATATCTACTATTAATGATAAAAAATAATTTATTTATCTAGAAATGGATTAAACAATTAATTGTTATTATTTTTGTCATAAACTGTACTTAGGGCTAGAAATTTCCATTCTTTTTCTGTATTGTGCATTTTCTTGTAATCTACAACATTCAAGTATCGAAGGAAAATTAAAATTTAATTATTTAAAGTTTTTAAAACAATTTATTTTGTTAATTTTTCAATTTACTGTACTTAAAACTATAAATTCCAAGCTTTTTTTTCAATTGTGCAATTTCTTAAAAGCTTAACACTTAAGCATAATAGAAAAATTAAAAATTTAATTATTTAACCATTGTTTAAACAATTTATACTATTTAATTTCTCAATTGTTTGTATATAGTAAAAACTAGAAATTTCTAGACCCCAAGTGCACTTTATGAAAAAAAATGACAAGGATACAATATTTAAACAGTTTTAAAATAAATTATTTTTTATCATCAGTAGATATTTTACTCATAAAAAATTGCATAATTGAGAAAAAAAATAGAAATTTTTAACCCAAAGTACAATTTATGAAAAAAATAACAATTAATTGTTTAAACAATTTAATAAATAAATTATTTTTTATCATTAATAGATAATTTTCTCCTGAAAAATTGTAAAATTGAAAAAAAAAACTAGAAATTTCTAACCCAAAGTACAATTTATGAAAAAAAGAACAATTAATTGTTTAAACAATTTAATAAATAAATTATTTTTTATCATTAGTAGATATTTTTCTCCTGAAGAATTGTACAATTGAGAAAAAACAAGAAATTTATAGTCGTCAGTATAGTTTGTGCAAAAAATAACAATAACTTAATTGTTTAAACAAATTTTAATTAATTTAATTGAATTTAATTAATTTACTTTTAATTTTGTATTGTTAGTAGATGTTTTACTCATAAAAAATTGCATAATTGAGAAAAAAATAGAAATTTTTAACCCAAAGTACAATTTATGAAAAAAAGAACAATTAATTGTTTAAACAATTTAATAAATAAATTTTTTTTTATCATTAGTAGATATTTTTCTCCTACAAAATTAAAAAATTGAGAAAAAACTAGAAATTTCTAATCCAGAGTACAATTTATGAAAAAAAGAACAATTAATTGTTTAAACAATTTAATAAATAAATTTTTTTTATCATTAGTATATATTTTTCTGCTACAAAATTAAAAAATTAAGAAAAAACTAGAAATTTCTAATCCAAAATACAATTTATGAAAAAAAGAACAATTAATTGTTTAAACAATTTAATAAATAAATTTTTTTATCATTAGTAGATATTTTTTTCCTAAAAAATTGTACAATTCGAGAAAAAACTAGAAATTTCTACAGTTTGTGAAAAAATAACAACAATTAATTGTTTAAACAATGTTTAATTAATTCATTTTTTTAGTTTTTATCATTAGTAGATGTTTTACTCATGAAAAATTGCACAATTGAGAAAAAGCTTGGAATTCCTAACTCTAATCACAATTTATGAAAAAAAATAACAATTATTTGTTTAAAAAATTTAATAAATAAATTGTTTTCGTTTTATTCTCCTTTACTATAATAAATAAATTATTTTTTATCATTAGTAGATATTTTGCTCCTGAAAAATTGTACAATTGATAAAAAAATAGAAATTTTTATTAACATTTAATTGTTTAAAGAATTTAATAAATTGTTATTCTTTTCTTTATAAGTCAGAAACACTCAAACATTATTTTAATAGGTTTTTTTGATTAATTTTCTTAATTAATGAAGTTAAAAAAAATACTTTTTACAATTTTATGATTTTCTTAATGTTATTAAAAGATCGTTTAAAAACTAAAATTCAAAATTCAGTCTCGAGAGATCGATAGAGAATTTAATTACGGTGATTTAGAAAAAAAGAAATAATCGTTTCGGTAAAAAATTCTAATTAGAAAATAATTTATACTAATTTCAAAGAGAGAGACTTTCAGGACATCTTTAAAAGAAGATTACCTTCAGAGAACAATTTTTAATATTAAAAAAAAATCTGTAATCAGATTTGTTACAAAAGATTGTAATACCAATATTTAATAAAGACGTTGATTGCAACAAGTCACCCTTATTTTAAAAAGAGAGAAGGATTGCACGCGTCGAATTGCTGCAAAGTACGTCGCGCGATTCAATTAATAAAATTCATTTGAATGCGACCATTAGTTTCTTTTTTTAACCCTCAGAGAGCAAAAAAAAAGGGGTAAAAAAAAGAGTAGAGAGAAGGGTTTAGAATCGTGTTGGCAGCGGCAGCAACCGCGACGTTTAAAGAAACGGCAACAAGACGCAAGAGAGAGAAACGGTTGCGCCAGGAGGGGATGTGAAGGGTGCAAATAAGGCGGGGGTGAGTCCTCAGACCTCGAGTATAAATAAAAAAAAAAAAGAAAAAAAGAAAAAGGAAGAAAAAAAACGAACGAACGAATAAATATCCCAACGAGAAGCGACAAGTCGAGTACCAACTTCTAAAAGGGAAAAACGGAGGGAAGAAAGAGAGAGGCCACCGCCGCAAAAGAACATTTTAATTAATATTATTCACTTCTTAACTTAACGATCAAACGTTCGCGTTCCTCTAGCTGGGCTAGAAGGGGCAAACAACAAGCGAGAAGATTTTTAACCTCTTAGACCTTTAAAAAACAAAGAGAGAAAGGAAAATAAAATTATATTCCGATTCGAATATGAGGAAAATTTCTTTTTGATTCATAAAGAGCTTTGAGTCAAAATACATTTACTTTTTTATCCTCTGCTGTTTTTCTTTACCTTACTTCTTTAGTTTTACTATTTTTCTTTAACTTAGATTTTTATTTTATGTTTATACGAATATTTATATATTTATTTTTATCAAAAAGGGGATAATAAACCTGATAATATTAAGCGAATTTTCCTGGCAAAATACCTGGTGAAATTGGGACAATTCACCTTAAAGTATAATCGAACTTTGCTGGCAAAAAAGCAGGCAATATTAGAGAAATTTTCCTGGCAAAATACCTGGTGAAATTGGGACAATTTTCCTGAAAGTATAATCGAATATTCCTGGCAAATTAACAGGAAATATTAGGAAAATATTCCTGGCAGGAATATACTTATTTTCCTGGCAAAATACATAGTGAGATTGGGACAATTTTCCTGGCAAAATACCTGATGAAATTTGGAGAATTTTCCTGGCAAAATACCTGGTGAAATTGGGAGAATTTTCCTGAAAGTATAATCGAATATTCCTGTCTAAATAACTGTCAATATTAGGGGAATTTTCCTGGCAAAATATCTGGTGAAATTGGGAGAATTTTCCTGAAAATATAATCGAATATTCCTGGCAATAGTAGGGAAATTTTTCTGTCAATATGCCAGGAAATATAAAGACATTTTTTCTCTCAAAACATCTGGAAAATTTAAAGCATTTTTATTGACAAAAAACCTGATAATGTTAGGACAATTTGACTTTTAGAATTAAATGAATTCTCCTGGAAAAATACCTGGCAAAATTAAGAAAATTTTCCCAACGGAATTGTTGGAAATATTAAAATTTAATTCGCGGTATTATAAGGGACCTCTTCCGAAAATTTTAATGCAATTTTCGATACAGGTTAATATTGAGAAAATTTTTCTGACAATTTTAAAGGTATTTTCTTGGCAAAATTATATTGATTTTCCTGGAAAAATACTTGGTGAAATTGAGATAATTCACCTGAAAGTATAATCGAATATTTCTGGCGAAATAACTGGCAATATTAGGTAAATTTTCCTGTCAAGATTATACTTATTTTCCTGGAAAAATTAAGAAAATTTCCCCAACGGAATTGTTGGAAATATTATAATTTAATTGGAGGTATTATAAGGGACCTCTACGGGAAATTTTAATGCAATCTTCCATACAGGTTAATATTGAGAAAATTTTGCTGGCAAAATGTTGGCAATATTGAAGTTAGGATTCATGGGGATACTAATTAAAATCTTCTGGCAATATTAAAGAAATTTTCCTGGCAGTATTAGGAATATTTAATTCAATTTTCCGTAAAGGTTAATATTGAGAAAAATTTTCCCGCAATATTAAGGGAATTTTTCTGGAAAAATGTTAGCAATATTGAAGTTAGCTTTCCTGCGGATAATGAGTAAAATCTTCTGGCAATATTAAAGAAATTTTCCTGGCACTATTAAGGATATTTAATTCAATTTTCCGTACAGGTTAATATTGAGAAAATTTTCCTTGCAATATTAAGGAAATTTTCTTGGCAAAATATAAGTAATATTGAAATTAGCTTTTCTGGGAATAATAAGTAAAATCTTCTGGCAATATTAAAGTAATTTTCCTGGCAGTATTAGGAATATTTTTCCTGTCAATAGTAAGGGAATTTTCCTGGCAAAATATTAATAATATTGAAGTTAACTTTCCTGGGGGTAATAAGTAAAATCTTCGGGCAAAATGCCTGGCAATATTAAAAGCAATTTTCTTGTCAGTATTAGGAATATTTAATGCAATTTTCCGTACAGGTTAAGATTGAGAAAATTTTCCTGGCAATATTAACGGAATTTTCCTGGCAAAATGTTTGCAATATTGCAGTTTCATTTCCTGGGGATAATAAATAAAATTTTCTCGCAAAATGAAGGCAATTTTTCTGGCAGTATTAGGAATATGAACTCTACCATTTAATTGCCTCAAATAAAAATTATTTAACACAAACAAAAATTTGCTAAAAAACAGCTAATCATTTATCTGAATCAAATAAATATCCTTTTCAGTACCATTCAACTTAATTACTTCCAATCATAATTCTACCTAAATCAAAAATAATTTCCCCTTTTTATTCACACTCGAATAGGTTATAAATTTTACTATGTGCATTAATTTTTTTTTTTTTTTTTTGATAACAGAGACAGATTTTTGAAATATTTCTTTTATGTATGTTGGCAATTTCGAGAGTGGTTGAAATTGGTTCTATACTCTAAACCGAAGAAGCGCGGGACTCGAAGCAATTTACACAAGATGGTGTCTATTTGATAAACGATCAAATTCCCTCGAAAGAAATCCACATTCGCAGTGAGAGGAAGTACGTCTTTTTTTTCTCAATCCATCCCCACATCGCATCGCCGACACCCCTTTCTCTTGGCAAAAAAAAATATTATACCGCGGGCGCCGTCGCTTATTTTGAATACATACACATATTCACTCTCTTATATTTTTCAATTGTCGACGAATATTGGCGATCTTTTTGATGGAAAGCGACGTATGATTCATGGATAAATGTCAAATGTCGAGCGACGTTTTGCGGTAGTGTTTTCAATTTACTGTCAAGGATAATCTTCTTCTTTGTATATTTGTTTTTTTCTTTTTTTTTTAGGGGGGGGATGGAGTTTATAAAGAAAAATTTCATCCTTTGTGGATTTTTATATAGAGGCAAAGAATAAGGTAATTTTACTATACTTATTAAACTGCGCATATTGTAATATTGTAATTTTGCTATTCCTTCATAAAAATAATTAAAATTTTAACAAAAATTTTTTTTAGATTTTTTGAAAATAATTTAACTCGACTACCTCTGAGTTATTTACCTCTCGATTTTTTATTCTACCTGAAAAGAAAATAAAAATAGAAATATTCGATAAAAATTAAATTGGGTCAATCCCTTTTGGAGAGGGGGAATAAAAATGGGAAACAAAGAATTGTACATGAAACTTTTGCTTGGGAACGATGCGGAAGAATGGAAGGGGAGATTTCCGCGTTATCCCATATAGACAAAGTATTCGAGAGCATTATCTTCTTGCATAATGCATGCTCACACATGGGAGAGAAACTGCCTCCTCTACGTTTGTTGCTACCTCCTTCCTTCTCCTTTCATATTTTCCATCTTTCTCTCTATCCCCCCCCTCTCACCCCCACTCCTTCTTTAACGATTCGGCAAAAGGTATCATGGAATCTCATTTTCACCAGTATTTTCTGTTATTTTATTATATTAGGATTCAATGATACTTTTTTCCTCTTCTGCTTCCACATTGACATCCTTTTTTTTCAAATTCCATTTTTCCTTTTATTTTTCCAAATTATGTTGCAGAGAAAGCTTACAGAAAGTTTGCAAAATAGTGCAAAATAATTGCAATTACAAAATTTTAAATAACGTTGAGACAAGTTTCTTAGCTTTGTGAAATGTTTGCAGTAATCTTGCAGTGTGATTGGAAAAAATTTCCATGTTCCAATTATCAAAACCTTTCCCAGTGGTATTTTAAAAAATTGTAAGTGACGTTTGATAGAAAGATGTAAAATATATGCACACATGGTGAATGTATGGAGAGAGTATTTGTAAATTGAGTCCTACTGGCACTTTTAAAGCACACTTGTCAGGGGAAAAAAATGTGGATACAAGCGAGCAACAGCGAGACAGAAAGAGAGAGAAAGAGAGAAAGTATACAGTAGTGCTTAGCATTAAGTATTCAACGCAAAGGGATCACGTATTATCGCCAAGTCCCTCTAGGCTCTACGTTTATTTATTGCTAAACTCCATGTTGTTTGAGGATTACTAAAAGAATACTCAAAGTGTTATTATAGAGAGAACAATTTTCTCCTTTCTGTCACTTTTACCAAAATTAGTCGAAAAATCAACAAAAGAAGAGTTTTTAATTTCATTCAAAGCGTATTTACACCGGAGATTTAACTCTTCAATTCTTAGAAACGAAATGTAAGCATCGGTGGAGTAATGAGAGCGAGAGAGAAGTTTCGACGTTTCTCTCTTGCTCTCGTAGCCCCCACTCCGGCGCTAAGTTCCATTTCCCAGAACTGAGTTGGCGGCATAGTGGGGGTAATGAGAACGAGAGAGAAGTTTCGGTGTTTCTCTTTCTTTCTTATTATCCCCACTCCAGGCTTCTCAGAATTTTTTATCTATAATAAAAGTTAATAATAATAGTAAATACAATAATAGTAAATTTTTGCACCAAAAATAATAAAAAAAAAACTGCTGCCAAAATGCAGAAGAGTTCAGAGTTGCCACAGATCATCAGGGAAATCAGGGTAAATTTTAAAGCAATTTTAAAGCAATTTATTGAAAGAATTCAACTATATCTTAATAAATATTCAAATTTTTTACAAAAATTTAATTACTTTCCCAAACTAAAAAAAATTCTCGTCAACATTTAAATTATATTTATAAATAGCAAAATTCTTCGCCGAAATTCAATTATATTCAGGAATTGAGGGTCCCAATCAAAGAATCGGTTATAAATTTTTGAGACTCAAAATTCTCGACCTCTAAATAAAAAAAGAATTTAAAATTTCAATTTCTTGTAAACATTTCGTATTTGTATAAAGATTACCAAAATGTTTTTGAAAAAAATTGGGATTAAAAACAGTTTAATTTTTTACTTACAGGGCAATCATTTTGAGCTTAAAAAAATTATAACCGGTTCTTTGATTAGGACCCTCAATTTTTATAAAATTCATTGTAAAACTCAATTATTTTTATAAATTACAATATTCATCACAAGAATTCAATTATTTTCAAAATTCATAAAATTCTTCGCCGAAATTCAATTATACTCAGGAATTTTTATAAAATTCAATGAAAAATTCAATTATTTTTAAAGTTCATGAAACTCTTCGCCGAAATTCAATTATATTCAGGAATTTTCATAAAATTCATTGTAAAATTCAATTATTTTCATAAATAACGATACTCATCACAAGAATTCAATTATTTTCAAAACTCATAAAATTCTTCGCCGAAATTCAATTATATTCAGGAATTTTCATAAAATTCATTGTAAAATTCAATTATTTTTAAAGTTCATGAAATTCTTCGCCGAAATTCAATTATATTCAGGAATTTTTATAAAATTCATTGTAAAATTCAATTATTTTCATAAATAACGATACTCATCACAAGAATTCAATTATTTTCAAAATTAATAAAATTCTTTGCTAAAATTTAATTATATTCAGGAATTTTTATAAAATACAATGTAAAATTCAATTATTTTTAAAGTTCATGAAATTCTTCGCCGAAATTCAATTATATTCAGGAATTTTCATAAAATTAATTGTAAAATTCAATTATTTTTAAAGTTCATGAAATTCTTCGCCGAAATTCAATTATATTCAGGAATTTTTATAAAATTCATTGTAAAATTCAATTATTTTCATAAATAACGATACTCATCACAAGAATTCAATTATTTTCAAAATTCATAAAATTCTTCGCCGAAATTCAATTATATTCAGGAATTTTCATAAAATTCATTGTAAAATTCAATTATTTTTAAAGTTCATGAAATTCTTCGCCGAAATTCAATTATATTCAGGAATTTTTATAAAATTCATTGTAAAATTCAATTATTTTCATAAATAACGATACTCATCACAAGAATTCAATTATTTTCGAAATTAATAAAATTCTTTGCTGAAATTCAATTATATTCAGGAATTTTTATAAAATTCAATGTAAAATTCAATTATTTTTAAAGTTTATGAAATTCTTCGCCGAAATTCAATTATATTCAGGAATTTTCATAAAATTCATTGTAAAATTTAATTATTTTTATAAATTACAATATTCATCACAAGAATTCAATTATTTTCAAAATTAATAAAATTCTTTGCTGAAATTCAATTATTTTCATAAATAACAATATTCATCATTACAAGGATTCAATTATTTTCAAAATTCATAAAATTCTTCATTGAAATTCAATTATATTCAGGAATTTTCATAAAATTCATTGTAAAATTCAATTATTTTTATAAATAACAATATTCATCACAAGAATCCAATTATTCAATTATTTTCAAAAATTTTTTTTTAAATTCATTACAAAATATAAATTATTCTTAATTCAATAAGTATATCTATTATTTTAATAATTCCCAAAAGAATTTAATTATTTAAAAACAATTTTGACAAAGTTCTACAAGAATATTTAATTATTTTCGAAAATAATGAAATTTTCACAGAACTTTTTTATAAAATTCTTCGCAATAATTAAATTATTTTCATAAATAAAGAAACTGATTGCAGAATAAAAATTTTTTTAAATACAATTTCAATCGAATTCGTCCAAAAATGTAGTTATTTTTAAAAATTTTATTAAAATTCTTCGATAGAATTTAATTATTTAAAAAGTTGTTAAAATTTTTTCTGAGAATTCAATTTTAATTTTTAAGAAACGCAATTATTTAATAAATTCTCTATTTTTAAATTTAAATAATTCAATTCTATAGTAGCATTTTCTAATAATAATTGATATAAAAATGAATTTCAGTTACAATTTTATATAGTAATTGAATATTAAAAGCAGTATAGCGTGAATTTTTAGAAATAATTGAATTTTGAAATTAATTTTTTCGAAAGAGTTTATATAAATTTTTTTTTTATATTATTTTAAGTTTTTATTTTCTAATATATAATTAATTTAAGAATTTACGAATAATTGAATAATTTCGTAAATTTGAATATTGTAAACAAATGGATTTGAAAATTGTCAAAGGACTTTCTTGAAAATTATTACAAATAATTGATTTGAAGAAGAATTTTAGTTAAAAATTCTTGAAAATAATAATTGAATTGGTATAATGATTTTATTATTCGGTCATCTTTAATTAGTATAAAACATGAAAAAACGATCACTCCGAGTCGAAGACTCGGAGTTATCGATATCTTCATGTTTTATAGAAGGAGTTTACACCGTAAGCCTTAAATATAAGCCTCCGCGCGCATAAACAGATATACCTCCAGGAGCATATATTTGCGCCTGCGCGAACACGTGGTCAAGGCAAACTCTTTCACAACACAGCTGCAGGCAAACACTTTGCGCAGACGCAAGTATATGCTCATGGAGGCATATCCGTTTATGCTCGCGGAGGCTTATATTTAAGGCTTACGGTGTAAACTCCTTCATTGTTATAAAAAATTTGATTTATTAACTGGTTCGAGTCCTGTACGTACTGAACATTACGGCAACGTTGCCGAGCAATATTGCTTTACTTTCTATAAATCGAATCTAATTTTTATAAAGACAACCGCAAAACTGTATAAAAAAATAAATTGTCCATAATGTTCATGTCCATAATTTTAAAATATAAAATAATGATTGTAAATATTAATTATTATTTCACTCTGCATAGTGAAATATACTATACACATATGTGTGTGTGTGTGGACCATAATCGCAGATGGTTGTATTCACGTCTATCAGAGCGCAGTCTAACCTAAATTCTGAATAAAACGAGAACTGAATAAGGGATCAGGAGTGATGAAAAAACAAACAGTGGTTTAGGTTTGCTGTTTGATCTTCGGTGGGTGCATTCACACAGAAGTCGACACGGCGTTATTATCTATTGACTGCGTATGTACTCATCGCGGTTGCACCTAGCATTGGTGATGCTGACCCTGCTCACGCTTTCAATTTACATGACCGCTTGCCTTATGAGAATGGCTTTTATGCAACATCTTTCATCTTTAGGCTTGTATAGTATATACACGTGATCATCTCGAAAATACAAGCAAAAAAGAGGAAAAGAAAGAAAAAAGAGAGAGAGAGAGGGCCATATGTAAAATATCAGTCACTTGAAATTAACATCTAATCTTTTTTTTTCTGGAAATAAAAAGAAAATTACAAAAAACAATTTTAAAAAATGGTAGTAATGCAGAAGAAGCTATGGATGAAAAAATTATAAAGATTTACAAAAAGAGGTGCGAAAAAAAGGTACAAAAATAAGTAACTACTAGAAATAAAACAAAACCCAGACAGCAAATTAGAGCTACAGTTATAAAAGTATCAAATTGATACTAAAAGTTTGGACCAATTTTTTATTTGATCCACATTTTTTGTAAAAAAATACCCACACCAATTAAAATTCACCCTTTTTTCTCTCTTTTTCTTTGGAGTCAGAGACGTTTTCTAAAGTGTGCGCATAAATATCAAAAGGGAGCATCGAGTCACACGTGAAAAGATCACGAATCCACAAGGACTTTTAAATTTTTATAAATAACTTTTAACCCCCTTTTTTGATCGTTAAAAAAAAGATTACTATCATTATTTGTAATAATTTTAAAAATAAAAACAATTTTTAAAAATCAAATTATTATTTGGGAGATAATAAAATAAAGCCAACCACCTAGAGGAGCACTTTGAACAAAAGTATATCACTGGCTTTCAAGTGGCACTGCGGAGAAGCTTTCGAATTACTGGGGGATTCAAAAGAAGTAGTCAATATAGAAAATATAGATGGATGGAGTAAAAAGTAAGGATATTATATTTGATTGTGAAAAAAAAAATATATATATTGTGTATATACGTATATTTACTATTATATATGTATACGAATATGTATACGAATATATACACATATATGTGACGCTCCACGAGAAAAGGGACCTTATGACTTACAGACGAATTTTGCAGGAGAGGCATTTAAAGTGGAACCACTCTGATTGGTCAAGACGTTTCATTGAAAGTCAGTCCCACTACTCACTTCACATTGATAGTTATCCATGTTACACGAAGCGCATGAGTTGTACGTACATAACCTGTGTAGTTGTGTTAGAAAGTAGAGGGGCTGATTTTCTAAACAACCGGGTGTAAACACTAAAAAGGTTCTTTTTTAAACATTGATAACAAAAAAACCTGTAAGTAGAAATTATTTTTGCCTTTTGTATATGAAAGAGCAACTCAAAAAGTACGGAATGATATAAATAACTCAAAATTAATTTTTTTGCAGCTAAGGTCCCTTTTCTCGTGGAGCGTCACATATACACAAAAAATGTGTGTATACACAAAATTGAAATGTGTAGAAAGAAAATATGTAAATATACATGATGGTTATAAAATTGAATATAAGTTTGATTCCTGACTCCACTTATGCTGTGGTGTGCGTAGGCACGCACTTCCATCTGACTTCAACCCTCCAACTTTCCCCCCTCCCTCCCCTCTACCCACAAGCCTCCTTCAAGTCTTCCTTTTCACCACAGGTTTTATTGAATATCCCACAAGTGGAAAATCAGTTCAAATTCCCTAAAAGACGACCTTCAATATATTTTTTCCTCTAGAATTCGTATATATATCAGTCTTTTGTCAATTCATTTGGCATAGAATTTTATCCGCTTGGAAATTAACAATGGAATATTGTTTCTATTTTATTTCTTATTTTCTCGGTAGAATTCATTTTATAATAGGTATATAGATTTATTAATATTAATATTATCAACATTATTTGCAAATAATTGAATTTCGGCGAAGAATTTTAATAAAACTCCTGAAAATAATTGAATTTTGTCGAAGAATTTTGCTACTCTTTTATAAAATTAATTGAAATTTATACAACAATTTTTTTTAGATTCTTTGAAAATAATTTAATTTCTGTGATGATAAATATTGTTATTTTATTGAAAATAATTGAATTTCGGCGAAGAATTTTATGAATTTTAAAAATAATTGAATTCTTGTGATGAATATTATTATTTATGGAAATAATTAAATTTTACAATGAATTTTATAAAAATTCCTAAATATAATTGAATTTCGGCGAAGAATTTTATGAATTTTGAAAATAATTGAATATTTGCGAAGAATTTGATTAATTTTGAAAATAATTGAATTCTTGTGATGATAAATATTGTTACTTATTAAAAATAATTGAATTTCGGCGATGAATTTTATGAATTTTGAAAATAATTGAATTTTTGCGAAGAATTTGATTAATTTTGAAAATATTTGAATTCTTGTGATGATAAATATTGTTACTTATTGAAAATAATTGAATTTCGGCGAAGAATTTTAATTAAACTCCTGAAAATAATTGAATTTTGTCGAAGAATTTTATGAATTTTGAAAAGAATTGAATTCTTGTGATGAATATTATTATTTATGGAAATAATTGAATTTTACAATGAATTTTATAAAAATTCCTAAATATAATTGAATTTCGGCGAAGAATTTTATGAATTTTGAAAATAATTTGAATTTTTGCGAAGAATTTGATTAATTTTGAAAATAATTGAATTTTTGCGAAGAATTTGATTAATTTTGAAAATATTTGAATTCTTGTGATGATAAATATTGTTACTTATTGAAAATAATTGAATTTCGGCGAAGAATTTTAATTAAACTCCTGAAAATAATTGAATTTTGTCAAAGAATTTTATGAATTTTGAAAATAATTGAATTCTTGTGATGAATATTATTATTTATGGAAATAATTGAATTTTACAATGAATTTTATAAAAATTCCTGAATATAATTGAATTTCGGCGAAGAATTTCATGAACTTTAAAAATAATTGAATTTTACATTGAATTTTATAAAAATTCCTGAATATAATTGAATTTCAGCAAAAAATTTTATTAATTTTGTAAATAATTGAATTCTTGTGATGAATATTATTATTTATGAAAATAATTGAATTTTGCAATGAATTTTACAAAAAATCTTGAATATAATTGAATTTTTGCGAAGAATTTTATGAATTTTGAAAATAATTGAATTTTGCAATGAATTTTACAAAAAATCTTGAATATAATTGAATTTTTGCGAAGAATTTTATGAATTTTGAAAATAATTGAATTTTTGCGAAGAATTTGATTAATTTTGAAAATATTTGAATTCCTGTGATGATGAATATTGTTATTTATTGAAAATAATTGAATTTCGGCGAAGAATTTTATGAATTTTGAAAATAATTGAATTCTTGTGATGAATACTGTTATTTATGAAAATAATTGAATTTGAAACCTTTTAAAAATTTAATTATTTATAAAAATTCATGCTCTAATTCTTTTTTTAAACTTCATTAATCTTTTTCAATAATTGAATTCTTTTGACAAATTTTGATAAAATTTTTAAGAATATTTACATTTTTCGAAGAATTTGATTAAAATTTTATTGAAAATTATTGAAATTCTACAATAAGTTTCATTATTCGTGAAAATAATTGAATCCCTAAAGAAGAATTTTATTATTTTCGAAAATAATTGAATCCATGTGAAATTTTTATTATTTAATGAAATTAATTAAAGGTTTGCGTAGAATTTTATTGAATTTATTATAAATACGTGAATTCTTTTGGAAAATTTTATTAAAATAGTAGATATTTAAAATCATCGAATTGTGGAAAATTTTTAAAAATAATTGAATTTTGGTGGAGAATTAAATTATTTCTAAAGACAATTGAAATTTTGACGAGAATTTTGAAAAATTTTCGAACAAAATTGAATTCCTGTGAAGAATTTTATTACTTTTGAAAATAATTGAATTTAATTACTTGTTTATATTAGGTACTATTATTTTTCTATATTATAATTATTTTTAATATAAATATAAATATAAATATAAATATAAATATAAATATAAATATAAATATAAATATAAATATAAATATAAATATAAATATAAATAATTATTATTAAGAATATTAATAATAATTGCAGTAATGGTAAAAAGTAGAGAAAGAGTTAATAAAATTTTCTTAAAGTAAGGTTTAAATTTAAATTTTTCCTTTTCATCAACTATAATCTCGTGACCATATTGCCCAAGTTAATCTAGAGAGCTTCGTATACGTATATATATACTTTATACTGTCCTCATAGAAAATCGGGCTCTTTATACAAGTTACCGCGACGGATAACTACAGGGGACCAATAAATAAAGCTCGCCCCCGAAGAAATACGAGCGATCATTAAGTTATGAGCATGCTCACGAGTTTTCCCAGTCCAAACCAGTCGTGTATCATCAGTAAATTTTCCCACGAGAGAAAACATGAACACTTTCTAGCTACTGTTTCTTATATTATCTTTTTTTCGACCAAAAAAAAGAAAAAACAAAATATTTCTTCAATGACATATTTTATTATAAAAAAAAACCAAAACTATTTTTTTTTTTTTTTTTGGTTTATCATTCCCAAATGGATATAGAATATAAACTAAAGTTCTTAATTCCTCTCTGTCTCTTTTTGGTAAGTTAGACACAAAAAAAAGGTCTCGTATCTTATTCACAGAAAAATAAAAATAACAATAAAATACGTCGGAGTGAGTGGCTTTCGGAAAGTGTGGTGTTTCTCGGATAAGTAAAGGATGGAGAAAATGAACTAGAAAAAGGTGGATAAGGAAAAAAAGGAAGAGAAGTCTGTTCGCGTGGATATTTTTCCTTAGTTGAAAAAGAGAAATAAGAGAGAAGGAGAGTGAGAGAGAGAGAGAGAGAAGAAGGGACTTGTTTCGCAAACAGTTAGGAAACGGCTAACGCCAAGGATAAAGTGGTATCGGAACGAGACGATCGTCGAACAGATGCCGGGTCATAAAACAACCACTTCCTCCTTTTCTTTATCCCTCTTTCACCAAAAAATACCAAGCCAACTAGCTTTTCTTCTAAATGGGCCAAGACAAACTGCAAAACATCCAAATAGTTTTGTTGCCTAGTCTCTCTCTCTTTCTCTTTAACTTTTGCCGGAAGTTGAGGAAAATTTCTATCCTCCTTTCCAATTTCGAAAGATTTTCTTTTATCTTATCGAATTTTTTTCACATTTTTATAAAAAGAAAAATAGAGTATAGACGAAAAAAATGAAGAAAAAGGGTTACCGCCTTTTTCCCCCAACTCTATAAATTTCTTTTTCGCCAAAACGGATTCAATAGAATTCGAATTTACTTGCGGAATATTTGCGAGGGCAAAAAAAAAATGGGAAACTGTTTACATATGTAACTTAAAGATTATTATAGAATTGATTTACTTTCATGCGTGAAAATGGCGTCTCGTTAACGAAGTTACAGATTCTCGTAATCAAGGTGTGCGAGAGAGGGTTTTGAATCGTGGCCTGTAGACATTCAATATGCCACGGTTGTTAGCATTCACAATGTTATTCATATATTCAGATCTATACCTTGTGGACGCATTTCTCCTACGTGTTTCGTATGAATGCACACACAACCCAGAAAACACCGCCATATATTCCACACGAGGCAGATGAGATGAAAATTAAAATAATCTTTATAATTATGTTATTCTTTTCTTAATTTGTAATTTTTGCTTCGCAATTCCGATTATTTTTTTCGAAATAATATTATTATTAAGGATTATTATTAAATAATCCTTTTCAATTTCATTTTCGCTAGTCATTCCTTTTGAATTTTATTATTTTTCAAGAACTATGTCGTAACGTAACGGCCCCTATAGGGGGGGACGTTAGAAACTGCAAACGGACCCTTGAAACAGCAACGAAACCCTAATAAAAAATTTTAATTAATTAATTGATAAAAGCCAATAGTAAAAGATCAAATATTCACCTAAAGTTAATTGTAAAAAAATAAAGTAGAAAATAAAAAATTCTAAAAGCAAAAAATTACAAAATATCACCTCGAGAATTCCATTAGCAAAAAAAAATGATTTGCATTCACTTGTTCAATATACGATATATCCATAAGTCAGAAATAAATGCAATGGAGAAAGAGAGTGCAAGAGATGAGTGAGAAAATAAAAAAAAAAGCAATAGGGAGAGGGATGAGACTGATTATTTTTATTTTGCAAGTTTGCGCGCACTCGAGTGCGGCCGACGCGTACCCACAATGAAAAATGCAACCTTCTCGTTTGGGACAAATAATGATGAGTGGCGATGAAATACAAACGAATATGCCACGAAGTGACACCTCTCAATGACCCTTGCGACAAATCCTATATCGCCAGAATGAACTGCACTCGAGCAATAATACCGATGCGATGAACCCCTTGTTTTTAATGAGAAATAACGGACCAACTCCGCGCAGTCACTTCGATCCTCTTTTCTCGTCTCTCTATTATTGCTTTCTCGGGTGAGGGATTGTCTTTTTTTCTCTCGTTTTTTTTTTTTTAGATAATGCAACGTATATATATATGTGGAGGTGAGCCACTCTTTATTTCATCGCAATAACTACCGTACAATTTTTTTTTCTCCTCATGTTTCGAATAATAATAAAAAAAACCTCTTGCAAGTCGTTGAATTGTTTCGAAATTCTGCTGTGTACCTTCGTTTTCATGAGAGATATTATACATGATCCAATAAATTATCTTCTTTCGAATTTTTAGTTTTTTGATTAACAATAGTTCATTTTTTATTTTTAACTATTATAAAAGTTATATGTAATTAGTTATTTGTTTTCTTCTTCAGTTTACTAATTAAAGTTGTTTTTTTCAGATGACATCCCTACTGATAATGATTCATTGGTAAGTTTTTACTTTTTATTATATATTCTTTTTATTCCCCATAGAAAATTTTATATTTAAAATAATATACTTTTTGTGTTCTACATTTACAAATTAATTAATTAATTAATTAATTAACTATATATTAATCTCCGGATTCTTTCATTCATTCTGTCCACAGTTTGAAGTTAGTTCCTGCGTATGTTTTTGTTTTTTTTTTCTTTAAAAATTATTGTTTGACAAATCGAAAATATGCAATAATTTAAATTTTGCAATGAATTTTATTAAAATTTTTGAAAATAATTAAATTCTTGTGGTGAATATCGTTATTTATGAAAAAATTGAATTTTACAATGAATTTTATTAAAATTCCTGAAAAGAATTGAATTTTGTCGAAGAATTTTGCTATTTCTTTATAAAAATAATTTAAATTTTTACAACAATTTTTTTTAGATTCTTTTAAAATAATTAAATTTCTGCGAAGAATTTTATGAATTTTGAAAATAATTGAATTTTATTGAACAATTTTATGAATTTTGAAAATAATTGAATTTTATTGAACAATTTTGTTATTCCTTTATAAAAATAATTAAAATTTTTAACAACATTTTTTTTTAGATTTTTTGAAAATAATTGAATTTTAGTGCAGAATTTAATTAATTTTGAAAATAATTGAATCTCTGTGATAAATATTGTTATTTATAAAAATAATTGAATTTTGACAAAGAATTTTTTGAATTTTGAGAATAATTATAAATTCTTGTCATGAATATTATAATTTGTTAAAAAAATTGAATTTGGCAATAAATTGTATTAAAATTCCTGAAAAGAATTGAATTTTGTTGATGAATTTTGCTAATTTTTTATAGAAATAATTGAAATTTTTACAACAATTTTTTTTTATTCTTTTAAAATAATTAAATTTCTGCGAAGAAATTTATGAATTTTGAAAATAATTGAATTTTATTGAACAATTTTGTTATTCCTTTATAAAAATAATTAAAATTTTTAACAACATTTTTTTTTTAGATTTTTTGAAAATAATTGAATTTTAGTGAAGAATTTAATTAATTTTGAAAATAATTGAATCTCTGTGATAAATATTGTTATTTATAAAAATAATTGAATTTTGACGAAGAATTTTTTGAATTTTGAAAATAATTGAATTCTTGCCATGAATATTATTATTTATTAAAAAAATTGAATTTGACAGTGAATTGTATTAAAATTCCTGAAAAGAATTTAATTTTGTTGATGAATTTTGCTAATTTTTTATAGAAATAATTGAAATTTTTACAACAATTTTTTTTTATTCTTTTAAAATAATTAAATTTCTGCAAAGAATTTGATGAATTTTGAAAATAATTTAATTTTGTTGAACAATTTTGTTATTCCTTTATAAAAATAATAAAAATTTTTAACAACATTTTTTTTAGATTTTTTGAAAATAATTGAATTTCAGTGAAGAATTTAATTAATTTGGAAAATAATTGAATCTCTGTGATAAATATTGTTATTTATAAAAATAACTGAATTTCGGCGAAGAATTTTTTGAATTTTGAGAATAATTGAATTCTTGTCATGAATATTATTATTTATGAAAATAATTGAATTTGGCAATGAATTTTATTAAAATTCCTGAATATAATTGAATTTTGTTGAAGAATTTTGCTAATTCTTTATAAAAATAATTCAAATTTTTACAATTGTTTTTTAGATTTTTTGAAAATAATTGAATTTCTGCAAAGAATTTTATGAATTTTGAAAATAATTTAATTTTGTTGAACAATTTTGTTATTCCTTTATGAAAATAATAAAAATTTTTACAACATTTTTTTTTAGATTTTTTGAAAATAATTGAATTTCAGTGAAGAATTTAATTAATTTTGAAAATAATTGAATCTCTGTGATAAATATTGTTATTTATAAAAATAACTGAATTTCGGCGAAGAATTTTTTGTATTTTGAAAATAATTTAATTATTGTTATGATAAATAATGTTTTTTACAAAAATAATCGAATTTTAGAAAAGAATTTTATGAATTTTAAAAATAATTTAATTCTTGTCATGAATATCGTTATTTATGAAAATAATTAAATGTTGCAATGAATTTTATTAAAATTCCTGAAAATAATTGAATTTTAAAGAAGAATTTGAATTTGACTTTGAAAAAATATTTATACAGATAAAAATTGAGATTTTTTCGAGTTTTTTTTGTAAATTTTGAACATAATTAAATTTTGTGATAAGAATTTCATTAATTTTGAAAATAATTGAATGTCTTCACTCATTTGTAACTTCTTCAAAATTCAATTTTTTTTAGTGTTTTTGACTAAAATTCTTCCAGAAATCCATTACTTTTAATAATTAATTAAATATATATTGACAAATTTAACTAATTTTAGAAGATTTTGAATTTTAAAAATTTTTTCAAAAATCTAAGTTCATTAAAGTTTCTAATTAAATTCATTCAACATTGAAATTTTCTAAAATTTTAAATTGAAATCGTTTAAAGTTCATTTATTTATGAAAATCGTAAACGCAACTCTTTTAAAATTGAATTAATTTTGAAATATTTAAGTAAAATTGTTCCTAAAATAATTTACTTACTTTATGATAGTTGTTCAAGACTTAAATTATTTAAGAAGAAATTTTTGTTAGAGATTGAAAAAATTGAATGTTTTGTATTAGAATTCATGGTAATTTTATAGTTTATGAGTCAAACAAAAAACTCCAAAAAATTCAAGATTTAAATTATTTAAAAATAAATTTTTGTTAGAAATTGAATGTTTTGTATTAGAATTCATGGTAATTTTATAGTTTATGAGTCAAACAAAAAACCCAAAAAATTATAATTTTCTCATGAATTCTAAAAATTTAATTTTTCTTAGTACTTTTAAGAAAAATTCCTGACTTTTCCCTAAATTCGCTATATCAGAATATATGATTATCATAATTATAATAATATTAAAACTATATATTCTAATTTATATTTTTATTTCGTAAAAAAAATTGAATTAAAAATTTTTGTTTCATTATTTTTAAAATTGCTAATTTTATTTAAAAAAGTGAGTGAGAATAAGTCAGTGAAAGAAATTGCTAGTATTTGTTTAAAATCAAAAAGTATTTTTTCGATAAAGTAGGACAGTTGAAAAAAATTCATAGTTAGTAAGATTCGAACCTCTAGCGAACGGTGTGCCCAACCTGGTACATTACCACCAGGCCAACACTTAATTGAAAATTTTTTTGTCACCATATTCTTTTCCAATTTAACGTTTGTTTAAAAAGGGGAAAATTTTGTTTTCAGATGGAAAATATTTGCAAATTAAATCAAAATATTAATTATCATTAGCAATAGAGATAAAAATAACAATAAAAAAGTTGAAAAATAGAAAAATATAAGAAAATATGAGAAATTTTTGCAGGACAATCATTGAGTGATATACTTTGTCTTAGCCTAAAGCGATATTGACTAGTATAAGCAAAGTACATCACGGATGTACGGGACACGGGTACCAGTGCCTATACTGTATACGCTAGTAATTACCTTTACCCTTAATTATCTATCCAATTAGCCTGAAGCTATTATGATTAAAGCTATGCTGTAAGTTTATAATAACAATTAGTTAGTATCGACCGATATGAGAGACGGTAATTCTCACTTTCAACACCAGTATATAATATATATATATATATATATATATATACACAACACGATACCATAAGTACGCCTCTATATCTCATTAATTCCAATTTGATGTTAATCTGGTGTCAGAATTTTGTTTTTGTTATTAATTATCAGCATTGAGAAAAGCAAAAATAATTCACCAAAAATTTACGCTTCGTTAACCAGCAAGAAGGGGAATAATTACACACCCTCTCCCCTCACTCTAGACAAGAGAAAAAAAAGTATAGCCATTGGTTTTATTATTTACAATTTTTAAGATTTCATTAAGGAAACAAAATCTCTTGTCCTCCCTTCGGGTAATTAAGCAATTTTTTTTTCTTCTTCTACTTCTTCTGGAGAAAAGGAGCAATAATTTCCAGCTGTGTTATGCATCAAGAAATTTTCTACTTCACTTAATTGAAAAATATTCATTTGCGACAAAATCTCCTCGACTTTTGAAATTTCTTTCAATTTTCTGAAAGAAAATAAATTTTTTAAGTGAAAAAATTAAAAAAAAAATATATAACTAAAATATATTATTTAAATTATATAATTATTGCAAAATGTTTATGTAATAAAAATGTTTATAATTTATAATTCTAACAAATCAATTATTACGTCACTGATACGTGACAACAGAATAAAATTCTATATTGAATTATGTCTTTTTGAAATGAAACCTTCCTCAACGAATTTTTGATCCCTTTTCTCGACTCGCATGTAAATTTATACGATAAAAAAAGAAGTCTTGAAGAAGAAGAAAATAAAAAGGAAAAAATTAGACAGGGGTTTGGCAGAGGTCGAATTATATATATATACGTGTACATGCGTGTCTCAAGGCAGGCGTGGTGCCCTGATGGATCTACAGGAAGTTTAACAAAACAATATCCCGTGGACCTTTGAATAATTTTTGAATCGATTAAATAATCGAACCCTGCCATCTAGTCCCTTCGTTTTTCACCTGCAAATAGAATTTGTGGTTCTTCAACCATATATTTATATATGTATATGAAGAAATTTAAAGAAATACACATATGCTCACGCATATTGAACTTTAAATATGTTTAGGTGGTCCATTCATTCGACTCCTTCTTTTCATATTCAAATGCTTTTTCCATTGACGCTTCAATGGATAATACTCAATGATAAATTTGTGGGTGTATTCAGGATGGACGTCGCTGAAACCTTGAAATCAAACCCAGTGCTTCTGTTTCGCTAATGAAAAAAGACACACTATTGAAAATAAATGCCCCCCATTGTTTGATGATTTTTATGAAAATTTGCACTTTTTTAAATGTTACAAATTTTTTATCTCTATTTTTAAATCATTGACCACCAAAAATAACATTCGTATGGAAATTTATAAGCGAATTGTATCAGATTTTTAAAAAATCGCCCGCCATATTGAATCCGCCATTTTGAATTTTGAGAAACTGACCTCGAATTCGTAATCAGTGATCTAAAAAACTCTAAGAACATGTTTGATTTATAAAATTTTCCTCCTCCCTTTCCGGGAGCTGAAGTTCGTTAATTGTTTAGGTCATTTTTTTATAAGTGAAAGTATTCAAAAATTTTTAAAAAATTAATTAAACTTTTTCAAAAAATTAATTCTACACAACTGTTAGTTAAAAGTATGAAAAATTAAGATTTTCAAACATTTTAATTTGAAACTTTTACAAAATTCAATTATTTCCAAAAAAAAATTGCAATTAATTGTAACTTCTCCAAAATTTATTAATTATCTAAAACTTCTGAAATTAATTTAGAAATCAATTTTTGGCAGAAAATTCAAAAAGAATTCAATTATTTAAATACAAACATAGATAATTTATTTAATAATTTTAATTTATTTAATAATTATTAATTTAATAATTTAATAATTAAAATTAAATTCTTATAATTCTATCAACAAATTTTTTAATAATTCAATTCTTTCGACGAATTTTAATAAAATTTTTTAAAATTATTACATTTTTCGAGAAATTTGATTAAAATTTAAATTCTGCGATGAGTTTTTATTATTTCTGAAAATAATTAAATCCCAAAGAAGAATATTATTAATTATAAACAATATTTAATTTTTGCGAAAAATATTATCTATTATTCTTGAAAGTAATTGAATTTCGGCAATACTTTTCAAAAAAATTAATTTCAAAATTCAATTATTATCTAAAATTTTAACTGAAATCAATTTTTAAATCAATTTTTATTAGAAAAATTTACTAGAATTTATTTATTAAATACAAAAATAAATAATTTATTAAATAATTGAATGATTCGTAAAATTCAAATTCCATAAAGAATTTTAACAACTAATTTTTAAATAAAAAGAAAAAAATTGAAATTCTTCGATAAGTTTTATTATATTTGGAAAAATAATTGAATCCATAAAAAGAATTTTATTATTTTTGAACAATATTTTTAATTTTTGAGGAAAATATTATTACTCTTTTAAATAATGTAAGAATTCAATTTTTTAAATACAAAAATAAATAATTTTTTAATTGAATAATTGAATTTTTCTCAAAATTGAATTCTCCTAAAGAATTTTATCAAAAAATCTTTAAATATTTGAATTCTTTCGACAAATTTCAATAAAAGTTTTAATAATAATTACAGTTTTCTGCGGGAGTTCGATTTAAATTGTATTTAAATTCTGCGATAAGTTTTATTATTTATGAAAATAATTGAATCCTTGTAAAAAATTTTACTATCTATGAATATAATTGAATTATTGCGAAAAAAAATTTATAAAAAATTTCTCAATAATTAAATTCAGCTGGAAATTTCTATTGCTTATAAAAATAATATTAAATTTTTTCGTAGAATTTTATTAAAAATTTTTTTAAGTATTTAAATTGAGTATTCTTGTAGAATTTTTATTTAAGAATTTAATTCTTTTAGAAAATTTTCAGTAAAATAGTAGAATATTGAAAATCGTTGAATTAAGAAAAATTTTTGATAATAATTGAATTTTTGACATGAATTTTATTAAAGTTTTTGAAATTAATTGAATTTTTGTGATGAATACTATTGTTTATAAAAATAATTGAATTTTGCAATGAATTTTATTAAAATTCCTGAAAATAATTGTATTTTGTCGAAGAATTTTAATAATTGAAATATTGATAAAATTTTTTTTAGATTTTTTGAAAATAATTGAATTTTTACGAAGAATGTTAATAATTTTGAAAATAATTGAATTCTTGTGATAAATATTATTATTTTTGAAAATAATTGAATTTTGCAATGAATTTTACAAAAACTTTTGAAAATAATTGAATTTCGAAGAAGAATTTAATTATTTCGAAAAATATATAGGTAATTGAAATTTTGACGAGAATTTTTTTTAAATTTTTGAAAATAATTGAATTTCTGCGAAGAATTTTATTAATTTTGAAAATAATTTAATTCTTGTGATAAATATTGTTATTTCTGAAAATAATTGAATTTTGCCAAGAATTTTATTAGAATTTTTGAAAATAATTGAATTTTTGAGAAGAATTTAATTATTTCTAAAAATAATTGAAATTTTTACGAGAATATTGAACTTCAAAATTTAATTTTTTCCAACCGAATCCTAATCACTGCAGTAGGTCAAAAAAAAAAATTGCACTAAATACAAACAAGTCAAATCTTAATAAAAATTCCCTATAAAGAAAATAAATGTTTCCATTCGTTGGACGCAATCTTTTGGAAGAATTTAATCATCAATAAAGAGAATGATCGAATTGAATGGAAATAAAAAAAGGGAAAAGAAAGGGTTCTAAACCGCAAAAAGATTTGAAAGATGCGATGAAGGCTGAGATCTAAATTCCCATGGGATCATTCTCTGTATAATACATTATTGTGAGAGGAGGGAATCAGGAGAGAAGGTCGAGTTTTGCATCTATTATCCTATCGGTTATTTGTTCCAAAGAAAGTTTTGTAGGCACCCAAGGAGAAAAAGGACTCGAAGAGGGGAATTAATGTGGGGCTACACCTGCAATCGTTTTTTGAAAAGAAGCATGTAGTAGGCGAGTACCACCATTGCCGATCAGTATATATTCACTCGTATTCAAATGGCGATCATTAGATAATACTGACATCGCGTAATTCTATCTCTGATATCTAAAGGCGCGGTCTTTCATTGTTTATTTTTAACATCCATTAAATATTTTCTAAATAAACTTTCCCAAGACGCTGCATTATTTTTATTTTCTCCCAAGTCCATTTTAGAAAACAATTTCCATTTATTTTTTTATTTACTTTCAAGTTATTTCTTTTTAATTTTTTAAATTATTCTTTCAATTTCTTTTTTAACTTTTTTTTAATTTCTTTTTTTAATTTTTTTTTAATTTCTTTTTTTAATTTTTTTTTAATTTCTTATTTTAATTTTTTTTTAATTTCTTTTTTTAATTTCTTTTTAATTATTCTCTTTTAATGGCATACTCTTGGGGTTTTTTTTAATGGAATAATTTGATTATCATTTCGATATAAATTGTGGGTTTGTATTTTAAAGATTAACGGTGGAAATAATTGGAATTTTTCCAGATCAAAGGTTTTTGTGACAAGCGGGAAATAATATCTGAGTTGAGAAAGAGAGAGAGGGAGGGAGGAAGGGGAAGTTTACTGGGACGATGTTTCGTTCTCCTCTCGTATTTCACGGGGATTTGAACCAAAGACATTTTCACCCAATAAATAGATAGGCCCGGGTACTTGGTGTTATACACGGCGATCCTTATTATAAACTCTAACTAGCTGCAGTCTCTCATTCCATATATCCCAGGGGGTAGGACGATACACTTGATGGGATTCCTAGCCGATGGTGCGGACAATCCTATTTCGACCCTCTCAAAATCACTCCCTTTCGTCTTCGACCCGTTTAGTCGAACGTTAAGTCGTCCTTCGAGAGCCGATCCTTCGCTCGCGATCCTTGTTAATTAATCCAAAGATCTATCGATTTATTTTCATTAATTTCGAGCGACATTTTTTTAAATGTTTTTTCTTTCAAGTATTTTTAATGCGACTGTACTTACAGGGCTCCTACTAGGTCCGTAAATACCGTAAAGGTCCGTAAATTTGCTTCAAGTCCGTAAAAGTCGGTTTTTTTGAAAAAAAGGTCCGTAAAGTCCGTAATTTGATTGAGACAAGAGAAAAAGTTCGTAAATTGTACCTACGATATAATTTGGAGAATTTTAGAGAAATTACACTGAAAAAAAATTTAATTGATTCAAATAACCAATTAATTGACTATTATCAATTAAATATTTAATTCAATCAAATAATATTTATTGAAGTCAATTAAATGGTATTTGAACCAACAATTTCAGTATTTGAAGCAAATATAAATTGAACCATTTTATTGACTCCAATAAATATTATTTGATTCAATTAAATATTTAATTGATAATAGTCGGTTATTTGAATCAATTAAATTTTTTTTCAGTGTACAATTGATTGCAGAAATTCAATTATTTTCTAAAGTAATAAAATTCTTCGCGGAAATTCAATTATGTTGAACATTTTTTTAACATTCTCGTCAAAATTTCAATTCTTTTTAGAAATAATTAAATTCTTATCCGAAATTAAATTATTTTCAAAAATTTTAATAAAATTCTCTGCAAAATTTCAATTATTTTCAAAAATGTTTCTTAATTGAATGATTTTTAATATTCTACTATTTTAATAAAATTTTCCAAAAGAATTCAATTTTTTTTTATTCAATTTCAATTCAATTTAATTCAAAATTCATTGCAAAATTCAATTATTTTCAAAGATAACAATATTCATCACAAGAATTCAATTATTTTTAAAATTCATAACATTCTTCGCAAAAATTCAATTATTTTCAAAAAATCTAAAAAAATTGTCAACATTTCAATTATATTTATAAACAATAGTATTCATCACATTTAAATTCTTGTGATGAAATGAAATTTTAATAAATTCTATAGCAAAATTCAATTATTTTCAAAAATAACAATATTCATCACAAAAATTCAATTATTTTTAAAACTAATAACATTCTTCGCAGAAATTCAATTATGTTCAGGAATTTTAATAATATTCATTACAAAATTCAATTATTTTCAAAGATAACAATATTCATCGCAAAGAATTCAATTATTTTTAAAAGTAATAAATTTCTTCTTGGAAATTCAATTATTTTTAAAAAATCAAAAAAAAAATTGTTGTCAACATTTCAATTATATTCATAAACAATAATAGTATTCATCACAAGAATTCAATTACTTTTAAAAATTTTAATAAATTCAATTGCCAATTATATAATTATTTTCAACTAGAACAATATTCATCACAAAAATTCAATTATTTTTAAAATTAATAACTTTCTTCGCAAAAATTAAATTATTTTCAAAACAACTAAAAAAAATTGTCGTCAACATTTCAATTATCTTTATAAATAAATAGCAAAATTCTTCGACAAAATTCAATTATTTTTAGGAATTTTAATAAAATTCATTGCAAAATTCAATTATTTTCAAAAATTATTCTTGGCAAAATTTCCCAAAAGAATTCAATCCTTAAACAAAAATTTGAAGAAAATAAAATCTTCAAAATTTCAATTATTTTTAGAAATACTTAAATTCTTCTTCGAAATTCAATTATTTTTTAAAAATTTGAATAAAATTATTGGCAAAATATAAATTATTTTTATGAAATAATAATACTTTCAGATTGTTTCAATTATTTTCGTAAATAATAAAATTCTTTCTAGGGATTCAATTATTTGCATAAATAATAAAACTAATTTGCAGAATTTCAATTTTTTTTAATACAATTTTAATCGAATTCCTCGAAAATTGTAATTATTCTTCTTAAGAATAACAAATTCAAATATTTTCAAAATTAATCAAATCCTTCACAGAAATTCAATTATTTTCAATTAATTCAATACAATTTTAATCAAATTTCTTGAAAAAAGTAACTATTTTTAAAATTTTTATTAAATTTCGTCGAAAGAACTCAATTCTTCAAAAATTTATTGATAAAATTCTTTATGAGAGTTCAATTTTAAAAAATATGCAATTATTCAATATATTGTTTTTTTTATCTTTAAATAATTGAATTTTAGTAGAATTTTCTAATAAAAATTGATTTTCATTTCATAAAAATGAATTTCAGTTAAAATTTTTGACTCTAATTAAATATTAAAAGCATTAGAGCTTGAATTTTTAGAAATAATTGAATTTTGAAATTAATTCTTTTGACAGTGTTTAATTGATTTTTTTTCATATTATTTAAATTTTTTTTCTAATATATATTTAATTGATGAATTTACGAATAATTGAAATTTCGTAAAATTGAATATTGTAAACAAATATGGATCTGAAAATTGTCAAAGAACTTTTCCGAAAATTATTATTATAAATAATTAACAATTGATTTCTTTCGAAGAATTTTAATAAAATTTTTAAAAATAATTACAATTTTTCGAAGAATTTACTTAAAATTGTATAAAAAATTATTGAAGTCGGACTAGTTATTGTTTTGTCGGAAATTGGTCCATAATTTTTAATTTTTGGTCCGTAGAGTCCGTATTTTTAAATACTTTCACTGGTTCAAGGCCTGCGCTTAGAAATTGTTTCTCTTTCTCATTACCCCCACTCCGGTGCTCGTGAATTCGGAGAAATAGAAATCAAGAGAAGGAGTGGGTCCAAGGAGAGCAAGAGAGACACTTCGAAATATCTCTCTCGCACTCACATCCCCCACTCCATTTCTTACTTTCCATTTCTCATCACTTTTAAGCCGATCTTAAACCGTCGGTGTAAATACACTGTCAGATTCATATAATTATCTACTTTGAAGATATAGTCACTTCTGCTTTGATCTCGGTCAACAGGGGAACTTTAGTCCAAAGGGTAAATGAATCAGAAGATTAATATCTAATAATAAAATTTCGTTTCAAGAAATGTCAACATTCTTATATACAGTAGTTAAAATGTATATTCTAAATTTGATAATCAACAAAGGATTTTGATATAAATTTTATTATACAAAATGAGTAATTCGGGGGCAATTTCGTATACACACCCCTCACACAAAGTGAAAGGAAAGACTTTCTCTGTCTCGCTCTGTTCTCTCTCCTGTGTGTCCGTCTCCGTCGTTCTCTCTTGTGATACACACCGAGTTGATGTCCAAAGGTGCTTCTTCCCTCACACTCGACAAGACGTTTGCCTCTGTTGCTTAGTTGCTTAGCAAATTGTACAATAACAATCCTGACGTTGTTGCCTCTTTACTTCCCTTTCCCAGTTGTCCCGTTCCCGTATAGTGTTGTATGCATTAGCGGATACTCCGAAGACAAGACAAACGGAATATTACACAAATACCCTTCCGTCTTGCCTGCCCGCGACCCCGCGGGCGCCATCTTAGCTTTCATCTTTGAACCACTGAAGGAATAAAGGGAGAGTTTCGCCCTCCGGAGTTTGGACAATTTCAACTGTGAGGCAGGACCACGTTCCGATTGCTTAGCCTAATTCATCCTCCTTTCACCTCGCACATGCAAGGCATCAAAGTAACAACTAGTCCTTTCCAGAATCTTGTCAGCAAAGTTAGATAATGTCTACATCGTTGCGGTGAATCTGCAACTGGAATAACTTCATTTAAAGGTCACTCCCTTTCCTAATCATTCTTATTTTATTATTCCTTTTATTCTCATTTTTACTCTATTACTCTTATCTGTTCTATTCTTCTTTCTTTTTTTATTTCCTTCTTCTTTCTACTTTCTTCTTCTTCTTTTTGGTTCGTTTGTTGCTACGAAACACTCTTTGTCGAAACCATTCTATATACAGAACCAACCAAAAATTAAACAGTACAGAAGTCAAAAGTTTAAAAAAATGGAGAAAGGTTGGGAATCATTAAATGTAGAGAACCAACGAAAAATTAAAAACTACAGAAGATGAAAATTTGATAAAGATAGAGAAAGGTTGGGAATCATTAGTAGAGAAGCAACGAAAAATTAAAAAGTACAGAAGTTGAAAATTTAGAGATATAGAGAAAGGTTGTGAATCATTAAATAGGTAGTGAAAGGTTGGGAATCATTAGTAGAGAACCAACGAAAAATTAAGAAGTACAGAAATCGAAAATTTAAAGAAATAGAGAAAGGTTGTGAATCATTAAATAGGTAGTGAAAGGTTGGGAATCATTAGTAGAGAACCAACGAAAAATTAAGAAGTACAGAAATCGAAAATTTAAAGAAATAGAGAAAGGTTGTGAATCATTAAAAATATAAAACCAACGAAAAATTAAAAAGTACAGAAGATGAAAATTTGAGGAATGTAGAGAAAGGTTGGGAATCATTAGTAGAGAACCAACGAAAAATTAAGAAGTACAGAAATCGAAAATTTAAAGAAATAGAGAAAGGTTGTGAATCATTAAAAATATAAAACCAACGAAAAATTAAAAAGTACAGAAGATGAAAATTTGAGGAATGTAGAGAAAGGTTGGGAATCATTAGTAGAGAACCAACGAAAAATTAAAAAGTACAGAAGTCGAAAATTTAAAAAAATAGAGAAAGGTTGTGAATCATTAAATAGGTAGCGAAAGGTTAGGAATCATTAATAGAGAACCATCGAAAAATTAAAAAGTAGAGAAGTCGAAAATTTCAAGAAATAGAGAAATGTTGTGAATCATTAAAAATATAAAACCAACGAAAAATTAAAAAGTACAGAAGATGAAAACTTGAGAAAGATAGAGAAAGGTTGGGAATCATTAGTAGAGAACCAAGAAAAAATTAAGAAGAACAGAAGTCGAAAATTTAAAGAAATAGAGAAAGGTTGTGAATCATTAAAAATATAAAACCAACGAAAAATTAAAAACTACAGAAGATGAAAATTTGAGAAAGATAGAGAAAGGTTGGGAATCATTAGTAGAGAACCAACGAAAAATTAAAAACTACAGAAGTCGAAGAAGAAGAGAAGAAAAAGCTGCGGAATAATTGATCAAGGTAGGTAAGATAGTTGGTTCGAAGTAGATTTGCATCAAGGAGTTTGGTATTGTGCTTCTTCGTTGGTAGAAAGGGGAGATTGGCCACATGTCATATTCCCATTGTCTGTGTTGTCACAGAGAGGTAAGTACTCAGTACTAAGTGCTGTTTTATTTGTCTAAGAACAGCCACTTTATACACTCCCTTCTTGCGTTTCCTCATAAGTACTCACACGCAGTTATTCGCTAATGCACGTTAGTCGCATATAAGCTCGGAAGTCGCGATTGTGATTCCTTACTTCCTTCCCAATGGAATAAACAACAATTGTTACCCTAACATTTCCATATCAAAATATAACTCCTCCAAAGTTCGAAATTTTCGAATTTTCAAAAAACAAACAATTGCGAATGATGCAAAAATTAAAAGACAAAAAACGTTAAGCGTACCATGTGAATTTATACTAAAGAAAAAAGTTGTGCGTGTTCTTAGGATTCTTTTTATGTTTAATTTGTTTAATTAGTTTAATTAGTCCTGAACTGTTCTTAAAGCTACTTTTCGATTTAGAAGCAAACATTCTTTAATATTGAATCTATTAGTTGTCTTCTCAAAAAGAATAAGAGTGGGAATAAATTTCTGATGGAATCTTCAGGGGTCGATTCTTCCGACCACCCCGCCAGTATAAAAACCGAGGCGCTTCGTAAAAATGTACATAACACGATATAAAAGCACAAGTTCGGACGTTTTGGCATCCGGACAAGCAGACAATCAACTCATCGAGGCGTGCGGATGCATTTTTATAATATATTATAGACTGCCCGATGCCTTTCTCCATATCGTACGTCACTCATAATGTCAGTTGCTAACGTACCGTCTCGAACGTATTTTATACGTACCGGGTGATTACTTATAAAATCATTCCCAAAAAAATTAAAGTAATAAAATCATTTCAATCTTTCTTTCTCTCGAAAAAGAGCGGGATCTTAGTACCAAAATGCAAAATGCGACTAGTACCGAATGGTGGGGGTCGCTTCTAAAAAATAAAACAATTCCTTCTTAGAAATTTTAGAAGTAAAACTAGAAGTTCTTTTATCCATTTGGTCCCCAAAGGTGACATAGTGAAATTTTTAAAAGAAAAGGAAAATAATAGTATTTGCAATGGTGGGTATCGATTTTGATGCATCACAGGGTATAATTTTCAAATAGTTCGTAATGTGTGCGTATCTGGTTGTGTATATCAGCCGTACAGATAATTACCATCTGATAGAGTCCGTTGTCTGTTGGGAGGTTGATTTTATACTTGTTCTTATTGCTGGCCCGTCAAAGGCATCCCCGTGGCGGTAGGACGGCTCCGATCTCGGAGGGGGCCTTAGGGGCCCCGTTGGCAGTCACCCCTCGACCAATCACCGTCCCTTCTACCTTTATACATGTAGAAAATACAAAAAGAGAGAAGAAATAAAAAATTCCCCTTCCCTCCATACACACGGAGTCGATTAGATTCACCGTGAAACGATGCATCGACCGGTTTGAGGGTAATGGAAAGGCAATATGAGAGAGAGAGAGAGTCCTATTATGGGCCCCGTTTCGATGGCCGTTTGAAATTCAATCCCCCCTCCCCCTACTACCACCCTTCTTTACGATTAGCAATGAATTTGAATTTTTATTTAGGATCCAAATTTTTTTTTCACTGAGGGGAATTTTTCTTTTTTTGTTCAATTTTTTGTATTTTGAGAATTTTAGGATTTGGATTTTTAAAATTCGAAAATAGACGCAAAAAGAAAAATTCCTTTTTGGGTCAAAAAACGATTTGAATTTTAAAAATTCGAAAACAGACCCATATTCTGAAAAAAAATAGAAAAAATTTCTATTTTTTCTTTTTGGGTCTTTTTGGGTCAAAAAACAGTTTGCTATTTTTATAAATTGGGCCAAAACAAAATGAACTGAAAGGTAGAAAATAATTCAGTAGATAAATCTTTTCGATCAGTTATTATTTGCAAAAAAAAAAGAACAAAAGAAGCGAGATGTAAAATGTGAAATTTATGTTTCATACAATGGTCAACGATAAAGTGCATCATAAACTTCACCATTTCAAAACAATTGAAAGCAGGTTCGCGCGTGTACCACATGCTGATAATGCAGATTCGTTGCAGCTGTTTCCACTGCAACAAATTCAATATTGAATTGAGAGAGAGAGAGTAAAAATTTTCTAATCGACGTGAAAATAATCCAAATGAAATATTCAACACTTGTCATTTGTCGCATCTTCAATATTGAAAAATTCTATTCTCTCAATAAACCCTAGTGATAAGTTGAATTAAAATTTAACTAATTTTTGGAAGAAAAATATTAATATAATATTAATTAATATAATATTAATTAATATTAATATTAATAATCATCTAAAATGATAATAAACGATTAAAATAATAATTTAAAATAAGAAATCTTTTTTTCAAATAAAATTTTATATCGTGAAGATAAAAAAATAGTTTATATGATCTAAAAGAGTTCGAATTGCATGAGCATTTTCTGACAGATGAGAATGAAAAGAAATGTGTTTTTGAAAACGATTTTTAGTTGTTTCAGAACAATAAAAAAAATTGTCACAGGCGAGAAAATATTTTAAAAAGAGCCATTGTCATTGTTCAATCCAAGAAAAAAGAGACGTTTTATTGTCCTACATGTAACATTTGATCGAACCCGTTTTTTCTTCTTCTTTTTTCTTATTCTCTACTCCTTCCTTATGGATAAGTATCTTATATATACGTAAACTTGAATCTATGGATTTGAGAGAAAAAAAAGGGAAAGAAATTTTATTTCAAATCTTTTGAGTGGAAGAAGAAGCCCTTCGAATGAAAGAAAATCTTCACCCACTTGACCGACTTTTTACGGATATTTGTCGATTTCGCGGTGACACATACGCAATGCCATTGCACTCCAAAAATTCACGATCTTGGTATAATCTTTTGTATATAGGAAACAAAATTTCTCCTCTTAAATGATCGACATTTATTTTCTTATGTGAAATTTGAAATTTATTTTCATTAATTAGTCTTTTTTAATCATTTGACAAACTTAAACTCTATGTAACACCAGCAACAATATACTTTTTTTTAAATTTATATTAATATTATTTAATAATTATAATATTATTATTACCTAACTATCAAGTCTTATTACTATTAGAGAAGAGGAATGTTAATTATATAGCGCTGGAAGGATAATTCGTAAATTTGCAGTGATGATAATATCGACTATAGTAAGCGTTTATTTTCCCCGTGTAAAATTAGTGAAACCAGTGTTAGGGATACGTTTGATATCTTCGTTTCGATTCCTTCTAAACTATTCCTCATCATGATTTTCCAACCCTTGTGTAATAGAAAAGCAGACGGCAGTCGTCCCTCTCTTCTCTAATTGTTTGATTACTCAGCACGCTACTGAATCACGCTTGAATTCAAACTGAGACTCGCGGAGGATTTTAACCGCAGCACTATTAACATTATAGATGACGGCGCAATTCGAGAAAAATTTTTAACCTTTACTAATTAATAAAAATTTTCTAATTTGACGTCCACTTGAAGGCAAGAAAATCTCTCTTTTCTACGGGGGGAATTAAAGTCATAGCAACGATTGCTAAAGCAGATGGTAACGGTTGCCATGGTAGCAGATACTACAGCAACTGTAGCCATGGTAACAGTTCCTCTAGTTACGGTTGCTATGGTTACTGTTTCCTAGCAACAGTTGCCATGGTTACAATCACTAACCCTTCTACACTACCAACAACAACGTTACAATTCTAGGTTTTCAATTTTTAAATTCGATATTGACTTCCGATTACGAAATGTTTTGATCACAATGCCTAACACTGCTTTTTGTGAACTAAAGAATAATATCAAAATCCAACGATCAATTTGATTCATATCGAAGAAGGAGTCAACGACTAAAAATACTCCTTCTCGAAGATCTTTCGAAGGCTTCTCTCACCAAAAATTGACAATGCCCATTTTTCTTCTTCTATATAAAAAAAAATCGAAAGAAGGGCAAAAGATTTGACAAAAGGATCACAGCCATTCGCGTGTACACATTGCTCGAGAAACATGTATTTCATCATTTCTAATAGAAAATCACAGAAGCGGGAGTATCTATCGAAGATCGTGGCTCTGGAAGATTATTTTTATATCACGAGAGAGTGAGAGAGAGAAAACTTCTTTTCTGCTATACTCTTTCACGGATGGCTTAACCCTCCGTCTCAAGAAAATCATATATTGGAAGTCCGTTTGTGCCACGGCTTTCAACATATAATCCTCCAAGGAAACAGTATTTCTTCTTTTTTTTCTTGTTTCTCCCTTTTCTCTTCCTCGTTTTCTTTGATGAATTAATTACATTTTTAATTATAAAGATGAATTGTACTTTTTTTTCTATATTATTATTAATAAGAAGAAGCATTTTCTTCCTTATCGGAAGATTCGTGTAAATTTTTTTTTGCCTTTTTCTTGCTCGTGAAATAAAATATAGGTGTGTTAATTATCGAAATGATGAAATAAGGATCGAAATAAATATAAAGTAGGCTGAAATGAATTTCTTTTCGTTTGATGTTCTAGAGGAAAAAAGTGGAAATATAAAAAATAAGTAAAGTTGAGAATGGAATAGAAACAAATATAAATAGGGAATAAATAAATAATAAAATAAATATATAAAGAATTAATTATTATTATTAATTAACTATGATAAATTTGAATGTTCTTTCATTTTTTCATTTATTAATTTTTTCTTTCTCTAACACTCTGAAGTTGTCTTTTGTTTATACTTTTGTTTTGTGTTATCTTTAGATAGATTGTGTATTATATTATTATCTTATAATTATTTTTATTTTATAGTTAATTCAAAATTGTAATGACAAATAGAAATCATCAGAATTTTTTTCACTTCTTTTCATTAAATAAAAAGAATGAAATAAATAAAATTTCTCGAAAAAATTCAATTTTTTTCTTCGCTATATAAAAGTTTTCAAATAAATTCAATTATTTTCTAAAATTTTAATAAATCCTTCGAAACAATTCAATTATTTTTATAAATAGTAAAATTCTTTGCAGAAATTCAATTGTTTTTGAACAAAAATTTAATAAAATTTCTCGAAAGAATTCAATTATTTACCAAAATTTTTATAAATCTTTCAAAACAGTTCAATTATTTCTTTAAATATAGTAAAATCTTTGCAAAAATTAATTAGTTTCAATAAAATTTCAATGAAAGAATTCAATTATTTTTAAAATTATAATAATTCGTTTAAAACAATTCAATTATTTTTAAAAATAGTAAAATTCTTTGGAATAATTCAATTATTTTGAAAAAATATTGTAACTATAGTATTTTCAAAAAAAATCTTTAAAAAATTTTTCAAAAGAATTTAATTATTTACAAAAACCTTAATAAAATTTTTTAAAAAAGTTTAACTTTCTATCAATAATTTTAACAAAATCGATTATATTCAATAAATTGAAGAAATTTTTTGAAAGAATTTAATTATTTTCTATATTTTAATAAAATTCCTTGAATGAATTAAATTATTTTAGAAAATTGTAATAAATTTCTCAGAAGAATTTAATTATTTTTTTAAAATTTCAGTAAAATTCTCATGAAGAATTTAATTATTTTTTTTTAAATTTTAATAAAATTCTCAGAAGAATTTAATTATTTTTTTTTTAATTTCAATAAAATTGTTATCATAAAATTCAATTACTTTTTTAAATTATTATTTTGATTTAGAAAAAGAAGAAAAATATTTGCAAAATTTCTATTTTAAAATTAGAAAATTTTTTGAAAATAATTGAAATTAGGAAAAGAATTTTTTTGACATTTTTATGAAAATAATTGAACTTTGGAGAAGAATTATTTTATAGTTATTTATAAAGATAATTGGGATTTTTACGAGAATTTTTTTTCAAATTTTGAACATAGTTGAATTTTATAAGAAGAATTTTATGTCTTTTGATGAATATTGTTATTGACGAAAATTTTTGACTTCCTTCGAATGATTTTATAATTTTTGAAAATTATTAAATCCCTGAAAAGTATTTTAAAATTTATGAATATAATTGAATTACTGCGAAGAATTCAATACCAAAGAAAGATTTGTTCGAAAAAATTATTGCAAAATTCCTGTTTTAAATAATTAAATTTCTGTGAAATTTTTATTTTTTTGACAAATAATTTGTTTTTTGTAGAATATTATCAAAATTTTTGTTTAATAATTGAATTCTTTTGGTAAATTTAATTAAAATAGTGGAATATTGAAAATCATTGAATTGAGAAACGTTTTTAGAAATAATTAAAATTTTCTTGATGAACGAATTTTAGAAAAATTTTTTAAAAATAATTGAAATTAGGACAAGAATTTTTTTTATAATTCACGAAAATAATTGAAATTTGGAGAAGAATTTTGTTATTTATAAAGATAATTCGGATTTGTCACGAGAATTTTTTCAAATTTTGAACATAGTTGAATTTTATAAGCAGAATTTTATTTTATTTGAAAATAATTGAATTTCTGCAGTTATTTGTAATTTCTCCAAAATGGAATTATTTTAGTGTTTTCAACAAATATTTAATAGAAAATTTTTAAATTCTATTATTTTTAAAATTGCTAATTTTATTTAAAAAAAGGTGTAGTAACTATGAATTATTATAATTAGTATTAATTAATTTAATATTATTAATAATTAATATATTCAAAATATTAAAAATACTTTTTGAATTGCAATGAGAATAAAAAATCAAAATTCGCATATGAAATATGGAAAATGAACATATTGTCGTTTGATGATTATACACATACTCGCGCAAAAAGATGACTTTCACACTCGCGAGGAACTTAGGCCGAAAAAAGACATAACGTTAATCCTCAGCAGGTGAGCTATCTTTACTGGCCGTAAAACTTATAAAAGAGACCCTGGAAAGTATTTGTAGAAAATTGAAAACTTGACGCGATGCATATTCATGTGGCAAAGGGGTTTTAATATATATTTTACGGTCAGCCCTTTCGCGAGTACGTAAAACATTATATTCTAAAGAGCTTGGATTAATAGTTAAAATAGTAAGAAATGAAAAAAAAATTAAACTACAAAAATAAACAAAATTTTATTTTTTCGAAAAAAATACAAAATAGGAATTTTTTTTCAAAGACTTTTCTAAACGCTTAATTGCTTAATGAATAAGAAAAAAGCTGCTTTGAGTTTTAGGGTCAAAAATATTTTTTAGATTTTCGATTTTTTTTTTTGTTAATTTAGAATGTTAATGAGCGTAAAGAAGGTAAAGAATAAAAAAAAAAATTTGTTGGAATGGGGAAACTTATGGGTAACCCATATCGAAAAATTGATTTTAATCGAGAGTCGAGTCGTGATTCGAATTTACGACAGAGTTGGGTTGTTCGACTAGTCGATTTAAGGCCGTTTGACGTTCCAAACTGAAATGGTGATTAACATAAAGTGCTAATAACGTCCAAGCGTCGTGGTTTTCTATAACGAAGCTTTTTTTTCACGGTTTATGCGCCCATTACGTTTTACGATCGAACCGAGAAATAGCCGAACGATGAATCCCAGGGGGTCCCTTATTCTTTCCTTCTGCGAGTAAACCAATTTTTTTCCGCTTTATTTGAAGAAAAAAAAATTTTTTTTGCCCCTTTCACTTTTTAGTATTTTTGTATTTCACTTTTTAGTCATATGCGCGTGTAATTTTTACAATTCTCTCGCGATATCCGCGAACGAAAAAGCAAAATTACACTTTTTACGGAACTGGTTCCTTAATTAATACAAAGTATTTTTAAAAAATTGACAAAAAGTTTTTTTGCAAAGAAATTTTGAGGGAAAGGTTCCTTAATCATTTCTAAAAGATTGTTTTGTAATTAAAGTAATTAAAAAATTCATTAATTTGCAATAGTTCATTATTATCATCGAAATTTAAGTGAATAATAATAATTCTTCTCGAAAAAAGCAAAAAATGTTAAAATTTTAAGATTTGTATTTTTTTTTTTTTTTTTTTAAAGTGAAATTAGCATAAAATTTTAATTTGAAATCTATTGTTTTCGGGATTTTGAAAATGATCGACAAGAGATTACTCGCCTATATTAAATATATTTAAAAGCAGTTCGACCTGGTTGTCAGTTTGACAAGATTGACTTTAAGGTTTACACTTGGCTTTGTACAACCAAGACTAGCTGTCTGTCCCTTATCTTGTATATATGTATAAAGTCCAGCATACCAGCGGTGGTAATTATCACCGCCCGCTGAGTTTGGAAAGTGAGTAAGAATTTCTGACACTATTGAAATCGACTTCGACAACTAAATGTCAGGAAAAAACTAAAAATAAAAAAAAAATTACGAATTTAAAAAAATTGGATAATAAAAATTATTAATTATACAGGTATTATTATTAATTATCAATTAATTAGTAATAGAAGACATAAACACTAAATACTACAGACCTATGCCTTTCATTACAAAATAATTTTTCAAAAAATAAAATAATTATAAAAAAAACAGAATAATTCGAAAATTCTCCATATAAATTGTTATTTAATTTATAAATATAATTTATATTTATAATTAAATTTATTTAATTTATTTATAAATTTTATTTAATTTATTTATAAATTAAAACCTGCAAACATGATTTCTGCAATTATAAAGTGAAATCAATATTTCCCGAGGGAATAAATAATTTATAGGAAAATACAGTGAAAAAGACGACAAGAAAAAAAGAGTGCAAAAAAAAAATCTTGAGATGTTGAGATTTAAACCGAAATTATCAAAAGTAGTAATTAACATTTCAAAGAATTGCAGTAGAAGAGTTGAAATTACCTGTCTGTCATTAATTAAGTTTCAATTTAATCATAGCTCGAGCCAATCGATGTCTTGAAAATTTGTTTCGACCTCTTCTCAATTCTCTCTCTATAGTTGAATATATATACCATATACAAATTAGCGATCATCGAGTTGTGGCATTTTTTTTATTTTCACATTTGGAGCAATCAAGCGTGCAGTCTGCTAATTACCCCAAACATCAATCAAACAGAATTTTAATTAAAAATATTATTTAAATCCGTATTAAAGAAAAATTTTCAATCAACGATTATAAGTAAAAAAAAAGTATTTTTGATAATTAATATATGTAATAAATTAATACATAATAAATTAACACATAATAAATTAATTAATAATGAATTAATAAATAATAAAGTAGTACATAATTAATAAATAAATACTAAATGAATAAATAAATACTAAATGAATAAATAATTAATAAATTAAGAAATAATTAATTAATAATTAATAAAGTAATACGTACGTAATTAATAAATAAATAATAAATTAATAAACAATAAAGAAATACATAATTAATTAATAAATTAATAATTTAAGAAATAAAACGGTGCAACAGATAAACATTAAAATTTGAATTAATAATTCAATAATTGAAAGTTTAATTATTGAAAATGATTTTCTTCTTTACAGACTTCGTACTCGATAATTAATTTTAAAAAAGTAGCTTAAAGACTAAAAAAAGTAGTAAAAATGTAGCTATCGAAAAATTAAACTTTACGACTTAATTTTTTTATAATTTCTTAACTGCAAACAAAAATAGAATAATTTTTTTAAATAAATCATAATTTTTTCTAGAAATTTATAAATAAAATAATTCAAAACTTAATTCATTTTATTTTATTCAATTCTAAATCAATTTTTATCACAAAGTTCTAGAATGAAATTACTTAAATACAAAAATAAATAAAAATTTCAAGAAATGTAATTAAAAATGAATTGAAAATAATTATTGCACTCTAAGAAACAAATTATATCAAATTTTTTTAAATAAATGAATTTTTTCGAAGAATTTTATTGAAATTTTTAAGAATAATTGCGTTTTTAGAGGAATTAATTTTAAATTATATTAATAATTGTTGAAATCCTGTGATAAGTTTTATTATTTATAAAAATAATTGAATTCTTGTCATTGAAATTTAATGAAATTTTTAAAATAATTGCATTCTTGACAAGAATTACAAAAAAATCTTTTTAAAGAAATTAATTTGTTAAAAAAATTTAATGAAACTTGTGTTTTAAATAATTGAATTTCTTTGAAAATCGTACATTATTTATGAAAATAATTGAATTCTTTCAAAAAATTTTATTAACATTATACTGAAAACAATTCAATTATTATAAAGAATTTCATTCAAATTTTTTGAAATAATTGAATTTTTTCAAAGAATTTTATCAAAATTTGTTGAAATAATTGAATTTTTTCAAAGAATTTTATCAAAATTTTTAAGAATAGTTGCATTTTTTGCGAAATTTATTTAAAATTATATAAAAAATAATTAAAATCCTGCAATGAGTTTTAATATTTATAAAAATAATTGAACTCTTGCGACGATTATTATAAAAATTTTAAAAAATAATTGAATTCCTAAAAAAATTTTATTATTTATAAAAAATAATAATTAAATACTTTCAGAAAATTTTATTTAAATTATATAGAAAACAATTCAATTATTATAAAGAATTTCATTCAAATTTTTAAAAATAATTGAATTTTTTCAAAGAATTCCCATAAAGAATTTTATCTACAAATTCGTAAATAATTGAATTTTTTCGACGAATTTTAATAAAATTTTAAGAATAATTACATTTTTCGAGAAATTCGATTAAAATTGAATGAAATTTATTTATCTTTTCGAAAAAATCTATTCAAATTCCATTTTTGTTAATTAAATTCCTGTGGAATTTTTATTAATTTAGAAAATAAGTGAATATTCTTGTGGAACTTTGTCAAAATTGTTTTCAATTAATTGAGGCCTTGGATCCAATAACTCGCCCGACGCTCGAAGGCACGCGCTAATACCAGTCGGGTAGCAGTGAGTGGCTCAGAGGCGCTCACTGCTCACTGACTGGCAGTTGCGCGTTTCTCCGAGCGTCGGGCGAGTTATTGGATCCAAGGCCTCAATTGAATTCTTTTGGGAAATTTTTTAAAAATAATTGAATTTGATTGCTTCTGAAAATAATTTATTCAAATTCTATTTTAAATAATTGAATTTCTGTGAAATTTTTATTTTTTTCGGAAAACAATTTGTTTGTGAAGAATATTATCAAAATCTTTGTTTAATAATTGAATTCTTTTGGGATATTTTATTAAAATAGTGGAATACGAAAAATCATTGAATTAAGAAACATTTTTGGAAATAATTGAAATTTTATTGATGAACGAATTTTAGTAAAATTTTTGAAATTAATTGAATTGTATATTACTTTTGAAAATAATTAAATTCTTGAGATGAATACTATTATTTATGCAAATAATTAAAGGTTTGCGTAGAATTTTAATAAATTTTTTAAAAATAAATTGAATTCTTTTGGAAAATTTTTATTGAAATTGATACTAAAAATAATTGAATTTAGAAAAATTTTTGAAAATAATTGAAATTTTGCCAAGAATTTTATTAAAATTTTTAAAAATAATTGGATTTCAGAGAAGAATTTAATTATTTCTAAAGATATTTTAATTTGTAAAAATGTTTTCTAATTTGAATCAGTGATTGACTTTTTGCTTTTGAATTGATAAATTTTACTAGTAAATAATCATTTCTCGTAGTAAAAACTAATATTTACTAATTTAAAATTTAAATACAATAAGTCAGTTTATAATTTAAATTAAACTTTTTCCTAATTTAAATTTAGAAAGTAGATAATTTTTTTGAGAACATTTGTAGAATTTAGAAGCTATATATCAAAATTTTCGCAAAAAAAGAGAATAAATTCTAGTCTAAGAAAAGAATTGTTATTTTATACTGTTTTAGTTTTTATGTCATTCCCCTTTTTTTCAAAGTTACTTTCGAGACTATTAAGAAGATTTTTATCATTGAAATTTAAAATGTGAATCGTCAATTTGGTAGCGCGAAATCGTTTGTACATTCATTCTGGGAATATTATATTTGACTACTAATTGGTTGGCGCGCCTTTTTTTTATATATATAAAAACGCGACACATCAGCCTTCAAATCGCCTAGAATCGTTTCTTGGAAATTGGTCTAATCTTTTATTTGTACTTTCGTTTTTTATATTTAATTTTTCAGCAACAATATTTTGGCAAATTGTTTTAAAGCAGTTTTAGCAATAAAATTTTTGCCACATTCTGAAATTAAAAATTCACCTTTGTTGGGTAGAAATAAGCTATTTTTGGACCTTTTTGCAAAAATGCCCTGTTTGAGCCCCGATAGAGCCAAGTTAGGTGCAAATCGGGCTGTAACTTGTCCCTGTCATGGCAAATTAAAAAAACTAGCCTCTCGATATGAAATCAAAAATTCATCTTTGTTGGGTAGAAATAGACTATTTGTAGAACTTTTTGAAAAATGCCCTGTTTGAGCCCCGATAGAGCCAAGTTAGGTGCAAATCGGGCTGTAACTTGGCTCTGTCATGGCAGATTCAAAAAAGCAGCCTCTCGATAATAAATACAAGAGATTATTAGCAAAAATCAGATTTGCTTAGATTTTGCCTTTTTGGTATGAAAAGGATTATTTCTCGGCGAGGGAAAACATTGTATGTATGCAGCAGATGTTATGATACGATAAACGGATCGGTAGAATTGTCGTCAAATCTCGTCGACTTCCATTCAGCCAGTGAGAAAATCCTTTATCTTCAAATCGGCGAGGATAATTTGGTTGTGTAGACATGGCAAATATCTGTACAAGAGATCGGAATAAGGGTTGGAAAGCGAGGTTTTGGGCTGGCGTAAAGACTGGGTATACGTTGGAATCACTAATACAGGAGATGTTTGCAAACCTGTTAATAATGCCGCGTTTACTCGCCGGGTTATTAGTGATGGCAAACACTTTAAATTGTTCTCATCGCGAATTAATAATGAATGCAAGTGGCCGTGAAAATTTCCACTCCAAAAAAAAAAAAAAAATCATTTTTCTTTTCATTTACAGTCTACTGTACTATAGTTTTTAAAAATACCATTTGTTTCTAAATTTAAATTTCCCGCGAAGTGAAATTATTTCAATAGAACATATGAATTTCAAGTTTGTAATAGAAGATTTGCAAAACGATTTATTCGAAATTCGATATATTCGGTCACACGAATGTTTGCCAAAGACCGCAAATGTGAAGAGAGATAAGATCCAAATGGCACCCGCGCGGAACTTCCCAAGTCTCTGGCCCTTTCTATACATACTCTCTCTTACTATACACGAAGAAGCCCTTTTCTTAGATCCCTTAGGTATCCTCCCATGAACACACCGAGCGAAAACTAAACTGGTTTAGCTTTAAGCACGTTAGAACCCCTTTAATAGCTTATAGGTAAACAAAATTAACATATCTTAACAGCGTTAAGAAATTCAGCGTCCTCGCTGCCAAGAGTTGGCAGGGGTAAGTTAGTTAAGTAGCGAAGAGCGAAAACCGCCATGAGCCATCCACGATATGCGATACCATAGTGGGTCGTAAGTTACTTTGTAGCCTCATTTCGCGTCGAAGATGCTATTCTTGCCGGAAATTTAATCCCATCAGCAGTCACACATTTTATCAATGAAACACTCAAGAAAAATTCGCCTCTCTCTCTCTCGCACACTCGCTCCCTTTGGCTATATGAAAAAATAATTAGACAAAACTGTTATAAAGTATCAAGAAATATTGTTTATAACTAGTAACAATTCGCGAGCTAACGCGTGCGACTAACTTTTTCCCCACTTTTCAAAATAAAACCAGAAATTTTAAAAATAGAATTTAAAAAATTTTAATTCAATTTTTTGTACAAATTTTTTTTCAGGAAAATAAAATATGAATTGGAAAATAGTTCAGGGTTTCTACAAGTCATGGACTTCTCGTCCGGATACCAAATTTTGGAAAAGTTGCAGTAAATTATTGCAGAAAAAGAAATTCAATTATTTTCAAAAAGAAATAAATTTTTTCGCAGAAAACAAATTAGTATAATATAATTATTGTGGTTATAATAGTTATAATATAATTTCTAATTCAAATTTCATATTTATTAAAAACAAATTGAATTAAATATTTTTATATTCTATTTTTTGTTAAATTGATAATTTTATTTAAAAAAAAGGGATGTCACAGTAAAACGTGAAGTGTTAAAATAACGCGAGAATGGATTAAAATAATCTGCAACAGTTTCATCCCGCAAGAATTAAATTAACACCAGAAAGGATTAAAATAATCTATTTTGGTGTTATTTTTAACTATGAAAGAAATTTTACTTTAAATAAAACACCAAAGTCAACGATTTGTAAAAATTCAACGAATTTAGCTTTTCCAAGAAGAATAGTAAGTTAATAAGTTACTAACTTACTAACTAACTTAGTAACATAGTTACTAAATTCAATTGTGTTCAAAACTTTTTTAAAATTCTCGTCAAAATTTCAATTCTCTTTATAAATAATAAAATTCTTCTCTGATATTCAATGATTTTACAGAATTTTAATCAAATTCTTGTCAAAATTTCAATTATTTTCAAAAGATTTCTAAAATTCAATGATTTTGAAATATCTACTATTTCAATAAAATTTTCCAAAAGAATTCCATTGTTAAAAAAAAATTTGAAAAAAATTCTACGCAAACATTCAATTATTTTCATAAATAATAAAATTTTTTACAGGAATTCAATTATTTACAAATTTTTTTATAAATTTCTTCGCAATAATTCAATTATTTTCATAAATAATAACTATTTTCCAGAGATTCAATTATTTTAATAAATAATAACTATTTTCCAGGGATTCAATTATTTTTATAAATAATAAAATTCTTTTAGGAATTCAATTATTTTCATAAATAGTAATAAAACTCATAGCATAACTTCAATTATTTTTAATGCAATTTTAATCGAATTCCTCGAAAAATGTAATTAAGATCTTAAAAATTTTATTAAAATTCGTCCAAAGAATTAAATGATTTAAAAAATTTTTTGATAACATTTTTTATGAGAATTTAATGTCAAGAAACATGAAATTAATAAATTATTTATTTTCGTATTCAAATAATTGAATTCTCGTAGAATTTACTAATAAAAATGGTTTTAAAAATGAATTTCAGTTAAAATTTTAGATTATAATTAAATATTAAAAGCATTATAACGTGGATTTGTAGAAATAATTAAATTTTTGAAATTTTTTCGCTAAAATTCAATTACATTTAAAAATTTTTTTAAATTCTCGTCAAAATTTCAATTATCTTTAAAAAATAATAAAATTCTTCTCTGAAATACAATTATTTTCAAAAATTTTTCTCAATTCAATGATTTTGAACATCTAATATTTTAATAAAATTTCTTAAAAGAATTCAATTATTTAAAAAAATTTTTTGATTAAATTCTATTAAAAAATTTATTTATTTTTAAAAATAATAAAAATTTCACAGGAATTCAATTGACAGATTTTTTTTATAAATTTCTTCGCAATAATTCAATTACTTTCATGAATAATAAAATTTTTTACAAGAATTTAAATATTTTCATAATAATTAAATTTTTTAAAGAAATTAATATTATTTTCATAAACTAATATAGCTCATTGCAGAATATACAATTTTAATCGGTTTTCTCGGAAAATGTAATTATTCTTAAAAATTTTATTAAAATTCGTCGAAAGAATTCAATTATTTGAAAATTCGTTTGTAAAATTCTTTATGAGAATTGAATTTTGAGAAACATTCAATTATTCAATAAATTATTTACTTTTGCATTTAAATAATTAAATTCTTGTAGAATTTTCTAATAAAAATTGATTTTCATTTCATAAAAATGAATTTCAGTTAAAATTTTAGATTATAATTGAATATTAAAAGCAATATAGCGTGAATATTTAAAAATAATTGAATTTTGAAATTAATTTTTTTTAAAAAGTTGAATTGAATTTTTTTCATATTATTTTAAGTTTTTATTTTTCAATAAATATTTAATTGCAGAATTTCCGAGTAATTGAAATTTTGTAAAATTGAATATTGTAAACGAATGAATTTGAAAATTTTCAAAGAACTTTTTTAAAAATTATTAAAAATAATGGATTTATAGAAGAATTTTAGTTAAAAACACTAGAAAAAAATTTAATTTTAGAGAAGTTAAAAATTATTGCAGAAATTCAATTATTTTCAAGAGTAATAAAATTCTTTTTAAGGATTCAATTATTTTTACTAATAATAAAACTCACCGCAGCGTTTTAATTATTTTTCATACAATCATAATTGAATTCCTTAAAAAAAGTAATTATGATCATGCAAGTTTGAATAAAATTCGACAAAAGAATTCAATTATTTAAAAATTTGTTAATAAAATTTTTTATGAGAATTGAATTTTGAAAAACATTCAATTATTCAATAAATTATTTACTTTTGCATTTAAATAATTGAATTCTCGCAGAATTTTCCAATAAAAATTGATTTTCATTTTATAAAAATGAATTTCAGTTAGAATTTTAGATTATAATTGAATATTAAAAGCAATTTAGCGTGAATTTTTAGAAATAATTGAATTTTGAAATTATTTTTTTTCGAAAAAGTTTAATTGAATTTTCTTTTATATTATTTGAAGGTTTTATTTTCTAATATGCAGTTAATTAAAAGAATTTAGGAATAATTGAAATTTCGTGAAATTGAATATTGTAATGTAAACAAATGAATTTGAAAATTGCCAAAGAACTTTTTCGAAAATTATTAAACATAATAGATATAAAGTAAAATTGTAGTTGAAAATTTTTGAAAATAATAATTGAATTGAAATAATGAAAATAATTTTGAAGAAGTATAATATTCTTATAATATAAAATAATGATTTTATTACTTGGTGATCTTTAATTATTATAAAATATGAAGAAATCGACTCCGAGTCGAAGGCTCGGAGTGATCGATTTCTTCATGTTTTTTTTTGTTATAAAAAAATTTAATGAACTACAAATTTAATTCATTGTAAAAAATAACACCAAAATTGATTATTTTACTCTTTTTTGGTGTTAATTTAATCTGCAACACTTTTTACTGTGGTAAGAAGTTAGCCACGCACTTTAGCGCGCGAATTATTTCTAGTATGTTTAATATATTTAATAATATTTAAAGAAAACAGTTGAAAATATTTAAAGAAATCAATATATCTAGAATATTTCACAAATAAGACATATAATGACGATGATAATGAATATAATGATAAAAGAAGAATATGGAAGTTGTAGCATTTCGGGAGGACAAATATAGTTCGTTAGTTGATGATGTCTTGGGTGCAAAAAAACGCCCCCGCCTTTACACCGACAGATATTATTTCTGGCATTGACTTGGCCCAAAATGTATATAACGATACTAAGAGACCATCATCGCTTATGACTCACTTTACCCGAAATATTCCTCCTTCATTAGTCTCTCTTATACCATTGTTCGACGTGCTCTTCAATCATTCAGAGCACCGAACACTTTTTTTTCCTCGCATGCACACGCAACGTCATCAAAATTCTAAACTTTTTTCGCATAAAAAAAAATATACAAAATTTAGCATAACTATAAATACGACACTACAATAACAGACATGAAAAATAATATTTCACGAGAGAGAATATCATTGAATGTCACATTCTCCACTGGGCGAGCCACTCGGCATATATATATTGATGATTGATAAAACCGCGATTCACTGTGAAATTTTGCAATGACATATTTCAAAATGACACATCGCGCATTGGCTCGTCACAAAACCGTTGAGATCACAATGGTAATTTTGTTTCTGCGACTCTAAACGCATTTTGTTAATATTCTGACAGCGTTCGAATCAACATTATGCTTTTCTCTCTCTCTGGACTGTATTCCTTCTATCTATAAATTTCTATTTCTGACTCACATGTCGGTATTCTTTTTTGTATTTTATTACCCGATTACTGTTTATTTTATTTTTCTATATAAGATCGCAGTATGTCAAAGAAATGCCGTCTTGTTTCTTTTTCTTATGCTTATACTTTGATCACGATCGCGCGGTTTCTTTGCTTTGTGTTTGAAATTTTAATCAAATTATCGAATGACTCAGTTCTTCTTCGCAAAAAATCTAAAATTGAACATTTGCTTGGAGTGTAGATATAATTTTATCAAAAAAATATTTTTTTGTTTAGGGAACTTGTTAAATTGTTAATAAATATATTAATTTTATTTCTTAAATATAATTCAGTTAATTTTTTAAAAAATACGTTTTAATTTCGAGTATTTTCGCTATTTGCTTAATAGTGCTTAATAATAATTTATCGAAATTATATTTAAAAAAAAAAACATAGCGAATAAAGTTGGAGAAGATTTTGTTATCCCAACGATCGGACCAGTGATAAATGTGGTCCCCCCTCGACCTAAGAGAGTTAGTGTAGCGAAGAGAGGGGGGAGTTTTACGGGGGCCGGTGATAAACAGTGTCGCTCATTTACAATAGCCGACGAACACGCATTAAAGCAGACTAATATGAAGTGTATTAATGCGCGTTGTATTGTCTATCCCCATAAGTACATCGCTACTGTACCTTTATCCCACCGTGGGGGCCTCATGGCCTAAAGCTTTCTCGATATATTCACAGTAACTTTTCACGCAGGGAATATATGTATAAGCGACCGTTCTGGGGACACACGTACCGTCAAAATTCTCCAAACAAAGTATCGTGAGTCATCTCATTTGTCATTGGTCGCCAATGTTCTTTTCTTTGTTTCCTATCTTGAAGGTAATGCACCAAAATTGGATTTTTGTTTATTAAGGAACCGGTTCCGGAAAGTATCGTCCTATCTGGAATTATTGTTGGTAATTGGGATTATTAATAGAATAACTAAATATTAGTAGAACTGATACTTTATTTAATTAGAGATCATCATTTTCTGTATCTACTAATTATTAAGGAACCGGTTCCGGAAATTGTCGTACGCTTGGTATTTACCATAATTGGGATTACTAACAGAACTGTTATCCAGATATCCATGATGTTCTTGGGATAACCATTGGTCCAGGAAAATTAGAATTAAGATGTCCCAAGGATGACCATGCACACCCTTGGGATATCCTAGGAAAATCGTAATTTTAGGGCTTGAACTAGGTTCCTAAATCCCGCAAAGGTCCGTAAATTTTCTTGAAGTCCGCAAAAGTCAGTTTTTTTTTTAAAAAAAAAGGTCCGTAAAGTCCGTAATTTGATTGAGAAAAGACGAAAAGTTCGTAAATTGTACGATATAATTTGGAGAATTTTAGAGAAATTACAAATGATTGCAGAAATTCAATTATTTTCAAAAGTAATCAAATTCATCGCAAAAAATTCAAATTATGTTCAAAAATTTTTATAAATTCTCGTCAAAATTTCAATTGTTTTTAGAAATAATTAAATTCTTCTCCGAAATTCAATTATTTTCAAAAATTTTAATAAAATTCTCCGCAAAATTTCAATTATTTTCAAAAATTCTCCTAAATTCAATTATTTTTAGTATCTATTTTTATAAAATTTTTCATAAGAATTCAATTATTTAAAAAAAATTGAATAAAATTCTACGCAAACCTTTAATTAATTGCATAAATAACAGTACTCATCACAAGAATTCAATTATTTACAAAAGTAAGAAAATTCAATTATTTTTAAAAGTAATAAAATTCAATTATTTTCAAAAATATTACTAAAATTCGTTCATCAACAAAATTTTAATTATTTCCAAAAATGTTTCTTAATTGAATAATTTTTAATATTCTACTATTTTAATAAAATTTCCCAAAAGAATTTAATTATTAAACAAAAATTTTGATAATATTCTACACAAACAAATTATTTTTCAAAAAAAATAAAAATTTCACAGAAATTCAATTATTTAAAACAGAATTTGCATAAATTTTTTCGAACAGATCAAATGTTTTATTTGGCATTAAATTCTTCGCAGTAATACTAATACTTTTCAGGGATTTAATTATTTTTAAAAATAATAAAATTATTTGAAGAAAGTCAACTATTTTCATAAATAACGATATTCATCAAAAGAATTCAATTATTTTAAATAGCAATAAAATTCATTTATTTAAATAATATTTCCCAAAAGAATTCAATTAATTTTAAAACAATTTTTACAAACTTCTACATAAATCTTTAATTATTTTCAAAAATAATGAAAATTTTACTGGAATTCAATTAATAAAAATAGAATTTGAATAAATTTCTTTGAAAAAAAAAAATAAATTTAATACAATTTTAATCGAATTCCTCGAAAAATGTAATTATTCTTAAAATTTTATTAAAATTCGTCGAAAAAATTCAATTATTTAAGAATTTGTGGATAAAATTCTTAATGGGAATTGAATTTTAAGAAACATTCAATTATTCAATGAATTATTTATTTTTGTATTTTAAATAATTGAATTCTAGTAGAATTTTTTAATAAAAATTGATTTAAAAATGAATTTTAATTAAAATTTTAAATAATAATTCAATATTAAAAGCATTATTTGGTGAACTCTTAGAATTAATTGAATTTTTGAACGTTTTCGAATTCAAATCTTTGAAAATTTAAATTTTTTATTTTTTTAACTAAAAATTCTGTGGAAACAATTTTTTTGAGAAATTTTAATTGCGTTTTTTTTAAATTATTTGAAGTTTTTATTTTCTAATATATATTTAATTGAAGAATTTACGAATAATTGAAATTTGTAAAATTGAATATTGCAAATAAATAAATTTTGAAAATTGTCGAAGAACTTTTTAAAAAATTATTAAAATTAATGCATTTATAGAAGAATTTTAATTAAGAACCCAAAAAAAAAAATTACTTTTGAAAATGTTACAAATTATTGCAGAAATTCAATTATTTTCAAAAGTAATGAATTTTTTCGGAGAAAAATTATTTTTTAATATATATTTAATTGAAGAATTTACGAATAATTGAAATTTGTAAAATTGAATATTGTAAATAAATGTATTTTGAAAATTGTCGAAGAACTTTTTCGAAAATTAATTGAGAATAATTCTTACTAATAATAATTGAATTGAAATGATGAAAATAATTTTGAAGAAGAATAATATTCTTATAATATAAGAAAAAGGTCCCTAATTTTTTATTTTTGGTCTGTAAATTCCCTAATATCTAAAAATAATAAATAAAATAAAAACAAAATATAAAAATAAAAACAAAACCAAGAAAAACTATAGGTCTATAATTGTTATCAAAATTATTAGAAAACCGATTTTTCAAAAACAATATTAATTTCTAATTTTTTTCCCCTTTCGAAGGGAATTGAAAGATTCTGGAGGCCGTAACTTGAGGGAATTATTCAAAATTTTGGGTTTGTGGTTGTAGGGAGATGTATATAACTTTTGCCCACCTCCGGTATTCATCTCCTGGTCCAAACTTCCCCCTACGTCATCCCAAAGACCACGTGGGTGAGATACTCGTTGCTCTGAACTTGGGATGTTTAACATAACAGGAGCAATCATTTATGCGTAGCGTTGCCGGACAACCTCATAATTTAGCGCTGTGGGTAGAAAACTGTTGGCGCTGCCTATTTCCAGAAAGGGTTTTTAGAGAATTATATATTTTTTACACCAAAAAAAAAAAAAAAAAAGAAAAAAAGAAAAAAAATGAAGAAGAACAAGTCTTTTCACTATTCTTCTCGATTTTCAACCATATATGACAGTATTCTGCATTGTTAGAGGGAAAATTAAATTTACACGAATTTATTCACAATTTCTTAACAACTTATTATTCACAATTTTATTATTATTTTTTTATCATTATTATTTTTTATTATTATTTATTATTATTATTATTTTTTTTTTTACAAAACAAATTTAGGAGAGAAAAAAATGCTTTTACGCTTTTATTAAATTATTATTATTATTATTATTATTATTATTATTATTATTATTTATTTATTTGTATATTCATTTTCTTATTTATTTATCTATTCATTTATTTTCTTATTTTAATTTTCGCTTATTATAATAAGAAGAATATTTTATTGTAGAAAAAAAATTAACGGGGGCATTTGTTTGAATTAAAGTTCATGAAAATAATGCCTTTTATCATAGGGATTTGTTTGCTCGTAAACTCGTCATATCGCGGTCCGATCGAGCACGCTGATAGGTTCTTGGATCAGATCCGAGTGGAAGGTGAATGCATTGCAAATGATTAATTTAGTCTCCTTTCCGCGAAGTTAAGTTTCCTTAAGTACCACTTTTGAGGGAAGGGAGGTAAAGGGCAAAAAAAGGAGAGAAAGAGAGAGAGAGAGAGATAGAGAGAGAGATGAGCATGAGAGTATATCCTGGATTCGAGACACGTCTCCCATCCAAGTTACGACGTCCAGCTGGATCGTCCAATCTCTCGTGCGCATGGATCAACAAGCTCTTTTTCTCATGAATCCATCGCAAAAACACATCGAGAATCTCTTTGAAACGAGAAATAATGTGCATACTAAAAAACTTTTTTTTTTTTATTTCTACTCCCAAATAAAATATTCAAAAAAGTACTATTTTTATCGCATATTAATTTTTTTTTTTTGCAAAATGTATTCTCAAGTATAGTCGAACCTTTGTAAACAATGTTCTGTCAATACTAATTAAAATACTAATTAAAATTTAGAGAGTAGGTATTATAATATAATAATAATTAGCAAAATTTCTGAATAGAGAAACAAAGATGAATAAATAAAAATGAGGAGCAGGTGAGAAGATCAACAAATGGAGTGGCTATTGTTCAAGAAGAGATTTCAAAAAAAATGTTTCGAAAGACAGAAGGTGATAGTGGAGAGAGAGAGAGAGAGAGAGAGAGAGAGAGAGAGAGAGAGAGAGAGAGAGAGAGAAGAAAAAGAAATGAATGGAGAAAGAGAGTCTCGTTACAGGGGGGAAATATATATCTCGCGGCGTGACAGCATCGTAACGAATGGTGGGCATTAGTTAACAGGATATCAAAAGGATATCCTGAGCTGGCCACCAAGGAGTCAAGACCCCACCCAACTTGCAGTCGATGCCGCGGCACACAACATTCATGAACGAAACCATATGGAATACAATGCCTCGAACCTGAAACTCTATCGCGATATCATCCCGGTTATAAATTGGAACACAGCTTCGTCCTGGCATTATGATGTCTCTAATATGTCTTTTTCCATAGTCATTCCCTGCCACTGGTCGCTATACACCATCATTATTACCCCCCATGTAAATATTAATCCCCCACCTCCCCGAAAAAATAGAATTTTTTAAAATAATCAACAAGTTGGTAAATAGATCCACTCTGGTGACATTCTCCGTTTGGTTTCTTTCTTTTGTACTATACAGAATCACAATGTCATGAGGGCAGAAATTTTAGAAGCATTTCTGCATAACTACTTACAAATAAACGTTAGACTAACGTTAACTAACGTACACTAACGTTAGGCTAACGATAACTAACGTTCACTAACGTTCACTAACGTTAGACTAACGATAACTAACGTTCACTAACGTTCACTAACGTTAGACTAACGTTAGACTAATGTTAACTAACGTTATAATCTGATATTAGTAATCAAAAAATGTCGTTAGACTAACGTTAGCCTAACGTTAGTTAATGTTAGTCTAACGTTGGTAGCATTAGCTAACGTTAACTTTTCCACCTGGGTACATGATAGTAAATACCAAACTTGAAAGATGATAATAAATTTTTACTATGTATACCATAAAATTATGGTATACCATGTATATTTTTAAATTTGAAAGTTGAGAAGAGAAATGATATGATGATGAACACAGTTGGAGGGGCAAAAGGAGGTCTAGTTCTTCAGATACATGGGTCAGTCTGGTAGGCGTTACCAAAGAGGCCAGGCCTACCTTCTGAATCAAAGCTTACAATGGACCTGCAACAATACAATGTGAGTGAGCTCGTTCCGAAACCTAACCTCACTTCTTCACTGACGCCCTGAGACACTGATGCGTGTGTCGAGACCGGACACCAAAACTCAATACAAAGATAGCCTTTTCCTGGTCGCCCACCTCCTGTCTCCTCTATCGCACAATGTACTCACATGCGGAGCGATAAAAAGTTTAACATTGTTGACAACCTACTTGAAAGCGTGATAAAATTAACTATAAACTTTGATATCGTTTTCTCAATCTACACATTTACAAATACTATTCATTTGAAATTAATTATATTTCGAGGCGGGCATTATCTAGAAATGTAGCCATGAATTTTAGAAATAAACAAAGTTGCTTATTGTTCTAAAAGAAGAACAGACAATTGTTTTTGGAATATTTTTGAAGCATTTGGCAACCCAGGTGGAAATGTTAACGTTAGCTTATGATATCAATGTTAGACTAATGTTAGACTAACGTAAGCTTATGATATTAATGTTAGACTAACGTTAGACTAACGTTAGCTTATGATATTAATGTTAGACTAACGTTAGCTTATGATATTAGTGTTAGACTAACGTTTGTTTATGATACTAACGTTAGACTAACGTTAGACTAACTTTAACTTATAATATTAACATTAGAACGAAACATATTTGACTCCTTTTCATGTTAAAACAAAAAGTCACTGTAATAATAAAAATCCCGAAATAAAAGTTTTCAAATAAAAATTCTTTCCGAATACACTTGACATATAGTGATCCAGGAGCAACGGACTTGAAGAATGTAATTGCTGCAAAACTTGAGACTATATAAAACCACATACATTTATACCTTGGATCTTGATTCTATACCTGAAAATAAATAAGAAATGCAGGAAATCGTTATGGAGTTTATATGTGTGAATGTTTAAGATCTCTGTTTCTTATATTATACGCGTCCATGAGTCAGCACATGATCGTGACCTCGTTACCTTGACTCTTATGCGGCTACTGTTTTCCCAAGAATCGCGCGCGACAATCAAAAGAATCAAAAAAAAAAGGAAAGAAAAAAAAATTGCCAAGAACGATGACAACAATAAATTTTATGACCTCGTCAAAAATGTCAACTAACTTTTATCAAGATCCCATTCGGCATCACACCTCACGATCGTATCACATCATGATGATAATTATATTGAAATTAACGCGAAACACTTTCGCTCGAAACGATTTCATTAGTCTCTTCTTCTTCCCTGCGCCTTAAAAAAACGAAGAAGAAGAAGAAGAAGACAGAAATTCACAATGATGAGTCCGAAAAGTGTCTTTTAACGAGAATATGGATCTTGTTTGCTTTAAAGATTGGTAATTTTGATAAGTACGAATCGCTTCCCAGAAAACACCTTTGAAAGTGTGGTTTTTATATAAGTTTTAAGGTTAAAATTATCAACCCAGATGAAAAAGTTCTATAGAATTTCACTAGAATTATTTTATAGAATCATTTCTATGCAATCATTCTATATGAATTCTAGTGAATATTTTACAGAATTTCACTAGAATGGTTCCATAGAAATTCTACATGAATTCTACTAAATTTTAGTGATTTTTAATTAGAAGGAATTTATATTCGTGAAATATTTTTCAACTTTATATTAATGTGTAATTAAATTTTACATTTGATTTCTATGGCAAAATTTAGGCAAACATTGTTTATATCATTTAAATATATTATAATTCATAGTTTCTTCTTATTTCAACTGTTAAAAAATTTAAATTAGTGTAAATTCTCAAACATGGAGAACAGTAGCTTTTATTGTAACAAATAAAAAAAGTTTCTAAATAGTATATAGCAAATCGTAAAAAAGTAGTAAATAGTAGGTTTTAGTAGATGAGTATGCAAGAACTGAGATACTTAATTTAAAGCCCTGCTACTAGTAATTATAACAGATTATTTTAAAATTATTAGTTGTCACGATCACTTCTAATCAATTGCTCTTCTTTACCGATTTCAAAGTGTTTTATAATTTTCTTTTGAATTATTAAAACTTTTGCACATCACTGCCCTTTTTATTATATTTTAGACTTTCTCACAAAATTTCAGCTTGATTTATTAAATATTTAAAGAGAAAAGTGGTAGAAAATATTATCATCGAACTTCTAAGAGTCACATGTTGTTAATCTGAATTATGATCTAGATCATTAATTGAGAAATCAATTTAACATTAATCATGATCTAGATCCTTAATTTAATGCAATACTACCTAATATTAATCTGAATCATGATCTAGATCATTTTCGGGCATTTTTTCGGGTAAATTAATAAGATTCGGGTATTTGAATTCGGACAAATGTCCCATTTTCAAGTGAGGCAAAGTATAACGAAAATTTCTAAAACAGAACAAAGAATTAAAATCACATTCCCCATAGAGAATACTTAATAGCAAATATTTTTAAACTCTGGATTCAAATTTTTGGGTACCGACCAATATCCACCTGTCACCGTTTATCCTCCATGTGTATGTGAGTGTGTATAAGAGAAGTGAAAAAAAATTCACTCTCATTCCCAGGGGACAAATGTTTCTTACAATTAGCAAAGCGGTTGGGCCGATCTCGAGCAATCTCTCGGACGTGTCGTAATTCATAAGTAAACCAGAAGGCAGTGCACCGAGCTGTCCCAGCGTCCCAGCATTTACGAGAATCCAGTTCAAGTGTGTATATAAACGCGGATACCCCAACAATCCGGTGGGGGCATGAACGCAGGTAGGTATATATATATGACGCGCTGGATAACCAGTTCTCCGTGATTTGTGGCTATTCCCGAGCGATCTGGGCGCGATAATAAAGTGGCAATGGGGCTTGTTAGCGATGTGAGTTCAACGAGAGACGTTGTTTCTATATGTTGTTGTACTGCCCTCGACGCATGCCAGTCAACCAATCACTTTTCTTCTAATTGTAATTTCGTGAGAAAATTATTTTCTCCATTTCTTCATTATTATCCCCCCCCTGTTATAAAACATTTATCTTTCTTGTACCCTTAATTTAAAAAATAATATAATTTTCCCCCTCTATTTGTTTTTATCTTATAAAATATGTTACCTTCGAATTTTTCCCCTTTCCCTAAAATCTCCATATTTTTCCCCTTTGTTTATTTCTTAATTTATATAAAGATTACGAAATAAACTAACTTTTGGAAAAGTTCTCCCGAATCAGGGGCAAAAGTGGTAAAAAAAAATAGGCCCAAACATGAAGTATATATAAAACTCGATAGAATTTCTACATGAATTCTACTAAATTTTACACTGAAAAAAAATTTATTTGATTCAAATAACCGATTAATGAACTATCAATTAAATATTTAATTGAATCAAATAATATTTATGGGTGTCAATTAAATGGTTCAATTCCATATTTGCTTTAAATACTGAAATTATTGGTTCAAGTACGCATTTAATTGACTGCAATAAATATTATTTGATTCAAGTAAATATTTAATTGATTGTCAATTAATTTATAAATTCAATTATTTTCATAAATAGTAAAACTCATCGCTGAATTTCAATTATTTTTAATACAATTTTGACCAAATTTCATGAAAAATGTAATTATTGTTTAAAAAAATTTATTAAAATTCGTCAAAAGAATTCAATTAATTAAATATTTGATGGTAAACTTCTTTATTATGAGAATTCGATTTTAAGAAACATTCAAATATTCAATAAATTATTTTTTTATATTTAAATAATTTATTTAAGTTTGAAAAATTATTAAAAACAATGGATTTATAGAAAAATTTTAGTTAACACTGAAGAAAAATTAAATTTTCGAGAAGTTATAAATGATTGCCGATGATTGCGGAAATTCAATTATTTCAAAAAATTCTAATGAAATTTTTTAAAATAATTTAATTGTTTTTAATATAATTTTCATAAAATTTTTTGAACAAAATCATTGCTTTAAAAAGATTTTTCTAAAATTCTTCTCAAGAATGCAATTATTTTAAAAAATTTATTAAAGTTCGTTGACAAAAATTCAATTATTTTCCAAAATCATAAAATTCATCGCGCAGAAATTAAAATATTTAAAACAGAATTTTCCTGATATTTTTTGAATTAAAAAACATCAATTATTTAAGATTTAAATAGATTTTTATAAAATTCTTTTGAAGAATTAAATTATTTTCGTAAATAATATGAAATTCTTCTCAGGAATTCAATTATTTTTTAAAATTCAAATAATATTCTTCGCGAAAATTCAATTATTTTTATAAATATAAAAAAAACTCATCGTAGGATTTCAATTATTTTTAATATAATTTTAAATTAATTCCATGAAAAACGCAATTATTTCAAAAATTTTAAAAAAATTCTTTGAATGAATTTGATTATTTTTAAAAATGTTAATGAAATTCTTTATAATTGAATTGTTTTCAATCTAATTTTATTAACATTTTTTTAAAGAATTTAGTTATTTTTATAAATAATATACAATTTTTAAAGAAATTCAATTCTTTAAAACATAATTTTCCTAAAATTTTTTGAACGAAATCATTTCTTTAAAAAAATTTTTTTAAATTCTTCTCAAGAATTCAATTATTTTTAAAAATTTATTGAAGTTCGATGCCAAAAATTCAATTATTTTCATAAATAATAAAATCGCTGGATTGCAATTATTTTTAATATAAATTTAAATAAAATTCTTTTACAAAATCTGATATTAATTTGTTTCTTGGAGTGTAATCATCATTTTTAATTCATTTTTAATTACATTTCTTGAATGAATTTAATTATTATTAATAATTTTAATGAAATTATTTGTAAAAATTTAATCATTTCAAAAAAATGGTGAAAAAGTTCTTTAAAAGAATTTAAATTCAAGAAATATTCAATTATTCAATAAATGATTCATTTTTGTATAATTTAAATAATTGAATTCTCGTAGAAATTTCTAATAATAATTGATTTAGAATTGAATAAAATAAAATGATTAAAGTTTTGAATTATTTTATTTATAAATTTCAACAAAAAAATAGATTGAATTTTGAAAGAATTACTTTTGTAATTTTTAGAAATAGTTAAATTTCAAAAATGCGTTACATTGAAATCATTTGAAATATTTTAATTCCAGTAGACAACATAAATAGGTATTTAAATTTTTTTTTTAAATTATTCTATTTTTGAATGTAATTAAGAAATTATAAAAAAGATCGAGTCGTCAAGTTTAATTATTCGATAGCTACTTTTTTTCTGTCTTTAAGCTACTTTTTGCTACTTTTTTAAAATTAATTATCAACTACAAAGCCTGGTATCTAGATTCTGATTTATTTTGTATTGAGTTTTAAATTTAGTATCTAGATCATGATCCAAATTAATATTTCTTATTAATTCAATATTTTTCGAAGGCATGAATTACGTAAATAAAAGATGTTTAAATTCATTTGTTTAGCCTAATGGCTTCAATCCATTAGGTCAAACAAATGAATTTAAACATCTTTTATTTATAATATTACTTATTATTTATTAATCTTTTTAAATGAAGGATCTAGATCATGATCTAGATTAATATTAGGTAGTGTTTTGAATTAAGGATCTAGATAATGATCCAGATTAAAATTAGGTAGTAGTGCTAACTAAAGATCTAGGTCATGATCTAGATAAATATTAGATAGTAGTGCTAAGGATGTAGATCATGATCCAGATTAATTTTAGGTAGTAGTACTAACTAAGGATCTAGATCATGATCCAGATTAATATTAGGTAGTAGTGCTAACTAAGGATCTAGATCATGATCCAGATTAATATTAGGTAGTAGTGCTAACTAAGGATCTAGATCATGATCCAGATTAATATTAGGTAGCAGTGCTAACTAAGGATTTAGATAATGATTCAGATTATTTTTAGGCAGTGCTTTAAACTTAGGATCTAGATAATGATTCAGATTAATATTAGGTAGTAGTGCTAACTAAAGATCTAGGTCATGATCCAAATTAATATTTGGAAGTAGTAGTGCTTTAAACTAATGGTCTAGATCATGATCCTGATTAATGTTACATGGCAGTCCTTAAAATTTAGAATTTGGATCAAGATCCAAATTAATGGCAATACTATTTATTATTGACAATATTAACTCAAGACGAACATACATTTCATGAATATTGTTCACATATTCTGTGCTCCTTGAAACTATCATCCATTTTTGCTTGCTTGTCCGACAGAAACATATTCTACACAACCATTAATGAAAAAGAAGAGAAAAATTTTCCAGAATGCAGTGAATCAAAAATGAAAAAAAGAAAGAAGCATAAGAACAAGAAGAAGAGGAAAGATTGAAGAATGAGAACTTTGTGTAACGAAATAAAGGAACGTCAAAGGATAACGATCGCTTTACACACTAAGGAAATGCCTGAGCTCCTTAGCAAAATTGTTTAAGGCATATACACATAATGCTCTTGCGCTGGTACTTTCGTCGAAGTTCGAGGCATCTCATGGGGGATGGTATTCTCGCTCGGCAACCGCGACTAAATCTCCGTTTATGACAAGAACAGATGTCTACAAGCCTTTGTTGGGCCTAGTTTGTGCGAAGGCGCCATATAAGCTTCGCAATACGCCCTGAAACATAACACATACTCTCAGTAAAGAAGTACAACACAAACATATTCGCCCTTACTGCTTCTTTTTTGTTTTTGCTTTGCAAAGAGACGAGAAAACTGGCGAAAGAATAACGATATATAAAGTACATCCGACGATAGTATATCTGTATCAATTGTATGCATATATGGGACCCATGGCCATTGCCTACGTACATTTGTCGCGCCTAACCATTATATGGTTTATCGTTATTGTTCGGCATCGAGAAGGCACTTATACAAAAACGACAGTAAAGAGAATGAAAGAGAGAGAGAGAGAGAGAGAGAGAGAGAGAGAGAGAGACTAGCAGACATAACCCCCATTAAACCCTATACCTTATGCGATCTTCATTTAAATACGATTATGGATAACGCGACTCGCACCACTATCAATTTGATATTCAAATGAACGATCTTTTGTTCGACGACAATTTTTCGATCGCTACAATCCGCGAATCGATTCTGTTATTCTGTTGGGATATTGTACAACCGATTATGGTCTCATATTTTATCCAACAGCAGAAGCAGTAACAGCAGCGGTATAAAATGTATAAATGCCCTCGAGTTGGGGACGTTATCGTAATTTTCTTTCGATTCAAAGAATATTATTTAAGAATTAGGTGACATTGTTATCGTCGATTCTGATTTGTATCTTTAATCTCTCATGATTTCTTCTCTCTTTTTTAATTATAAAATTATAAAATTATAGTAAAGGAGAATAAAACGAAAACAATTAATTATAAAAAATAATCTTGACCTGCTGTTAGCGGTATTTAGATCCAAGTGTTGTTTCGTTAATGTCGGCTCCAAAAATAAGAGCAAGAAAGAAAGAGCAAGGGTTTAATTTCTTTGGAAAAATTTGTTGTATTCTAAACTCTAATACAGAAATTGCCACCCATATGAATACATAATCATAAGGTGTTGTTATAAACCATAAGGTGTAGTTTATAGCCAGTCGAGTAAATATATACATTTTGTACATATGTTTATAAAATAAATACAGATCGAGTACATAAAATGACCTAGGAGTATAAAGATGCCTTAATATAAAGATTTCTATACCAAATATAACGCACAAAGGACACCGCCGAGAGCTGTCATATTAAATATTATTTATGCTACTGCGCATAAACATGCTGGCTACCGCTATGCGACCACATGCGTATTGCTATATAGGTAACATTCTTATATATGTATATAAACAAATATATATATATATTTGTATATACAACAGCCAAAGAGGGTATATACTGCATGTAAAGCCACTCGATGTAACATATATACAGTCAGTATTCCAATCAGAAAACAATATCGATCCATTGTTTCGACTCACCAATAAATATCATGAAATAATATCGGTCGAATGAATTACTGCCGATCTTACAAGCAGATCGGTTCCTTTCAATGTGTATATACTTCATGCCTTTAGTAAAAAGAAAAAAAAAGTGGACATTATTTCACTTGGTTTATTTTTTTTTCAATTCTTTGCGAATTTATCCGTCTGGTAAAAGTAATACTGGAAATATATTCGATAACTTATTCTGTAAAATAAGTAAAAAGTAATTTTTTGAACACTTACGGAAGGGATTCTTGATGTAGAAGAACTTACTCCGGAAAATATATTCGATGACTTCTTCTGCAACAAATAAAAAATATTTTTTTGAACACTTACGGAAGGGATTCTTGACATATAGAAGAACTTATTCTAGAAACATTCCAGGAATATTCGATTTCATAGAAATTTTTGAAAAAAAACATTCGGATTATTAAATGTTTAAATTAATCATTAAATATCGAATGTTCTTAAAATGTTAGAACTCAACAAAAAAATCTTTGATGCATAAAGTTCCGCTCAAGTAAAGTTTTTTTAATTGTCCAAACAATTAGTGAAATAAAAGTTTACCAAGTAAAATTAAAGTATATTAGTAATTAAAGTAATTAAAGTAAAACTAAAGTTTTTTGAATTGTAACAAATATAAAATTTAATTTAATGATTAACATAAACAGCTCATGAAATCCGATTGTTTGTTATAATAAAAAATTTCTATTAGAAATTTTAAGATCTTGGCGTCAATACTTTCTTTATTAGAAACATTATCGATGCCAAGATCTTAAAATTACTTCTAATAGAAATTTTTTATTATAATGAATAATTGGATTTCATTATAGTTGCTTATGTTAATCATGGAATTAAATTTTAATTCGTAAAAAAATTAGAAACCAATCGAAAGCAATTGTTTCATTAAATAACAAAATTCGTTTTTTCCAGAAAATGTTTTTTTTCTGGGACAATTATTTACAGAAGTAAGATTAGAATTTTGATGATTAGTAAATATAAGGAAACGACTGTTAGAGTAGTTCTTCTTTAAGAAGGGGAGAGACTAGGTGAGTTGAATTAGCCCTTAAAGCTGAAGTGACAAACAATTGTATCGAGAGGGAAAAAAAGAAAATTTTCAAGTTTTGATTCTTTTAATCTACCAGTTAATTTTTCCTCTACGATAGTTAATTAAAAACAAAAATTTGGATTTTTACACTAATTTTTCGAAATAATCTAAATAAAAAAATTTACTTCGTATTCAAGTTTAGATTATTTTTTTTATTTAAAAATACTAATAAATACCGTCAGTGGAAATTTTTTTTATTAAATTATCTAAAAGGAAAAAAAGTGGCGAATTTATTCCTGTTTGTAACAAACGCTGATGGCACATGTTGAGACATCTCTTGGTTTTCGCTCGAACCTCAACTTACAATTTCAGCGATTCTCAATTTTCGGCTCCAATCAAAAAATTAATTTTCTTTCTTTTTCCAAAAATATGAAAGAAATTCTATTAAAATTAATTTTTTTTTGTTCTTCTATTAAAAACTCCGCAATATAATTTCAAAAAAAAACTTGTAAATTTCTATTTAAAATTATTTTTTCTTCCTTCTTTTGCATTGATGAAAAAATTTAAATTCCTTGCATTTCTGACAAAAATGTCAAAAAGAAGAAAAAAAGAAAGAAGAAGAAGAAGTTTACTATAAAGAAGACAATTTTTGATGCAAGACAAATTCTCCAGGCACCCATACACAAAATAAAACAGTAGTTTTATTCTTATCGATATTAGCATGGAAGGGCAATTTACAAAATCGTTACATGCTTCGAAATGGGACATTTGGGTCCACTAAAAGATATCTGTCCTCGAATAAAACGACTTTTAAATAACTTGTTAATAAATTGCTTTCAAATAAATATTCAACTTGGATAACAATTTTCGTACGGTCAAAATCGAATTTTGTTTTTCAATTTAAGATATATGTAAATTTTAAAATTCTAACTTCTATTAAAAATAATTTCTATTATTTTCTATTACTAAAATATTGGGACAATATTGTCCCAATACTTCTTTCACATCTACAACATTTCAGAATATCCCGAAATGGGAAAATTTTGGGACAATATTGTCCCAATAATTCTTCCCGCATCTGTAGAATTTCCGCATATCCCGAAATGGGACGATATTGTCCCAATATTTCTGCCGCATTTGTAAAATTTCGAAATATCCCGAAATGGGAAAATATTTCAGCCGCACCAGTAAAATTTCGGAATATCCCGAGATGGGAAAATACTGGGACAATATTGTCCCAATATTTCTGCCGCATCTGTAAATTTTCGGAATATCCCGAAATGGGACAATATTGGAAAAATATTGTCCCAATATTTCTGCTGCATCTATAAAATTTCGGAATATCCCAAAATGGGAAATTATTGGAACAATATGAATTTGTCCCAATATTTCTGCCGCTTTAAATATATCACAAATATAAAAAAAAAAATTCCTGATAATTTTTCCAATAATCTTTATTTGTATATGTGCACGTATAAAAAAAAAAGACGAATGCATTTGAAAAGCCACATTGTCGTGATCTCGTAATGGAAAATCCCGAACGTGGCATAATCTCTCATCGAGTGGTTGGAGAGAGAGAGAGGTCGATGAGGTGTGAAAGGATAGAAGGGGTGAGAGGGGGTGAGGTTAAAGAGGATTGCCGATCTATCCATGTGGGATTCTGTAGTCACTGAATGCCAGATAAAACCTCGCTGATGCCTGCCTCGGCGATTCAAGTGAGAGCCAGATGAACTGAGAACGAAAGTGGAAAGAGAGGACATAGGGGGAAAAAAGGAGGAAAGAGAGGTGGCGAGAGAGGAAAAGGCGATCCCTATTGAAAGCGAGCGGAAGGTAAAACTCGAGATCACTATATACGAAAGAGAGCAGATCCAGAAGACTCATTCCAAATCCATATAAATTGTCCTATTGTTGCCCTGCAATGCATACCAATTTTTGTATTCTTTTTCTTATTCTTCTTCAAGAAACAACTTTTGCGAAAATCAAAATTTTGATTTTTACCAATATTTCCATATTGGGTAAACAAGGTTTTTTTTAATTTAAATAGGATTTTAGTAGGGGCCTAGCTAGTTAGGCCCCTACTAAAATCCTACATTAGAGTAATTTTCAACCATAAAAATAAGTAGAAATTTTATTTATCTGAGTAGGAAAAAAACAATTTTTCAATTTTTATTAATTGCACTAAGAGCAAGTGCGGAATTTGTTGTGGAGAATAAAATATAAACCGTAATTTTATTCCCATAAAAAAAGAAGGCGGGGGATGGGTTAAAGAGTGATATTTTGACATTGAAAAAGTAGGGAGTAACAGTAATCACAGTCAAAATACTTTGGTTTAACCGATAAATTATTATCTTCACTGTGAAGATTAGCCTCAATGTTGCGACCCTCATAAATATTGGAATTTTTTTTTTCACGCACATATATAGATATATATTTATTTTTCGCGTTCCGTTAAGCCGATTTTCTTTCTACCGATGACTTCGAGACGCTTATGAAGTAACCGATGCCGAACTCTCAGCGCCTGAAGCAAAGATCCTCACAGCACCTTTCTTCCCTTTCCTTGAAACTAAGCTGCGAGAGATTAAAGACGTTTCTCAGCTTCCTTTTAGTCGGCTCGAAGTTAATGCAAACTATATAGAAAATAAAATTATTTTGTCAACTACTTCTTTTTCACCAATGTTTTGCTAAATACGAAAAAATATTTGCCACGAAATAATAAATATATAAAATTCCAGGATTTTCCAAGTCAATACTTTTTAAAATTTTAGTCAAAAATTAATAAAATTTCCGGATTAATAACACAAACTATTGCTAGAACAATTCCAATTAATATCTGAGTTATCAACATTAATTTAGTTTACAATTCATAAAAAGTAACGAGGCGCATGATTATTCACCAAATGTTATTTGACCGAACTGTCATTTTATCGAATTGCATTTATCTGAACTGTTATTTTAACGAAATGTCACTTTTGCGACACGACATTTTTACGAATTGCCACTTTTGCGAAATATAATTTTTACTAATTGTCATTCTTACTAATCGATATTGTTCCGAAATGTCATTTTTTCGAATTGTCATTTTTGCGAATTGACAATTTTACGAATTGTCACTTTTGCGAAAAGTCATTTTTGCGAATTGTCATTTATGCGAACTGACATTTTTTTCGAATTGTCAATTTTACGAAATGTCACTGTTGCGAATTGTCATTTTTGCATTAATGGCAATTCGTAAAATTTTAACATTTCGTAAAAATAACAATTCGAAAAAATGGCAGTTCAAAAAAATGACAATTCGCAAAAATGATATTTCGTAAAAATGACAATTCGAAAAGATGACGTTTTGCAACAATAATGATTCATAAAAATGACAATTAGTAAAAATGGCAATTCGTAAAAATGTTATTTGGCAAAAATGACTTTTCGCAAATGTGGCAATTCGTAAAAATAGCGTTTCGCAAAAGTGACATTTCGTCAAAATAACAGTTCGAATAAATGCAATTCGTTAAAATGACAGTTCGGTAAAATGACATTTGGGGAATAATCTGGTCCCAAACTATTGCTAGAACAATTCCAATAGTTATCTAAGTCATCAACATTAATTTAATTCACAATTCATAAAAAGTAACCACAGCCGATAATCAGCAGAAGATGAAAAATTATTTTTTGACCGAACTAATAATGAAAGTATTGACGCCAAGATCTTAAAATCGTTTTTAATAGAAATTTTTCATTATAACAAATAATTGGATTTCATTAGCTGCTCATGTTAATCATTAAATTAAATTTTATGTTTGTTACAATTCAATCAACTTTAGTTATAAATTTTGCTTGTTAATCTTCTTTTTACTAATTGTTTGGACATTTGCAAAAACTTTTATTTGACGGAACTTTTTGCATCAAAGATGTTTTTGTTGGGATATATTATCTATTTAGAAGATATGGATTTTAAAATTAGGAAACTTTTTGTTTGCCAAAGATGAAAGACTGGAGTTGCAATTTTGTAAATCGTTTGCTATTTATCATGAAAGATACCAACATAGAGAGACACACGATCTCTCCCTTTACACGATTCGACCGTTTTCATATTCTGTTTTACCATTTTCATATATAGCGAAATACAAGCCGCCAGAGATTTTAGAAATTGATCGTACGTGAGGACAGGCGTGAGGAGTTGGCGAAAATCACCCCCTCACGTAATATGCAAAATTCTCCCCCATTCTTTCATTGACGGAAGTTTTAACATATTTTCCAAACAAATATATTGAAATTGTAAAATGGGAAAAACTTTTTTTTATTTTAGACAAAAATCTAAATATTATTAAAACTAATTAGGTTAAAGTAATTACATATTAGTTTTCATTATATTCACACGATTCAAAACAATTTTGTAGATAGCAAAGCTTACGAAAAGCACTGTAAGTGTCCAGAGCTAGCGTTTTGATAGCTTGCTGCAAGCTTGTACTGCAAGTTTCCAGGACTAGATTGCCTGTTAGTTTCCCAACAATAGATTTAAATCAGGCCCAAATCTGACAAACTGGTGAAATTTTAGTTTTGGACCCAAGATTTCTGTACACTTGTTGGAATGGATGATGATGATGATGACGATGATGATTTTTATAAAAACGAAACAATTTGTAATGCATTTGCCAGAAAAGTGGCGTATAAGCCAAGACGTACTGAGTGATGGTGGTTGGAAAACCAGACCAGTGTACGTTTATGTGTCTCATTTATCAGCACAGATATTATTATGGCTCTGCGTCGGAATTTTTACACACGTTGGAACATTTGTACACTTTCGGGATATAATATAAGAACGTAATAATGCAAAACACAGACAAATACAAATACAGATATTCTAAATCGCGTATAGTCCCCCTTTTCCTTCCCTGACATTTTTATCATTTCCGCCTTGACCTCGCTATTCGATTACATCCTTCCCTTTTGGACTTTATTCGGTACTTTTCGGATTTCATTTTAAAATTTGACAGAGGTGTAAAAATATTTTTTTAGTAGGTCTGTCTTAGGTCTTAAGTGGTCCTGATAGCCCTGGCCCTACCCTGACTGTGTAGGGTTGTGCTGAAGCTAGACCGAGGGTTTTTAGGTTCCGGGACTAGATTTTAATTTCTCGATCCAGGGAGAATAAATATTTCCATAAGTTATCATTTCTATTTATAAATAGACAAATGGAAAAATATAAGAAACATTCATAAACATCTTTATTTTCCTCTGTCAAGAAAAAGTATATCGCTTATTTCAGAATTCAAATTCAGTGCACTTGATGCACGTGAAACGTTTTTCTGAAAAGAATTCTCGCTCGGTTTTTCACGTTCTCTCGGTTTTTTTTTATTTTATTTTTTTTGTGAAATAAGCGTATGCACGAAAGAAGAAGAGAGAGAGAGGATGGATCAAGAGAACCTCAGGCCAAAGAGGTGGTCCCTCCTCGGTCGTCAAACCTTAATACATTTACAGCTCACGAAAGCTGCTGGTGCTGCTTCTGCTTCTTCTCTTCATCTCCTCATCCTCCTCTCTCACGTTTGCTATATATTCAACAGATCTCTCTATAGGACTGTATCACATTTTCGCATATGTGAATCACACTCACACGAATGACATTTACTTGTAATTGTGCGTATATAAACGAATATGTTTCTAAGTAGAAGAAAGATAGCTCAGGTCGTCTGTCCCTAGCGGCTAACCCCCTGATATATCGTTTACGTGTCTCAACGTGCATATGTCGTTTGAGACACACGCCTTCTTCTTCTTCTTCTACTACTACTTCTACTTTCTTCAACTTCTTCCTCCACCTCTACTTTCCTCCACTTTTTCTCTGTATACGAGAATTCAACCCAAAACCATCTTTTCTCATCTAGTAGATATCGCTGGAGTCTTTATTTATTTCATAGTTCTTGAAAATATTTACTACCCCCTATTATTATTTATTTCATAGTTCCTGAAAATATTTATTACCCCCTACAGAGGAAGAAAACAAACATTTCCCAAAAATTCGAATGATTATATCCTGACAATTTTATAGACATATTAGCAGGGCTAGAATTAGTGAAAGTATTTAAAAATTTAAAATACTGGTCTTTACGGACCAAAAATGAAAAATTACGGACCAATTACTGACAAAAATAAAATCAGTCCGAGTCAGATAAGAGAACATTTTACTTCAAAATAAAAATGTTTTTCATAACTATAAAACATGACGAATAATTAATTAATTTTAAAATTCAATTATTTCTAGAAATTCACGCTATATTGCTTTTCATATTCAATTATTATCTAAAATTTTAGCTGAAATTCATTTTTATGAAATGAAAATCAATTTTTATTAGAAAATTCTACTAGAATTCAATTATTTAAATACGAAAATAAATAAATTATTCAATATAATTGAATGCTTCTTAAAATTCAATTCCCATAAAGAACTTTATCAACCAATTTTTAAATAATTGAATTCTTTCGAGGAATTTTAATAAAATTTTTAAGAATAATTACATTTTTCGAGAAATTCGATTAAAATTGTATTAAAAATAATTGAAATTCAGCGATGAGTTTTATAATTTTTTGAAAATAATTGAATCTCTAAGAAGAATTTTATTATTTTTTAACAATATTAAATATTTGAGAAGAATATTATTATTCTTGAAAATAATTGAATTTCTGCAATAATTTATAACTTTTCCAACCTTACATTTCTTTTTGGCTTTTTCATTAAAATTTTTCTATAAATGCATTATTTTTAATAATTTTTGAAAAAGTTCTTTGAGAATTTTCTATTTCATTTGTTTACAATTCAATTTTACAAAATTTCAATTATTCGTAAAATCCTCAAATAAATATAATATATATAGGTATTATAAAATAAAAACTTTAAATAATTATAAAAAATTCGCAATTAAAATTTCTCAAAAAAATAAATTCTACGGAATTGTTAGTTAAAAACATAAAAAATTTAGATTTTCAAAGATTTTAAATTGAAACCTTTTCAACATTCAATTATCTCTAAAAATCCACGCTCTAATGCTTTTAATATTCAATTAAGAATATAAAATTTTAACTGAAAAACATTTTGAAAATGAATTTTTATTAGAAAATTCTACTAGAATTCAATTATTTGAATAGAAAAATAAAAATAATTTATTGAACAATTGAATATTTTTTAATATTTAATTCCCATGAAGAATTCTATCAACAAATTTTTAAATAAATGAATTCTTTCGACGAATTTTAATAAAATTTTTAAGAATAATTACATTTTTAAATATTTTTTAAATAATTGAATTCTTTTGGAAAATTTGATTAAAATAGTAGATATTGATAATCATTAAATTGAGGAAAATTTTTGAAAATAATTGAAACTTTGCCGAGAATTTTATCAACATTTTTTTAAATAATTGAATTCATAGGAAGAATTTTATTAAAATTTTTAAAAATAATTGAATTCTTGCAAAGAATTTTAGTTTCAAAAATAATTGAATTCTAGCGAAGAATTTTATAAAAATCATTTTAAATAATTGAATTTTTTCGCAAAATTTTATGAAAATTGTGTTTGAAAATAATAAAATTCCTGTGAAAATATTATTATTTATGAAAATAATTGAATTCATAAAAAGAATTTTATTATTTACGAAAATAATTAAATCCTTGTAAAAATGTTATTATTTATGAAAATAATTCAATTTTTGCGAATAAATTAATTTAATTAAAGAAATTAGAAAAAAAAAAATTTGAACGTAATTGAATGTTTTTATAGAATTTTATTTAAACTTTTTTTAAATAATTGAATTATTATGGAAAATTTTACTAAAATAATAGGTCATTGAATATTATTAAATTGAGGAAAATTTTTGAATCTAATTGCAATTTTTTCTAGAATTTTATTAAAATTTTTAAAAATATTTGAATTTTGAAAAAGAAATTTCTTTATTCCAGGAAATCGATTAAAATTGTATTAAAAATAATTGAAATTCTGCAACGAGTTTTATTATTTATGAAAATAATTGAATTTCTAGAAAGAATTTTATTATTTACGATAATAATTAAATCCGTGTAAAATTTTTATTATTTATGAAAATAATTGAATTATTGGGAATTATTGGGATAATTTTTGAAAATAATTGAAATTTTGACAAGAATTTTATTTAAATTTTTGAAAATAATTAAATTTCGGAGAAGAATTTAATTATTTCTAAACTATAGTTAAAATTTTGACGAGAATTTTTAGAAATTTTTGAATTTAATAGAATTTGTGCGAAGAAGTTTTAAAAATTCTTGAACATAATTGAATTTGTGAGAAGAATTTTATTACTTTTGAAAATAATTGAATTTCTGCAATCATTTCTAATTTATCTGCAATTCTCCAAATTAGATTGTACAATTTACTAACTTTTTGTCTTTTCTCCATTAAATTTCAGCCATTACGGACCATTTTTAAAAAAACTGACTTTCCTCAAAATAATAAAAGTTAAAATTTTAAAAAATTGAAATAAAATTGTTCAATAATGAAATATTTATTTTTAGAGGGTACATTTCTTTTATATAATATTCAGAGGGTACTTTTAAAAATGTATTTAAAGCAAGCAGATGTTTCTGTAAGAAGCATAGTTCTGTTTAAAGTCGAGAATGAAGGATCGTGAGAGATAGAGAAGAACTGGTATCATTAAAGACCTATAACATTACCAAGGGCCATTTTAAATTGTTGTTTCGATAAGATTCCGAAGTTCCAGTTTGTTGGACACTATTACTTATTTATCGGTGAATATTAACAAAAACAGTTCCATGTTTTCAATCTGAATTCTAGTCTTTCGTCTGCTTTCGCCGAACCGGTTTCTTCAACATTATCAGTCAAATTGTCACTTTATTAATTACAGTTCGAATCAAGGAACAAATTGCCCGATAACGCATGGGCATAAAATGAATTTGTTTTCGGTAAAAAAGAAAGAAAACCTAATTTCTTAAAAAAAAAATTAAAAAGAAAAATTAAAAAATTAAAAAGAAATTTAAAAAATATTTTTAAAAATTTTAAAAAGTTTAAAAAGAAAATTAAAAATATATTTATGAAAATATAACTGGTTTTCTAAAGAGAAGGAGAGAGAAAAAGAAAAAACCCTCCTTATCCCTTCTTGTGATCGGCAATGATCGACTGACCACTTTATAAGTAATAATTTGCCTACAAGCTGGGAAGTTACAAAATTACAAAACCAGTACGAAAAAGGTTTCTCGGGATTAACTTACGAGTTTCGAGTCAACGATTAAGTGAGAGCAGGTAAATTCTCGCACAGAAACAAACGATCCCAAGTGTCGGCTATAAGTTTTCTCGACACGATCGGTATTGCAAAACGGTGTGAAAAAATTAGCATCGAATGAATATCGTTTGTCATCAGAAATATACGATTGCAGAGCAAAAATCATCTATATAAAAATCACAGACAATTTTTCTCCACCAATTAAAGAGCGATAAATTCTTTTTTCCTTCTGGTCCATAATATCATTTTTTTTTCCTCTGCGCTTATATACATAAAACATTTAAACGCCAATGAAAAAAAAAATCCGAACATTACAAAATTTTTACTTTAGTATATTATAAAATTTATTATCCACATTAAACAGGATCTTGCCACTAAAGTTATATACAAAAAAAAGGTTCAAAAAAAAGGTAAAAAAAAATATATGGTAAATCAAAGAAATTGAAAAAGTGTTAGTAAAGAAATCGAATCTGAAGAAAAGAGATGTGTGTTTCGAGTGTGTTTGTTGAGGTAATGCACTTATAAATCAGGTTCAAATGCGGACCACCATAAAGCATTGCTATGTTTCGATGTCCTTTAGGTATTCCTTGGGCGGGTTTTCGCGTTTGATTCACGCGTTTATTTATATGTGTATACGTATATGTGTAGAAATAAAAGGTGATAACTGTGTGTGGTTTCAGGTCGAGACATTCATAGGACAAGCAGCGGGTGTGAGATAACTTGTCGCCAGGCGATAATGGTTTATTTGTATGCGCTCGCCCGCAAGATATGTTCCGGTTTTCTCCGAGGATTGTTTATTATGCGAATTGAACGTACCAAACGCGATAAAGATCCTCATTCCCCTTCTTCTTCTTCTTTTTAATTTCTTCTTTTGCATTCACACACAATCAACATTTTGCGATTAATCAAAAAGGGAAACGGATATATATATATGTTTATATATTAAATAAGTGCAATGTTGTGTTAAATATTAAATCAATTCGAAAAATATTCTTTTCTTCAATATTTCGTATTTTCCACGTACCTGAGAGTCGATTATGTTTTTATTTTTATTTTTACTTTCACTACTTTAGCAGTTTGAAATAAAATTAAGAATACAAATATTTTTGAGGCGCATCATTATTTTCCAAATGTCATTTGACCGAGCTGTCATTTTACCGAATTGCATTTATCCGAACTGTTATTTCAACGAATTGCATTTATCAAAACTGTTATTTTAACGAATTGCATTTATCCAAACTGTTATTTTAACGAAATGTCACTTTTGCGAATCGTCATTTTTACGAATTGCCATTTTTACGAATAGTTATTGTTCCGAAATGTCATTTTTTCGAATTTTCATTTTTAAGAAATGTCACTTTTTGCAAATCGCCATTTTTACGAATTGCCATATTTGCGAAATATCATTTTTACGAATTGCCATTTTTACGAATAGTTATTGTTCCGGAATCTCATTTTTTCGAATTGTCATTTTTACGAAATGTCATACTTTTGCAAATCGCCATTTTTACGAATTGTCATTTTTGCGAAAAGTCATTTCTTTGATTTGTCATCTTTGCGAATTGTCATTTATGCGAACTGACATTTTTTCGAATTGTCATTTTTACGAAATGTCAATGTTACGAATTGTCATTTTTACGAATTGACACTTTTGCGAAAAGTCATATTTGCAAATCGTCATTTTTACGAATTGCAGGGCTCGAAGTAGGTCCGTAAATCCTGGAAAAGTCCGTAACTTTGCTTTAAGTCCGTAAGAGACCGTTTTTTTGAAAAAAAAAGTCCGTAAAGTCCGTAATTTCATTGAGAAAAGACGAAAAGTTAGTAAAGTGTAAGATATAATTTGGAGAATTTTAGAGAAATTGGAAATCATTGTAGGAAGTCAATTATTTTTAAAAGTAATAAAATTCTTCGCAAAAATTCAATTATGTTTAAAATTATTTTTAAATTCTCGTCAAAATTTCAATTGTCTTTAGAAATATTAAAATTCTTCTCCGAAATTCAATTATTTTCAAAAAATCTAAAAAACATTGTCAACATTTCAATTATCTTTATAAATTAGCAAATTTCTTAACAAAATTCTTCGACAAAATTCAATTATTTTCAAAAATTTTAATAAAATTCATTAAAAAATTTCAATTATTTTCATAATTAACAACATTTATCACACACGAATACAATTATTTTCTAAAGTAATAAAATTCAATTATTTTAAAAAAATTTTAATAAAATCCATTGCAAAATTTCAATTATTTTTAAAAGTAATAAAATTCTTTGCAAAAATTCAATTATGTTCAAAATTTTTTTTAAATTATCATCAAAATTTCAATGATCTTTAGAAATATTAAAATTCTTCTCGGAAATTCAATTATTTTCAAATATGTTTTAAAAATGGTTAACATCTCAATTATCTTTATAAATGAATAGCAACATTCTTCGACAAAATTCAATTATTTTTTAAAGTAATAATATTCAATTATTTTCAAAAATTTTAATAAAATCCATTGCAAATGTTCAATTATTTTCAAAAGTAATAAAATTATTTTTAGGAATTCATTTATTTTCAATAGAATTTTAATCGAATTCCTCGAAAAAATTCTTAAAAATTTTATAAAAATTCGTCCAAAGAATTTAATTATTTAAAAATTTGTTGATACAATTTTTAATAGGAATTGAATTCCAAGAGACATTCAATTATTCATTAAATTATTTGTTTTTGTATTTAAATAATTGAATTCTGGCAGAATTTTCTCGTAAACATTGATTTAAAAATAGATTTCAGTTAAAATCTTAGATTATAATAATTGAATTCTTTCGAAGAATTTTATTAAAATATTAAAAATAATTGAATTTTATCGAGACAATTTTTTTAAAATTGTCTTAAAAATAATTTAATTTCTACCAAATAAAGTTTTATCAAAACTTTTTAAAATGTTTGAATTTCTGCTAACATTCTGATATTTTTGAAAATAATTGAATTCTTGCGATGAATTTTATCAAGACTTTTGAAAATAATTGAATCTCTGCAAAGATTTTTATTATTTCACGAAAATATTTAAATTCTTGCGAAAAATTTTATTATAAAATTTCTAAAAGTAATTGAATATCTGCTAAGAATTTAGTTATTTTTAATTTCTGCCAAGAATTTTATTTAATTTTTTTAAAATAATTGAATTCCTGTTAATTTTTTACAAGAATTTAATTATTTTCGAAAATTTTAATAAAATTCCTCGCAAGAATTCAATTATTTTTATAAATAATATAATTCAATGCAGAATTTCATTTATTTTTTAATACAATTTTAATCAAATTACTCCAAAAATGTAATTATTCTTAAAAAATTTATTAAAATTTGTTGATAACGATTTTTTATGGGAATTGAATTTTAAGAAACGTTCAATTTTATTCAATAAATTATTTATTTGCATTTTATTTGTATTTAAATAATATTATCGATTTCTTTATGTTTTATAGTTTTATGATAAATTGAATTTCTAGTTTTAAGTAAAATGTTCTCTTATTTGATTCGGCCTGATTCTATTTTCGTCAGTTGGTTCATAAATGGTCCGTAATTTTTAATTTTTGGTCCGTAAAGTCCGAATTTTTAAATTTGCAAAATATCATTTTTACGAATTGTAATTTTTACGAATAGTTATTATTCCGAAATGTCATTTTTTCGAATTTTTATTTTTACGAAATGTCAGTTTTGCGAATCGACATTTTTACGAATTGTCACTTTTGCGAAAAGTAATTTTTTCGAATTGTCATTTATGCGAACTGACATTTTTTCTATTTGTCACTTTTGCGAATCGCCAATTTTACGAATTGTCTTTTCGCAAAAGTGACAATTCGTAAAAATGTCGATTCGCAAAACTGAAATTTAGTAAAAATGTGCAATTCGAAAATTTTAACATTTCGGAACAATAACGATTTGTAAAAATGACAATTCGTAAAAATTATATTTATAAAAAGTGACAATTCGTAAAAATGTCGATTCGCAAAACTGACATTTCGTAAAAATAACAATTCAAAAAAAATAACATTTCGGAAAAATAACGATTCGTAAGAATGACAATTCGTAAAAATGACAGTTCGGTAAAATGACAGTTCGGTCAAATGACATTTGGGGAATAATTATGCGCCTCAGAGAGTTAAAATTAAATTTAAAAAGTTATGTGCTTGCGGGCGAATGTCAATAACAGAAATAATGAATTAATAATAAAATTTTGTGAAATAAAATACGTAAACGTATATGTCTTGATGTTCCTTAAGGGAAACCATGATGATGTATTGTGAGAGTGGTTCTCGTATAACCTTAGAAGGAGATTAGCCATAATCTGAAATATATTGGTGCTCAGTGTTTGTCCACATCTCGTTGACCGGCATTATAAATCGGCGTAGCGTAGGCATTTGCTCGTGGACATTACTCAAAGCCCTGTGCGCCATACGATAATGCGCCTGATATCGCGAATCTTTGTAAATATATTGTATTAGCGACTTCAACGAGCGCATAATCAAAAAGATCCGCGAAAGCTCTCTGCACAATTAATATAATAAACTGGCAAATAATTCGCGCACTAACACGAGCGGCTAATTTCTTATTTACCTTTTTTTTAAAAAAATAAAATTAGTAATTTTAAAAATAGAATTTAAAAAATTTTTAATTTAAATTTAAAAACAATAAAATAAAATATGAATCGTAAAAAATGCGTGTAGTAAATATTGCCGCAGTATTTGATCCCTAGATACGATTTCTATTCTTAAAAAAAATCACCGATATGAATAAAAATTGATTATTAAAGGAAACGTTCACTATAAATAAATGGATAAATAAATGCGTGAAATTGAAATGAAGAAAAAGAATTCCAATTATTGAGATTGGGAAAAATTCAAATTGTGTAAATCAGTCAGGGATGTCGCTTGAATTAATATTTACTGTCATAGTGCGGTCTAATTGCAATTAATACAAAGACTTTGTCGGCGTCATGAATTGTGGTTTCGTCAAAGCACCAATAAAGAGAGTGTGCGGTGTTACAGTCATTGCGCGCGAGTGGTATTTTCGTTACAGCGCCAGGTTATTTTCTCTCGACAAGTTTTATTAATAGCTTTTAAATACTCCCAGAAGAAATTTTTGAAAAATTTTTTTTATATCATTTATTAACCAATAATTTAGTTGCCTAAATCACTAAATTTCTGTACGAGAAAGAATTTATTTATAAAAAATGTTTTTAAAAATGTATTTAAAAATGTATTTAAAAATGTATTTAAAAAATGTATTTAAAAATGTATTCAAAAATGTATTTAAAAATGTATTAAAAATGTATTTAAAAAAAGTGGGGAATTGACAATATTTCGATCGACTCTCGTGAAGTGAGTTCGATTCGTTTCTTGTTATAGATGTCGTCGTCGTTTTCTACCCACTCGCGATAAGTCGGCTTCGTGTTGTGACTCAATCCCGCGATTTCTTCCATTATAAATCTTTCTCACGGATATAAATCAATGCGTCCTCTAGCGATGTGATACGAACGAGAGCCCTCTGATACACTGCCAAAGGACCCTTCGATTCGAGAAAAGACACATTGGTCCCACTTATGGTACTCTATGTTTTACGCCAAGGACTCCATTCTTTACTCGATGCTTCAGAAAGGAATGTCCCCAAAAACACTCAAGAAGCTTACAAAAAATTTTTTTTATTTGCATTTTCATTTTATTTCACTTTTAGAAATACACTTAAATCAGAAAAATTTTAAATATATTGGAAAGAGGGTTAACTTTTGGGCATGCTTTGTTTTTTTTTTTTGATGTTTTGAGTATAAAACATGAAGAAATTGATCGGTTTCTTAATTTTTTATAATAAATTAAAAATAACTGAGGGAGAAGATCATTATTTTATATAATAGGAATAATTTTACTGTAATTTTTTGAAAATTATTTTTATCATTTTAATTCAATTATTATTTTCTAGAATTTTAAAATACAAAACAATTATAGTTAAAGATGTTTAGACTTTTTTGGATTGTTCTAATATAGTAAAAAATTAAATGATTAAAACTATTAAAAGATTAAAAATCAATTATCTTTAAAAATTTTTTGAAAAAGTTCTTTGAGAATTTTCAAATCTATTCGTTTACAATTCAACTTTACGAAATTTCAATTATTCAGAAATTCTTTAATTGAATACGTATTAAACAAGACTTTCTCATTTTTGATGAGAATGTAAAAATAAACACTTCAAATAATTTTAGAAAAAAATTCAATTAAACTTTTTCAAAATAATTAATTCTACAGAATTGTTGATTATAATTATGAAAAATTAAGATTTTCAAAGAATTTAATTTGAAACCTTTTCAAAATTCAATTATTTCTTAAAATTCATGCTATAATGCTTTTAATATTCAAATATTATTTAAATATTCAAATAATTTGAATAATAAATATTCAAATAAAAAATTTTAACTGAAATTCATTTTTAAATTAATTTTTATTAGAAAATTCTACGAGAATTCAATTATTTTAATGCAAAAATAAATAATTTATTGAATAAATAAATATTCCTTAAAATTAAATTCTCATAAAGAGGTTTATCAAAATATTTTTAAATAATTGATTTCTTTTGACGATTTTTAATAAAATTAATAATAGAGTTGAAATTATCGATAAAATCGTTAAAAATAATTACATTTTTCGAGAAATTCGATAAAAATTTTATCAAAAATAATTGAAATTCTGCGATGAGTTTTATTATTGTGCTGAAAATAAATGAATCCCTAAGAAAAATTTTATTATTTATGAAAATAATCCAATCCCTGTAAAAAATTGTATTATTTATGGAAAACATTTAAATTATTGCGAAGGAATGTATAAAAAATTTGTAAATAATAGAATTATTCATATAAAATTGAGAAAAATTTTTGATAATAATTGAAATTTTGACAAGAATTTTAAAAATAATTGGATTTTGAAAAAGAATTTGATTACTTTTGCAAATAATTGAATTTATGCAATCATTTTAATTTTTCAAATATTTTCAATTTTAAAATGAATGAATTGAAAATCACCGAATTGTTGCAAAGAATTTTTTAAAAAAATTTGACAATAATAGAATTTCTTTAAAGAATTTTATTATTTAGGAAACTAACTAAAAATAGTTGAATTGTTTCGATGGATTTATTAAAATTTTTAGAAATAATTAAATTATTATGAAGAATTTTATAGAAATATTTGATAATAAAAAAATTTTTTCGTGACATTCAATTAAAGTTGTTTCGAAAATAATTGAATTTCTTTAAAGAATTTTATTAAAATTAAGTATATTCAAAATAATTGAATTCATCACAAGAATTTTACTATTTTTTGAAAATAATTGAATTCTTTCAATTTTTTTTTTATGAATATATTTAAAAATTGCATTGAAAGTAATTTTATTTTTATATAGAATTTTTGAAAAATATTTTGAGAATAATTGAATTATTTTTAGAGATTTTTAAATTCTTGTTGAAATTGAATTTTATGGACATTTTTGAAAATAATTAAATTCTTTCGTGTAATTTTATTTAAATTTGATTAAAAATAATTTAATTCCTGCAAATAATTTTAGTATCTATAAAAATAGTTGAATTGTTTTGAAGAATTTATTAAAATTTTAGGAAATAATTGAAATTCATGGAAATTTAAAAAAATATTTGAATTCATCCGAGGAATTCAATTAAAATTGTTTTGAAAATAATTAAATTCCTCCAAAGAATTTTACTATTTATAAAATTAATTGAATTCTTGCGAAGAATTGTACTATTTATAAAAATAATTGAATTTTTTCGAAGGATTTATTAAAAGTTTAGAAAAAATTGAATTTTTCGAAATGTGTTATAATTTTTTTAACAAATTAAATTCTTCTGAGGAATTCAATTAAAATTGTTTTGAAAATAATTGAATGTTTGTAAAGATTTTACTATTTAAAAAAATAGTTGAATTGTTTAGAAGTATTTAGTAAAATTTTAGAAAATAATTGATTTCGTGAAATTTTATTAAAATTTTTGAAATGAATTATTTGTTGCGCGCATATTATTTGTTAGTTTCTATGAAATTCATAAATGTAAAATTAAATTTAAGATTTATGTAAAAAATATTTAAATAAGAATATAAAAATAAAGAATATTTTGTGTGAAATGAACAAAGTAAACATGAAAATTTTTTTTTGAATGTAAAATCCGATCGAAGGAGTCAAGTTGATGAATGTTATTTCTATTGGGAGGTGAAACGGAGGCACTTGAGGGTTAAAATAGTAGAAGACGAAGGGTCCTTTGCAGTCTATTGGTCTCTTTATTTCTTCCTTCTTGCCCAGCGTCGAAGAGAAGCACCACACACTCGATGTTATTTACGACTGCTGATTTATCGGATGAAAGGAAGCGGCAGCTCAGCTTAAGTCTCGGACCAATCTCAACGACAATGTTAAAGAAAAGAAACTTACTTTTTCCCCCGAAAAAAATATTTTTTCCCCTCATAAAACGAATCATTTTTTAAATTTCCCATTTTCTAGAAAGTAAATTTAAAATAAAAAATTTAATTTTGTCCTAAATTTACTTTAACGAAATAAATACAAAGAAAAGAGTGGATAAATTTAAGGAAGATATAGTACACAGTTTGGTTTATTGTGCGGCTGTTAATGAAAGTGGGAGTAATAGTTCGATACCAATTAGTGGAGAAACTGTTCGAAATGGCTGGTGGTGCTCATAAAAAGAAACGGCTCCTAGGTAAGTAGGTATATGCTTCTAGCATTAACTACCCCCATGGACTATGGCCGCAGAGGACCCAACGGGCCAACGTTAATTGAACGCACCGCTCGTAACAAACTTACCCCACGGCTCACTCTCTCTCTCTCTCTCTCTCTCGCTCATTTTCTCTCTATACATTCCACCCCTTGAAAAAGGTCGACTCTTCACATTTGTGAGAATCTATACCACTTACTTTTATGGTTTCCCAGCCTAGTCAAGTGTACACTTACTTGCCACGGGAAATAAAAACCCTCACAACTATTATTGTATACTCTTTCTTTTCTGTCTTTCGAATGCTCCAAAATCAAGAATCAAATTGTGAAGATAGGGATCCGTAATTTTCGAGGCAGATTTTTATTTCATTGAAGGAGAAGAAAAGGGAAATTAAACGATAAGAGGAGGAAAGAGAACAGGATAAAGGAGAAGAAAGAGGAAAAAGAAAAGAAAAAAGAAGCAGAAGAAAAAAAGAAGGAAAAGAAGAAAGAAGCATAAAAAAAGAAGAAAAAAAATAAAGAAGCAGAAACAATAAAAAAAGAGAAGAAGCAAAAGAAGAAAGAAACAGAATGAAAAGAAGAAAAAGAAGAAGAAGAAGAAGAAGAAAGAAGAAAATAAAGAGGAAGAAACAATCAAAAAAGAGAAAAAGAAGAAAATGTTATTATAGGTAGATCGCAACTAGGAGAAGCGGCCCCCACCCTACGGACGCATAGTGGGGGACCGCTTCTCCCTACTATGCGCCAAAAAAAATTTTAATTTCCTAATGAATGTCTCGCTTAATTTCATTCCGAAATTTTAATTTTTTTTTCTTTTCACAAATTCCTAGACACAGAGCTAGAACCAGTGAAAGAATTTAAAAATACGGACTTCATAGACCAAAAATAAAAATTACGGACTAATTACTAACAAAAATATATAACCAGTCCGAGTTCATGTTTTATAATAATTAAAATTGTCAAATTGATAAAGTCATTATCAATTCAATTATTATTTTCAACAATTTTTAACTAAAATTCTTCTTTAAACCGATTATTTTTAATAATTTTCGAAAAAGTTCTGTGACAATTTTCAAGTCCATTTGTCCATCTACAAGAATTCAATTATTTAAATACAAATAAAACTAATTTTTATTGTATAATTAAATGTTTCTTAAAATTCAATTCCTATAAAAAATTTTATTACTAAATTTTTAAATAATTGAATTCTTTCGAAGTGTTTTAATAAACTTTTTAACAATAATTACATTTTTCGAGAAATTCGATAAAAATTTTACTGAAAATAATTAAAATTATGCGATGAGTTTTACTATTTCTATAAAAAAAAATTGATTCTCTAAGAAGAATTTTATTATTTTAGAACTATATTTAATTTTTGCAAAGAATATTATTAATCTTGAAAATAAATTAAATTTCTGCAATAATTTGTAACTTTTCCAAAAATAATTTTTTTTTTTTGTGTTTTCAACTACAATTCTTTTAAAAATGCATTATATTTAATAATTTTTGAAAAAGTTCTTAGAGAATTTTCAAATTCAATTTTATAAAATTTCCATTATATTCGTAAAATTTTCAATAAAATATATGTTAGAAAATAAAAGCTTCAAATAATATAAAAAAATTTCGCAATTAAACTTACTCAAGAACATTAATTTCTATAAGAATTGTTGGTTAAAAATATGAAAAATTCAGATTTCAAAAGATTTTAATTTGAAACCTTTTTAAAATTCAATTATTCCTGAAAATTCAAGCTATATTACTTTTAATATTCAATTATTATCTAAAATTTTAACTGAAATCCATTTTTAAATCAATTTTCATTAGAAAATTCTCAGAGAATTCAATTATTTAAAATTTTAAATACAAAAATAAATAATTTATTGAATAATTGAATATTTTTTAAAATTCAAATTGCAATAAAGAATTTTATTAACAAATTTTTAAATAATTGAATTCTTTTGACGAAATTTTATAAAATTTTTTTAAATAATTACATTTTTCGAGAAATTCGATTATTCGTAAATTTTTCAATTAAATATATATTAAAAAATAAAAACTGGAAATAATATAAAAAAAATTCGCAATTAATTGTTTAATTAAACTTTCTCAAAAACATTAATTCCTAAGAATTGTTAGTTAAAAATATAAAAAATTCAGATTTTCAAAGATTTTAGTTTGAAACCTTTTCAAAATTTAAATATTCCTAAAAATTCACTCTCTAATGCTTTTCATATTCAATTATAATCTAAAATTTTAACTGAAATCCATTTTCTAAATCAATTTTTATTATAGAAAATTCTACAAGAATTCAATTATTAAAAAAAAACAATTTATTGAATTTGCATATTTCTTAAAATTGAAGTCTCATGAAGAATTTTTTAAATATAGTTTTAAATAATTGAATTCTTTTGACGAATTCATCATCATCAATTTGACGAATTTAAGAATAATTACACGTTTCGAGGAATTCGATTAAAATTATATTAAAAATAATTGAAATTCTACGATTAGTTTTATTATTTATGAAATAATAATTCAATGATTGCGAAGAAATTTATAAAAAATTTGTAAATTTGTAAATAATTGAATTCCTGTGAAATTGTTATTATTTTATGAAAATAATTAATCGTTTGCGTAGAATTTTATTAAATTTTTTTTTAAAATTGAAATTTGAAGAAGAATTTAATTATTTCTCATGATAATTGAAATTTTGACGAGAATTTAAAAAATTTTTTTGAAAATAATTGAATTTTCGCGAAGAATTTATTGCTCTTCAAATACTGAAAATATTGGTTCAAATACTATTTAATTGACTCCAATAAATATTATTGGATTATTTTATATTTTCTTTAAGTATAAATATTTAAATGATAGTAGTGAATTAATTAATTAAATTAAATTAATTTTTACAGTGTACATAGTTATTTTTTTAAAATAAATATTTTGTTTTTTTTTTTGAGTTTTTCTTTGGATGTTAAATACTAGAGGGGTGATTATGGAACATAAGGTAAATTATATTATTATACGAAGAGCTTAGAGACGTTTTAATTTATAATATTTGTTATAAGAAAATACGTCCGTTTTGTATAGAGGAGACATCCGAAAATAATTAGATTAGCATCCAATAAGTCGGGTCGCAATTTATGTAGTGTTAAATATGTGGTCAGCAATGCAACTCTGACCCTTCGGACCAAGATCTTCGCTTAATTGGAAAGCCAGGGAGTTTCCGAACAGTTTAACTGGCCTTCGGAGTGCCATCGTGTCCGACTATCGTAAATGTTACAAGGTCCCCCAGTATTATCTCAGTGGACAGAGATCCTGATCCCTTCTTGACTACTATATGTACAACCTAAAAGAAAACTGATTACCTCGATCGATCCCTCAACCAGTAGCTTCAACCACTATATACCCTCTTTATCTTTCTCACAGTTAATAAATTTCTTAATATAATTTTTATATTTTTTACCATCTTTATAGAATTTCCACTATGTAGTATTTTTCTAGTATTTCTCATTTTTTTAAATAAATTCATTTGTTAACTTCTGTCCATTTTTTAATTCATTTTTAATTCATTTTTAATTCTTTTTGAATTCTTTTTGAATTCTTTTTGAATTCTTTTTAAATTCTTTTTGAATTCTTTTTAAATTCTTTTTAAATTCTTTTTAAATTCTTTTTAAATTCTTTTTAAATTCTTTTTTAAATTCTTCATTAAATCAATTATCTTTCAATAATTTTAAAAAATTGAAAATTCATTAAATTCGAAAGAGTTATTTTTTTTTATGAAATATACTCGAAAGATACTCTCGATCAGGTGGTTTTTGGATGCCTACTTGGATATAAATCACCGCGGCACGCGATGATCGAAAAATATTACAAGAATATATCAGAGTTGTCGGCACCCTGTAACCACCCCCTCTCTCACTGATGCTCTCGTGCCTCTCCGCCACCCCAAGGTAGAGAGAGAGAGTTATTTCGGGGTGCGAGGTGAAACGACGTCTATATCCCAAGACAATGATATGTGACTCAGGCAATATCAATAATTTTCGCATTTCTCCACCGTATATTTTCTCTCCTCGCGAATCCCACCCTCCAAAAGTTGACTTTTCTTTATATAAAGAAGACTAAGAAATATTCTCCGCAAGACTACTGACAACTTTTTTTTCTCAAAAAAAATTCTTTTCTTTTCCATACAAAAAAAAAAGATTTGCAAAATCTTTTGCAAAATCTTTTTTAAATAGCGTCGATATTGAGTGACAAAATAGATTTTACACAGAATTTTTTACAAAGAATCAAAAAAATTTAAAATAGTGTAAAAAATTAGTGCAGAAATTGTTAGAATTAAAAAAAAGCGTAAAAAATTTAAATATTGCCAACGAAAATAATTGTACATACAAAAAGTGGAAAGGCGATTTTTCCCGCACTTTTGGAATAATATTTTTTTTAAAAAACCACAGAAAATACGGTATGAGAATGTATGAAAAACGAGAAGAGTGGAAAGGTGTCGTTTTTTTTTTGAGAGAGAGAGAATAAGTGTGTGGGTGCTCGTAAAGCTCTCTGTATGCTGCAGGCCACAGCCCTTAAAAAACCGCGAACAAGACTATCTTGAGGAAGGGAAAACAGAATGAAGATGAAAGAACACAAAACCCTTTTTCATTCATTCTTCTTGTCCGCAATCCACTCAAAGTCAACCTCAAAATGTTTGAAAAAACATTCTCGTAAATTCCATCAAACTATTTATAATTTTTTTTCTTTTTTTCTTGCTCCATTTTTTATTACTATCAAAAATTTTTTAGATACTCAATTTCTCGAATGCTCAGAACCTCGAAAACTCAAATCGATTTGAGTTGAATTGACCATCATTTAATTGACAACAATAAATTCAATTTAATTAAATATTTCATTGATAATAGTCAATTAATCGGATATTTTAATCAAGTGAATTTTTTTTTCAGTGTAGAATTTTTTTTGGTTCTTAAATATTATAATACAGACATCATGTATGTTAGAAATCCTCAAATTATAAATTTCAGTGACGTTTATTGCCACATGCACTGTGATCCAAATTTTTTTTCTCGGAAAGGCCACAAATATCTAATTCTCAACTTGTAAGACATGACAGGTTATATTTAACGTCATAATATTCCCGCCGTGAGTAAATTTTATTCGGGCGTTCCCAATGGTACACCTGTTCTCTCGAATGTTGATCAAACAGAAACATTTCTCACACTAAAATTCAATTTCGAAGAAGGTCTTCTCTTTTAGTAACTGGATAAATTGTATTTTTTTTCTGAACAGTAAAATTATTATTATTAATTAAATAATTATTAATTAACTATAATAATCGTCGTATTCTGTCCAGTCTGTCCACAATTAAAGTTAGACTTTTGTAAACGCTTTTGTTTTTTTGATATATGCTTTGATAGATAATATTATACCTACTTCTTTATTTTTATTATTTTTTAATTTAATAATATTTTCTTCATTTTTCAAATAATTCAAAAATATTTTTCTTAATGTAAAAAAATTATTGATGTTATTATTCATTATTTCTTTGTTTCTAAAAAAATTAGCATTTTGTAACAAAAGTTTTATAGGTAAATTAACAAATGTAAATCCTGCAAAATATTTTCCTTTTTTTTAATATAAAAAACTTAATTGTTTGACAAATCGAAACTATATGCAGCTAATTTTTCCTTTTTTCTAAAAAAAATTTAAAAATTGTTAGAGAAATAAAATTAGAAAGTATTAGAAAATATTTTGCACATTTTCTGCTTTTCAATTACAATTCATAAACAAAGTACAGGTTTTAAGTGAAAAAAAATATTATAATTGAAATTTTGTTTAAGAAATTATAAATTTATTTTGGAAAAAATATTAACAAAATTTCGATTTGTTAAAAACGATTGTAAAATTATTCAAAAACATCAACAACTTCTTTTGTAAATAAATATTTAATAATTATTATTTTTCCACTGGAATCAAGATTTTCAAAAATTTTAAATTAAAACTTTTTGAAATTTAACAACTTATAAGAATTTTTTAAAATAAATTAAAAATACCTAACTGAGTAATAAGATAATTATTTTTTATAATAGGAATTATTTTTACTGTATTTTTTTCAAAATTATTTTCATCATTCTAATTCAATTATTATTTTCTAGAATTCTTAAATAAAATTCTTCTTTAAATCAATCATCTTTAATAATTTTTGAAAAAGTTCTTTGAGAATTTTTAAATCCATTTGTTTACAATATTTTATTTCACGAAATTTCAATTATTCAGAAATTCTTCAATTGAATACGTATTAAAAAATAAACACTTCAAATAATTTCAGAAAAAAAATTCAATTAAACTTTTTTAAAATAATTAATTCTACAGAATTGTAGGTTATAAGTATAAAAAATAAAGATTTTCAAAGAATTTAATTTGAAACCTTTTCAAAATTCAATTATTTCATAAAATTTATTTATTATTATTATTATTTATTATTTATTATTATTATTATTATTATTTATTATTATATATTATTATTTATTATTATTTATTATTTATTTTATTTTATTAACAAATTTTTAAATAATTGAATTCTTTCTATGGACCAATTTTAATAAAAATTTTTAGAATATAGTTACATTTTTTAAGGAATACAATTAAAATTATATTAAAAATAATTGAATCTCTATTCAAAAATTTGATTGAATTAACAAAAGTTTATAAAAATAATTGAAATTTTGACAAGAATTTTAGTAATATTTTTGAAAATAATTGAAATTTTGCCAAGAATTTTATTGTTTATAAAAAAAAATCGAAATGTTGAAGAGAATTTTTTTTAACATTTGTCTACAATTGAATTTTTGCGAAGAATTTTATTTATTTTTATTTTATTTGATATTTTTACTTTATTTTATTATTTATTTTATTTATTTTACTTTTAAAAATAATTAAATTCTTGAGACGAATTTTAATAATTGTTTCTTTTTAAATAATTGAATTCTTTTGTGAAATTTTATTGAAATATTAGATATTTAGAAAAAAAAATTGAATTTTAATATATTATTGAAATTAATTAAATTTCTGCGAAGAATTTTATTAAAATTATTTTGAAAAAATTGAATTGTCAAAAAGAATTTTACTGAAATTAAAAATATTTAAGTAAAATTATTCATTAAATAATTTATTTATTTTATGATAGTTGTTAAACGGTTCAAGATTTAAGTTATTTTAAAATAAATTTTTTGTCAGAAATTGAAAAATTTGAAGGTTTTGTATTAGAATTCGTGGTAATTTTATGGTTTATGAGTCAAACAAAAACGACACAAAAATTCAGAATTTTCTTTATGAATTCTAAAAATTAAATTTTTTTCAATACTTTTAAATTAAAAATTTCTGACATTTCCCTGAATTCCTCATGTACGTTCTATTATTTTTAAAATTACTAATTTTATTTTAAAAAAATGGAGTGAGAAGTCAGCCCTTTTTTTTCCTAGTACAGGACAATAAAGTGAATAAATTTTGGTTACAGATCTCGTGGAAGTTTTTTTTTTCTTTTTTTGAGGAAAAGGGAGAAGAAATAGTCAATTGTTTTGCGATGAATCCATCTTCTATATTCTGTATGGCAAACGCAGCATATAAACATCAATTCAATGTATGAAATCTGTCAAAATAAATTTTCTTCTTGAAATTTATATATATATATATGTGTGTGTGTAAAAATGTGACGTGCCTGTCATTTTTCTTCCCGCGAAGAATGTGATCTTGATATGAAATATTGTTGTATTGTCTGAGTTTTATACTATACACGAGAGCGCAAAAGAGGGGAGGGGGGTAAGGAGGGGTGAACTTCTCCCAATATTTTGCAGCGAAAGTAATAAAAAAAATATTTTCTCTTTTTTATTAAAAAAAATATACCCAGTTTTTTCTATATTTTCTAAAAAAAACAATATTTCTTTTATTATCAAAAAAAAAACTATTTTCATATTATTTTTTTCATTATTTTCAATAAAAATATTCTGTTTTTTATAATCGAAAAAATTCCCTTTTTTCGATGATAAAAATATTGTTTTCTTATTATAGAATATTATATATTGTTATATTGTTATATTCTTCTTTTTATTTTTGAAATTACTTTTTTTATTTTTAATAAAATTCTCTAATAAGAGAGAAATATTTTATTTTCAAGAAAAAAGAAAAAAAAACTGTTTTAGCTAAAATCAAAAATAGAATTTTTCGTTTTAAAATATAATTTGTATATTGCCATCGTAAAGGGAATAAATTTTGTCGAGTTTAAACTACTCTAATTATATACAAATGAAGCAATGTTATTTTAACAGCAATGAATTTATCAGTGTTGAAGAATGTTTGGGGGGAATGAATGAAATCGAAAAATAAAATTTTTCTTTTTTCGAAATGATTTCCAAGTAACAACGTATACAACCAATTAAATGCAAATGTTTTTGTTTATGAGTTTGGTGGGATAGGTGGACATTTATCGATGTTGCACATTAGCCTACGCATCGACGTGTACTGCGCGGCTTGGGACTCGAAATGAAATTGTGAACGAAAGATAACGCGACAAGCTTTTAAATCAAGTAAAAAAAAAATTCCCCTGAATATTTTGAATTGTTTGAAATTATATAAAAAAAATGCTAAAATGCTAAAAATGATAAAATTTATTTATCAATAAATTTTTTTATTGATAATTTACTACTTTTTCTTTTGTCTTTAATTTTTTTGTTTTATAAATTTTTATCCATTTCCAAAACAAGAATGGATAAATAATAAAATATATATCATAAAATATATAGACATAAAATATATAGAGTATACAGATATAAAAGGACTCTATACGTGTTATGAATTGATGAATTCAAATTTTCTTCAAATATCATTATAAAAGTTTTCTACATTCAACAAACACGCAATGGTTGTGACTGTCGCGCGCGTTTTCTGTGTGCTTCGAAACGTTGTAGACACGCGCCGAGAGGCTAACCTGATTAAGTCACGAGTGGATGTCGCAGACGGGTGATATTAATTTTCGCGAATGCATCCGAGCGCTGATTGATTTCAAAGTTGTGTCGGCAAGAAACTCAACTTAAGTCACTCTCTCTCTCTCTCTCTCTCCTCTTCTCTCCATCCCTTATATATATCAAAACAGCCACGCGATTCATTCGTTCGCCACGCATTTCTGGGATTACGCTTTGGCAAAACTTGTATTATATATATATATATTTGTATATATTTTGTACTATACAAGACATGACGAGAGCTTCGAGAAAATCAACTTGCTTTTGGGGTAAAAGCCGCGCTGTCATAAAAGTTTCTTTCGATCTCGATACACTTCCAGTTTCACTTTAACGAGAACCAGGCCAAGTTAACTACTTTTCGAACTGAAGTTCGAAAACTCGTTGGGAGTTATGGCACAGTGAATGGAAATTTTGTAAAAATATTACCGTGATTAATATTTTTACAATTTTCATGACATCTATGGCTTGAGTTATTCTAGCAACGGTTGCTATGGCGACAGTTATTTTGGAAACAGTTTCCATAGCAACTGAGTTAGTATAGCAACGGTTGCTATGGCGAGAGTTATTTTGGAAACAGTTTCCATAGCAACTGAGTTAGTATAGCAACGGTTGCTATGGCGACAAATACCTAGGAACGGTTTCCCCAGCAACAAAAGCCCTAGAAACTGTTACCATAGCAACCATATATTGTCATGGTAACAGTTGCTATGGCAACCGTTTCTACTATTAATAATACTACTAATAATTAAAATAATACTAATATAATAATGATAATAACACAGAAAAAAATATGTGTTAAATTTTTCGCGTGTACTTTTCAGATGTTGTTGTTTTAATAGAATTTTTGTGTTATTTTAATCCCATTTAAAATGTATATTAATTTAACACCCTCTAGTGTTAATTTAACATACTCTAGTGTTATTTTAACACCAATGAAGTGTTAAAATCACACAGTGTCGGTTAAAAATGTTGCGTGTTGATTTAACACTACTAATAATAATAATAAAATCAGTAGTAATAGTAGCAATAGCAATATTGCTAAAATCAAATACAGATATAAGATACTTTTGATTTGAGCAATGAAATGATAGAAGACTTATGTAATCGACTGCCAAGAACTTACGTCATAAAAATATCATAATGTGTGGTGCGATGAGGCCTGAAATAAATGGGAATGATAAGAGTAATGAAGACGATGATCAGATATTCGACGATTGGCATAATTCTCTTGGGAGTCTTTGCTGACATCAAAATAGTAATCGATCTTCCCACTGATCATGAATTTTCACCCTTGGAACACGAATTAATGACATCTCTCAGTCCGATAAGACAACACATCATATTTTATACATCATATCCAATAATATATAATAGTAAATATCATCAAAAGATTCTTGAATGTCGAGTATTTTTTTCAAGATTGTTTTTCTTACTGCAGGGCTTGAACTAGGTCCGTAAATAACGTGAAGGTCAGTAAATTTGCTTGAAGTCCGTTAAAGTCGCAGTTTTTTTTTAAAAAAAAGGCCGTAAAGTCCGTAATTTGATTAAGAAAGGACGAAAAGTTCGTAAATTGTAAGATATAATTTGGAGAATTTTAGAGAAATTGGAAATCATTGTAGAAATTCAATTATTTTTTAAAATAATAAAATTCTTCGCAAAAATTCAATTATGTTAAAAAATTTGTTTAAATTCTCGTCAAAATTTCAATTATCTTTAGAAATATTAAAATTCTTCTCCGAAATTCAATTATTTTCAAAAAATCTAAAAAAAAACATTGTCAACATTTCAATTATCTTTATAAATTAGCAAATTTCTTAGCAAAAATCTTCGACAAAATTCAATTATTTTCAAAAATTTTAATAAAATTCATTAAAAAATTTCAATTATTTTCATAATTAAACAACATTTATCACACGAATACAATTATTTTTTAAAGTAATAAAATTCAATTATTTTCAAAAATCTTAATAAAATCCATTGCAAAATTTCAATTATTTTTAAAAGTAATAAAATTCTTCGCAAAAATTCAATTATGTTCAAAAATTTTTTTAAATTCTCATGAAAATTTCAGTTATCTTTAGAAATATTAAAATTCTTCTCGAAAATTCAATTATTTTCAAAAAATCTATAAAAAATGGTCAACATCCCAATTATCTTTATAAATAAATAGCAACATTCTTCGACAAAATTCAATTATTTTTTAAAGTAATAATATTCAATTATTTTCAAAAATTTTAATAAAATCCATTGCAAATGTTCAATTATTTCCAAAAGTAATAAAATTCTTTTTAGGAATTCAATTATTTTTAATAGAATTTTAATCGAATTCCTCGAAAAAATTCTTAAAATTCTATTAAAATTCGTCCAAAGAATTTAATTATTTAAAAATTTGTTGATAAAATTGTTAATAGGAATTGAATTCCAAGAAACATTCAATTATTCAATAAATTATTTGTTTTTGTCTTTAAATAATTGTATTCTGGTAGAATTTTCTCATAAACATTGATTTAAAAATAGATTTCAGTTAAAATCTTAGATTATAATAATTGAATTCTTTCGAAGAATTTCACTAAAAAATTAAAAATAATTGAATTTGAAATTGTCTTAAAAATAATTGAATTTCTACCAAATAAAGTTTTATCAAAACTTTTTAAAATGTTTGAATTTCTGCTAAAATTCTGATATTTTTGAAAATAATTGAATTCTTGCGAAGAATTTTACTAAGAATTTTGAAATTAATTGAATCTCTGCAAAGATTTTTATTATTTCACGAAAATATTTAAATTCTAGCAAAAAATTTTATTATAAAATTTCTAAAAGTATTTGAAGATCTGCTAAGAATTTTGTTATTTTTAATTTATGCCAAGAATTTTATTAAAATTTTTTAAAATAAATTAATTCCTGTTAATTTTTTTACAAGAATTTAATTATTTTCGAAAATTTTAATAAAATTCCTTGCAAGAATTCAATTATTTTCATAAATAATAAAATTCAATGCCGAATTTCAATTACTCTTTAATAAAATTTTAATCGAATTACTCCAAAAATTGTAATTATTCTTAAAAAATTTATTAAAATTCGTTGATAGAATTCAATTATTAAAAAATTTTTAATAAATTTTGCAATCATTCAAATATTTTCATAAATAATAAAATTTTTACAGGGATTTAATTATTTTTATAAATAATAAAACTAATCGCATAATTTCAATTATTTTTAATTCAATTTTAATCAAATTTCTCGAAAAATGTAATTATTCTTAACAATTTTATTAAAATTCGTTAAAAGAATTTAATTATTTAAAACTTTATTGAAAAAATTCTTCATGAGAATATAATTTTAAGAAACATGCAATTATTCAATAAATTGTTTTTTTTTCAATTTAAATAATTGAATTTTAGTAGAATTTTCTAATCAAAATTGGTTTAAAAAATGTATTTTAGTTAAAATTTCAGATTATAATTGAATAATAGAAAAATAGACTTCAAATTTTTAGAAATAATTAAATTTTAAAAAAGTTTCAAATTAAAATCTTTGAAAATCTGAATTTTTTATATTTTTAACCAACAATTGTTAGGAATTAATATTTTTGAGAAAGTTTAATTGCGAATTTTTCTTTTATATTATTTAAAATTTTTTATTTTTTAATTTATATTTAATTGAAAAATTTACGAATAATTGAAATTTGGTTAATTTGAATTGTAAACAAATAAATTTGAAAATTCCTAAAGATTTTATTCAAAAATTGTTAAAAATAATGCAGTTATAGAAGAATTTTAGTTCAAAACCCAAAAAAAAAATTTATTTTAGAAAAGTAACAAATTATTACAAAAATTCAATTATTTCCAAACGTAATAATATTTTTCACAAAAATTAAATATTGCACAAAAATAATAAAATTCTTCTTAGGGATTCAATTATTTTATAAATAAGAAAACTCATCGCAGAATTTCAATTATTTTTCATACAATTTTAATCGAATTTCTCGAAAAATGTAATTATTCTTAAAAATTTTATTAAAATTCGTCGAAAGAATTTAATTATTTAAAAATTTGTCAAAATAAAATTCTTTAGGGGAATTGAATTTTAAGAAGCATTCAACGATTCAATAATTTATTTATTTTTGTATTTAAATAATTGAATTCTAGTCGAATTTTCTAATAAAAATCGATTTGAAAATGAATTTCAGTTAAAATTTTAGATAATAATTGAATATTAAAAGTAATATAGCTTGAATTTTTAGAAATAATTGAATTTTGAAAAAAGGTATCAAATTAAAATCTTTGAAAATTTAAATTTTTCATATTTTTAACTAACAATTCTTAGGAATTAGTGTTCTTGAGAAAGTTTAATTGCATTTTGTTTCTATTATTAAAAGTTTTTATTTTCTATCATATATTTAATTGAAAATTTTACGAATAATTGAAATTTCGTAAAATTGAATATTGTAAACAAATGGACTTGAAAATTTTCAAAGAACTTTTTCGAAAATTTTAAAAAATAATCGATTTAAAGAAGAATTGTAGTTAAAATTTTTTTAAAATAATACTTGAATTGATAATGATTTTATCAATTTGACAATTTTAATTATTTCACTCGGACTGGTTACATATATTTTTTTCAGTAATTGGTCCGTAATTTTTCCTTTTTGGTCCCTAAAGTCCGTATATTTTTAAATACTTTCACTGATTCGAGCCCTGTTATTGAGATTTAAAATTATATCTTTATAGTTTAATAAATAAAAAAATAGTTTTGTAATAAAAAAAAACAATATTTGTATTTATTACTCTACTAAATAAACCAATAAAATTGAAAAAATGATGATAAAATTGAAAATCACGCTCATTAGGATTAATTAAATATAAGAAAATAATTGTCCCCGTCTTTAAAAATTTAAAATGAATGATAATTTCTCTTCTGAACTTAAGTCATAACTTGAAGCGTAACAATCTTTACGCTAGAATGTAAATGTTTGTTTAGCATGCAAGAGAAATTATATAAAAATCCTCCTTCCTCCTATATATCGCAGTCATATATTCAGTAAATCATGAAATATGAAAATAAAGTGATTCTTAAAAAATTTTGCTCTTCTTCCGTATTATACTATAATTATGTCTTTCGATCCTAAATTTTTCTTTTTCACTTCACTTATAAATTTCCGCATTTGATTTTAGAAACGATATTCATAAAACTGAGTGCGCTCACCAATATATATATATATATATATATGCGAGATTCGCATATATTCACGCTTCAGAGAAATTGGAAATTCGAAATGGATCTCGCGAGAGAATGATGTAGGAGCTATTTCTCGTGACACTTCGAAATAGACTTGATAGTGTGGCATTACTATTCCATGAAGTGAACAACGCTGATAGGTGTGTTATTGCATATTTCGAAATTTATTGTATTGGACAATTATTTTTTTAATACTTCAAAGAGTATATTAGGACTTTTTTTTAATCCCATACTTAGGGGATTGTTATCGACAAAAAATTCGGTCGACATTGGGGACAATTAGGAATTAGGATTCAAAAGCACTCACAACTTTCCTAAGGATATTGAATTGAGACAAAAAACATTGTTACGTTTTCGTTTAATTTTTTTGTTTTTGTAATTGGTGCGAAGAACCTTTTTTTGTCTCAATTAAAAAAAAAAAAAAAAAACGTTTTTTTTTAAAAAAACGTTAAGTCTGCAGGGCTCGGATTGTGCAATTTTTTTCGACTTTTCTAAGGAAATGCGACTAATCGACTTTTTCGAGATTTGTTTTAGTAAAATGCGAATGAAATTAATTTTTTTTTTTTTAATTTAAATTAAAAAGTTTGAGTCAAAAAAAATTTTTTGTTACATTTATTTACAAATTTCTTTCAAATTTTTCGAAAACATCAATAACTTCTTTTTTAAATAAATATTTAATTATTATTTTCCATAGGAATTAAAATTCTTGAAAAGATTCAAATTCAAAACTTTTTGAAATTTAACAACTTATAAAAAATTGTTATAAAACATGAAGAAATCGATCACTCCGAGTCTTCGACTCGGAGCAATCGATGTCTTCCTGTTTTCTAATAATTAAAGATAACCGAGTGATAAAATCATTAATTAATATTATAAGACTTTATAAAAAAAAATTTTTAATTATTTTTTATGCAAATAATAGAATTATTGAGAAGAAATTTATAAAACATTAGTAAGTAATTGAATTTTGTAGAAGAATGTTGATATTTACAAAGATAATAGAAATTTTAAGGAGAATTTAAAAAAAAAAATTTTTGAAAATAATTGAATTTCTGCGAAGAATTTTATTACTTTTGAAAATAATTGAATTTCTAGGATGAATTTTATTAATTTTAGCAAATAATTGAATTTCTGCGGAAAATTTTATTAAAAGTTATGAAAATAATTGAATTCTTGCAAAGATTTTCATTAATAATTGAAAAAAAATTTATTTCCTGTGTCAAAAATTCAACTAAATTTTTGCGAAGAATTTTATTAAAATTCCTTAAACTTAATCCTTATTCTTAATTAAACTTCCGAGAAGAAAATTTTGTTAGTTATAAAAATAATTGAAATCTTGTAGAGAATTGATTAAACATTTTTGAAAGTAATTAAATGTTTTCAATGAAATTTAATTAAAATTTTTTATTGAAAATAATTCAGTTCCTATCATTAATTTAATCAAAATTTTTCAAAATAATTGAATTTCTTGAGATGAATTTTAGTAATAATTGAAAATAATTGAATTCTTACGATAAATTTGATGAATTTTCGAAAATAATTGATGTCATGCGAAGTGTTCAATTATTTTTTGAAAATAATTAAATTCCTTTGAAGAATTTTATTAATTTATAAAAATAAAATTACTGCCAAAAATTTTTAAGTTTTTTTAAAAAAATAATTGAATTCTTGTAAAGAATTTTATTAATTTAAAAAAATAATTCAATTCCTGCGAATAAATTTATTAATTTGTCAGATAATTGAATTTCTGCGTAAAATTTTATTAAACGTTTTTGAAAATAATTGAATTATTGCAAATATTTTTATTAATATTTGAAAATAATTGAATTTTTGCGAAGAATTTTATTTCTTTTGAAAGTATTTGAATTTCTAGGATGAATTTTATTATTTATAAAGATAATTGAAATTTTGACAAGAATTTTATTAAAATTCTTTGCAAATAATTGAATTTCAGAGATGAATTTTATTATTCACAAAGATAATTGAAATTTTGAACAAATTTTTTTTTAAATGTTTAAAAGTAATTGAATTTTGCAGAAGAATTTTGATATTTATAATATAATTGAATTGAAAAAAAAAAATTTTTTTTTTTAAATTTTTTTAAATTTAAAAAAAGAATTTTAAAAAAAAATTTGAAAATAATTGAATTTCTGTAAAGAATTTTCTTATTTTTGAAGATAATTGAATTTTGCAAAGAATTTTTTTAGAACTTTTAAAAACAATTAAATTTTTATGATGAATTTTATTATTTATAAAATTTTGAGGAAAAATTGAAAAAAGTTTTTGAATATAATTGAATTTCTGCGAAGAATTTTATTACTTTTGAAAATGATTGAATTTCAAAGAAGAATTTTATTATTTATAGAGATAATTGAAATTTTAACAAGAATTTTATTAAATTTTTTTTTAAATAATTGAATTTCGGAGAAGAATATAATTATTTATAAAAATAATTGACATTTTGAATTTTGAATTTTTTGAATTTTGACATTGAGAATTTTGAAAGAAAATGTTAAAAATAACTAATTAAAATTTTGCTACGAATTTTATTTAATTTTTCTAAATTCTATATCGGATTGTTTGATATTAATGTATCTGTTGTTGAGAAATGTCATTTTTTTTACAATTTTGCCAATTTCGTGTTTCCTTTTTTTCGTTTCTTCTAAAATTTCATGCGACTTTTTTTGGAAATTTTATGCGACTTTTTGTGACTTTCGTTGTAAATTTATGCGACTAAAGCGACTTTTTTTGAGACTTGAAGACGATCCGAGCCCTGAGTCTGCGTAGGCGAAGGATTAATCCTAAATTTCGGAATTTAGGATCAAATTTAGGAATGCAGACAGTACTTTATTTCTGTTACTCGAAAAGTTTCTAAACATCTCCTGAAAATCCAAAGGCTCCAATTTTAAGGGGTTTTTGGGAAGAGAATCTTTGCGGGGAAAAAGAATAGAGAACATTGGAGGCGATCAAGTATGCTCACTCAACTAAAGGCAGTTTTCACGGGTCATTTCGCGCGATTCGCATGAAGGAATCCTTTCCCTTAGTATCATCTTCTGGAAAACGTTCATAAAATATCAAACAGTAGCACTCAACAGTGTTGACGCCTTTATGAGCTCGACGAATGCTCCTTAAGTTTCCCTCTTTACATATCTATAAGGCTAAACAGCAGACACTTATTTTTATCGAACGAATTTCTTCTTCTTCTTCTTTTATTCCTCAAATATCATATTACTCCATCTATACTTATACTAATATGGCGTAATTTTGTCTTGTTTTTTGTTTTATATTTTACAGTGTTGAACTCGAGAAAAAGGGGATTTTATTTTCTTTTAAAATACTCCCTTAATGTTTATGAGATGAGATAAGATCAGAAGAGAGAAAGAGAGAGAGAGTTTGTTCGTGATCTGGAGATTTCCATTGTTTTTGGATTAATGACACCATGCGATGGAATTCGTTGCATTATCCGAAGCTTATGTATGCTAAGTACCATGAGGAAGGAGCCGAACGTTTAGTATGCAAGGGCATTGCCGACGTGTGCATCCCTGAATGCGCATTACGTCAGATTGCATGGTTTTGAATTCCATAAGGTAATATATAATTGTAACATTTCTGCTTCCTGAATTCAATTCCAGTATTTTTTTTTATTTTTTAATACCATTCTTATATTTAATTCTTTTTTTTCAATATTCAACTTATTTTTGATACAATTTTTTGTACTAATTTTCTTTTGCTCCATTCCATTTTCCTTACGAAACTTTTAATACGCACGGGAAATTTTGGATCAAAAATCATAAATTCAAATGTTTGCTGTTTTCTCGAATCCGAAGTAAGAATTGTCAAACTGGTTCTTTTTTTTGAGTTATACTCAAAAAACGACTAAAAATACGAATTAGAACCAAAAGAGTAAAAAAAAATTTTTTATGACACTACGCTAATATATTCCTATGTATTTTTGCTAGCTGAATCCGAATCCGAAGTCAGAATTCTCAAATTGGTTCATTTTTTTTAATTATACTCAAAAAACGACTCAAAAATACGAATTAGAACCAAAAAAATTTTTGTGACACTACACTTATAAATTCTTATTTATTTTTGCCCGCTGAATCCAAATCCGAAGTCAGAATTAACAGATTTGTTCAAAATTTTGAGATAAACTCAAAAAAACTACTCAAAAATAGGAATTAGAACCAAAAAAGTAAAAAAAAATTTTTGTGACACTAGACTAGTATATTCTCATGTATTTTTGCCCGCTGAATCCGAATCCGAAGTCAGAATTGTCAAATTAGTTTATTTTTATGATTTATACTCAAAAAACAACTCAAAAATACGAATTAGAACCAAAAAAATTTTTGTGACACTACACTTATAAATTCTCATTTATTTTTGCCCGCTGAATCCAAATCCGAAGTAAAAATCGTCAAATTGCTTCTTTTTTTTATTTATACTCAAAAAACGACTCAAAAATACAAATAAGAACCAAAAAAGTAAAAAAAAAATGTTTGTGACACTAAACTTGTATATTCTCATTTATTTTTGCCCGCTGAATCCGAATACGAAGTCAAAATTGTCAAATTGGTTCTCTTTTTTTTGAGTACTAAAAAAACTGTTTAAAACCCGAATTAGAATAAAAAAAATATATTTTTTTATGGCACTACATTAGTATATTTCCATGTATTTTTTCACGCTGAATCTGAATTCGAAGTAAAAATTGACAAATTTGCTCAAAACTTTAAGATAAACTCAAAAAACGGCTCAAAAAACCAAATTAAAAAAAAATAAAATTTTTTTTAAAACTACACTACAATATTTCCACATAGATTTTTTTTACCGTTAAATCTGAATTTGATGTCAGAATTTTCAGAGAATAGCTCAAAATTTTGAGATAAAGTCAAAAAATTAATAAAAAAAAATCGATTTAAAATCAAAAAAGGAAATTTTTTTCCATAACACTAACACTTGTATATTCGCGTGTAGTTTTTCACTGTGATTTCGAAAACAGATTCTCAAAGTGGCTCAAAATTTTGAGTTCAATCAAAATTGCTTATAGGTTCGAATGATTTATTTTTTGTAAAAACACTAATGTTTAAAAAAAGAGTTGAGTATCTTAACTTTAATTTGTTTTTCTTGGCAGATTCATCAGATTCTGACTTGAAATTTGAGATCCAAGTGAAAAAATATAAGAGAATATTCTAGTGTAGTGACAGAAAAAAATTTCTATTTGTTTTATTTTAAATCGCTCTTTTTATCAATTTTTTTTGAGTTTTTTGAGTCGTTTTTATGAGTTTATCTCAAAATTTTGATCAAATCTGTTAGTTCTGAATTCAAATTCGGATTCAGCGTGAAAAAATACATGGAAATATAATAGTGTAGTGTCATACAAAAAACTATTTATTTTTTTGAATTTAATTCGGTTTTTTGAGCCGTTTTTTGAGTTTATCTTAAAATTTTGAGAAAATCAAATTTTTGTGAGTCGTTTTTTGAGTTTATCTCAATATTTTGAGCAAATCTGTCAATTCTGAGTTGAAATTCGTATTCTGCGTGAAAAAATACATGAAAATATTCTAGTGTAGTGTCATACAAAAAAATACTTATTTTTTTGAATATAATTCGGTTTTTTGAGCCGTTTTTTGAGTTTATTTCAAAATTTTGAGCAAATCAGTCAATTCTGACATTAAATTCGTATTCTGCGTGAAAAAATACATGAAAATATTCTAGTGTAGTGTCATACAAAAAAATATTTATTTTATTTTTTTTCAATTCGGTCTTTTGAGCCGTTTTTTGAGTTTATCTCAAAATTTTGTTCAAATCTGTAAATTCGGACTTTAAATTCGAAATAAGCGTGAAAAAATACATGAAAATATTCTAGTGTAGTGTCATACAAAGAAATATTTATTTTTTTAAATTTAATTCGGTTTTTTGAGCCGTTTCTTGAGTTTATCTCAAAATTTTGAGCAAATCTGTCAATATTGACATGTAATTCGGATTATGTGTGAAAAAATACATGAAAATATGCTATTGTAGTGTCGTACAAAAAAATATATATTTTTTTGATTTTAATTCGGTTTTTTGAGCCAATTTTTGAGTTTATCTCAAAATTTTGAGCAAATCAGTCAATTCTGACTTTAAATTCGTATTCTGCGTGAAAAAATACATAAAAAAATATTCTAGTGTAGTGTCATGCAAAAAAATATTTATTTTTTTTTTCAATTCGGTTTTTTGAGCCGTTTTTGAGTTTATCTCAAAATTTTGTTCAAATCTGTAAATTCGGACTTTAAATTCGAAATAAGCGTGAAAAAATACATAAAAATATTCTAGTGTAGTGTCACACAAAAAAATATTTATTTTTTTAAATTTAATTCGGTTTTTTGAGCCGTTTTTTGAGTTTATCTTAAAATTTTGAGCAAATCTGTCAATTTTTTACTTCGGATTCGGATTCAGCGTGAAGAAATATATATAAATATACTAGTGTAGTGTCATGACATTTTTTTTTATTTTTGTTGGTTCTAATTCGTATTTTTGAGTCGTTTTTTTGAATATAACTAAAAAAAAAAGAATCAATTTGACAATTCTGACTTCGGATTCGAATTCAGCGGGCAAATACATTGGGTACTTGTTGTAACATTTTGCATCAAAAATATTTTTGTTGGGATTAAAATACATCCAAGAAAATTGTACTCTAAATATATTTCATGACCATTCGAAAAAGATCAATTTATTTTCAAAATATAAATTCTTTATCCCATAGAATTAAATGAAGAAAAAAAAAATTTTTTTCTCCTGTAAAAATGTAGTCCTGCGTGTTCGAAGGCGGAATTACCAGATTTAACGATACGTGCTCGTATAAAAAAAACTTAGATTGTAGTACACAACGATAGCCACGAAGTGTCTTTTTATCGAATGAGTTTAATCCCCCTGCAGTTTTATTGGTTTTGAAGGGTAGAGAAGGGAGGGGGAGGGGAGGAATGAGAGACTTTCCTCTCTCATCCCTTAACAGTCTCTGTATCGGACTCAACTCTGTTCTTCTGTTTTTAGTTTTTTCTCCTGAATTTTTTTTTTTTTCCCCAGTAGACAGTCCCGAAGGGCCAATTTCGCGATACGAATCTGAAAATATATGGAGATGTCAGTTTAAAGGACGTAAAGCGAGTGAGAGGTGAGACTTTATGGCATAAGGTCGGCAAGGACCAAGTGCCACCTCCGGCGATCCATAAGCGTGATGTACCACCGACACCTTCAACCCCTCGATATCAGTTTTTTTCCCATTCCCTCTAAATTTCATAATAAGGGTACAGATTTAGAATATCCAAAAAAGAAAAAAAAATATTACTGATATCCCTTGAGAATGTAGCAGAAAATCTTTCTATAAATAGATTTAAGTTTCCCATTCATTTTTTTTTTACAGTGATTTTTAAATATCGACTGTGAATTAAAATTTCATAAGGGAATTTTGAAGAATTGAATTTTTGAATTCAAATTTTAAAATTTGAATTTTGAAATATGAATTTTGAAATTTGAAAAAAAATTGCCACTGTTAAAAAAATGGAAGGAATAAATTGAGAGAGATGGTCTAGAGTGAGAGGGCCACTCGTAATAATCTCCGCTAATTTAGCTTCTGGAATACGGTAACTGTATCGTTAATATTCCGGAGTCGGTTAATAATAGATGTTGATGCGCCATTTGGGCCGATGAGATTTCGGGGTTGGAGAATTCGAGGTTGAAGTGGACCGCGACCGGGCGTCGCAACAAGGGTCGAGCATTCGAGAATACGCGAGTCTGGACCCTATATAGTATACTAACGCTCGTTTATAAATATTAAATCGACGATCGTTCTCCAACAAGTTTATATGTACCAACCTCGTTCATATTTTCACTTTCCTTTTAATACACACACAACAAACGCCCGAAAAGAAAATTAAATCTTTCCTCTAAATTCACAATTTTTTTTACCATTAATATTCTGTATAATTAATATTTTATAATTTATACAATCAAACTTTGAAATTAACCATCACTCCGAGTCAAATTTGACTCGAAGTTTTAATTAACTATTATTATTATTATTATTAATTATACTTAATTATATTATTATTATTAATATATTAATTAATCTTCGTGTTCTTTCATTCATTTTCTCCGCAGTTGGAAGTTAGTTTTCGTGTATGCTTTTTTTTCTTTTCCTTAAAAAATATTGTTAGCCAAATCAAAAATATGCAGGTATTTTTTCATGATTCATAATAAAATAATATTAGAATTTAGAAAATTAAAAAAAAATTGTGATTAACAAATAAAAAATATACCCATTTTGTTTGTTATATTTTTTTTATAATAAATTTCGTTTGACTGATCTAAATTATTAAGCAAATTATTTTCCTTTTTATTTATAAAAAATACTAGAAAATTGTTAATTGTTAAAAGATTTTTATTAAGAAGTAGAAAATATACCCATTTTATGCATAATTTTTATTTCTCAATAACAATATTGTTTACAAACTCATTTTTTTTTGGGAAGAAAAACATATATTCCCGTTTCTAATATTTTTGTGGAAAATTTTCAATTTTCATAAGGAAATAATTTGCGTCAATTCTATTTCTAAATTTCAATTGTTTTAATAAAATTCAAAGTTTTTTAAAAATAAAGGAAAAAAATGTTTATAAATTATATTTGTCAATTTGAAAATTTAATTGAAAATGAAACTGAAAATTTTTGAATTTTTAGAAAATGAAGGAAAAAATTTTATTAAAAAAAATTTTCTGTTAAATTTATCTAAAATTTTAACAAAAATTAATTTTTAAATTAATTTTTAGTAGAAAAATCTATGAGAATTCGATTATTTAAATACAGAAGTAAATTATTTATTGAATAATTAAATGTTTGTTAAAATTAAATTCTCATAAAGAATGTTATCAAGAAATTTTTAAATAATTGAACTCTTTTGACAAATTTTAATAAAATTTTTTAAAATAATTACATTTTTAGAGGAATTCGATTAAAATTGTATCAAAAATAATTAAAAATAATTATAAAAATAATTAAATTGCGCTAAAGAATTCTATTATTTATAAAAATAATTGAATTCTTAAAAAGAACTTTGTTAAATTTTTTTTAATTAATTGAATTCTTGCGACGAATTTTATAAAAATATTTTTAAATAATTGATATTTTTCGAAAAATTTAATGAAATTTTGTATTTTAAATAATTGAATTCCAGTGAAAATTTTATTACTTAGAAAAATAATTCAATTATTATCTAAAATTTTAACTAAAATTCAGTTTTAAATCAATTTTTATTTTAAAATTCTATGAAAACTCAAGTCTTTAAATACAAAAGATAATTATTTATTGAATAATTAAATGTTTGTTAAAATTGAATTCTCATAAAGAATTTTATTAACAAATTTTTAAATAATTGAATTCTTTTAACGAATTTTATTTAAAATTTTTAAGAATAATTACATTTTTAGAGGAATTTGATTAAACTTGGACCAAAAATAATTAAAATCCTGTTTATAAAAATAATTAAATTTCGGTGAAGAATTTTATTATTTATAAAAATAATTGAATTCTTAAAAAGAACTTTGTTAAATTTTTTTTTAATTAATTGAATTCTTGCGACGAATTTTATAAAAATATTTTTAAATAATTGATATTTTTCGAAAAATTTAATGAAATTTTGTATTTTAAGTAATTGAATTCCAGTGAAAATTTTATTACTTATGAAAATAATTGAATTATTCATCTAAAATTTTAACTAAAATTCATTTTTAAATTAATTTTTATTAGAAAATTCTATAAGAATTCAATTATTTAAATACAAAAGTAAATTATTTATTGAACAATTGAATGTTTCTTAAAATTTAATTCTTATAAAGAATTTTATTAACAAATTTTTATATAATTGAATTCTGTTGATGAATTTTAATAAAATTTTTAAGAATATTTACATTTTTCAAGGAATTCGTTTAAAATTGTATTAAAAATAATTGAAATTCTGCGATTAGTTTTATTATTTATGAAAATAATTAAATGTTTGCTTACAATTTTATTTAAAAATTTTTTAAATAATATTGAATTCATTTGGGTGATTTGATTAAAATAGTAGATATTGAAAATCATTGAAATTAGGAAAAATTTTAAAAATAATTGAAACTTTAACAAGAATTTTATTAAAATTTTTGAAAATTTAAATTTTGAAGACGACTTTTTTTTATTTATAAAGATAATAATTGCGATTTTGTTGAAACTTTTTTTGTAAATTTTGAACATAATTGAATTTTGTGATAAGAATTTTATTAATTTTGAAAATAATTGCATTTCTGCAATTATTTGTAACTTTTTTAAAATTCAATTATTTTAGTGTTTTTAACTAAAATTCTTCTATAAATCCATTATTTGAAATAATTAATTAAATAAATATTGACAAATTTAACTAATTTTAGAAGATTTTAAATCATTCAAATTTTTCAAAAATCTAAGTTCATTAAAATTTCTAATTAAATTCATTCAACATTGAAAATTTCAAAAATTTCAAATTGAAACCGTTTGAAGTTAATTTATTCATAAAAATTATAAACGCAACTCTTTTAAAATTAAATTAATTTTTAAATATTTAAGTAAAATTATTCATTAAATAATTTACTTATTTTATGATAGTTGTTCAAGATTTAAGTTATTTAAAAAGAAATTTTTGTCAGCAATTGAAAAAATTGAAGGTTTTGTATTAAAATTCGTGGTAATTTTATAGTTTATATAAATCAAACAAAAAAGCCACAAAAATCGAGAATTTTCTTATGAATTCTAAAAATTACATTTTCTTTAATCCTTTTAATAAAAATCATCGACTTTTTCCTGAATTCCCTGTGTCAGAATATATGATATTATAATCATAGTAATATTTAAATTATATTCCAATTCATATTTTATTTTTATGCAAATAAATTTGAATTAAAGGTTTTTACGTTCTGTTATTTTTTATATTGCTAATTTTATTTTAAAAAGTGAGTAAAAAGTCAGCCTGAAAATTATTGCTAGTTTATAATATTCTATACAATTATAATTATTACAGTATCTGCTTTACAAAATTTTCAAACAATACTTTTCCGCAATTTTCGTGTCTTATAAAATTTGATTTACAAATGTAATTGACAAAGGGAGTAAATTCAAAATTTTAATTTCAGATGAAGCATTTTCTTTATTAGGTCTTTTCCCAGATGTGATATCCCTCTCCTTCTCTCTCTCTTTCTCTCTCGATGGTATATATTTTGCACACATAGGTATTTCTCAGGGGGTATTCATCCAGGAGTACATTTTGGAATCAAGTGAAAAGATGCTGGAAGGAAGAAAAAAAAAGAAGAAAAGAAGTCTATTTTCTCAAAGAATAGTATTCGTCTGGGGACAGAAGAAGAAATTTTCAGTTCCCTTGGGTCGATTTCCAGAACCAATTGTCGCGAATATATTTCTCATTCTGGTCATTTTGTATATTTCACAACAAACGGTGAATTCGTAAATTATATAAACGGCGCATTTCTATCTTTCGAAATTGTACATTTATACTATAAACTATTTATACTCGCAATGTTGTGCCATTTTTTTTTCATTTTTAAAATAAAAGTAAAAGTTTTCTTCAAAATTCACTTTTTATCAAAATCAAGAAAGGGTGAAAATACTATTGTTTGTAACATTAAATTGAGAGTAACTATTTTCATAACAATTGCTAAATTCTATTTTAAATAATTGAATTCCTGTGAAAATTTTTTTATGAAAATAATTAAAAGTTTACGAAGTATTTTATAAACATTTTTTGTTAAATCATTCAATTCTTTTGGGAAATTTTTTATTAAAAATACTAGATATTAAAAATCATGAATTTGGAAAAATTTATGAAAATAATTGAATCGTTTTAAAGAATTTTATTAAAATTTTTTGAATTTTTTTTGAATTCTTTCCAATAACTTTATTTGAAATTTTTGAAAATAATTTTTTTATTTCAACTGTTAACAAATTTGAAGTAGTATAAATTCTCAAACATGGAAAAAAGGAGCTTTTAGTGTAACAAATAAAAAAAAGTATCCAAATAGTAGCAAATCGTTAAAAAAAAAAAGTATAGTAAATAGTTGGTCTTTAGTAGATGAGTGGGAGGCCTGAGATCGACTCGTTTTGACACGTAAAGTGCAGAGTTAGACACTTTCAGAAATGAAGGCTGAAGGGTACATTTAGATGAACTTGGCTACATAAAACATATCCATAAACCTCGTAGGATTTCGTCTGTCTAGGCGAACGATATCCCATAGGAAAATACGTTCAAAAGTGATTTTGAATATTCTCCTCTCGTGTTCGTTTCATTTTCTCTCTATTTAGCCACTTATTATCATAATCGATGGTGTCTAGACGACCTGCAATGTTTGACCACACTCTCAGCGAACATTCGAAAATTAGGTAACATTAGATTAACCCTGATAACGCTCTTACTGTTCAGTTTTTTTTTACTCTTAATCGAAAGTAATCTAAATATTTCAAAATTCTTAAAAATTGGTCCTAGTAAATATTATAAAACTAGCAAAAATTTCTACTTCTTACTATCTTTTTTTTAAATAAAATTAGCAATTCTAAAAATAATAGAATTTAAAAATTTTCTAATTTAATTTAAATACTATAAAACTAGCAAAAATTTCTACTTCTTACTATCTTTTTTTTAAATAAAATTAGCAATTTTAAAAACAATAGAATTTAAAAATTTTCTAATTTAATTTAAATACTATTAAACTAGCAAAAATTTCTACTTCTTACTACCTTTTTTTTAAAATAAAATTAGCAATTCTAAAAATAATAGAATTTAAAATTTTTCTAATTTAAATTTTTGTTGAAAACAGTAAAAAAAATTCAATTTTGGAGAAATTACAAAGAATTGCAGAAATTCAATTATTTTCCAAAAAAAAAAAAAATAAAATTCTTATAAAATTCAACTATGTTCAAAATTTCAAAAAAATTCTCGTAAAAATCCCAATTATCTTTATAAATAACAAAAATCTTCTCCAAAGTTCAATTATTTTCATAAATCTCAAAAAAATTCATGTCTAATTTCAATTATTTTCAAAAATAAAATGCATTTTTCTATTTGCAATGATTTTCATTATCTACTATTTTAATAAAAATTTCCAAAAAGAATTCAATTATTTAAAAAAAATTTTAATAAAGTTGTATGCAAACATTTAATTATTTTCATAAATAATAAAAATTTCACAGGAATTCAATTATTTTCATAAATAATAAAATTTTTTTAAGGAATTCAATTATTTTTATAAAGAATAATTTTAAATTCTAGAAAATAATGATTGAATTAAAATGATGAAAATAATTTTGATGAAGTTACAGTAACAATATTCTTATAATATAAAATAATGATTTTATCTTTCGGTCATCTTTAATTAATAGAAAACATGAAGAAATCGATCACTCTGAGTCTTCGACTCGGAGCAATCGATATCTTCATGTTTTATAACAATACTTTTATAAGTTGTTTAATTTAAAAATGGATTGAATTTAAAATTTTTTTAATGTCTTAATTCCTGTGGAAAATCCTGTTCCAAAAATAAGATTAAAAATAGAAATTGTGCAAATATTTTTCTTCTTTTTCCAAAACAAAATAATAATTTTGTTAAAAAATAGAGATTTATAAAGAAAAATAATGCAAAATAAATAAATTTTCTATTTCTTAAACACAGTTGTTTAACAATTTTCTAATTTTGTTTAAAAGTAAAGAACAAAAATCTGCATGTTTTCAATTTGACGAAACATTCAGTTTAACAAAATTTTAGTCTTTTAATGAAAATAAGTGAAAAAAAATTCTGATGATATCTATTTGTCATTACAATTTTGAATTAATTTTAATATATACTTTATAATAATCGTAAGATTCCTTTCTTATAGCAAATTCTCTGCATTTATTTGTTTGTTTTGAAAATTAATTTTTGTGAATTATTGTCACTTTTTTTAATGTCAAAAAAAAACCAAAAAAAAAACTCGTTTTATTCACTTCACAAAATTGACAATTTTGACAAAAATTCAATTCCATATTTTTTATTTTCCTAAATTTTTCCTAATTTTTATCAAAATTATTTACTTTTTTCTTATCCTGCTAATAAATTGAATTCCTGCAACAAATTTTATTATTCATGAAAGAATTTAAAATATATTTTTAAAAAATAATTTAATTCTTACGAAGAATTTTATAAAAAATTTTAAATAATTCATTTCTTTCGAATAATTTTATGAAAATTCTAATTTAAATAATTGAATTGATGAAAATTTGTTTTATTCATGAAAAGAATTGAATTCTTACAAAAAATTTGTACAAACCATTTTTTAAATAATTGAATTCTCTTTGGAAATTTTATGAAAATAGTAAATATTGAACATCATTGAATTGCGAAAAGTTTTTTTAAAGATAATTGAATTTTACAAAGAATTCGATTAAAAAATTTGACAATAATTGAATGTCTGTAAAAAATTTTATTAAATTTTTTGGAAAATAATGAATTCCTAAAAAACATTTTATTATTTATGAAAATAATTGAATTTCTGAGAAGAATTTTATTATTTATAAAAATAATTGGATTTTTCAATTAATTAATTTAAAATACTATTAAAAATAATTGAAATTTTTCGAAGAGTTGTATTATTTAAGAAAATAATTGAATTCTTGGGAACCATTTATTCGAATTTTTAAAATAATGAAATTTCCAAGAAGAAATTTATTACTTGTAAAAATAATTGAATTATTGTGATAAATATTGTTATTCATGAAAATAATTGAATTTTATTATTCATGAAAATAATTAAATAGTCGCTAGGAATAAAATTAATTTTATTATAATTCTCAAAAATAATTGAATTATGCAGAAGAATTTTATTATTCTTGAAAATAATTAAAATTATTGCGGAAAAGTTTATTAAAATGTTTAAAAAGAATTGAATTTCTGTGAAAAATTTTATTATTTTTGAAAGTAATTGAATTCTTCATAAGATTTTTATGAATTTTGTTTTAAAAAATTAATTTTTTCGAAATATAATAAAGATGAAAATTTTATTAGTTTAAATAATTAAATTCTTGTGGAAAACTTTATTTGTGAAAATAACTTAATTTTTCGATTAATAAATTTAAAATAGTATTAAAAGTAATTGAAATTCTTCGATGAGTTTTATTATTTATGAAAATAATTAAATTCATGCTTAGAATTTAATCAAAAATTTTTTTAGAAAATTGAATTTCCATGAAAAATGTTATTATTAGTGAAAGTAATTGAATTATTGTGATGAATTGCATAAAAATTTGGTTAAATAATTGATTTTTTTGAAAATTAGCGAATTAAAAGTAGTGGAAATTCTCTAAAAAAATATTATTTATATTCTTTGTTTAGAAAGTTGAATATATAATTTTTTACCTTCTCTATTCTTCAGAATAATTAAAATTTTCGTAATGAAGATTATTTTTAATGCAGGTATCAAATAACAATTTTTGCAAAATTCAATTTTCCTAAGAAAGTTCAATTATTTTCAATTTTGAAAATCTGATGTCAAATTTTGAAATTAGTATCAAAATTTGTTAAAGGTTTTTATAAATTTTAAAGTTTAAAATTTAAAAATATAATGTACAGTCGAACCTGGATAAGCGAGAGTTCAAGGGACCAGCAATTTTCTCTCGCTTATAGAGGTTTCTCGATTATCCAGTTCTCTCTTATCCAGGTTCGACTGTAATTTGAAAATTTAATTCTAATTAGTTAAACAAAAGACAACTTCAGAGTAAATGAGGGACTGAAAAAGTGAATGAATGAAAGAACATTCAAATTATTATAGTTAATTCTCAAAAAAAAGGTAATGAAACAAAAACTTCTCAGAAAAAGAAATGAAAAGTTTCTGAATTCTTTTTTATTTCCTTTTTTGTAGAATAGCTTTCCTGTCAAATTCAGCGTCTGAAGATTCCCAGGTTACGGGGGTGGTAGCTGTACACGCATAATAGAGGGAGACAGCGAACGAGCGAGCAAGCGCAAATTAACCTGGGTAATGAAAACACAATGAAATTATAATAAACCAATTGCCGGGTTGATTCGAAGTCAGGAAGGAGGCCATTCAATAATAAAACACGTACCCACCTACCGTACATATTCTCCTACGTTGAGAATTAATTTCTCGAGAGCCTTTATGCTCTCCGACTGACCAAACGTTACTATGTCCCAACCACATACGTGAAAAGCAAAACGTATACACTTGCCCATAATTTCCATGTGTGTACATAAAACCCGCTCCTCGGAAGTAAGAGCCCAATGTGTATATGAATTCAAAATGAAAATACTTACGCGAAAACGGTTTTATACTAAGTACATGCGTTAATTTTCTAAAAACATATCAGAATTTCAATTTTTTTTTAAGATTCTTTTATATTTTTTGTTTTCCTTTAATTACGAATCTAAATCGAAAAAAATATTCGAAAATAAAAATATACTATTATTAAATGTTTACTTTTAATAATAGTGCAAACATTTAAATATTGATTTTCTTATTCATTTAATTCAGTAAAGAAAAATAGATATAAATAATTTTCCAGGAAATAGAAAATTAAAATGAATCTTTCTTTTCATTTTCGACTAAAACAAAGTGTCAAATAAAAAAAATCTATAAATTTTATAAAACTATTTTCTAAGAAATAAAATTTGATACGTTCAACTTTTAAATAACCGATAATGCATTAACATTAAATATGATTATAAAAGTGAATTGCAATTATGTTAATTTAATAATTAACAGGACATCGTTATTCCACTGAGTTGGATATTAAGTGATAAAACTAATAAACCGAAAATAATTTTTAATGGCCTCATTAATATTTCATTACAAAATGGAATAAATTTCAGAAAAAAATTAATCCGATTGGTTATTATAGAATTACCAAGAATAATTAGACATTAAATTAAAGAATCAAAATTGAAATAGTTTTTTTTTTAAGTTAATCCAGACTTTGCAACCGATAATTAATTTTAAAAAAGTATTAAAAAAGTAGCTTTCAAACTGAAGAAGGTAGCTATCGAAAAATTAAAATTTTTGACAATAATTAAATGTCTGTGTGACATTTTATTAAATTTCTTGGAAAATAATTGAATTCCAAAAAAGCATTTTATTATTTAAGAAAATAATTGAATTCTTGGGAACGATTTATTCGAATTTTTAAAATAATGGAATTTCCAAGAAGAAATTTTTTACTTTTAAAAATAATTGAATTCTTGTGATGAATATTGTTACTTATGAAAATAATTGAATTTTCCAAAGAATTTGATTAAAATGCCTGAAAAATAATTGAATTTTTGGGAATAATTTTGCTATTTATCTTTAATAATTGAATTCTTTCGAAGAATTATTCATGTAAATAATTGAATTATTGCAAAATAAAATTTAATTAAAATTTTATTTAAAATAATTGATTTCTTTCAAATAACTTTGTTAAAATATTTGAAAATAATTGAAATCCTGTGAAAAATTTTAATATTTTTGTAAATAATTGAATTCTTCCAAACATTTAAAAAAAAACACTTTTTTAAATAATTGATTTTTTCGAGGAATTGAAATTAAATTTTTAAGAATAATTACATTTTAAGAGCAATTTCTGTAAAATTGTATTAAAAATAATTGAAATCCTGCGAGGAATTTTATTATTTATGAACCAAAGTGATTAGTTAATAATTTTATTAACATTTTTCTAAAATAATTGAATTTTGGAGAAGAATTTTATTATTTATAAAAATAATTGAAATTAACAAGAATTTTTTTTAATTTTTGAACATAATTGAATTTCTGCGAAAAATTTTATTACTTATGAAAATAATTGAATTCTTAAAACGAATTTTATTCAAGTTTATAAAAATAACTGAATTTCTGTGAAGAATTTTATTATTTATATTCAAATAATTAAATTCTTGCAACGAATTTTATCCAAGTTTATAAAAATAATTGAATTTCGGTGAAGAATTTTATTATTTATTAAAATAATTGAATTCTTGAAAAGAACTTTGTTAAATTTTTTTTAAATAATTGAATTTTTGTGACGAATTTTATAAAAATCTTTTTAAATAACTGATATTTTTCGAAAAATTCCAGGGAAATTTTGCATTTTGAATAATTGAATTTCTGTGAAAATTTTATTACTTAATTGAATTATTTCGAAGAAATTTATTAAAAAATTTTTAAATAATTGTATTCCAGGGGAATTTTGCATTTTGAATAATTGAATTTCTGTGAAAATTTTATTACTTATGAAAATAATTGAATTATTTCGAAGAAATTTATCAAAAATTTTTTAAATAATTGAATTCCAGGGAAATTTTGCTAAGAATTTTATATTAAAATTTTTGAAAATAATTGAATTTTCAAAAAGGATTTTATTATTTATAAAAATAATTGAAATTTTGACGAGATTTTTTTTTTTAATTTTTGAAAATAATTGAAATTTTTATAAGAATTTTTATAACTATTGAAAATAATTGAATTTCTGGAATGATTTGTATCTTTTTCAAAATTCAATTTTTTTTTAGTCAAAAAAGTAAATTTTTCAATAAAAATGGCGCCATCTGACTTTAATTTTTATCTCGAGACCATAAAAAATTATCAATTTCCAACTTCAGACCTTCTCGTACACGTGCGCGAGAGAAATTATAGAGATGCAAAAACTAATTAAAAGACAGAGGAATATAATTAATTTTTCTAATAATAATTCTTGCCACGTTATTATTTTACAAATGGGGGTTTTACTCTTCTCTGAGCCTACACCACTCGCACTCTCTTTAAGGGTTGAAATAATTTCATAAGGGCAAAGCGCAAGAGATGAAAAAGGTGGGGTTTGAGTTTCCCAAATCTACATTTGGCAAAATATAACTCCCGTTTTCTACCACCCTCGTTTCTGACCGCGTCCAAGCCACAACAAAGACTACCCTCCTATCTGTACGGCACCTTCAAAAACCCTCCATTCCCCCTTTCCACCCTCCTCCTTTCCTACTAAACACACGCAATTGTATTTCCTTCTGAAATTTCCCTTATTGGCCGCACTTTACAATCGAACATTGAAATTCACTTTGACTTTTGGTTAACAATTTCCTGAGGGAGGTCATTCATTAGAAACTTATTTGAAATAGTGTATATCAAATATGGTATTATTTTACCAAATGTGTACTAAAAGCATACGAGAATATTAATGAAACATATTATTTACTCTAGAAATAATTATTCTATTTTATTAAGTATTTTTATGGGGCTTTTTCCTAACTAGTTTCTGTCAGGGGCGGTTAGACTAAGTCTTCGCACTCATCTACTAAAACCTACTAGTTACTACATTTACGTTATGCTACTATAAGGGTATTTTTTTAGATTTTAGCCACTAAAAGACCCGTTACTATTTCTGTTTTTTTAAAAATATCAAATTCTTTAAAATGATTCAATTATTTTCAAAAAAATATTCGAAATTCAATTATTTTCAATATCTAATATTTTTATAAAATTTCGCAAAAAATTCAATTATTTAACCCGTTTCCTGTTTGCGACCCAACGTTGGGTCGTGAAAATTTTAGCAAAAAATAGAAATTTGTTATTGAAATTATAAAATAAATTCTTTTATATCATTATTCACATACTATAGGTATCAATAATACTAGAAAAAGTAATAAATAAATAATTGTTTATTACTTTTAAGTAATATAACAATTTAAAAGATTTTGATGGACATTTTGTGGCACTAAAATGAACATTTTTCCAAACAGTGAAGGGGTTAAAAAAAAAATTGATAAAATTCATCCAAAATTCAATTATTTTCATAAATAATAAAATTCATCCAAGAATTTCAATTATTTTTAATACTATTTTAAAGTAAATTAATCGGAAAATTCAATTATATTCGCAAATAAAGTTTTCCACAAGAATTCAATTATTTAAACTAATAAAATTTTCATATTTATTATATTTCGAAAAAATTCATTATTTAAAACAAAATTCATAAAATTCTTATGAAGAATTCAATTATTTTCAAAAATAACCAAATTTTTAACAGAAAATCAATTCTTTTTAAACTTTACTACTTTTATGTTATATGCTACTATTTCGGTACTTTTTTTTAACCTTCGCGCTACCGGATGGCCACCCAGGGTGGCCAAGCAATAAATAATGTTGTAAATCTGCTCGATTTTTGCATCAATCGAATCGCGATTTTAAGTCACTGAACAAAATTTTATCTACTTTCAAAAAATAAAAAAAATACAATTTTTTTACATTTCTTCTTGTTTATTTATAACAATTAAAAAACTATGTTCAACACTACTGAAAAACGTTCGGATGTTATTTTGAATATTGCAAAAAAATAAAAATGAAATCATGAAAGTTTCACAATAAAATTGTTTTATGTCAATAAATACAACATATTTTGATGTTACAATGAATTTTCTATTTGTTTAAACAAATTATTGTTGTTATTTACCAACTTTTTACAGAATACACTTAGAAAGTTGCAGTTTTTTTCTAATTTTGCAATTTATTAATCTTATATGATCACAAATAAAGAGTAAAAATTGAATTATTATTTAAACAATTTTTAAACAAATTATTGTTGATATTTACCAACTTTTTACAGAATACACTTAGAAAGTTGCAGTTTTTTTCTAATTTTGCAATTTATTAATCTTATATGATCACAAATAAAGAGTAAAAATTGAATTATTATTTAAACAATTTTTAAACAAATTATTGTTGATATTTACCAACTTTTTACAGAATACACCTAGAAAGTTGCAGTTTTTTTCTAATTTTGCAATTTACTAAACCTTATATAATTATAAATAAAAAAATCAAAATTGAATTGTTATTTAAACCATTTTTAAACAAATTAATAATTCGTTTATAAATTGTAATATGTAATAATATAAGGTTTAGTAAATTGCAAAATTAGGAAAAAACTGCAACTTTCTAGGTGTATTCTGTAAAAAGTTGGTAAATAACAACAATAATTTGTTTTAAATAATTTTTTACTAATATTTATGATTCGTTTCAATAAATATTTTCTTTAATTTATTGATTTAATACTAAGTAACGTTAAAAAAAGAAAAGTTTTCAAAAATTTTCTAATCTCTTTGTTTATTTGAAAATTATATGTTTTTGCAATAACAAATTTTTTAAACAATTGCAATATGCATAAAACCTTTATTAAAATACAGCAATTGTATTAACACATAGATATTTACAAAAAGTTTGATGAATTTTAATCATTTTTGGAATATAAAAGTAAAAAAGCGTTTGGCCACCCCGGGTGGCCATCCGGTAGCCCGCGTATACAAAAATCTTTGGTAGCGCGAAGGTTAAATTTCAGCGAAGTTTGAATCAGATAAAAGTTAGGGAAAAATAAAATTAAATATGTTTTTATGCTATATTTATTAATAAAAATTCTCCAATGGATTGTTAAAAAATATTATTTTGTATTAAAAATAGTATTTGAAGAAAAATAAATTATCTTTTAATTCATATTTACGGTTTTTGAAGAATTATCATTTTTTTAAAATTTTAAATGAAAACCTTATCAAGCAGACTTTGTAATGGAATATGAAAGTCATGAATCACAGATCGCGAATCACCAGATTGGAGATACACTTTCAACCGGGTCCTAATTCAGAGAAGGAGATGGTTGTTCAAAAAGGAGGAGGTGGAAAGGTGGTGGCAGGGGGCAGGGGGGGTGGGTGAAAGGGGTACAGTAGCACAGGGTAATATCAACTCCGCGCCATATTGCTGATTAACATATGCATTCAATACTAGGGGCTCGCTCAAATGCAAACACGCCAAGCCGGGAGCTATCTCTCTTCTCGAAACATTGTATACAACATATAAACTATAATTTCAAAACGGTATATTAAAGGTCGACTCTCATTCAGTGACAACTCATCTGCAATTTACTTTTTTCTTAAATTATCAATAAAAAACAAAAAGGAGATAAAAATTCCTAATTTTCCTCAACTATTATAGATTCGTCTTTTTACAACCTAGAACATCCTATAGAAAAACTAAATTTGCAATTCTGGCTTTGACGCCCTCGATAATCCAAGCATACCACAAAGAGATGTTCGGGGTTTGCTCGTAGGACGACGAGAAAGAGAAAAAGAGAGAGAAAGAGAGAGAGAGAGAGAGAGAGAGAGAGAGAGAGAGAGAAGGAGGGAAAAAGGTATATGGACGAAAGGCAAATGAACGAGTCTCTCTCCATGAAAGGAACTCGTACAGATCCGGGAAACCCCATACGAAGGGAGGGGAGGGGGGATTTTTCCCCGCGACATGGACCGGCCACCGACTAATTGGAATTCGTCCGTAGTAGTCGAAGCGCCTTTCTATAATTGAGACGCAGCCAGACCGGCGAAATAAAAAAAACAAAGCCGATGGAGGATACGATCTCGCTATCTCTCACTGAGAACATTTTTATCCAAATACTTGCAAGGTACATTCTATATTGTATTGAATTACCAGGAGTCTTTCATATTTTTTTCTCTTTTTTGGTTTAGATCTCAAAAATAATTATAACGCGGGGAAATTTAATATTATTCATGTTAAGAAAATAATTTACAACAAGGAAGTGAATAGGTATTAATAAATAGGAGAAAAATATATTTAATTTTATTTTTTCCCCGACTTTTCCCTAATTTCCAAACTTCGCACTCATCTACTAAAACCTACTATTTAGTACTTTTTTACGATATGATACTATTTGGGTATTTTTTAGATTTCAGCTACTAAAAGTTACTATTTCTGTTTTTTTTTTTTTTTTTGCAAATTTCCACTACTTTCAATTTGCTAATACTAGAAATCAAAAAATTATAATTAAATTCTTTAAAACGATTCAATTATTTTCAAAAAATATTCGAAATTCAATTATTTTCAATGTTTACTATTTTCATAAAATTTCTCAAAAGAATTTAATTATTTAAAAAAGAATTCATAAAATCCATCCAAAATTCAATTATTTTCATAAATAATAAAATTTTCACAGAAATTCAATTATTTTTATAAACTTGGATAAAATTTGTTGCAAGAAATTATTTTTAAAAATTTAAATAAAATTCTTCACAGAACGCATTTTGAAGTAGATAATTCCGATTGGGACAGACAGCCTACCCGAGAGTAGCTGCTGTTATTGCACGCTGCGGCTCAATTCTTTAAAACGATTCAATTATTTTCAAAAAAAAAAAAAAAATTTGAAATTCAATTCATTTCAATATCTAGTATTTTCATAAAATTTCGCAAAAGAATTCAATTACAAAAAAAAAATTGATAAAATCCATCAAAAATTCAATTATTTTCATAAATAATACAATTTCCACAGGAATTCAATTAATTTAGAATAGCATTTTCAAAAAACGATTAGAAAAATTCAATTATCTTTAAAAATAAAGTTTTCCACAAGAATTCAATTTTTTAAAATAAAATTTTCATAATATTCATTATATTTCGAAAACATGAATTATTTAACAAAATTTTTATACCATTCTCCACAATAATTCAATTAATTTCACTAATAATAATATTTTTCATAAAAATTCAATTTTTCAAAAAAAAAGTTTATTATTTACAAAAATTCGAAACAAATCCTTTGCATGAATTCAATTATTTTTAAAGTAGTAAAACTTTTTAAAAAATGCATTAAATTGTTACATAAGTAGTACAATTTCTCAAAAAATATTTAATTATCTTCTTAAATAATAAATCGATTATTCGGTAATTCATTTTTAAATCAATTTTTATTAGAAAATTCTAGAAGAATTCAATTATTTAAATTAGAAAATAAATAATTTGTTGAATAATTGAATGTTTGTTAAAAATGGATTCTCATAAAGAATTTTATCAACAAATTTTTAAATAATTGAATTTTTTTTTTACAAATCTTAATAAAATTGTTAAGAATAATTACATTTTTCGAGGAATTTGAATAAAATTGTATCAAAAATAATTAAAGTCCTGCGCGATGAGTTTTATTATTTATAAAAATAATTACAATTTTCCCAAGAATTTTATTAAAATTTCTCTTAAATAATTGAATTTACAGAAGAATTTTATTATTTACAAAGATACTTGAAATTTTGACAAGGATTTTTTTTTAATTTTTGAACTTAATTGAATTTCTGCGAAGAATTTTATTATTTTTGAAAATAATTAAATTCTTGCTACGAATTTTATTCAAGTTTATAAAAATAACTGAATTTCTGTGAGGAATTTTATTATTTTATTTATTTTTTATTTTTTTTTATTATTTATTTAAATAATTGAATTCTTGCAACGAATTTTATCCAAGTTTATAAAAAAAATAATAATTTCAGTGGAGAACTTTATTATTTATAAAATTCTTTATTTATAAAAATTATTTATATTATAATTATCTATATTTATATCATAATAAAATTATTTATAAAAATAATTGAATTATTGAAATAAATTTTCTTAAGTTTTTTTTTAAATAATTGACTTCTTGCGACGAATTTTATAAAAAATTTTTTAAATAAATTTATTTTTTTCGAAAAGTTTTATGAAATTTTCTATTTTAAATAATTAAATTCCTGTGAGAATTTTATTACTTATTAAAATCATTAAATTATTTCGAAGAAATTTATTAAAAATTTTGTAAATAATTGAAGTTTTATGAAATTTTCCCAAGAATTTTATTAAAATTTTTCTAAAATAATTGAATTTTTGAAACGAATTTTTTATTCAAGTTTGTAAAAATAACTGAATTTTTGTGAAGAATTTTATTATTTATATAAATAATTGAATTCTTGCAAAAAAATATGATCCAAGGTTGTAAAAATAATTGAATTTCGGTGAAGAATTTTATTATTTATAAAAATAATTGAATTCTTAAAAAGAACTTCGTTAAATTTTTTAAATAATTGAATTCTTGCTGCGAATTGTATAAAAATCTTTTTAAATAATTGATATTTTTCGAAAAATGTTATGAAAATTTGTATTTTAAATAATTGAATTCATGTGAAAATTTTATTGTGTACTTATAAAAATAATTGAATTATTTCGAATAAATTTATTAAAAATTTTGTAAATAATTGAATTCCTGTGAAATTTTGCCAAGAATGTTATTAAAATTTTTGAAAATAATAAAATTCCTTCAATTTTGAATTTTGGAGACGATTTATATTATTTATAAAGATACTTTTCCTACTTTCTACCCACTTCTTTTTTAATGTCTATTTAAAAAAGAGGAAATAGAATATTTGTATAAAAATCAAAGAAAAAAAGTGACGCTAAATTGCATACAAACAGAGAATTCAAGTTAAGAGGGAGGGTGTGACGTAATTTACATAAAGAACCCTAATTGTTATTTTGTTAACTCCTAACAATAGGAAAAAAAACAATACACTTTTCTTCGATATTAAAATAGTTATTTTCGTATTAAGGGCGCAAAATAAGTGATTTTGGCGAAGGCGAGATTAGGGAAACCGAGGGGACCTGAAGCACCGAGGCGAAGCCGAGGATGCGTAGGGTCGCCGAGGTTGTCCCATAATCTCGCCTGAGACACTATCACCTTTTGCGCCCGTGCTGCGAACAACATTTTTTGTCCTGCTGCATGGAAAATTGTTTGTTTGTTCCATATGGCTAAAAATGACTTGTGATGTCATTTTCTAAAAGTTAAGGTCACTGGATGCACAAATGAGCAAAGAAATATTTTGCGCCCGCATCTATATAACGGCAGCGGGCGGGAATGTATTTTGCGCCCGCTCTTATGACGTTAGCGGGCGGGAATGTACTTTGCGCCCGCTCCTATGACGTCAGCGGGCGCGAATGTATTTTGCGCCCGCTCACCTTACCTCTGGGCGGGAATCACTTACTTTGCGCCCCTTTCATGTGCACGAAATAACACATTTTCCGTGCAGGCAGGACAAAAAATCATTTACGTTGATTCAAAAAATCAATTTAACAATATGAAGAAAATTAGGCGAAGAATATGTATAAAAATGGAAAAAAGATTGGAAGATTCGGAGTTTGTTTTTTTTTTCCTGAAAAGATTGGCCAGTGGCTCATGCGGACAGTGATAAAATATTCAGGGTGTGCTTAGGGGACTATATTTCACGTAGGAAATCGGTCGGTTGATTTTTATAATACTGGTCAAATATAGCCTAGGGAGAGTCGGCAAGTACGTCGCCTCGAGCATAACCGTCTACCGTCATACAAAGGGCCGTGGCATAACAAATAGATGTATAAAGGGTCAATAAAGGCTTTTTCGCGGTAGTGGGAGTCTACTCCCCGAGGCACCCGGGAAATAAATCTGAAACTCGCTTTCGCTCTCTTTCGGCATCGCGCAGCGGGACACAAAACTTAAAATCAAGGGTTGACACGGTGTCCTTCTTTTCTCTACATATATATTGTTGTATATGCCCGAACGTAATTCCACATCCATTTCCATTTGAACATTCATATCACCAATTCACTTCCGGCATTATTATTATTATTATTATTATTATTATTATTATTATTATTATTATTATTATTATTATTATATTCTAGTGTTTAGAATAAAGTTAAAATTTTTTAATTATTGTACGCCTCGCACTACTCATCTACTAAAACCTACTATTTAGTACTTTTTTTACCAATTGCTACTATTTAGGTACTTTTTTTATTTGTTACACTAAAAGCTACTTTTTTCCATGTTTGAGAATTTACAATAATTTAAATTTGTTAACAGTTGAAATAAAAAAATTATTTTAACATAAAGTTATTGAAAAAAATTCAAAAAATTTTAATAAAGTTTTTTAAAACGATTCAATTTTTTTCACAAATTTTTCTTAATTAAATGATTTTTATTATCTAGTATTTTTATTAAAAAATTTCCCTAAAGAAGTTGATAATTTTAAAAAAATGTTTATAAAATTCTTCAAAAACGTTTATTTTCATAAATAAAAAAATTTTCACAGGAATTTAATTATTATTGACAATTTGAATAAAATTCTCAACAACTATTCAATTATGTACATAAATAATAAAATTCATCACAGAATTTCAATTATTTTTAGTACAATTTTAAAGTAATTAATCGAAAAATTCTATTAATTTTACAAATAATAACATTCTTTTCAGGAATTCAATTATTTTTTAAAATTTTAATAAAATTCTTAACAACTATTCAATTAAGTTCATAAATAATAAAATTAAAACTTTAACTTCATTCCTCGAAAAAATCAATTATTTAAAAAAAAAGTTTTTCTAAAATTCTTTGGAAGAATTCAATTTACAAAAATATGGTAATTTTTCACAGAAATTTAATTATTTTCAAATATTCTAATAAAATTGTTCAAAAGAAATGAATTATTTTAAATTACAATTTTAATTACAATTTTTTTGAAATAATTCAATTATTCTTGTAGATTTAATAAAATTCTTCTTAAGAAATCAATTATTTAAATAAATGATTCTTCGAAAGAAATCTATTATTAAAGATAAATAACAAAATTATTTCCGAAAATTCAATTATTTGGAGGCATTTTAATAAAATTCATTGCAAAAATCTAATTATTTTTAAAAGTAATAAATTTTTTTATTGAAATTCAATTATTTTAAAAAATTCTAATAAAATCGTTCGCAAGAATTCAATTATTTTCACAAATACTAAAATGCTTTTTAGAAATTCAATTATTTTCATTAATATAGTTTTTCACAGGAATTGAATTATTTTCAAATATTTTAATAAAATTCTCCCCAAGAATTCAATTATTTAAATAAATAATTCTTCGAAAAAATTCAATTATGTCCATTAATTACAAAATTATTCCTGAAAATACAATTATCTTGAGGCATTTTAATAGAATTCTTTTCAAAATTCAATTATTTTCATAAATAACAATATTCATAACAAGAATTCAATAATTTTTAAAAGTAATAAATTTCTTCTTGTAAATTTAATTATTTTCAAAAAAAAAAAATTGAATAAAATACCACACAGACATTCAATTATTATGTCAAAAATTTAAATAGAATTCTTTATAAAATTTAATTATTTTAAAAAACTTTTCGCAATTTAATGATTTTCAACATCTACTATTTTCATAAAATTTCCAAATAGAATTCAATTATTTAAAAAATTCTTTCTAAAAATCTTCATAAGATTTCCATTTGTTTTCATGAATAATAATAAATTTCTCAGGAATTCAATTATTTAAATTAGAATTTGCATAAAATTAGTCGAAAGCAATTAATTATTTAAAAATTTTTAATAAAATTCTTTTGAGGGATTCAAATATTTTTTAAAATTTTAATAATAATCGTTGCAAGAATTCAATTATTTTTATAAATATTAAAACTCATGGCATGATTTCAATTATTTTTAATACAATTTTAAATAATTTCGGCGAAAAATACAGCTATTCTTAAAAAATTTTAATAAAATTCTTTAAAAGAATTCAATTATTTTCATAAATAATTTTAAATTAAATAATTTTCAAAGAAATTCAATTATTTAAAACACAATTGTCATAAAATTTTTTAAACAAAATCATATCTTATAAAGATTTTTCTAAAATTCTTCTCAAGAATGCAATTATTTTAGAAACTTTATTAAAGTTCTGTGACAAAAATTCAATTATTTTCATAAATAATAAAACTCATCGCAGGATTTCAATTATTTTCAATATAATTTTAAATTAATTCCACTAAAAACGCAATTATTCTTAAAAATTTGAATAAAATTCTTCAAAAAAAATTCAATTATATTAAAAAATTGTGATATAATCCGTTCCTTATTAATATAAGTTAATAATTATATTATAAATTATATTAGGGGAACATAGTCTAGGTCGGCCACCTTTTTGACTTTTGTTTATAACTTTTTTTTACAAATGAATTTGGACAATTGAAGTATATGGTTGGAAAGTCCTGTTTAATAGGAACATTTTTTCTGTACAAAGTAAATTGACAGGTTTAAAAATGAAAAAGTTATAAAGATTTAAAAAAAAAAAAAATTTGTAGTCCAGGTTGGCCATTACAGTCAAGGTCGGCCATGTTTAAAATTCAAAGGGCATTAATCGTTAAAAAATAAAATGACATGTTTAGAGTTACGGAAAATTGATTCTTTATTGTTTACAGTTTGTAACTTAATGAAATAACAAAATAATAACAATAAACAATATAAAAAAATAAATATAAATAAAAAAAATTTTTGCACTAAAATATTAATAAAATTAAATAAAAATATTAATAAGATGATCAATTATATTATGAGTTATACAGAATTGCAGTTTTTGCAAATGAAGTAGCTCGTCCTCAACTTTGCGCATTTTAAACACATAGTGGCCGACCTTGACAGTAAGTAACATTACCGAATTGTTGTAACCATAAAGAAATACGTTTCGGGATTCGATTTTTTACTTTGTTTTCCTTTCAACCATGAGTCCCACAAATTTTCTGCATACTTGCCTTGACGATTCAATTTGTTTTTTATCTTTTATTAATGGTTTTTCACATTATGCACAAAACTTTTTTTGAGCTTTTTTTGTACCGACGTCACAGAAAACACAATTTTCGATTTTCCGAAAATGTAATTGAACAAAAAGTTAGGTTTCACTAAGACAAGCTTCGACAAAAATGCGCGTAGGTGGCGCTAGTGAACTTGACAAAAAAACGCGAGTGGCCTACCTAGACAGTAGGCCAACCTTGACTACATTCCCCTACACTGAAAAAAAAATTTATTTGATTTAAATAACCGATTATTTGGTTATATTCAAATAAATATTTATTTGAATCAAATAATTTTTATTTGAATCAATTAAATAATATTTGCTTCAAATACTGAAATATTTGATTCAAATACAATTTATTTAATTCAAATAAAAATTATTTGATTCAAATAAATATTTATTTGAATATAACCAAATAATCGGTTATTTGAATCAAATAAATTTTTTTTTCAGTGTATTAATATAAGTAGAAGACTCGATATCTTCCTGTTTTATACTTATGATAAATTTAATTTTCAGTTTTAAGTTAAATTTTCTCTTTATTTGACTTGGACTTAATAATTATATTATTAATTATATTTATTAGTATTAATTACTATTTATTAGTATTTTTAGTTAAAAATATGCCCTATTTATTAATTATATTAATTAAAATTAGTTTTTACCGGTATTGTTAAATAGTTCTATAACATAAAGAATACAAAATGCGGAGTGATATTATCGTATTTCAAATATCAGGATGTTGGTGGTAAGGAAGAGAAATTCAGTAAGGCGACATATATTTCAAGTTGCAGAAAAGAGGGAATAATTCCGTGGCCACTGGAGCAATGTTCGAAATGTTGTATTACAGGTGGATATCGCGGTTACCTGTCTCGCACGCGCTTCATTTCTATATTCTTGTCATGCTGGATTATTTTACTCTTTGATCGTATGAACGAAAGACTAGTTACCAATCTTCCTTTGTATCTCCCTTTTATCTCCTGTCTCATCTTTCCCTTTTCCTCATTTATAAATATCAACACTGTAACTCAAAACTCCGGATCTTTATTCTCAAATCTTAAAGGACTTTTCTTTTTATTCAAATAATAACAATAATAGAAACAGGAAGTCGATCCAATTTCTATTTTGGATAAAAGGAGATGTTCTCTAATTTTTATTTATTCTCTGATTTGTAATTAATTTTCTAATTTTTATTAATTCTCTAATTTATAATTATAAATTAGAGAATTAATAATTATAAATTCAAGAATTTTGTATTTTAGAAAACTTTCTGTAAAATGTATTTTATTATTATTCTGGGGGATAGTACGGCTACTTACTGAAAATCTATTCAGCAATGTCAGTTACTCTAGTAACTGACATTTGAAATCATAATTAACAGCTGGTTGTATAGATTATCGTTTTGTGTCTCTTGGATAGCGATTGATTCACCACTTTTGTGGGAGGGGATGAGGAGGAGGATGAGGGGTTGAATTGATGACGAATCATCAGTTAGGGATATCGTGAAGGGTGAACACGAATTTTGGAGGGATAGTACACAAGACTCGTCGATCGATGATCACCGTCACGAGCCACCACATCGAACAAATGTTCTGGCTAGTGACGGTCAATATTGAGTAACCAATCATAGTTGAAAAGACAATTTGTCATTTTGATTTCAAATAAATATATATTTATTCCCAAATAGCAGAGCATATTTTACAAGACGCAACCTTCGTCACTTCAGGGTTGCCACAAAAATTTAACTTTATTTTTCCCTGATTATCAAACACAACTTTCACTTTTTCCCTGACCCTATAAAGAATATTCTGATTCACTCTAAAAATTATTAGATACTCAAAAAAATATTCTTAATACATTTATTTGCGAATTTCTTTAATTGCAAAATTATTCAAAAACATCAATATAACTTCTTTTTTTAAATAAATATTTAATCATTATTATTTTTCCGTAGGAATTAAAATTTTTTAAAACATTCAAAAAAAAAGTTAATTATTTACAATAATCCTAATAAATTCTTTCGCAAGAATTCAATTATTTTTACAAGTAGTAAAATTTATCAAAAAAATTTAAATATTTAAAAAAAAATTTAATAAAATTCGTTGCAAGAATTCAATTATTTTCATAAACAATAAATCGATTATTCGGTAATTCATTTTTAAATCAATTTTTATTAGAAAATTCTAGAAGAATTCAATTATTTAAATTAAAAAAAAAATAATTTATTGAATAATTTAATGTTCGTTGAAATTGAATTCTGGTAAAGAATTTTATCAACAAATTTTTTAATAATTGAATTCTTTTAATTAAAAAAAACTTTATAAAAAAATTTTATTAAAACAAATTTTAATAAAATTATTAAGAATAATTACATTTTTTGAGCAATATTGTAAAATTGTATCAAAAATAATTTAAATCCTCCGATGAGTTTTATTATTTGTGAAATTAATTCAAATTTTTCCTAAAATTTTATTAAAATTTTTCTAAAATTAATGAATTTCGGTGAAGAATTTTTCTATTTATAAAAATACTTGAAATTTTAGCAAGAATTTTGTTTGAACTATTTAACATAATTGAATTTCTGTGAAAAATTTTTTTATTTTCAAAAATAATAATTTTTTTTATTATTTTTGTAAATAATTTAATTATTTCGAAGAAATTTATTAAAAATTTTGTAAAAAATTGAATTTCCAGGAAATTTTGACAAGAATTTTATTAAAATTTTTAAAAATAATTGAATTTCGAAAAAGTTTATTATTTCCAAAGATAATTTAATTCTTCCCACGAATTTTATTCCAGTTTATAAAAATAATTGAATTTCGGTGAAGAATTTTATTATTTATAAAAATAATTGAATTTTTGAAAAGAACTTTGTTAAATTTTTTAAAAATAATTGATATTTTTCGAAATATCGAAAATTTTATTAGAATTTTTAAAAATAATTTAATTTCGAAAAATTTTATTATTTATAAAGATAATTGAATTCTTGCTACGAATTTTATTCAAATTTATAAAAATAATTGAATTTCAGTGAAGAATTTTATTATTTATAAAAATAAAATATTTTATTATTTATAAAAATAATTAAATTCTTGAAAAGAACGTTGTTAAATTTATTTAAAATAATTGATTTTTTTCGAAACATTGTATGAAATTTTGTTGTATTAAATAATTGAATTCTTGTGAAAATTTTATAACTTATGACAATAATTGAATTATTTCGACGAAATTTATTAAGAATTTTGTAAAAAATTGAATTTCCGTGAAATGTTGACAAGAATTTTATTAAATTTTTTAAAAATAATTGAATTTCGAAGAAGAAGTTTATTTATTTATAAAGATAATTAAATTCTTGCTACGAATTTTATTCAAGTTTATAAAAATAACTGAATTTCTGTGAAGAATTTTATTATTTATATAAATAATTGAATTCTTGAAAAGAACTTTGTTAAATTTTTCTTAAATAAATTGATATTTTTTCAAAATATCGAAAATTTTATTAAAATTTTTAAAAATAATTTAATTTTGAAGTATTTTCTTATTTTTAAAGATAATTGAATTCTTGCTTCAAATTTTATTCAAGTTTATAAAAATAATTAAATTTATGTGAAGAATTTTATTTTTATTTACAAAAATAATTGAATTTCTGGAATCATTTGTAACTTTTCCAAAATTAATTTTGTTACTATTTTGTTATTAGTATTATTATTATTAATTTTGTTATTATTTTTAATTAAAATTCTTCTATCAATCTAGGATTTTTGAAAATTATAAAAATTTAATTATAAATAATTTATAACTAATAATTTTGTATGTTCTTGAAAAATTAAATTATTTGAAAAGAAATTATTGTAAGATATAGTAAAAATTGAAGGTTTTGTATTAAAATTTGTGGGAATCTTATAGTTTACGAGGCAATAAAAAAACATCAAAATTCGGAGTTTTCTCATGAATTTTAAAAATTCAATTTTTCCAGTACTTTTACTAAAAATCCCTGACTTTTCCGATTTCCCTGACCAATTTTACTTTCTCTGACTTTTCCCTGAATTTCCTGACTTCCCTGACCTGTGGCAACCCTGCACCTGTAAGTTTCAAGAATACCTTTCAGCGTAAGCTTGCTGCAACTAGATTGCAGTAAGCTTAAGATGAAAGGTTGATTTTTTCTGCTTTAGAAGTAAATTTGCTAAAAAGGTTTGAAAAATAAGTAACTTTGCAAAAGAGAAGACATCTCTTATCGGATGTAAGATAATTTATGTATCTATTTTACATATGATAATAATGAATTGTGTCTTTGTCCATACAAGAGATGTAGCGTCATCGCCAAAGTCGAATTGTTACCTATATGTATATATACTGTCGGTATTCCCAGTAACCACAGATAATGACGCGATATTATGCATAGAATATTCGGCGCACATCCGCGGGCGTATTCTCCGTCGTTGATTTATCGGTGTCTTCATTATTAGGAATGCACACGCGCCGCCTGCCCATTATATATATACATCTGAGTGAGGACCGGTCTCCTCTCTCTGAGGACAATGTGCATATACGGGCGGGAATACAAGAGACCATTGAGACTCACCTAGGACCAGATATAGATGGACAATTAGCTACCGTCACCGTCTATAATTCCTCCTAGATTAGTAGCCTCATTTCTAATTCCCTTCAATTGTCATTTTACATATCAATGGGGCAAAAGAAATTATTATTTGCCATTACTGTGTACTTTTCCTGTAATGCTGCTGCAATAGTTTATAGTATAAATAAAATGTACAAATGTATGTATAAATAAATACTGTATCCCTACAGTATTAATAAAATTATAATCAATAATGTCCTTTCATTCTCCTTTCATAATATTCAAAAAAAAAAAATTTAATTAATAAATAATTCTAAATAGATTGTTATATCCAAAAGAGGAAGAAAAAAAATTACAAAGTATACCTTTATCCCTTTTAACAATGTGTAAAGTATAGGGGGAATAATTGATAAATTCGAAGAGAAAAGTTTTGAGGGTAAAAAAAGAAAAGGAGCAAAAAAAATAAAAAGAAGCAAATAATTGGGAAACCGACTAGTGCATATGAACGAGGCGATGGAAATTTAATTATCAAAGTGTCCTTTAGCATCCTTCTGAATAGCTGAAGCATCGAATCTCTACGTGCGTTCAATGGAAGAGCATTTAATAAAAAGCCCGCACTCTGAAGTGAAAAATCCAATAGTGACGAAGCGTTGGCAAATATTTTTTCTTTCTAAACGGGGATTTTTTTTTTTTTTGTGTTGAAGGCGAACTAACATCAAATCAAGTGCGGATCGGTTTCATCGCGCTTGGTTTTATTCTTTGATAACCAGTTTTTCTGTACACACCAAGCGAACTATACAATTACATACTACACGCAAACACACTGATAAGATGACCAGGAGGTTTTTTTTTTTTATTAATCTTTCACAAATTTCTCACATATTCTGAAAAGTTAATAATACAAAATAATTTCAATTATTTTTTTAAGAAATTATATAATTTCATTAATAAAAATAATTAATTGCTAAAAAAGCAATGTTAGTTTTAATTGAAATTAAAATTTAATTAAATTAAAAAATTAAAACTCTAGTATTTTAGTTCATTGAGATTTAATTTGTTTCCTGTGGTTTAAAATGTAAAAGAGAGGCGCCACCTCGTAAATTAATGCCAATATTGTTTTTAGCGACCGAAGCGCTTCTGCGGAAAAAGTGTTGCAACTCAGGTGAGAGGACTTTTTTCAAAAATGTCAGAATTGAGTGAAGAAAATAAAAGCGCTTACGTTTGTTAAACTAATAAACAAATTTTGTATTCTAGTGTTTTCAAACTAACGAAAAAACAAAATTTTCTTTCCCACCACTTAGTGACTGTAATATTAAAAAAAAAAAACAAAACAAAGATTATACCTATTGTCGGATCTATAATCGAGGTATTTAATAAACACCCGTTACACACTATATCCCGCGGGAATCTGGAAAAACGTGGGTATCAATTTGTGGTATAAAAGGTTGCACTTGATGTATTTTTATTTATTGCCTCCCATCGGACTGTGCAAAGCTCAAAACCACACCTCTATATATATGTATACAGCACGACGACCACCCTTCGCACCCTGTTAAATCGCATTACTCAGATAAATTGTATTTTCAAGTTTTTTCCTTCACGAGAAATTGAAATGGAATTGTTATATGCGTACACGACAATTTGTCCTATCGTCAACATTATTTCATATCTCTCGACGTTATACCAACTTTTTTTCATTGTTTTGAAAAATTTTTTGAATACTTTTGATACGTTTTTTTGTCTTATGCCCGGTTAACGTACCCTAAACTAAAAAATGTTTTAAAAGTGATAGATACCAAGGCCTTAAATTTATATTTAGTAAATAATGGAATTTTAGAATACGTTTCTTTAGGTTAAATAATTTGTTAATTAATTAATTTTTTTTGTTACAAAAAGTTTAGTTAAAAAGTCATAAATTTTCTAAAATAATTATAAATTTTAGAAGAATTTAAACTAAAATTCTTTAAAATTTCTATTTCTGTGCGAGGAAATTAATAATCATTGGAAAATTTTTATTTTAAAAATTATTCACATTGCAAAGAAATTTTAATTTAAATTGTTGAAAAATACTTGAATTTTTTAAATAAACTTTATTAAAAAATAAACAAATTAATTGAAACTTTCTTAAAATTAATCCTACAAATTGTTGATTAAATAGAAATTTTAAAAATTATTTAAGTTTTAAATCATTTCATTTAAAATTCTGCAAAAAATTGCAAATTTTAACTTAATTTTTAAACAGACTTGAATTTTGTTAAAAATTAAAATTAAAAGATTATCAAATTTGTCAAAATTTTGGTGAATTTTTTCAAAAAATAATGCAATCTGTCAATAAAATTCTTATTTGAAAATATAATTCGAGTTTTAAATAATTTTATTTACAATTCTGAAAAAATTGCAAATTTTAATTTAATTTTTCAAGTTTATTCAACATGAATTTTGTTAAATAATGTTATTAAAAAATTAGGTATCAAATTTATTAAAATTTTGTAGAATTTTTTTAAAAAATAATGCAATTCGTCAATTAAATACTTATTTTAAAAATTATGCAAATTTTAAATAATTTTCTTTAAAATTCTGATAAATTTGAAAATTTGAAATTAATTTTCAAGAAGACTTGAATTTTGTCAAATACCTAATGTTATTAAAAAATTATCAAATTTATTAAAATTTTGTAGAATTTTTTTAAAAAATTATGCAATTTGTCAAGAAAATACTTATTTTAACAATTATGCAAATTTTAAATAATTTTCTTTAAAATTCTGATAAAATTGCAAATTTGAACTTAATTTTTAATGAGACTTGAATTTTGTTAAATGTCATTAAAAAATTATTAAATTTATAAAAATATTGTGAAATTAAAAAAAATTGTGCAATCTGTCAAAAAAATACTTATTTTAAAAATTATTCAAGTTCAAAATAATATTACTTAACATTGTGAAAAAATTGTACATTTTAACTCAATTGTTAAAAGATACTTAAATTTTTAAAATAATTTTATTAAAAAATAACCAAATGAATTGACATATTTATTGAAATTTTTTTTTAAAAATAATCTAATTTGTCAATAAAATATTTATATTAAAAATTATTCAAATTTAAATAATTTTATTTAAAATTGTGACCAAATTGTGAATTTTAACTCAATTCTTAAAAGATACTTGAACTTTTTAAATAAACTTCATTAAAAATTAAACAAATTAATTGAAATTTTCTTAAAATTAATCCTACAAATTGTTGGTTAAATATTAATTTTAAAATTTATTTAAGTTTTAAATAATTTTATTTAAAATTCTGAAAAAAATGAAAATTTTAACTTAAATTTTAAAGAGACTTGAATTTTGTTAAATAATGTTTTAAAAAAATTATGAAATTTATTAAAATTTTGTGGAATGTTTTAAAAAAATAATGCAATTTGTCAATTAAATACTTATTTTAAAAATTATTCAAGTTTTAAATAATTTTACTTGAAATTCTGATAAAAATGCAAATTTTAATTTAATTGTAGAAAGAGACTTGAATTTTTAAAATAATTTTATTAAAAATTAACCAAATGAATTAAAATTTTGTGAAATTTCTTTTAAAATAATACAATTTGTTAAAAAATTCCATTTGAGATTTAAAAAAAACCCGAAGTTTCAAAGAATTATTATTTAATAATTTATAAATCATTGTTTATTATTATCATCTTTTACAAAAATTGTAATTAACTTTTACAAAGAGTTTCAATTACAATTTGTATTAATTAGTAATTTTTTTAAAATGATGTAAATTAATGTTTCTCTAATACATGTCTGGAAAAACTTTTATTAAAATTCTCAAAATTTAGGGTTTATAAATATTTTAATTCTCTTTCTGTCGACAGTTTGTAAAATAATTTTAATTTTCTAAATTCTATTAAAATTTATTGAAATTTTCAAGAATTTTATTGTAATTTTTGTAATAATCAACGGAAGTTTGATACAGTAACGAATTTTATTTCTAACTATTTCAATCTTTAAAAAATCGTCCGCCATTTTTAATTTTTGAAAACTAACATCAGATTCGTAATCAGCGACCCCAAAAACCCCCGAGTAACAAGTTTTAAGTAAATCCGACTAATTTTTAAAAACTCATCCACCATATTGGATCCGGCATTTTGAATTTTTTAAATTTTGCGCAAATCTGACTCCAGATTCGTATTCAGCGACACCAGAAAACCTATTTACAATGGCGATTATAATGTTTTGTCTTTTATCCTAATTGCGTGACTGAAAGGCTTATAAAAGTATCAAATTGCAACAAATTGATACCAAAAATTGATCCAAATGTTTGGTATTAATTTGATCCACTTTAGTATCAATTTGATACCTTTAAAAAAAATGTGTAATTTATGGTCTGCTCCTAGGAAAAAAAAATACTTTCTAACGTAGATGAGAATGTGTAAAAAAAATTGCAACATTTAGCATATATATTTGAAACTGAAGAGTCAGCCTAGCCGTCAATCGAAATCGCCAACATGAGTATCACTTACATGTAAATCCGAGGCTAAAATCCCTTGCAGAGAGAACTAAAGCTAGTGTACTGTTGCAAACCGTATATATATATAGAAAGAGGGAGACAGTAGAGAGAGAGAGAGAGAGTGAGGAAGGAGGATAAAGTGAGCGAAAGTGGAAAGGGTTGAGTGTTTGGCCGATCGACGGCATACTGAGAGGAGGACAGTATTATAGGGAATGAGAATCGTGGAGAGGCGCGATGTATTAATTACCGGTATTGATGTCCATTTGCAGTGAATTGATGTGTGGTCAGTGTTGCATCACGCGCAGGGGTCGACCAGCTGAAACCATGTGCGTATAGACACACGGGATGTGTATATATATTTATGCCTGCGTGTGCACAAACATCGACAGACACATTTCTACTGTTCCTCTTGCGATTACATGCATCGTAATGCCTTCCATGTCTCATTCGATTCCCTCCCACCTATATTCTACATCACACACTGATTCTATATGTTCTCAATTCACTCCAATCCGATTTTAACCAGAGGAAAAACAGTTTTATTTTCTCCTTTTCTTGTTTACTTTGTCTTTTGTTTGTTTATTTTGCTCAATGGGGCTTTATAGCGTTTAGCACTATTTTTCAATTAGCTACTTTAATGTTCTTGATTAAAAAAATTCATGACGATGCGCTAAGTTGCAACAACACAAGTAAAAAATATGTGTTAAATTTGTTGCGTGTACTTTTCAGACGGTGTTGCTTTAACAGAATTTTTGTGTTATTTTAAAAATGTATATTAATTTAACATCCTCTAGTGTTTATTTAACACACTCCAGTGTTATTTTAACACACTTCGGTGTTATTTTAACACCAATGAGGTGTTAGAATCACAGTGTCGATTAAAAATGTTGCATGTTGTTTTAACACTACTTTTAGTGTTAAAATAACACTTCTTTTTTTCTGTGGCACATTAGAGTAAAAGTTTACATAAATAAAATTATGGATTCTCAATGAAATATACCTTAGAGAGTAAAATCCCTTTCAAATAATAGAAGTAAATGATTGTAGGAAAATAAAAAAATAGAAGTAGATGAAGAAAAAGGAAAATACGAAGCTTTCTGATTCGAGTTGAGATGTCTAATGACGATTATACACAGATTTCATATGTCTGATGAAGCATTTCCTATTGCATTCACCATTTCAACAGCCACGAATGTGATATCGAATGTCACTCGCAGAATCCGTCATTTCATCGGACCGATTCGACCACACGTCATTGCGGTAAGATCTCCCAACTATCCTGTCTGCCTCTGATTTTCCGTGCAAGCATTTCATTCCCTTCTCTCGCCCACCTGTCGAGAAGACCACAATTTCCATCTAATACTTCCATACCCGAAAAATTATCCCCCCTTCTAAAAAAAAAATTACAAGTTAAAAAAAATCCCTTCTTCTCCCCAAAAGGGATATTTCTTATAATAATTTTAATAGACTTTTCAATATCTACAATTAATAAAAAGTGGTGAAAATAGTAAAAAAAAAAAAAACTTGATAAGTCTGACAAAAACTCCTCCATGATTTTTTTTTAATAAATATATGCAATATAGAGTTAGACACATGCTGTGAAGGCATTCTTGGTTCTAATGTCACCCAGATCGGAATAGAATACAGAGTAGTAGTTACTCTGTATTCTATATAGACATATAGTTCTATATAGATATATAAGCATATATATATAACAATATATAGGTGTATAACATTATATAGATATATAACAATATATGGATATATAACAATACATAGATATATTAACCATATAGATATATTAACCATATAGATATATTAACCATATAGTTATATATATACCCTTAGTTCTATATATAGCAATGAGAATACATGCAATGTCCATAGGTTCGTTGAGGACTGCGTTGCATTGTGTGACGTCATCATTTGCATACGACGCAACACTGACTGTGGATGCATCGCAAACCCAAACCCCCTAACCTTCTCCAGTATAGATACCTTCTCGACTGAAGTCCCATAGTGTTATGTCTATGTCCAGTATCTATCTAATTATTGTCGCGAGGCCATGGCAGTCAGGTCGTCATGATTTACCGCATGCTAATAAGCGGCTAAAGACCCGGGGACCATGCCACGCTAGCTATAAATCTCAACGACTGTTTCTGCATCGCGAATTGCTCTCTATACAACCATCTTGGGAGAGAATGAATACACAACAATCTGATCATGTCAGTGCGATGGAAATTATCTTCGAATAAGAATTAATAATTCGCAACTAGCGATGAAGGCTAAACCATATGGTCTTGAACGCTAAACTATTGAAAATTGTTCGAAACTTTATTAAAGTATCTTTGAACGCTAAGCTGTAAGTATAAACGCTAAGATATAACTCTAAACGCTAAAGTATCTCTAAAGGCTAAAATAAATTTAAACGCTGAGCTATCTCTAAAGGCTAAAATAAATCTAAACGCTAAGCTATCTCTATCCAAAGGCTGAAATAAATCTAAACGCTAAACTTTCTCTAAACGCTGTTACTATCTCTATAAAAGCTAAACTAGTTTTAATGATAGTTTTTAATGTTTAATCAGCGTGCTAAATGTTGCAGTAGTGCTGAACTATAAATTAACACTACACGGAGAAAAATATAAAGTAACTTTTACTACTTTCAAAGGAAAAAATTTTGGGTAAAGCATTTCTGGTAATTTTTACTATACTTTTGGAGTAAATTTTACTACGTTCGAAGTACACATTTGTAAAAACCGCTGCCAAGTTGTACATTTTTATAATTTTGGTGTTCATTTCATGAACACTTTACTTCCTCATAGAAATAATAATAATTGAAATATAAGAATTACTTTTTATAAAAAGGTTAAAAATCATTAAATCTTGGTCCAAGAAATGTGTTTTTATATATTCTATAAGATGGTAATAATAGTTTAATAATTACACATAAGTTAATAAACAAGAATGTTGAAAAAATGATATTTTCCACAATTTTTGATTTTTCAAATACCAATAACTTCATAACTTCTGCCCGAATCAGGTTAAAAAATAGGTCAATCGAAGCGTTTTTTAATGCTCTTCAAGTTGGTAATAATTTTTTGAAGTTACTTTTACATAATTTAACAAAATTTTTATAAAAGTCTTATTTTTCAAAATTTTAGATTTTTAAAAGTTTGATATCTTCGGTTAATATGGACGACAAATGTTCAATTAGGGCTCAAAAGATTCGTCTGAAAAAACTCTACAAAACTAAATACAAATCAAAACTAAACTTCTACATTTTTTAAAAAAAATTTTTATAAAAGTCTTATTTTTCAAAATTTTAGATTTTTAAAAGTTTAATATCTCCGGTTAATATGGACGACAAATGTTCAATTAGGGTTCAAAAGATGCGTGTGAAAAAACTCTACAAAACTAAAGAAAAAGATTTATAAGTGTCCTAACATTTTTTTAAGTTATGTCCAAAAAACGTTTTTTTACAAAATGAAAAATGCAAAAAAAAATAGTTTAACTTCATGAATCGGGCTAAAAATACTCTCATTTTATGTCCCCGGGGAGACCTACAATTTAAAAAAAAATTGAGGCCTTTAGCTCTTTCTCGTTCTGAGATATTGAGGCAGATGTAATGTTAGTACACACACATCGGGACAAATTTTTAAAATCCGGTTTTTGGACTTCGGAGGTCAAAATACGTCGAAATTTTTTTTTATTTATTTAGAACATTTATACGGGGAGTTCCTGTGCATATATAAAGTACTAAAGTATTAGGCATAATAAAAAAAAATTTATAAATATGTCAAAAAATGACAATCCAAAATTTTGCTAATACAAAGCTTCCTTTTTGAGGAAGCATTAGTAAAATTTACTTCAAAGTTCGAACGTAGCAAAATTTACTACAAAAGTAGTAAAAATTACCAGAAATGCTTTACCGGAAATTTTTTACTATAAAAGTAGTAAAAGTTTTAGTCATCTACTAAAATCTACTATTTACTACTTTTTTTTACCAATTGCTACTATTTGGATACTCTTTTTTATTTGTTACACTAAAAGCTACTTTTTTCCATGTTTGAGAATGAACAGTTGAAATAAAAAAATTATTTTCAAAAATTTTAATAAAGTTATTGGTAACGTAAAAATTAGAAAATTTCCAATAAAATTCTTTAAAACGGAATTAAATTATTTTCACAAACTTTTCATAATTCAATGATTTTTAATATTTACTATTTTTAATAAAAAAAATTACCAAAAGAATTGAATAATTTAAAAAAAATGTTTTCAAAAATTCTTCGCAAACGTTCAATTACTTTCATAAATAAAAAAATTTTCACGGGAATTCAATTATTTAATACAGAATTTTCCTAATATTTTTCCAAAAGAATCAATTATTTAAATAGATTTTCATAAAATTCTTCACAAGAATTCAATTATTTTTATAAATATAATAGAATTCTTCTCAGGAATTCAATTATTTATTTATTTTTGAAAATTTTAAATAATATTCGTTGTAAAAATTCAATTATTTTCATAAATAATTAAAAATCACAACAGGATTTTCCTTATTTTTAAAAAATTTTTTTAATGAATTTCTCGAAAAATGCAACTATTCTTAAAAATTTGATTAAAATTCGTAAAAAAAAAATTCAATTATTTAAAAAAATTGTAATGAAATTCTTCATAATAATTATTGGATTATTTTCAAATAGAATTCCTATTAAAAAGATTCGTCAAAATAAATGGTGGCCTTCTTTTGACGAATCTTTTTATCGAATTAACTTCTTATTTAATTTTTTTTTTTGTTTAAGTAAAAAACTACTAAAATTTGTGCAAATTTACTGGTCCTCTAAAGGTTAAACTTTGGCCATTCAATATTAACGAAATTTCACCGAGTAATATTCGCAATATTTCTATTATACACTCTAAATCTGAATCAGTGAAAATTTCACTGATTTCAATTCAGTGACCCAGTTTTCTTTGATGAATCAGTGGAATTTCACTGACAATCAGTAGAATTTCACTGACAATCAGTGAAAATTTCACTGACAATCAGTGGTTTTTACTGATTCTCAGTGAAATCCCACTGATGAATTAAAGAAAACTGGGCCACTGAATTGAAATCAGTGAAATTTTCACTGATTCAGATTTAGAGTGTATGTTTGTTTTACTTAAAATATTTGTATATTTTTATCGGAGTTACATCGTTTCTTCTTTTGCGAAACGCAGGTCAGTGTTGCTGAGTAAATATCTTTGCAAACAGGGGGGAAGGGGGGGGGGGTTGGAGGGTGGTAGTAAAGAATGGTCGTATTCAAGTGACCAACCCCCTCTCCTTTACTCCGGTTCACCCTAGTTCAACCCTGTGTCGGTGTGGCTGAGTCGACCACAGTGCAAAGTTTCTGAAGCGAGACAAGCCGCAATATAATGCCACCCCTTGGAACAAACCAATGGGTTTATAGTATTCTCACCCCCTCCCCCTCTCTCCTTTCTCACCCAATTTTCCAATTTTCTCCCCAAACAAAAGCAAAAAAAAAAAGAAAAAGAAAAGAATTTCCATATTTCGCCCACAGAAATTAGATTATAGCACACAGTCACTGTATGGGATAATATTGATTAACGTTAGCCCAAGGTTCTGATGCCTAATTCCGTTTAGGCTATAAACAGATCAAGTCCAGACTAAATCCAGCGCAAATTGTTATTAATTCGCATCTTAATAATGACCGCGTCAGAGGCGTCACCGTATCTCAGAACGTGGCAAATTAGCCACTATGACAAATGACAGTCAACGTACACGTGCATTAGGCCACAACCCTCTCTCTGTCTATTCGAAGTTTGAGTGTATGTGTTCGTTTACGCGTATTTGGGGAAATGGGGGTTGAGGGGGGGGGGGATCAAGGGGGTTGGAAACTATGGGTATGAATCCTCCGGACATACCGCACAACCAACCCACTGGAGACGCGGCTGCCTATTCAACATGTGCAACCGTCAACGTGCTGAGATACAATCAATCAAATCAATTAATGATTCAATTGTCCGATCACATCACAAGACCGCACATAATTGTCTTCTTGTAATTTCGCAATTAACTATATTAATCTCCGTATTCTTTAATTCATTCTGTCCCATTCTGTCCCATTCTGTCCCATTCTGTCCTATTCTGTCCGCAGTTTGAAATTAGTTTTCGTGTATGCTTTTGTTTCTTTTTTCTTTAAAAAATATTCTTTGACAGATTGAAAAAAATGCAGGTATATTTTTTCTTGATTTATAATAAAACAATAATTGGAATTATAAATTATAAAATATAAAAAAATTATGATTAACAAATAAATTTTGTTTATTATTTGCTTTTTTCCATAATAAACTTCGTTTGATCTAAATTATGCAAATTTTTCTCCTTTTTATTTACAAAAAATGAGAATGTAATATGAGAAAATTTTTTATTGTTAAAAAATTATAATTAAAAAATAGGAAATACAAATTTTTATTTCTCAATAACAATATTGTTCGGAAGCTCATTCTTTTCTCTTTTGGAAAAGAAATTCTATTCTATTTGGCAATTATACAAATTTCAATTGAAATAAAAATTGAAACTTTTTAAATTTTTAGAAAATAGAGAAAAAAATTTTACTCAAAAAAAAAAAAAAAATGTTCTGTTACATTTATTTACAAATTTCTTTCATTGTAAAATTATTCGAAAACATCAATAACTTTTTTTTTAAATAAATATTTAAATATTATTTTTCCGTAGGAATTAAATTTTTTCAAAACATTCAAATCTTTTTAAATTCAATAACTTATAAGAATATTTTTATAAAACATGAAGATAGCGATTGCTCCGAGTCGAAGACTCGGAGTGATCGATGTCTTCATGTTTTCTAATAATTAAAGATGACTGAGTGATAAAATTATTATTTTATATTATAAGAATATTATTACAGTAACTTTTTCAAATTTTCATAATTTTAATTTTCAATTATTATTTTCTAGAATTTTAAATTAGTTTTTATGAAAATAATTAAAAAAAATAAATAAAAAAATAAAAAATTTTATTATTTATAAAAAATAATTTATTGAATCATTTAAATATTTCTTAACTTTGAATTCGTATAAAGAACATTCTTAACATTTTTTAAAATATATAATTAAATTTTTACGAATTTTTTTTAATTTTTGATAACAATTTAATTTATTCAAGAAATGTAATTAAAAAGTAAATAAAAAATAATTATTACACTTTAAGAAACAAATAATATCAAATTTTTTTATTATTAGAAAATTATAAATTATTTATGAAAATAATTAAATTTTTGTTATCGAACTTCAATAAAGTTTTTAAAATAATTGCATTCTTGACAAGAATTTTAGATAAAACTTTTTAAAGAAATGATTTTGTTAAAAAAAAATTTATGAAAATTTGTGTTTTAACTTTTAAATAATTGAATTTTTTTGAAACTTGCATATTATTTTAATGAAAATAAATAGTTTTATTATTTATAAAAAAAAATTTTTTTCAAAAATTATTAAAAATAATTTATTTATAGAAAAATTTTAGTTAACACTGAAATAAAAAATAATTTTGGAAAAGTTACAAATACTTGCAGAAATTCAATTGTTTTCAAAAGTAATAAAATCCTTCCCAGATATTTAATTAATTTTTTAAAATTCTCTTTAAAATTTAAATTATTTTCAGACATTATAAAATTCCTCTCTGAAATTCAATTATTTTAATAGCTTTTAATAAAATTTTTCTTCAAAATTCAATTATTTTCAAAAATTTTAATAAAATTCTTCTCTGAAATTCAATTACTTTCCTAAATTTTAATAAAATTTTTTGCAAAATTTCAATTATTTTCAAAAATTTTCCTCAATTTAAATGATTTTCAATACATTATTTTAATAAAATTTTCCAAAAGAATTCAATATTATTTTTAAAAAATTTAATAAAATTCTACGCAAACATTTAATTATTTTTATAAAATAATAAAAATTCTACAAAAATTCAATTATTTTTCTAAATAATAAAATTCTGTTAAGGAATAATTGAATTCTAGTAGAATTTTCTAAAAAAATTTATTTAAAAATTAATTTCAATTAAAAAATAATTGCATTCTTGACAAGAATTTTGGATAAATCTTTTTAAAGAAATGATTTTGTTAAAAAAAAAATTTATGAAAATTGTGTTTTAACTTTTAAATAATTGAATTTCTTTTGAAACTTGCATATTATTTTAATGAAAATAAATTATTTTATTATTTATAAAAATAATCGAATTCTTGCGAAGAATGTTTTAAAAATCTATTTGAGTAATAGATTTTTTTTCGAAATAATTAGGAAAATTTCGTATTCAATAAATTTTTCTATAAAAAATAATTTATTGAATTATTGAATATTTCAAGTTTGAATTCGCTTATATAAAGAACTATATCAACATTTTAAAAAATAATTGAATTTTTACGAAGAATTGCATTAACATTTTTGATAATAATTAAATTTATTCAAGAAATGTAATTAACAATAAATTGAAAATAATTATTATACTCTAAGAAACAAATTATATTAAATTTTTTTTTTTAATAAAATTGAATGTTTTCGAAGAATTTTAATCAAATTTTTAAGAATAATTGTTTGTTTAGCGGAAAATATTTTTCGAAAAAAATCAATTACTTAAATAGATTTCTATAAAAAACTCTTTGCTAGAATTCAATTATTTTTATAAAATATAAATAATAAAATTCCTCTCAGGAATTCAAATTATTTTTTAAATTTTAATAATAATCGTTGTAAAAATTCAATTCAATTCAATAAATTATTTATTTTTGTATTTAAGGGCATTTGAACCTTGATGACGTTACAGATTATGCAAAGCATGTGTGACGTCATCAAGGTTCAAATGCCCTTAAATAATTTTATTCTCTTAGAACTTTCTAATAGGAATATTGATTTAGAATTGAATAAAATAAAATGATTAATGTTTGGAATAATTTTATATTTAAAGTTCAACAAAAAAAAAAGTGATTGAATTTTGAAAGAATGACTTTTTTAATTTTTAGAAATAGTTAAATTTCAAAAATGTGTTACATTGAAATCATTTGAAAAAATTTTAATTCCTGTAGATAAAAAAAAATTAAAAAAAATAAAATAAAAATAAATAAATAAAATAAATAGGTACTTAAATATTTATTCTAAAAAATTATTCTTTTTTTAATTGTAATTAGGAAATTATAAAAAAAATTGTGTCGTCAAGTTTAATATTTATATAGTTACTTAAAAGTTTTGAGGTTTTAAACTATTTTTGCCTTTGCCCATGGTTTTTCAGATTTTGACCTCAGTTGTTAAAATATATAAATTTTCTTTTATAAATTAATGGTTTGCGAACATAAATTCGTGAGTTTACATTTATAATTTTAAGTACTGCACTTTTGAAAAATTAGTTAGAGCAAAAAAAATAAGAAGTAAAAGCTTTTTCTTCTTATTTGTTTTAAATAAAAAAAATAAAAGTAGAAATAAATTGCAAAAAAGTAATTTTGAATGAAAACAGTCAGTAATCATTCTACTGGTCAAGTTTCTATTTAGCAGTCTCCAGAGTGAAATGTTGAGAAGAATCGAGGTTGGAAAGGCGAAATGGATGATGAGAAAGGGTGAGTTGAGCAAGTGAGAGAGAGTTGGTTTTGAGTTTCGCGTTTCTACTCTCTAAAGTCGGACAATAAGCTAGCTACCCCTCGACAACGGCCATAGGACTGGACCGTGTATTGTCTACACTGAATAGGGGCCTTGCAAGATTTATTTCGTATATTTCACTTGCCGTTTCAATGGCGATAGCACAACGTTGCCACGGGCCACTTTGAGTGTCGTTGCTGCCTTCAGGCGCCTTGCTTGCGAACTTTGACAACTGACCTCGCTCACACTATACTGTTCATCAACAGATAGAGAACTCAAATAACATTTCAAAATACAATAGAAACTTTCTTTTCAAAAAAAAGAAAGAAAAAAAACACATTTCTTTTTCAAAATGACAAATTTCTACATATGTGAAAAAAACATTTTATATTCAGTAATGTTTTTACTCGATTAAAAATAAATTTTTAATCACCTGAAGTCAAAAATATTTTTAATTATCTGAAGACAAAAATATTTTTAATTACCTGAAGTAAAAAATATTTTTAATTACCTGAAGACAAAAATATTTTTAATTACCTGAAGTAAAAAATATTTTTAATTACCTGAAGACAAAAATATTTTTAATTACCTGAAGTCAAAAATATTTTTTAATAATTATAAGGAAATTTCCAGACTATTTTCCCATTTTTAATCATCAATTTCAGAAACCACCGAATTAAAAATACGCCCTTTATCCCCCAACCCCCCCTTTTTTTGAGTGCAGATCGGTATCGAAATTTATTTGACGGTTTTATTTGCATTGGTTCCCCTCTTGACTTTTAAACACCCCCCCGCTTCTGCCCCCTTGCCATCAACTCTAGAAAGGGCAAAAGACATCGAGAAAATAATTGTACGGTGTTTGGCGAACAGTGCGAAAATCCTTCTTACCCTTTCTTTTCGTTTTATCTTAATGAAACTCCATAAATAAGAAACCTAATGCAATGGAAAGAAAAGGGGGTTGAAGAAAAAACCGCGAGAGTTTAAACCCATCCGAAAAAGTTCTATAGAATTTCACTAGAATCATTCTATAAAATCATTTTGTATGAATTCTAGTGAATATTCTATAGAATTTCACTAGAACGATTCTATAGAATTTCTATATGAATTCTACTAAATTTTAGTGATTTTTAATTAGAATTTAGAAAGAATATAAATTTCGTGAAAATTTTTTTTTAACATTATATTAGTGTATGGCTACTACAGGGCATAATTTGAAGAATTTTAGAGAAATTTCAAATGCTTGCAGAAATACAATTATTTTTAAAAGTAATAAAATTCTTCCAAAAAATTCAATTATGTTCAAAAATTATTTAAAATTCTCTTTAAAATTTCAATTATCCTAAGAAATAATAAAATTCTTCTCCGAAATTCAATTATTTTAAAAACTTTTTAATAAAAATACTTCTCCAAAATTCAATTAAATTAAAAAATTTTCATACAATTCTTTGCGAAATTTCAATTGTTTTCAAAAATTTTTCACAATTTAATGATTTTTAATATATTTATTATTTTAATAAAATTTTCCAAAAGAATTCAATTATTTAAACAAATTTCAATAAAATTTTACGCAAACATTCAATTAATTTTATAAATAATAAAATTTTTACAGGAATTCAATTATTTTCGTAAATAATAAAATTCTTTTTAGAAATTCAATTATTTTCATAAATAATAAAAATCATCGCAGAATTTCAATTATTTTAATTGAAATTTTAAACGAATTCATCGATAAATGTAATTATTCTTAAAAATTTTATTAAAATTCGTTATAGATTAAAATTCGTGATAGATCTCAATTATTTAAAAATTTGTTGATAAAATTCCTTATAAGAATTAAGAATACAAATTTTAAGAAACATTTAAATATTCAATAAATTATTTTTTTATATTTAAATAATTGAATTCTAGTAGAATTTTCTAATAAAAATTTATTTAAAAATGAATTCTTGTTAAAAATAAATGAATTTGTAAATTCTCCAAAAAACTTTTTCAAAAATTATTAAAAATAATTTATTCATAGAAAAATTTTAGTTAACACTAAAATAAAAATTAATTTTGAAGAAGTTACAAATTCTTGCAAAAATTCCATTTTTTTTAAAAGTAATAAAATCCTTCCCAGAAATTCAATTATATTCAAAAATTTTTATAAATTCTCTTCACAATTTGAATTTTTTTTTAGAGATCATAAAATTCTTCACCGAAATTCAATTATTTAAAAAAAAATTTTTTTAAATTCTTCTCCAAAATTCAATTATTTTCAAAAATTTTAATAAAATTCTTCTCCGAAATTCAATTATTTTCCAAAATTTTAATAAAATTCCTTGCGAAATTTCAATTATATTCAAAAAATTTTCTCAATTTAATGATTTTCAATATATCTATTATTTTAATAAAATATTCCAAAAGAATTCAATTATTTAAAAAAAATTTAATAAAATTCTACGCAAACATTAATTATTTTTATAAAATAATAAAAACTCCACAAAAATTCAATTACTTACAAATTTTTTATAAATTTTTTCGCAATATCGTTCAATTATTTTTATAAAAAATAAAATTATTACAGTAATTCAATTATTTTTCTAAATAATAAAATTCTTTCTAGGAATTCAATTATTTTCATAAATAATAAAACTCATCGCAGAATTTCAATTATTTTTAATAAAATTTTAAACAAATTATTTTTTTGTAATTAAATAATTGAATTCTAGTTGAATTTTCTAATAAAAATTGATTTTAAAATGAATTTCATTTAAAAACAAATGAATTTGAAAATTCTCAAAAAACTTTTTTAAAAATTATTAAACATAATGGATATATAGAAAAATTTTAGTTAACACTAAAGAAAAATTTTATTTTAGAAAATTTACAAGTTAGTGCAGAAATTCTTTTGTTTTCAAAAATAATAAAATCCTGCTTAGAAATTTAATTATATTTTCGAAAAAAAAATAAAATTCTTTCTAGGAATTCAATTATTTTCATAAATAATAAAACTCATCGCAGAATTTCAATTATTTTTAATAAAATTTTAATCGCATTTCTCGAAAAATGTAATTATTCTTAAAAATTTTATTAAGAAACATTTAATTATTTAATAAATTATTTATTTTTATATTTAAATAATTGAATTCTAATAGAATTTTCTAATAAAAATTGATTTTCATTTTATAAAAATGAATTTTAGTTAAAATTTTTAATAATAATTGAATATTAAAACTAAAAGCGTGAATATTTAAAAATAATTGAATTTTGACATTTATTTTTTTATATTTAAAGTTTTTATTTTCTAATATATATTTAATTGAAGAATTTACGAATAATTGGAATTTCGTAAAATTGAATATTGTAAACAAATGGATTTGAAAATTGTCAAAGAACTTTTTCGGAAATTATTAAAATTAATCGATTTAAAGAAGATTTTTTGTTAAAAATTCTTGAAAATAATAATTTAATTATTTTTATCACTCGGTCATCTTTAATTATTAAATTATTATAAAACATGAAGAAATCGATCACTCCGAGTCGAAGACTCAAAGTTATCGATATCTTCGTGTTTTATAGTTATGAAAAATTTTATTTTTATTTTTTAAGTAAAATTTTCTCATATTTGACTCGGAATTTTTATATTTTTTCAATATAATTGCTCCGTAAATGTTCTCTAATTTTTTTTTCATTTTTCGTTCGTAATGCGTTCGTATTTTTATAAATACTTTCGCACTGGTTCGGGTTCTGAGTAGACTTCAAGTGAAATATATCTTCTTTCAAGGAAAATAAATAAATTGTAAGGAAAATATTGATAAATATTGAAAGAAATGGGGAAGCAAAAAAATTGACGTAATATTTTATTTATTATTGTATTATAAAATAGAAACTTTGTTATCTGGTGTTGATTTTGCCTTTTAATAATATAAAGGGAATAGAATTGAAATTTTATTATACAGCATAGAGACGCGGAGGAGAAATAAAAGAGTTCGTAGACTATGAGAAATGGACTGCTTAAATATTTATGGTGCTAAAAAATAAACGGGGATTTACGTAGTTCACCAAGGGTAAAAAGGGCTTCGGCGAGATTAGCCACACTGTCGAGAAGGGCCGGACAACTCTCTATCGATGACTTCACTTATACCCATTTCACCCTTTTTATACATGTACATCTACGATTTACTAATTACTTTTTTTTTAGTTTGTCTCTTTTAAAAAAGAAATCCTGTCAGAGCGAAATGGCATTTTTCGGAATCAGTTCCTTAAAATATTTTTTATAATATTTTTTATATTTTTTATATTTTTTATAATATTTTTTATATTTTTAATAATATTTTTTATATTTTTTATAATATTTTTTATATTTTTTATAATATTTTTCATATTTTTTATAATATTTTTTATAATATTTTTTTGTTAAAAAAATATCTTGAAACAAGTTGAAAAAATTCTAAAAGGATAACAATAAAAACTTAGAAAAAATTTCGAACCGCATTCTGTAAAGTATGAGGAACTGATTCCTAAATTAGTTATAAAGGATGTTAATAAAAAAAAATTCGTAACACAATTTACTTCCCCCTATGAATTTAAAATTAATACTGCAAATTCTAATCACCCTCTTGGTAACAAAACACAGTTCCTGGAGGGTAAATTTATAAATTATTGTCAAGAAATGTTAGATGCTTAAAAAAAAAATTATCCAACGTTAATTTCAAAATCAACCAATTAAATATACAATAGTAGGCGCAGATATCGTTGTGTAAAATGTACTAATTCGTGAACTGCGTAGCGTCGTCATGCGCAATTAAAGTACCAATTATAAGAGATAAAGAATGCCAAAGGCAACCCCAATAAAATTAGCATGAAATACGGTGTTCTCTCGTGCCCAGGCCCATAGGGCATGTATACACGTCCGCTTGAAGAACAATAAAGTCCTTATCACAGTCACAAATTAAAAATAATTATTTTTTAAGCTGAAAAATACCACCCGACCCCCTCACCCCCTTTTTATCTTTTCTTTCACTCTCAATTTTGTAAGGAGCAAAAGAAAAATCTAACGACATTTTCCTTCCTCGAGGAAAAAAAAAATACCTATTACCATTCCGATGAGATTCTTGTCAATGAATTATCGGCGTCTCTTTTAACTGATGCGGGAGAAAACTCCCCTTTTCATTCTGATTCAACCCTTTTTTCTCTTCTTTTTTTTTTTTTTTTATTCCCAAGTTCTTTCTTGCAATAAGGACGATCGTTCCTGTCCCCGCGGGGCGAAAGTCGTTTTATAGTCCCTGATTATCAGAAGAGAGGTAGGTACGTGATGGAAAATGTTCTTAATGGATTCTGGCAGTCTTATCAAGGATGAAAAAAAAATCACGCAGAATTTTAACCCTTTTTAGAGCAAAAAAAAAAAAATTTCAAATATTTACAAAATAAATCTAAAATTAAATTTCATTGGGGGGGTAAAAAGAATTTTGTTTTAATGATACATATTTTTGGCAAAAAGATTGATTTCCAAGCTGAAAAAGTTCTATAGAATTTCACTAGAATGTTTCTATAGAATTTCTACATGAATTCTATTAAATTTTAGTGATTTTTAATTAGAAAGAATTTAAATTCGTAAGATAATATTTTTCAACTTTATATAATTAAATTTTACATTTGATTTCTATATGACAAAATTTGGGCAAAAATAGTTTATATCATTTAAATATATATAATTCATTTAACTTAGTAACAGGTCTCGAACAAGTAAAAGTATTTAAAAATACGGACCAAAAAAAAAGAAAACATTTTACTTAAAAAATAAATTAAATTTTTTCACAACGACTTCTTCATATTTTATAATAGTGACCGAGTGATAAAATTATTGTTAGTTCAATTATTATTTTCAATAATTTTTAACTAAAATTCTTCTTTAAATCAAATAATTTTCGAAAATTATATAAATACAAAAATAAATAATTTATTGAACAATTGAATGTTTCTTAAAATTCAATTCTCATAAAAAATTGTATTATCATATTTTTAAATAATTCACTTCTTTCGACGATTTTTAATAAAATTTTTAAGAATAATTACATTTTCCGAGAAATTCAATTAAAATTCTATTAAAAATAATTGAAATCCTGCATTAAGTTTTATTATTTTTGGAAATAATTGAATTCCTAAGAGGAATTTTACTATTTTTGAAAATAATTAAATTTCTGCGAAGGATTTTATTACTTATTCATGAAAATAATTGAATTTCTGCAATAATTTGTAAATTTTCTAAAATTAAATTTTTTTTTCCTGTTTTTAAAAATGCATATAATAATGCATTGTTTTTAATAATTTTTTAAAAAGTACTTTAAAAATTTTCAAATTCATTTGTTTAAAATTCAATTTTACAAAATTTCAATTATTCGTAAATTCTTCAATTCAATAAATATTAGAAAATACAAACTTTAAATAATTTCAAACAAAATCAGCAATTAAACTTTCTCCAAAAAAAATAATTCCACAGAATCGTCAGTTAAAAATATGAAAAATTCAGATTTTCAAAGATTTACATTTGAAACCTTTTCAAAATTCAATTATTCAATTATTATTATAATCTAAAATTTTAAGTGAAATACATTTTTAAATCAATTTTTATTAGAAAATTCCACTAGAATTCAATTATTTAAATACAAAAAAACTGTTTACTGAATAATTGAATATTTCTTAAAATTCAATTCCCATAAAGAATTTTATCAATAAATTTTTTTTAAGGAATTCAATTAAAATTGTATTAAAGAAAATTGAAATAATGCAATAAGTTTTATTATTTATGAAAATAATTGAATTCCTAAAAAGAATTTTATTATTTGTGTATTTGAAAATAATTGAAATTTTTTCAAGAATTTCATTAAAATTTTTGAAAATAATTGAATTTTGGAGAAGCATTTAATTATTTCTAAAGATAATTGAAAATTTTTGACGAGAGTTTTTAAAGATTATTTAACATAATTGAATTTTGGCAAAGAATTTTATTACTTTTGAAAATAATTGAATTCTTAAAAAGTATTGTATTATTTACGAAAATAATTTAATTCCTGTAAAAATTTTATTATTTATGAAAATAATTGAATGACTGTGAAGAAATTTATATAAAATTTGTAAATAATTGAATTCCTGTGAAGTGTTTTTTTATTTTATGAAAATAATTAAACGTTTGCTTGGAATTTTATAAAATTTGTGTAAAATAATTGAATTTTTTTAGAAAATTTTATTAAAATAGTAGATATTAAAAATCATTGAATTGAGGAAAGTATTTGAAAATAATTGAAATTTTGTCAGGAATTTCATTAAAATTTTTGAAAATAATTGAATTTTGGACAAGAATTTAATTATTTCCAAAGATAATTGAAATTATTACGAGAGTTTTTAAAAATTTTTGAACATAATTGAATTTTGGCGAAGAATTTTATTACTTTTGAAAATAATTGAATTCCTAAAAAGAATTTTATTATCTACGAAAATAATTAAATCCCTGTAAAAATTTTTTTGAAATTTTTGAAAATAATTGAATTTCGATGAAGAATTTAATTATTTTTACTGAACTTTTTATTTTGTTTCAAATAAAGTTTATGTAGGTCAAATAATTTTAATTTGCCTTCCATAAATTTTATTTGGTACATGTAAAATTTATTTGGTCCAAATAAATTTTATCTGGCTAACATGGATTTCATTTGGTTCAAATAAATTTTATTTAGCTAACATGCATTTTATTTATCTCAAATAAATTGTATTTGGTTTGAATAAAACTTTCATTCGCATAGAATAAAATTTTTACTTAAATCAAAAATAAAATAAGACAAATTTATACTTTTATTTATCTCAAATAAATTAAATTTGATGGAAATAAAATTTTTCTCTAGGTACAAATAAAAATTATTATAAAATATATATAAAGAAATAAAAAGAAAAAATAGAAATGAAATAAAATATATGGAAATAAAAAAATAGAAAAAATAAGAATTATCATTATTTGGAAAATATTTTTAAACCTCGAACTTAAAATGATTTAATAGTAAAGTAAAAATTTCAATTGCAGGAAAAGTATTGTCCGTTGGTTAGTGTGGCATTCACGAGAAGGCAGCACCTACCGGCAAGAAAGTCGATTTCAAACTTCAAACATTTCAAGGTAAGGAAGAAAAAAATTTTAAAAATACAAATAAATGAAAATTTTCGAATTTAAAAATTAAAAATTAGTAATAAATCAAATAATCAATGCAATCTATAGTAGATGCATGTGTTTAGGGTCAAGGTTCGCTCTCACTGAGGGCAAAGGTGGCGGACGACAATTTAAGGGTTGTAAGACGCCTTGACCTTGGGTCACCAACCCCCATTTATACTCTATTACCACACAACGTTTTAGAGCAAAGATTTACGATTCTACGACCAATTTTCTCGATTTAGCTCATAAATTAATGTTTTTATATATAAAAAATTTTTAATTTACTTTTTCATTATTAATTTTCATGATCAAATACAATTTTGAAAATTACCTTAAGTACAACAAGAAAATTATTTTTTTCCAAACCCCCTTTTTTCTCATTCTTCATAACAATGATATCTCTATATTTGAGGAAAAGATTTTTAATACAAGAAAGTTCATATTTATCGTTTCGTGTCTTATTTTTTAATTACATTTATCTGCAAACAGACAAGAAATAATTTTCATCTCGAGGACTCTGCGGGTACACGGGAATTACCAGAGCCGATGTAAATTACCACTAACCGACGAGAGTCTTGGGTCTTTATCTTCTTTATCTCTCGAGTATTTTAGCGGTTATTTTTTCCGGTAGGAACTCACGGTGACCCTCTCTCACTACTCATCTAAGAAGACAAGACTTCTTCGCGAGAAATTAGCTATGGCCTTAAACGAGAAAATTTTTAATTATTCCTTATCGAAAAGTAATCTACCAGATTCTTTTTCTTTTTCCCCTGAAAAAAACCCTTCAACATCAAGCTTATAAATTTTTTTCCCGTTTAAAATTAATTTTTACTTTTGAAGTAATTGAAAATAATTGAAAATGTTTGAAAATAGTTTAAAATGGTTGAAAATTGTCACAAATGGTCACAAATGGTCAAATATGGTCAAATATGGTCAAATATGGTCAAATATGGTAAAAAATGGTCAAAAATTGTCAAAAATGGTTCAAAATGGTCGAAAATGGTTACAAATGGTAAAAGTTGATTAAAAGTGGTTAAAGTTGATTAAAAGTTGAAAATTAAGTTCAGGGACTAAAATTTCGGGAAGTTTAAAAAATAGAGACGCTTAAATATTCGAGTAATGGTATTAAAAAAAGGCTGTACCGTGAGAGCCGTCGATGATAATATAAATAATTCAGTTAGCTACGTTGGAAGCCTTATTAGTTCGAAGGAGCTATAAAAAAAACTTATTGCGGTACCCAATTCGCCCTCAAGTAACAACAGGACCACAGGAAAATTTATGCAAATAAAAAGAAGAAAATCTGTAAAAAGAAATATTTAATATATATTTTCGGGGGGTAAATAAAAATCCCAACAAAAAACATCTTTGATGCAAAAAAAAAATTCCGCCAAATAAAAGTTTTTGCAATTGTCCAAACAATTACTGAAATAAAAGTTTGCCAAGTAAAATTTATAACTAAAGTTTTTATATTGATTTATTTTATAAAGTTTACTAATTTTATACTTAAAACAAAAGGAACAAAAAAAACTAATTATATCATAGCTAAAAGAATATTCTAAATCATAATTTTTTAACATTTTCATTTTCGTTATATTTATTAAGAATTTTCAAAAAAAAAAAAAATTTTAAACGCCTTATTTTTCTGACGTTTGTAGCAAATCTATTTTTTGTTAAATTTTTTCCTACAAAACCGCAGTCACGCTTTTATTTTACAGATAAGCCTCAAGTCCGCAACGTTCTTAAAAACGAAAATAAAAATATTTATTACTTTAGCTTCAAAATTAGATTATTTGTTGGTACAACTGTCTCATAAGAAAAAATTAATTTATTAAAAATGTATGCACATAAAAACTGTAGCAATTTTATTAGTTTAAGAAAACTGGGAAAAAATAATATAGCAAATTCAGAAAAGGGGGAGGGGAGAAAAATGACGAATTTAAAAATTTGGGGGGTAGGATTAATTAAAGGGAAGGAAAAAGTGAAAAACAAGGGGATTAGGTAAAAAAAAAGGGACTAATGCAGTGAACCTTGTAATATTTCTTTAAATTACTTAGGTGATTCTTCAAAATCCTTCCATTGTTCTAAAAAATATTTGATTAATAAAAATTTTAAAGAACCATTTTTAGCATCTAAAATTTTATTTTTTAAACATTCAAATGAACGAAACGTTTTTCTATTTAAATATTTTTTGAAATTACTGACACCAAAAAGAAAATTAATTAAAATTAAATTTTTTCTTTAATGAAAAATCCTCATTTTAAAATACAAAACAATTTTTTGGATATATTAAAATTTATTCAAGAAAAACTTTGCTTATCTTTTTTTTAAACATTCACTAATAAATAATTTTTTTTTTTTTTTTTTTTTTTACTCGTTACACTTGTAGTTTTTCTACTGGTCAATGGATCATAAAATTTAGAGATATTTTTAATGTATAATATTAAATATGACAAATAACAAAGTTGGCAAATTGCGTTACATTTAGTCTTCGGTTACGTGGCACTAAGTTTGAAATAAAAAAAAAAAATCTTGAAGTTCGTCTGATTATTCCTGTGTATTAAATTTACGAATAAGTTTGACACCAAGCCAAGGAGGTAGGCATATATAATTTTAAAAATCTAATTAATATTTATTTTAATTACTCCGTCGGTAATATTTACAAATTGTAAATTAGTATTGCTTAACATAACAGAAACAACGCTCCCTCTTTCTGTACAAATTTCTAATAAAATGTCATTCCATATGTGTGTGTGTAAACATCACATTTTCATAAATATTTCAAAATCATGAAGAACTTTTGGGTTGAATTTTTTTTTTAAATTGTAAATCTCACCTGCGGACATAAAATGAGAGTACTTTGAGATAGATTAATAAAGTTTAACTAAATTTGTTTTGGATTTAAAATTTTGCAAAAAAACGTTTTTTGACCATAACTTTAAAAAAAATGTTAAGACACCTATAAATGTTTTTCCATAATTTTGTAGAGTTTTTTTAGACGCATCTTTTGAGCCCTAATTGAACATTTTTCGTCCATATTAACCGGAGATATTAAACTTTTAAAAATCAAAAATTTTGGAAAATGAGACTTTTGAAAATTTTGTTGAAAAATATCGTTAACAACTTGCAGACCATTAAAAATCGCTTCGATTAACCTATTCTTGAACCTAATTCGATCATTGATTTAGAAAAATAAACAAATTATTTATTGTAGCGTTAAATTCTCTGTTACTCAATAGAGACTGAAATTTAATTAAATTATTAGTCTAGTCAATAATTATGTATACTTTTCAGAGCTTTAAGTATCTATTGGAAAAAGTTGCAATACATTGTTTATCAATCATGATAAGACTTGCAATAATCTTCTTTCTAATCCCCATGATTGAAAGCCAAAATTGTGACTATGATATTGATCGGTTAAAAGAAATAAAACAAATTTTCCATGATTCTGAAAAACGAATGAAAAAAGCAACTCAAGGTCAAAGTAGAAATGCGGCAATTGTCATAGGAAATGGAAGAGGGGGCAAAAGTACACTAATTAATTACTTAATGGGAAATGAATTGGTAGCTACTCAATCTAACAAATATGAGGACATTAAAATAAATAAAGCTAACAACAATATCAGAGGACCAGAAATTGGTTCTGGAACACTGTCAACTTCTACAATTCCCACAAAATGGAACTCAATAAGGTCAGAATTACATAATTTGGACATCTGGGATAGCGCTGGATTTGCGGACAATAGAAAGAAAATGCAAGATTTAAATAATTCCTTTCATCTCTATCATTTGACAAGAAAAGTCGAAAATCTAAAACTTATTTTAGTTATCAGTTTTGATGAAATTATTAATGACAATGTTGATCAGATGAGAAGACTTTTAAGTTCTTTAGAAAGATATTTTAATGACGCGTTTGAAGTTATTTTTCCAGCTATATCAGTAATTATCTCAAAAGCACCTGAAATGGATGATTTTGAAAATTTAATCGATTATAAATACATAAATACTAAATTAAATAATAGTTTTCTAACAAGTTCACAATTGGATGTATCCCCAGTTTCAAAAAGATTTATACGGAATATAATAGAGAATAACAATCGTTTAGCCATTTTCAAGCGAGCACAACAAACGGGGACTGTTACTTCTGATATCGATGTTAATATTATTCAAGCTATTAATAACTGCGAGAGCATAAACAAATCAATTCGCCAAAATATAGGTTTAACATTTTCACAAGAATCAGAAAATTGCCTACGAAATGCCAGTCAGATATTGTTTCCCATACAAGAAATTTTACAGTTTCAGAATGCACTGTTCAGCTCGTTAAATGAAAATTTCGATACTTCTTGTCAATCCAATAATACTATTACTTTACAACTCAATAGTGACGAATTGAAAAAAATCAACGAAAGTTTGAATACTTTGACGAATAATTCTGATACAGAGGTTAAAATTAAAACTCTGGAAATAATTAGTGATAATTTGAAAAATTATATCAACAACAATGATATTGCTACTAAAATAAGTCTAATTAAATTTCTTGATTTTATACTAAAAAAAGATGAAATGAGTTATATATCTACTCCAGTTAATGATCTTGTTGATTCCGTAAAAGCGAAAATCCACTTATCATTAACATTATGTTCATTTAAATTAAAGGAAATAACAGATGTTGATTTAAAAAAAAAACAAGTTGAAGATGCTAAGAACTTAGAAAGAGTACTGAATAATACGATGAATAATATATCAAATCTCAATGTACCTAAAGAAGAACAAAGCTTTTGGCTACAATTTATGAAAAACATTGCACACTTTCTTCAATTAGACGGAAGTGCTATGACTATGGGTTAAGTTAAACAATTGTAAACTTGCAAACATGTTATCATCTACTGAATGTAAACAATCGTTTCAAGTGTTTTCAAATTCTTTCAGGTAATATTGTTCCTTACGATCGCACACAACTATTAAACCAATCATGTTTCTGAAAAAAAAATTAGTAAACAAACAAGTAAAAATAAAACAGTAGTCAGACACCTTCAAAAAACCGTAGAAAAAATTTTTTTTTTAAATTCTAGAAAATAATAATTGAATTAAAATAATGAAAATAATTTTAATGAAGTAACATTGACTTAATTCGTTAATATAATTACAATTAGTAAAATTAATAAAATAAATCAATATAAAAACTTTAATTTTAAAGGACACCGCACTAAATACACTAAAAATGTCTTTCGGTTAAAATTCTTAATATTTTCAAAATTTTTAGTTAAAGGTTTTCTGTTTAAAAAAATAATTAAGCGAAGGTCAAGAAATAAATAACCGAAAGCCATTTTCAGTGTGTTTAGTGCAGGGTCCTTTTACTTGGTAAACTTTTATTTTAGTAATTGTTTATGGACAATTATAAAAACTTTTACTTGGCGGACGATTCTGCATCAAAGATATTTTTGTTGGGATTTTAAAACTTTTTGAGAAATTTCAAATTTTTATCAAATGCATGAAATAATATTAAAAGGGAAAGTGTTTAAAAATTTATTTTCAATTTTTTTTTTTGTTTTTTTTTTGCGAGAAAAATTAAATTATTTCAAAAAATTCGAAATGTATTAAAATTTTTTGAAACTCATATTGAGATTTCAACACAATTAATTGTATTCCAGAATTTTTTGACAAATCCATTAAGTAGTTTAGTCTTTACGTTTGTCTAAATTGAAAAAAAATACAATATTTCGGGAAAAATCCAAATGTTTAAAAAAATACGAAATGTATTAAAATTTTCTAAAATATTGAATAAACTTATAAAAATAATGTCTTTTATCATTCTTTATTCATCAAAAAAGAAAAATTGAGAAAAATCGTTAAGATTTACTCGAGTTATTACATTTTATCGATAAACAGTCGATTATTTGGAGAATATTTATTTGTTTTTTTCTTTTATTTTTACTTGGCGGTGATTCTCTCCCTTTCGTCAAGCAAAAAAAAAACAGAAAAAAATTTGTTAAGAAAGAAAAGTTGAAGAAAGTAGATGAAAAACAAAGATCCATTAAAAGAAATTCCTTTTTTTTTGCCCGAAAGAGTGAAAACGCCCGAAATTGTTACTTTCTTTAGTGCAGTGATGTCTCAGTGATTGCCATGAAACAGGCGTGGAGACACAAGAGAGGTCCTGCTGCTGTATGAAAGCAAAGACTGGCGAGTAGTAAAAGAAAGAGAGAACAAAAAAAAAAAAAAGAAAAAAAAAAAAAAAAGAGAAAAAAAAATGCCCAAAGCGATGAAACGAGGGATGTAACTCGAGAAGCGATCCATAGCCATTTAGAAGTTTTAATAACATTACGATATCTATATGTACGTTCTTGGGTGGATGGGAAAAAAAATCGACAGGAACCCCCGCGAGCGCCCGTTTCTACTTCGCAATTCTTTTTCCACTCCCACTTGAAGCCATTTCTTCTCACTCACTCACTCACTCACTCACTCTTCTTCTTCTTGCTGCTGCCTTCCATCCGGTAGCGCTCCTGGGAACCACAGAAGACGAAGGCAAGAAGAAAGTTTATAAAATATTTAAAAGTACGGAAACGTCTCCTATCGCCCGGGGCGATAAATTTCCACTTACATTTTATTTTTCGTTCGCTTGCTCGGTCGCTCGTTCGTTCCGCCATCCTTAGAATGAAAGAAGAAAGAAAAAAAAGAAGAAAATAAAAAAAAAGAGGGGAACGGGCGCAGGATAAAATGTAGGGAAACACGAAACGGGGATTGACGATCAGAGTCTAATTTTTAAAAGCTAAAGAGCACTTGTTTCCTTTCATGCGCTTTCTTTTCCAGAGACTCTGATGTAATGGTGGTAATTTAAATCAGGGTTGGTAAGGAAAAAAATGATTTACTATCGAGCAATTATTTTCCAAAAAATTTATTATATACTTTCATTTTTATTTGAAAGAAAGGTATTTTTTTTAAAACAGGTATTTTTATTTGAAACAAAGGTATTTTTTTTTAAACAGGTATTTTTATTTGAAACAAAGGTATTTTTTTTAAACAGGTATTTTTATTTGAAACAAAAGTATTTTTTTAAACAGGTATTTTTATTTGAAACAAAGGTATTTTTTTTAAACAGGTATTCTTTTTTAAAATAAGGAATACTTCCTTTAAACGAAGCTATCCTTTTTTTTAAAAGAAGGTTACATTTCAAAAAAAAGATTTCATTTTTAAAATAAACGTTTCGTTTTGTTTTTTCTAAAGTAGAATAACAGGCTTTGTACTCGATAATTAATTTTTAAAAAGTAGCTTAAAGACAGAAAAAAGTAGTAAAAAAGTAGCTATCGAAAAATTAAACTTGACAACTCAATTTTTTTTTAAATTTCTTAATTACATTCAAAAATAGAATAATTTTCTAAAATAAATATTTAAATTCCAATTTATTTTGTCTACAGGAATGAAAATATTTAAAAAATGTTACGCACTTTTGAAATTTAACTATTTTAAAAAATTACAAAAGTAATTCTTTCAAAATTCAATCATTTTTTTTTTTTTTTTTTTTTTTTTTTGAAATTTATAAATAAAATCATTCAAAACTTTAATCATTTTATTTTATTCAATTCTAAATAAATTCTTATTAGAAAGTTCTGCGAGAATGAAATTATTTAAATACAAAAATAAATAATTTATTGAATAATTAAATATTTATTAAATTTGAATTCTTATAAATAATTTTATCAACATTTTTTTAAATAATTGAATTTTTACGAAGAATTGCATTAAAATTTTTGATAATAATTATATTAGTTCAGGAAATGTAATTAAAAATTAATTGTAAATAATTATTCCGCTCTAAGAAACAGATTATATCACATTTTTTTAAATAATTGAATTTTTTCGAAGAATTTTATTCAAATATTTAAGAATAATTGCAGTTTTAGCGGAATTAATATAAAATTATATTAAAAATAATTGAAATCCTGCAATGAGTTTTATTGATTTATATGAAAATAATTGAATTTTTGTCACCGAACTTTAATAAAGTTTTTAAAATAATAATTGCATTCTTAAGAAGAATTTTAGAAAAATCTTTTTAAAGCAATGCTTTTGTTCAATATAAATTTATGAAAATTGTGTTTTAAATAATTGAATTTCTTTTAAAATAGTACATTATTTTTAAAAATAATTAAATTCTTTCAAAAAATTTTATTAAAATTAAAATGAAAAGAATTCAATTATTATAATGATTTTCATAAAAAAATTTTTAAAATAATTGAATTCTTTTAAAGAATTATTATTAAAAATAATTGAAATCCTGTGATGAGTTTTAATATTTATAGAAATAATTGAATTCATACAACGATTATTATCAAAATTTAAAAAATAATTGAATTCCTGAGAAGAATTTTATTATTTATAAAAAAATTTAATTCTTGCGAATAATTTTATAAAAATCTATTAAAATAATTGAATTTTCTTTCGAAAAATATTAGGGAAATTCCGATTTCAATAAATTTTTCAATTAAAAACAATTTATTGAACAATATAATTTTTTTTTAACTTTAAATTCTTATAAAGGACATTCTTAACATTTTTTAAAATAATTAAATTTTCACGAAGTAATGAATTAAAATTAAAAAATATATAAAAAAATATATAAAAAAAATATATAAAATATATAAAATTAAAACAAATTATATTAAATTTTTTTTCTTATTAGAAAATTATAAATTACCTACTTATGAAAATAATTAAATTTTTGTCAACCGAACTTTAATAAAGTTTTTTAAATATTTGCACTCTTGAGAAAAATTTTTGCTAAATATTTTTAAAGAAATGATTTTGTTCAAAAAATTTATGAAAAATATTTTTTAAATAATTGAATTTCTTTGAAAATTGTATATTATTTATGAAAATAATTGAATTCTTAAGGGCATTTGAACCTTGATGACGTTTCAGTTTGTGCAAAGCATGTGTGACGTCATCAAGTTTTAAATGCCCTTAAAAAAAAAATTATTAAAATTATATTAAAAACAATTCAATTATTATAAAATATTTCATTAAATTTTTTTAAATAATTGAATTCTTTCAAGGAATATTATTGAAATTTTTAAGAATAGTTGCATTTTTCGCTAAATTTATTTAAAATCGTATTGAAAATAATTGAAATCCTGCGATTAGTTTTAATGTTTATAAAAATAATTGAATTCTTAGCACGATTATTAATTAAATTTTAAAAAATAATTGAATTTCTGAGAAGAATTTTATTATTTATAAAAATAATTGAATTCTTGCGAAGAATTTTATAAAAATCTTTTTAAATACTTGATTTTTTTTCGAAGAATATTTGGAGAATTCTTTTTTAAATAATTAAATTCTTGTAAAAATTTTTTTATTAATAAAAATAATTGAATGTTTGCGAAGAATTTTATAAAAATTTTTTTTTTTAAATTATGCAATTCTTTTGCGAAATTTTTTATTAAAATATAGTAGATATTAAAATTTATTGAATTATTCTCTAAATCTGAATTAGTGCAGATTCATTTACCAATTTGAATTAGTAGCAGTTTAACTACTAGTTAACTACTAATAACTAACTAATTAATTTAACTACTAATTAATTAATTACTAATTAATTAACTACTAATTTAACCTCTAATTCATTTAGTAGAACGTATTTTTTACTATTTCAAATTAGTAAAAGGCTCACTAATGAATTAGTACTTTTCTACTAATTCAATTATTAGAATTCTAATTCTAGTAGTTTTCTACTAGCAATTATTAGAATTCTAATTTCAGTAGTTTTCTACTAGAGATTAGTAGTAGTAAAAAATTAGTAAAACATTGGTAAATGAACCCACACTATTTTTCCAGTAGTGAACTATTAATTTAGATTTAGAGAATACAAAAAATTTGTGAAAATAAATAAATAATTGAATCGTTTTAAAGAATTTGAATCAAATTTAAATAATTTTTTCCAATAACTTTATTAAAAAATTTTTTAAAATAATTTTTTTTATTTCAACTATTAACAAATTGAAAGTAGTGTAAATTCTCAAAAAATGGAAAAAAGTATCTTTTAGTGTAACAAATAAAAAAAAGAGTATCCAAATAGTAGCAAATCGTAAGAAAAAAAAAGTAGTAAATAGTAGGTTTTTAGTATAGATGAGTGCGAGGCCCTGGAATAATGAGATGTTTATGGTTTATAAATTGATGAGCGGATTTTGGGGTATGGTTGTGACAACGAGAGCTGGAAAGTTTGACAGTGGCCGACCACAAGAATTTCCCGGCACTGGGATGGTTTATCAATCCACCCTACTTCTACAAAGAGGGTGGCCACCGGACGTTGTTGGTCAGGAGGTGGGCTTAAAATGGGAGTAGAAAGCACTTGATCTTAGAGAAGACCACCGCTGTGGGCAGCTCAAACTCCAGAAACCCTAGCTGGTGGTTTTGCCCCTTGCGATGGGGTTAAAGGCACCTTGCAGCAACCAAGCGGATAAACGCCGTTTAATAGACGACGCAGAGTCATCTTCTAATTTGTAGACGATCGGCTAGTGACTAACTTCCCTTCTATTTACTCCATCCAAACTCTTCTCTCCTCCATTATGTGATTATCTCTCATTCCAAAAGTCGCTTAATAAACAAATTTTTCAAATTCCCTCAACTTAAATTTTTCCATTTACTAATCACGTGGTTTTAAATATTAAAAGAAACAAAAAAAACAACCTTAAATTAATACATAAAAAGCTATAAGTTAAAAATATAATTTTAATAAAATATTAGACAGTATCGTAATTTTTTCACTAAGGACTAGCAGGACAGACTGACGAAACAGTTTAGCAAATAAAAATGATGAACATCAGAATAATTTTGATGTTATTTTATTGGTATTTGTCACGAAAAAGAAAACGATGGGGAATGATGGGATATTTTAACATTTTAGGATTGAAGGGGGGGGGGGGGTTGGTAGTAGGTCAAGTCGAGCCAAGAGTATTGTCGCCGGAAGTCTCCGTTGGGACACGACGATAGGTCGGGGGTAATTGGACAGAGGAGATCGAGCACTGTCTCTATAACAATTCACTATAGTGGAAAACCCCTTGGCCGGACTTGAATCTACGGACCGAAAGTCCAACTCTCCCTCAACAATATACATAAACCTATCGACATTCTCGAAACGACCCCATGCTGAAGAAACCAACATTTCTCTCTATATAACCTTTCCTCTTTGCCTTACACACTGTGTGTCACGCGACAAACAAAAAAAAAATTCCAACAGAAATGATACTCTTTTTTTTTTTTTTTTTTTGCCCAGCGAGACGTCTCGACAAAAGAAATATTTATTATTTACTGAAAATTCAATATAAAAAATTCTGGACAATAATATGAATTCCTAGTTCAAGTAAATGTAGGAATAGTTATTATCGTGTCAAGGGCGCAAAATAGGTGATTGCGGCGATGGCGAGATAAAGGGACCGAGGGGACATTTTCGCGCCCGAGGCGAAGCCGAGGGTGCGAAAGTGTCCCTGAGGTCCCGAAATCTCGCCAAAGTCGTAATCTCCTTTGCGCCCATGTTGCGAACATAATTTTTTGTCCTAACTGCATGAAAAGTATGGCATCGAGGGCACGAGCGAAGCGGGCGCAAAAGTACAGCAAGCGGGCGTAAAAGTACTTTTGCGCCCGCTCGGGCTAGATGAAGTGGGCGCAAAAGTACTTTTGCGCCCGCTTGTATGACGTCAGCGGGCGTAAAATAACTTTTGCGACCGCTTCCCTGGCCCCGGGCGAGAATAAGTTACTTTGCGCCCACTTTAAGTGCCCGAAATGACATACTTTTCGTGCAGGTAGGACAAAAATTTGTTTTTATAGTTCAAAAATAAATAGCAAGGCTTATTTACACCGTCGCGCCGGCAACTCTAAAGTTTATAGTCTAAAACTTGTAAATTCTAAGAAATGGAACGTTAGAGACGGAGTGGGGGCAATGAGTAAGAGAGAGAAAGTAGGAAGCATCTCTCTCGCACTCGTTGCCCCCACTCCGGCGCTTAGAAGTCGAAACTCGTGAATTCCGAGAAACGGAGCGTAAGTAACGAAGTGGGGACTCCCTCTTCGCAACTACGGTTCGTTTTTTAAAATTCACGTCATCTATTAACATTTTTTTTAGATTCATAAAATCATGGGAATTTTTGTTTAATACAAAAATTTGAAAAGAAAAACACTACTAACAAAAAGCTTTCTTACAAGCGACCTACAAATGTACGGGATTAGAAACTTGAAACTTGTTTTTGAAATCGAAATTTATACACTGGACTGTCATTAGGAAGAGCAAAACAACAAATGAGCATTGTCAAAAGGAAGCTTAGAATCGTATTTGACTTGCATTTTGGTTTGGAATGTGGTTCAGTATTTATGAAAATAAGCATCACATAATTCCCCATGATCCTCTGAATCTATAGGAAAAAAAATTATAATAACTAAAAACTTAAAGTTCCACAAAAAAAAAACTGAATTAGTCGCAAAAGTATATACAGAGTTGCCACAAAAATTGAATTTTTTTCAGACTTTTCCCTGATTTCCAGACAAAATTTTGAATTTAATTTTTAATTATTATTTTCTACAATTTTTTTACTAAAATTCTTCTTTAAATCAATTTTATGATTTTTAATAATTTTTCATAAAGTTTTTTTTTTGAGAATTTTTAAATTCATTTGTTTACAATATTCAATTTTACGAAATTTCGATTATTTAGATATTCTTCAATTAAATATACATTAGAAAATAAAAACTTGAAATAATTTTTAAAAATTTCGATTAAGCTTTTTGAAAAAAATTAGTTCCATATAGAATTTTTAATTAAAAGTATGAAAAATTCAGATTTTCAAAGATTTTAATTTTAAAACCTTTACAAAATTCAATTATTTCTAAAAATTGAAATAATTAGTACCTAACATCTTGAAAATTCAATTATTATCTAAAACTTTAACTGAAATTAATTTTTAAATTAATTTTTATTGGAAAATTCTACGAGAATTGAATTATTTAAATAAAAATAATAAAATATAGATAATTATTAAATAATTGAATGTTTCTTAAAATTGAATTCTTAAATATAATTTCATCAGCAAATTTTTAAATAATTGAATTCTTTGAACGAATTTTAATAAAATTTTTAAAAATAATTACATTTTTCGAAGAATTCGATTAAAATTGTATGAAAAATAATTGAAATTCTGCGATGAGTTTTCTTATTTATAAAATAATTAAATCCCTAAGAAGAATTTTATTATTTTTGAGCAATATTTAATTTTTGTGAAAAATATTATTACGTTTGGAAATAATTGAATTTTTGTAATAATTTGTTACTTTTCTAAAATAAATTTTTTTTTTTGGGTTTTGAACTAAAATTCCTTTATAACTGCATTATTTTTAACAATTTTTGAATAAAATCTTTGAGAATTTTCAAATTTATTTGTTTACAATTCAAATTAACAAAATTTCAATTATTCGTAAATTTTTCAATTAAATATATATTAAAAAATAAAAACTTTAAATAATATAAAAGAAAAATTCGCAATTAAACTTTCTCAAAAATATTAATTCCTAACAATTGTTAGTTAAAAATATAAAAAATTCAGATTTTCAAAGATTTTAATTTGAAACTTTTTCAAAATTTAATTATTTCTAAAAATTTGTAGTCTATTTATTTATTTATTTCTATTCAATTATAATCTGAAATTTTAACTAAAATACATTTTTTAAACCAATTTTGATTAGAAAATTCTACTAAAATTCAATTATTTAAATTGAAAAAAAACAATTTATTGAATAATTGCATGTTTCTTAAAATTATATTCTCATGAAGAATTTTTTCAATAAAGTTTTAAATAATTAAATTCTTTTAACGAATTTTAATGAAATTGTTAAGAATAATTACATTTTTCGAGAAATTTGATTAAAATTGAATTAAAAATAATTGAAATTCTGTGATTAGTTTTATTATTTATGAAAATCATTGAATTTCTAAAAAGAATTTTATTATTAATGAAAATAATTGAATGATTGCAAAATTTATTAAAAATTTTTTAATACCTGAATTCCTGTGAAATTTTTATTATTTTATAAAAATAATTAACCGTTTGCGTACAATTTTATTAAATTTTTTTCAAATAATTGAATTCTTTTTTAAAATTTTATTAAAATAGATATTAAAAATTATTGAATTGAGGGAAATTTTTGAAAATAATTGAAATGCGGAGAAGAATTTAATTCATTTGGGAAATTTTATTAAAATAGTGGAATATTGAAAATTATTGAATTAAAAAAAATTTTTTGAGAATAATTGAAATTTTGCCGTGAATTTTATTAAAATTTTTGAAAATAATTGAATTTTATTACTTTTTGAAAATAATTGAATTATTCTTGTCATGAATACTATTATTTATGAAAATAATGGAATTTTACAATGAATTTTTTTTTAAATTCATGAAATTAATTGAATTTTGTCGTGAAATTTTGCTATTCAATTATAAAAATAATTGAAATGGTGACAAAAATTTTTTTTTAGATTTTTGAAAATAATTGAATTTCTGCGAAAAATGTTATTAATTTTGAAAATAATTAAATTCTTGAGATGAATATTGTTATTTATGAAAATAATTGAATTTTATAAACATTCCTGAATATACATAATTGAATTTCGGCTAAGAATTTTGCTATTTATAAAGATAATTAAAATGTTGACGAGAATTTTTTTTTTAATTTTTGAAAATAATTGAATTTCTGGAAAGAATTTTAAATATTTTTAAAGATACCTAGTTGAATTGTTTCGAGGAATTGTGTTAAAATTAAAAAAAAAATTTTTTAAATTGTAACTAATTTCAACAGAATTGAAATTAAAATTTTTCAAAAACAATGATTTATAAGAAATAACTTTGTCAGTTCTTCAATAGAATTAAGTTATTTAAAATAAATTGTTGTCAGGAATAAAAGAAAATTAAGGTTTTTTTAGAAATTCAGAATTTTCTTATTTTATAATAAACTTTTAATTTTTTCCAGTACTTTTAACAAAAATCACTGACTTTTCCCTGACCAATTCTACTTTCCCTGACTTTTCCCTAAATTCCCTGATTTCCCTGACCTGTGGCAACCCTGATATAATTTTTTTTAGTGGGGACAAATTTATTTTCCTCTGCATTTTTTTCGTTCTTTTAATTTTCTTCAAAACTTGGAAATTTAATTTTGGTAAAATCTTAAATCAAAATCGACGACAATTTAGCGGTCAAGAGAGATTTAACACGTGTAATTAGGTAATAATTACCAAACCGCCTTTGAAAGCGGACGCGTTGCGTTAACCCAAATACAATTGTATTTCTCGCGTACGAGTTCGATAATGGGAATGCAAGAGGCGCCCCATTATCGAAATAGCAATTAGAATAAATCAGAAGTACCCAACGAATTATCGCCAGATTCAGGAGCTATTCATTATCCACTTGGATTTGTCTGACGCTTATTAATTTCATTTTTGCAAAAAAAATATCAAAATCTGGAAATTTAAATCTTGATATTTTTCCTCTTTTTCAAACCATTATTAATATTATTGGTACTCGATAACAATAATGATTCATTGTTTATATAGATTAGGTTACCACTAGGGAGTCGATTCTGTATTTTTATATTTTAATCAAAAATCTGCCAAGCTGAGAGTAAAAGTGAAAATAAAAATCAAATGTGAAATTAAACGGGAAAATGAAAGTAAAACTGAAAGTGGAAATGAAAATACATAATCGACCCCCAGGATACAGATTTTTGATAGACAGGAAAAATTACTGTGAGGATAAATTTTTTCAAAAAAAAAACAAATATTACAACATATTTTGTTTCGGTGGAATAATTTGAACATCATAACAAATTCTAAACGACTCTCGTGAGTTTAAACGAAACTGCGAAATATCTATTATATGGGAAGGAGCTTCGTGAATCTTAAAGCATCCTGCTATTCTTCGAACTGCGGGATAAAGAAGAGGAGAAGAGAGCCGCATCCGAGATGGCTCCCATGGGACTTGAGTTCGAATCCCATTACCGGACTCGCGCCCGTTAAATAGGTCTCGCCTCGTCAACCGGAAAATATATATACACACACAAACACATCGTTATAAAATAAAATACAAAAAAAAAACCACCAGTCTTCCTTATTTGCCGCTCGATGGAAATCGATGCTTTAAATTTAAAAACAGAAACGAATTATTATATTATAATTTATCTTCAAAATTAGCCAATTTTGTCATGTAAAAAATTTTCTTTTATATTCACATATATTATAGTGACAAAAAAATAACCAGTCCGAATCAAATAAGAGAAAATTATACTTAAAACTAGAAATTAAATTTTTCATAACAATAAAACATGAAGATATTGATAACTCCGAGTCTTCGACTCAGAGTGATCGATTTCTTTGTTTTAAAATAATGACCGAGTGATAAAATCATTATTAATTCAATTATTATTTTCAACAATAATTTTTAATTAAAATTTATCTTTAAATCGATTATTTTTAATAATTTTCGAAAAAATTCTTTGACAATTTTCAAATCCATTTGCTTACAATATTTAATTTTACGAACTTTCAATGTATTTGTAAATTCTTTAATTCAATATATATTAGAAAATAAAAACTTCAAATATAAAAAAAATTTCAATTAAACTTTTACAAAAAAAATTAATTTCAAAATTCAATTATTTCTAAAAATTCACGCTTTTAATATTCAATTATTATCTAAAATTTTAACTGAAATTCATTTTTAAATCTATTTTTATTAGAAAATTATACCAGAATTCAATTATTCAAATACAAAAATAAATAATTTATTGAATAATTGAATGTTTCTTCAAATTCAATTCCCATAAAGAATTTTATCAACAAATTTTTAAATAATTGAATTCTTTCGACGATTTTAATAAAATTTTTAAGAATAATTACATTTTTCGCGCAAAATTCGATTGAAATTTAATTAAAAATAATTGAAACTCTGCAATGAGTTTTATTATTTGTGAAAATAATTGAAACTCTGCAATGAGTTTTATTATTTGTGAAAATAATTGAATTCCTATTAAGAATTTTATTATTTTCGAAAATAATTGAATCCATGCAAAAGTTTTATTATTTTATGAATATAATTAAAAATTTGCGTAAAATTCTATTAAATTTTTTTTAAATAATTGAGTAATTGAATTTTAATTGAAATCCATTTTTAAATCAATTTTTTATTCGAAAATTCTACGAGAATTCAATTATTTAAAGAAAAAAATAAATAATTCATTGAACAATTGCCTGTTTCTCAAAATTCAATTTTCATAAAGAATTTTATCAACAAATTTTCAAATAATTAAATTCTTTGACGAATGTTAATAAAATTTTTAAAAATATTAAATTTTTCTTTGAATTCGATTAAAATTATATTAAAAATATTTGAAAATCTGCAATAAGATCTGACTATTAATTTACTTCTACTACTGAAGGGCTAATTAATAAATAAAAAAAAAATAATTGAAATTCTGCGATAAGATTTATTATATTTGTGAAAATAATTGAATCCCCAAGAAGAATTTTATTAGTTTTGAACAATATTTAATTTTTGCAAAGAACATTATTACTCTTGAAAATAATTTAATTTGTGTAATTTTGTGTTTTTAACTAAAATTCTTCTATAAATGAATTATTTTAAATAATTTTTGAAAAAGTTCTTTGAGAATTTTCCATCTCATTTGTTAACAATTCAATTTTTCCAACTTTTAATTATTCGTAAATTCTGCAATTAAATATTTATTGAAAAATAAAAACTTAAAATAATATGAAAAAAATTCAATTCAACTTTTTCAAAAAAATTAATTTCAAAATTCAATTATTTCTAAAAAATTCAGGCTATATTGGTTTCAATATTCAATTATTATCTAAAATTTTAACTGAAATCCATTTTTCAATCAACTTTTATTAGAAAATTTTACTAGAGTTCAATTATTGAAATACAAAAATAAATAATTTATTGAATAATTGAATTTCTTAAAATTCAATTCTTATAAAGAATTTCATTATTTACGAAAATAATTGTATCCCTATAAAAATTTTATTATTTATGTAAATAATTGAATGATTGCGAAGAAATCTATAAAAAATTTGTAAATAATTGAATTCCTGTGAAATTTTTATTATTTTATGAAAAAAATTAAATGTTTGCGTAGAATTTTATTAACTATTTTCTAAATAATTAAAATCTTTAAGAAAATTTTATTAAAGTAGTACAGATTAAAAATCATTGAATTGAGGAAAATATTTGAAAATAATTAAAAATTTTGACAAGAATTTTATTAAAATTTTTCGAAAATAATTGAATTTTGAAGAAGATTTTAATTATTTCTAAAAATATAATTGAAATTTTGACGTGAATTTTCAAAAATTTTTTAACATAATTGAATTTTGGCGAAGAATTTTATTACTTTTGAATATAATAATTAAATTTCTGCAATAATTTGTAAATTATCCAAATTAATTTTTTTTTCATGTTTTTAATTAAAATTCTTATACAAATGCATTATTTTTTAAAATTTTTGAAAAAGTTCTTTGAGAATTTTAAAATTTATTTGTTTACAATTTAATATTTTAATTTCACAAAATCATGGATTTTAATTTGAAACCTTTTCAAAATTTAATTATTTCTAAAAATTCACGTTCTAATTTTTTTAATATTCAATTGTAATCTAAAATTTTAAGTGAAATCCATTTTTAATTCAATTTTTATTAGAAAATTCTACTAGAATTCAATTAATTGAAACAAACAATTTATTGAATAATTTCATGTTTCTTAAAATTCAATTCTCATAAAGAATTTTCTCAAAACATTTTTAAATAATTCGATTCTTTTGGGAAATTTTAATAAAATTTTTAAAAATAATTACAGTTTTCGAGGAATTCGATTAAAATTGTATTAAAAATAATTAAAATTCCGCAATAAGTTTTATTATTTATGAAAATAATTGAATTCCTAAAATGAATTTTATTATTTACGTAAATAATTGATTCTATGTGAAAGTTTTATTATTTTATGAAAATAATTAAAAATTTGCGAATAAATGTATGAAAATATTTTAAATTAATTAAATTCTTTTAGATAATTTTATTAAAATAGTAGATATTAAAAATTATTAATTTGAGGTAAATATTTGAAAATAATTGAAATTTTACCAAAAATTTTATTAAAATTTTTGAAAATAATTGAATTTTGGTGAAGAATTTAATTATTTTTAAAGATAATTGAAATTTTTACGAAAGTTTTTAAAAATTTTTTAGCATAAAATTGAATTTTAGCGAAGAATTTTATTAGTTTTGAAAATAATTGAATTTCTGCAATCATTTGTAATTTCTCTAAAATTCTCCAAATAATATTGTGTAATTTACAAGCTTTTCGTCTTTTCTCAATCAAATTACGGACTTTTGGACCTTTTTTCTAAAAAGCTGACTTTTACGGACCTTTACTTGGTTTACGGAACTATACTTCGAGCCCTGCACAATATTAGTTGGTAATATTGTCTTTCAAGCCTAAATATGCATTCAACTTTTTATTAAAATTTAGCTCACATGCAAAAATAAATTTGCAATTCGTTAAACACTGAATTAAATAAAAAATTAAAAACAGTAGAAAAAGGGAGCTGTGTATAAAAGTATAATTGCAGGTGGTTGCTTTTTATTAAAATTTAGCTTACAATAATAAATTTCCAATTCGTTAAAAAATGGAAGAAATAAAATTAAAAAGTATAGAAAAAGGGAGCAATGTCTAAGTAGGAATAAAGGATATGGGAGAGGGGTTACGAGGAGGGGGGAGGGTAACAAAAGAAGTGGTAAATCCTTCTCGCTCAGCCAAACCAGAGTTTCTTTTCCTATATTATTCGCGGTGAATAACGAGAACACTCAGTCATTCCTTCCAATTTAAGTGTAACGAGGCACACCGATACATTTCTTCTTATTCTTTCTGGGTGTACCCCACTCCACTGGTCTAATCCACCATTACTCACCATTATTCGGTCAGAGGAGGTGGAGGAGGAAAGGGAAAAACCAAAAGGAAGAGGGAGAGGGAGAGGGGGCACACCACGACGATGCCGGGCAAATAATTAATTTCTCACAGAGCTAACGAGAGGAATTTTTTTTTTTTTTTTTTTTTTTTTTTTTTTTATTACAAGTCAGTGTCGACGAACTATGGACAATACACGATGAAATCTGATGTATATTTAAAAAAAACGCGCAGCATCCACCACCCTAAAAATAGACAGAAGAAACAAAGAAAACGGAAATTTAAGGGCGGAGCAAGTCTCCTGAAATGGCACTTGTCAAGAATAAATGGAATTTTTTTTTTCCCCCAACCTTGACAATAATCCTAGAAGACGATGACATTTCTCCCAATAATTGAAATAGGATTTTTATCAAGGACTGTGGTCCTTGATAAAAAATCATATTTCAATTATTCTTCATTTCTCCCAAAATGATTATTTCGATGCCATCAATTCTTATTAGAATTCTATTAATTTAAATAATCCTAAAAAAATCCTAAAAAATAAATAAACCGATTAAAATAATAATATGAAAATTTCAATGAGGGAAAAAGTAAAAATTAATAATTAGAATAATAGTAAGAGAGGAAATAGTGAAACCGATTCAATAAAATTTAATACTATATTTTTATCGGTATAAAAATCTTCAGTTGGGAAAAATTAAGAGAAAAATTAAAAGAAAACGAATTGTTTCGGATTAGAAGTGTACTTATGGTGATTTAGTCACTGGAGTGTTCAAGTGTCTCTTGTTAAAGGCGAGGGACTAGTTTTCTTACGAGGGCGCCAAAGCAACTGAAGGGTAGTTCTAAGAAGCAAGGAGTGGGGGGTAAGGTGTGGGGGGAAGAAGGGGGGGGTGTGGGGTGGGTTTGTTGTACGATAGTTTAGACGATCTATGACCCGAGTTTGCTAAGAGACCTCGAAAGGGTGGATTTACTGGTCCTCCCTGCATTCACACCACACAAATTCAAGTGACCGTCGGTCGGTTTCACCCCCATGCTTCCGTCTCACTGCACGACTTATGGTACTTGATACACTACTTCCTCGTCCCTTGAAAATTGACACACCGTAACCGTGAACTCATTATTCTCAAATTCCCAAAATTTCATCCCTCATTCAATTAAAAATCAATACATTGAATAATAATTAATTAAATTAATTAAATTGATTAAATTATTCTATTTTAGTGTTATTTTTTTCTATTAATGAAATTTGACTTCAAATCAAAATCAAGCCAATGATTTGTCAAAGAAAGTAAAAAAAAAAACAAAGCGAGTCTTAGACTATTTCTCAGTCAAAGTCATAGTCTATGTCTTAGTCAAAGTATAAGAACTGGTCAAAGTCTAAGTCTTTGTCTAAGTCGTAGTTAAAGTCTTGGTCATAGTCCAAGTCTTAGTCAAAGTCTCAGTCAAAGTCTTAGCCAAAGTCATAGTCTATGCCTTAGTCAAAGTATAAGGCTTTGTCAAAGTCTTAGCCAAACTATTAGTCAAAGTCTTAGTCAGAGTCATAGTTACAGTCTTGTCCAAAGTCCAAGTCTTAGTTTTAGTCAAAGTCTCAGTCTTAGTCAAAGTATAAGACTTGGTCAAAGTCTTAGCCAAACTATTAGTCTAAGTCTTAGTCAAAGTCATAGTTACAGTCTTGTTCAAAGTCCAAGTCTTAGTTTTAGTCAAAGTCTCAGTCTTAGTCAAAGTATAAGACTTGGTCAAAGTCTTAGCCAAACTATTAGTCAAAGTCTTAGTCAAAATCTTAGTTAAACTCTTGGTCCAAGTCCAAGTCTTAGTCCAAGTCTTAATCAAAGTTTTACTTAAAGTCTAAGTCTTAGTCAAAGTCGTAGTTGAAGTCTTGGTAAAAGTCAAAGTCTTCGGCTTTGTGAAAGTCTCAGTCTCAGTCAAAGTCTTAGTTTAATTATTATATCTAAGTGTTATTTTAACACCTCGCGATTAATTGTAATAAAATTAATAGTATGCGTTAAAATTACAATAATTGATTATAAAACGAAAATCCGAACCTCCTGGGAAGGGGGGAAATAAATAAGAAGTCAAGAAGTAGAATAAGGAAAAGTGGCGTCATACTGATCTGCTATCTCCCTCCCCCCACCCCTCCATCCACTCCCATAATTCTTAGAAGTTCCGATTCAAAAGTACGCTCATAAAAGATGTTATAAAATCGTCATCCATGTCGTTTATACATACACCTCACTCGTCAAATAAAAAAACAAAAAAAAAGTAACGTCCCCATAAATGCGAGTTATGAATATGTTCGATGCACATCACTGAAGGCAAAAAACGTGTTCTCATCCTTCCCTTCATATCATACTGTTTAACTCTAAAATAAAGTAATAAATACAAAATTTATTTTTTATGCTCTTCAGTAAACTAATTGGAACTATAAATTTTAAATGTGTACTCTCTATAGTGAAATAACAATAATAATTTCTCTAATTACGAATAGTAGGGGGAAAAATGGATTAGTAGGATTCAATATGTCAAATTCAAGCAATTTTTTAAAATATAGTCCGCCATATTGAATCCGCCATTTTGAATTTATAAAAAGAACCCCAAGTAGCAATTTTGAAGCAAATAGAAGCAATTTTTAAAAATTGTTGATAACTTTTCCAAAATAACAATTTTTTTTCGTGTTTTTAACTAAAATTCTTCTATAAATGCATTACTTTTAATAATTTTTGAAAAAGTTCTTTGAGAATTTTTAAATTCATTTGTTTACAATATAATATTACAAAATTTTAATTATTTGTAAATTCTTCAATTATTAAATATATATTAGAGAATAAAAACTCCAAATAATACAAAAAAAATGCAATATTACACTTTTTCAAAAAAAATTAATTTCAAAATTCAAATATTTCTAAAAATTCAAGCTATATTGCTTTTAATAAATTCAATTATAATCTAAAATTTTAACTCAGATCAATTTTTTAATCAATTTTTACAATTTTTATTAAAAAATTCTACTAGAATTCAATTATTTAAATACAAATAAAATGCAAATAGATAATTTCTTGAATAATTGAATGTTTCTTAACTTTCAATTCCCATAAAGAATTCTATCAACAAATATTAAAATAATTGAATTCTTATGACGAATTGTATAAAATGTTTAAGAATAATTATATTTCTCGAGAAATTTGATTAAAATTGTATTAAAAATAATTAAAAATACGGCGAAGAGTTTTATTATTTATGAAAATAATTGAATCGCTATGAAGAATTTTATTATTTTTGAACAAAATTTAATTTTTGCGAAGAATATCATTAACTCTTGAAAATAATTGAATTTCTCCAATAATTTCTAACTTTCACAGAATTAAATTTTTTTTCCGTGTTTTTAATTTAAATTCTTCTATGAATCGAATCTCTGTAAAAAAAATTTGATTGAATTAAGAAAAGTTTAAGAAAATAATTGAAATTTTGACAAGAATTTAATTAAAATTTTTGAAAATAATTGAAATTTTGCCAAGAATTTTATTAAAATTTTTGAGAATAATAGAATTTCGGAACAGAATTTAATTATTTCTAAAAGTAATTGAAATTTTGACGTAAATGTTTAAAATTTTTTGAACACAATTGCATTTTTGCGAATAATTTTATTACTTTTGCAAATAATTATATTTCTACAATAATTTGTAAATTTTCAAAAATTAAATTTTTTTTTGTTGCTTCTATTAAAATTCTTCTATAATTGCATTATTTTTAATCATTTTCGAAAAAGTTCTTTGAGAATTTTCAAATTCATTACTGTTTACAATTCAATTTTATAAAATTTCAAATATTCGTCAATTCTTCAATTAAATATATATTAGAAAATAAAAACCGCAAATAATACAAAAAAATTCAATTGGTACTTTTTCAAAGAAATTAATTTCAAAATTCAATTATTTCTCCAAATTTACGATATATTGCTTTTAATATTCAATTATTATCTGAAATTTTAACTGAAATCAATTTTTATTACAAAATTCTGCTAGAACTCAATTATTTAATTACAAAAAAACAATTTATGGAATTGCATGTTTCTTAAAATTGAATTCCCATAAAGATTATTTTACAATAAAGATTATTTAAGATTATTTATTTTTTAATAAAGATTATTTTATTAATAAATTTTTAAATAATTGAAATATTTTGGCCTATTTTAATAAAAATTTGAAGAATAATAACATTTTTCAAGGAATTCGTTTAAAATTACATTAATATTTGAAATTCTTCAAATGAGTTTTATTATTTATCAAAAGAATCAAATTCCTAAAAGGAATTTTATTAATTACGAAAATAATTCAAAACCCTGAAAAAACGGACTGTTGATTCGAGTTCAGAGTTCAAATTTTACCTTAAAAACAGGTTTTTATTGCTCGAGTTCAAAACCTTGTAAACCTGTGTGTAATAAAAATTACAGTAATAAAAACATTTCTAAAAAATTACGATATACATCTCTTATACATTTATTAGAATAAAAATTGTCGCATGATGACATTGGAAGATGTAATGTCAAAAACTGGGAATGTATATAAAAGAGGGTCGGAGAGGGGGCGGAATTAAAGGTGGGGGAGGGTAAAGAGATACTTAATGGTGCGTGGTGATATTAAAAGAGCATAAAAATGAGCTGTAATTTGTATCTGGGTTCAAAAGTTACGCGTAGCCATCAGTGCTTTTCACCCTATATTCAGCATCATATTATTAAACATCTACTTAATACTCTGAAAAATTGTATCATATTTACGTATCAACAGATCCAACCCCCCTGTCGTGTGAATGAGAGAGAAAAAAATAAAAACTTTTCTTCATAAACGGCTCTCAATATAAGTTTATTTTAATGTAGGTCGGTGGAGATGTGCTTTTATGTAAAAATAAGTGCGAATGACCGCTGGGAAACATGTTTTTTCCATTTGTTATGATTTCTAAAAGAATATTCCATATTTGGTGTGAACTTTACTGTAAAAAGAAAGGTACTATTTTAATACCAATTTTTGGTACTAAATCGTTATTTGGTTCTATGTTGATACCAAAAATCAGCTCTAATTTAGAACCCTTTATTTACAGTGTGAAGTATAATCTTTTTTGTGAGGAGAAAATAGTGTCACAGTTTTCTTGAAAGTATCAAATTAATATTAAAGTGGATCAAACTGATGCCAAAAATTTGGATCAATTTTTTGGTTGATCCACATTTTTGGTATCAATTCGTTTCAATTTGATACTTTTAAGTTAACAGTGGTAAAATTTAGTGTGATTATTTGTATAACTTGAATGATTTTTTCTTGGGGGAGATTAATAAAAAAAAACCCTATTAATTTATTTACTGAACCAGATTCGGCAGTTCGGTTTGAATCTAAGATTACAGAACCAAAAGTTCGTCAGTTTGGTTAGAAAGAAAAAACCGAACTTGGTTTTAGTAAAATTACAATAATCGACAAAATACAACTTTTCTAAAACAAAAATTTAAATATGAGTAAAAAAAAAAAAGAATCAGAGAGCCTAGAGCTTGCTATGTATATATAAACATTTGGAAGGAGAGGATAAAAAGTCGAATCTTTTCAAATAGGGCGAGTAGGTGTACTTAGCATATCGTAAAAGAGCGCATCGTGTGTCGGCCCGTCGTGGCATGTATCGCGTCATAAAGATTATTACCAGGAGAGAGCTTTATTGTCACGCGTTATAAATGATGTCGAGGACTCTCGTATTTCGTCGAGTATTCAAATCGTATTTTTATCCAAGCCTTCTTTCGAGCGGAAGGATTTTGCGGGAGTCTCCGCATAGTATACACACACACACACACACAAAAAGAGTGAGAGAGGGTGATATTCGTTCCAGAAAAGTGGTTGACTATGAAAAAAAAGAAAAAAGCACTTGGTGTGTGAGAAGGAGAAGAAGAGGGGTAAAGCTAATGCCGCGTTATCGGCAAAGGTATTACCGTCGAAAGTAACGAACTCATGGCACGAATCTGTTTTACAGGCATAACCGCGATATATGGTCGTTACCTTCTTTTCCCTTCACCTTCCCTCACTCCACCACCACCCCCTCTTTCTATGCCAACAATTCTTTAAGAGCATACATCACACTTTCCAGTTGTTGTAAAATATAAACACAAATGCTTCCTGTATGAGACTTTACGATATGTTGTATTTTTCTCCTACCATCCCCTCTTTTTTTTTTTTATTTTATCTCGTTTACAAAAAGCGAAATACTTTTTTGTATAAAAATACTAAAAACAAAAAAAGGAATTTTGATTCTTGTTTCCTTTAAGTTTAACAGAAGCAATTCGACTTGATATCATCCGCGAAGAAGGGTTTGTTATCCGAATCTCGTTGGGCTTGTTTATGACGTGGTGACGTTAGGTATAGAGAGAGAGAGAGAGAGGTAGTTGGGTCTGCGGATTGGCTTTCATTAATCCGCTAACCCTATCTACTCTATCTGCCCCTAAGACACCACATCACCCTTTAGTTTCCGTTCGTTCGTGAGTGTATATTATAAATCGCAATATATGCAACCGTTCCCTGAGTATCTATATTGTACCGCAGATTCTCCACGCGGCAAGCCTTAGACTTGAATATTTCAATACAGAACCACCCCTTTTGTATCCTACCTATTAACCTCGACACTTCTACAAATCCCCCTTTCTTCATAAGCTGATCATATCATAAACATCGGAAAATAATCTCTTAGACACATTTATATAGAATCGTTCCTGACTTTTATAAAGATTCCAACTTGGATTCAAATAAACATTCTTGATTCTTAGCACAAATAGCAAAACTAGAAAATACTTGAGAAGAATATATATTGTGATATTTGAGAGACAAATAAACTGAATATATAAAAAGGGAGGTATTTATGCTGTATTATAAATTATATTTGCCAGAACATATTATCAGGGCTCGAACCAGTGAGAGTATTTAAAAATACGGACTGTACGGACCAAAAATAAAAAATTACGGACCATTTAAATAATTTAATAATTTATACCATTCACCATTTAATTATTAAACATCTTTTTACTGGTAATTATTTTGTCAGTAATTGCCCCTTGGACAAATTACTTAGAAAAAAAATAACCAGTCCGAATCAAATATAAGTATATTTTACTTAAAACTATTTTATAATTATTAAAGCTAACCGAGTGAGAAAATCATTATCAATTCAATTATTATTTTCAAGAATTTTTTAAATTCATCTTTAAAACGATTATTTTTCATAGTTTTCGAAAAAGTTTTTTGACATTTTTCAAATCTATTTGTTTAAACTTTAAAATATTCAATTTTACAAAGTTTCAATTATTCGTAAATTCTTCAATTAAATATATTAGAAAATAATGACTTCAAATAATGTAAAAAAAATTCAATTAAACTTCTTCAAAAGAATCAATTTTAAAATTTAATTATTTCTAAAAATTCACGATATATTGCTTTCAAAATTCAATTATTATCTAAAATTTTAACTGAAATACATTTTTAAATCAATTTTTATAAGAAAATGCTACTACAATTTAATTATTTAAATAAAAAAATAAATAAGTTTTTGAATAATTGAATGTTTCTTAAAATTCAATTTTCAGAATGACTTTTGTCAACAAATTTTTTAAGAATTGAATTTTTTCGATGAATGTGAATAAAATTTTGAAAAATAATTACATTTTTTGATAAATTCGATTAAAATTGTATTAAAAATAAAATTTAAATTCTGCAATGAGTTTTATTATTTCTAAAAATAATTGAATCCCTAAGAAGAATTTTATTATTTTTGAACAACATTTAATTTTTGTAAAGAATATTATTACTCTTGAAAATAATTGAATTTCTCCAATAATTTCTAACTTTTACAAAATTAAATATTTTTTTTCGTGTTTTTAACTAAAATTCTTTTATTTTCAATTATTTTTGAAAAAGTTTTTTGAGAATTTTCAAATTCATTTGTTTACAATTCAACTTTACAAAATTTTAATTATTCGTAAATTCTTCAATTAATTATATATTGGAAAGTAAAAACTGCAAATAATACAAAAAAATTTAATAACACTTTTAAAATAAAATTAATTTCAAAATTCAACTATTTCAAAAAATTTGTGCTATATTCCTTTCAATATTCAATTATTATCTAAAATTTCAACTGAAATCCATTTTTTAAATCAAATTTTATTAGAAAATAATTGAATTCATGTAAAAGTTGTATTATTTTATAAAAATAATTAAAGGTTTGCGTAGAATTTTATTAAATTTTTTTTAAATAATTGAATTCTTTCGGAAAATTTTATTAAAATAGTAAATATTAAAAATCATTGAATTGAGCAAAAATTTTGAAAATAATTGACATTTTGCAAAATATTTTATTAAAATTTTTGAACGCAATTGAATTTTTGCGAATAATTTTATTACCTACTTTTGAAAATAATTGAATTTCTGCAATAATTTTTAAATTTTCAAAAATTTAATTTTTTCTTCGTGCTTTTTATTAAATTCTACAGAATTTTTAGTTAAAAATATGAAAAATTCAGATTATCAAAAATTTTAATTTGATACCTTTTCAAAATTCAATTATTTCTAAAAAATTCACGCTTTAATGCATTTAATATTCAATTATAATCTAAAATTTTAACTAAAATCCATTTTTAAATCAAGTTTTATTAGATAATTCTACTAGAATTTAATTATTTTAATATAAACAACACAATTTATTAAAAAATTTAAATGTTTCTTAAAATGCAATTCCCATAATGAATTTTATTAATACATTTTCAAATAATTAAATTCTTTTGACAAATTTTAAGAAAATTTTTAATTAATAATTAATTAAAAATTTAATTATATTTTTCGAGAAATTCGATTAAAGTTTTATTAAATATAATTGAAATTCTGCAATGAACTTTATTATTTATGGAAATAATCGGATTTTTTAAAAAGAATTTTATTAATTACGAAAATAATTATTCAATTCTTGTAAAAATTTTATTATTTATGTAAACAATTGAATGATTGCGAAGAAATTTATAAAAAATTTGTAAATAATTGAATTTCTGTGAAATGTTTACTAATTTATGAAAATAATTAAAGGTTTGCGTAGAATTTTACTAAATTTTTTTTTTTAAATAGTTGAAATTTTTTGGAAAATTTTTTTCTTTTCGGAAAATTTAATTAAAATAGAAATTCAAAATCATTGAATTGAGGACATTTTTTAGAAATAATTGAAATTTTGCCAAGAATTTTATTAAAATTTTTGAAAATAATTTAATTTTATTACTTTTGAAAATAATTAAATTCTTGTGATGAAAATATGTAAACATAACAATATTATTGTTTATGAAAATAATTAAATTTTGCAATGAATTTTAATAAAATTCCTGAAACTAATTGAATTTTGTCGAAGAATTTTGCTATTCATTAATGAAGATAATTGAAATGTTAATAACAAATGTTTTTTTGATTTTTTTGAAAATAATTGAATTTTGCCAAGAATTTGTATTAAAATTTTTGAAAATAATTGAATTTCTGCAATAATTTCTAATTTCTCTAAAATTCTCCAAATTATATCGTACAATTGACGAACTTTTCGTTCTTTTTCAAACAAATTACGAACTTTACGGACCTTTTTTCAAAAAAACGGACTTTTACGGACCTTTAAGCAAATTTACAGACCTTTACGGAATTAACGAACCTATTTCGAACTTCTGCATATTATTTAATAACTATAAACTAAATATTCAGTATATAGTCTTAATAAATTTAATAATCAAACCAGAATATTCAGTTTTACTTATTAGCAAACCTATCAATATGGATATGAAATCAAAAACACCCTTTAAAACAAAACATCTTTATTCTAATTGCGTATAAGAACACATAAAAGGGCAAATTATTTTCGAGGAAGAGCTCGTAAACAATGAGGAAGATTTTGAAATTCCAATAACATGCGAAAGCGAAATGCCTTAACGTTTGAGTGAAAGGAGACTAGGGGTAGTGAGGAGAAGGGGGGAGGGGAGGGGGGTGGGAAGAATAAAGATCCCTCTGACTGCCGATCGTAGTTATAAATTAACGATCCTACGAATAGGGGTAGGATACTCACAGACACAAGTGTTGTGAGCGGGAAGGTGCTATAGGGGGAGGTTTATATATATATGTGTGTGTGTGTGTGGCAAGAGAAATATCATCGAATAATGAATATTCATGCTGATGAGTTGCGGGACCGAAGAGAGTGAGAGATGGAAAGGACGAGGAGGAAGAAGAGAAGGTGGGTTGTAAAGTTGTCCCGTTGAGGATCGCATTGGTCCGCCATATTTTGTAGAATGTATTTCGCTAGCTTCTCTTATTCACCACCCTTCCCCACACCCCCTCAGGCATCGCTTTCCTAACCCAGCATCCACCCCAACCCCCCCCCCCTCCGATTTCCCCGTGCCATTTCGTCTCCCTCCCTCCTCTTATGATTCGCGAAACTTCCCTGCTGTCAGAAAATGACCTTGGTGCCCCGCTCGACGATAATCGAACCAACGAGCAATAGTAATGGGGTTAAGTTCATTTTCAGAAAGCAGATTCAAGTCCCGGGAGAAAATATTTTTTTTATTATCATATATACGAAATAAGATAACAAGTTTTTTGTATATATTTAAATATACATAGTAAATTTTTGCATATTATTGTGTCAATATTGCAATTCATTACATTTATATTATGTGATAATATAGTAAAATGTCAAATTTTATTATGTAAATATAATAAGAGAAAAAAAAATTATTATTTCTTCTGTCAAATTAAAATCAAAGCAAAGTTTTCTGTCAAAAATTCAACCTCGATTTTGACTCAAAAATTAACTCTCCAAATAGTAAGATTCAAATATCTTGAACTATTTTTGTAAAGTTAATTTTCTTAAATTATTTTGAGAGAGTGTCTTTTGAAAAATTTACAATTATCTTCTTGCAAAGAGGATAAAGATCATTAAAAGCAAAGAAGGTAAAATGCGCCGTCAACCCAAAGGACACATAAAAATTCATTAGTCTCGCAAATATAATACAGTTTTGAGAAGTAAATGTAAAATATATCTCTTACTTAAAATGGCTTAATTAAAATTTAGAAGCATATAAATGAGATTTCTTTACATAATTATTACGCAGTGAGCAACAATAATATTCTTGAAAGAAAATAATTGTCTCGAATTGACAAAAAAAAGTTAATGCTTGAATTCCGCATACACTGTAAAAAATTTAGGGAGTTAACGGACTCGGGAGTTGAGAGTTAAATTTTTCGAGTTAAAAATCAACTCCAAAAGAGAGTTAATTTCTAACTTCCTTCATTCAACACCCGCGCGAGTTATTTTTTCCATGGGGAGTTAGCATTTGGGTGTTAAATTTTAACTCTCTTTATTTAACTCCCCTGGCATTAACTCCCCAATGGGTGCGACTTTTATAGAATCCCCTGGGGAGTTAAAATTTAACTCCCTTTTTTCACAGTGTACGTATTTATAGTTATAAAATTATAGAGATTTTTCTTCTTATACATTATCTAAAATTTCAACTTAAATTCATTTTTAAATTAATTTTTATTAGCAAATTCTACTAGAAGTCAAATTATTTAAATATGAAAATAAATAATTTATTGAATAATTAAATGTTTCTTAAAATTCAACTCCTATAAAGAATTTTATAAACAAATTTTTTAATAATTGAATTTTTTAGACGACTTTAATAAAATTTTTACGAATAATTACTTTTTCGCGAAATTCGATTAAAATTAAATTAAAAATAATTGAATCTCTGCAATGAGTTTTATTATTTGTGGAAATAATTGAATCCCTATGAAGAATTTTTATTATTTACGAAAGTAATTGAATCCATACGAAAGTTTTATTATTTTATGATAATAATTAAAGATTTGCGTAGAATTTTAATAAATTTTTTTTAAATAATTAAATAATTGAATTTTAACTGAAATCCATTCTAAAATCAATTTTTATTCAAAAATTCTACGGGAATTCAATTATTTAAAGACAAAAATAAATAATTCATTGAACAATTGACTGTTTCTTAAAAGTCAATTTTCATAAGGATTTTATCAACAAATTTTCAAATAATTAAATTCTTTTGACAAATGTTAATAAACTTTTTAAACTTTTTAAACTTTTTAAACTTTTTTTTTTTTTTTAAATATTAAATTTTTCTTTGAACTTGATTAAAATTATATTAAAAATATTTGAAAATCTGCAATGAGATTTGACTATTAATTTACTTCCACTACTGAAGGGCTAATTAATAATATAAAAAATCGTCTGACCAACAATCTACATTTTACTACTAAAAAATAATTATAAAATACGTCTGACTAAGAATTTACTACTACTACTGCTACTGCTGCTAAGAAATTAATAAAAAAAAATATGCGTCTGACTATTTAATTATTTTCAATTCTGAAAGGATAATTTATAATATAAACAGTTGACTGACTAAAAATTTACTTTTACTACTAAAAAATAATTAATATGAAAATTCGTCTAACAAATAATTTACCTTTACTACTGAAAATGTAATTAATAATAATTAAAAACCTCTGACTAATGATTTATTTCTACTACTGGAAAAATTAGTATTAAGAAAATACGTCAGACTAATAATTTACTTCTACTACTGAAAAGTAATTAATAAAAAAATTCATCTGACTAATAATTTACTTCTACTACTGAAAAATAAGTAATAAGAAAATTCGTCTGACTAATAATTTACTTCTACTACTGAAAAGTAATTAATAAAAATATACGCCTGACTAATAATTTACTTCTACTACTAAAAAGTGATTAATAAAAATATACGTTTGACTAATAATTTACTTCTACTACTGAAAAGTAATAAATAAAAAAATTCGTCCGACTAATACTTTACTTCTACTACTGAAAAGTAATTAATAAAAAAATTCGTCTGACTAATAATTTACTTTTACTACTAAAAAATAATTAATAAGAAAATTCGTCTGACTAATAATTTACTTCTACTACTGAAAAGTAATTAATAAAAATATACGCCTGACTAATAATTTACTTCTACTACTAAAAAGTGATTAATAAAAATATACGTTTGACTAATAATTTACTTCTACTACTGAAAAGTAATAAATAAAAAAATTCGTCCGACTAATACTTTACTTCTACTACTGAAAAATAAGTAATAAGAAAATTCGTCTGACTAATAATTTACTTTTACTACTAAAAAATAATTAATAAGAAAATTCGTCTGACTAATAATTTTCTTCTACTACTGAAAAGTAATTAATAAAAATATACGTCTGAATAATAATTTACTTCTACTACTGAAAAATAATTAACAAGAAAATACGTCTGACTAATAATTTACTTCTACTACTAAAAAGTGATTAATAAAAATATACGTTTGACTAATAATTTACTTCTACTACTGAAAAGTAATTAATAAAAAAATTCGTCTGACTAATTATTTTCTTCTACTACTGAAAAGTAATTAATAAAAATATACGTCTGACTAATAATTTACTTCTACTACTAAAAAGTGATTAATAAAAATATACGTTTGACTAATAATTTACTTCTACTACTGAAAAGTAATTAATAAAAAAATTCGTCTGACTAATAATTTACTTCCACTACTGAAAAATAAGTAATAAGAAAATTCGTCTGACTAATAATTTACTTTTACTACTGAAAAATAATTAACATGAAAATTCGTCTGACTAATAATTAACTTCTACTACTGAAAAATAAATTATAAGATAATACGTCTGAATTATAATTTACTTTTACTACTAAAAAATAATTAATAAGATAATTCGTCTGACTAATAATTTTCTTCTACTACTGAAAAGTAATTAATAAAAATATACGTCTGACTAATAATTTACTTCTACTACTGAAAAGTAATTAATAAAAAAATTCGTCTGACTAATAATTTACTTCTACTACTGAAAAATAAGTAATAAGAAAATTCGTCTGACAAATAATTTACTTTTACTACTAAAAAATAATTAATAAGAAAATTCGTCTGACTAATAATTTACTTCTACTACTGAAAAGTAATTAATAAAAATATACGTCTGACTAATAATTTACTTCTACTACTGAAAAATAATTAACAAGAAAATACGTCTGACTAATAATTTACTTCTACTACTAAAAAGTGATTAATAAAAATATACGTTTGACTAATAATTTACTTCTACTACTGAAAAGTAATTAATAAAAAAGTTCGTCTGACTAATAATTTTCTTCTACTACTGAAAAGTAATTAATAAAAAAATTCGTCTGACTAATAATTTACTTCTACTACTGAAAAATAATTAACAAGAAAATACGTCTGACAAATAATTTACTTTTACTACTAAAAAATAATTAATAAGAATATTCGTCTGACTAGTAATTTACTTCTACTACTAAAAAGTAATTAATAAGAAAATACGTCTGACTTATAATTTACTTCTACTACTAAAAAATAAGTAATAAGAAAATTCGTTTGACTAATAATTTACTTTCACTACTGAAAAAAAATTAATAAGAAAATAATTTTAAGAATTTTTAAACATTTTCAAATAAAACATTTTTAAATAAACCTTTTTTTGATAAATTCGATTAAAATTGTATTAAAAATAATTTGAATTCTGCGATGAATTTTATTATTTCCAAAAATAATTGAATTCCTAAAAAGAATTTTATTATTCACCAAAATAATCGAATTCATGTGAAATTTGTTTTTTTTATTAATATAATTAATGGTTTGCGTAGAATTCTATTAAATTTTTTTTTTAAATAAATTGCATTCTTTTGGAAATTTCTATTTAAATAGTAGATATTGATAATCATTGAAGTTACCGACTTCAATTAAATTTGCGGACCTTTACGTGGTTTACGGACCTCGTTTGGGCCCAGATGTAATAAAATTACAAGAGCATCATGTTTTTTGGTGAATTTTTTCTCCTTTGGTTCGAGAACATAAAAATAAAACGCAAATCTAAAAATTAATAATATAATGGTAAAAAATGAATGGGACAAATTGTCATAAATCGTCATATTTTCAGGGGCAAAGTCGGCCGACGGACATACATGCAGTATGTATGTTTCCATTCCACGGTTACGAGCCTGAGTGTGAGCATGATTTTATATGCAAAGAGTAGTTTAGAGCTAATTGTTAATAATAGGATTGGTAAGGTGGGAATTCGTACCCCAAGAGCCCCCTTCGCCTATGTCGTTGTCCCTCTCACATTCAAAACCAACTGCTTCTGTTTGTCTCTCATTCTCTTCATGTGTGGAGTCTGTCTGTCCGTCTGTCTCTGGATTTTGAGCATACACTCTTGACTACATATATATGCTGTATATACACATATAAATATATATATTTACACACATACCATTATATGTTTACATACATATACCCACATTTATATATATACTATATAGAAAATATACATATCTATACTAAATATACATATATATTTATATTTTATATACACTCGTATATTTATATATTTTTATATATACACTCATATGTATTTATTTTTATATTCATATATATATTTTTACATATATGTGCGTGAATACGAGGCGATATCAGATATATGCGCACAAACGCACATTCTCCACGTATATATACGTATTATTACGTATAAACGCATAATTCTGAGTTATACGACCCGAGGTCTTGTTAATGATAATTAAAACGCCCCGTTCTATACTTTTTGCCTTGGAATATTTTCTGCGCGAATTTTCGTTACTCGCGATGATAATAAATTAGCCGTGAGCGCCCAGGAGATGCTTTAACTTTTAACACATATGGGATAGACTTTTCAAAAATCTCGTTTCATAAACATTGACAAGATTCATCATTAATGAATGTATGATGATGAGTCTTTGCGACTATATGTTTGTGTGTCCATGGTGGGATTTTTTTTTTAATTTGTTTTATTCTTTTATTTTCTTTATTAAGTTTTCCTTTTTCCTACCGAAAAGATTGTCACTTCTTTTTTTCTGTTGTTATACAATTTTTCTATTGTATTCTTGGAATAAGTGATGATTTTTTTTAATTAGTACAACATCTGGTCATAATATTGGGTTAATATTGTAGGGCCCGAATTGTAAACAAATGAATTTGAAAATTCTAAAAAAAATTTTTTTAAAAATTATTAAAAATAATTGATTTAAAGACAAAGTTTAGTTAAAAACACAAAAAAAATGTAATTTGGAAAAGTTACAAATTATTGCAGAAATTCAATTATTTTCAAAAGTAATAAAATTCTTATCACAAAATTCAATTATGATCAACAATTTTTAAAAAATTTTGACAAAATTTCAATTATCTTTAGAAACAATTAAATTCTTCTCAAAAATTCAATTATTTTCAAAAATTTTGGAAAATTCTAGTCAAAATTTCAATTATGTTTAGAAATAATTAAATTCTTACCCAGAATTCAATTATTTTCAACAATTTTTGAAAATTCTCGTAAAAATTTCAATTATTTTTAGAAATAATTAAATTCTTCTCCAAAATTCAATTATTTGTAAAAACTTTTGAAAATTCTCGTCAAAACTTTAATTATCTGTAGAAATAATTAAATTCTTCTCCAAAATTCAATTATTTTCAAAAATTTTTTTAAATTCTAGTCAAAATTTCAATTATGTTTAGAAATAATTAAATTCTTCTTTAAAATTCAATTATGTTCAAAAATTTTTGAAAATTCTCGTCAAAACTTCAATTATCTTTAGAAATAATTAAATTCTTCTCCAAAATTCAATTATTTTCAAAAATAATTAAATTCTTTCCAAAATTCAATTATTTTCAAAAATTTTCCTCATTTCAATGATTTTCAATATCTACTAGTTTGATAAAATTACCCAAAAATTTTCATAAATAATAAAAATTTCACAGGAATTCAAATATTTTTTAAATTTTAATTCTTCGAAAAATGCAACTATTCTTCAAAATTTGAATAAAATTCTGTGAAAGAATTCAATTATTTGATAAAATTTTTATGAAATTCTTTACAATAATTGAATTGTTTTCAATATAATTTTAATGAAAATTTTTGAAAGAATTCAATTATTTTTAGAAATAATAAAACTCATCGCAGAATTTCAAATATTTTTAATACAATTTTAATCAAATTCCTTGAAAAATATAACTATTTTAAAATTTTTTATTAAAATTCGACAAAAGAATTCAATTAGTTTTAAAAATTTGTCAATAAAATTCTTTATAGGAGTTGAGTTTTAAGAAACATTTAATTATTGAATAAATTGTTTTTCTATTTAAATAATTGAATTTATAACTTTGTAATAAAAATTAATTAAAATTGAATTTCAGTAAAAATTTTAGATAATAATTAAATATTAAAAGCATTATAGCGTGAATTTTTAGAAGTAATTGAATTTCGAAATTATTCTTTTTGAAAAGTTTAATTGAATTTTTTTTTATATTATTTGAAGTTTTTATTTTGTAATATATATATTTAATTGAAGAATTTACAAATAATTTAAATTTTGTAAAATTGAATTGTAAACAAATGAATTTGAAAATTTTCAAAGAACTTTTTCAAAAATTATTAAAAATAATGCAATTATAGAAGAATTTTAATAGAAGCAACAAAAAAAATTTAATTTTTGAAAATTTACAAATTATTGTAGAAATATAATTATTTGCAAAAGTAATAAAATTATTCGCAAAAATGCAATTGTGTTCAAAAAATTTTAAACATTTACGTCAAAATTTCAATTACTTTTAGAAATAATTGAATTCTTTTCTGAAATTCAATTATTCTCAAAAATTTTAATAAAATTCTTGTCAAAATTTCAATTATTTTCAAAAATTTTAATTAAATTCTTGTCAAAATTTCAATTATTTTCTTAAACTTTTCTCAATTCAATCAAATTTTTTTTACAGAGATTCGAATATTTTTAAATACAATTTTAATCGAATTCCTTCAAAAATGTAACTATTCTAAAAAATTTTATTAAAATTCGTCAAAAGAATTCCATTATTTAAAAAATTTGTTAATAAAATTCTTTATAAGAATTAAATTTTAAAAATCATTCAATTATTCAATAAATTGTTTTTTTTGGGTATTTAAATAATTAAATTCTACTAGAATTTTCTAATAAGAATTGATTAAAAAATGAATTTTAGTTAAAATGTTAGATAATTGAATATTAAAATGTTTAAGCGTGAATTCTTAGAAATATAATTAAATTTTAAAATTACTTTTTTTGAAAAAGTGTAATTGAAAAAATTTATGAGTTTCAAAACGAGAAACAATTTTTTTTTTACCATATTTCCCGCTTTTGTTATTGTGTAAAAACAAAAAAAATTTGTCCACCCCCTCTCTGGACAGATTTATTCTCACTATATTGTCGAGAGTATTTACAGGCAAATCGAGCAGCTTTCACGAAACATGGTTTGGATAATAAAAGAAAAACGGTCCCTATCATCATATTGCCCGCGGATGTAACAGAATCCGATATTAAGGGGTGTAAAGTATCGTTTTTCACCGAACAAGAGAGATAAACATCGTGACATGTCGATAGAGAATAACAAACAAAAAAAAAGAGAAAGTGAAACAAAAACAAAAAAAAAATTGTAATTTCTATTATAATTTTCCATTCTATGCTGAATTGAAAAAAAAGAACAATGTCATTCTAGTCGTTACATCAAAAAGCAAAAAATTTACCCTTTGGCTATTGGAAAAATTTTCGATTCTACCAAAAGCAGGCTGTTCAGTAAACATTGGTTTTATTTACATTTTTCATATTTATTTTTTCCCCAATGTAGAAATATTGGGGAAATATATGGAAATATATTTAAAAGGGCTGTGAAAATTACATTTTGAAAATAAAGACAAAAAGATAGTTTTTTTAAAAATCAATGCATTCGGGCGGGATTTTCAGGTTGTAAAACCCAGCGAAATGGCACAAAGGAAGAGACCGAGACGTTAACGCGAAGGGTACGAGGGTAATGCAATGCTGGAATATGTCACAAATTAAGCGGGAGTGTATAAGAGAGAGAAAGAGAGAAATGGTAGAGTGCTCTCCAGCGTCATCGTCGTCGTCGTCGTCGTCGTCGTCGTCTTCGCTTTTATTAGAATTATCTTTGTCACTTTCCCAAGTTTATATTTACTCCTCTTGGTGAACCTCTTAAAGCCCTGCTATACACCCCCCCCTCTCTTCCTTCCTTCCCCCACCACTACTCCATCTTCATCGTATCTTTGCCCCTTTCCACCCCCCCTCCCCCCGCTTTTCGTATTTCACCCCCGATACCTACCACCTGAGGACATTTATAGAGGGATTGCTACTTACACTCCGAGAAACCACCAGCTTATTATCTTTATGACTTGGAAGATGGAATTAAACTGAGTAGGTAGGTATGCCCAAAATGTAATAATATTCATTACTATGCTAATGTCACGCTCGCTTTCGCTTCTTGAAGATTATGACAGTGGAACTTGCCTCATATTTTTGTTATCAGAAGATAAGTCACGAACGATGATAGATTTCGGAAAAAAATTTAGGATACTCCCCCGCCCCCCTACCTCCTAAAAGAAAATAGTGACGAGTATCTAAAAGAATATATGTTTGCAAAATCATATTTTAAAAAAAATTATTTATTCTTCATCATAATTACAGAATTCGAACCAGTGAAAGTAATTAAAAATACGGACTTTATGGAACAAAAATGAAAAAATTACGGACCAATACTTACAAAAATATAACCAGTCCGAGTCAAATAAGAGAACATTTTATTTAAAACCAAAAATTAAATTTTTCATAAATATAATGAAGATATCGATAACTCCGAGTCTTCGACTCGAAGTGATCGACTTCTTCATGTTTTATAAAAATTAAAAATATCAAATTAATAAAATCATTATCAATTCAATTATTATTTTTAAGAATTTTTAACTAAAATTCTTCTATAAATGAATTATTTTTAATAATTTTTGAAAAAGTTCTTTGAGAATTTTTAAATGAATTTCTTTACAATTCAATTTTACAAAATTTCAATTATTCGTAAATTCTTCAATTAAATATATATTAAAAAATAAAAAACTTCAAGTAATACAAAAAAAATTCAAAAACTTCAAGTAATACAAAAAAAATTCAATTACACTTGTTCAAAAAAATTGATTTCATAATTCAATAAAATTGTTATAAAAATAATTGAAATTCTCCGATGAGTTTTATTATTGATGATAATAATTGAATTCCAAAAAAGAATTTTATTATTTACAAAAATAATTGAATCCCTGTAGAAATTCTATTTATTAATATTTAAATAATTAAATTGAATGTTCGTGTAGAATTTTATCAAAATTTTTATTTAAGAATTTAATTCCTTTTAGAAATTTCAGTAAAATAGTGGAATATTGAAAATCGTTGAATTAGGAATAATTTTTGGTAATAATTGAATTTTTGCCATGAATTTTATTACGAATTTTTAAAAATAATTGAATTTTATTACTTTTGAAAATAATTGAATTTTTATGATGAATACAATAGTATATTCAATTATTTTCATAAACAATAGTTTATGAAAATAATTGAATTTTGCAATGAATTTTGTTAAAATTCCTAAAAATAATTGAATTTTATTGAAGAATTTTGCTATTCATTTATAAAGATAAAATTAAAGTTTTTACTTCAACATTGTTTTTAGTTTTTTTTTGAAAATAATTGAATTTCTCCGAAGAATGTTATTAATTTTAAAAATAATTGAATTCTTGTGATAAATATTGTTATTTTTGAAAATAATTGAATTTCTCCGAAGAATGTTATTAATTTTAAAAATAATTGAATTCTTGTGATAAATATTGTTATTTTTGAAAATAATTGAAATTTTGCCAAGAATTTTGAAAAAAAAATTTTTGAGAATAATTGAATTTTAGAGAAGAATTTAATTATTTCTAAAAATAATTGAAATTTTAACGTGAATTTTAAAAAAATTTTGAACACATTTGAATTTTTGCGAATAATTTTATTACTTTTAAAAATAATTGAATTTCTGCAATTATTTGTAAATTTTCAAAAATTAAAATATTTTTTAGTGTTTTTTATTAAAAAATTCTTCTTGAAATCTTTCTTTAATTCTTTCTTTAATACTGTTTAAAAAAGTTCTTTGAGAATTTTTAAACACATTTGTTTACAATTCAATTTTACAAAATTTCAATTATTTGTAAATTCTTCAATTAAAGATATATTATAAAATAAAAACTTTAAATAATTTTTTTAAATAATTCGCAATTAAATTTTCTCAAAAAAAAATTAATTCCACCGAATTGTTAGTTAAAAATATGAAAAATTCAGATTTTCACGGATTTTAATTTGAAACCTTTTTAAAATTCAATTATTTCTAAAAATTCACGCTCTAATGCTTTTAATATTCAATTATAATTTAAAATTTTTAATTTATTTTTATTACAAAATTTTACTAGAATTCAATTATTTAAATACAAAGAAAACCATTTATTGAATAATTGCATGCTTCTTAAAAATTAATTCTCATAAAGAATTTAATCCATTAATTTTTAAATAATTAAATTCTTTTGACTTTGAATACAATTTTTAAGAATAATTACATTTTTTGAGGAATTCGATTAAAATTGTATTAAAAATAATTGAAATTCTGCAATGAATTTTTTTATTTATGAAAATAATTAAATTCCTAAAAAGAATTTTATTATTTACGAAAATAACGTAGAATTTTATTAAATTTTTTTAAATAATTGAATTCTTTCGGAAAATTTTATTAAAATAGTAGATATTAAAAATCATTTAATTGAGGGAAATTTTTGAAAATAATTTGAAATTTTTCCAAGAATTTTACTAAAATTTTTGAAAATACTTGAATTTTGGAGAAGAATTTAATTATTTCTAAAGAAAATTGAAATTTTGACGAGAATTTTCAAAATTTTTGAAAATAATTGAATTTTGGAGAAGAATTTCATTATTTCTAAAAATAATTGAAATTTTGACGAGAATTTTCAAATAATTTTGAAAATAATTGAATTTTGGAGAAGAATTTAATTACTTTTGAAAATAATTGAATTTCTTTAATCATTTGTAATTTCTCCAACATTTTTCAAATTACATCGTACAATTTACGAACTTTTCTTCTTTTCTCAATCAAATTACAGACTTTTCGGTCCTTTTTTTCAAAAAATGACTTTTACAGACCTTAAGCAAATTTACGGACCTAGTTCGAGCCCCGTAATTATATTTTTATTACAATCTGATTTTTAATAAAATTATAACTTCATTAAAAAAATGATTTTTTCTATTAAATAAACAATATTTAATCTAATTAATATTTAAACTATTTAATCCGTATGTTATTTGAATAAATAAATATTTAAATATTCCGTCTGATTAATATTTAATAGTATTGAATGTAATGAAAAACATTCTTTGGAAAGAAGGGGAGACTAAATAAACTGGTAGAACCTAGAACGTTGCGAGTGGATTAAAGACGATGACGATAAAGGTAGATCATTACTTGTGGATTATAGACAAGATGACTGTAAGAAAGATGAAATTTCACTCTCTGCCCTAAAACTTTCATCATCAAAATCTTGATCCTCGAATATTTTCATTAAATGTTAATATTCGAAATAGTGAAATGAAAAATTAAAAAATCTTCTTTCAAAAAAAAAAGAAAAACATTTTGGAGTTATTTTAACTCTACCTCAAGGGAGCAATTTTCTCACTCCTTGAGAATAGTTTCGAGAAAGAGGAAAGGTCGAGATTTTGCTATACTGCTTACACACGTCAAACAATTCGCATTTAATTAATTTTACGCAGCCCGATAGCGCGAATTTCGTTGTCAAAGCTTTGTTCTAGAAAAGGGTGACTGCCAACCCCTTTAGATATAGAATACTATATATATAGTAAAATATACACTGAATTCCCCCTTTTCAAGTCGCACAATCAGAGATAAGCAGTTTCATAAAGATAACATTTAACAATTTTCAAAATTAGTATAATCAATGTTAGTGAATAAAAATTTTTACTACTATTTATTGTTAGTAATTTTTTTTTTTTTTTTTTTGGTTTTCGACTGTATTGCGTCTCCATTTCAAAGAAGAGTCAAATAACGGGCAAAGCACAAGCTTCTAAGATATAGTGTGTGAGAGAAGAGACTCCCATGTATACCCGACTCTACCTTATTACAATTAGGTTCCTTATATATCTAATTAGTAAGATTCTTAGCTACACTAGAGTGAAAGACGACAGTTGCGACCGAAGCTCTTGTTTCCTCTGCATCTTTCTCTCTCTCTATTTCTTACCTCACTCTTCACCTTTATTTACAACAAAAAACCAACTTCTTTTTTTAAAAATCTTATCATTATCTTTTCAGTCTTAATTTTTCGTCAATTTTCTCATATTGCATCCTCGCAGTGAAAAAAAAATTACATAAATATTTTTTTTTTTTGTATATTTTTCAAGAATAAAATTTAACATTTCTTTTTTTTTACAGAAAAAAAAGAAAAAAAAATTACAGAAGGTATGTCGCGTACCAATGAAAATCTGAACAAGAACATTGCAGTAGATAGGAGCGTTGCCGGCGGCCCGTACATTTTTAATTCAACTAAAATAATTATACTTTGAGAAGAACAGAGTGCTTTGACACGATGCAAAAGGCTGCAATAAAAACCCTCCCTCCCTCCCTCCCTCTTCTTCCGAATGAGCATTGCTCATCCGTCCAGTAAAATAGCTTGTTGGAGAAAAATACATACGTCTAAATTATAACGAGGCTCACTGAATTTTCTTGAATCCTCGGGTATAAAAATGAAATTTTTCCAAAAAAAAAAAAAAATAAATAAAAATTTTCCCCAACACTAATAAGTCTAATTTGCAGGAAAGGTTAAAATCATTTACAGAAATATTTTTCAGACCGTTTTTACTTACAATTACATTTAAATTAATTCTACATTTTTTTTGCATTCTACGAAATATTTAATATTTCTTTTTCAAGCGGATCGTTTTTCCATTCGAAAAAATATATTACCCTTTTTGAAGAATGAATGCAAAAAAAAAAAGAAGAAATTAGAAAATTTTGAAGAAATTCATTTATATTTTTTAAAAAGAAGAAGAAAAAAAAAGATGTGTTTCACACAGAAAAATGATGGGAGAGAAAAAAGAAAAGTGAAAAAGGAGAAAAACTGTATACTGAGAAGTCTACTCGCGGAAACTTAGTTTTAGATGCAGCCCGCGGATATTCGAATGTGCATATAAAAAGGAAATAAAGGCAAGGGAGCGAGTTTTGCATATGTAGACGCAAAAAGCACATTGCTACAACGGGTGTCTTGCAAGAATAATAATAAAATCATCACTGCTGTCATTCTTGAAAAAAGTTTTTTTTTTATTTTAAAAATATTTTTTTTTTTTGATTCGATAAAAATAGTAGTTATGGAAAATTGGAAACATATCGATAATAGGTGAGTATTTAAGATATTTTAGAGGTAGAAACTTAGTGAGGTCGAATCTTAGGAGAAGCGGCCCCCCACCATTCTTTCGCTTCCCCCTCTCTTCTACTCGTAACCCTGCGCGCTCTATTTTCGAATAACTAATTTTTAAAATTTTTTTTTCGAAAATTGTCCACCAATCAATTAAATAATTTACTACTCTCTGCTACATTCACTGTTTTTTCAAGTAAGTAAATAAATAAATAAATAAATAAATAATAATAATAATAATAATAATAATAATAATAATTAACTATATTAATCTCTGTAATCTTTCATTCATTCTGTCCGCAGTTGAAAGTTAGTTTCTGTGTATGCTTTTATTTTTTTTCCTTTAAAAAATATTGTATGACAAATAAAAAATATGCAGGTATTTTTTCATGATTTATAATAAAATAATATAACAAATTAGAAAATTTAAGAAAAATTATGATTAACAAATAAAAAATATACCCATTTTGTTTGTTATATGCTTTTTTCTATAACAAATTTCGTTTGACTGATCTAAATTATTGTGCAAATTATTCTCCTTCTTATTTATAAAAAATAATAGAAAATTGTTAATTGTTAGAAAAATTTTGATTAAGAAGTAGGAAATATACCCGATTTATGCATCATTTTTATTTCTCAATAACAATATTGTTTACAAACTTATTTTTTTTCTTTTGAATAGAAAAACATTATATATTCCCGTTTATTAATATTTTTGCTGAAAATTCTCAATTTTCATAAGACAATAATTTGCATTAATTCTATTTCTTAATTTCAATTGTTTCAATAAAATTCAAAGTTTTTTAAAAATAAAGGAAAAAAAATGTTTATAAATTATATTTGTCAATTAGAAAATTGCATTGAAAATGAAACTGAAAAATTTTTGAATTTTTCGAAAATAAAGGAAAAAAATTTATTTAAAAAAATGTTCTGTTAAATTTATTTACAAATACCTTTAATTGTAAAATTATGCAAAAACAATTATTTCTTTTCCAAATATTTTAAATAGTTAATTATTATTATTTTTTTTCCAAAGGAATTAATTATTATCTAAAATTGAAACTAAAATTGATTTTCAAATTAATTTTTATTAGAAAATTCTACGAGAATTTAATTATTAGAATACAAAAGTAAATTATTTATTAAATAATTGAATGTTTGTTAAAATTGAATTCTTATAAGGAATTTTAATAACAAATTTTTAAATAATTGAATTCTTTTGACGAATTTCAATAAATTTTTTTAGAATAGTTACATTTTTCAAGGAATTCGATTAAAATTGTATTAGAAATAATTGAATCTCTGTAAAAAAATTTGATTGAATTGAAAAAAGTTTTTGAAAATGATTGAAATTTTGATAAGAATTTTATTGAAACTTTTAAAAATAATTGAAATTATGCCAAGGAATCTATTAAAATTTTTGCGAATAATTGAATTTCGAAGCAGAATTTAATTATTTCTCAAAGCAATTGAAATTTTGATAAGAATTTAAAAAAATTTTTGAAAAAATTTAAATTTTTGCGAATAATTTTATTACTTTTGAAAATAATTAAACTGCAATAATTTGTAAATTATCAAAAATAAAATTTTTTTTTTCGTTGGTTTTATTAAAATTCTTCTATAATTCCATTATTTTTAATAATTTTTGAAAAAGTTCTTTGAGAATTTTCAAATTTATTTGTTTACAATTCAATTTTACAAAATTTTAATTATTTGTAAATTCTTCAATTAAATATATATTACAGAATAAAACCTTCAAATAATATAAAAAAAAATTCACGTAATCTTTTCCAAAAAAATTAATTTCAAAATTTAATTATTTGTAAATAGTCAAGCTATATAACTTTGAATATTCAATTATTATCTAAAATTTTAACTGAAATTCATTTTAAAATCAATTTTTATTAAAAAATTTCACGAGAATTCAATTATTTAAATATAAACAAAACAATTTATTGAACAATTGAATGTTTCTTAAAATTCAATTCACATAAAGAATTTTATTGACAAATTTTTAAATAATTGAATTCTTTTGACAAATTTTGATAAAATAGTAGATATTGAAAATCATTGAAATGAGGAAAATTTTTGAAAATAATTGAAATTTTGACAAGAATTTTATTAAACTTTTTCAAAATAATTAAATTTTGTGAAAAAATTTTATTTATAAAGATGATAATTTTGAATTTGTCCATATTTTTTTGTAAATTTTGATCATAGATAATTGAATTTTGCGATAAGAATTTGATTACTTTTGAAAATAATTGAATTTCTGCAATCATTTGTAACTTCTTCAAAATTCAACTTTTTTTTAGTGTTTTTAAATAAAATTCTTCTATAAATCCATTATTTTTGATAATTAATTAAATATACACTGACTTTAACTAATTTTAGAAGATTTTGAATTATTAAAATTTTTAAAAATCTAAGTTCATTAAAATTTCTAATTAAATTCATTCAACATTTGAAATTTTATAGAATTTCAAATTGAAACCGTTTGAAGTTCATTTTTTAATAGAAAAATAATTAAATTTTTTTTGACTTTTCCCTGAATTCCCTATGTCAGAATATATGATTATTTTAATATCATAATAATATTATAAGTATTCCAATTCATAATTTATTTTTATAAAAAATAATGTTAATAAAAAATTTTTACGTTCTATTATTTTTAAAATTGTTAATTCTATTTAAATCAGGGATTGAGAAGTGAGTAATTGTTGCTAGTAATATATTTTTAATAATAATAATAATAAATTCTATAATATTATAGTAAGAAATACATTCAAAGCCGAAAGATGAGCAATAAATAACAATGGAATAATTTATCATGTTAACAAAATAACAAGCAATAAATTATTTGTGAATAAATAAGGAATAATAAATTACATAAGCAAATAATAAATTGAATAAACAAATAAAACTTGGTCTTCAACGTAGAATCGAATTAAAAAAAATTCTTTTGAAATTCATAAAACTGAAAATAATATGATTTAATTTTTTTTCCTTTTTTTTTTTTTTGCCCAGTTTTCTCTGTATAATTGAAATTAAATTTTGAAAAAGAAGGTATGCTGGCTTATATAAGAGTGATCACCGAGTACATGACGCAATGGACTTAATTAAAATATGTATTTATTTTAATTTCTCTCGGACCGAGAAAAGTAGAAGGCAAGTCAGCCAACCCACTCGGTCAGGATAACGCGATTTGCTTACAGCCGCGAGCGTGCATACATCTAATTTTTTTTATGTATATACATATATATATAACGTATATATATATATATGTATATACATAGAGAGATTTTCAATAGAAGGTAAGGAGCTGTAGAAGCGAGTACCAAGTAATAATAAGTGGGCACGGGGGAAATTTTGCTTTTTCTGTTTCAAAAAAAAAAAAAAACAAAAAAACAAAAAAAAATCCCCACGATATTTCGGGGCAAGTTCTCATGTAGTCAAGAGCTCGTAAGGCACCAAGCTCTCAGTGCTCAATTGTGGACTTAATTAGAAGTGCCGCTAATATAGCTCTCTCTCATACTGCAAAAGGATAATACAACTCTACTCTCACTTTACAAGGTCCTATCTCGCTTCTTTGTTTCATTTCTTTTCCTTCATAAACTACTTTAGTAATTATTTTTCTTTTTTTTGGAGGTGGGGGGGGACATGGCTTTTCTTGGAATTCTCAACTTCTTTATATATACATATATTTTCTTTAATTGATATGGGAGACTTATGAACTGTGGAAGAATTTTTTTTTTTCTGGAATGTTTTTTCAACTTTCTATAAAAGTTTCTTTGTTCCTTCCCAGACTCGTTCCCAGACTCGTTCCTAGAACAAAGAATTTTGAAAAGTTTCGGTAATTTTCAGAATATTCTCTTAAACATTCCAGTGGTTGTTTCTCTCAATATTCCTATATGGAAGGTTAACTTAATTTTTTTTTCCACATTTAAAAATTACGTGGAAGTGCTCTTTGAAAATTCCATGGAATTTCTGTGGAGATTCCATGAAAATTCTGAAAGTGTTTTTTTTATTTTAATAATATTTGAACATTTTTATTTTTGTTAGAGTTTAATAACAAAACCGAAACACGGAAGTACACGGAGAGGGAATATTATATTAAATTTTGTAAAAATATTTTATAAATTGGGGAAAAAGAGCGAAAAAGTGAAATTTTAATAGAAAAAAATACTAAACTTTAAAAAAAAACTTATGTAAAATTCAGTAAAATTATATCAAATATCAATAATATTAGTTACATTCTAATATAACTTTACTAAATTTCATAAAACTTTTTTTAAAATTTAGTATTTTTTATTTCAAAATTTCGCTTTCGAAATGTAGCACTTTTTCTATCTCCAATTTGTAAAATAATTTTACAAAATTTGCTAATTTGGGTTTTTTCATCAAATTAAAGCTTTCTTTATTAAAGAAAAGCTTTTTCCTGAATACGGAGATATTCAAAACTTTTTTAGAATTTTTTTCCGATTTAGAAAAAATTTTTATCTTGAAAAATTAGGCTGATCTTGACAATTTTTTTAAAACAATTTTTGGAGTCGAATATCAAAATTGAACTTTTTTTCATCAAATTGGAGCTTTTTCAAAAGACGGAGGTAGTCAGAGCTTTTTTGCAATTAATTTCCGATTTAGAAATGATTTGTGCCTTCAAAAACGACGGTTATTAAACAATTAAACGACAATTAAAAAACAACAATTATTGTTAAATTATTATTATTATTATTGTTAAATGACAATTATTTTAACAATTTTTGGAGTCGAGTCGAATATCAAATTTGTGCATTGATTCATTAAATTGGATCTTTTTTATTAAATTAGATCTTTTTCTGAAACACGGAGGTATATTCAGAATATTTTAAAAATTTATTTCCTATTCAGAAAAAGTTTTTATCTTGAAAATCGAAGCTGGTGTAAATTTATTTTCATATTCATTGAAGGCATTTATTAAATTTGGGCTTTTTTAATTAAAGAAGAGCTTTTTCCGAAACACGAAGGAACTCAAAAGTTTTTTAGAATTTATTTTCGATTTAGAAAAAATGTCTATCTTTAAAAACGACGCTGGTCTTGACAATTTTTTTTTTATTAATTTTTGGAGAGGAAAATAAAATTTGAGCTTTTTTCTACCAAATTGAAGCATTTTTATTAAAAAAAGAGCTTTTCCGAAACACGTAGGTATTTAGAACTTTTTTAGAATTCATTTCCGATTTAGAAAGAATTCTTTTTCTTAAAAGCGACTCTGGTCTTGAAATTTTTCTAAACAATTTTTCAAGTTGAACATCAAATTTGAGCTTTTTTTATTTAATTTAGATTTAATTTCCTATTTACAAGAAATTCTTTTCCTTAAAAGCGACCCTGGTCTTGACAATTTTTTAAAATAAGTTTTGAAGTCGAATTTGAGCTTTTTTTTAATAAAGAAGAGCTTTTTCCGAAACTTTTTTTACGTAACAGAACTTTTTTTAGAATTTATTTCCGTTTCTCAAAAAATTTATATCTGGAAAAAGGACGCTGGTCTTATCAATTCATAGTCACAATTTTTTGAGATGAATAACAATTTTGAACTTTTCTTCATCAAATTGGAGCTTTTTTTTATTAAAGAAAAGATTTTTCCGGAACACGGAGGTATTCAAAACACTTTTAGAATTGATTTCCGATTTAGAAAAAATTTGTATCTTTAAAAACGACACTGGTTTTGACAATTTTTTTTAACAATTTTTGAAGTCGAATATCAAATTTGAGCTTTTTTTTATCAAATTGGAGCATTTTTGTTACAGAAGAGCTTTTTCCGAAACACGGAGGTATTCAGAACTTTTTTAGAATTTATTTCCGATTCAAAAAAAATTTTTAAATTGAATTACGACAATTTTTGAAGTAGAATATCAAATTTGAGCTTTTTTTATCAAATTGGAGCTTTTTTATTAAAGAAGAAATACAATTTTTCGGAGAATCGGAAATTAATTCTAAAAAAGTTCTGTTTCTTAAAAAAAAGTTTCGGAAAAAGCTCTTTTTTTAATAAAAAGCTTCAATTTGATAAAAAAAAAGCTCAAATTTGATATTCTACTTCATAAATTGTTTAAAAAAATTGTCAAGACCAGGGTCGTTTTTAAAGAAAAGAATTTTTTCGAAATTGAAAATCAATTCTAAAAAAGTTTTCCAGATACATTTTTTTCTGAATCGGAAATAAATTCTAAAAAATTTCTGGAAACCTCCTTGTTTCAGAAAAAGCTCTTTTTTCATAAAAATGCTCTATTTTGGTGAAAAAGGTAAAATTAATTTAGAAGCTTTCCTTAATGTTCCAAAGAAAGTTTCGCAGAAAAAAAATTATCTAAGGGGCCGTCCATAAATTACGTAAGACATTTAGGGGGGAGGGTCAAATTTTCCAAAAAAAAAATGTCTTACGTAATTTATGGACAACCACTAATTTTTACTAAACAATATTTATATTATATTCTAAAAAAAAAGAAGGTTGACAATTTTTACTGTAAATGGACATAAAAATAGAGCAAGTTGTCACAAATTTGTTTTTTCAACCCCCCGCATGAATTTAATTACAAGGAAGCGGCATCTTATTCTCGGTAAAGTGTTTCTTTCACGATTTATGTCATAATCGTCTGAAACAGAGAGCAGTGGCTTTAGAACTCGTGCGTGCTTTTGGAAGGTAATGCATCGTGTATCTCGCGGTTGTTTTCAATGCCACAAGCGGCTGCATTTTGCGGCAACGATGTAAGCAATGTTTCAACCCTGGTTTTTCTTTTTTTTCACCCCCCCTCCCCTCCCCCCCTAACCCTCTTTTCTCTCTGACTTCTCTTTTATCACTCTTCAGAGGCAAAGCACTGGTCTCTCTAAATACTAAATGGTAAAATTTTTAAAAAGAAATAATGCCAGTATTCAGCATTATTTTTTTCTCTCTCCTTCTCTCTCGAGTTTCTATCCAGGGTCTTCAGTGTCATGTTTAAGAGGCGGATGAGCGACTTTTCACTACATTTTGCTGGTAACTTCAGGCTTTACACACTCCAAAGTACGTACATAAACGTTCTCTGTTCGCGACAACTGGGCACGCTGGTGTAAACACGAAATGACATTATAAAGGGGGTGACACAGTATACAGTCATGATTTTTCACCTTTTTTTTCCTTCTCCTCATTTTCTTTTTAGTTTTTTGAAATTTAAATAAGTATTGCAAGTCATATACTCGTGTTACAAACTGTATAAAAGTCCGCTTTTTCTCAAGCGTTAATTTTCATACGCGCTTCTGATCTTCAATTTTTGTTTTGTTCAATACTCCTCGAGCTTAAAAATCACTTTTTATTTCATAAGAAATATAATTTATAATAAAGAATCTAAGGGAGGGGAATTTAAAAAGAAACTTTAAGGATATTGTCGTCGAATGTTACTAAAAAGAATTGAGGGGTAAATACTGTCCCTTGGGTATAGTATCAGATATTGTAAAAAAAAGAATAAAAATAATAAAAATGAAACGAACTGTAAAAAAAGTAGTTATGTACCAAGGGGTTGGAAATATATATTACGAAACTTTGAAATTGGAACGAAATGATTATTTTTCCTTGATTGTTCCAAATTTTACAACTTTAAAGAAAGTCATAATTCTTAATTGTAAATAAGAATTTGTATTCTCAAATTATATTTTTTTTGTACTGTATTTTCAAACTGTATTTTTTTGTAAATTGCATTTGCAAATTTCTGTTTACTAATTAGAAAATGTTTTCTTCTGGTACTGTGAGAATTAATAGAAAAAAAAATTTATAGCAAAACTAGAAAGTTTTTTATTAGGAAATTTTCATTGTCCCTAAATAGTTAGACATTTGGACCTTTTCTCAGCAGTTAGTGTATATGTATACAAGCCGACGATAATCCAACCTCAAAAACATGAGTTTTCACTCTAACTTTTGCATTTAACTGTCATTTGCTATATCTACGCGGAAAGTTCTTTTTTAATTACCCAACTCGACATTTTGGAGTAATCGTGAAGTTTTCACTATAAGGAATCATCAGTGACTTTCCTTTTAGGGATTATTATTCATACAAAGATGGTAAACTCATCCCCTATAGGAGAATAAGCCGCAACAAAAAATTAAAATCTCCCAAATCTAATTTAGAAAAAAAAGTTGCTAGAACAATTTCAATTAATATCTGGGTCATTAAAATTAATTTAATTCACAATTTATAAAAAGTAACCACAGCCGATAATCAGCAGAATACTTTTTTTTTTTGAGATTTGTTACCCTATCCAGAGCAGCTTTTAAAAATTACAGTCAAATTCAGCATTTTAAATTTGTCTTTTTGAGAACAGAGTTGCGACAAAAATTTAACTTTATTTTCCCCTGACTCTTCCCTGATTTTCAAACAGAATTTTGACTTTTTCCCCGACCCTAAAGAATATTCTGATTCACTCAAAAAATTCATACTAAAAAAAAAAGTTCTATTACATTTATTTAGAAATTTCTTCAAAAGTAAAATTATTCGTTAAGATCAATAGTTTTCATTAGATAACAAATCATATAATATACCTAATATAACGAATATAATATAATGAATATATAATAATCATTATTTTTTTTTTCATTGGATTTAAGATGTTCAAAAATTTCAAATTCAAACCTTTTCAAATTGAACAACTCATAAGAATATTATTATAAAATATCAATTATTTAAATAATAAATTATTATTTAAATACAAATAATAATAATGTTTCTTAAAATTTAATTTTAAGATGAATTGTATATTAACAACTTTCGAAAATATAAAAGTTGTTTTAAGGAATTTAATTAAAATTTTAATGAAATTTATTATATTAAAGAATTTTATAACAATTTATAAGAATAATTGAAAACATTTTAAAGAATTTTTTTAAAATTTTTAAAAATAATTAAATTTCTGAGAAGAATTTAAATAATAATTTTTTAAAACAATTAAATTCATGCGAAGAATTTTATTAAATTTTATATAAATAATTGAAATTTTGCCGAGGATATTATTTAAATTATTAAAAATAATTGAATTTCGAAGAAGAATTTTATTATTTATAAAGATAATTTAATTCTTCACGAGGATTTTTAAAGAAAATTTTAAATAATTTAATTTTTAACGAGGATTTTTAAAATATTTTGAAAACAATTTAATTTTTGCAAAGTATTTTATTACTTTTCAATAGAATTGAATTCTTGTGATGAATTTTGATATTTATCAAAATAATTGAATTTTGAAAAAGAATTTTATTAAAATTCTTAAGAATAATTGATTTCAGGGAAAGAATTTTGTTGTTTATCAAGCTAATTAAATTCTTTTGCAGAATTACTTAAAAATTTTTAAAAATAATTAATTTTCTGCGATGAATGAAATGTTATTTATGAAAATATTTAAATTTTTGCAACGAATTTTATTATTTTATTGAACAATTGAATATGTTTCTTAATTATTTTCTCAAGTTTTAATAAAATTTTTAAGAATAATTGCATCTTTCAAGGAATTTCTTTAAAATTGACTAAAAAATATTTGAAATTCTACAAAGAAAATAATTGAATTACTAAAAGAAATTTTATTATTTATAAAAATTATTGAATATCTTCGTAGAATTGTATAAAAAAATTTTTTCAATAATTAAATCTTTTGATAAATTTTATTAAAAAAGTAAATATTGGAAATAATTGAATTGCGAAAAACTTTTGAAGATAATTGATTTTCTGCAAAAGAATTTTATTTAAATTTTTGAGAATAATTGAATTTTTGGCGAAAAATTTTGCTGTCTGTAAAGATAATTGAATTCTTGACGAGATAATCTTTAAAATTTTTAAAAATAATTGAATTTCTTCGTAGAATTGTATCAAAAATTTTTCTCAATAATTAAATCTTTTGATAAATTCTATGAAAATGGTAGATAAATATTGAAAATCTTATTGAAGTGCAAAAACCTTTTGAAAATAATTAAATGTTTGCGTAGAATTTTATTTAAATTTTTGAAAATAATTGAAATTTTCCAAAGAATTTTATTTAAATTTTTGAGAATAATTGAATTTTTGGCGAAAAATTTTGCAGTCTGTAAAGATAATTGAATTCTTGACGAGATATTTGTTAAAATTTTTAAAAATAATTGAATTTCTTCGTAGAATTTTATTACTTTTGAAAATAATTGATTTCTTGTGATGAATATTATTATTTATGAAAATAATTGAATTTCGCAAAGAATTTTATTAAAATTCCTAAAAATAATTGAATGACTGTGAAGAATTTTGTTATTTATCAAGATAATTGCGTAAAAACTTTTGTAATAATTAAATAATATTATAAAATTCATTCTTGGTAGAAATAGAAAATATTTTTAAAGGTTTTGTATTAGAATTAGTGGTAGTTTCATAGTTTATGAGTCAAACAAAAAATACATCACAAATTCAGAATTTTCTTATGAATTCTATAAATTTAATTTTTTCCAGTACTTTTAATAAAAATCCCTGACTTTTCCCTGATTTCCCTGACCAATTCTACTTTCCCTGACTTTTCCTTGAATTCCCTGATTTCCCTGACCTGTGGTAACCCTGGAGAAGAATTTTTCGTAAGAAGGAGAAGAAGTAGAAGAAGAATTTTTGGTTTTCAAAAAAATTTTATATAACAAGAGTATAAGCAATAAATGGTAAACTTTATCAGGTGTAAATGTCAGAAGGAAATGAATTTCAATGGGAATAAACAGTAAAGTGAAGCGGTGGAAACTAATTTCATCACGTTACTCTTCCTTTGTCATCGAGTTTCTAAAATAAGAAGAGAACATGCCATCATCACCCCCGCCCCGCCCCACCCCTTCTCTCTAACTCTCTCCTTCTCTCTTTCTCTTTTGGTATAAATCTTACGCTACCGGTTGAGCTGTGGAAGATGCCACGATACGAGGGCAGGTGTCGCGGTAAACTCAGTTAATTAGACAAGAGGCAGCCATCACAATCCTCCCCCTCTTTCACCCCCCGGAGGCTTGTTAATAACACGTAATTACCATTATACATGGCGATACACTCTTCCAAGGCGCTACCGACCCTATTAGATAAGACGACACCTTATTATACGCAGAGAAAACCGGGTGAGAAGTATCAAGCTTACCAAACTTCGAAGTCCGTTAATGTCGACGACTTGTCTTCTTCTCGAATGTAATGAATGCCTTTCGTGACACACCTAGAAAAAAAAAAAAAAATTTTGTTTGCTTTCGTATGTACAGAGATTTTTGTATACAAAGATGTTGATTAGAGCGAAAGTATGCGATGCAATTTCTGCAGGTGCAAAAAGAATGTGGGCTAAAAATTTATTCAGTGGGCTCAATTAATCTAAAAGTTTGTAGGAAATTTGCAGTGCCCCAATGTATTTTTTAAATTCCACCTGATATTCGTAATCAGCGACCGTAAAAACCCCGGGATAACAAGTTTCAAACGAATCGATAAAATATTATGAAAAGTTGTCCGCCATATTGAATCCGCCATTTTGAATTTTCAAAATCGGTCTTCAGTTTCGTTATCAGCGACCCCGAGTAACCATTTTGAATAATATTTAGTCATTTTTCGATTACACGCTTCGTACAAGATAATTAATTTTAAAAAAGTAGCTTAAAGAAAGAAAAAAGGAACTATCGAGAAATTAAACTTGACGACTCAATTTTTTTATAATTTCCTAATTACATTAAAAAATAGAATATTTTTTTAAAATAAATATTTAAATACACATTTTTTTTTGTCTACAGAAATTAAAATATCTCAAACTATTTCAATGTAACGTATTTTTGAAATTTAACTATTTCTAAAAATTACTTTCAAAATTCAATCACTTTTTTTTTTGTTGAAATTGATAAATAAAATGATTCAAAACTTTAATCATTTTAGTTTATTGAATTCTTGTTAAAAAGTTCTGCGAGAATGAAATTATTTAAATACCAAAATAAATAATTTATTGAATAATAGAATATTTCTTAAATTTGAATTCTTATAAAGAACTTTTTTGAAATTTTTTTAAATAATTGAATTTTTACGAAAAATTGCATTAAAATTTTTGATAATTCAAGAAATGTAATTAAAAATAAATTGCAAATAATTATTATACTCTAAGGAACAGATTATATCACATTTTTTCATATAATTGAATTTTTCGAAAAATTTTATTCAAATTTTTAAGAATAATTATTCTTAAAAATTTGAATAAAATTTTTAAGGGAATAAATTTAAAATTATATTAAAAATAATTGAAATCCTGCAATAAGTTTTATTATTTATAAAAATAATTGATTTTTTGTCACAAAACTATAATAAAGTTTTTAAAATATTTGCATTCTTGAGGAAAATTTAAAAAAAATCTTTTTGAAGAAATGATTTTTTTCAAAAATTTTTATCAAAATTGTGTTTGAAATCATTGAATTTCTTTGAAAATTGTACATTATTTATGGAAATAATTGAATTCTTTCAAAAAATTTTATTAAAATTATATTGAAAACAAATTCAATTATTCTAAAGAATTTCATTAAAATTGTTTCAAATAATTGAATTTTTTGAAAGAATTTTATTACAATTTTTAAGAATAGTTGCATTTTTCGAAGAATTTTCACATATTTTAATTTGAAACATTCTCAAAATTCAATTATTTCTAAAAATTTTACGTTGTAAAGCTTTTAATATTTAATTATAATCTAAAATTTTAACTGAAGTCCATTTTTTAATTAATTTTTTTTAGAAAATTACTAGAATTTAAATATTTAAATAGAAAAACAATTTATTGAATAATTAAATATTTCTTAAAATTCAACTTTTCCATAAAGAATTTTATTAACAAATTTTTCAATAATTGAATTCTTTCGACGAATTTTAATATAGTTTTCAAGAATAATTACATATTTCGAGAAATTCGATTAAAATTGTATTAAAAATTTTAAAATAGTTGAAATCCTTAGATGAATTTTAATATTTATAAAAATAATTGAATTCTTACAACGATTATTAAAATTTAAAAAAAGAATTGAATTTCTAAGAATTTTCTTATTTATGAAAATAATTCAATTCTTGCGAAGAATTTTATAAACATTTTTTTTAAATTATTCAATTCTTTTGGGAAAATTTTTTATTAAAATAGTAGATATTAAAAATCATTGAATTACGAAAAAATTTGTGAAAATAATTGAATCGTTTTAATCAATTATATTAAAATTTTTCGAATTTTTTCCAATAACTTTATTAAAATTTTTTTTTAAATAATTTTTGTATTTCAACTATTAAAATTTTTTTGAACATTTGGGCGTTAATGGGTTCAAGTTTGCAATGCATTAAAATTAAATCCACATTTTTTTTTGCTCCAGGAGTACATGTATTTAAAAAGTTCAGAGCAATCTCACGTTTTTATAAATTCAATTCATTTTTTGCATTGAAATTAAAACATTTTGTTTTCTGAATAAATAAAGAGATTTGAGTGAGGTCTTTTTAAGCATATAATTAATCTAAAGGCAACTTTATAAATAAGTCAATAGTCAATGGTCTTTTTTTTCTTTTATGCAAAAAAAAGGTGCTGACTATTTTTCTTGATAGTTTATTCATTACAGATCTAAAGCGTATTAATAAAATACATTTAGCTTTTGATAGAAAGAAACCCATACATATTTTTTTTTTTTTTGAAGCAAAAAACATAAAAGCAATTAGGGATAAAAAAAACGTATGTACATTCAATGTTCCTTTCGAAAAACCCATTCACTCACTTTGCTGTCTATATTATTTTTTTATTAATATAAAACGATCTTTATTAAATTGTGTAAAAATTATTAAATTGTATAAAAATGATTAAATTATAGAAAAATTATTAAATTGTATAAAAATTATAAAATTGTATAAAAATTATAAAATTGTATGAAAATTATAAAATTAATAAATTTCAGTAATTTATTTCTAAAGATAGCGTAACTAATTTTCATCTGCTAACTAAAATAGAAAATATTTCTTTCGACTTTCTGCTTTTTAACTGGGAAGAATTAAAAAAAAATTTTTTCACCAAGAGTAAGAGAAAGAGAGAGAGAGAGAGAAAGATTGACCAAAGTTTGCAGAATCATCAAAGAAGCTGAGACTTAATCCAACGCTATGAGCGACGATAATTGATACGAATGGCGGGAGACGCTCGCCAACAACCCTTTAAACGCGTTCCCTGTCCTATAAATTAATAAAGTATTCTAAACTTTATTACAACTTTAATGAAAATAATTATTAAATATTATGCGAGGTAATGTCAACCGCGACGGTCGCGTTGAGGAAAGGCGAAGAAAAGGGGTGAATAGAAACGAAATGGGGTTGAAGGAGTAAGGGGGGGGGAGAAGGTGAAAACTGTTGTCTAAAGAATTAAAATATGACCCGCAGTGCGTTCTCATTCCGCACACAAAATGTGACATGACTGAAGTACAGCCCTTCCTATCTTACAGTAACTTATTCGTTTAACTTCAATTTACTCTTTCTCAATTTAAGAAAAAAACAACAAAAATATTATACAAACTTTAACATTTTTATTACTTTAAATATTTAACCCTTGGAGAACACAACAATTTTTTAGATTTAGATCCCATTTTATATTTATATATTAGTTTGTAAAAAAATACTTAGGGGCCCGTACACCGTTTCTAGGAATTTTAATAAAATTCTTTGCAAAATTCTATTATTTTCATAAATAACAATAATCACAAGAATTCAATTATTTTCAAAAGTAATAAAACTCGACGAAGAAATTCAATTATTTTTAAAAATTTTAACGAATATCTCGTCAAGAATTCAATTATCTTTACAGACAGCAAAATTTTTGGCCAAAAATTCAATTATTCTCAAAAATTTAAATAAAATTCTTTGCAGAAAATCAATTATCTTGAAAAGTTTTTCGCAATTCAATTATTTCCAATATTTACTTTTTTAATAAAATTTATCAAAAGATTTAATTATTGAGAAAATTTGTTTATACAATTCTACGAAGATATTCAATAGTTTTTATAAATAATAAAATTTCTTTTAGTAATTCAATTATTTTCTTTGTAGAATTTCAAATATTTTTTAGTCAATTTTAAATAAATTCCTTGAAAGATGCAATTATTCTTAAAAATTTTATGAAAACTTGAGAAAATAATTAAGAAACATATTCAATTGTTCAATGAAATAATAAAATTCGTTGCAAAAATTCAAATATTTTCATAAATAACATTTCATTCATCGAAGAAAATTAATTATTTTCAAAAATTTTTAAGTAATTCTGCAAAAGAATTTAATTAGCTTGATAAACAACAGAATTCTTTCCCTAAAATCAATTATTCTAAGGAATTTTAATAAAATTCTTTTCCAAAATTCAATTATTTTGATAAATATCAAAATTCATCACAAGAATTGAATTCTATTGAAAAGTAATAAAATACTTTGCAAAAATTAAATTGTTTTCAAAATATTTTAAAATTCCTTGTTAAAAATTAAATTATTTAAAATTTTCTTTAAAAATCCTCGTGAAGAATTAAATTATCTTTATAAATAATAAAATTCTTCTTCGAAATTCAATTATTTTCAATAATTTGAATAATATCCTTGGCAAAATTTCAATTATTTATATAAAATTTAATAAAATTCTTTGCATGAATTTAATTGTTTTAAAAAATTATTATTTAAATTCTTCTCAGGAATTCAATTATTTTTAAAAATTTTAATAAAATTCTTTAAAATGTTTTCAATTATTCTCAAAAATAGTTATAAAATTTTTCAATATAATAAATTTCATTAAAATTTTAATTAAATTCCTTAAAACAACTTAAATATTTTCAAAAGTTGTTAATACAATTCATCGTAAAAATTCAATTTTAAGAAACATTATTTTTATTTGTATTTAAATAATTAAATTCTCGTAGAATTGAATTATTATTTTTCCTACTTTTAACTAACAATTCTGTAAAAATAATTTTTTTTTAAATAGTTTAATTGAATAATAATTGAAATAATTGATTTAACCTTCGCGCTACCGGATGGCCACCCAGGGTGGCCAAGCAATAAATAATGTTGTAAATCTGCTCGATTTTTGCATCAATCGAATTGCGATTTTAAGTCACTGAACAAAATTTTATCTACTTTCGAAAAATAAAAAAATAAAAATTTTTTTACATTTCTTCTTGTTTATTTATAACAATTAAAAAACTATGTTCAACACTACTAAAAAACGTTTGGATGTTATTTTGAATATTGCAAAAAAATAAAAATGAAATCATGAAAGTTTCACAATAAAATTGTTTTATGTCAATAAATACAACATATTTTGATGTTACAATGAATTTTCTATTTGTTTAAACAAATTATTGTTGTTATTTACCAACTTTTTACAGAATACACTTATAAAGTTGCAGTTTTTTTTCTAATTTTGCAATTTATTAATCTTATATGATCACAAATAAAGAGTAAAAATTGAATTATTATCAATTTTTAAACAAATTATTGTTGCTATTTACCAACTTTTTACAGAATACACCGAGAAAGTTGCAGTTTTTTTCTAATTTTGCAATTTACTAAACCTTATATGATTATAAATAAAAAAATCAAAATTGAATTGTTATTTAAACCATTTTTAAACAAATTAATAATTCGTTTATAAATTGTAATATGTAATAATATAAGGTTTAGTAAATTGCAAAATTAGGAAAAAACTGCAACTTTCTAGGTGTATTCTGTAAAAAGTTGGTAAATAACAACAATAATTTGTTTAAATAATTTTTTACTAATATTTATGATTCGTTTCAATAAATATTTTCTTTAATTTATTGATTTAATACTAAGTAACGTTAAAAAAAGAAAAGTTTTCAAAAATTTTCTAATCTCTTTGTTTATTTGAAAATTATATGTTTTTGCAATAACAAATTTTTTAAACAATTGCAATATGCATAAAACCTTTATTAAAATACAGCAATTGTATTAACACATAGATATTTCCAAAAAGTTTGATGAATTTTAATCGTTTTTGGAATATAAAAGTAAAAAAGCGTTTGGCCACCCCGGGTGGCCATCCGGTAGCCCGCGTATACAAAAATCTTTGGTAGCGCGAAGGTTAAGGAAGAATTTTATTTGAAAATTGTAAAAAATAATAATTGAATTGAAATGATGAAAATAATTTTGAAGAAATTACAGTAACAATATTCTTACTATAATATAATAATGAGTTTGTCACTCGATCGTCTTTAATTTTTATAAAACATAAAGAAATGGATCACTCGGCGTGATCGATTTCTTTATGTTTTATAATAATATTCTTATGAGTTGTTCAAGTTAAAAAGGTTTGAATTTGAAATTTTTGAACATCTTAATTCCAATGAAAAAAAAATAATGATTAGGTATTATATTCATTATATTATATTCATTATATTATATTATATGATTCATTATATAATGAAAACTATTGATGTTTTCGAATAATTTTACTTTTGAAGAAATTTGTAAATAAATGTAATAAAACTTTTTTTTTTGAGTATGAATTTTTAGAGTGAATCAAAATATTCTTTAGGGTCAGGGAAAAAGTCAAAATTCTATCTGGAAATCAGGAAAAAGTCAAGGAAAAATAAAGTTAAATTTTTGTGGCAACCCTGGTAGGGCATATTTTGAAAAATGTTGACCCTCCCTCCACCGTAAGACATTTTTTATAAATTAGCATCATTTTTTCTGCTGTTCGTAAGATTTAACTTGACCCCCAACTTTTTTAGTTCATAAGGAATCATTCACAAAATACGTAAGTATTTTGTTTATGACCCCTTATGAACTAAAAAGTTGGTTTTTGAAAAACAATTTTTCCATATAAAATGTCAACGAATTTGAAATTATATACCTAATAGTTTTCCCTTTGACGTCAAACATATTCAAAATAGGCAATAGCGGATATGATTTATTTACCGATATATACGATATACGTCATACAGTGCCTCTAATATTATTCGTGCATTTGTGCGATGAGTCGCTTTTATACTATATATATATGTATGAATATTAACGTGCGCGCACCCCATGGGGTGCCACATATTCGCGATTGTGCTACCAATACAGTCATGAAAGAAGTCTATATAACTTTTAGTAGGTGGATGAAGCATTTGAGCTGGAAATCCTGCGGTGTCTTCCGCGTCTTACACAACAAGACCTTAAAGGGAGTGAAAGCCAATATTCGAAATATATATAATATGCTTTTATATTTTTCCCCCTCCACCCACCCTCCTACCACCCCAACCATTCAAAAATGAGGAAGAAAAAAAAGGAATGAGTATATCCCGGGTGTATTGGCAATATATATATATATATGAATATACCGCGTGAATCTTGCTTTTCAAAACCCCATTTTAGGGATGCAAAGCAGCTTCCGACTGGATTCGTCCGCAAGTGACGGGAGAGTTTCTGCATTTTGACTCTTGGTCCTTTATGGCAAAAAGTGCTATACTTGTATTGAGATAAATTATTTGCGGATTCATTCGAATAAATAGAAAATTGGGACAAATTTTTAATCTGCAGGTCATGTTACGTTAGACAAGAAAATTCATAATTTTCCTATAAATGTGTTTTCATAAAGAAATTTAGTACAATGTAAGTTGATCGGTACACTAACTTTTATTGCTCAATGCACCAAGATTCCTAATAGTGAAAAATTCCCCTTTCCACACAATTGCACGCTAATTCTAAACCTTTAAAGTAATAACTTGCATTTAACTTGGAACAATTTAGAGTCAGTGATGCGTGTGAGAAAATCACTCGCACTATTTGTGCTTCTCAGTCTCACTAATGGCAAAATACATGAAATATCATTTCTCTCTCACACATTCTCTCTCTCTCTCTCTGTCTCTCTTACACTTTCCGGCGCATCGGCCTCCAAAGTTTAAATTGAATTGAGCTGCTGGCACGGCGCGGCGCGACATTAGTTCGCGAAACTATATATACTCCTAGAAACTATACATGCGCGACCATATCCGAAGACCATCGACTGGAGAAACAGTGTTCTGTGTTTATGGGACAACTAACGCTATGGAGATACAGTTCAACTGGCAACAAGCGAGCACGAGAAACGTGCACTGGCGCCCGGCTAATGTTACCCTCGCAAACCTATCCACCCTTCAAGATTTCAACTGTTCACTATACTGGGTGTTTATTTACACTTGTCACATGCATGTAATTACTGTCATATTCAGAATTTCACCTCTTTCATCTCTTTAGTAGCGAAAAATATAATAATATGAACATTATCATGCAATTAAACTTTATTAAAATTTTCCTCAACTTGTCATACCTTTTTTTTTGTTGTTGTTATTTTTATAATTATTTCTGCATTTGAAATTTTGAACCACTAAAAATTATACCATGTCTTACTTTTAGATCAATAAATAGATTTACTTTACCTAAATTATAGATTTACTTTTAGTTTTACCATTGAGAGTATGATTTTAAGTTCTGGGACTTCACCTAGTTTTAGGGTAAAATAGGGTACTTTTCAATCAGTTTGCTGTTTTAATATGGAAACGATTTCGGATTTAGTTTTTTTGTAAAGATATATTGACATAGTTGAGCTGATCTGACCCTATAGGAATTTAATTTTAGAATGATATGATGAGTTTATAATTTCCAAAGCACTGTGTATATTTGCACCTAACAATAGGTGAAGCACTGTGGAAGGAGTACTCGAACACCATCAAGACAGTTTAAGTCGAAGGGTTGGTCGGACATTGGGGAGGGAGGGGTTTTGAGAATATCGGTCCGTCTGGGTATCGGGGAATGTTTCTTGCACGGGGTTGTCGCTTATCGGGAATGTAAACTATGATCGTCTGAGTGCACATACACGCGTACCATCCAACCCACGTGTAAGTTTGTCCAGGTCGTTAGCAACTTGTAGAGATTAAATGCCTTCTAGCTGTATTAGAAGCCATTGCAACTAGCTTGATTAGCCATGCCATTTTAACATTCTCGAAACACAATTCGACCATATTTTTTTTTTCCCACCTAACCAACGCCTCTCACTCTCTAACTTTTCATTTTAATCCCAAAACCATTTCGTAATATCAATTAGCTCAGAAGTTAACTTTTAAATTCCCTTAACCTCCATCGATGCCCCTGTGTGAATAATTAAAATCCCCCTCTACCCTTACTCTGACCTCTATTCAACTTTGAGTTTCACTAAAAAAAAGTTAAAAATTCATTAATTTTCAAAAAAAAAAAATTTATGAAGAAAAACCGTACAGAGAAAAAGATACATTTTCAATTCGATAGAAGGGTTTTTATCCTCTCTCTCTCTCTTCTTTTTTGAACAAGTGATGAGCAAAGGTAGAACTCCAGACGAGCCCTTTGCATCAGTCAATGGCCTGGAATCAGAAGCGAGACGCTTCTGAGGATTCGTTATGAATTTTTCACCGGTCAGTCCTGAAAACAGACGACTAAATGAGTGAACCAGCTTAAAACCCCGGGGGTAAATATAACCCGGACAAGAAGACACCCTCCGATGGTTGCTTAGCAACACACATACGAGGAACTTTCCAGGAGTACACGTCGAAGGGCGAGAATCAATCCTCATATTATCAAAATCAAAGCGCGGAGTTGAAAGTTACTTTTTATAAGGAAGGCGTTCTGTTAACGCGATAACTAATTGTGTTAAAATGAAAAAATTCTTTTTCATCGAATCTTGGTGGAAGAAATCTCGAATGTGAAACTGAAATATATGAATAATAAATATGTAACTAATTAATAAATAATTAATTATAGAACTAATAAGCTGTCGAATGGGTCTTCAAGGAGTATATGTACCTGGTGGTCGATTCTGTAACTTTTCCACATTCCTCTCCCATTTTCCACTTTCATTTCTTACTCTGACTTTCAAGTCCTACTTATATTTCCCACTTCCACTTTACACTCTCACTTCCCACTTCTATTTCTCACTGACACTTTCCACTCTTAATTTCAATATCCCCTCCCACTTTCCACTCACATTTCCCATTATTTACAATCACGTCTCACTTTTTATTCCCCACTCTCACTTCCCAATTTCTACTCCTTATTACAATATCCACTCCCACTTTCCACTTTCACGTCCCATTTTTAATTCACACTCGTAATATCCATATCCCCTCACATATGTTTATTAACAATTGGATTTTTAAATCCTCTTAGCTTCAAAAAACTCGAAAATTCGATTGTCTGATAATTGGCGGATGGAGAATTTTGACAAGGAATTTGGCCAAAATTATTTCACAAAAGTAATTTCTTGTAAAGAAACATCTAATGAACAATTGGAAACAACAAAATGAATTGTTTATTAACAATTGAATTTTTTGAAGCTATTAACTTCGAAAAACTCAAAAAATCGATTGTCTGCTAATTGGCGGATGGAGAATTTTGACAAAGAATTCGGCCAAAATTATTTTACAAAAGTAATTTCTTGTAAACAAACATCTAATGAACAATAGAAAACAATAAAATCAATTGTTTATTAACAATTGAATTTATTCAAGCTATTAACTTCGAAAAACTCAAAAAATCGATTGTCTGCTAATTGGCGGATGGAGAATTTTGACAAAGAATTCGGCCAAAATTATTTTACAAAAGTAATTTCTTGTAAACAAACATCTAATGAACAATAGAAAACAATAAAATCAATTGTTTATTAACAATTGAATTTATTCAAGCTATTAACTTCGAAAAACTCAAAAAATCGATTGTCTGCTAATTGGCGGATGTAGAATTTTGACAAGGAATTTGGCCAAAATTATTTCACAAAAGTAATTTCTTGTAAAGAAACATCTATTGAACAATTGGAAACAAAAAAATCAATTGTTTATTAACAATTGAATTTTTTTAAGCTATTAACTTTAAAAAACTAAAAAAAATCGATTGTCTGCTAATTGGCGGATGGAGAATTTTGACAAGGAATTTGGCCAAAATTATTTCACAAAAGTAATTTCTTGTAAAGAAACATATAATGAACAATTAGAAACGAGAAAATTAATTGTTTATTAACAATTGAATTTTTGAAGCTATTAACTTCGAAAAACTCAAAAAATCAATTGTCTGCTAATTGGCGGATGGAGAATTTTGACAAGGATTTTGGCCAAAATTATTTCACAAAAGTAATTTCATGTAAAAAAACATATAATGAACAATTAGAAACGAGAAAATTAATTGTTTATTAACAATTGAATTTTCTGATGCTATTAACTTCGAAAAACTCAAAAAATCGATTGTCTGCTAATTGGCTGATGGAGAATTTTGACAAGGAATTTGGCCAAAATTATTTAATTTATGAAATTTCTAGTAAATATACATCTAATAAACAATTGGAAACAAAAAAATCAATTGTTTATTAACAATTGAATTTTCTAATGCTATTAACTTCGAAAAACTCAAAAAATCGATTGTCTGCTTATTGGCGGATGGAGAATTTTGACAAGGAATTTGGCCAAAATTATTTCACAAAAGTTATTTCTTGTAAAGAAACATCTATTGAACAATTGGAAACAAAAAAATCAATTGTTTATTAACAATTGAATTTTTTGAAGCTATTAACTTCGAAAAACTCAAAAAATCGATTGTCTGCTAATTGGCGGATGGAGAATTTTGACAAGGAATTTGGCCAAAATTATTTCACAAAAGTAATTTCTTGTAAAGAAACATCTATTGAACAATTGGAAACAAAAAAATCAATTGTTTATTAACAATTGAATTTTTTTAAGCTATTAACTTTAAAAAACTAAAAAAAATCGATTGTCTGCTAATTGGAGGATGGAGAATTTTGACAAGGAATTTGGCAAAAATTATTTCACAAAAGTTATTTCTTGTAAAGAAACATCTATTGAACAATTGGAAACAAAAAAATCAATTGTTTATTAACAATTGAATTTTTTTAAGCTATTAACTTTAAAAAACTAAAAAAAATCGATTGTCTGCTAATTGGCGGATGGAGAATTTTGACAAGGAATTTGGCCAAAATTATTTCACAAAAGTAATTTCTTGTAAAGAAACATCTATTAAACAATTGGAAACAAAAAAATCAATTGTTTATTAACAATTGAATTTTTTAAAGCTATTAACTTCGAAAAACTCAAAAAATCGATTGTCTGCTAATTGGCGGATGGAGAATTTTGACAAGGAATTTGGCCAAAATTATTTCACAAAAGTAATTTCTTGTAAAGAAACATCTAATGAACAATTGGAAACAACAAAATAAATTGTTTATTAACAATTGGATTTTTTGAAGCTATTAACTTCGAAAAACTCAAAAAATCGATTGTCTGCTAATTGGCGGATGTAGAATTTTGACAAGGAATTTGGCCAAAATTATTTCACAAAAGTAATTTCTTGTAAAGAAACATCTATTGAACAATTGGAAACAAAAAAATCAATTGTTTATTAACAATTGAATTTTTTTAAGCTATTAACTTTAAAAAACTAAAAAAAATCGATTGTCTGCTAATTGGCGGATGGAGAATTTTGACAAGGAATTTGGCCAAAATTATTTCACAAAAGTTATTTCTTGTAAAGAAACATATAATGAACAATTAGAAACGAAAAAATTAATTGTTTATTAACAATTGAATTTTTGAAGCTATTAACTTCGAAAAACTCAAAAAATCAATTGTCTGCTAATTGGCGGATGGAGAATTTTGACAAGGAATTTGGCCAAAATTATTTCACAAAAGTTATTTCTTGTAAAGAAACATCTAATGAACAATTTGAAACAACAAAATGAATTGTTTATTAACAATTGAATTTTTTGAAGCTATTAACTTCGAAAAACTCAAAAAATCGATTGTCTGCTAATTGGCGGATGGAGAATTTTGACAAGGATTTGGGCCAAAATTATTTAATTTATGAAATTTCTAGTAAATATACATCTAATAAACAATTGGAAACAAAAAAATCAATTGTTTTTTAACAATTGAATTTTCTGATGCTATTAACTTCAAAAAACTCAAAAAATCGATTGTCTGCTTATTGGCGGATGGAGAATTTTGACAAGGAATTTGGCCAAAATTATTTCACAAAAGTAATTTCTTGTAAAGAAACATCTATTGAACAATTGGAAACAAAAAAATCAATTGTTTATTAACAATTGAATTTTTTTAAGCTATTAACTTTAAAAAACTAAAAAAAATCGATTGTCTGCTAATTGGCGGATGGAGAATTTTGACAAGGAATTTGGCCAAAATTATTTCACAAAAGTAATTTCTTGTAAAGAAACATCTATTGAACAATTGGAAACAACAAAATCAATTGTTTATTAACAATTGAATTTTCTGATGCTATTAACTTCGAAAAACTCAAAAAATCGATTGTCTGCTAATTGGCTGATGGAGAATTTTGACAAGGAATTTGGCCAAAATTATTTAATTTATGAAATTTCTAGTAAATATACATCTAATAAACAATTGGAAACAAAAAAATCAATTGTTTATTAACAATTGAATTTTCTGATGCTATTAACTTCGAAAAACTCAAAAAATCAATTGTCTGCTAATTGGCGGATGGAGAATTTTGACAAGGATTTTGGCCAAAATTATTTCACAAAAGTAATTTCTTGTAAAGAAACATCTATTGAACAATTGGAAACAAAAAAATCAATTGTTTATTAACAATTGAATTTTCTGATGCTATTAACTTCAAAAAACTCAAAAAATCGATTGTCTGCTAATTGGCGGATGGAGAATTTTGACAAGGAATTTGGCCAAAATTATTTCACAAAAGTAATTTCTTGTAAAGAAACATCTATTTAACAATTGGAAACAAAAAAATCAATTGTTTATTAACAATTGAATTTTTTAAAGCTATTAACTTCGAAAAACTCAAAAAATCGATTGTCTGCTAATTGGCGGATGGAGAATTTTGACAAGGAATTTGGCCAAAATTATTTCACAAAAGTTATTTCTTGTAAAGAAACATCTAATGAACAATTGGAAACAACAAAATAAATTGTTTATTAACAATTGGATTTTTTGAAGCTATTAACTTCGAAAAACTCAAAAAATCAATTGTCTGCTAATTGGCGGATGGAGAATTTTGACAAGGAATTTGGCCAAAATTATTTCACAAAAGTTATTTCTTGTAAAGAAACATCTATTGAACAATTGGAAACAAAAAAATCAATTGTTTATTAACAATTGAATTTTTTTAAGCTATTAACTTTAAAAAACTAAAAAAAATCGATTGTCTGCTAATTGGCGGATGGAGAATTTTGACAAGGAATTTGGCCAAAATTATTTCACAAAAGTTATTTCTTGTAAAGAAACATATAATAAACAATTAGAAACGAAAAAATTAATTGTTTATTAACAATTGAATTTTTGAAGCTATTAACTTCGAAAAACTCAAAAAATCGATTGTCTGCTAATTGGCGGATGGAGAATTTTGACAAGGATTTGGGCCAAAATTATTTAATTTATGAAATTTCTAGTAAATATACATCTAATAAACAATTGGAAACAAAAAAAATCAATTGTTTTTTAACAATTGAATTTTCTGATGCTATTAACTTCAAAAAACTCAAAAAATCGATTGTCTGCTTATTGGCGGATGGAGAATTTTGACAAGGAATTTGGCCAAAATTATTTCACAAAAGTAATTTCTTGTAAAGAAACATATAATGAACAATTAGAAACGAGAAAATTAATTGTTTATTAACAATTGAATTTTTGAAGCTATTAACTTCGAAAAACTCAAAAAATTGATTGTCTGCTAATTGGCGGATGGAGAATTTTGACAAGGAATTTGGCCAAAATTATTTCACAAAAGTAATTTCTTGTAAAGAAACATCTATTAAACAATTGGAAACAAAAAAATCAATTGTTTATTAACAATTGAATTTTTTAAAGCTATTAACTTCGAAAAACTCAAAAAATCGATTGTCTGCTAATTGGCGGATGGAGAATTTTGACAAGGAATTTGGCCAAAATTATTTCACAAAAGTTATTTCTTGTAAAGAAACATATAATGAACAATTAGAAACGAAAAAATTAATTGTTTATTAACAATTGAATTTTTGAAGCTATTAACTTCGAAAAACTCAAAAAATCAATTGTCTGCTAATTGGCGGATGGAGAATTTTGACAAGGATTTTGGCCAAAATTATTTCACAAAAGTAATTTCTTGTAAAAAAACATATAATGAACAATTAGAAACGAGAAAATTAATTGTTTATTAACAATTAAATTTTTTGAAACTAATAACTTCGAAAAACTCAAAAAATCGATTGTCTGCTAATTGGCTGATGGAGAATTTTGACAAGGAATTTGGCCAAAATTATTTAATTTATGAAATTTCTAGTAAATATACATCTAATAAACAATTGGAAACAAAAAAATCAATTGTTTATTAACAATTGAATTTTCTGATGCTATTAACTTCGAAAAACTCAAAAAATCGATTGTCTGCTTATTGGCGGATGGAGAATTTTGACAAGGAATTTGGCCAAAATTATTTCACAAAAGTTATTTCTTGTAAAGAAACATCTATTGAACAATTGGAAACAAAAAAATCAATTGTTTATTAACAATTGAATTTTTTGAAGCTATTAACTTTAAAAAACTAAAAAAAATCGATTGTCTGCTAATTGGCGGATGGAGAATTTTGACAAGGAATTTGGCCAAAATTATTTCACAAAAGTAATTTCTTGTAAAGAAACATCTATTGAACAATTAGAAACAAAAAAATCAATTGTTTATTAACAATTGAATTTTTTGAAGCTATTAACTTCGAAAAACTCAAAAAATTGATTGTCTGCTAATTAGCGGATGGAGAATTTTGACAAGGAATTTGGCCAAAATTATTTAATTTATGAAATTTCTAGTAAATATACATCTAATAAACAATTGGAAACAAAAAAATCAATTGTTTATTAACAATTGAATTTTCTGATGCTATTAACTTCGAAAAACTCAAAAAATCGATTGTCTGCTTATTGGCGGATGGAGAATTTTGACAAGGAATTTGGCCAAAATTATTTCACAAAAGTTATTTCTTGTAAAGAAACATCTATTGAACAATTGGAAACAAAAAAATCAATTGTTTATTAACAATTGAATTTTTTGAAGCTATTAACTTCGAAAAACTCAAAAAATTGATTGTCTGCTAATTGGCGGATGGAGAATTTTGACAAGGAATTTGGCCAAAATTATTTCACAAAAGTTATTTCTTGTAAAGAAACATCTAATGAACAATTGGAAACAACAAAATGAATTGTTTATTAACAATTGAATTTTTTGAAGCTATTAACTTCGAAAAACTCAAAAAATTGATTGTCTGCTAATTGGCGGATGGAGAATTTTGACAAGGAATTTGGCCAAAATTATTTCACAAAAGTAATTTCTTGTAAAAAAACATATAATGAACAATTAGAAACGAAAAAATTAATTGTTTATTAACAATTGAATTTTTGAAGCTATTAACTTCGAAAAACTCAAAAAATCAATTGTCTGCTAATTGGCGGATGGAGAATTTTGACAAGGATTTTGGCCAAAATTATTTCACAAAAGTAATTTCTTGTAAAAAAACATATAATGAACAATTAGAAACGAGAAAATTAATTGTTTATTAACAATTAAATTTTTTGAAACTAATAACTTCGAAAAACTCAAAAAATCGATTGTCTGCTAATTGGCTGATGGAGAATTTTGACAAGGAATTTGGCCAAAATTATTTCACAAAAGTTATTTCTTGTAAAGAAACATCTATTGAACAATTGGAAACAAAAAAATCAATTGTTTATTAACAATTGAATTTTTTGAAGCTATTAACTTCGAAAAACTCAAAAAATCGATTGTCTGCTAATTGGCGGATGGAGAATTTTGACAAGGATTTAGGCCAAAATTATTTAATTTATGAAATTTCTAGTAAATATACATCTAATAAACAATTGGAAACAAAAAAATCAATTGTTTTTTAACAATTGAATTTTCTGATGCTATTAACTTCGAAAAACTCAAAAAATCGATTGTCTGCTTATTGGCGGATGGAGAATTTTGACAAGGAATTTGGCCAAAATTATTTCACAAAAGTAATTTCTTGTAAAGAAACATCTATTAAACAATTAGAAACAAAGAAATCAATTGTTTATTAACAATTGAATTTTTTAAAGCTATTAACTTCGAAAAACTCAAAAAATCGATTGTCTGCTAATTGGCGGATGGAGAATTTTGACAAGGAATTTGGCCAAAATTATTTCACAAAAGTTATTTCTTGTAAAGAAACATCTATTGAACAATTGGAAACAAAAAAATCAATTGTTTATTAACAATTGAATTTTTTTAAGCTATTAACTTCGAAAAACTCAAAAAATTGATTGTCTGCTAATTGGCGGATGGAGAATTTTGACAAGGAATTTAGCCAAAATTATTTCACAAAAGTAATTTCTTGTAAAGAAACATCTATTGAACAATTGGAAACAAAAAAATCAATTGTTTATTAACAATTGAATTTTTTTAAGCTATTAACTTTAAAAAACTAAAAAAAATCGATTGTCTGCTAATTGGCGGATGGAGAATTTTGACAAGGAATTTGGCCAAAATTATTTCACAAAAGTAATTTCTTGTAAAGAAACATCTATTGAACAATTGGAAACAAAAAAATCAATTGTTTATTAACAATTGAATTTTTTTAAGCTATTAACTTTAAAAAACTAAAAAAAATCGATTGTCTGCTAATTGGCGGATGGAGAATTTTGACAAGGAATTTGGCCAAAATTATTTCACAAAAGTTATTTCTTGTAAAGAAACATATAATGAACAATTAGAAACGAAAAAATTAATTGTTTATTAACAATTGAATTTTTGAAGCTATTAACTTCGAAAAACTCAAAAAATCAATTGTCTGCTAATTGGCGGATGGAGAATTTTGACAAGGATTTTGGCAAAAATTATTTCACAAAAGTAATTTCTTGTAAAGAAACATCTAATGAACAATTGGAAACAACAAAATGAATTGTTTATTAACAATTGAATTTTTTGAAGCTATTAACTTCGAAAAACTCAAAAAATCGATTGTCTGCTAATTGGCGGATGGAGAATTTTGACAAGGATTTGGGCCAAAATTATTTAATTTATGAAATTTCTAGTAAATATACATCTAATAAACAATTGGAAACAAAAAAATCAATTGTTTATTAACAATTGAATTTTCTGATGCTATTAACTTCGAAAAACTCAAAAAATCGATTGTCTGCTTATTGGCGGATGGAGAATTTTGACAAGGAATTTGGCCAAAATTATTTCACAAAAGTTATTTCTTGTAAAGAAACATCTATTGAACAATTGGAAACAAAAAAATCAATTGTTTATTAACAATTTAATTTTTTTGAAGCTATTAACTTCGAAAAACTCAAAAAATTGATTGTCTGCTAATTGGCGGATGGAGAATTTTGACAAGGAATTTGGCCAAAATTATTTCACAAAAGTTATTTCTTGTAAAGAAACATCTAATGAACAATTTGAAACAACAAAATGAATTGTTTATTAACAATTAAATTTTTTGAAGCTATTAACTTCGAAAAACTCAAAAAATCGATTGTCTGCTAATTGGCGGATGGAGAATTTTGACAAGGATTTGGGCCAAAATTATTTAATTTATGAAATTTCTAGTAAATATACATCTAATAAACAATTGGAAACAAAAAAATCAATTGTTTTTTAACAATTGAATTTTCTGATGCTATTAACTTCGAAAAACTCAAAAAATCGATTGTCTGCTTATTGGCGGATGGAGAATTTTGACAAGGAATTTGGCCAAAATTATTTCACAAAAGTAATTTCTTGTAAAGAAACATCTATTGAACAATTGGAAACAAAAAAATCAATTGTTTATTAACAATTGAATTTTTTTAAGCTATTAACTTTAAAAAACTAAAAAAAATCGATTGTCTGCTAATTGGCGGATGGAGAATTTTGACAAGGAATTTGGCCAAAATTATTTCACAAAAGTTATTTCTTGTAAAGAAACATATAATGAACAATTAGAAACGAGAAAATTAATTGTTTATTAACAATTGAATTTTTGAAGCTATTAACTTCGAAAAACTCAAAAAATCAATTGTCTGCTAATTGGCGGATGGAGAATTTTGACAAGGATTTTGGCCAAAATTATTTCACAAAAGTAATTTCTTGTAAAGAAACATCTATTGAACAATTGGAAACAACAAAATCAATTGTTTATTAACAATTGAATTTTCTGATGCTATTAACTTCGAAAAACTCAAAAAATCGATTGTCTGCTAATTGGCTGATGGAGAATTTTGACAAGGAATTTGGCCAAAATTATTTAATTTATGAAATTTCTAGTAAATATACATCTAATAAACAATTGGAAACAAAAAAAATCAATTGTTTATTAACAATTGAATTTTCTGATGCTATTAACTTCGAAAAACTCAAAAAATCAATTGTCTGCTAATTGGCGGATGGAGAATTTTGACAAGGATTTTGGCCAAAATTATTTCACAAAAGTAATTTCTTGTAAAGAAACATCTATTGAACAATTGGAAACAAAAAAATCAATTGTTTATTAACAATTGAATTTTCTGATGCTATTAACTTCAAAAAAACTCAAAAAATCGATTGTCTGCTAATTGGCGGATGGAGAATTTTGACAAGGAATTTGGCAAAAATTATTTCACAAAAGTAATTTCTTGTAAAGAAACATCTATTTAACAATTGGAAACAAAAAAATCAATTGTTTATTAACAATTGAATTTTTTAAAGCTATTAACTTCGAAAAACTCAAAAAATCGATTGTCTGCTAATTGGCGGATGGAGAATTTTGACAAGGAATTTGGCCAAAATTATTTCACAAAAGTTATTTCTTGTAAAGAAACATCTATTAAACAATTGGAAACAAAAAAATCAATTGTTTATTAACAATTGAATTTTTTAAAGCTATTAACTTCGAAAAACTCAAAAAATCGATTGTCTGCTAATTGGCGGATGGAGAATTTTGACAAGGAATTTGGCCAAAATTATTTCACAAAAGTTATTTCTTGTAAAGAAACATCTATTGAACAATTGGAAACAAAAAAATCAATTGTTTATTAACAATTGAATTTTTTGAAGCTATTAACTTCGAAAAACTCAAAAAATTGATTGTCTGCTAATTGGCGGATGGAGAATTTTGACAAGGAATTTGGCCAAAATTATTTCACAAAAGTTATTTCTTGTAAAGAAACATCTAATGAACAATTGGAAACAACAAAATAAATTGTTTATTAACAATTGAATTTTTTGAAGCTATTAACTTCGAAAAACTCAAAAAATCGATTGTCTGCTAATTGGCGGATAGAGAATTTTGACAAGGATCTGGGCCAAAATTATTTAATTTATGAAATTTCTAGTAAATATACATCTAATAAACAATTGGAAACAAAAAAATCAATTGTTTTTTAACAATTGAATTTTCTGATGCTATTAACTTCGAAAAACTCAAAAAATCGATTGTCTGCTTATTGGCGGATGGAGAATTTTGACAAGGAATTTGGCCAAAATTATTTCACAAAAGTAATTTCTTGTAAAGAAACATCTATTGAACAATTGGAAACAAAAAAATCAATTGTTTATTAACAATTGAATTTTTTTAAGCTATTAACTTTAAAAAACTAAAAAAAATCGATTGTCTGCTAATTGGCGGATGGAGAATTTTGACAAGGAATTTGGCCAAAATTATTTCACAAAAGTAATTTCTTGTAAAGAAACATCTATTGAACAATTGGAAACAACAAAATCAATTGTTTATTAACAATTGAATTTTCTGATGCTATTAACTTCGAAAAACTCAAAAAATCGATTGTCTGCTAATTGGCGGATGGAGAATTTTGACAAGGAATTTGGCCAAAATTATTTCACAAAAGTAATTTCTTGTAAAGAAACATATAATGAACAATTAGAAACGAGAAAATTAATTGTTTATTAACAATTGAATTTTTGAAGCTATTAACTTCGAAAAACTCAAAAAATCAATTGTCTGCTAATTGGCGGATGGAGAATTTTGACAAGGATTTTGGCCAAAATTATTTCACAAAAGTAATTTCTTGTAAAGAAACATCTATTGAACAATTGGAAACAACAAAATCAATTGTTTATTAACAATTAAATTTTCTGATGCTATTAACTTCGAAAAACTCAAAAAATCGATTGTCTGCTAATTGGCTGATGGAGAATTTTGACAAGGAATTTGGCCAAAATTATTTAATTTATGAAATTTCTAGTAAATATACATCTAATAAACAATTGGAAACAAAAAAATCAATTGTTTATTAACAATTGAATTTTCTGATGCTATTAACTTCGAAAAACTCAAAAAATCAATTGTCTGCTAATTGGCGGATGGAGAATTTTGACAAGGATTTTGGCCAAAATTATTTCACAAAAGTAATTTCTTGTAAAGAAACATCTATTGAACAATTGGAAACAAAAAAATCAATTGTTTATTAACAATTGAATTTTCTGATGCTATTAACTTCAAAAAACTCAAAAAATCGATTGTCTGCTAATTGGCGGATGGAGAATTTTGACAAGGAATTTGGCAAAAATTATTTCACAAAAGTAATTTCTTGTAAAGAAACATCTATTTAACAATTGGAAACAAAAAAATCAATTGTTTATTAACAATTGAATTTTTTAAAGCTATTAACTTCGAAAAACTCAAAAAATCGATTGTCTGCTAATTGGCGGATGGAGAATTTTGACAAGGAATTTGGCCAAAATTATTTCACAAAAGTTATTTCTTGTAAAGAAACATCTATTAAACAATTGGAAACAAAAAAATCAATTGTTTATTAACAATTGAATTTTTTAAAGCTATTAACTTCGAAAAACTCAAAAAATCGATTGTCTGCTAATTGGCGGATGGAGAATTTTGACAAGGAATTTGGCCAAAATTATTTCACAAAAGTTATTTCTTGTAAAGAAACATCTATTGAACAATTGGAAACAAAAAAATCAATTGTTTATTAACAATTGAATTTTTTGAAGCTATTAACTTCGAAAAACTCAAAAAATTGATTGTCTGCTAATTGGCGGATGGAGAATTTTGACAAGGAATTTGGCCAAAATTATTTCACAAAAGTTATTTCTTGTAAAGAAACATCTAATGAACAATTGGAAACAACAAAATAAATTGTTTATTAACAATTGAATTTTTTGAAGCTATTAACTTCGAAAAACTCAAAAAATCGATTGTCTGCTAATTGGCGGATAGAGAATTTTGACAAGGATCTGGGCCAAAATTATTTAATTTATGAAATTTCTAGTAAATATACATCTAATAAACAATTGGAAACAAAAAAATCAATTGTTTTTTAACAATTGAATTTTCTGATGCTATTAACTTCGAAAAACTCAAAAAATCGATTGTCTGCTTATTGGCGGATGGAGAATTTTGACAAGGAATTTGGCCAAAATTATTTCACAAAAGTAATTTCTTGTAAAGAAACATCTATTGAACAATTGGAAACAAAAAAATCAATTGTTTATTAACAATTGAATTTTTTTAAGCTATTAACTTTAAAAAACTAAAAAAAATCGATTGTCTGCTAATTGGCGGATGGAGAATTTTGACAAGGAATTTGGCCAAAATTATTTCACAAAAGTAATTTCTTGTAAAGAAACATCTATTGAACAATTGGAAACAACAAAATCAATTGTTTATTAACAATTGAATTTTCTGATGCTATTAACTTCGAAAAACTCAAAAAATCGATTGTCTGCTAATTGGCGGATGGAGAATTTTGACAAGGAATTTGGCCAAAATTATTTCACAAAAGTAATTTCTTGTAAAGAAACATATAATGAACAATTAGAAACGAGAAAATTAATTGTTTATTAACAATTGAATTTTTGAAGCTATTAACTTCGAAAAACTCAAAAAATCAATTGTCTGCTAATTGGCGGATGGAGAATTTTGACAAGGATTTTGGCCAAAATTATTTCACAAAAGTAATTTCTTGTAAAGAAACATCTATTGAACAATTGGAAACAACAAAATCAATTGTTTATTAACAATTGAATTTTCTGATGCTATTAACTTCGAAAAACTCAAAAAATCGATTGTCTGCTAATTGGCTGATGGAGAATTTTGACAAGGAATTTGGCCAAAATTATTTAATTTATGAAATTTCTAGTAAATATACATCTAATAAACATTTGGAAACAAAAAAATCAATTGTTTATTAACAATTGAATTTTCTGATGCTATTAACTTCGAAAAACTCAAAAAATCAATTGTCTGCTAATTGGCGGATGGAGAATTTTGACAAGGATTTTGGCCAAAATTATTTCACAAAAGTAATTTCTTGTAAAGAAACATCTATTGAACAATTGGAAACAAAAAAATCAATTGTTTATTAACAATTGAATTTTCTGATGCTATTAACTTCAAAAAACTCAAAAAATCGATTGTCTGCTAATTGGCGGATGGAGAATTTTGACAAGGAATTTGGCCAAAATTATTTCACAAAAGTAATTTCTTGTAAAGAAACATCTATTTAACAATTGGAAACAAAAAAATCAATTGTTTATTAACAATTGAATTTTTTAAAGCTATTAACTTCGAAAAACTCAAAAAATCGATTGTCTGCTAATTGGCGGATGGAGAATTTTGACAAGGAATTTGGCCAAAATTATTTCACAAAAGTTATTTCTTGTAAAGAAACATCTAATGAACAATTGGAAACAACAAAATAAATTGTTTATTAACAATTGGATTTTTTAAAGCTATTAACTTCGAAAAACTCAAAAAATCAATTGTCTGCTAATTGGCGGATGGAGAATTTTGACAAGGAATTTGGCCAAAATTATTTCACAAAAGTTATTTCTTGTAAAGAAACATCTATTGAACAATTGGAAACAAAAAAATCAATTGTTTATTAACAATTGAATTTTTTTAAGCTATTAACTTTAAAAAACTAAAAAAAAATCGATTGTCTGCTAATTGGCGGATGGAGAATTTTGACAAGGAATTTGGCCAAAATTATTTCACAAAAGTTATTTCTTGTAAAGAAACATATAATAAACAATTAGAAACGAAAAAATTAATTGTTTATTAACAATTGAATTTTTGAAGCTATTAACTTCGAAAAACTCAAAAAATCGATTGTCTGCTAATTGGCGGATGGAGAATTTTGACAAGGATTTGGGCCAAAATTATTTAATTTATGAAATTTCTAGTAAATATACATCTAATAAACAATTGGAAACAAAAAAATCAATTGTTTTTTAACAATTGAATTTTCTGATGCTATTAACTTCAAAAAACTCAAAAAATCGATTGTCTGCTTATTGGCGGATGGAGAATTTTGACAAGGAATTTGGCCAAAATTATTTCACAAAAGTAATTTCTTGTAAAGAAACATATAATGAACAATTAGAAACGAGAAAATTAATTGTTTATTAACAATTGAATTTTTGAAGCTATTAACTTCGAAAAACTCAAAAAATTGATTGTCTGCTAATTGGCGGATGGAGAATTTTGACAAGGAATTTGGCCAAAATTATTTCACAAAAGTAATTTCTTGTAAAGAAACATCTATTAAACAATTGGAAACAAAAAAATCAATTGTTTATTAACAATTGAATTTTTTAAAGCTATTAACTTCGAAAAACTCAAAAAATCGATTGTCTGCTAATTGGCGGATGGAGAATTTTGACAAGGAATTTGGCCAAAATTATTTCACAAAAGTTATTTCTTGTAAAGAAACATATAATGAACAATTAGAAACGAAAAAATTAATTGTTTATTAACAATTGAATTTTTGAAGCTATTAACTTCGAAAAACTCAAAAAATCAATTGTCTGCTAATTGGCGGATGGAGAATTTTGACAAGGATTTTGGCCAAAATTATTTCACAAAAGTAATTTCTTGTAAAAAAACATATAATGAACAATTAGAAACGAGAAAATTAATTGTTTATTAACAATTAAATTTTTTGAAACTAATAACTTCGAAAAACTCAAAAAATCGATTGTCTGCTAATTGGCTGATGGAGAATTTTGACAAGGAATTTGGCCAAAATTATTTAATTTATGAAATTTCTAGTAAATATACATCTAATAAACAATTGGAAACAAAAAAATCAATTGTTTATTAACAATTGAATTTTCTGATGCTATTAACTTCGAAAAACTCAAAAAATCGATTGTCTGCTTATTGGCGGATGGAGAATTTTGACAAGGAATTTGGCCAAAATTATTTCACAAAAGTTATTTCTTGTAAAGAAACATCTATTGAACAATTGGAAACAAAAAAATCAATTGTTTATTAACAATTGAATTTTTTGAAGCTATTAACTTCGAAAAACTCAAAAAATTGATTGTCTGCTAATTGGCGGATGGAGAATTTTGACAAGGAATTTGGCCAAAATTATTTCACAAAAGTTATTTCTTGTAAAGAAACATCTAATGAACAATTGGAAACAACAAAATAAATTGTTTATTAACAATTGAATTTTTTGAAGCTATTAACTTCGAAAAACTCAAAAAATCGATTGTCTGCTAATTGGCGGATAGAGAATTTTGACAAGGATCTGGGCCAAAATTATTTAATTTATGAAATTTCTAGTAAATATACATCTAATAAACAATTGGAAACAAAAAAATCAATTGTTTTTTAACAATTGAATTTTCTGATGCTATTAACTTCGAAAAACTCAAAAAATCGATTGTCTGCTTATTGGCGGATGGAGAATTTTGACAAGGAATTTGGCCAAAATTATTTCACAAAAGTAATTTCTTGTAAAGAAACATCTATTGAACAATTGGAAACAAAAAAATCAATTGTTTATTAACAATTGAATTTTTTTAAGCTATTAACTTTAAAAAACTAAAAAAAATCGATTGTCTGCTAATTGGCGGATGGAGAATTTTGACAAGGAATTTGGCCAAAATTATTTCACAAAAGTAATTTCTTGTAAAGAAACATCTATTGAACAATTGGAAACAAAAAAATCAATTGTTTATTAACAATTGAATTTTTTGAAGCTATTAACTTCGAAAAACTCAAAAAATTGATTGTCTGCTAATTAGCGGATGGAGAATTTTGACAAGGAATTTGGCCAAAATTATTTAATTTATGAAATTTCTAGTAAATATACATCTAATAAACAATTGGAAACAAAAAAAATCAATTGTTTATTAACAATTGAATTTTCTGATGCTATTAACTTCGAAAAACTCAAAAAATCGATTGTCTGCTTATTGGCGGATGGAGAATTTTGACAAGGAATTTGGCCAAAATTATTTCACAAAAGTTATTTCTTGTAAAGAAACATCTATTGAACAATTGGAAACAAAAAAATCAATTGTTTATTAACAATTGAATTTTTTGAAGCTATTAACTTCGAAAAACTCAAAAAATTGATTGTCTGCTAATTGGCGGATGGAGAATTTTGACAAGGAATTTGGCCAAAATTATTTCACAAAAGTTATTTCTTGTAAAGAAACATCTAATGAACAATTGGAAACAACAAAATGAATTGTTTATTAACAATTGAATTTTTTGAAGCTATTAACTTCGAAAAACTCAAAAAATTGATTGTCTGCTAATTGGCGGATGGAGAATTTTGACAAGGAATTTGGCCAAAATTATTTCACAAAAGTAATTTCTTGTAAAAAAAACATATAATGAACAATTAGAAACGAAAAAATTAATTGTTTATTAACAATTGAATTTTTGAAGCTATTAACTTCGAAAAACTCAAAAAATCAATTGTCTGCTAATTGGCGGATGGAGAATTTTGACAAGGATTTTGGCCAAAATTATTTCACAAAAGTAATTTCTTGTAAAAAAACATATAATGAACAATTAGAAACGAGAAAATTAATTGTTTATTAACAATTAAATTTTTTGAAACTAATAACTTCGAAAAACTCAAGAAATCGATTGTCTGCTAATTGGCTGATGGAGAATTTGGACAAGGAATTTGGCCAAAATTATTTCACAAAAGTTATTTCTTGTAAAGAAACATCTATTGAACAATTGGAAACAAAAAAATCAATTGTTTATTAACAATTAAATTTTTTTAAGCTATTAACTTCGAAAAACTCAAAAAATTGATTGTCTGCTAATTGGCGGATGGAGAATTTTGACAAGGAATTTAGCCAAAATTATTTCACAAAAATTATTTCTTGTAAAGAAACATCTAATGAACAATTGGAAACAACAAAATGAATTGTTTATCAACAATTGAATTTTTTGAAGCTATTAACTTCGAAAAACTCAAAAAATTCATTGTCTGCTAATTAGCGGATGGAGAATTTTGACAAGGAATTTGGCCAAAATTATTTAATTTATGAAATTTCTAGTAAATATACATCTAATAAACAATTGGAAACAAAAAAATCAATTGTTTATTAACAATTGAATTTTCTGATGCTATTAACTTCGAAAAACTCAAAAAATCGATTGTCTGCTTATTGGCGGATGGAGAATTTTGACAAGGAATTTGGCCAAAATTATTTCACAAAAGTTATTTCTTGTAAAGAAACATCTATTGAACAATTGGAAACAAAAAAATCAATTGTTTATTAACAATTGAATTTTTTGAAGCTATTAACTTCGAAAAACTCAAAAAATTGATTGTCTGCTAATTGGCGGATGGAGAATTTTGACAAGGAATTTGGCCAAAATTATTTCACAAAAGTTATTTCTTGTAAAGAAACATCTAATGAACAATTGGAAACAACAAAATGAATTGTTTATTAACAATTGAATTTTTTGAAGCTATTAACTTCGAAAAACTCAAAAAATTGATTGTCTGCTAATTGGCGGATGGAGAATTTTGACAAGGAATTTGGCCAAAATTATTTCACAAAAGTAATTTCTTGTAAAAAAACATATAATGAACAATTAGAAACGAAAAAATTAATTGTTTATTAACAATTGAATTTTTGAAGCTATTAACTTCGAAAAACTCAAAAAATCAATTGTCTGCTAATTGGCGGATGGAGAATTTTGACAAGGATTTTGGCCAAAATTATTTCACAAAAGTAATTTCTTGTAAAAAAACATATAATGAACAATTAGAAACGAGAAAATTAATTGTTTATTAACAATTAAATTTTTTGAAACTAATAACTTCGAAAAACTCAAAAAATCGATTGTCTGCTAATTGGCTGATGGAGAATTTTGACAAGGAATTTGGCCAAAATTATTTCACAAAAGTTATTTCTTGTAAAGAAACATCTATTGAACAATTGGAAACAAAAAAATCAATTGTTTATTAACAATTAAATTTTTTTAAGCTATTAACTTCGAAAAACTCAAAAAATTGATTGTCTGCTAATTGGCGGATGGAGAATTTTGACAAGGAATTTAGCCAAAATTATTTCACAAAAGTTATTTCTTGTAAAGAAACATCTAATGAACAATTGGAAACAACAAAATGAATTGTTTATCAACAATTGAATTTTTTGAAGCTATTAACTTCGAAAAACTCAAAAAATCGATTGTCTGCTAATTGGCGGATGGAGAATTTTGACAAGGAATTTGGCCAAAATTATTTCACAAAAGTTATTTCTTGTAAAGAAACATCTATTGAACAATTGGAAACAAAAAAATCAATTGTTTATTAACAATTGAATTTTTTGAAGCTATTAACTTCGAAAAACTCAAAAAATCGATTGTCTGCTAATTGGCGGATGGAGAATTTTGACAAGGATTTAGGCCAAAATTATTTAATTTATGAAATTTCTAGTAAATATACATCTAATAAACAATTGGAAACAAAAAAATCAATTGTTTTTTAACAATTGAATTTTCTGATGCTATTAACTTCGAAAAACTCAAAAAATCGATTGTCTGCTTATTGGCGGATGGAGAATTTTGACAAGGAATTTGGCCAAAATTATTTCACAAAAGTAATTTCTTGTAAAGAAACATCTATTAAACAATTAGAAACAAAGAAATCAATTGTTTATTAACAATTGAATTTTTTAAAGCTATTAACTTCGAAAAACTCAAAAAATCGATTGTCTGCTAATTGGCGGATGGAGAATTTTGACAAGGAATTTGGCCAAAATTATTTCACAAAAGTTATTTCTTGTAAAGAAACATCTATTGAACAATTGGAAACAAAAAAATCAATTGTTTATTAACAATTGAATTTTTTTAAGCTATTAACTTCGAAAAACTCAAAAAATTGATTGTCTGCTAATTGGCGGATGGAGAATTTTGACAAGGAATTTAGCCAAAATTATTTCACAAAAGTAATTTCTTGTAAAGAAACATCTATTGAACAATTGGAAACAAAAAAATCAATTGTTTATTAACAATTGAATTTTTTTAAGCTATTAACTTTAAAAAACTAAAAAAAATCGATTGTCTGCTAATTGGCGGATGGAGAATTTTGACAAGGAATTTGGCCAAAATTATTTCACAAAAGTAATTTCTTGTAAAGAAACATCTATTGAACAATTGGAAACAAAAAAATCAATTGTTTATTAACAATTGAATTTTTTTAAGCTATTAACTTTAAAAAACTAAAAAAAATCGATTGTCTGCTAATTGGCGGATGGAGAATTTTGACAAGGAATTTGGCCAAAATTATTTCACAAAAGTTATTTCTTGTAAAGAAACATATAATGAACAATTAGAAACGAAAAAATTAATTGTTTATTAACAATTGAATTTTTGAAGCTATTAACTTCGAAAAACTCAAAAAATCAATTGTCTGCTAATTGGCGGATGGAGAATTTTGACAAGGATTTTGGCAAAAATTATTTCACAAAAGTAATTTCTTTTAAAGAAACATCTAATGAACAATTGGAAAACAACAAAATGAATTGTTTATTAACAATTGAATTTTTTGAAGCTATTAACTTCGAAAAACTCAAAAAATCGATTGTCTGCTAATTGGCGGATGGAGAATTTTGACAAGGATTTGGGCCAAAATTATTTAATTTATGAAATTTCTAGTAAATATACATCTAATAAACAATTGGAAACAAAAAAATCAATTGTTTATTAACAATTGAATTTTCTGATGCTATTAACTTCGAAAAACTCAAAAAATCGATTGTCTGCTTATTGGCGGATGGAGAATTTTGACAAGGAATTTGGCCAAAATTATTTCACAAAAGTTATTTCTTGTAAAGAAACATCTATTGAACAATTGGAAACAAAAAAATCAATTGTTTATTAACAATTTAATTTTTTTGAAGCTATTAACTTCGAAAAACTCAAAAAATTGATTGTCTGCTAATTGGCGGATGGAGAATTTTGACAAGGAATTTGGCCAAAATTATTTCACAAAAGTTATTTCTTGTAAAGAAACATCTAATGAACAATTTGAAACAACAAAATGAATTGTTTATTAACAATTAAATTTTTTGAAGCTATTAACTTCGAAAAACTCAAAAAATCGATTGTCTGCTAATTGGCGGATGGAGAATTTTGACAAGGATTTGGGCCAAAATTATTTAATTTATGAAATTTCTAGTAAATATACATCTAATAAACAATTGGAAACAAAAAAATCAATTGTTTTTTAACAATTGAATTTTCTGATGCTATTAACTTCGAAAAACTCAAAAAATCGATTGTCTGCTTATTGGCGGATGGAGAATTTTGACAAGGAATTTGGCCAAAATTATTTCACAAAAGTAATTTCTTGTAAAGAAACATCTATTGAACAATTGGAAACAAAAAAATCAATTGTTTATTAACAATTGAATTTTTTTAAGCTATTAACTTTAAAAAACTAAAAAAAATCGATTGTCTGCTAATTGGCGGATGGAGAATTTTGACAAGGAATTTGGCCAAAATTATTTCACAAAAGTTATTTCTTGTAAAGAAACATATAATGAACAATTAGAAACGAGAAAATTAATTGTTTATTAACAATTGAATTTTTGAAGCTATTAACTTCGAAAAACTCAAAAAATCAATTGTCTGCTAATTGGCGGATGGAGAATTTTGACAAGGATTTTGGCCAAAATTATTTCACAAAAGTAATTTCTTGTAAAGAAACATCTATTGAACAATTGGAAACAAAAAAATCAATTGTTTATTAACAATTGAATTTTTTAAAGCTATTAACTTCGAAAAACTCAAAAAATCGATTGTCTGCTAATTGGCGGATGGAGAATTTTGACAAGGAATTTGGCCAAAATTATTTCACAAAAGTTATTTCTTGTAAAGAAACATCTAATGAACAATTGGAAACAACAAAATAAATTGTTTATTAACAATTGGATTTTTTGAAGCTATTAACTTCGAAAAACTCAAAAAATCAATTGTCTGCTAATTGGCGGATGGAGAATTTTGACAAGGAATTTGGCCAAAATTATTTCACAAAAGTTATTTCTTGTAAAGAAACATCTATTGAACAATTGGAAACAAAAAAATCAATTGTTTATTAACAATTGAATTTTTTTAAGCTATTAACTTTAAAAAACTAAAAAAAATCGATTGTCTGCTAATTGGCGGATGGAGAATTTTGACAAGGAATTTGGCCAAAATTAATTCACAAAAGTTATTTCTTGTAAAGAAACATATAATAAACAATTAGAAACGAAAAAATTAATTGTTTATTAACAATTGAATTTTTGAAGCTATTAACTTCGAAAAACTCAAAAAATCGATTGTCTGCTAATTGGCGGATGGAGAATTTTGACAAGGAATTTGGCCAAAATTATTTCACAAAAGTTATTTCTTGTAAAGAAACATCTAATGAACAATTGGAAACAACAAAATAAATTGTTTATTAACAATTGGATTTTTTGAAGCTATTAACTTCGAAAAACTCAAAAAATCAATTGTCTGCTAATTGGCGGATGGAGAATTTTGACAAGGAATTTGGCCAAAATTATTTCACAAAAGTTATTTCTTGTAAAGAAACATCTATTGAACAATTGGAAACAAAAAAATCAATTGTTTATTAACAATTGAATTTTTTTAAGCTATTAACTTTAAAAAACTAAAAAAAATCGATTGTCTGCTAATTGGCGGATGGAGAATTTTGACAAGGAATTTGGCCAAAATTATTTCACAAAAGTAATTTCTTGTAAAGAAACATCTATTGAACAATTGGAAACAAAAAAATCAATTGTTTATTAACAATTGAATTTTTTGAAGCTATTAACTTCGAAAAACTCAAAAAATTGATTGTCTGCTAATTAGCGGATGGAGAATTTTGACAAGGAATTTGGCCAAAATTATTTAATTTATGAAATTTCTAGTAAATATACATCTAATAAACAATTGGAAACAAAAAAATCAATTGTTTATTAACAATTGAATTTTCTGATGCTATTAACTTCGAAAAACTCAAAAAATCGATTGTCTGCTTATTGGCGGATGGAGAATTTTGACAAGGAATTTGGCCAAAATTATTTCACAAAAGTTATTTCTTGTAAAGAAACATCTATTGAACAATTAGAAACGAAAAAATTAATTGTTTATTAACAATTGAATTTTTGAAGCTATTAACTTCGAAAAACTCAAAAAATCAATTGTCTGCTAATTGGCGGATGGAGAATTTTGACAAGGATTTTGGCCAAAATTATTTCACAAAAGTAATTTCTTGTAAAAAAACATATAATGAACAATTAGAAACGAGAAAATTAATTGTTTATTAACAATTAAATTTTTTGAAACTAATAACTTCGAAAAAACTCAAAAAATCGATTGTCTGCTAATTGGCTGATGGAGAATTTTGACAAGGAATTTGGCCAAAATTATTTCACAAAAGTTATTTCTTGTAAAGAAACATCTATTGAACAATTGGAAACAAAAAAATCAATTGTTTATTAACAATTAAATTTTTTTAAGCTATTAACTTCGAAAAACTCAAAAAATTGATTGTCTGCTAATTGGCGGATGGAGAATTTTGACAAGGAATTTAGCCAAAATTATTTCACAAAAGTTATTTCTTGTAAAGAAACATCTAATGAACAATTGGAAACAACAAAATGAATTGTTTATCAACAATTGAATTTTTTGAAGCTATTAACTTCGAAAAACTCAAAAAATTGATTGTCTGCTAATTAGCGGATGGAGAATTTTGACAAGGAATTTGGCCAAAATTATTTAATTTATGAAATTTCTAGTAAATATACATCTAATAAACAATTGGAAACAAAAAAATCAATTGTTTATTAACAATTGAATTTTCTGATGCTATTAACTTCGAAAAACTCAAAAAATCGATTGTCTGCTTATTGGCGGATGGAGAATTTTGACAAGGAATTTGGCCAAAATTATTTCACAAAAGTTATTTCTTGTAAAGAAACATCTATTGAACAATTGGAAACAAAAAAATCAATTGTTTATTAACAATTGAATTTTTTGAAGCTATTAACTTCGAAAAACTCAAAAAATTGATTGTCTGCTAATTGGCGGATGGAGAATTTTGACAAGGAATTTGGCCAAAATTATTTCACAAAAGTTATTTCTTGTAAAGAAACATCTAATGAACAATTGGAAACAACAAAATCAATTGTTTATTAACAATTAAATTTTTTTAAGCTATTAACTTCGAAAAACTCAAAAAATTGATTGTCTGCTAATTGGCGGATGGAGAATTTTGACAAGGAATTTAGCCAAAATTATTTCACAAAAGTTATTTCTTGTAAAGAAACATCTAATGAACAATTGGAAACAACAAAATGAATTGTTTATCAACAATTGAATTTTTTGAAGCTATTAACTTCGAAAAACTCAAAAAATCGATTGTCTGCTAATTGGCGGATGGAGAATTTTGACAAGGAATTTGGCCAAAATTATTTCACAAAAGTTATTTCTTGTAAAGAAACATCTATTGAACAATTGGAAACAAAAAAAATCAATTGTTTATTAACAATTGAATTTTTTGAAGCTATTAACTTCGAAAAACTCAAAAAATCGATTGTCTGCTAATTGGCGGATGGAGAATTTTGACAAGGATTTAGGCCAAAATTATTTAATTTATGAAATTTCTAGTAAATATACATCTAATAAACAATTGGAAACAAAAAAATCAATTGTTTTTTAACAATTGAATTTTCTGATGCTATTAACTTCGAAAAACTCAAAAAATCGATTGTCTGCTTATTGGCGGATGGAGAATTTTGACAAGGAATTTGGCCAAAATTATTTCACAAAAGTAATTTCTTGTAAAGAAACATCTATTAAACAATTAGAAACAAAGAAATCAATTGTTTATTAACAATTGAATTTTTTAAAGCTATTAACTTCGAAAAACTCAAAAAATCGATTGTCTGCTAATTGGCGGATGGAGAATTTTGACAAGGAATTTGGCCAAAATTATTTCACAAAAGTTATTTCTTGTAAAGAAACATCTATTGAACAATTGGAAACAAAAAAATCAATTGTTTATTAACAATTGAATTTTTTTTAGCTATTAACTTCGAAAAACTCAAAAAATTGATTGTCTGCTAATTGGCGGATGGAGAATTTTGACAAGGAATTTAGCCAAAATTATTTCACAAAAGTAATTTCTTGTAAAGAAACATCTATTGAACAATTGGAAACAAAAAAATCAATTGTTTATTAACAATTGAATTTTTTTAAGCTATTAACTTTAAAAAACTAAAAAAAATCGATTGTCTGCTAATTGGCGGATGGAGAATTTTGACAAGGAATTTGGCCAAAATTATTTCACAAAAGTAATTTCTTGTAAAGAAACATCTATTGAACAATTGGAAACAAAAAAATCAATTGTTTATTAACAATTGAATTTTTTTAAGCTATTAACTTTAAAAAACTAAAAAAAATCGATTGTCTGCTAATTGGCGGATGGAGAATTTTGACAAGGAATTTGGCAAAAATTATTTCACAAAAGTTATTTCTTGTAAAGAAACATCTAATGAACAATTGGAAACAACAAAATCAATTGTTTATTAACAATTAAATTTTCTGATGCTATTAACTTCGAAAAACTCAAAAAATCGATTGTCTGCTAATTGGCGGATGGAGAATTTTGACAAGGAATTTGGCCAAAATTATTTCACAAAAGTAATTTCTTGTAAAGAAACATATAATGAACAATTAGAAACGAGAAAATTAATTGTTTATTAACAATTGAATTTTTTGAAGCTATTAACTTCGAAAAACTCAAAAAATCGATTGTCTGCTAATTGGCGGATGGAGAATTTTGACAAGGATTTTGGCCAAAATTATTTTACAAAAGTAAATTTTTATTAATTAACATCTAATGAACAATAGGCAACAATAAATTAATTGTTTATTAACAATTGAACTTGTAGAAGCTGTTATCTTCTCAAAATTGCAATTTGCAGACAATAGAATTTTTGAATTTTACTAACCTAAGAGCTTTTAAAAAATGGAATTGGCTATAAAGAATTTATATTTATATTGTCTAATGTTTGTTAGATGTTTATTTACATTTATTAACTTTGGTGAACTTGACGCATGGACAAGGACTACAGGTCAAGGAATTTAGAGACAGTAAAATTGCCCATAGGCTTATATGTTAAAAATATTATACATCACTTTAAGATATATAACAAAAAAAGTAATTGAAAACCAGAGAGAGAAAAGATTGATTGGTTTATATTTGGATAGTTAGATGTTTGTCTAGGGGGGTGTGAGGAGGAGGGCAGAAGATCCTTCGGAGACCGAAGAGAAATGCCAGGCATTAGGTTTGGGATGGCGGGCAATGACGGAAGTTGATTCGCCACGATTCGCTATGGGACTCCCATGGCCTTCGCGAGTTGTGTGTGATCTATGCCGGTTATATTCCTCCAGTTGGAGTGGTGGAGGCCTTTTCCCATCTCCTGGGAATGTTGCGCTACCTGACAAGAGAAAACAATCTTCGAGAATATATCGTTCACCTTTATATCTGCACACCACTTGTCACTCTCTTACATAGCCAGTAATCTTCCCTCGACAAATATTCCATAAATTTGATATCACGATTTTTATAAGTCCCCCTTCTAATTTTTCACCAATTTTCTCTAAATTAAATTAAGTGAAATAAAAGGAATGTAAATGAAAATTTATTTGCAGAAGGTGAGAAACGTCACTTTTTTTTGCGATCAGTCTTGACCATGAAAAATGACTATCGGTTCAGGGAATACATTTATGGCCGTTCCGCGTCAAGTAATTCTATTACTGGGATTTTTTTCCTTTGCTTTTTTTTTATTCCATATCAAGAAAAACAGCGATTCCTTCGGGATACACTCTAGCCATCTTTTGCTTTAACGAGATCAATTCGTATCAACATTTTGGATAAATTTTAAAAGGGTTTCTTTTTCTTTTTTTTTGGGTGAGTTGGAAAAAACAAGGGTGAAGTTGAATTTATAGTCTGTGGATGATTATTTTTATCAAATTTATTAAGAAAAAAGTTTTTATCAATCTTTGCGGTATAAAGTCTGAGGAAGATGGAGAAATGGGAATATTGCATTCGACATCACATCGTTTGCATAACCTTTATGAAAATTCTATAGTTTATGGGCCACATTCGTATGTATTATCATATTAGCATATTCTAAAAAAGGCAGCAATCTCAATATTGGATATAGCATATGACATTATATCGGCTTGTTTACTACCCCCTGCGAGATATTCCCTCCCGACAAACACGTGCTCTTCCGTAGAACACGACAGTCTTTTTTTCCTTCTATCTTGATTTTACAGCGCCTGCTAATCTACATATTTCAGAGGTCCTTTGTGAAATTATTATTATTGTTATTACTGTAAAAATAGTTATTTTTATTTTTCTAAAATTATTTTTCGAACTTCTTAAATGTTCCTAGTAATGGGAATAATAAGGTAGAGATTGAAAAAGGAAGCATAAATTCGTTCATAATCGATGTAATTTGGAGGATTTTTGAAAAGTTACAAATGATTTGCAAAAATTCAATTATTCTCAAAAGTTATAAAGTTCTATGCAGAATTTTAATTATGTTCACAAATTTTTTAAATTTAGTCCAAAAATGGTTCATAAATTTTTTTATTTTTAGTCCATAAAGTCCGTATTTTTAAATACTTTCTCCTGCAGTGGGAAAACAAAAAAATGCTCCCAAAAAAATCGAAACAAAAGATACAAAAAGTTTGATGTTATACTAATTTTCGATAAGAATTCAAAAAAGAGTGGAAAGCAAATGGAACGAAGAATAATTTATCGGAATATCAGGAAACTGTGGAACGGATCCATATTCCAATTAAAGTTCATCCTTCCGGAACGGGATGCACGCATCGCTTCATCTCACTCTTTCGCCCATATTCGATCTCCCTTTTACTCTTGCTTTTTGCGTTTTGCTTTTCAGTCCATTTGCCGCTGTAAACTCGAACTTTATAGCTGCACAAGCCAGGCATCCACATCCACATATATATATATATACAGTTAAAGGGTTATACTCTGCAAGCCAAGAGTTCTACATTGAATTTTCCAACCCTTAGTCCCGTGTCGCCATCTCATGTTGAGTACTTTCTGACCCAGATCTATTTCTAATCAAGAAAATTTCTTCTTCTTAATTAATAACTTTTTCCTCACTACTATTTATTTTTTTACTATTTTTATTTTTTTTTTCAAAATATATAAAGAAAATTTGGCTATGAATCAAGAATTTTTTTTTCGAATCAAGAATTTTTATTTTTTTTTAGTCCATAATGCCCGGCTAATAATGTAGAAGGCAGTACATAATTTTTGAAGAAGAGTGAGGAGTTGAGTGGTTAGGCGACGAGAGATGGTCGCAGAAGGAGCCTAATATTAAAAACAAATTCCCCTTTTAAAGCAGCGTTCACGGTACAAAAATGAAGCATTACTTCGTTCATCTTGCAGGAGTTTTGTGGCTAATGGGGTCATTATTCTAAAATACAGCGATCATATTTTTTAACAAACCCACTTTTTTTTTTCCTTTTTGCCTCTTTCAAAAAAAAATTTCTCCGCCATGATTGGAAATATTTTTCCGAATTTTGTGAAAAATTCGTCCCCCCCCACTTAGGAGGGGAGAATGGAGGTTTCCCCCCTCTTAAGGGGGGGACGAAGAATCCTTGATTTTAAATCATCTAAGGATTTACAAAAAATGGGGAATAAAATACGCAAAGAAGAAAGGGGGGAGGGGTGGGGGAAATTGAGAAGAGAAAGAAGAAAACCTTGTATTTTGGGAAACATTTAAATTCTCATACGCGAATAAATAGGGAAAAATTTTACGCGCGATAAAATATAGATTTTCTAGGGATCCCGCGGTGAAGATATGTCCCCCTCTGGGGAGAAGAATGCGGTCATAAAATCATTGATATGAAAATATAGCTCTCTCTCTCCCCCTCAACCCCCTCCCCCCATTCACTCTCCCTGACCCCTTCTGTCTGTCTGCCTGCGTCAGTTGACGCAGACAAGACCATCGAGCCGAACAACCGGGGGCATCGTCGCAAATACAGAGAGAAGAAAAATCTTTTGTTTCACCAACGTCAACCCCGATTCAGAATCGTCCTATTTTTCTCGTTTTCTTGCCTTTATTTGCATCTCTCTCTCTCTCTTCTTTTTTTTTTATCGCATCGAAAACTTTCCCATCGAAACGATACCATAACGACAGAGGATTTGCTTTTTGTTAAGGATAAAGAGCTTGGTTTGTATAAAATTGATACGCGGTTAAATTGTCAAGGAGTACCACTTGAAATATTGATGATCTACTACCGTAAGAGTCGAGTATTTTGAAAGTATATAGAAATTTTATTTCTGTTTCTTGAATATATTTTTCAGGCTTCGTACTCATCTTTATTACTAAAACCTACTATTCAGTACTTTTTTTTACGATTAGCTACTATTTGGATACGTACTTATTTTAAATTTGTTGTTAGAAATTTTTAAAAAGTATAAAAAGATACTAAATAGATAAGTATAAAAAGCTACTAAATAGCTTAAAGATACTTTTTCCTATTTTTCAAAATTTTTACTATTTCAAATTCGTTAATAGTTGGAAAAAAGAAATTATTTTTAAAAATTAGAATAAAATACTCAGAAAAAAATTCAGCAAATTTTTACAAAATTCTTTGAAACAATTGAATTATATTCAAAAAAATTTTTAGAAAATCTTTTGCAAAAAGTCAATTATTATTTTCAGAAATAATGAAAATCTTCGTTAAAATTCAAATATTTTCAATATTTACTATTTTAATAAAATTTTTCTTAAAGAATTCAATTATTTTCATAATTAATAAAATTCTTCAGAGAAATTCAATTATATAAATATTTTTATCAAATTCTATAAAAGAAATTGATTATTTTCTAAAATTTTGATAAAATTTGTTTATAAGAATTAAATTATTTTTTTCATAAATAATAAAATTCATTACAAGAATTAAACTATTTCAAATACATTTTTAATTAAGTTATTCAAAATAATTGAATTATTCTATTAAATTTTATAAAAATAAAAAAAATAAATCAATTATTTAAAAAAATTTTCTAAAATTAGTGCCAGGAATTCAATTATTTTTTAAAAATTATAAAATTCGTTGCAATATTTTAATTGCCTTTATAAATAATAAAATTCGTTACAGAAATTAAATTATTTAAAATACAATTTTAAGTAAGTTATTCGAAATAATTGAATTATTCTTTGAAATTTTATAAAACAAAAAAAAAATAATTCAATTATTTAAAAAAAATTTATAAAGTTAGTTACAGGATATCAATTATTTTTTAAAAATCCTAAAATTCGTTGCAATAATTTAATTACTTTTATAAATAATAAAATTCGTTGCAAGATTTGAATTATTTCAATATAAAAATTAATAATTTATTGAATAATTGAATATTTATTAACATTGAATTCTCATAAAGAATTTTATCAACAAATTTTAAAATAACTGAATTCTTCTCACAAATTTTAATAAAATTTTTAAGAATAATTACATTTTTCGAAGATTTTGATTAAAATTGCAATAATAAAAACAATAATTTAAATAAAGCGATGAGTTTTATTATTTATGAAAATAATTGAATTCCTAAAAAGGATTTTTATTATTTATGGAAATAATTGAATCGCTGTAAAAATTTTACTTTTTATGAAAATAATGGAAATATAGCGAAGAAATTTATATAAAAAATTGGTAAATAATTGAATTATTCTTTAAAATTTTAGAAAATAAAATAATAAATCAATTGTTTAAAAAAATTTTATAAAATTAGTTACAGGAATTCAATTATTTCTTAATTATCATAAAATTCGTTGCAAGAATTCAATTATTTTTATAAATTTATTAAATTCTTTACAGGATTTCAATTATTTTTCATGCATTTTGAAATGAATCTTCGAAAAATGTATGTAATTATTACTTCCTCATAGAGGAAGTATTTTCTAAAGTTTTTATTAATATTTTTCGAAAAGAATGAACTATTTTCAAAAATTTTGATAAAATTCATTTTAAGTATTCAATTTTCAAAAACAATGTGTAATTCTATTAATTATTAATTTTGTCTTTAAATAATTGAATTCTTGTAGAACTTTCGAATAAGAATTATTTTAAAAAAAATTACAGTTAAAATTTTAGATTATAATAATTGAATATTTAATGCGTTATAATATGATTTTTTTATACAAATTGTTATAAACTTAAATAAGTCTTTACATTAAAATTGTTTCAAATTTTAATTCCTGAAAATTTGCCTGTGGAAAATAAATAAGTATTTATATACTTATTAAAGAAAAATGTGAAAATTTGAATAATTTAATTTAATAATTATCAAAAAGAAAAATTTGTCTTCTGAAAAATTTTAATTAGAATTTTTTTCAATGTAGTTAAATTCTCGTAAAAATTAAAAATATTTATTTAAATTTCCAATTAGTGGAAAATTTTGTCAAATTTAATTGAAATAAATAAATTTTAAAAAATTTATTTTCTTACTTTTAAAAATAATTTTAAAATTATAATCTACAAATCTAATATTTATTACATTTATTTATAAATTTAATCTAATCTACAAAATTTCTAACTAAAAGTTTGAAAAATAATTAAGAATTTAGAATTGAAGTTATTAACCAGGAAAAAAAATATTTTTTATAGAAATTAGAAAAATGTCAGAGAAATATGTAATGAAATTTTTGGCAATTTTGTGAATTGTATAAAACGAGTTTTTCAGTTGCCAAATTTAATTTTTCGATAGTAACTAATTTTTTCAGTCTTAAAGCTACTTTTTGCTTCATTTAAAAAATTAATAATTTATTGACTACAAAGCCTGCACTTATTATTCAAGTTACAAAAAATTAAGATAATGTAAAACAAAAATCAAAAATAAAATATTATTTGACATGATCCAAAATATAAAATTATAAACACATTTTCTTTTCGCAGAGAAGAAAATAAAAAAGACTGTACAGATGTTTGTTTTCGGAGTTAAAGGCGCGTCACCTTGAAAATGTTTTGCAAAAGGAAAAAGAAAGAAGAAGAAGAAAAAAAAAGAAAGTAATGGTGGATGACGAATTGTTCCTGTGCGCTTCAAGGGGTTTTCTTTTCTCTGGTCTTCATCCCCTGATATATCGACGCACACGACGGCGAGCGATTCCCACGGAGGATACCGCGAGCCAATCTTTCGGAAACCAGCCCCCAAATCCAAAGGACGTCGCGATATTTATAGGATGGATTTAAAGTATAAAGTCGAGCGGATAAGGGTTGCTATGGTCGTGTTCCTATTTTCTAAGAGACAATCGCCTTCCCGCCGCAGGAGGGATGGTAAATCTAAAACCTTAAACCAGACTAAATACCACTGGAATCGTGTACCTTCTAAACCAAATGTAATCGAACTTTACATTTCCACAAAACCTCCTCTAATTAAACCATTAATACTAAGGACTCAGGAAGACTACCAAAAATTTAAACCTTCAACTAAAACATAAGGAAAATTTTTAATCTACAAGAAATTGAACCAAAAAAAAAATTTACTGACGCATAAATTTGAAAACCAATAAATAACCGATTATTTTTTGTTCTCAATTGAAAATTTTCCTAAGTTTCCTTGTCAAAAATTTAATTCCAGTAAAAATCTTGTTAGAAAAAATTTGCAATTTTAAAAATAATAGAATTTAAAAATTTGTAATTCAATTTTTTGTTGAAAACACTAATTGAATTTTTGTAGTGTTTTCAAGAAAAATTTAAATTAGAAAATTTTTAAATTATATTATTTTTAAAATTGGTAATTTTATTTAAAAAAAAGGCCGTAAGAAGTTAGCCGCGAATATTAAAAAGAATCTTAAAAAGAAAAAATCAAAAATTTTGAATGATTAATAACTTTTTAATAATAGTGGAAAATTTCTACAATTGAAAAAGTATCACTTTAATTAAGAATTCTAGAAAAAAAAATGTATAACACAATAATATCAGTCTGAAGAAGAAAAAATCTTTTATAATCCTTGCCTTGATAAAAGATACCAAGTTTAATTGGATAGGGCCAATTTGTATACTATAATACTTATAAATCTTCATTCAATTTTGTGTTTAATGATAAATTCAATGTTACAAGAGTTTGAATAATATAAATTTCTGTTAAGCTTGGGAATTGAAGTGGAATTCGAAAGAAGGAAATAATCAGAGTGAAGAAGAAAAGAGTGAAGAAAATGCAAGCATACTTTTTTTGTCCAATATAATAATGTTCATTGGTAAAAATGAAAGCGAAGAAGAAAGTCTGCCTTTTAATTCTCTTCTTCTGAATTTTATATATATTCTTTCATCTTTCTCTTTTTGTCTTTCTATTCAATTCGAAATAGAATTTTTCCTAAATTGTCTTTTTTTCAAAAATAGAATATGCTTATTTGTTTAAAGAAAAGTCAAAATTTTTCTTAAAAATTTATATTTTTGTTTTTCTAGAAAAAGAAAGAAAGAAAAAAAAATAATACTCACTTGAATTAAATTTTGATCCAAAACATATGGAAATAAGTGTCTCGTGCAAAAGCTTGAACGCAAAATTATACATTTGCAAGAGTCAAGGGACGCGATTGACGCTAGAGAAAAGGGTTTGCGTCTTCTAATCCAATAATTTAATTTTCAAAACCCAGCTAAAGGGGATTTGAAGTATTAGCCCATGGAATTTGTGTATCTTTGATTAGTATTCAGTTCGGGCATTTTGCTCGCTCAATTGCCTAGCGAATCAAATTCTCAAAAGTAACTTTTGCCTCATCTTACAATACAGAGAAAATTGATTCTGCAAAAGTATTCATTTTACCGTTAAATTTTTAATTTTATAAATTTATCAAATTCTATCAAATTTATTCAAGTTGAAAATTATTCGAAATCCAGAAAATTTGAAGAATTGAAAAATATTAAAGAGCAAAATTATTGAACAAAAATTGAATATAAATCCGTTTAATACAACATTTTAGAGAGCGATTATGAGTTTGAAATTCAACAAATTTCCGTGAGCAAATATCGAAGAGAAGAAAGTTTTGTGTATAAATCATACATATTCAGATGTCGACATTTCCTGGAATAGATAGTATACCAGTGATCCGTCTAATTTATAGTTTAACTTATCTAAATGCGCGCAGGCATCGTGTAGTATACTTAGAACGAGAAGGATGTATAGAAACTAAAGAGAATCGAGAAGGAGAGGGGGGGGAGGGAGTATTTTCTGTAACATTGAGACACTATAGAGTTTAACCCTTCTATTTAGCATTCCATCTTCGATTGCATCAATTTTAGGACGCAAGGGAATTCCTCCTACTTTTTTTCAGATGGTAAAAATTTCTTATCTTAGTCACGTTCCCCTTTTTTGGGTAATTAATCTAAATGTACGAAATTTGCATTTTTTAATAATATAATATATATATTTATAATATTATTCCTTATTTACAGCAGATTTAGTTTATTTTTTTAATTTTTCCTAGTTTTTTTAAGTCTTGGCTTGATTTTTTAGTTTCTTGGAGAGATTCATCGTTTTTCGTACAATGCGAAAAAAAAAATATATTTAAAGTAAACAACGATTCGCGCGGCTAACTTTTTACGGACTTTTTTTTTTAAATAAAATTAGCAATTTTAAAAATAATCGAATTTAAAAATTTTCTAATTTAAATTTTTGTTGAAAACATTATAAAAAAACAATTTTGGAGAAATTACAAATACAATTGCAGAAATTCACGTATTTTCAACAAAAAAAAAATTAAATTCTTCTTATAAAATTCAACTATGTTCAAAATTTCAAAAAACATTCTCGTAAAAATCTCAATTATCTTTATAAATAACAAAATTCTTCTCCGAAGTTTAATTATTTTCATATAAATGTCAAAAAAAATTCTTGTCCTAATTTCAATTATTTTTTAAAAATTTTTCTATATTTCAATGATTTTCATTATCTACGATTTTAATCAAAATTTCCCAAAAAGAATTCAATTGTTTAACAAAAAAATTTAATAAAATTGTATGCAAACATTTAATTATATTCATAAATAATAAAAATTTCACAGGAATTCAATTTTTTTTTTAATTTTCGTTTTAGAATTTTTTTTGAATATTTTCGAATATTTTATTTTTGACATTTTTTTTTCGATGTTGTTGATTATTATTATTTTCTTTTTTTTTGCATTGGAGTCACAAATTATACACTTATAAAACCGAAATTCAGAAAATTAATGAAAACTAGGAATGTTGTTAATAAATTGTCATTAAAAAGAGAAATCATTCAAAAAAAATTCATTTTTTTAATATAAAAACCTTATTTGTTTGGCAAATCAAAATTGAGCAGCTCTCTTTTCTTATTTAAAAAAAAAAATTAGAAAATTGTTAAAAAATTAAGATTAGGGCATAGAAAATATTTTCCATATTTTCTGTTTCTCAATCGCAATTACCTTTACAAAATTAGAAGTTTCCTTTTGAAAAAAAAAAGAAAATTTTTGCAAAATACCTATTTCAAATCACAATTTTTAAACAAAATCTGTTTTTTTTTTTTTTTTTGAAAAATGAAAATAATAATAATTTGCATCACTTCAGAGAATTTTCAGTTTCTTTCGGAATTTCTATTTGTTACTTACAATTTTAACGAAATATATTAATTTTTTTGAAATACAGAAAAATTTATCGATTTGGAAGCTTATTTTGCTAACTAAATCATGAGGTTTTTTTTTTTTAAGAAGAAGAAGAAAAAGAAGAATAAGAAATTTTGAATTATTTCTATTTCTAATCATAATTTCTCAAAAAATGTTCTGTTTTTTTAAAAAAGCAAGTATTTTGCAATATTTCTATTTCTTAATTACAATTTTTTAACAAAATTCAAAGTTTTTTAGAAATAAAGGAAAACGATTTTTATGACTCACATTTTTTCAGAACATTAAATTTCTTTTCAAAAAGAAGGAGAAGCATTTCCATAATTTTTATTTCGTAATTACGACTTTTAACGAAATTATTTAGAAAATTTACATAACTTCTATTCATCACAATTTTTTAACGAAATCTCAAGTTTTTTTTTTTTTAAATTTGCATAATTACAATTTTTTAATCACGATTTTAAAAAAATTCTAAATTTTTTTTTCATATTGCAAAGAGGGAGCAAAATTTTTATGTTATAAACATCGCACATCTTGTTCTATTTCTGTTAAGGAAATATAAAAAAATTTATTTGATTCAAATAACCGATTAATTGACTTATCAATTAAATATTTACTTGAATCAAATAATATTTATTGGATTTGTAATTTTTACTCTACAAATATTTATTGAATTCAATTAAATTGTATTTCAACCAATAATTTCAGTATTTGAAGCAAATGTGAATTGAACCATTTAATTGACTCCAATAAATATTATTTGATTTAATTTTATATTTAATTGATAATAGTAAATTAATCGATTATTAGAATCAAATAAATTTTTTTTTCAGTGTTATTTAAAGATAATTAATTTTTTTTTTTTTGACATGCAGGATGAATTTTGCTTCAAAGTATGAGGAAGTAAAAAAAGTGAACATGAATGAAAGAACATTCAAATTATTATTATTAATTTTTCAAATTACATTGAATGGTGTAAATATTTTTCTTTATTTTTTCTAATTTTTAGAATTTATTCTTGGTTTATGAAAATCTTTTTAATGTTGTTTCATTGTCGCGTGGGTATTATTCTGCGGTTGTTTCGTTTGTCAACTTACACGGAGCGAGATAGAATCCTCTTGCTCGGTTTCTAGCCCGAGCCACTGATACGCGAGAGTTATTATTTTAATTTGTCCAGCGTTACGACACCGTACGAGTCGACGTTCGTTTCAAAATGGAGAAGGGAAGAAGGGCAAGAGGGAGGGGGGGAGGAAGGGAGGGAAAAGGTGGCTTCTCTCCCCTGTGTCGCAGTCCACTTTGAAAAAGAATGAGCTTTCGGTCACGTGACCATGCCAAGAGATACGAGTACAAAGTATATATTCCAAAAAAAAAAGAAAGAAAAAAGAAAAAGAGTTAAAAAAAACATATAAACGTTCGGGTATTTAGGAGTACAAAAAGATGTCAAAGTCGAATTAAAATTATTTCTTCTTCTCTTATGAATTATACATATTCTATGTTAATATTTAAATTTTTACATTTTTTGCTTTTCTTTAAAAGACATTTTTACTTGGATTTCCTTTGGAATTTCATTGTTTTTCTAATGGGACTTCTTTTTAAATTTAATTTTCTATTTTCGAATTTCTGTTTGAATTGCTTTTTAATTTTCTGTTTGCATTAATGCATTAATGCATTAATGCAAACAGAAAATTAAAAAGCAATTCAAACAGAAATTCGAAAATAGAAAATTTCCTTTTTTGAATTACTTTTTATATTCGATTTTCTTTTCGGTCATTTTCGAACTCTTTCTTTATGCATTTCTTTATTTCGAAAAAATTGTGATTTTAGTTTCATCCAGAACTGATTAATTTTATTCAAGTTCTTCAACTTTAATAAAATTATAAGGTGGTATAAAATCAATCAGTTCTGGATTAAAAAAAAAATAATTTTTTTTTTTGGAATGATTTGAAAAATTCATAATAGGTTTACAGCGGGGATATTTATACACAGTGACGTTTTGTTTGAACCTCTAAATTCACAGTGGCGTCATTTCGTCCCCAGTCTTTGATCCCCCCAATAATCAATATATTCTAACATAACTCTAATGGCCACCCTATTTGAATATACAGCCCAAGAGCCAGAGAATCGCCCCTTGGCTCTCTGGGTATAGGAGGAGAGCTTCAACAATACCAATCATCCGGAATTTCGCTCCTCTTCTTACGCATATATATAGACACACTGCCGCCGAGTGGCAAGCCTCGAGAGTGGTATTAAAACTTTTCAGGGTTTGTGTCCTTTTATAAAAGAAAACTGCAGGAAATAAAACAGTCGTTTCATTGATGTTCGTTTTTGTCTTACATTCTGCTTATATTTATTTCTTGTTTTTATTCCCAATTTTTCTGAATTTAATTCTGGAGTTAATTAATTTTAATCTGTGTACCTAATTTCTGGTCTGTAGGTCAAAATAATCTACTGATATACTATTTTCTTGGTTTTTTTTTATCGATTTATTATGTCATACTTCAAGGTGCGGGGGTGGGGGCGTTAATGTGTCAGGGTTGCCATAGGTCAGAGAAGTTAGGAACTTCAGGAAAAAAACAGCAATTTTTTAATAAAAGTACAGGAAAAAATTTAATTTTTAGAATTCATAGGAAAATTCAGAATTTTTGGTGTCTTTTTTGTTTGTGTCATAAACTATGAAATTGACAAGAATTCTAATACAAGACCTTTAATTTTTTCTCTTTCTAACAATAATTTCTTTTTAAATAACTTAATTCTTGACGAACATAATAAATATAATATAAAAATTTAAAAAATATAATTCTTGACTAATTCATAAAATTATTACTTATAAATTGCAAATTAAATATTCATTGAATAATTTTACTTCAATATTTCAAAATTAATTGAATTTCAAAAGAATTACGTTTACAATTTTCATAAATAGTCATCAGATATGAACTTTAAAAGATTTTAATTTGAAATTTCATAAAATTTCAATTTTAAATTAATTTTTAATTAGAAATTTTAAAGAATTTAGATTTTTGAAAAATTTTAATAATTCAAATTCTTCTGAAACATAAAATTCTTGGCAAAATTTTAATTATATTTAAAAATTTTCCTCAATTCACTAATTTTCAATACTTAATATTTTAATCAAATTATCCAAAAGAATTCAACTGTTTGAAAAAATTTTGATAAAATTCTACGCAAAAAATTTAATTATTTTTAATAATAATAAAAATTTGCCAGGAATTCAATTATTTGTAAATTTTTTTTATAAATTTTTCGCTATAATTCAATTATTTTCATAAATAATAAAATTCGAAAGAATTCAATGATTTTCATAAATAATAAAACTCATGGCTCAATTTTAATTATTTTTTTTCAATTTTAATCGAATTTCATGAAAGAATTCAAATTTAAAAAAAAATTTTAATAACATTTTTCTAAAGAATTCAATTATTTTCTCGAATTTTAATAAATCCTTCGAAACAATTCAATTATTTTTAAAAGTAGTGAAATTCATCGTAAGAATTAAATTATTTTTCATAAATAATAAAATTCTTCTGAGAAATTTAATTATTTTCAATACAATTATTAACAAATTCGATTGTAATAAATAAATTAAAGAGGTTTTTCGAAAGAATTCAATTATTTTCTAAAAATTTTAATAAAATTCAAGAATTCAATATTTAATTTCAATTATTAAGAAACACGATTATTGTAAAGACTTGAAAGAAATTCATATAAAATTTACTCATTTTGAAAATTTTCAATTCAAATTTTTAAAAAAACTCCATTATTTTTAAAAAATCGAATTAAATTCTTGAAAAGAACTTAATTTGGATTATCAAAAATTTTAATAAAATTCTCCCCAAAAATTGAATTATTTTCATAAATAATAAAATTCTTCAAAGAAATTCAATAATTATTTAATTTTTTGATGAAATTCTTTGCATAATTCAATGATTTACCAATATTTTTATACATTTTTTCGCAATAATTCAATTATTTTCGTAAATAATAAAATTCTATTTAAGAATTCAATTATTTTTGTAAAGAATAAAATTTTAACACGAATTTATTTATTTGCAAACATAATTTTCATAAAATTTTTCATAAAGAAACCAATTATTTAAAATAATTTTTATAAAATTCTTTTTACTAGAATTCAATTATTTAAAAAAATTAATAACGTTCTTTGTAAGAATTCAATTAATTTTGAAAATTTTAATAAAATTCGTTGCAATAATTCAATTATTTAAAAAAAATTTTAATAAAATTCTTCGCAAAAATTCAATTATGTTCAAAAATTTTTTTAAATTATCATCAAAATTTCAATTATCTTTGTAAATAATAGTATTCTTTTTCAAAATTTAATAATTTTCAAAAATTGTAATAAAATTTTTGAAAAATTCATATATTTAGAGAAATAACAAAATTCTTTAAAGGTATTCAATTATTTTTAATCCAATTTTAATAAAATTATTTTCGAAAATTTTATTAAATTTTTCGAAACAATTCAATTATTTTCTAAAAGAAGATAAATTTATCGTAAGAATTAAATTATTTTTCATAAATAATAAAATTTGTCTCAGGAATTCAATTATTTACATAAATAATAATAATCCTTTATAGGAATTGAATTATTTTCATAAATAATATTATTAAATAATAAATATTATTCTTAAAAATTTTATTAAAATTTATGAAAAGAATTTAATTATTTTAAAATTTTTTGATAAAATTCTTTATAATAATTCAATATTAATAAAAATTTAATTATTTAATAAATTATTTATTTTTGTATTTAAATAATTAAATTCTCATAGAATTTTCTAGTTAAAATTGATTTAAAAATTAATTTCAGTTAAAATTTTAGATCATAATAATTAATAATATGGTAAAAGTGAAAGTGACATTGTAACTGCGTAAAATAATTTTAGTTTTTGTAAAAGTGAAGTGAGAGTATAAGTGAAAATTAAATTTTGTTTTGGTGAAAGTGAAAGTGTATGAGTGCAAGTAAAAATTAAATTTTGTTTTGGAAAAAGTGGAAATTATAAAATTTTATTTTTGTAAAAGTGAAAGAGAAAGTGAGAGTGTAAATGAAAAAAAAATTTAGTTTTGATGAAAGTGATGTAAGTGAAAATTATATTTATTTTTAGATGAAGTAAAAGTGAAAGTGAAAGTAAGAGTGTAAGTGAGAATCAAAGTTAGTTTTGGAAAAAGTGTAAGTAAAAGTGAGAGTGTAAGTGAAAATTGAATTTAGTTATGAAAAAAGAGAAAGAGTAAGTGAGAGTGTAAGTGAGAATCAAATTTTGTTTTGGAAAAAAGTGAAAGTGAAAGTAAGAGTGTATGTGAGAATTAATTTTAGATTTTGAAAAAATGTAAGTGAAAGTGTGAGTGTCAGTGAAAATTAAATTTAGTTATGGAAAAAATGTAAGTGAAAGTGAGAGTGTAAGTGAAAATTAAATTCAGTTATAGAAAAAGTGAAAGTGTAAGTGAGTCACTAAATACTGTAATTACGCGAACGCACTCTGATTTTAAAAAACAAATTCGATAATTTAAAAAAATTTGATTTAAAACTTTGTTTTAAAATTTTCAATTAAAAAAAAAATATATATATATATATTTGATTTAAAAATACATTGCAATTAAGAATGTGGCTTACGAGAAAATAGGGGACGACTTTAGGAATAGTTTATACTCTCGCAGAAGAGATTGGAAACAGGAATTGGAGAAGAAAGATCGTAGAGACAAAGAGTCGATATCAAATAGTATAGGCTATAAGTGTTGAGATGCTCTCAGGGCCCTTTCTTATAATGCCTTATAGTGGTGGCAGTGGCATTGGCCATGATGGTGTTTTAGGGATCGATAATTTATGTAAATGTGTACGAGGCAAGGGCGCTACCGTGTGGCGGTGAGTTACCGCCTGGAAAAGGGGTGAGTGGGTGGCTTTAGGGGGAGAGGGTGGGTGGGTGGTAGGAGTTTGGGGGGTGGTTGTTGGCAGCGACGATGGCGACGCCGCATGGCGATGGAAGGGAGAAGATCGCGACACGAAGGGGTTTGACGTCCAACCCTTTCATCGATTGTACTCCACTCCCTTCGGCAGCACTCTTCTACCCCCTCCCCCTCCCCTCACACCCCCTGCACCAAAAAACCTGCCTCTAATCTTTCTCTCGCTCTCTCCTCTTCACTCTCTCTCTCTCTACCATCTAATGAAATATTTCTCAGTAACTGATGACAATTATTAACCGATTCTTCTTATTTTTAAGATTATATCCTAAAGATCGATCTCACATTTTTTCTAAGGATATCAAATCGAGACGAAAAAACGAATCAAAAATGTTGTTTCGCAACACTTTTTATTCGTTTTTTGTTTCAATTTTCTTAATTTGTTAAAAATGTTGCTTCGCAATACTTTTGATTCGTTTTTCGTCTCAATTTGATATCGCTTAGAAAAACTAAAAATTTTATAAATTTACAGATCAAGAAAAATAATAAAATCAGAGATAGATACAAATTTAGAAATTAATTATATTTATAACTTAGTACAGGCTTTGTACTCAATAAATTATTTTCAAAAAGTAACAAAAAGTAGCTTTAAGACTGAAAAAAGTAGTAAAAAAGTAGCTACTATCGAAAAATTAAATTTGGCAACTGAAAAACTCGTTTTAGACGATTTACAAAATTGATAAAAATTCCATTTTGTATTTCTCTGACATTTTCCTGATTTCCATAAAAAATATTTTTTTTCCTGGCAATAATTTCAATTCTAAATTCTATGATTCTCCAAATTTTTAGTTAGAAATTTTAGAAAATTTAGAATTCTTCAAAAACTCGATTATAATTTCAAAATAATTTTTAATAGTAAGAAAATTAATTTTTTTCGAAATATAAAATTTATTAAAATTAAATTTTGACAAAATTTTCCATTAATTGGAAATTTAAGTCTAAATTTTTTTAACTTTTACGAGAATTTAACTACATTGAAAAAAATTCTAATTAAAATTTTTTAAAAAAGAGATTTTTCTTTTTGATAATTATTAAATTAAATTATTCAAATTTTCAAATTTTTTTTCAATAAGTATATAAATACTTATTTATTTTTCCACAGGAAAATTTTCAGGAATTAAAATTTGAAACAATTTTAATGTAAAAACTTATTTAAATTTATAACAATTTCTATAAAAAATTATATCCTAACGCATTTAATATTCAATTATTATAAACTAAAATTTTAACTGTAATTTCTTTTTAAATTAATTCTTATTCGAAAGTTCTACAAGAATTCAATTATTTAAATACAAAAATAAATAATAATTGAATTTTGAAATTAATTTTTTTAAAAAGTTTAATTGAATTTTTTTATATTATTTTAAGCTTTTATTTTCTAACATATATTTAATTGAAGAATTTACGAATAATTGAAATTTTGTAAAACTGAATTCTAAACAAATGAATTTGAAAATTCTCAAAGAACTTTTTCAAAAATTATTAAAAATAATGCATTTATGGAAGAATTTTAGTTAAAAACACGAAAAAAAATTTAATTTTAGGAAAGTTACAAATTTATGCAGAAATTCAATTACTTTAAACAATATTCTTGGCAAAAATTAAATATTGTTCAAAAATAATAAAATTCTTCTTAGGGATTCAATTATTTTCACAAATAATAAAACTTCAAACACAATTTTCATGAAAATTTTGAAAAAAAATTAATTGTTTAAAATTATTTACTAGAATTCAATTATTTTTTTAAAAAATTAATAAAGTTCTTCGGAAGAATTCAATTATATTTAAAAATTTTAATAAAATTCGATTAGTTTTAAAAATTTTAAGAAAATTCTTCGCAGAAATTTAATAATGTTTAAAAATTTTTTTAAATTCTCATCAAAATTTCAATTATTTTTAGAAATAATGGAATTCTTCTTCAAAATTTAATTATTTTTAAAAATTTTATTAAATTTCTTCAAAAAATTTAATTATTTAGCGAAATAATAAAATTCTTCAAAGATATTCAATTATTTTTATAAATAGTAAAATTCTTTGCAAAAATTCAATTATTTTTAAAAGAATTTTAAAAAATTTCATTAAATAATTTAATTTTTTAAAAAATTTAATAAATCCTTCAAAACAATTAATTTATTTTTATAAGTAGTAAAATTCATCGTAAGAATTAAATTATTTTTCATAATTCATCAAATTTTTTTCAGGAATTTAATTATTTTTAATGAAATAATTAACAAATTCGATTCTATTCAATAAATTACAAAAAAAATTCTAATAAAATTCAAGAATTAAATGTTTAATTTCAATTATTAAGAAACACGATTATTGTAAAAACTTGAAAGAAATTGTTTATATAAAAATCAATTACTTTGAAAATTTTCAATTAAAATTATTAAAAAACTTCATTATTTTTAAAAAATTCATAGAAATTCTTCAAAAGAATTAAATTAAGATTGTCAAAAATTTTAATAAGACTCTTCCCAAAAATTCAATTATTTTCATAAATACCTACTAAAATTCTCCGAAGAAATTCAATTATTACCAAATTTTTTGATAAAATTCTTTGCAAGAATTCAATGATTTACAAATTTTTTATAAATTTTTTCGCATAATAATTTAATTATTTTCATAACTAATAAAATGTTTACAGGCATTTAGGTAATTATTTCCATAAATAATAAAAATCCTGTTTAAGAATTCAATTATTTTCATAAATAATATAACTCATCGCTTAATTTTAATTATTTTTATTCCAATTTTAATCAAATTTCTCGAAAAATGTAAATATTCTTAAAAATTTTATTAAAATTTATGAAAAGAATTCAATTTATTATTTTAAAATTTGTTGATAAAATTCTTGATGATAATTCAATGTTAATAAATATTCAATTATTTAATCAATTATTTATTTTTGTTTTTAATAATTGAATTTTAGTGGAATTTTCTAATAAAAATGGATTTAAATGTGAATTTCAGTTAAAATTTTAGATAAAAATTGAATATTAAAAGCAATATAGCGTGAATTTTTAGAAATAATTGAATTTTGTTATATATACAATTATAATAAATATAAATTGTTCAAAAAATCTACAATTGTCGTCTGACTGAAACCTGACTTTTACTATACTGATACCAGAGAAAATAATCTATGTCTGACCGAAACTGAACTTTACTACTGATTTTAATAAAAAATTTACCAAATTACAGAGAATCTGTCCAGTGGGGCGATTTTCGATTCTAAATAAATCGCCGTACTTGATGAGGAAAACTTGTTTGTAGAATTCAAAGAACAAGTAGAGAACAATAAAAAAAATTTTTTTTTCAAAAACGAATCATTGCGCTTTAAAAATAATTAAAATCAACTCTTTCTAAATTTACATTTTTACTTCTCATATTTTCACAAGAACTGTAATAAAACTAGAATAATTATTTTTTCAACTATATTTCTATTATTATGATAAATTTCAAAATGAAATCAAGTTTTATAATACAATTTTAATTAAAGACATGATATTCTGTTGCGAAATATGAAATTCAAGATAATTTTCAACTCGGAAAATATGTGTGTGTCTATATGTACTAGTGTGTATGCTCTGTGTGCGAGTATGTGTATCGTGTCCGAACAGTGGGCAAGAGGCGATGGAGAAAAGGGTTACTGTGTAGAATTTCGAAGGGGGAGAGAGGTTTTGGCATCAGTGGCTCGAGGAACGAATGAGAAAGATAGAATATAAGAGAAGAGTGGAGAAGAGGGTTAAAATATAGTATATAGGGTATGGGGTGGTCGCGGAATACGAATATGAGAATTAAAGCCGTCGAAGGAATTAAAGCGTATAACCGTGGCGCGGATCTTTGAGCCGTCCGTCTGTTCGTTGGACCGAGCCCCGGATATCGAGGATTGGATCTCTCTCTCTTTCTCTCTCTCACCATCTCTCTAATGCAACACTTTTGTATCTCTTTCTCATAAAAACCCCACCGTGTTCCCCCTTGTTCCCCCTTGTCCCCCCTCTCAGCCCCTTCAACCATCACCGCCCTTCTCACAAGTCATGCGAGGCTTTGACCCTCCACTCTCACACCCACGAGAAAGTCCGCCGGCTTTTCATATTTCATTAAGGCGGTGGCTGCGACCATTTTGCATCTACTGCTCCCTTTATTTCTTCAGTTGATCTTCCGATAATCAAAATTTATCCAATAATCTGAAAATCCGTGAAGAATTCCTTACTATTTTTTTTTGACTAACAGTAACAATTTTCTCGTACTGATTTCAAGTAATAATTTTCGATTCCTACACAGAAAAAAAATGATAAACTAATTTTAAGAAGCGCCTACTTAAATAGGAGCCAGGAATATTCCCTACTTAAATTAAGTGCCCCCACTTAAATTAAGTAGGAAAATATTCTTACAATAAGAATATCAATCATATTGTAAGAATATTTCCTACTCAATTTTAAGTGAATTTATTTTTACAATGAATGAAATTTTAGTTCATTAAATTTTTTTATAATAATAATTAAAGATGACCAAGTAATAAAATCATTATTTTATATTATAAGAATATTAAAATCTTAAAGTTTTGAACGTTCAAATGAACGAAATTTATTTATTTTTTCTACAAATTAAATTTTTATTGCAATTATTTTGCGTCACTATTCAAAAAATGAATTACTGAATTTCTAAAAGTAAAATTTCAGTTCTTAAATTTTTTTCTGATTAGTAATTTATGAAAATAGCTGCAATAAAAAATATATCGTTCATTTGAACGTTCAAAACTTGGGGATAATAGAATATTATACTTTTTAAAAATTATTTTCATTACTTCAATTATTCAATTATTATTTTCAAAAATTTTTAACTACAATTTTACTTTATAGCAATTATTCTTAATAATTTTCGAAAAAGTTCTTTGGCAATTTTCAAATCCATTTGTTTACAATATTCAATTTCATGAAATTTCAATTATTCGTAAATTCTTTATTATTATTAGAAAATAAAAACTTGAAATAATATAAAAGAAAATTCAATTAAACTTTTTCAGAAAAATTAATTTCAAAATTCAATTATTTCTAAAAATTCACGGTATATTGATTTTAATATTCAATTATAATGTAAAATTTTAACTGAAATTTGTTTTTATAAAATGAAAATCAATTTTTATTAGAAAATTCTACAAGAATTTAATTATTTAAATGCAAAAGTAAATAATTTAGTGAATAATTGAATGTTTTTTAAAATTCAATTCTCATAAAGAATTTTTTAAACAAATATTTAAATAATTGAATTCTTTTGTCGAATTTTATTAAAAAGTTGCATGAACATAATTACTTTTTTCAAGGAATTCGATTATAATTGTATGAAAAATAATTGAAACACTGCGACGAATTTTATTATTAGTAAAAATAATTGAATCCTTAGGAAGAATTTTATTACTATTGAAAATAATTGAATTTCTGCAATAATTTCTAACTTCTCTAATATTAAATTTTTTTCTAGTGTTTTTAACTAAAATTCTTCAATAAATCTATTATTTTTAATAATTTTTAAAAAAGTTCTTTGAGAATTTTAAAATTCATTCGTTTACAATTCAATTTTACAAAGTTTGAATTATTCGGAAATTCTGCAATTAAATATATATTAGAAAATAAAAACTTCAAATAATATTAAAAAAAACATTAAATTAAACTTTTTAAAAAAAAATTAATTTCAAAATTCAATTATTTCAAAAAATTCACGCTATATTGCTTTTAATATTCAATTATAATCTAAAATTTTAACTAAAATTTATTTTTATAAAATGAAAATCAATTTTTATTAGAAAATTCTACTAGAATTCAATTATTTAAATACAAAAATAAATAATTTATTGAATAACTGAATATTTCTTAACATTGAATTTTCATAAAGAATTTTATTAACATATTTCAAAATAATTGAATTCTTTTCATAAATTTTAATAAAATTTTTAAGAATATTTCATTTTTCGAGGATTTTGATTATATTTTAATTGAATTTTATTAAAATTTTTGATAATCTTAATTTGAGAATTCCATTATTTATAAAAATAATTGAAATTTTGATAAGAATTTAAAAAATTTGTGTGCATAATTGAATTTCTGCGAAGAATTGTCTTAAAATTTTTGAAAATTATTGAATTATTGCATCGAATTTTATTAAAATTTTCAAAAATAATTGAATTCTTAAGACGAAATTTATTAATTTTTTTTAAATAATTGAATTCCAGCAAAGAATTTTTTAAAAATCGATTTAAATAATTGATTTTTTTTTAATTTATGAAAATTGTGTTTGAAAATAATATCATTCCTGTGAAAATTTCATTATTTATGAAAATAATTGAATTTGTAAAAGGAATTTTATTATTTACGAAAATAATTGAATTTGTAAAAGGAATTTTATTAAAATTTTTGATAATCTTAATTAAATTCTTTTAAAGAATTTCTTCGCATTTTTTTTAAAAACAATTAAGTTTCTTTAATAATTTTAACTGGCAATTTTCAAATTATTGATTTCTATATGAAAAATTTTTTTCAAGTTTTTACAATAATCGTGTTTCCTAATAATTGAGATTAAACCTTTAATTCTTGAATTTTATTAAAATTTTTAGAAACAAATTGAATTCTTTCGAAAATTTTTTGTAATTTATTGAATAGAATCGAAATTTTTAATAATTTTATTAAAAATAATTGAATTCCTGAGAAGAATTTTATAAATTATGAAAAAAATGCTTTTAATATTCAATTATAATCTAAAATTTTAATTGAAATTCATTTTTAAAACTATTTTTATAATTAGTAAATTCTACGAGGATTCAATTATTTAAATACAAAAATAAATAATTTATTAATTTCATGTTTCTTAAAATTAAATTCTCATAAAAAATGTAATCAACAAATTTTTTAAATCATTAAATTCTTTGGACGAATTTTAATAAAATTTTTAAGAATAATTACATTTTTCCAGGAATTCAATTAAAATTGCATTAAAAATAATTGAAATTATGCAATGAATTTTATTATTTATAAAAATAATTGAATTCCTAAAAGAATTTTATTATTTATAAAAATAATTGAATCCCTGCAAAAATGTTATTATTTATGAGAAAATAATTGAATTATTGCGAAGAAATTTATAAAAAAATGTGTAAATAATTGAATTCCTGTAAAAATTTTTATTATTTATGAAAATAAAATTGAATGTTTGCGTAGAATTTTATTGTAATTTTATTATTTAATAATGATGGAATTCTTTTGGAAAATTTTATTGAAAATCATTGAATTTTAGAAAACTTTTGAAAATAAATGGAATTTTGACAAGAATTTGATTAAAATTTTGTAAAATAATTGAATATCAGAGAAGAATTTTATTATTTATAAAGAGAATTGAAATTTTGACGAGAATTTTTTTTAAATTTTTGAACACAATTGAATTTAGTAACTATGTTACTAAGTTAGTTAGTAAGTTAGTAACTACACCCAGAGAAATGGTATATTTGTCTCAGAACAAACTAGACTTTTTATTTGTTTGAAATAAATTTTATTTGTTTGAAATAAATTTTATTTGGTTTAAATAAAATTTTATTTATCTCAAATATATGTTTTATTTGTGTCGAATAAAATTTTTATTTAAAAGAAATAAAAAGTCTATTTGGTTCTGAGACAAATATACGTTTATTTAACTCAAATAAAATATATTTGGTTTAAATAATATTTTTCTCTGGGTGTAAGTTAGTAACTAACTTACTAACTTACTATTCTTCCCGGAGAAGCTAATTTCGTTGAATTTTTACAAATCCTTGACTTTGGTGTTTTATTTAAAGTAAAATTTCATTCATAGTTAAAAATAACACCAAAATAGATTATTTTAATCCTTTCTGGTGTTAATTTAATTCTAGAGGGATGAAACTGGTGCAGATTATTTTAATCCATTCTGGTGTTATTTATTTATTTTTTTTTTGATTAAATGGCTTTTTGCAGAGCAAAAATGTTTTACTGTGGTGGAGAATATTCTTAGCTCCTATTTAAGTAGGAGCTTCTTAAAATTAGATCACCATTTTTTCCGTGTTATGAAAAATTAAAATTTTTTTCCTTGGGTAAATATTCGAAATGTGTTTCTTTTTTTTTTCGTTTGCTTGTATATTGTTATGCAGAGAGCATAACGGTCACACGTTAGTGACGGTTGGCAATAGTCGTAGAGACGTACGTCACGGAGTCAGCACTACCAGTTGGCCCTGTAGTGACCGCATCTCTATATCAATCACTTCACTCTCGCGGCCACCCTTTAACCGCCCTTCGTGTGCCCATCCTCTATTCTAGAGTTTGCATCTCTCCTAGTTTGCTCATATATACATCTGTGTGCCAGGTCGCACCGTTAACCGATGTTCGGATTGATAATTTATGTTCGTTAATTATGACCATGTGGTTTCATGACGGCTTTGTATTCCGAAACTCAATTCTAATATCATATATTTCATAATTTAAGACATTGTGCGAAAGAATTTTTTTTACACCCCACTTGAAAAGAATTTTTTTATTTTTACTGGATAAGTGATTTTGTTCACTGGAAAAAAGATTTTCTTCCTAAAAAAAAATTTGTTAGCCAAAAAAAAAATATTTTTCTGGTAGAAAAAAATAATGAAGGCATAATCATGAGCGTAAAAATGATGTTTCCACTAATCGTGTCGGATGCGTAGAGTATCATTTTTTCATTCAGAGAAAACAAAAATGAAAAAAAATAAACACATTTCGAGATGATAATGGTGTTGAAATTCAGCTTTAGGATTTTTTTTTTATTTCTTCATATATTTGCAAAAAAGAGTGGAGAAAGAGTTTCTCATATCATTAAAATAGAGATATTGACAAAAGCCTCGCGCGTATATAGGAAAGGTGGATTGGGGGCAGATGCCCCCAGGGTGTCTCACAGATCAATGGGAATATTGAACAATTGTCTCTGGCTACAGCTGAAACGAGCGGCCAAGACAATCAGCCTTTCGCGAACAATACGTGGCTTAATGACGTAGCTGCACGGCACTTTCACCCTCCCCTTCTATTTTCCACTCAAGTCACTATCTCAATTTAAAAAAAAAAGAAAGAAAAGAAAAACGAAAACCCCCACATACTTGATCGAATTAGTTTGAAAACTTTCTAAATTTGTTAGTTTGTTAATTTAAATGCTGTAAATTGCAAATTTTCCAAAATGCAAATTTATAAATCGTAAATTTCTAAATTTGCAATTTTGCAAAAAAGAAAATTGCTAATTGCGAATTTAAATTTATAAATTATTTTTTAGATTAAAAATTACAAATTTGTAAATTTACTACTATTTACTACTTTTTTTTACAATTAGCTACTGTTTGGAAACTTTTTTCAAATTTGTATCACTCAAAGCTACTTTTTCTTATTTTTGAGAATTTTTACTACTTTAAATTCGGTTGGAATTAAGAAATTATTTTAAAAATTATAATAAAATTTAGGGAAAAAAATTCAACAAATTTTTATAAAATTCTTTGAAACAAGTGAATTATTTTCAAAATATTTTTGGAAAATCTTTTGCAAGAATTCAGCTATTTTCCCAAATAATGAAATTTTTTGTTGAAATTCAAATATTTTCAATACAATTTTAATTAAGTTATTCGAAATAATTAAATTATTCGTTTAAATTTTATAAAATAAAAAAAAATCAATTATTTAAAAAAATTTAATAAAATTAGCTGCAGGAAGTAGGAAAATTTTTTCAATACGGCGAAAAATTCCATGGAAATTCTATGGAATTTCTGTGGAGATTCCGTGAAAATTCTGTAAGTTTTATATTTTAATATTATTTTAATATTTCTATTATGATTAGAGTCTAATAATAAGTTGCAATTCATTTGCAAAACTTGAATGAGAAATACGTTTTTTGCAAAAAAAGTTCCAACAAAACTTATTATTAGACTCTAATCATATAATAGAAATGTTGAAATATTATTCAAATAAAAAAACTTACAGAATTTCCCTGACTTTTCCCTGATTTCCAGACAAAATTTTCAATTTTTCCTTGACCCTAAAGAATATTTTGATTCACTCTAAAAATTATTAGATACTCAAAAAAAACTGTTTTACTACATTCAATTACGAATTTTTTTAATTGTAAAATTATTCCAAAACAGCAATAAATTCTTTTGTGAAAAAAAATTTAATCATTATTATTATTCCGTAGGAATTAAGATTTTCAAAAATTTCAAATTGAAATCTTTATGAAATTCAACAACTTATAATAATTTAAATTTCCATAAAATTTTTCAAAAAAAAAAAATTAAATTATTTACAAAAGTTTTAATAAAATCCTTCCCAAGAATTTAATTATTTTTACAAGTAATACAATTTTTCACATAAATTCAATTATTGAAAAAAATTGTAATAATATTCCTTCCAAGAATTCAATTATTTCCATAAATAATAAAATTTTTCTTAGGATGCCAAAAATTTTTAATACAATTTTAAAAAAATTCTTCGAAAAATGTAATTATTTTCAAAATTATTTTTAAAGAATTCAATTACATTTTGCAAATAATAATACTCTTCGCTGAAATTCAAATATTTTCAAAATCTACTATTTTAATATAAAATTTCTTAAATGAATTCAATTATTTAAAAAAATGTAATAAAATCCGTTGCAAGAATACAATTATTTTTATAAATAATACAATGCTTTACAGGATTTCAATTATTTAAAAAAATGTAACAAAAATTCTTTAAAAAAATTCAATTATTTTCATAAATAAAAAAATTCTTCTCATGACTCCATTATTTAAAAAGAAATTTAATAAAAATTCTTTAAAAGAATTCAATTATTCTCCTAAATAATAAAATTCTTTACAGGATTTCAATTATTTTTTAATACAATTATAAGTAAATTCTTCGAAAAATATTATTATTTTTAAAAATATTCAAAATTCAATTATTTTTGAAATGAATGTTTATCAAAATTGAATCCTCATAAAAAATTTTATCAACACTTTTTTTTAAATAATTGAAATCTTTTGAAAAATTTTATTAAAAAATAATAGATATTGAAAATGCTATTGAATTGAGGAAAATTTTTGAAACTAATTGAATTTTGGAGAAGAATTTTATTATTTCTAAAGATAATTGAATTTTGGAGAAGAATTTTATTATTTCTAAAGATAATTGAATTTTGGAGAAGAATTTTATTATTTCTAAAGAAAATTGAAATTTAGGAAAGGAATTTTATTATTTCAAAAGATAATTGAAATTTTGGAGAAGAATTTTATTGTTTATAAAGATAATTGAAATTTTGACGTCGCATTTTAAAGAAATTTTGAACATAATTGAATTTCTGCGAAGAATTTTATTACTTTTGAAAATAAATTGAATTTCTGCAAGGAATTTTTATTATTTATGAAATGAAAATAATTGAATTCCTAAAAAAATTTTATTATTTACGAAAATAATTGAATCCCTCTAAAAATTTTATTATTTATGAAAATAATTTAACGATTGCGAAGAAATTCATAAAAAATTTGTAAATAATTGAATTCCTGTGAAATTTTGCCAAGAATATTATTAAAATTTTTGTAAATAATTGAATTTCAGAGAAGAATTTAATTATTTTAGAACATTATTTAATCTATGCGAAAGAATATTATTACTTTTGAAAATAATTGAATTTCTACAATAATTTATAATTTTTACAAAATTAAATTTTTTTTCATGTTTTTAACTAAATTTCTTCTATAAATGCATTATTTTTAATAATTTTAAAAAAATTTTCTTTGAGAATTTTTCAAAAACATTTGTTTACAATTCAATTTTACGAAATTTCGAATAATTAGAAATGTTTAATTAAATATATATTTTAATTTAATTATTTAAATACAAAAAATAAATAATTTATTGATTAATTAAATGTTTGTTAAAATTCAATTCTCACAAAGAATTTTATCAATAAATTTTTAAATAATTGAATTTTTTTGACGAAAATGGAACTCGATTTTCCCTACAATTCGATTTTTAAAATATCGAAAAGGAATATATTTAATAACAATAATCCATATTCTAAATATTTTTTCCGTTTCTATATTTTTTCTTTTAAACTATTTTCCAAATTTTATTTATAGTTTATATATTTTATCAAATAGAGGGAAATTTAAGTATAAAATAAGAGCGGAATATAAACGTTTTCAGGAGAATAACCATCCTCGTGTGGTCATCCTTTTGTGGTCATCACTCGATAGTGAGCATTGTCGATACAATTACAGTTCTATAAGTCTGTCTTTATCTCTTAACCGCAAAGCTAAAAGAAGAGAAGGATAACCAGAGAGCCAAAAGGCAGACTCTGTCCGGAAAAGGGTGGAAAAGGGGGTAGATGGGGGGGGAGTGCTAGAAGGTATACCCCTTACCGCGATGCCAAACCACCCCCCCCCCTCCTCCCACCTTTCCAACCCCTTCTGAAAGAGCTTCTATCCCGGGAGAGCTTCCATTACTAATCCATGCAAAAACCGGAATATCTTTATCCCTCCGTGTGCTGGGGACGTATTTCCGGAATAAATTCCTCTGCTCGCCACGTGAAAGCTCCACTTTTACGAGCCGGTAAGATGGTGGCTATAATAAGGACGGATTCTTTCAAATAAAAGAGCTTATGGTTAAGGGAATAGAAATTGAACGTCAATGTAAAATAAATCACGATTTGAATAAATTGAAAATTTGATAATTCATTAAAAAAAAAAGTTTTTGAATTACCGAGAAATTAATTATTTCATTCTTAATTAATTCTTTCGTTGAATAATAAATTGAGAATTTGAAATTATTTCCCTTCCGCTTCTGAATTTGTTATTTCCTCTTTGGATATATGAATACTTTGAAAATAATTTGGAATTTTATCTGGAAATTAAATTTCGGAATTTTAATCGGAATTGTAGCTATCAATCATTCAATTATTTTCATAAATAATAAAATTCAAAAAAGTTCAATTATTTTCATAAAATAATAAAACTCATTGCAGAATTTCAATTATTTTTTTATCAATTTTTAATCAAATTCATCAAAAAACTTAATTTTTCTTAAAAATTTTGTTAAAATTCATGCAAAGAATTCAATTATTTAAAAATTGGTTGGTAAAATTATTTATAAATATTCAATCTTGAAAAACATTCATTTATTCAATAAATTATTTATATTTGTATTTAAATAATTGAATTTCAATGTATATTTAATTAAGAATTTCTAATTAATCGAAATTTGATAAAATTGAATTGTAAACAAATGTTTTTGAAAATTCTCAAAGAACTATTTTAAAAATTATTAGAAATAATGCATTTATAAAAGACTTTTAGTTAAAAATACGAAAAAAAAATTTAATTTTGGAAAAGCTAGAAATTATTGGAGAAATTCAATTATTTTCAAGAGTGTAATAATATTTTTTGAAAAAATTAAATATTCAAAAATAATAAAATTTTTCTTAGGAATTCAATTATTTTCACAAATTTTAATAATATTCTTGGCGAAATTTCACAGGAATTCAATTATTTACAAATTTTTTATGAATTTCTTCGCAATCATTCAATTATTTTTATAAATAATAAAATTTTTACAGGGATTCAATTATTTTCGTAAATAATAAAATTTTTTTTAGGAATTCAATTATTTTTATTTTATGAATAATAATAAAACTCCTTGCAGAAATTCAATTTATTTTCAAAAGTAATAAAATTCTTCGCAGAAATTCAATTATGTTCAAAATTTCTTTAAAATGCGACGTCAAAATTTCAATTATCTTTATAAATAATAAAATTCTTCTTCAAAATTTCAATTATCTTTTGAAATAATAAAATTCCTTTCCTAAATTTTAATTATCTTTTGAAATAATAAAATTCTTTTCCTAAATTTCAATTTTCTTTAGAAATAATAAAATTCTTCTCCAAAATTTTAATTATCTTTAGAAATAATAAAATTCTTCTCCAAAATTCAACTATTTTAAAAAATGGTTTAAAAAAAGTGGTGATAAAATTTAAGGCAAACATTAAATTATTTTCATAAATAATAAAATTTTTTACCAAGATTCAATTATTTTCATGAATACTAAAACTCATTGCAGAATTTCAATTATTTTAAAATAAATTTTAATCGAATTTCTCGAAAAATGTAATTTTTCCTAAAAATTTTATTAAAATTCATCGAAGGAATTTAATTATTTAAAAATTTGTTGTTAAAATTCTTTATGGAAGTTGAATTTTAAGAATCATTCAATTAGTCAATAAATTATTTCTATTTTTGTATTTAAATAATTGAATTCTAGTAGAATTTTCTAATAAAAATAATTTAAATATAAATTACAGTTAAAATTTTACAAAATCATTAAATATTAAAAGCATTATAGCAAAAATTTTCAAAAATAATTAAATTTTGAATATTTTTAAAAATAATTATATTTTTCGAAGAAGTTACTTTAAATTGTAGGTATTAAAAATAATTGAAATCCTGTGAAGAATTTGATTTATTTAGGAGAATAATTGAATTCTTTTAAAAAATTTTTTTTTTTTTAAAAATCCTATGAAAAAATTTTATTAGTTATGAAAATAGTTGAATTATTGCAACGTATTTTATAGCATTTTTTTTAAATAATTAAATTCATTTAATAAATTTTATTTAAATAGTAATTTTTGAAAATATTTGAATTTTAGCGAAAAATTTCATTATTTGTGAAATGTAATTGAATTCTTGTAAAAAAAATTTGAAAATAATTACATTTTTCGAGGAATTTATTTAAAATTGTATTAAAAATAATTGAAATCCTATGAAAAATTTTATTATTTAATAATTAAATTCTTAGAACGAATATTATTAAACAATTTTTTTAAATAATTGAATTCATGCTAAAAAAATTTATTAGTTGTAAAAATAATTGAATTCTTGGGAAGGATTTTATTATAAATTTTTGTAAATATGTAATTTAATTTTTTTTTTTGAAAAATTTTATGGAAATTTAAATTATTATAAAACATGAAGATATCGATCACTCCGAGTCGAAGACTTGGAGTTATCGATATCTTCATGTTTCATAATAATATTCTTATAAATTGTTAAATTTCATAAAGATTTGAATTTGAATGTTTTGAAAAATTTCAATTCCTACGGAAAAATAATCATGATTAAATTTGTTTTAAATAAAGAATTTATTGATGTTTTGGAATAATTTTACAATTAAAACAATTCGTAATTGAATGTAATAAAATAGTTTTTTTTGAGTATCTAATAATTCTTAGAGTGAATCAGAATATTCTTTAGGGTCAGGGAAAAATTGAAAATTTTGTCTGGAAATCAGGGAAAAGTCAGGGAAATTCTGTAAATTTTTTATTGGAATAATATTTTAACATTTCTATTATGATTAGAGTCTAATAATAAATTTTGTTGGAACTTTTTTGCAAAATGTGTATTTCATTCAAGTTTTGCAAATAAATTACAACAACTTATTATTAGACTCTAATCATAATGGAAATGTTAAAATAATATTAAAATATAAAACTTGCAGAATTTCCACGGAATCTTCAGGGAAATTCCATGGAATTTCCATGGAATTTCCATGGAATTTTTCGACGTATTGAAAAAATTTTCCTACTAAAATTAAATTGAACCGTTTTACCACTAATTGAAGCTTAATCATAATAGAAATATTGAAATATAAAACTTGCAGAATTTCCACGGAATCTTCAGGGAATTTCCATGGAATTTCCATGGAATTTTTCGACGTATTGAAAAAATTTTCCTACTAAAATTAAATTGAACCGTTTTACCACTAATTGAAGCTTAATCATAATAGAAATATTGTAATATAAAACTTGCAGAATTTCCACGGAATTTCCAGGGGTTACTGCCATGGAATTTTTCGACGTTGGTTCAATTATTTTGATTTTCACTTTCAAGATTCGGATTTTCGGATTAAATATAAAATAGATCGGACATTTAAAGAAATACTGAAATATTAAAAGTAGATATTTAGTCATTATGAATATTTTTTCTTTTTTTTTATTGTGGGTGTGAAAAAAAAATTGCTGCAATATATAGTCATGTGCTTTGGAGTGGTAACGTATTCCATCTGAGATTCTACGAATGCGGACTTGGAATCTTTCGTGAACAAGTACCGGGGTTTTGCGAACAATACCAACGTAATTCATAATTTAATACCTCACCCGAATGGCGTAAAGCTGTGGGCGATAAAAGCATCGGCAATATATACGCACCTATACAACAGTTTTGAGAGCGAATCAGTCACATATACAACAACGTACTGGTTATTTCACATCCTCGCCTTGGTGAAAGCTCCAAGGCACGGATATAGAAAACGCTTAAGTGGTGCATTGGAATCGCTCAAACCTTCCACCCACCCACTCTCCCTCTCTCTCTTTCCCTCTCTCTCTCACCCTTTTCTCGTTTCCCAAACCATTCACTGTATTTTGCAATCCCATCGGGGGCGAACGACGACAGCCTATTGTTTTAACGTATTAGTCATTGCAAAATGTACCAATGGGGTGGGTTACCCTTACACCACCCTCCACCACTTTTCAACTCCTTCCAGATGCAACCCACACACCTCACACACTGTATACTCTCATTCTCTTTTCATTTAAGGTTCGTTATTTTAACGCCAGACGTCACTACCTCTCGCGGTGTGTGTCCTATTTATTATTTTATATTCGATGTCAGTCCAATATTATTATTTAAACCAAGATTTTTGGAATGAGAAATAACTTTGGAATACTGGGGTTTGATTCTCAATTTACGGATTTATTATTTTATATTCGAAGTTAGTCCAATATTATTATTTAAACCAAGATTTTTGAATGAGAAATAACTTTGAAATACTGGGGTTTGATTCTCAATTTACGGATTTATTATTTTATATTCGAAGTTAATCCAATATTATTACTTAAACTAAGATTTTGTAATGAGAAAAAATTTCGGAATAGTGGGGTTTGATTTTTAATTTATAGATGGCTGAAATTGGGTAAAAATGGCTAAAAAAATAATGGTGTAAAATAGAATTTAGTAAATAGAATAGCGAGTGATTTATATATTATGAAAAAAAAATCAAAGAAGTCCCTGAAATTTCTGAAATTTTTCAGCATCGAATACAATTTTCCAGGGTTGAAAATGACCACTTTTGGCACTATTTCCATTATCAGGAATTTAAAAATTAATTTTTTTTTAACTTTATTTTGGAGAAAAGTGAGATTCCTGATTCAGATTTTTAAAAAACTGAAAGTGCAAAGTTTGATAATTAAATATAAATAAAAAAGACTACATCTGAACTTTTGATCCATACTCTAGAAAATTACAACTAGATCCAGATGAAAAAACCTAGTATTTGATCTAGAATATTGTAATCCAGAATAGAATTAGTAAACGAAAATTTAATTGAGAATTAAATTCAGCCAGATAAATAAGAAAACTAAAACATAATCTCAGGGTTCAAACTAGGTCCGTAGCTTCAAGTCCGTAAAAGTCAGTTTTCTTTTAATAAAAAGATCCGTAAAGTCCGTAATTTGATTGAGAAAAGACGAAAAGTTCGTAAATTGTAAAATATAATTTGGAGAATTTTAGAGAAATTAGAGTCGATTGCAGAAACTTAATTATTTTCAAAAATAATAAAATTCTACGCAGAAATTCAATTATGTTCAAAAATTTTTTAAAACTCTCGTCAAAATTTAAATTATCTTTAGAAATAATTAAATTCTTATCCGAAATTAAATTATTTAAAAAAATTTTTAATAAAATTCTTGGCAAAATTTCAAATATTTTCAAAAATTCTCCTCAATCTAATGATTTTTAATACCTATCTACTATTTTAATAAAATAAAAATAAATTTTTTAATTTTATTAATAAAATAAAATTCAATTATTTAAAAACCAATTTAATAAAATTCTACGCACAACTTTAATTATTTTCAAAAAATAATAAAAATTTCACAGGAATTCAATTATTTACAAACTTTTTTTATAAATTTCTCCTCAATCATTCAATTATTTTCATAAATAATAAAATTATTAAGTTATTACTTATACAACATTTAATGAATTATTTTTTTGGGAAAAATTTTAATTTCAATTCTGTTAAAATTAGTTAGAATTCAAAAAAGTTTTAAGGTAATTCTTTTAAAAGAATTCAACTATCTTAATAAATATAAAAATTCTTTCCGTAAATTCAATTTTCTTTCAAAAATTAAAAAAAAATTCTCGTCAACATTTTAATTATCATAATAAATAACAAAATTCAATTATCAAACTCGAAATTCAATTATATTAGGGAATTTTAATAAAATTCATTGAAAAATTCAATTATTTTCAAAAATAACAATAATCATTAGAAGAATTCAATTATTTTTAAAATTAATAACATTCTTTGGAGATATGCAATTATTTTCAAAAAATTTTGCAAAAATTTATTGTAAAAATTCAATTATTTTCAAAATTTTTTCTTAATTCAATGATTTTCAATATTCTACTATTTTAATAAAATTTCCCAAAACAATTCAATTCTTAAACAAAAATTTTGACAAATAAAAAATTTTGAATTGAATAACACGAACATTCAATTCAATTTTTTAAAAAAAAATTTAATAAAATTCTACGGAAACATTTAATTATTTTCAAAAACTAATAAAAATTTCCCAAAAATTCAATTATTTACAAATTTTTTATAAATTTCTTCTTGAATTCTTTATGAGAATTCAATTTTAAGAAACATTCAATTATTCAATAAATTGTTTTTTTTTTATTTAAATAATTTAGTTCTAGTAGAATTTTTTATTAAAAATTGATTTAAAGGTGGATTTCAGTTACAATTTTAGATTATAATATATTAAAAGCATAAGAGCGTGGATTTTTAAAAATAATTGAATTTTGAAAAGGATTCAAATTAAAATTATCGAAAATCTAACTTTTTCATGTTTATAAGTAACAATTTTGTAGAATTTTTTTTTTTTTTTAAAGTTTAATTGTGGATTTCTTTTGAAATTATTTGAATCTTAAAGGAATGAATTTGAAAATTCTCAAAGAACATATTCGAAAATTATTAAAAATAATGCATTTATAGATGAATTTTAATTAAAAACACGAAAAAAATTTTAATTTTGGAAAAGTTAAAAATTATTGCAGAAATTCAATTATTTTCAAAGAGTAATAATATTCTTCGAAAAAATTAAATATTGTTTAAAAATAATAGGTACAATTTTTCCTAGGGATTTAATTATTTTCACAAAATAATAATTCTTTGAAAATCTGAATTTTCCATGTTTTTAACTAACAATTATGTGGAATTATTTTTTTTTTTTTGAGAAAGTTTAATTACGAATTTGTTTTTGAAATTATTTTAAGTATTTATTTTCTAATATATATTTATAATTTAAAAATTTACAAATAATTGAAATTTTGTAAAATTGAATTGTAAACAAATGATTTTGAAAATTCTCAAAAATTTTTTTCAAAAATTATTAAAAATAATGCATTTATAGAAAAATTTTAGTTAAAAACACGAAAAAAAATTTAATTTTGGAAAAGTTCGAAATTATTGGAGAAATTCAATTATTTTCAAGAGTGTAATAATATTCTTCGTAAAAATTAAATATTGTTAAAAATAATAAAATTCTTCTTAGGGATTCCAATTATTTTCACAAATAATAAAACTCATCGAAGAATTTCAATTATTTTTAATAAAATTTTAATTGAATTTCTCTAAAAATGTAATTATTCTAAAAATTTTATTAAAATCGTCAAAAGAATTCAATTACCTATTTAAAACTTTGTTGATAAAATTCTTTATGGGAATTGAATTTTAAGAAACATTCAATTGTTCAATAAATTATCTCGTCGAATTTTTTAATAAAAATTGATTTGAAAATAAATAAAAAAAAAAAAAAAAAATTAAAAAATTTTAGAAAATAATTGAATATTATAATTGTCGTGAATTTTTAGAAAGAATTGAATTTTGAAAAAGTTTAATTGAATTTGTTTATATATTATTTTAAGTTTTTATTTTCTAATGTAAATTTAATTATGAAGAATTTACGAATAATTAAAATGTCGTAAAATTAAATATTATAAACAAATAGATTTGAAAATTGTCAAAGAACTTTTTCGAAAATTCTTAAAAATAATCAAATTTAAAGAAGAATTTTAGTTTAAAATTCTTGAAACGCCAAAAAATTCAAAATTTAATTATCAATATTTTCATCTAAGAAATTAGACTAGACAAATAAAAATTTCACGCGTATACCCACTTTTAGTAACATTATTGCCTAAGATGATTAAAAAGAACTTTTTTTTTTTTATCACTGTGTACATAATTACAATAGCTTCCTGACGTTGTCTTAAATATGACCTTAAAGTAAAACTAATCTACATTCTGACGCACATATATATATAGAATAATAAAAAAAAACTCTTCAGCTTGAATGCCTTTCTAAAAAATCATTATATTGCTTTCCGATCAGGAAATAAAAAACTTTTTCGAACCAAAAGCGGAAATAAGGGAGAGAGAAAGAGAGAGAGAGAGAAAAAGGGAGAAAGAGGGAGAGAGTAAGCTATGCAGTGTTTCATTGCGGATTAATTTTCAACTATAGAAAGTCGACGTTCAATTCAAAGTTCATGTCGATAACAACTGTATCGTGACGTGCTTGGCAACGTGATACTTTTCCTAGTTGAGAATTTCTCGAGGCAGCTCATAATTATCAACCGGATATAAATGCCGTGTGATTCCTTTTTGAGACTCAAAAACGAAAAGGCGTTGTTTGGCACGCGAGTTCATTTCATGTAGACATTTTTCATTCGACTGACGATAGAAAGAAAAATATTAACGATTCTCTTAATATTGATAAATATATACAGAATTTTTTCCCCACAATTTTTTCCAATAATTATAAAATTTTCATTAGCTAATTAATTTTATAAGCCAATTATTTTTATGACTTACCATAATATCATTTTGAAATTTCAACAAAAATTGATAATTGAATATTCATTGCGGAATACTAATTAATAAAATAATTAATTCCGAGAGATATTGTCAGGAAGATAATTGCAATTAATAAAATCTTTCAATTATAAAATCGAAATAAGTGAGAATATTAAATAGTAAATGCAAATTAGGGATAATTGAGTTATACTTGTGTGCGCGCATATTATATATTGAGAATGTGTATAACGAATAGAAAAAGTTTATATTTTCTTAAACAAAGAGAGAGAAAAATTAACACTATTAAATTACCCATTTTTTTTTCTCAATCGATACTAATTTGGGAGTAAAATACAAAGTAAATATAGGTGTGTGTGTATATATACAGAAGGGATATATGTTAAAAAAAAGAAATATCGTTTTTTTTGTTCATAAAACGCAACTTGTTTGTTTGGCATATCGTGTTCTCGACCATTATAAAACTGAAATTACGTGTATCGTGTTCGATCAGCCTCGAATATGTATTAAACGTACATTTACCAATTGGTAATTTCAGATTAGAATCTTATTCCTCGAATTTAATCACAAATAACAAAGTTTGAAATTAGTTCAATCGATATGCGAGAATTTCGATAATAAAAAAAAACATTTATTTAAAAAATAAATATACGAAGTAAAAATTTTTTTTTTTTTCTTAAAACAAAAACTAAAATGTAGATCGAATGATTGATTCCAAAGACGGAGGGTGGGAGGGGGGTGGTTAGCTCACGCCATTTGCTGATCAACCTATGAAAATTACTGATGTCCTTGTCAGCTTTGATTTGTACGTAAAAAGAAAAAGTTATAAAGTAGGTTGCGCTATTAAAAGACATCATTGAACGATACTTTTTATAATACATTCGTGCACTACTATTTTGTAAAACCAGATAACCAATCATTCCCTTATTAATTAAACTCCGCTATTGTTACATACAAAAGTTCACGTGACAGTTTTCAATGAAAATTATTTCACGTTTATAAAATTTCCGATATAAAAAAAAGTTTATAAAAATAATGAAATAATGAAATAATGAAAAATAATGAAACAACGATAATCACGTTAGATTTTATTAACAAATAAATACCACCAGCAACAATTCGCGCTCCAAAGCGTGCGGCTAACTTCTTACTATACCTTTTTTTAAAAATAAAATCATCAATTTTAAAAATAATAGAATTTGAAATTACTCTAATTTAAATTTTTGTTGAATTATATTTTATTATTATATTTTGGAAAAATTACAAATAATTGCAGAAATTCAATTATTTACAAAAAAAAACTTTCTTATAAAGGTTAAACTATAAACTATAAATTATATCTTTATAAATAACAAAATTCTTCTTCAAAATTCAATTATTTTCATAAATTTCAAAAAAATTATTGTCCTAATTTTAATTATTTTCAAAAATAAAATGCATTCTTCTAATTTCAATAATTTTCAATTATCTACTATTTTAATAAAATTTCCCAAAAAGAATTCAATTATTTAAAAAAAAATTTAATAAAATTGTATGCAAACATTTAATTATTTTGATAAATAATACAAATTTCATAGGAATTCAATTATTTTCATAAATAAACATTCTTTTAAGGAATTAAATTATTTTTAATACAATTTTAAATAAATTCCTCGAATAATGTAATTATTCTTGAAAATTTTATTAAAATTCGTCGAAAAAATTAAATTATTTTAAAAAATTTTAATAAAATTCTTTATGGAAGTTGAATTTTAAGAATCATTCGATTATTCAAGAAATTATTTCTATTTTTGTAGTTAAATAATTGAATTCTAGTAGAATTTTCTAATAAAAATTGATTTCAAAATAAATTACAGTTAAAATTTTACATAATAATTGAATATTAAAAGCATTATAGCATGAACTTTTAAAAAATAATTCAATTTTGAATATTTTTAAAAATAATTATATTTTTCAAAGAATTTATTCATAATTGTATTAAAAATAATTGAAATCCTGTGAAGAATTTTTTTATTCAGGAGAATAATTGAATTTTTTTTAAGAATTTTTATTACATTTTTTTTAAAATAATGGAGTCATGTGAAGTTTTTTTTTATTTATGAAAATAATTGAATTTTTGTAACGAATTTTTATTAAATTTTTTTTAAATAATTGAAATCCTGTAAAGCATTGTCTTATTTATGAAAATAATTGAATTCTTGCAACGCATTTTATTTCTTTTTTTAAATAATTGAATTTATATAAGAAATTTTATTAAAATAGAAGATTTTGAAAATAAATGAATTTTAGCGAAGAATTTCATTAATTTCTTAAATATAATTGAATTTTTGTCAAAAAATTTTGAAAATAATTACATTTTTCGAGGAATTTATTTAAAATTGTATTAAAAATAGTTAGAATTCTAAGAAAAATTTTATTATTTATGGAAATAATTGAATTCTCAGAACAAATATTATTACAATTTTTTTAAAATAATTGAATTCATGTGAAAAATTTTATTACTTTTTTGTAATTTTTCTTTGCAAATATTTTTAATTTTAAAATTAATCTATTGAAAATCATCGAATTGTTGCAAAGAATTTTATCAAAAAATTTGATGATAATAGAATTAATTCAAAGAATTTTATTATTTAGGAAAATAACTGAATTGTCGCAAAGAATTTTATTAAAATTTTTAAAAATCCTAATAATATTCTTTTGAAGAATTTCTTTAAATTTTTTTTAAACTAATGGAGTTTCTACAATAATTTTAATTGAAAATTTTGAAAGCAATTGAATTTTATGAAGAAGAATTTTATTAAAAGTGAATTAAAAATAATTGAATTCTTTCGAAGAATTTTACTATTAATAAAAATAGTTGAATTGTTTCGAAGGATTTATTAAAACTTAGCGACATAATTGAAATTTATGGAACAATTTAAAAATATTTGAATTCATCCGAGGAATTCAATTAAAATTGTTTTGACAGTCATTGAATTTTTGTAAAGATTTTACTATTTAAAATAATAATTTGAATTATTGCGAAGAATTTTACTTTTTTTCGAAGAATTTATTAAAATTTTAGGAAATAATTAAAATTTATGGAAATATTTAAAAATATTTTAATTCATCTGAGGAATGCTATTAAAATTGTTTTGAAAATAATTGAATTCCTTTAAAGGATTTTACTATATCTATAAAAATAATTGAATTGTTTAGAATGATTTATTAAAGTTTCAGAAAATATAATTGATTTCTTTCGTGAAATTTTTAAAAATTTTTTGTGAATATGAACAGTAATAATTAATTTTGCACTTAATAAGTAAATTTTTAAAATTTTGATTATGAAATTATTTAAAAAATTTATATTTAAAAATTAAAAATTTTGTAATTTGCATAACAATGATAAACAAAAGACAACTTCAGAGTTTTAGGGACAGAAAAAGTGAATGAATGAAAGAACATTCAAATTTTTATAGTTAATTATTATAATAGTTAATTTGTGGATTTTGAATATTAATTTTTTTTCTCTCTATAAAAAGGAAACACAAAAAAAAGTTATAGATTTTTTATCACTGCTTGAACAAATAATTTAAGTTTGGGGAATTTTTTTTCTAGTTGAAAAAAAAGAGAAGAAGGGAAATTTTTTTTTCAAGAGAAAGATATTCTAAGAAGATTGTTCGGAAATAATTTAATAAGATAAATTTTGAGGAGTGGACGTGGGTGGGAATGTGATGTGGTTTGTGCACTGTATACAGTTTACGAGTTTGCGGACTAACCTCAGAAATATAACTCTCTGTGTGGTTACTCTTCAATCTTATCCAAGAGCAAAAGCATCCTCGGCATAACTCCGAAGGCTCTACTTCCATAACCAACCTATCCTGGATTCATGAGCTTCTTCAAACTGCTCGCCTACTTTGTTCTTATTTTTCAGACTTTACCTTATACTTTCATTTTATCACCAAAACAAAACAAAAAAAAGAAATCGCTCAATATTGAAAATATTTCCTTTTGTTGTTTTTTTAGCTACAAAATTTATGGTTTTTTTCAACACAACAAACTCTGTTTTATAGTTTAAACATTGTATCTGTTTGAAAATATTAGAGCAGTATGATGGTAAAATGTTGACAATATTATGGCAAATGATTGACCTCCATTGTAGGAAAATTGTGTCAATAATATGGCAAAATGTTGACAGTATTAGCAGGGCTCGAACCACAGTAAAAGTATTTAAAAATGCGATTTTTAAAATATTTGAAAATAATTGAATTCCTGAAAATTTTTATTATTTTATAAAAATAATTAAAGATGTGCGTAGACTTTAATTAAATTTTTTTTAAATAATTGAATTCTTTTGGAAATTTTTATCAAAATAGTAGGTATTGAAAATCATTGAATTGATGAAAATTTTTGAAAATAATTGAAATTTTGCCCAGAATTTTATCAAAATGTAAAAAAAAATGAACTTATACGAAGAATTTTATTAAAATGTTTGGTAATAATTAAATTTCTTCGAAAAATTTCATTATTTATTTAAGTAATTGAATTTTTGTGAAGAATTTTATTATTTATGAAAAATAATTTAATTCTTCTGATGAATTTTACCACCAATAAAAATAATTAAATTTCTGCGAAGAATTTTATGAAAATTTTTTTAAAATAATTGAATTCTTGCAACGAATTTTATTAAAATTTTCAAAAATAATTGAATTCTTAGAAAGAACTTTATTAATTTTTTTTTTAATATAATTGAATTCTAGCAAAGAATTTTATAAAAATCATTTTAAATAATTGATTTTTTTTTTGAAAAATTTTATAAAAATTATGTTTGAAAATAATAAAATTCTTATGAAAATTTTATTATTCATGAAAATAATTGAATTTCTAAAAAGAATTTTTAAATTTATGAAAATATTGAATCCCTGTAAGAAATTTTATATTATTCACGAAAATAATTAAATTATTCCAAAGAAATTTATAAAATATTTGTAAATAATTGAATTCCTGTGAAATTTTTATTATTTTATGAAAATAATTAAGGTTTGTGTAGAAGCTTTTAACATTTTTTTTAAATTATTGAATTCTTTTGGCAGAAAATTTTATTAAAATAGTAAATTGAATTCATACAATGAATTTTATAAAAATATTTGAAAATAATTAAATTCTTGCAACGAATTTTTTCAAAATTTTCAAAAATAATTGAATTTTTACGAATAATTTTTAAAATTTTTTTTAAATAATTCAATTCTGGCAAAGAATTTCAACAAAAAATTTTATAATAATTGAATTGTTTTGAAGGATTTATTAAAATTTTAGAAAATAATTAAATTTTGGAGAAGAATTCCATTATTTATTAAAAATAGGTAATTGAAATTTTAATGAGAATTTAAAAAAATTTTTGGACATAATTTAATTTCTGCGAAGAATTTTCTTAAAATTTTTAAAATTGATTGAATTATTGCAACAAATTTGATTAGAATTTTCAAAAATAATTGAATTCGTACGAAGAACTTTATTAATTTTTTTTAAATAATTGAATTCTAGCAAAGAATTTTTTAAAACCTAATTAAAAATTAATTTAAAAATAATAACATTCCTGTAAAAATGTTATTATTTATGAAAATAATTGAATTCCTAAAAATTATTTTATTATTTACGAAAATAATTGAATCCCTGTAAAAATTTTATATTTTTTATGAAAATAATTGAATTTTTGTGAAAAAATTTATAAAAAATTTGTAAATTATTGAATTTTTGCAAAGAATTTCATTAAAAAATTTGATAATTGAATTTCTTCGAAAAATTTTATTATTTATGAAAATAATTGAATTTTTGGGAAGTTTTATCAAAATTGTTGATAATCCTAATTTAATTCTTAGGAAGAATTTTTATGAATTTTTTTTTAATATGGGAGTTTCTTTAATAATTTTAATTGAAAAATTTCAATGTAATTGAATTTTATATCAACAATTTCTTTCAAGTTTTTACAATAATCTTGATTCTTAATAATTGAAAACAAACATTTAATTCTTGAATTTTATCAAAACTTTTACAAAATAATTGAATTCTTTCGAAAAATTATTTTAATTTATTGAATGCAACCAAATTTCTTAATAATTGTTTTGAAAATAATTGAATTCCTGAGAAGAATTTTATTATTTATGAAAAATAATTTAATTCTTACGATAAATTTTACTACTTTTAAAAATAATTGAATTGTTTCAAAGCATTTATTGAAATTTTAGAAAATAATTGGATTCTTTAGAAAAATGTTATTAAAATTGTATTAAAAATAATTGAATTTTTGCAAAGAACTTTACTATTTATAAAAATAATTGAATACCTTGAAATAATTTTGTTATTTCTCTAAATAATTGAATTTCTTCAAGAATTTCTATTAAAATTTGCGAAAATCATTAAATTTTGGAGAAGAATTCCATTATTTATAAAGATAATTGAAATTTTGTTGAGAATTTTTAAAAATTTTTGAACGTAATTGACTTTCTGCGAAGAATTTTATTAAAATTTTAAAAAATAATTTAATTTCTTACAACGAATTTTATTAAAATTTTAAAAAATAACTGAATTCTTACGAAGAACTTTATTAATTTTTTTTAAAAATAATTGAATTCTAGTAATGAATTTGATAAAAATCATTTTAAATAATTGATTTTTTGTTGAAAAATTTAATGAAAATTGTGTTTGCAATTAAAAAAATTCCTGTGAAGATTATATTCTTTATGAAAATAATTGAATTCCTAAAAAGAATTTTATTATTCACAAAAATAATTCAATTCCTGTAAAAATTTTTACAGGGATTTTTTTTTTATTTATTCATTATGAAAATAATTGAATTTTTGTGAAAAAATTTATAAAAAAATTTGTAAATCATTGAATTCTTGCAAAGAATTTTTGGAAAAGAATTTTATTACTTTTCGAAATAATTTAATTTTTGCAGAAATTTATTTTTGTATTCTGGCTAAATTACGACAGTAAAAATGGTGTCAGAAATGTATAAGTAGTTTAGAATTTTTTTTTAATATTTTTTTTTATTTGTAAGTAGTTTTTTTTATAAGTAGTTTCAATATTTTAGTGACAGGACAACAATATTCCGGCAACAGTGCGACAAAATTGTTCCAGCATCATAGGAATATTAAAAAGAAATTCATCAATACCATAACAGAAATCCATTAAAATTACAGCAACCTCAAAAGCAAGATTGTCATTAATTTGAAAAATTCATTTCACTTTTACCACAACTCCCAATAAAAATAGAGAGTTGTAAAATATTTTAATAAACGTACATCATTTTTCTTATCGAATGTGATCGTATGCTATATTAAAGGGAGTTATATACTCTTAATCTCTTTGAAATGTGGGAGAAAAAAAGTTTTAGATGACAACTAATGCGTTCGAGTCTCGAGTCTCCAGTCGCAAAACAGTTGGCCTGGAAATAATAATAATAATAATAATAAAAAAAGAAGAAGAAGAAAAAAATAAAATAAAATCTGTTGTAAAGCAATTATTAATGGCGAGGCATGCAATGCTGCCAGAAACTTTCAGCACACGCAAATAAGCTATATTCCTTTGCCTCTGCATATTCCCAACTTCGGGCCAGTGGTAACCCACCCTTTTTATATACCTTTTTCAGATTTTAATCCGTCTTTGGCACTGTACCGACCCTTTTCCGAATCCTTCCCACAAACCGGATCCTTTCGGCGGAAGATAGAAAAATTCAACTTCCACTGAGTATTACCCCATTTCTCTTCTTTCTCTCTTTGCCCCTCTCCTGTATTTTTTCCTCCTTTACCTGGTAATCTTCTTTTTTTTTAACCCCCAAACGAAATTGTGATGCTTTCGAGCTTCGTTGGCCTGCCAAATTAATCTCCCTGCACATTCATTTGCACTGCTTTTCTTTAATGAGAACTGATTTCTCAAAAAAAAAAATTCCACGATTTATTAAATTTTTTTTTTATCCCTTTTTTTTAGAAAATCTCATCTAAAATATATTATTAAAGTATTAAAGAAAAAAAAACCTTTTTTTTCCTGATTCTTTTCGAGCAATGAATAGAAAAAAACTCTATTAGAAAATATTGAAGGAAAAGTTGAGATTTTCACATTATTTGTTCAACATTGGCGAGGGGTGAAATCTGTTTCTTTACAAAAGCGAAGAATATCAATTGTTAGAAATACAAAGGGTGAGAAAACCAAAGGGAGAGAGGGTTTTGGATGAGGCAAGGACCTTGTGGGGTAAAAGATGGAAAAGCAAAGACAGACGAAAAGCCCCCCCCATTTTCGGGGGGCAAAAGGGGGGTTGAAAGTAGTACAAACCAAATTCTTAAGAGAATTTAACCGTTTGAATAGCTCGCAAATCCATTGCAAATGTTTACACGGGGATTTTATACAGGATATCGTCTCCTTTTCATTCTCTTTCCCTTTTATCAAGAAACTCCTTGACTTTTGACTTGTCACAATTAGAATCCATTTTTAGGAAAAAAGAAACTTTTTTTTACTCTTCCTTTACCTTTTGACAAAACTATATATAATATACAATGAAACTGTGTAAATATTTAATAATTATAAATTACCTTCATTTATCTTATCTTATTTCTTATCAAGCAAATATGAAATCAATTTTTGAATTGAATATTGTAGATTTTCCAACACTGCGAGTATAATGTATAATTATGAAAAGCGTTTCACAATTTTATCTCTTTATCGAAATTTTTTTCTCAATGATAAACTCTTATTTACATTTGGAGCATTGGAAAAGAAGCTTGTCACTTCATTAAGAAATAAAAAGTAAAACGGTTTATTAACGTCTCGTTTTTTTTAAAAACTATTTTTTTTTAACTTCAATATTAAGTGCTATTAAAAGTTAGTTAATTCATTAATTAATTAATAAAATTAATAAAATTAATAAAATACCGTCTCATTTTCTAAAAGTATTTTTTAAAATTATAATATAAAGTGCTTAAAAAATTATAATAATGAGAGCAAAACAATTAAAGGATACAAAAAATGGTGAATTTAAAATAATTCCTGGTGAAGATGAGTTAATGAGGGAAGAGGAGAAGGATTTTGAGAAAGGAAATCGATATCTTCAGTATTTAGCTTCAATTAGTGGTAAAACGGTTCAATTTAATTTTAGTAGGAAAATTTTTTTAATACGTCGAAAAATTCCATGGAATTTCCGTGGAGATTCCGTGAAAATTATGCAAGTTTTATATTTTAATATTATTTTAACATTTCTATTATGATTAGAGTCTAATAATTTGCAATTTATTTGCAAAACTTGAATGAAATACGTATTTTGCAAAAAAAGTTCCAAAAAAATTTATTATTAGAATCTAATCATAATAGAAATGTTAAAATATTATTCAAATAAAAAACTTACAGAATTTCCCAGACTTTTCCCTGATTTCCAGACAAAATTTTCAATTTTTCCCTGACCCTAAAGAATGTTCTGATTCACTCTAAAAATTTTCAGATACTCAAAAAACTATTCTATTACATTCAATTACGAATTTTTTTCATTGTAAAATTATTCCAAAACAGCAATAAATTCTTTTTTGAAAAAAAATTTAATCATTATTATTATTCCATAGGAATTAAGATTTTCAAAAATTTCAAATTGAAATCTTTATGAAATTCAACAACTTATAATAATTTAAATTTCCATAAAATTTTTCAAAAAAAAAATTTAATTATTTACAAAAGTTTTAATAAAATCCTTCTCAAGAATTCAATTATTTTTACAAGTAATACAATTTTTCACATAAATTCAATTATTGAAAAAAATTGTAATAATATTCGTTGTAAGAATTCAATTATTTCCATAAATAATAAAATTTTTCTTAGGATGCCAAAAATTTTTAATACAATTTTTAAAAAATTCCTCGAAAAATGTAATTATTTTCAAAATTGTTTTTGAAGAATTCAATTACATTTTACAAATAATAATACTCTTCGCTGAAATTCAAATATTTTCAAAATCTACTATTTTAATATAAGATTTCTTAAATGAATTCAATTATTTAAAAAAATGTAATAAAATCCGTTGCAAGAATTCAATGATTTTCATAAATAATACAATGCTTTACAGGATTTTAATTATTTAAAAAAATGTAATAAAAATTCTTTAAAAAAATTCAATTATTTTCATAAATAAAAAAATTCTTCTCATGACTCCATTATTTAAAAAGAAATTTAATAAAATTTCTTTAAAAGAATTCAATTATTCTCCTAAATAATAAAATTCTTCACAGGATTTCAATTATTTTTTAATACAATTATAAGTAAATTCTTCGAAAAATATTATTATTTTTAAAAATATTCAAAATTCATTTATTTTTGAAAATTCATGCTTCAATACTTTAATGCTTTTAATATTCAATTATTATGTAAAATTTTGACTGTAATTCATTTTTAAATCAATTTTTATTAAAAAATTCTACGAGAATACAATTATTTATATCCAAAAATAAATAATTTATTGAATAAATGAATGTTTATCAAAATTGAATCCTCATAACAAATTTTATCAACACTTTTTTTTAAATAATTGAAATCTTTTGAAAAATTTTATTATAAAATAATAGATATTGAAAATGCTATTGAATTGAGGAAAATTTTTGAAAATAGTTGAATTTTAGAGAAGAATTTTATTATTTCTAAAGATAATTGAATTTTGGAGAAGAATTTTATTATTTCTAAAGATAATTGAAATTTTGACATAGCATTTAAAAAAATTTTAAACATAATTGAATTTCTGCATAGAATTTTATTACTTTTGAAAATAAATTGAATTTCTGCAAGGAGTTTTATTATTATTCATAAAATAATAATAATTGAATTCCTAAACACTTTTATTATTTACGAAAATAATTGAATCCCTCTAAAAATTTTATTATTTATGAAAATAATTTAACGATTGCGAAGAAATTCATAAAAAATTTGTAAATAATTGAATTTCTGTGAATTTTCGCCAAGAATATTATTAAAATTTGTGAAAATAATTGAATTCCTAAGAAAAATTTTATTATTTTTGAATATTTAATTTTTGTGAAAAATATTATTATACACTCTTGAAAATAATTGAATTTCTCTAATAATTTCTATTTTTTCCAAAATTAAATTTTTTTTTGTGTTTTTAACTAAAATTCTTCTATAAATGCATTACATTTAATAATTTTTGAAAAAGTTCTTTGAGTATTTTCAAAAACATTTGTTTACAATTTAATTTCACGAAATTTTGATTAATTAGAAATTCTTTATTAAATATACATTGAAATTCAATTATTTAAATACAAAAATAAATAATTTATTGAATAAATCAATGTTTTTCATAATTAAATCCTCATAAATAATTTTATCAACAAATTTTAAAATTATTGAATTTTTTCGACGAATTTTAATAAAATTTTCAAGAATTTTTTTTCGAGGAATTCGATTAAAAAATTATATTAAAAATAATTGAAATTCTATTATGAGTCTTATTATTCATGAAAATAATTGAATCTCGGTAAATTTTTTTATTATTTATGAAAATAATTGAATGTTTGCTTTAAATTTTATTAACTTTTTTCTTTAAATAATTGAAATCTTTTGAAAAATATTATTATAAAATAATAGATATTGAAAATGCGACTGAATTGAGGAAAATTTTTGAAAATAATTGAATTTTGGAGTAGAATTTTATTATTTCTA